>OU342633.1:41606209-42856209 GCA_910589415.1 Malachius bipustulatus
GTGGTGAACTTTTTCCATGATCTTTCATTTTTTATCGACAATTAATTCTTCTAAAATTGAGACGAATTCACTCCCAGCAATATCAGAACAAAACTTTAGTAATACAGGGCATTTTAAAATTAGTGATTAGGTATCTGACATATTTTCAATTAGGTTCGTTTAATTTATTTTTAGAATAAAATCAACTAAATATGTAAGAAATTGAAAAAATATTTTAGGTACCTACTGATGTATATTGCTTTCCGACTTTCCTATCGATTTTTTATTTGCTAAATTGTTATTACCTTTTTGTACCTTTTATTTTGTATAGGTAGGTATAAGTATATATTTTCTTAATTTAATATCTATTAGTATTCCCATAATTTATGTTTTTTGTAACAAAAACTGCAAATAAAATAATAATATTATGAATATTATGATCATTATTATAATTTATGTAATTATTACATTTCCTATAACTGAACTCGAGCGCGCCACTGCCGTTGCGTTCTGTTTGTTTACGTTTTACGTCGTTCCCCTTACCCCGCCAGAAACAGCATATGAGTGCGAGAGAGAATATCAACAAACCAAAACTGACTTTAAGCTAAGATAGGGAAGGCGCGGTCCATATTTATTAATATAGTCAAAGGATAAGACCATTACCAAAAGTTTACTTATACCTACTCGCTATAGAAATTTTTAGAACATGTGGAGATGGAGAAATACTTTAAAATGTGGAAATAAAATTGTTCAAAGAAGTAATATACAACAAACTGTGGTCCTATGGAATTTTTTCAGTTTTATTTCATCCACGGCTGCGCGTTTTTCCATGATTTTTCCATCACTCTGAAGAATTAAAGTAAAACCGCAGGGTGAAGCAGGAGCCGGCACGTAATTTTGCTTCTTGGAAAGGTCTCGATGATACATACAGGTAAATATGCAGGTAATAATAAAAAAATTCCAGGATGAAAAAATGATCAATTTAACACGTTAAATTGTGTATTAATTATTATTCCTACTTAATACAAAATACACTATTAAAATTAAAATTAGAATATTCGCTTCAAATCAATGTATGTATAGGTAGGCATACCTATAGAGATCAGTGCGTGGTTCTTAAAACCTCTGCATTGTATTGTAAAGCTCACAGATCCGTGGCCGTGGGGACTCTACCAGCAAGGATCAGGATAACATAATTATTATGGAGCTCGCATTGTTTATCTGGTTGCCTACTATTTCATTAAAATTACAAGTAACTACTAATTACTTAGTTACTATAATCATAAAACACCAGTTAGGATAATAGACGGAGAGCTGGCGGTCGCGAGGTACTTATGATCGTACCTCCGGCTGGAATTTTGTGAGGTGGTTGGCGGAACCATCAACAGGTGTCATCCGCAAGGATTCAACACAAAACCTCTGCAAAAGACACGTCAGACGACTCAAAGTCGAAAAAAATTTTACTCAAAAAATGTTCGTACTTCCGGCTGAAAATTTACGTATTACTTGTTTCAAGGTCATAGATGAAGTATGTAATTCGCCAGACGGCTAGCTCACTGCTAAAGTGGTGACAGACGTCCTCAAACATGTAATTTTTTTCAAAAAATTTTTTTGTTTCCTCGGTCTGACATTCTTACATATTGTCTCAGAGACCTTTTTGAACACATTAATAATTGCCAGACGAAAAGGCCCCTGCCACTTGTGATTTTTTTTTCACAAGTTTGATGCGGGCAGTATTTTCGCGGCTTTGCAGAGCGATATCGCAGGGGCCTTTTCGGCTGGCAATTGTTATTTGTGTTCAAAAAGGTCTCGGAGACAATATTTAACAATGTCAGACGGAGGTAACAAAAAATTTTTTTGAAAAAAAATGACATGTTTGAGGACGTCTGTCACCACTTTAGCAGTGAGCTAGCCGTCTGGCGAATTACATACTTCATCTATGACCTTGAAACAAGTACTACGTAAATTTTCAGCCGGAGGTACGAACATTTTTTGAGTAAAATTTTCTTCGACTTTGAGTCGTCTGGCGTGCCTTTTGCAGAGGTTTTCTGTTGAATCCTTGCGGATGACACCTGTTGATGGTTCCGCCAACCACCTCACAAAATCCCAGCCGGAGGTACGATCATATAGTACCTCGCGGCCGCCAGCTCTTAGTCTATAAGTACTACTCCCAACTTTCATATGGTATGTGAATAACCTGTGTCTGACTGATATGATATCCTGATGATTCCATAACAAGGACGAAACGATAACGTCCATGTCTTTCAGTCAATCAGTTTAAATCAATTTGAGTGTCTGTGCGAAAGAATTCAAATTTGTTCTGCAAAGAATAGTGGCAAGTTAAATTAGAACATGATTCCCAATAAATCTCAATTTTAGGGTAATAAGACAGGTAAATAAGACTTTATCGAGCTCTGGAGACCATATAAATATTCACATCCGAGGTGCATGCGAATATGCAAAAGAAATACAGAAAATATTTAAGGCGATTTTTCATTTAAGTATAAATCCTGGTAAAATTAAAATCACCCTGCCATATGAGTCTAACTACCCCGCTTAAGAGATCAGAGAAGTGCATTTACTTCGGTCATTAAATCAACGCGCGGCGACGCATCTAACCAGTCAATATTATCTAACAAATCTTTTAAGAGAGAATAAAACAAAATTTTATAATTTTTTAACAATGAGAAAGAAAAGGCTTTGCTTCTCAGAAAATGCTTTCTGAGGATCAAAGAAAGCATTTGATGTTCCATAAATCATAATATATGAGAGGTGGTACCCCGACAACCGACTCCAGAGATAAAAAATAACACAGTTCCGCCGCGGCTTGATTTATTGTTTTTATGTCCCAATTCTGCCATATAGTTTTATACGTTTTATACGTTTATAGTGTCCCTCCCACTTAATTTTTGATCCAATTGAGATCGAGAATTGGTAAAAAAACTAAATCAAATGTCATGGATCAAATTACCTTTTAAATAAGGGGTCATTCGCCCCCCTTATCATCAAAACTCTTTAGATGGGAGTTGCTGAGGTTAGGGAAGGGAGTTATTGTGTCAAGGTCATGCTCGACTACAAAATGTGACCAGTGCCGAGAAACAAAAATTGAATTGAAATAAAAATAAAATTTTTTGTCTAAAAATTGAATTGACCAGTCTCAGGATTTTTCCCAAAACAAAACCACAAGGTAGTTATGAGGGGGGGGGTTCATACTGGAGGCAAAAGATATGCAGATAGGAACGCCATATCTTAGTCTATCATTTTTTAAAATCAAATAGCTTTAAAATCGAAACAAAAACTATGTGTATAAAAGTGTATTAATTAAAATGACACAAAAACAATAATTACAAATTACAATGAATCGAATAGTAATTTATATTATTTTATATCAAAAAGTAAAATTATTAAGTAATAAGTAATAACAATACTAAATTATGGCTCGGGTTTAAGACAGGCCATTGCGCCACAGCGGTTCTGGCAGCATTTCTTCGTTCCCCGGCAATCAACATCGAAGGTGCATCTGTTGGAACACACCCAGGGTCCAGATGGATGAACTGGACAGGAACCAGGTTTTTCTGAAAAAACAAACATCATCAGAGAATGTTTCTCGATTTACATGTACCTATGACGAGCAAATTATGGTTTTGATTTGACCTTTTCTGAAATAATTTGAAAATGAAACGTTTCTGATTGTTCATAAAAAAAAATTAGTTCTAAAATCTTTTCACTAGTCAAGATAAAGAAAGGTACCTAGTCAACTAGCTAAACTAATTGTGGTATTCATGATTGCATACCAGAGTAAACAACTATAGGAATTCGCTGAGCAAGTTTTATAGTTTCAATAACAATCTCTATTACACATCGAGTCGAGATCGTGATTTGTATACTCGTATTTCAGCAAAATACAAAACATTCTTCTAAGCACGACCCGAAAAAAGAAGATTGTTTTTCTAGAAGCTTCTAAGCATGTTTTCTTAGACCGTGATACGCATGACAGGACGTCTGGACTCTAATATTTCTGGAGGAGCATGAGATACCTACTTAAATCGAAGTTTGTCTTCCAGGAAAATAGCATGGGAAAAGGTTGTATGTATGACGACTTGCTTCCACATCGAGTACTTTGACTCGTGGAGGGGGGGGTAATGAAGATGAAGCAGAATAAGCGGCAAGAATGAAGAAAATGTGAGAGGAGCATGAAGATGATGAATGACGTCAGATGAATGAATAACATATAGAGTACCTAGATTTTTGACTTGAACTCTTGGAGAAAATAAGTATGTATGAGTTGGAGTGGGAGAGTTGGAGAAAAGGAGATGGATAGTCTGTGGAAAGCAACGGGAAGCAAGCAAATTCTTGAAGTTTAGGGGGAAGGACCTGAAAGAGAAAGGATGGTGAAGATATTCTGGAGAGAGATTAAAGAAGAAAAATTAACAAAAAAATAAAATAATGAGTTGGAGCTGGAGAGTTGGATAAGAGAAGTTGAGAATTTTTTGGAAAGCCACGGGTAGGAAGATAAAGCTGTAGTTTACGGGAAAGGGGAGAGTGGGGGATGATCTGAAAGAGAAAGGATGACGAAGATATCCTGGAGAGAGACTGAAGAAGAAAAATTAACAAAAATATAATGAGTTGGAGCTGGAGATTTGCAGAAGAAAAGTTGGAAATTTATTGGAAAGTAATGGAAAGGAAGAAGTTGAAGTCGCGGTGGAAGGGGAGATATATTGGGGGAGGACTTGAGGGAGAGATGGTGGCGAATATATCCCGCAGAGAGAAATTGATGAGAAAAATTAACAAAAATATTAATGAGTTGGGTGGAGCTGGAAAGTTGGAGAAGAAGAGTTGGAAATTTATTGAAAAGCAATGGTAAGAAAGCAAAAAAGAGAAGTTGATGTGGAACAGGAGAGAAGGTGGCGAAGATATCCTGTGGAGATAGAATGGAGAATAATTGACAAGGAAACTCTCACGTTATTTGAAATATTAGTCTCAGAGAAGAGAAGTAAATTAAGTAAAAAGAGAACAGAGCCAACTACTAATTAGAATTGAAACGAGAAAATTAATTTTTAGGTATTTTATTAAGCAAATTCAATGAATACGAAAAAAAAAAGAATACCATTGATATCTTTAAATAAATATTTTTATTCCTTTTAAATCATTCCGTCAGATTTTAAAAATGGGTCAAAACCTGGGAATTAAGGGAAATAAATTAAAGTATTAAATTTAGCTAGTAGAACTTTTTGGTGCTGTAGAACTATTAAAAATTAGTACCTTACAAAATTTAGAAATTAGAAACAAGTTTCCTTACCACTAAGCGAATTCGTTTCCCTTTCAATCGCCTGTATACAGTAAGTTCCTCCACAAGCAGTCCTACAGCACTTATCTTCCCCTTTGCAGTGCTGGTCGTTATAACAGGTCATGCCGCATATCCCAATATTAGGAGCAGGTGGGCAATCACCCTCCTTTCTGTAAAAATCTTGAGCAGCCACGTGGATGACCATCACCATCAGAACCAGATAGAACTTCATCAAAAAGCACATTTTTCTCGACTTAGTTTTCAGTACCAAGCTATGAGTGAAACAATAAAGAACGAAGTCGAAGGTCGGGAGGTCCAAGTAGATGGACGAAAAGCAAACAAATTATGAATGGAATGAGAAAAGTCGAAGCGTTTTCTTGAATGGTAGGTAGATTCACGACGAGTCGCTGGAAACAACAATATTATAAAAGTAACCGCAGATGATAAGAAGGAATGGATGTGGGTTGGAATAATTAGGACTGACATTAGAAACGGACGTGTTCGTTTAATTATAAAATTATAAATAAGTGATAATAGTAATAATTATTAATTATTATTAATGGTTCTTTAGTGCTAATTTATGAATAATTAATTAGCTATAGTGAAATAGGATTTATTTTTAACTCACACTTCGATGTTGTTTGTATATGTATAAGTACCTGCAACGACTATTGCGAGAATAATTTTATTATTTTCCTGAGTACCGAGAAGGCTTTTTTATCCAATGCAACATTTTATAACTTTGTAAAATCCAATATTTTATTGAGCAGTATTTCCGCGTATTATGCATTTCGATGAAGCATGTTTGTTGCAGCATCAAAATGCATACAGTGAGCGGCTAAATTATGGAACAAATAAATAAAATTTTAATGTATTTTTTTATTTAACTCCCAGTCGTTTATATTTTGTTGCTTTGCTGTTTGTCGCGTGTCTTTTTACAGGGTAGTTCTAAAAAACTGCAAGAAGAAATTTTTTTAAGGGGAATATTCTGTTAAGGACCAATAAATTACATTACTCTATTCGCGAGACAGCATTCTATCTAGATCTGTAGAAACATAGGTACTGAAATGGATCGCACCTAGGTAGGATGATAAGGAAATTATTTCCATCTCCCTCGTTAAATCAGCCCAAATCGAAAAAGCAAATAGTGCAAGCATTAGGTACGTAAATACCTAAAGGTAAAATTGTTAGGAAATCAAAGCGCAGCCACCCGCCGTTACATCAAGTAAACGATCCCCGTCAGCTCATTAAATATTCATAAAATAGAAGCGCTATAGCTAGTGGAGTTCCAGCACTTTTAACAACATCGAAGAGACGGCGAAGCTAGGGTAGAAGTTGACCAGATGGTAAGGCAGGGTATTGTAAAAGACACTCTCGAAACGCGTGACGGACAAAAGGATGACCTAGAAACAGACCACCGGGTGGACAGATTTGTGAAATCATGAATCAAACAACTCCATGCAATGACAATAGTAACTCGTTAGGTTTAACACCCACGATAATGAAAATTTCACCAATCGATAGAGCGAATTAATAAACAAAGGTAGCCGGAAATCCACCATGGTCCCGAAACAGTAAGTAGGTGAAAATGCGAAATGAAAGTTAAGCCGGTGTAATTATAATAGTTAGGTACAATGAAAAGACGACAACGCGTCGGCCGATTTAAAGGAAAATTTAGGTAGTTGAAGTTTAGGACAATTCAGTAAGATAGCCGCGAGGTCAACTCGCCAAGTCTTAAGATAAGGGAAATATGATAAGGAATAAAACATATAAAATCACGGTATAAGGCAGTGTCAAGAAGTCGCATTGTTACGTGTCGTGTTTAGAAAGCGGGCGACTGTTTCTATAAAAGCAGACGTCTTACAGCAGCTCCAGACAGATGAAGATCAGCTTCCAAGTAGGTCGCATCTGACTCCTTAACCCTTTAATTGTTGGCCAGAGATAACGATTGTGTGAACTCCGGCTGAGTTTTCCTTCATCTACCTGAGAATTTCCATTGCCAATTTAGTTAGGGTCAACTCGCACCCGAACAAATTTCTAAATCACACTTCTTTACCCGATAATTCAGCCAGAGACGACGTTTATGTGAACTCCGGCTGAGTTTTCCATCATCTACCTGAGAATTTCCATTGCCAATTTGGTTAGTGTCAAAATAGCACCCGAACAGGACTTCTAATCACAATTCTAACCCGATAATTCAGCCAGAGATGACGCATGTGTGAACTTCGGCCGAATTTCCCTCCTAAACCCACGAAAACCCAATTAGAAAATAGTTAGGGAAGATCTCTCTTCGAAATAAAATCCACATACATAAATAATCAAACAGATTCACCAAATCCACGAGCGCAGATCCCATTTTAAATCAAGTAAAATAATCAGCTAGGAGTTAGGCGGCATCAGCAGCAAATACCTAGTAGGTACCTACTCAATCACGTTAACCAATAAAGAGTCCGCGGCAGGAAGCAATCCCTCAACAACAAATAATTTATGAATAGGAAATTGAGATAGAGCTAGGAAGAAAGTGAACCCAGGTCAGGAATAAAATAACCTGTGAATAATAATTAAAGCGGCACGTTATTAGGAATAACCCAAGTTAGGCCGGAAATAGACATACTTCAACAAATAATTACAAATTCACGTATAGGAAATCGAGATAGAGCTAGGAGCGAAAATAGACCCAGAGGAGTGCAGATGGAGTATCAAACGAATATTAGGCATAAATGTCCCTTTAAATTATACGACTTAGAGAGTGAAAGTGAGAAATACTTCCCATTGTATGGCGCTATATGACAGGAACTCGCAACAGTAGGTTGAACCCTCAGACATAGCGGAGCAACTTAGGCAGCGTTGTCAGATGTAGCACCAGCCACTCATTTACATTATCAGGAAAAACCCAGTACATTACAATATTCAATTAGGATTCATGATAGGTACTCGATTACCACACGTGGGGGAGGCATTCATCTCGATGTCCAGATGGAGACCTCATGTAGCCGGGAAAGGAGCATGACTCTTTAAAGTGGAAATCGCAGCACGCCACGGGGCAATAAAACACCCGCAGTGTAGGATAGGTAAATCCGCGAATAGAGAATCAAAATCACCAAAATTAGACCGACCTCGAGAATGGGTAAAGCCAATTTAGATTCAAAAACCAAATTGATCATTATAAGGTCGTTTTTCCGAATCTCTTCTAACCAGATTTTATACACACCTGAAACTTATGTGACAAACGCTATTATTATGTTTCTCATCATACTATCTACACTCTTTGGGGTGATAGGCCGACGTACTCGTATTACTGGCGGACCGGTGGCTGGTACCGATACAAAAGATTAAGTAATTTGTCTGTAAACAAGCCTAAACACGAATGATAAACAAAAGTCCAGCATTTTCAATCATTAACTAGATTAATGGTTAAAGAGTCGTGGTCTGTAGTATGGTCAGCTAATAATCACGTTGAGGAACAAAGATCTTCGAGAGAAAGAACGGAGCCAACATGCTCTGGGAAACAAATTAAGGTGTGTAGTAAAATCCACAATAATACAGTTGATTAAGGTTTCAATCTGAAAAGCACTCGAATGACGACTAAGGTAACATAATTATGTGACGTAAAAGTCGCCTTACGGGGCAGCATCGACAGGTGCAATAAAAGGTATAACAGTGACAAATGCCTAAGGGCAAGGTAACATATGTGACATAAAGGTCGCCTGACGAGGCAGCATCGACGGGTGCAATAAAAGGTAGAACAAGACAAATAACGACAAGGTATACAAAGTGATAACTAAATACAGTATCACCCAGGTTATGAATTGAATAAACGGAGGTGGAATATATTCACTCTCCCAGGTAAATCAACTGTGAAAATAAAATCATTAAATAAAAGAGAATCGGAAGGAACGATTTTATAAAAGATACGAAATCAAAATTAAGGAGAAGTGGCAACCCTGTACTCGAATGAACCTCGAAATCAAAGAAAATCGTCGAATAGGAAATCAGACATTCCCGCAATATACCGGGTAGTCTGTAAACGAAACAAAAGCAAAACGAAATAATAAGAAAGCACAGGTGTGCAAAAGAGTGGAATTCGAAATGAATTAGAGTTTGAAAAATGCATGAAAGGGATTCATCATTCGCTTTCCATTGTTTTGTACTCTCTATGCAAAATCACAGCCCCTCTCGCCCTTCACCATTTTACGCCCTTGCAAACGAATTCTCTCGCTCATCACTCGCTTTTAAACTCCCTGACAGGAAGTCCACAGTTAACAACAAGCATCAGTAAATTTCTCCACTTTTCTGTGGGAAATCCCAGTCAACCGAGATACAATGAGTCATAGTAGGTTCTTTTGCGCATCCGTTTCGGTCATACTAATCCTGGCATACCTCAATCAAAGAGCAGGGGTGACTACGGTAAAAACTACGATAAACACAACGAAAGAAATCACAGCGGTCCTATTAGGGGAAACCCAGGGAAACTAGACGATCACACGGTGGCTTTTCGCCACAGATCATGAGGCCCGGGTCCTCTCCGTTACAGTACAGAGAGTATTTTTAGAAGAATCACCCTGTAGAAAATCGGATGCACTCCACAAACGACAAGAAACAAAATAAAATCGACCTGTTTAAAAAAAGAAAAACATTGCAGTTTTACCTAATTTGAACCATAACTTAGCTGCCCACTGATGCATACAGGGTGTGTCTTCAATATTGCGAAAATATTTGACGACAGATTCTTTGGTCAACAAAGCAAAAAACTTCACATTACTGTGTGTCCGTAAATGCATTGTTATTGAGATAATTGAGATAATTATTTTTGACATGTCAAAAAATTATTATTTTTCAAGATTTTTGAAATGCCTTAGGAACCGTAGTAGATATAGAACTCACTTTTGTACAGAACTTAGTAATGATCTTAGCTACTTTTTAATGCTATATTGTAAAACAACATGCCATCATTGATGTTGTGCTGTGAGCAGAGGCGGAAATTGTAGACAAGTGTTTCGTCCTGTTTGGGACTCATAAGTAAAATTTATCTACCAACACACAGTACAGTTTGTTATTGAAATTAATATTTATTTCACTTAAAAAAGAGATTTTCACAGTAAACTTTTTCAGCACTGTAGGACCATCCTAAAAAAATAATTACGCGAAAACGATGCCAGATACTAAATTTTTATGAAAGGGCAAAAAGTTTAGTTATATTTTACCCTTTGGATAAAAATTCACAATCAACGAATGACGTGCAGATAAAAAGTTGTAAAGCAAATAAAATTTAAAATTACATATAAAACCTGTATGTCAATGTTTGTAAAATTATGTCAGTTTATTGGTTTTAACGATAGTAGAAGGCGATGAAATTTTGAAGTTTCTCAGTTAATCCATTTTTGATTTTTTTTTATATTTCACTTGAAAACATGTATTTGGTTGACCTCTTATTAGGGTCTGTATCTTGAAACGGGTGCCATTTTTGACGTAGATAATTTCGGTTAAATCGTCATACTTTTCACTCGAAAATCAATGGTAGATCGTTGATGGTACCTTTTAGCAGCACCCTGTATATTTTTGATATTCACACCACGCATTTCTAAGAAAAAGTTCAGGGTATAAGTTGGTAATGTTAAAATATGAAATCATTTTTAGACGCGATGATAGAAAAGGCCTTTCATCTTAAGTTTAAAAAAATGGTACTCGTCGTTGCTTTGTTCAAATAATAAAATCGATACAGAAGTTTTTCCGATATATCGGAAAACCAGCAGTCGTAGACCAAAATAATGCAAGTGAGATTTGTGCGCAATAAAAATGCAAAAAAAATTAAGACTGTAAATTGAAATCGTTCAACAAATAAAAAGTTATTTGTTTTTTTTTGCTATAACTTTGCAAAAATTCATCGAAATAATTTCAAACTTTTTTATAACATGAGTTTTCCAAAGATTAAAAAAAAATTGCGAAGATTTAGCAACTCTAATGTCAAAACTAAAGAGCCTATCTAATCACCTGCGAAAAAAAGAATAGAATTTTTCGTAAAAATGCCTTCAATTTTTGACTTAAATAAAAATGTCTCTTTTTTTCTTATTATCTTTATTTTCAGATAGATGTGTTCAATAAAAATCATCGAACAGCTGATTCAAAGACAAGAATTTAAAAATAAAAAGAACCCTCTGCGATGCCTGGATACCAAAATATGGCAAAATTTTACTATCAGCTCCTATTTGGCCGCGCGTCTCCCTGCTCCCTCCCCCCTCCTCCCACCGTACCTCTACCTGTAAACCTAAGTCATGGATGGGACCTTTTCTATATTGACCTAAGTAGGTCACATGATTATAACTCTGCGTGATAACTTCAGCCAGAGATAAGTTTATAAGCAGCTCACGGCCAGGCTTGTTTGTTTGTTTAAATCAAACCTCGGCACTACTATCATCATTACTACGAAGTTTCATATTTATAAAAAAAATCTGTCTGTGACCTGTTTCTCGTGAACTTAACTATTGTTGGAATAATATGTTATTAATTTTTGTCATCGTGAGATAAAAAGAAACTTTTTGTCTCAGTACATACAAAGTGACTTTGCAACAGCCAATAAGCCGACTAGGTTAGGGTACCTGTATTACCGACACTAACGCTTACTAACCCCTAGACTAGGTTTAGAAACCTCGCCGTCTAGTGAGTTTCGAACTCGAATTTCGTTAAGGTAAATTGTTGGAATCTGTGATGCTTTTGTTTAAAAAGATACAGGCAACGGAAAAGATAAAAAGATAGATTTCGGCAAGGTAGATATACAGATATACTCCCAGTCCTGCAGTCCTCGTCCACCGACGCTCTTCCTTAGTCCTGCGTTCTCGGCCCTCGGTTGGACCAATTCTGAAACACCTATATCATGCCACCTCGACATCATCCTCTTTGACTTCCTTTTCGTGCATGCGACGCACCTTTCAAGTGATGCTTTCTGTCACATAAAGGGTCCGTGAATTTACACGCGATACTTTTAAGAAAAAGGTCGCTAGGAATTTTTAGTTTGAGGAAACATTTTTTTTTATTGATGTTATTGTATGCGTAAATAAAATTTAACGCCGTAAATGCGTTACACGGCATTAGAATGGAAAGCTCGAGGGCTGGGCTTGACTCTGATCGATTGGATTTTATAAGCAGCGCAGACTTGGCTTGTAACGTCATGTCAACTTGTGACTTGGCGAGCTGGCTCAAAATATTCAGGAATACGTATTTTTAATCGCAAAAGTCTCCAGTTTCTTTCTATATTGTCAGAGAATTACGATCTTTAGTGAGGTGATTGATGAAGCCAGCGTCTATATTCATGAAACGTAATTAACATAAAGATATGATATGAAACATTCAAGAAAATTATAAAAATACATTTATTTATTTCTCGTGACCATTTTCTGATTAACATGTTTTTACAGACTATCTAAGTTAAAAAAATAAATAAATACTCTCATTCACAATACCGAAGGTAAAATTAAGAAAATCACAAAAAATCTGGCTATTGCACAACTTTTATATAAATTTCAGTCTCCCTTTGCTTGTGTCTTTTATATTACACATTATCACTTATTATAATACAAAAATTGGCTTTATTTTATCTTATTTTACTTATCTTATCAAAACAGTGTTTCAGCTATGTACCTACTCGTGTTTTGAACTATTAAAATAAGTTGTTTGAGCCATTTATATGCTAGGTACCTACCTATTTTATAGTAAAATAAATTTCTTTTAAGTAAGCAAATATACCTAGAATATCCCTAGATTGTTGCCGTGTACCTATACATACTTAATAAATTAAAACAAGTTGCAGCCAAACAAATTCTTATAACAATGTACATAACTTATACCTACTAATTAATTATGAATATTTTTGTTCCTATCATAAAGCACTGGAATCACAATAATTAAGGCACTTACTGCGCAGACTCTAATTACATTAAATTATACTTACAAACATCCGCCCTGTTCCATTTACTCACAGCTTCATCCATCAATCAATCGCATATTAAGACAATAACTTAATTAAATTTAAAAAATATTATAAACTAAACAATTGCCTACATATCACAGTGAGACTAACTAAGAGCAAAATAAGACTGGGTGGTATGGGAACTGTTCCGGCAGAGTCACTACAATGCTCCCCAAAAATCACCGGAGCAATCAACTGAAGCTTCCCCCAGAAACCACTTCCAGGGTGGAAACAACTCTCGGGTTGAGGATTAGGTAAATAGTTGCCACAGCGTGGGAAATTTTTGGGAACTTGCGCCATTTGCTCGTGGGTACCCACTTGAAACACCAACCCCATTCCCACTTCTACATGAAACTCGATGTGGCAGTGGAACAACCAGAACCCTGCAACAAACGCATGTTAGACTTAATTGTAATGGATTTGGAAGAAGGGAAACATTACCTGGATTGGAAGCTAAGAAGCGTAGCACAGTGTAACCGCCATCGGGAACAGTAACGGTGTCTTTCATTGGTGGATCTACCAAATTTCTATGTATCAGACCTTCTCGGTCGCGGCGCTTGACGTCTTCGACGGTAGTGGTGTTGCTGAGACGTTCCAAGGCCACTACGCGAAAAGCATGCCCGTGTAGATGGAACGGGTGGTTAGCGTCATAGGCGACACCTTTATCTATTAGGATAAGCTCCACCACAGCTCCCAGTGGCACCTGGAAAAAAATACTTTGTTAGATACTCATTTGATGACATCAGCAAGTAACTTCTCGTTCATAGTCGAGTCTGGAGCTACAAGTTTAATAACTGTTGAAACCAAATTTAGATAATTTAAGGGATCTATTTGGATGGGAATAATGACCATTATACCATCATCGCCTAGTTTGTTGTTATGGCAAATAGACTATTAGTGAAACAATAATTGGTTAAGATTAATACAAATTCTCGAGAAAATCCCAAGACTGAAGAAACCTGAAATAAGGATCGTCGACCATGAGGGCTCTGATGACATTTCATGGCAGTTGAGTAAAAAATAGTCGCTGCATGATGCAATGCTCCATTAAAGACTTTTAAGATTACAGGGAGGGAAGGAGATAGAGCAATAGAAAGAGAGAGCGGGAGAAAAAGAGAGACAGAGAAAGAGAGAGAGGATGGATGAGCATCAGCTGGAAAGAATAATCTTCCAGGAGTATAAGAGGACGTATTTGAAGAAGAGGTGTGTGGAAGAAAAAAAGTTGTTTGATTCTAAGTTTCTTTCCGATCATCCGCAGTTCTTATAAGGATTGACACTTTCTTTTGAGGATTTTCGTGTTCTGTTGAGAATGCAAATTGCCGATATCAGTATGGTTCCGCCCATATTGCATCTGGAAAATCAACTCCGCAGCTCGAGTGCTTAAAAGTCCTTGCCACTTCAATTATTGTGCGATTTTCACGTTCACTGCCGCCATTTTATTCTGGCGTATACGGCGCGATCTCTGCGTGATCCCATTTTCTATTAGAATTTGTTTAACCTCTGCACAGTCAAACTACTCATCATTATCACTGAGCAACTATTGCTTCACTTTGTGCCCAAGTGTGTTTGGGTGACGTCAAAAGCTGTTCCAATACGCCCTTGACCTAGGACTTCTGTTCCATCACAAACCCATAGCGGAATCTGATAAAATTATCTTCTAAAACGACCAAAAAACGCTTCTTGCTACAAAATTCAGAAACTGGTCCTATAACGTCAATGAAAAATAGTTCCCCAGGTCTCGTTGCCCCTAACTCTAGTACTAAAAGGCAACCAATGTGAAAAAAAAATTCTAGCTTCACAGTGATACCCAACTCTCTCTTGAGTATCTCTCTTACGTGTTGCTCATCCTGGTGTCCCCATCTTTCATTATATAATTGGAGGGTTGCATTTTCTGTCTCAACGAAGTTGACTATCTGCATGAACTTTTTCAGGAATAAGCGGTTCAATGGCTTCCTTTACAGGGTTCCATCCTTGTCACGATCCCCGTACAGTACCCTTCTTTAATTGGCCTCCAAACGAAAGTTGATCATCATCGAGTGAAATTTGCTTGTTCCATTTTTGCCCTGAGCTCCCAAAAACCGAAAACAAACTTTCTAATTCGTTAGTGAAGCATTAAAATTGAATAGCCACTATTCCAATGACTTTGAGAACTTCTTTTCCAGCCGGAATTATGAACAAACAGTTCCGGACAATTTGTCACGTGCTTCGTAGCTCTGTTGTTAATCCACCATCTTGACTAACTTATTTCCACTTGAAAATTATCTCCACTGATGGAACACGGGGAAGCATTGGTATCTAGGGCATTGCTCCAAGGGACGTTCTTCGGCGATCGTCCCTCAGTAATCCACTTTTTTAAATGTAGACACCCACTGGCCTTTCCTTTTGCAGTAACTGTAAAAATCGTTTTCTTAATGTTTTGGTCGCGGTCGAACCTATTTTTGATTCACTTTTTTACGACAAGTGAAAAAGTTCAAGTTGCTCCCTTTACATTTCTTCTGAAATTCCTTTCATACATACATAATAATTGAGTCGTTAATTTCTCAAAAAAAATTTCATCTTTCAACAATAACATCTAACTTGATGTGATGTGAACTTGATCTAACTTGAAGTCACCTGGCAGAGTTTGAAAACTAGAAGCATGTCCGGTAGCACGTTTTCATTCCTAGCTTTGAGCACGTTATTCAACGCGTATCTGGATTCTGTATTTTTGGGAGGGTAGAAGAAGTCCGCTACACTAAGGCCTCAGGTTCAGAGCCATCCCAGGCTCAGAAAGAACTGGACCAGTGCGCCTGGAGAGGCTCCAGAGAGGTTGTTGAGGCTTAGATGATGTGAACCAAAATAAAGCAAAGATCCACGATGGATGTAGAGCGAAGAACAGCGGCACAGGATTCTACAGTCTCTTCCTCATCGTGACATCCCCTGCATAGTGGATCAGGGTTGATTCCCATTGTATGGAGAGGTTTGTTTAGTCCGCAGCGCCAGTTGTAGATGCCAATTACTGGTTTGAGTGTTGTACGGGATATTTGCAGACAGTATTGAGTGAGTTTGGGGAACAGCCGATGGGGGCATTTTGCCAGAGTCGTACATGTTCCTCTATACTGTCCTTGTTTATTATTCAGTAGAGATCGAGATTGGCAACAGCCGTTTAAGCCTCGTGGGCATCAGTGCCGAGCCCAAAGCAAAACCTTGAGCCCTGAGTACCTACCCACAGATCAATAGGTATTTGTTCGTGATTCCGAGTTGAGTGATTTCCATTGTACAGTGTGTGATCGCTATCAGTTCTGTTTGAAGAACAGTAGAATATGTTCCCGACGGAATCGTTATAGGTTCATGTCTAGGGTCTTGGAACAAATTCCGCAGCCTGATCCTGAACTAGATTTAGCCCCATCTGTTATTGCGTGTAGTTCTTATTGAAGATGAGGATGGGTACAATCCTGTCGATCGCTCTTCTTTTCACTGAGCTGACTCGCCAATCTTAGCCTCAGCTCGAATCATAAACTTTTTAATTTTGCGACGTTTTTAGAAACTCTCCACTAATGCAATTGGAAGTTGAAATCCACCCACAATAAAAGGGAACAGGGTAGCAATTTTCAAAGTATTTTCAGTCATGAAATTTGAATTTGCTGCCGTAAATTCCTTAGCAACAAGGCAAAAAATAATTTAATGTGAATGTTTGTTTTGTTTTAATAATAAAAATAATTCTTCCATGACAACTGACAGAATAAAATAAACTAGAAAAAAAATTGTTTTGTTAATTTCTTTCTCGGTTAAAAAGGTTGATCAAGTTTTCTTGTAATTTCTGTCACATTTGAAGCGACTGGTCCTTCGAAAGCCCATCAGTTATTGTCAATAAATATAGTTGCAAAAAGTCTCAGTCTGTTTTCATCAATAATTTTATGTGTAGTTATATTTTTGGAACCAGCAATTTGGAGGGTCAAGAAGTCGCAACTAAACTCGACTTAGTTTGAACTACGAGAACCCTCGTCAATCGAAGATGTCAGGATCAATCATGCTGATATCATCTATCGTATTTCGGAACATTTGCAAAAAGAAGTAAGGTTTCTTATTTATTCTATAGTTGCCCTACAGAAGGTGGGGGTGGTGGGGTCGAGTTAGGTAGCATTGGATGTCCCCCTTCAGAATTTTTTTCTCATCACTAATTTTTTTTTCTGATGTTAATTTTTTTTATGTTTTTGTATGTTGATGTTGTCTTCAAATGTCTTCAGATAAAATGATCTTGCATATTGTGTGTTTTTGAGGTGAAGCAGAAAAACAGTATTTTGTTTATAGCGAGTCACTGTTTTCATGTTAGAAAAATAAGTGAATAGTATCAAATTTCCACTAGCTGCTTATTGGAGGTTCTTTAACTATTTTAGGAACCAAACAAAAAACTAATTAAGATGTGTAATATTTTTACTTTCGGCGATGTTATTTACAGAATGTAAGAACCTGGAAATTCTCAGGTTTTATTATTTAAATCGCTAGAGAAACCCGTAATGTTATAATTAGGTAGGTACATAATTATTATTATAATAATTATTATTATAAAAGAAGCATAAATATTAATTAAAGATGCCAAAACCTTTGAACCAACAATTAGCACCACTTTTTAGACAGAAATTTCGCTCGAACAATGAAATTCGATAAAGTTCCGGATTTGGCGATCTTTTCCCGTTATTCTTAACTTTTAGAACACTTTGAGGTGTAACAAATTTGGCCTGCCTAAATATTTCCTGCGATAACTTGCGGGTTCATTTCCTTCTCCATAGAATGAACATAATTTAAAATAGCTTGCGGTCAGTTTATTGTATAAGCTGTTTAGTCAACAAAACGTATCTTCGTTAATTATCGTTTGTGATTTTTTACCAAACTATTATTGAACCATACAAAGTTAATTGAATAATGACAGACGAGTACCTAGTACTGGGAAATTTTTAACATTAACATTTAAATCAATTTAATCATCGTTTTAGTGAAGGTGTTTTGGGAAGTCAAATAATGAAGAGTGAATTACCCAAAATAATTATTTTCATGAATATTAATGAAGCATAGAAATCTACGAATGACCTTACCTGAATCACATGAGTACATTCACAGAATTCCTTATCACAATTCTTTACGGTCGATTCATTGCAGAACGAGTTGTCCACAATTTGGCTCCTTTGGGGTAGAAGAGGGAATGGCTGGAGTTTCATGGTGATAAAATTAAGTTGCGGAGTTAATACTCGTTGCTTCACGTCGGTCACTGGAATGTTAATTTTTATAGTTTCGATGTGTATCATAAAAATAATTAGTCAATAAGTTAAAGTTAGGAAAATCACTCACCATTATAAAAACCATAATATGGGAACCTATGGTAGTAGGGGTTGTTAATTTTATAAAAATCATAAGAGATGTAGTATTGATAATCGGGTTTCTCTTTCAGGCTATCGTCCCTCTTTTCCAGGGATTTTAAATTGGGTAGTATTGAGTAGGTCTGATTGTTATCTTCGGTGCCATGGTTGAGAGGATTTAGTTGCTGAAACAAAAAAATATTTAAAAATATTTACAAAATAAAATAAACAATCATTGCGGTGTTTGAAGTGTTTGAATTTTGCTCAGTTCTTTGATTCCAAAATAAAGCAGACATCTTCATTCGGAGCAAATCTCCATTATCACGACTAAATCGCGACCAAGAGCCCGAAATCATTTATGATTTCACTACTAGCATAAAATAATTAAAAGGGGACTTTTAAAAATTGTTCGAACAACTTTTTTTCCTAAAGTCTACAGTATTCTGGCTGATCTTGTTATTGTGTAACGTTTTTGCCTAAAATCAATTAGCGCTGAAATTTTGGTTTATTCTAATTGTTCTTTTGAAATTAAAAAATCAACCAGGATCTTATTCTCACTTAATAATGTCTAACTTATTATTAAATATTTAATTGTATTAACAAGGATTTTGTTATTTTGATTTCACCGCTAGTTATTAGCAAGGATCTAAATTTAGATTCATAAAATTTAAACTTATGTAACTTTTATTATTAGTCGTTCAAACAGTTGATTTTTTTGAACAGGCAAGCATCTCCAGTCGACGGTTTACAGAAGGAAATTATCATCTTTTGGTGTTCTCGGACGTCGAATGACGAATTTAGTGACGTGAGAATGACGTCTTAATGAAGAACAAATGTCACAGATCAAAAAAATTATTTATTAAAACATCGCGTCATAAAACGACGTAAAAACTACCAAATCAAAAACGTCATATTGACCTAAAAAAAAACAAAGAAGAACCCTTTAACTTTTAGGAACTTTTAAAAAGATTGCTTTTAAAAGTTTTGGAAATATGGTCTCCTGCACTTCAAATGTATTTGGTTCCAGGATCCTCTTCATCCTTATTCCAGATAGCAGAGCAATGTCAATATGACGTCATTTTTTGGTGTTCTTCGAAGTTGAATAACAAATTTAGTGACGTGGTAATAAAGAAGAAACGTCACAGCCTTATTTATTCAAAACTCACGTCACAAAACGACGTAAAAGCTACCAAATTAAAACGTATATTCACCTTAATAAATCAAAGAAGTACCTAAAGTACTTGGTCGCAGTGGAGGTGTCACTAATCGACCCACTCATTACATCGTGTCGCATTTAAGATGAATACACCCCTGGATTTTCGTTATTTGATGGAGTCGGGATTTGAAATTTTGTACAGTCATACAGACTGATGAGCCACACTTTTTACGATATCTGACCTGATCAAACTGAAATTTGACCTTTAAAACCAGCCTACTACGTCTTCGCATAGAGGGTGAATTTTCGACATTTTGCTTCGCGTTAAAGATACCGAAAATAGTTACTAACAAAAGTCATTCTAAATTGTATTCTAAGCCTGGATAAAGAGTTTCAGGACAATTTTCGCATTTGAATTTTACCAATTTTTTGGTCCTTCACAAAATTATTGAAAATTGTATTTCTTAATTTGGCAAATTAGAGTGCCATAGAAAGTAATAATCGGACAGTAGTGTCAAATTATTACTTTCCCTGACGCTCTAATCACCAAATTAAGAAATACAAATTTTAATAATTTTATGAGAGACCAAAATATTGGTAAAATTCAAATGCGAATTTTGTCCTGAAACTCTTTATCCAGGCTTAGAATACAATTTAGAACGACTTTTTTAAGTAACTTTTTTCGGTATCTTCACCGCGAAGCAAAATGTCGAAAATTCACCCTCTATGCGAAGATGTAGTAGGCTGGTTTTAAAGGTCAAATTTCAGTTTGATCAGGTCAGATATCGTAAAAAGTGTGGCTCATCAGTCTGTATGATTGTACAAAATTTCAAATCCCGACTCCATCAAATAACGAAAATCCAGGGGTGTAATTCATCTTAAATGCGACACACACTGTATAACTAAACTAACCTAAAGCACTTAAACTTTTGAAGTGAATCTGACTTGTTTGTACATTAAAAAATTATCTCCCGAAATTCGAATATCTACCAAGTTTCACGTAAACATGACTTTAAAAACAATTTAATTAAGGCAGCATCGTGAATTTTACGTCTTTTAGACGTCTTTATTTGATTGTCTTGATTACGTGAGATATCAGCTACCTAAACGACATGTTTTCGACGTCACTTATAGATTGCTGACGTCAACGACCAATTTTCACCAAAATATGACCTAAAAATGACGTGTCTCTTTTACCTGCGTTACTACTGTTGTATTATTTTAGAAGTCTGTTGCATCAAACTTCAGAAGCAGTGGAACGAGAAAAGAAACTGGAGGAGGCGGACTCTCTTTGAATTTGAAGCAGGTCTTAGCCAAATAACTGGGACCTGCCGTTGTAGAACAGAATTTGTAGAATTTGAAGTAGGTACCTTACCACGCTATTGTCTGAAAGTTTGATTTGATACTTACTTAGAGATAGAGCGTGGTTAGGTATTTTTTCTTAGTAAAAAACCACCCCCAAGAATATGTCTTATTCTTGCATACGGATTTTTCCGTCTACATGGCAACATTGCGTGACTTTTCAAGTGAATTTGACTAGTTTGTGCGTTAAAAACTTTAGAAATACGAAATCGTATACGGGAGCTTCACGTGTAAATAACGTTAAAACCACGTTACTTAAGGCGATATCGTGAATTTTACGTCTTTTAGACGTCTTATTTTGGTCGTCTTTAATTACGTGAGATATCACCTACTTAAAAGATTTTTTGACGTCACTTATAGGTTACTGACTTCAGCGATTAATTTTCACCAAAATATGACGTTATAAGCACGTGTCTCTCTGCTGTCTGGGATATACGCGTAAATTCCCTCTTCGTAACAATCTCAATTAAAAGGGAATAAAAAATAAAAATACATTTAAACACTCACCAATCCTTCATTATGAGACTGAATATAATCAGGTGGAATCTCTTCCAGTTTTGAATAATCCTCCTCGAAACCTTTATAATGAAGTACGGCAGCCTGATGAGCACTGGTGAACCTCGCATCGCAGTCCATCAGTCCCTTGAACTTCATCCAATAAGTGCCTGGTTCCTCTTTCGCATTTAAAATGAAATCGAAACGCTCCCCTGCGTAGGTCACCAACGACTCAACTACAGAAAAAATAATAGTTTAGCTCGATTGAAGAAAATCTAAATAGACACAACCTACCATCTTTAGGTTCAAAATTGTATCCATCGCTGCTGATGACAGTCAGGGTATGATTGTCAATTGATATTTCAATTGGACAGTTTAAGAATCCAGCGTTTATTACTCGGAAGCGGTATCTACTACCCTGTTGAAAATTTTTCATTGAAACGTCTATAAAACAGATAAAAAATAAAAAGCTCACCTCTTCCACGACGAATTTAGCGTAAGGCACGTAAACGGTGCTATTGTCTTCAGCAGTAAAATTAGCGCCCCTACCAAGACCATTGACGAGTAAATTGGCTGGTTTGTTGTCGCCATTGCTGTGCATGTGCGCGACGAACTTGTTCAATCCAGATACGTGTGCCCAGTCCAACAAAATAATAACGTGTTCGGCTAGGTCATGGTCGTAGAGATGCTGATGAGGATCTTCTGGGTCTTTCACTATTAAAGCCCCGAAAGCCCCATTACCTCTCTGAAGACCTGCCAAAATACACATCGCAAATTACGACTAATTTTCAATATTAGGGGTGAATTTTTTTCTAAAATAGTACTCACCAGAATGGGAGTGCCAGAAATGGGTACCCGCCTGCTGGACTCGAAAGTGGTAGCGAAAAGCAGCTCCAGGCTCGACAGGACACTGGGTGACGAAAGGAACCCCATCCATATAGGGCGAGAATCGTTGGTGCTGGCCGTGCCAGTGGATCGTGGTTCCTTCGCTTGACATGCCGTTTTCCACATCCACTATAACTTCATCACCCAAACACACCTGTTAAATTAGAACAATCCTGACATTATAACACAATTTTTCCAAAAAATCTGTTTCGTGTTACCTGCAAGGCGGGTCCTGGAAGGCGTCTATTAGCCACAAGTATCGGTCTTTTTGTTCCATCAGTTGGGACACAATCTCTTCTGAAACAGTGCTCCCTGACACGGGGGCAGTCGTAGCAGGCTTTGCTCATGCTTTGGTACCACTCGAGGGTGAACTGGAACCGGCAAGCCATCGGTGGTTGATTGGGGTTGCAGGGGCGGGCGCAAGGATGCATCGCTTCGCCCTTCAGTAACACATACTCCAGAACTTCTGTAATATTTTTGGTGGCATTGCTTGGTGTAGTTGAAGAATCAGCTTCTGTTGTGATTAAATTTTATTAGAGAGTTGCTTGAGTTGATGTTATATTTTAACTCACCAGAAAATGAAGGGAGGAGAAAGTAATTGATTATTACCGCAATGGTGGTTATAGAGTTGATAAAAGTCATTATTGTGTTTTGAAGCTGTAAAAAAATGTTCACTGTTAATAACCATACATGTAGTGGTACTTGTTATACTTATTATTGGAAAAGTCGCGTATATAACTTGACATTGGGTGATAATTTAAGTCACGTTATTATAATAGGCAGTCATTATTTTTCTTATCTTACAGTAGTAATAGACTGACTGTAGTATTTCTTCTAATTAATTATTACTTCCAAGCAGGGCCATTTTTTCGCTTGACAAATAATTAACTTTATTATTTATGAAGGTAGCTTCACTGAAACTATAACGCGAATTTAGCCCAGTTACGCTTTTATAAGACCGGACGATTTTTCGAGAATATTATTTAGTTACGTATTACAGCAGGTAGGTACATAGTGAAATAAATTTCAGTAAAACTAAATCAAGTTTTACATATACCTATACTACTAATAAATGTATGATACAAATTTAAGTATGTGCTATGGTTATGTATTATGATGAAAGTTATATATACAAATACCGGGTATCACGGTAAAATTGAGTCGCCTTGGAATTAATTTAATTATTCATTCTACTTACGCTTCTTTGTAACGTTGGTACGAGAAAGATCTAGTTTTGATAGTACCTGGATGAAGAAATGAGGAAGATTTAGACCTTCGCCGTATAAAAATGATGGATAACTGCTTTCACTCAAAGCTCAAAATGATTGTAAGTGATTGTGCATTAGTGAATCCAAAATGGTTCTTAACATTCAAGTTTAAAAACGTCAGTTATAAATTATGCAGGTAACTTATAGGTATTATCTATTAATCCCCCTTATTAATCCCCGTGATTGCCCGTAATAAAATTAAGTTTATTAGGTAATTAAAAAAGATAAGATCATAAACAAATTCGAGGTAGTGTTAGTGAGTTCAGTATTTTTTCACTCCACCAGAACCCTTCATTCTGAAAGAGCTTAATTATCAAATAATTTGCTTAAAAATTGAAAATCGACCGGTATTGTTTTGTTAGGTATTAATTGCCCGGTATTAATTGCTAGGTAAACAAACAGCAAAAATTCAAGCGGTTATTCCTTGGCCTATTCTAAGAATATTTTGTCCTATGAAAATTCCTGAAAAACCCCTTTGCTTCGAAGATGAACAAGTCATTGCGATAATATCATTTAATATTCCAATAGTATGTCCAATAGTATGACGTACGCCAATGAGTTTATCAAGTACAGAAAATTGTTAAGGATACCTTGGAACGGCTATTTTATCTACTAACGCACAAGTGGATTCATTTGGAGTACGTTCAGAAATTCACTCTGGAGTACGATTGGAGTAGGGGTAGAGTAATGAGCGTATCTCCTGCTCACCCGTATCTCATAACCCGTTCATAAACCTACCCCGCCATTTGTCAAGACAACTGCAGTGTCATAGGTGTTCCGTTCCCATGTTTCCCTTTTATCCATATAATTCCCTCCTTATTTTGAATTATGCACGGGGGGAGAGGAACGTGACAACATGGTGCGCGAGACCATGTCCTATGGGCATACAGCCAAAGGGTGCCTAGCCTACCACTTCACCCAGGATTATGAGATGAACCGCCGTCGCGTTCGGTCCATGGCTATGTACACAAGAAGATGAGTGTTTACATTGAAATCCAAAGTGCTCCGCGACGCGATAGTATCTTCGGCCCTTGTCGCCAAATGAAAAGCTCACTAAGCTGTCTACATGGGATATTTAAGGTAGGTGCATAATTATCATCCTAGAAATTATACCCCTTAATTGCTCCCCTAATTATTTTCCCGCTGGTCCTTCGAGTAATTAAATTAATCAAAATTCCAAACCGCGTGACTTACTATACAAATAGAACAATTAAGTTCTTGGCAGTAAGTCTATACGCAACAATAGGATTTATTTACACAAGAAACACAACACAGAACTTAAAAAAAAAGACATTCCAAACCCTTGAGTCGGTTTACCGCGAATAAATACCACGAAATGCCAATAGAATAATTACTAATATACTTTAAAATCCTTACTCTAGGATAAATGCTTGTTAATTTGACAGGTTAAATGTCAGAGTACGTTCGTACCCTCCTATTCCGTAGAGTATTCGGAGCATGCCCAAGAGTACGAACTCTTAGTTTATGAACGCTGTAAATGACATTTCCAGGGGTATGCCAATAGTTTCTGAACAGCCCAGGAGCATGCTCTGTATACTCGGAGTAAGTTTCTGAACGTAGTCTTGAATATACGTCTTGTCATTGATCATTGCCTGTATCGGTGGCATTTGTTTAGATTGAGTGACGTTTGGCTGTTTGACGTGTCTTTAATAGTTAGTGAAGTCCTCTACCATGAATCACTACACGAACGCCGAGTTGACTGACATGCATTTCATGTATGGACTTGCTGATGGCAATTCATTACAAGCTAGACGATTGTACATTGAACGGTTTCCTGGCCGTAACATCCCCGACCGAAAAATCTTCGAAAACATTCACCACGTCTTCATGAAACAGGCTCATTGAAACGAAGTGGAGGACCAGGAAGGCCAACAATGACAGTAAGAATGGAACATTCTTAACATTGTAAACATTGGAAGAGAATGTGCTGGAGATGATAGAGGAAGGACACAAGTAGGTACATCTTCTCTAAGAATTGCAAATACTTTTAATGTAAGTCATTGGACAGTTTGGAAAGTTCTCAAGGACAATTAGTTGTATCCACAATACCATATTCAACGAATTCAGGCACTACTCCCTGCTGATTTTCCTCCACGTATATTGCTTTATGTCAATGGCTTTTGCGAATATTAGTTATAATCCCTCAATTCCTGACAGATTCTTTTTACCGATGAAGCCAGTTTCTCAAGACATGTAATAATGAATTTTCGAAACAACCATGTGTGGGCAAATGAAAATCCACATGAGGTACAGTCGACCAAGAGATATAACGAAAAAATCTAATTGTTAAACTGTCATATTTTTTGACCTCAACAATATTTCAATAATCAAAAAATTGATAAAATGACAGAAGTCGTTTTGTTATATCTCTGGTCCAACTATACTTAAAGATCGTTTCCAACATCAGTTTTCCTTGAATGTTTGGGTTGGAATTGTGGGTGAATATCTAATTGGATGGGCATTTCTACCAGCAAAACTTACTGGCGAGATGTATCGCAACTTTTTGGAAGAAACACTGCCTGAGTTTCTGGACGATGTACCTGTACCATTGGTGCTCG
This sequence comes from Malachius bipustulatus, assembly GCA_910589415.1. Lineage (NCBI taxonomy): Eukaryota > Metazoa > Arthropoda > Insecta > Coleoptera > Melyridae > Malachius > Malachius bipustulatus. Next base: position 41,632,517 of record OU342633.1, read on the forward strand.
ATGGTGCACCGCCACATTTCAGTTTGGTTGCTTGTGATTTTGTAACAGCGACATACAGAGATCGCTGGATTGGTCGATTTAAGCCCCCCGGATTATTTCTTGTGGGGATTTCTGAAGAAATCGGATAATTTCTGGATGTAACTTAATCAGAAACGACCGTGGTGTATTTGAAAGAGTTTGGAGGTCAAGAAGATTGAATGTTTGTATCCTGGCTGGAGGCAGTCATTTCGAACATTTCTTGTAGATTGAACAACTTTACATGTACTTTTTGATAAAAAAAATGTTGTTACTGTCCCAAATTTTGTCACCCTGTTTTGAAGCCTCAACTATATGTAAATAAATACATTTCTGGTTTTATGAGAAGGAGAAGAACGCCGTTTCTCCATGAGGACTTATTTGTTTTGTTATTTTTTAAAAATTGGGGATGGTATAGTTCATGGATAAATTAATCCAATTGGTTCAAAATAGGTGAAAAAAAATGGATAAAAATCGTAACATAAAAATTGTAACATTTTTTGTAGTTCATACTTCGGGACTGAAAAAACGCGAACCAGCTACCTTATAGCGGACAATACTCCGGTTCAGAGCAGGCTTTTTTACTTTTTTGGAGCTTTTTTATTTCGTCAGTTGTTTTTTTCTATTAGTCGTTCATATTAGGACTGAGAAAAGCGTTAATTCGCAAGATTATCGGCGGACATGGGCCACGTTAAGACATTTTTTGTAAAGTTACCAAAAATGAGCCTGATTTGAACCTGTGCCATGTCCGCTAAGCTAGCGGGTGCCGCTGCATATGTCCGCTAAAATAGCGGACACGCGTTTTCTCATTCCCAGTACGAGCTACAAAAAAAGTCCGGGAGAACAAAGTTAGCGGGTGACGCGACATATGTCCGCTAAGATAGCAGATTCGCGATTTTCTCAGTTCCAGTACGCACTACAAAAGAAAAGACCAGCGGAACAAAAAAAGCAAAACATCGATTGATACAAAAAATGAGCCTAGTTTGAGCCTGTGTCACTACGTATGTCCGCTAAGAGAGCGGATTCGAGTTGTTCTTGATCCCAGTACGAGCTACAAAAAACCGCTCAACGGACAACAAACCTATACAAGAAAGTTGAAAAAAAAAACAGCCTGGTTTGAACCTGTGCCATGTCCGCCAAGCTAGCGGATTTGCGGTTTTTTCGGTTTCAGTACGCACTACAAAAGAAATGACCGGCGGAACAAAAAATCGAAAAATCGTTACAAAAAAGAGCCTAGTCTGAGCCTGTGTGCCTACGCATGTCCGCTAAGCTAGCGGCTGCCGCTGCATATGTCCGCTAAGAAAGCAGATTCGAGTTGTTCTCGATCCCAGTAGTACGAGCTACAAAAAAAAAAAACGATCCGCGGACAAAAAAGCTATACAAGGATATTATAATCTGGGTATGTTGTTTTTTCATAATTTTAATGATTTAATAGATGATTTGATAATAAATAATTAAATCACACACTACGGACATTTCTTTACAACAAAAAAGCAATTTTTTACAAAATGCAAATTAAATTTTGACCGCAAACTTACCCCAATGGAAAGATCACTTATTTTTCGAAAAGGGATTGTAACAATAATTTCACATCCACAGCTACAAAGACTATTCCGCGATGATTTTCAGCCCGAACTTTGTTAATTTTTTTCAATTGCATTTACCTTGAAAGGTAGGGTACAACACTATGATTGGATGGTCGCAGAAACGCTCGTTGTGAGCATATCTTCAAGTAACTGTCGTCACTGTGACTGCAACTTCTAGATCAAGGGATTCATTACAATATAACGATCAGTAAAGGTATAAAGGTAATGACGAGTAGTGCTATAGTGATACTGATTTTTGTTTATTGGTGAGATGGCTAAAGGGAGACAATGCTTATCAAGTCCTTAAATCATGCCTTAATGTTAATTGGGGATCATTATAAGACCATACGAAATGCATTATGAGTGGGTCGGTTGAACACACTCAGAAACTACCATTAGAGTATCAGGTAGATTGATCAGTCACGATCAGTAACAGTAACGACAAGGAGTAATGCACTGTTGATTACCGTTATTGTTGCTAAAGTCGAGGCAACTACTCTCTTCAGTCATTAGTTTGGTAGCTGAAATAACTCAAAAAAATCCAGCACTTTTATCACGTTTTTATAACTTCCCTTTTTGTCTGTCTGTCTGTCTGCGCCAATCTTACTTTAAACTAACGATTTAAACTAACGACTTTAAACTAGATTCCAGAAGAGATAGATACTTGAAACTTTAAACACAGCTCAGAACTGGATGACCTGTTTGTCTGTTAATCAGTTAGGTGAAAATTTGGTGGGGATCCAGTACGAGGGTGATGCTTACGAAAGAGCGCGTGGGCGGAGCGACATGTACATGCATAACGAAAAAGCAGAATCGCGGATTTCAGAAACAAGTCACATTTGCGCCATTTCTGCATGAGTTTGCTCAGAAAAATTAATAATAATTCATCGTTATAAAACCGGCACTTAGGTTTCTTATGAATTAATTACTGCGTTACCCCCAAAAATGCATATGTCGGTGTACTAAACTCAAAATGGCGAAAATTTGACTTAGGTTGTTTCTGAAATAAGCGATTCTATAAATAGTTAATTAAGATCAATCACTTTCTAACAGACCTGACCAATATAAAATACCTATAACTAGGGAAGTAATTGCTCGATTTAAGACGAATAAAGTGTGGCACATGCGATTGATAATAGTAAGATGTGTAGAGTTGTAAATCTTACTCTTTTACTCTACTTTTTACTCCACTGTGAATGATTTTGATGGGAATAATTTGAAAAGCAAACCATTTTATTGTAATAAGTGGACACCTGGTATGTATACAAACAATCATTATTATATAATCGTTTTTAACAGGCCGGTAGGTACCACTTTTAAAACGAAATATGTAGTTGAACTTGATTTTATGTCATTTAATTATTGCAATATCGAATTAGGTAAATAGGTAGATGTAGTTACAACTTGTCCATTCATTTAATATCCGTGTTTGCTTAACTGTTTATTTTTGCACTTACAATAACAATTATTATATGTATGTACAGGGTCCGTACCCTATATGTACCGCGTTTACCGTTCCTGTCGTCAAACAATTGTAATTAAAATCTATTTTCTGGAATCAAAATAATTGTATTTAAAGCCCCATATGCTGTGATCTACAGATTTTTTAAACTTGCAAAATTTTTAATTTTTCTATTAAAACTTGAAATAATTTTTTTAGGCAGGGCTTTGCCGTTTTAAACTATTACCACCCCATATTTTCAAGGATCCAATAAGATAAATATAAAGCAGAGATTTTTTTAAGGTGACTCTCTAATATTTTTATACCTAGCAGATGAAACGTTCCAGAATGACGTCATAGACATACGTAAAGAGCTAAGACTGGAATTATTGTTTCATATACTTAAAGCACCTACATCTAAAACTGTTATGATCAAGGAATATCCCCAGGTTCAAAATTCCCCAAAAAATCTCAAACAACCTCCTAATTTGGACCTGACCAGACACCTTCATTATCTTTATTGACTCTGAGAATTGCTAATGTAAAAGAGGAGGGACCATTCTAAATAAAGAGCACATGCTGCCTATTTCAAGTCTTCCTGTGCCTGCCACCAAGCCTGATATGGTCCGGTAGAATTGGAAGAGGATTTAAAAAACAAAATTGAATACAATAAAAAATTATATCAATTACAGCAATCCGTTGGTTTATTGAACAACAATAACGTTTTTATGAACGACACATCCCTAATTAATGATATGGTGAAGACAGATATATCGATTTTTCACTGGTTATTTCCAGCTCATCAGTCTGACATATCACCATCACCAGAGAAGTGTAACAGAAATTTTAAACAGTGAAGTCTTTGACTTCACCATAACACTTATTAGGGTTGTGTCGTTCAAAAAACGTTCTGTGCATGTCGTTCAGAAAAACGTTATTGTGGAAGACAATATTTTTTTCTAAAATGACACAACCCTAAATAGTATAGTGAAGACAGAGATTTCAGAGGTTTAACTGGTTATGTCCAGTTCATCAGTCCGGCATATCACCATCACCAGAGGAGTGTGCTAACAGAATTACGAAACAGTGAAGTCTCTCTGTCTTCGCCATACCACTTAGGGTGGTGTCGTTCAGAGAAACGTTCTCTGTCGTTCAGAAAAACGTTATTGTGGAAGACAAACATCGATGCTTCACTGGTTAAAAAAGGACGAAAGGACGAAAAACGGGATAAATACTACGACCTTTTTATACGAATGGTGACGATTTTATTCATTTGGGGGGGGGGGGGGGGGCAATGAGAGATTAGGGAACCCAACATCTGTGCCGTTTGCAGCAGGTCCCAGTATATTACGCTGACCTTCAAAATATAGAAATTTTGCAATGTCTCTGTTGTATAGTATTTATTTACCGTCCCAACATATCGCAAGATTTTTTATAATGCTAGATCTATTACAAAGCTAGACAACAATAAAATAATTAGTAAAATCCTCATAAATAAGAAACCAGTATAATTAATTAAATGTTTAAAAATAATTTATTGTTAACCTGTGGATATAATCAACAAAATTTAAAGGCGCGAAGTAAGCTTTATTAAATTATAAATATTACCTTAATATTTTAATTGCGTGGATAAGAGAAGATTTGGAAACTTTATCTGCCGGATAAACTAAAAACGTTAATTGAGATTAAATAATTAATTCCAAATCCTAATTTAGTAGCTTTAAGTAGGAATAAAGAATACATCTTGTCTGGTATTTGAATTTAAAATAAGCCATTGCGTGAGTTCCATTTTTAAGAGTCCTATGAAAAAAAATTAACCATTTTGTAGCCTTTTTGAAAAAAAAAAATTTCTTACATCATAAGATTGAGTAATTTTTCGTTACCTTTCTACTTGGTTTTAAAATTCTATTAAAAGTAAGCTTCTTTCCTTATTTTATGTTAAGAAAATACTCTCTGACTCTCTCTGAAAAGATGATCAATAAACAATTTGACAAAACACAAAACCCTCCGACAGTCTTTTCCATATTGTTGTTAAAAAAGAACAGATTTATAAAGACAGGGAAGATTCGAGAAAATGGCCAGGGTGGCGTAAATCAGGAAATTAACAACGGTCTTCAAGCCTCTTAAAGATAAGTATAAGTTAAAATATAAGTATTTTCCTTAAGTTAAACTTTCTTGAACTGCGTCATAAAAAATACGACATTCCCCCTCTGAGATAAAATTATCTAGAAAAACTGATTGACTCCCTTACTCCATACTCCCCGCTGCCCTCCGTCCCTTATGGACGTGTGGTTTATCCTGATAGCTCCACGTATGCAGATGAAGATAAGACCACCCCGACTCGTCTATAATATAAACACCTGCTTGGATGGGAAGAAACTACTTCGAACTCTGCAAGCGACAAAAATGAGCAAAGAGCAAAGTCACAAAGAGCCATGGAAACAGCACGAATCCTACCACCAGCGTCGGCCTCCCAGCGGAATTCCTCGCTGACGGTTGGTCTGAGAGTTGGTCTGCCTGAACCTTCGAAGCCTCGACTCGGAATCTCTGGATCGCGCGGTCCTGGCCCACTACCGGTGGCTGCAGCAATGGGCGATCCCACTTCAAGGCGAGGAGGGTCTGAGAAAGTGCTCTCAAGCAGTCCACTCTGTAGAGAGGCAGACGTACTCCTGGAGGAGGAAGAAAACCCTGTCATGACTACTATCTTTGAAAAGAGGAAAACTACTAGGCATACCTAGTCCAAATAGAACTGAGATACTCTGACGCTAGCCAGAAGGGTACAAGCAACCTCAAATGGATAAGCACTACTCTGTCTCGCATCTGCAAGGCAAAAAAATTCTCTTCCGCCTCTTCTTGCTAATATTTATATGAGTCGGTCACTTTTGGCGATAAAACTATTCTCAATTTATAGTCCCCTATTAGAAGTACTAACTTTAGGGTAGGACTAGTTCATATAATCGGATCTTCCTAAGATTCTTCCCGGAAAAAAATTAGGAAATGAAACCAAGAAACCCACCACAAAAAAATTCGAAAAATTTGATAGTTTGATTTTTATCAAATTTTGTAGCTCAACATCTCGCTGGAGGGTTGTGATTTTTTCCCAAAAGGTATTATTCGAACATTTTAGCTAAAATGAATCCATTAAAATTTACCCAAAATGAGATAAGTAGTTTGATATATTTCAAATTTCTGTTTCAGAATATACAGGTGTCCCATATCTGTAAATCTACCTGCTTTGTTTTAATCTTTAAGAGCTAAATCAATAACAATACCAATTATTTTTTTCCTAAATTTAACTTTACTCTATAGTAACATAATATTAGGTAGTCTTGAGTTTCAAAGTAAAAAAAATCATTTTATTTTGTAAAAGTTACATTAATTAACACTAGAAAGATGATATTGCAATACTTTTTTTTTCTTTATCAAAGAAAGCAGAATATATTCTTCTTAGACATTCCTAGAACTAGGAATGTCTAGATAAATTAATTGGCAGATATTATTATAAAATTAACATTGAATATATTTTTATAATCACCAACAATAAATAACTTTGAATTATTTCTATAGCAGTGACATAGGTACTTAAGTTATTGACGTCATATTCCACCAACAGGAACCAGAAAGAAAATGTACTGATGACGTCTAGACTGCAAAATGAGGAAGAGCTTAAGAACGCACCAGCATCAACACCGGTTAGTACTGCTACTGGTTAGTACTATTAGCAGTATAGCACTGGCGTCAGCAAATTCTAAAATTCAAGATCAAGTTGATTGATCTTGACGTTATGGATGGTAGATTCTCATTATGATTATACTTACTCATAAAGTTTTAACTTGTAATCTTTCTTATAGTCGTCTACTTACATTTTGATAATAATTGTATTATAACTTATTGCTTACAAGAGTTATTTACGTTACAGGGTACAGGTAATAATTTCATGGGACGTGTCTAGTTATATGGTTGAACGAGTCCAATAAAGATTGCTGGTCAAATTAAGACAATTAGTAAGTTTAGTCCAAGATAATGCTCAAAATTGTAAGTTTCACTCCTTTAGATAAATAATTTCTTTTGGTTTTCATTTTTTCTATTTTATCATTTGCAGAGAGATCAATTTTTTTTTTATATAAATTCTTTATTACCTACAAGAAATAACTTCTTTGATTGCGTTGCTTTTTTGTAGTTTTATCCAAGTCTTTGCGAAGATTGACTAACCAATTGAGCACGAAAGGAAGCTGTAGAGTCAAAATCTCAGTGATTACAGAAGTAATAATCTTTGAACGATTTAATAGGTAGATTTTAGTAGCTTTCAAAAGCTGATATTGCAACGCTCAAAAGTCTAAAAGGAGCTACTCAATATCACACTTATTCCCAGATAGCAGATAGTAACATCTTGACATGTGTGTATTATGTTGATAATAATTGGTCGTTGAAGTCTGAGGACAGACATAAGTGACGTCGAAAACACGTTGTTTATTATAATCCATACTTGAACACAGGGCCGGGTCTAGCAGGCGTGCAGTGCGTGCCCGCACGCAGGCGGCAAGTTCATAGGGGCGGCGGGCGAAAGCAAAAAAAAATCATAATTCATAACAATAACAAAAAATATTCAAATATCATGACAGAATTAATTATTGGGTAGTATAGCCAGGGAAGCGGGGGGCGCTTGCAGCATCCGGGGCAACTTTCTATATTACATATCAGGGCCTTCCTAACCACAGAATTAATTGGGCTTTAGGCAAGGGGCGCAAGCCTTTTGGGGGCGGGAGTTTTTATTGAAGTAGCGTGACTTTGAACATTGAAAATAATTTCGAATGCTGCGCATTTTCTTTGGAGCCTGACAAACATAACTAGTAGTGTTAAATTTAGAATCCATACTGCACTAACTTTGTAATTCATCAGTCGTCACTGGCTTATTCCCGGTGTTAGCCATCCTATACGCATTTCTTATGAAAAAGGGCGCATTACTTTCAGTGGTTCATAGGCCCCAAATATCTTAGAACGGCTCTGGCCTGTACAGACTACCCGCGGAACGCCGAACCTGATTCATGTTCTTCTATAATAAAATTAGGTAGGTACCTAGAGAGTGTCTACAGAGTGTTTACTGTAAGCTTGGCCAAACTTCACAGGCCGATTATTCAGACTAAAATAATGAAAAATATATATATATACAGGAGTGTCCGGAAACACTTCATAAGAAAAGTTTCCAGCCTACAAAGATTTTCATTTTAAAAATTTATGAAACCATAAAAATAATAACAGAGGCTATAGTTACTAATAATGAATGGTTACTAATAATTATTATATACAGGGTGCTTACTGTAAGGTTGTTCCGTTATTATTTTTATCGTTTCATAAACTTTTAATTCTTGAAACTTTGAAGGCTTATATCTTTCTTAGGAAGTGTTTCCGGACACCCCTGTATATGTATAATTATTTTTTTTTTTATATTTTAGTCTGAAGAATCAGCCTGTGAAGTTTGGTCAACCTTGCAGTAAACATCCTGTATAATATTTTGGTTTTCTTGACAAATTCGTGACACATATGCATGTCTTGTTCTTGAATTCTTGACGATATTGAACATCGAAGGCTTTGGCCATATTAAGATCAGATGGAGGCTCTAACCTAGTTTCCATTCAACTCTATATACATTATCCGGCGGCCCTTCACTATGCGTGATTTAACACGAAAATGTACCTAACAGTAGGTACCTATAAAATGCAGTTATTTCTTAGTGTGATTAACATTTTCTTACTTGTTTTTCACAAAATTTTCTCGGGGTAGAACCCCTAAACCCCCCTCATTCCTGGGGGATACTCCGTACCCCCCAGACCCCCCGGTTAGACTCTAATGCTAACATATCTTTGACGTGACTCACTTAGAAGCGCAGCAGAATTTATCTAATCTAATAAATGCAGATTTCTATTATAGTGTCTAATTTTTACCTATACAAGAAATTGCTTTTTGCCATCCCTTAGATAGACATTATTCCTTGAGAGGGGGGAGGGGGCGGCAATTTTTGTATCGGCACGCAGGCGGCAAATAGGCTAGGCCCGGCCCTGCTTGAACACAACCAACTGATGACGTCAAAAAGACGTGAATTGACTTAAATACGAGTAACGTGTGTTTTTAAAGTCATATACATATACGTGGAAATTTCAATACGAAATTCTGGTTTTTAGTTTCAAATACTTTAAATTGAGACCAAAGTGAGAGTTCTTCTTTCGTGGAACGAAAAAAGTATCTTGTTACGTTTTTTTTAAGTCATATAATTAGACAGTTTTTCATTTTTTGACGTGTTTTTATGCCAGTCCAGTAAAATAAATTACGTCATTGATCTGTGATGTTTATCATCATCAAGACGTCATTGTCAAGCCAGTCGAAATCACGGCGTCCTTTTCATAGCCAAAGCCATGTATCGATGACGTCAAAAAGACGTGAATTGATTTATATTTTATGACGTCACGTAAAACGTGTTTTTAACGGTTTAAACGCGCGGAACTTTCAATACGAAGTTCTATTATTAAGTTTTCCGTTTTAAATACTCGAAACTTAGCAGCTGAAACCAAAGATCCAGTTTTCTCTTTCATGGAATGAAGAAATATAAATTAAGTTTTATAATTTGACAATTTTTTTATCTTTTGACGTCATTTTATTTCAGTAAGTTATGTCGTCGATCTGTGACATTTCTTCGTCATCATTGCGTAATTTCAAAGCCTGTCGAAGGAACGTCGTTTTAAGTAGCCAATATCTCACGTAATTGAAGACAACTAATTGATGTAGTCAAAAAGACGTGAATTTTTTATTTCAGCGAATTACGTTATCGATTTAATCGTCAACATGACTTCAAGCCAGTCGAAGCATTCCCGTCGTTTTAGCTCGTAGTTTTAGTAGCCAATATCTCACATAATTATTAAAGATAGGAATCAATAATTGATGAAGTTAAAAAGACAAGACGTGAATTGAATTGTTTTATGACGTCGCGTATAAGTAATTAAGTAACGTGCTTTAAATATCATATTACACGAGAATGTTGGAATAAGAAATTCTAAAAGTTATTTGTTTTAAATACTCTAAACTCAGAAGCTGAGACAAAGCTGCAAGTCTTTTTAATGGAACGAAAAAATATAAAATTAACAGCCAATATTATAAAGGCTCATTTGGCTAACGGGCAGATTTCTGTGCTCGTTTTTGAAGCTAATATCGACGTCAAATTACTTTTATTAACATTTTTGTAATTACTTTGATGTCAAGAAAAGATAAATTTAAAAAAATTCCACTTAGACTCGATACCTTCTTCAGAAATGGCCACAGAAATCTGCCCGTTAACTTAATGAGCCTTTATAAAACCCGCTGTTAGTCATATAATTTGACAATTATTTAATTTTTTGACGTCATTTTACTTCAGTAAATTATGTCGTCTTGGATTTGTGACATTTATTCGTCACCGTAAACGAACACAATAAAATGACGTGTTAATGACGCGTCTTCTTTCGGTTTGAAATATCCATCCTGTACCTACAATAATTATAAAATTCTCGACTAATTGTTGATTGTTGCAGCACCTCTTATTATGGGTATCATATCATCTAGTATTATGTCATGTTGATGAGGGTCTTAATCTGTAATATATTTCGGCCTTGCTCTATTACCAAAGTACTAAATTTTAACCAATAAGTTTGTAAAATGTTTCACACTATTTGTTAATCATTGAAAAATTATTTCTGAAGGACCTTTTTAAGTGTCAAACTACAGTTGTGTATATAAAGATCGACTAATTATTGAAAATTTGTTCTTATCAATGACGAATAAGGTTATTTAAACCAAAAAATATTTATTTAGAACTGGCTCAAAAAACTTGAAAACGAAATTTTTTAAAAATCTCCAAAATTAGAAGACAAAAATAATTAAATAAAATATCTTCATTACTAAAGACAAAGCAACTTTTTCGCTGTTCCATAGGTGAAATTAACATGGCAATAAATTTGATTCACACACCTTTGAAATTTCAAGTAAATTCTGAATGTTTCTTCTCGCCGATAACAATAATAATAATAATTATCAAATTTAGTGCCAAGGATGTTTCAGTTGCGACAGAGCTACCTCAAGTCATCAGAGAATACTTAATAAAACCTAATTTAGCTGTGCATTTACCATTTACCTGTAATAGTAGGTAAATAGTTAACATTTCAAGAACATTTCTAAATTGCACGCTGCAGGAAAATTTAGCGAGGTGAAAATATGTCACACGACAGATGGCAAGTGTCGTCTCAAAACGTCATGTAATCCAGGGTCGCTGGATTTATACGAGTAAAGACGGAAGTTGTGACAGAGCTATGCCAGGTGAATCAGTTCGCGATTTCATAACAATAATCGATTAATTTAACAGAGAATTATTTTAATTAGTGACGGACCAATAAACACAAGATCGGTATTTTTATTACAATTCTCGCTCTCGCCCATTAAATTCTTCTTTCATAATTTTTTTAATAGGGAATAAAAAAATATAATTCTTATTTAATTAAACTTATTTTAGGAATTTATTAATTACCTACGGAAATGTTTTAATTTTTAATAAAAGAAGAAATCTTATCGACTTTTTGGGGAGCGAATTCAGGACCTTTAATAAGATGCAGGACCGCGCCTTTAACCGCTAACCTATCGATACCTTGATATGTTGTACGATTTGTCAATGGTCGCATAAAAATTCAACGCCATTTAATCCATTAATAACAATTAGGTATTAATATTTAATAAAAGAAAATATTATACTCAGGTTTATTTTTAAATCCAATGGCTCAAAAAAAAAAAAACGTCATAAGCATCACGAACGTCAAGAACCAGGAACCAATAGAGGCTCGAGTTAATAGTCTGGTGAGATGAAAGAGTTGCCACGATAAAAGCCTCTATGCCTTTATGGCTGTGGCGGCTCATGGATTGCAAAATTGGTGAAATTTAAATTTTACACAATACAAAAAATACGATAATAAATTCAATTTTTGCAAAGTCTGGTCAGCTCGACAATTACATTTTTTTTTAAATCCGGTTAGCTCGATTTTTTTTTTTGTTGCTGTGATGACCAGTTAGACAAACTCCGGTCAGCTCTAAAATTCGATTTTCTTAAAGTCTGGTCAGCTCTAAAATTAAATTTTTACAAATTCTAGCTAGCTCGATTTTTATTTATTTTTTCTAAGCCCAGGTATGCAAAGTCTGGAGACTGATCAGCTCGACAATTAGATTTTTGCAAAATCCGGTTAGCTCGATTTTTTTGTTATTATAATCTTCGGCTAGGCGAACTCCGGTCAGCTCGAAAAATCGATTTTTGCAAAGTCTGTCAGCTCTAAAATTCAATTTCTGCAAAGTCCAGTTAGCTCGATTTTTATTTATTTTTTCTAAGCCCAGGTAGGCAAAGTCTGGAGACTGATCAGCTCGACAATTAGATTTTTGCAAAATCCGGTTAGCTCGATTTTTTTGTTATTATAATCTTCGGCTAGGCGAACTCCGGTCAGTTCGAAAAATCGATTTTTGCAAAGTCTGTCAGCTCTATGATTCAATTTCTGCAAAGTCCAGTTAGCTCGATTTTTATTTATTTTTTCTAAGCCCAGTTAGCTCGACTTTTTTGTTTTTTTGTTTGACCGGTGAGACAAACTCCTGTCAGCTCGAAAATTCGATTTTTGCAAAGTCTGGTCAGCTCTAAAATTAAATTTCTGCAAAATCCAGTTAGCTCGATTTTTCTTTATTTTTTCTAAACCAAGTTAGCTCGATTTATTGTTTGGTTGTTGTAAAGTCCGGTTAGACAAACTCCTGTCAGCTCGAAAATTCGATTTTTGCAAAGTCTGGTCACCTCTAAAATTCAATTTCTGCAAAATCGAGTTAGCTCGATTTTTCTTTATTTTTTCTAAACCCAGTTAGCTCGATTTATTGTTTGGTTGTTGTAATGTCCGGTTAGACAAACTCCGGTCAGCTCGAAAATTCGATTTTAGCAAAGTCCGGTTAGCTCGATTTTTTCGCTAAATCCGGCTAGATTTCGCTAATTTAAAGTGTGGTGTAGCTGGGAAATTCAATTTTTAAAAAGCCCGTAGACTCGATTTTTTTGGTTCGCAAAGTTTGCTCAGCGAGAAAGTTCGAGTTTTTCTTTTGAGCGTGTCAAACCGGACATTTCTAATAAAAATCGAGCTGACCAGATTTTTGATGACCAAAAAACGAATTATCGAGTTGATGTCCACCTGGACACTGCAAAAAAATTGAGCTGACCGGACTTTGTAAAAAAAAAATCCTGTCAAACCAGATTTTACATCTAAAAACTAAAAAAAAAAAAAACTTGGCGCTATAAGGTATGCTTTATGGTGCACGCAAAATAAGAATGTCTGGGCGATGAGCAGCTTGGACACGGGGAACTTATTGTCAATCATAGGGGAAAATTGACACAGTGATCTTAAAAAAAAATGAGCTCAAAAACTCCTAGCCAGAAGTAGAAACCTCAACATTAAATATAGGCGAAGAAAGATCTCCAAGATCGATTCACGTATAAGAGAACTCATGCCAAAATAAAGAACTTCTTCTAGACGAAGGTTGAAAACTTATTTTGCGGTGACAGGGATGTATTAACACTGAAACTTTTAGACATTAGTGCATAGGCATACGTAAAAACTCAAAAGATAGAAAGTTCAATAAGAAAGACGCGTTTAAAGAAGACGAAAAGACACCTTCTTCTATATTGACGGAGAAAAAAAGTCGCTCCAACCGCCGAAAGGATAAAAAATGTAGTCGGAGGTGTAAATGTAAATATACCAAATCGTCTTTGCGATGGCAGTTCTTACACAAAAATGATAAAAATGGGCCTTGAAGTCGTCACATTCTTCGTCATAGTGATGTAATTTCTGAACTGGTAATAAGCAGAAAATGTTTTAATCCCCTGGAATAAATACATGACTAAGCAAATCTTACATCTTCTCTATCAGAGCCCCATAAAACTCAAATAACTCATGGGATTTAAACATTTCATGCCACCACTAATAAGGGCGTGGAGATAAACCATAATCAGCTTTGTCTAAGTACATAATTTGGCATTCGTGTCTTGCTCCCAAAAAACTACACTACTTTTACACTAATCACTGGTTTTAAAATAAATAAAGTAAAAGTGATGACTACAATTTATTAACACAGGATAAGTCATGTGATCCTTAAAAAGTGTCAACTCCCCTTCTGTGTTAATATACAGGGTGATTTATGAATTTAAAAAAATATTCATTTGGATAATGTCTACACGGATTATTAGTATTTTTTAATTTTTTGGTGCACTGTTATCTAGCATTTGATCGGCGTTCTGTAAACTTAGAAATCCAGGACCGGCTTATGAAAAATTGATTTGAAGAGTTTAATATACAAAAGTTCGCCTTGCAAATTTTTGTAGACTGAATGATAAGTCAAACTACTCAATTAAATTAAACAGAAGGTCATAAGAAATTATTAGAAATGTTTTATTACGTTAAGATTTCATGTCAATGAATTATTTTTGATTTAAATTTTGTTTTTTTTTATTAAAAAAAAAACCTTTAACAAAATTAAATGGTCTTTTTGAAGTGACGTATTAGCCAACGAGTTCAGCGTAAACGAAATAAAAATCGTCTTTGTCTATTAAAACTATAACTGCAGTGAAGAATGTTTTTTTCGGCATTACAGCGAGTAAAAAATGAGTTAAGGAACACAATGGGACAAGATCGTCTGAATGATCTCACCTTAATGAAAATTGAATGTGATTTGCTTAGAGAAATTGATATGACTAAGGTACTTTATCACGATTAAACTGACGCACATTAAATCGAGGAAAGTTTGTTTGTAAAAGTCGCTCTTTATTTTTTTCTTATCCTAGAAATGAGACCTCCAGCCGCTAACTACAAAATGCATAAGCCTAATAAAGGGGCACTGAAGACACCGAAAAAGACGATGACCTGAGAGAAATAAATTTATTGAGCAAGGAATAAAAGAAAATATACGTAATATACAAATAATTCTGGATATTTCATAAAAACAAGATTTTAAATTAAAAAAAATTCCGGTAGAACCTCCGATACCAAAACAATAAACAAAAAAGCAATCGGATAAACAAAAAATAAAATAATCACTGAGCATATTTATATAAAAAAAATTGGCTCACATAATATTTTGCGTCTTTATCATAATTAAACTGCATCAACTGCATTAATTTAACTCAATTACAAAATGACTATTTCACCAAAATTATAACGTAAAATCTAATGGCATCCCGAGAAGTCTACCAAAAAAGAATAAAAAACAAATTTGGAATAATAACTGTTAGTTGTGGATCAATATAACAGCGAATTGTTTGATTAATAACGTGTGCCCTCGTTCCTGATAATTGTAAAATCAAATTGAAAGTAAAAAAATCCACAAAGTTTAATTGCAATTTTCTTGAAATATATATTTTTGTTAATAACATGAAAAACTTGACAGATGTTTTTGATAAAACAACGAATAAAAATAATAAACACTCACTTACCTTAAGGTAATAAAAAATTATCAAGACACTAATCACTCGAATCGCCCGCTGAAAAATCACTGTTTCACATCACGCCGCGACCGTGCGAGTGACAGCTGATATCTTCTCACGGCATAGGTGATGCGACGGCGTTGCCGTCTCACGTAAGCTCCGGGTTTCCCTCCAATTTCCCGCTTTTCCGGTAGTTGTCCTCGACGACATCGCCCACTCTCCAGGATTCCCCCATATCCGCTCCTCGGGGGACCCAAAACGCAACGCGAGACAAAGAGGCAATAAATATTCTTTAACGATTCGATCTGAATTATTTAAGTATCTTTATTTGTCATCAACCTGAGAGGTATTATAGTAAAATAGGTAATTTAAATAATTTATTCGCAACCAACATCACAGTTTCTTTTGAACGTAATGAAAGGATTTGAATTAATCTCAATGCAAACTCATTAAACTATAGAGATAGGTTGATATTAATAGAGATTTTTGTGGCTTATTATTGTGTGATTAGAGAGGTGTTAATTATCTGATCCTTTGATTGTTGTGTACATAGATGACAAAAAAGTCATCTGTCTAGAAATTGGGCATCGGACTTCGAGCATAGATTGTTATCTTATAGAATAATTGTCTTACATTTCCATTTATGTCATAAATTAATTTTCCCATTCATAATTTTCATATCTCAGCTTGGAAACTCATTGCGAGTATTTCTGCGGTTTTGTGGTAGCTTGACGTTTTTATTCAAGTGCATTTCCTCTGGATTTACCTATTCCTAATGCATCGCCTACCTAACTTTAATTGCATTTTAATACCCCCCTAACAAAAGCGTGCGTTATAAAGGGTTGGACAATACCATTTTACAGGGTGAGTCAGTTTTTTTCAGCACAACTTCACCAGTTTATATTAGAGGAGTTGTTTTAAGGAATTTGCCATAAACATATTTCCGGAAAAGCTTAGAAAAAAAACAGGGTTTTTGAGTTTTCGCCGCATAACTTATGCGCATTTCTCAATATTTTATTTTATACCAAGAGGTTATAGGTATTATAATTTAGAGCACACAAAATGAAGCAAAACACGGGTGAAAAAATTCATCAGTAGCGTAGATACAGGGTATATGACCCCTTTTTCGCTCAACTTTTTCTTGTAAGAAAGCTCCAGGAAATCCAACGCTGATAAGTAAAGTCTAGTGAGTCCATGGGCATAGAAGTTGTTGAATGAAAAAGAGGTCATATACCCTGTGTCTACGACACTGATGAATTTTTTCCTCGTTTTTCTTCGTTTTGTGTGCTCTAAATTACAGGGTGTTAACTACCAACTAGTACAAAATAAAGGAGGTGATTCTAAGACTTATTCTAAGGAAAAAAGTTTCTAATAACATGGGTCCGCAAACGCACCGTTTTCGAGATACACAAGTTCAAGAAATATTATTTTCTTACTTTTTTGGCGATATCTCAAGAACCGTTATTAGAACTACAAGCTTTTGTACGGATTTTACAAGCTTTTAAGGCTCCAAACTAATGTTCTAAGATATGCCAGTGGTGGAGATTTTAGGATTGCGTAAGGGTTTCACCCCCTCTAACTTTTACTGCACTGGAAAATTTGTCATTTTCAGAACAAATTTCAAAGCAACACTGTTTTTTACACAAAAAATTACTCCTGGTCAAAAGCTGTAGAAGCCACCGTTCTTGAGAAAAAAGGCATTTTATGATCTAAAACGTACAAAATTCAACATGAACAGAAACAGAAATGTAAGTACCTATTTATTTTATTTTATTTCTTATGTATTTATTCTAGACGAAGTTGAAAACAATCTGGTTACAAGCACAAGAAAAATAGGTGCAAATTTGAATTTGTGCCATGTTACAGTATGGAAAATTTTGAAAATAAATTTTATGTTAATGTTGAATTCTGTACGTTTTTGATCACAAAATGTATTTTTTTTCTCGAGAACGGTGGCTTCTACAGGTTTTGACCAAGAGTACTTTTTTGTGTAAAAATCATGGCGCTTTGAAATTTGCTCTCAAAATTACAATTTTTCCAGTGCCGTAAAAGTTAGGGGAGTGAACCCTCACGGAACCCTAAAATCTCCACCACTGGCATATCTTAGAACATTAGTTTGGATCCTTAAAAATAGCTATTTGTAAATGTAAAAATCCGTACAAAAGCTGGAGCCTGCTAGCTCTAACGATTCTTGAGATATCGCAAAAAAGTAAGAAAATACATTCTTTTGAACACCCTGTATCTCTAAAACGGTGCGTTTGGGGACCCCATTTTGATAGGAGTAGGAGCTTGTCTTCTTAGAAAAAGTCGTCCTTTATTTTGTACTAGTTGGTAGTTAACACCCTTTATAATGAATAATCTCTTGGTATCGAAATAAAATATTTTTAGAAATGTCCCAAGTTATGCGGCGAAAACAAAAAAAAAAAATGTTTTTCTATACCCCCCTGTATTTTTTTCTAAGCTTTTGCGGGCATATATTCTAAGCTTTTGATCCTTAAAATATGTATTATAAAGTCCTGCTACAAAAAACTGACTCACCCTGTACAGTTTCCTTGAAATTACTTAAGAATTAATGTAGATAGAGAGATGAGTATAGCTTTTATACTCAAATATCCTACCTAAGCTTGAATCCCACCAGCCAATGTTGTTTCATTAGCCGTTTCCAACTATAATAGCTAGGTTGCCAACAAAACCCAAAATGTAAAAAACATAAAAAAGAAGAATAAACTGTAGACCATGCGCTTTTACCGATTTTTTTTCGGGGGGGGGGGGGGGGGGTTATTAACTAGAAAACAAACGACGATAGTGAAATAATTTCGAAAAAGATCTAAATTAGGTACATCCGAGCAATCGGGTGGTTGGAAGTGTGAGGGGATAAGGGTTTATCACCTTCTCGGGCACAAGCTATAATATACAGATCATACTGCTTGGATGGTTTATTTTAAAAGAAAAATTTCAGAAAATGATTTGTTTTTACGTGTTCTGTCCTCAAAGATCGTTGGCTACCATCAATTACCATACGGAAATAATAATTAATGGGCATTACTTATTAATGTTCGAAATAAAATTTTAATGGATTTGTCACCAATTTTTTGCCACTCTTAAGTAACACTTAAGAGTCACACTTAAGCGTCACTAAGGGAGTTACATGATCAGCCAAAATAAAATGGATTCGAGTGAATCGATTATGTGACCAAAAATAAATTTGGATCTAGTACTTAGAGGATTTCGGAGTACTGCGACTTTAATAACATTTTTAGCGCTGAAGATGTTTCATCAGCCACGACCTGCTGACAGAAAAATTTCCATTCTACCCCTACCGCTTAATAAGTTCGGTGAACCTTTTTCATCATGAAATAAGAACTTTTCTTCATTAGCCACTGGTGGCTAATGAATCGTCCTGTATAATGAACAAATCGGTATATAGGAAATACGCTTATATCATAATTTGTTAGCACGCCCTTACACTTTGATCCAATGACCTTTACCTCCAGTCAACGGGAAATCTCTACACGACAAGATCATATCCAACATTAACTACTTATACTAATTGATAGACAATTTTTGTTAAAGGAAAAAGCAAAACAATGCATCCGGTGAATCAAAGTTAAGTAACAGAATCAGTTGTAGCAATTAATTAATCCTTGCACTTCGAAAACAATGATATAGGTAGCTGAAATTTTCACGTCTGGGTAATATCCTATACCTATATACAGGGTGTACCAGCTCGATTTAGACAACGGTAAGGGCCGTGAAGGTCTCGTCAAGACGAAACGTTTTTTTATTTGAAGTTTTTGGATTTGGACCTTCGTTGCGGAAATATGGCCGACTTCCGGTTTTCAGTTTTTTGGCTTCAGTTTCGGAATTTTTAGGTTCTCGCCCAAACTGAAACTAGTTTTGGAAACTCCTTAGCTTCAGTTACAACTTTTATATTGAAGTCAAGGTTCTATCTCTGTTGGATTCCAAATCTTAATTTTTCAATTTGATTCAAAGACTTAAAATTTAAAGTCTTGGGCATGTCGCCATTTTGAATCCAACAGAGATAGAACCTTGACTTCAATATGAAAGTTGTAACTGAAGCTAAGGAGTTCCCAAAACTAGTTTCAGTTTGGGCGAGAACCTAAAAATGCCGAAACTGGAGCCAAAAAACTAAAAACCGGCAGTTGGCCATATTTCCGCAACGAAGGTCCAAATCCAAAAACTTCAAATAAAAAAACGTTTCGTCTTGACGAGACCTACACGGCCCTTACCGTTGTCTAAATCGAGCTGGTACACCCTGTATGCTAGGAAAATAAGGTTCATTTAATAATTATTGTAATTTGACTAATTTACATCAACTTGCTTACCTGATAAAGAACGTTAATCTCGCTAACGGTTCGTTCTATAGAAATAAAACAAGCAATCTTTTTTTTTTATAAAAAAAAAACAAAAAATGAAAATTATCTTTTACAATTTGTAGATTGACATTTTTTTCTTGTAGGTAAGTGAATGGAGATGGAGAGGTACTTGCACCCCAAGGTTCTTGTACCATGCTACCCGAAATTTTAAAACGCTATGAGCAAAAAAAAAATTTAAAAGGGAAAAAAATCCAAACAACTGGTCATGGTCGATTTCGAGAGACTCGATTAATTTTGTAAAAAATTCATTCCCTTCTGCATGAGGATGTAGGATGGGCCGATCTCTTTCCCTAATTTGGGGATTTCAGTAGATTTTGAGAGCAGTTTTACCGCAAAAAAAATTAACGAGAAACATATTAGCGAGGAGAAATTGAAGAGGTCCATTTTCGAAGATCAAAACACCAAAACAACCGCATGTATGCGTTTCAGATTGGTTCAGAAAGGTCGTCTCCATTAGGGATTGTCTGTACATTTCTAGTTTGCGTCAGAGGAGTTCAGTTCCATTTGGACTAGTGTTTTGCCTCTATTGAGAGGAAGTCAGAGGGTAGTCTTCCCCCTTGTAGGGGGAAGATTTTATTTTCCCCTTTTAGGGGAGCGTCAGATGATTATAACCTCACTTATCGCCTTGAAGGGCGCTGTTTCCTTTATCTTCCGCACTTTAGCCTGTCTGGGTTTCTGCAGCAAGTTGGCAAGTCTGATCATTTCCGGGTGATCCCGAGCCTCCGGATCACGTTCTTGGTGAACATTTTCCAGCTCGCTTCGGATCTGGGAATCCGGGTTCTCGAGAGTCTCTCCCGTCGCTGCTGCCTGGGAATCTTGCAATATGGGATAGCCCATTGCGTCATGCAGTCACCGGTCGTGGGCCAGACCGCGCGATTCCGAGTCGAAGCTTCGGAGGATCAGGCAGGCCATTTCTACCGGATGACCGTCAGCGAGGAATTCCTCCTAGGAGGCCAGCGCTTGTCGCTTGCCATGCAGAGTTCGGGATTTTTCTGCTTCAGGCAGCTGCCTATAGACGAGTCGAGGTGTTCTTTATCTTCATCTTCATACGTGGACTTGCATGTCAAGATGAACCGTGTTAATAGAGGGGGAGAGTCTGAGTAAGAGAGACAATCACATTTTCTAGGAAGGGAGGGTTTATTTGAGGAGGAATTTCGAAAAATTTCTTTTAGACAAATAAGTTCAGGTAATCTGACTTTAAGAAATACCCGTTATAAATCATTTACGGGCTTATCTAGTCAGCAGTAACGGGGGTTTATCGTACATAGATCGATCTTGTTAGTGATTGTTTCTAGTTTAAGTAAACGCCTCAAAAAACTCAATCGCCCACGAGAACCGAAAAAAAAAACTGAAAAACAACAATTTCCCTCTTCCGAGTCCTAAAATAGTGGGGTCGGTATTTAAAAAATTAAAATTAAGGAGAGAGTTAGCAGTAGTTATCGAAGGTCGACTTCTTTTGGTATTAAGATCGAGATGTCTATGCTGAAAAGATTAAACTTGATGAGCATTCGCGTTCAACGTCAGCCGCAATTGCTTTGTCTAAACCTGAAGAGTTAAATTATATTAATTATTATAATGATTAATAAAGCCAATAACTGACTTGTCGATGATGGTAAACTAGGACGCACATCAGATTTCATAACATTTAAGATACATTTTTTGCATAGTTCGATTAGTTTGACTAATCTACGTTTTTAGTGGAATTTATATTTTACGAGGGAAATACAATAAGTTATTGTAAGAAAATTAAACTTCACGTATTGTTATTCACTAAAGCTTGACGTATTGCAAAAAAATCAAATAAATTCACAAATTTAATTAACTTTGAACTTGTTCTGCTTCAAATCGTCAAATAATAACTATTTATCTAGAAAATAGAAGGTCAGATATAAGAAGTTATGTACGTTTATTATTATTGATGCACTAATGATTTATGGATTTTACAATGTCTAGCTCACGCGGTCTTAGATAATATAAAAAATCATTCTTCTGTTAATTTTAGAAACCTAATTTATGGTTTATAATATCTATGGTCTATAATTAATTTATTATACCATTTTTCAAATTTCCCACATTTACTTTTTTTAACAATATTGATTTTTAATATTTCTATGCAGCTAGAAAAATGTGCAAGTTCCCTTTTAATAGGTATCCACTAATAATGGATTTCTTTCTATATTAGGTAGCTATTTTTATGGTGTTCATATTATTTATAAATTTTTATTTAGTTTTTGCAGTAGCAGAGGTAGTAGCTACCCATTAACCCATCCATTGCCGGTTGGTTAGGAGACTTTAATAAGAAATTCTGTTTTAATAATATTTTTGGTCTTTCCATTTCCATATGCCCTTTTTTGATGGAGTGTCTCTTTCTACGGTTTTTGGGATGTATGAAATAATTATTAATTTGTGTTCTGCATATAGAATCAATTGATAGACGTCAATGAGAGAATCCGAATGTACAGGGGGTGTTTTAATGACCAGTGCAGGAAGTTTAGTGGATTCCTCGATAAATTTCAAGGAGGGTGTAAGGGGGTAGAAGTTGTAGCCCCTCAAAACGGGGCAAAAAATTTCCTATTTCTCGTAAATGATAAGTCATGAAGGATCTATTTTTATTGTCTCTTTATATTATTTTCTTTTTAATTGTAAAGGAATAATATTCTGAAGTGCAACAACAAGTTATTTTGATTAATGTAAGCTTTTATTTTGTAATTTATGCAAGTCGCCTGATATTTTTGATTGCATTTTTTAAAGACAAAAATATTTCTAAATAAATTGAAATCCCTTTGCAAGAAATAAAAGGGGTGACAAAAATTATGATCGAGGGGGAGGGGGAATTCACTGTCCATTTTTTGTACATATTATGTTGGGTATTATCGAGGATAATATAATAAATTATTAAAATGTTTCAGCTACTATAAATAAAATATTTATTAGTAAAAAAAGAAGACGTAATTAAGTTGTAATTAAAATATTTATTGTATTAATTAATTTAGTTAAATGTTACACATTTAAAGATCTACATTCTAGTGAAGTGATGAGTATCTTTCTCGAACTAATTTTTTACATTTTATATTTATTAATGATTGCTGAGGTTTCATGACTGCTGATATAGTAAAAGGATGAATGTCATGCATCATCCTCATCCTGTTGGTCTCCACTTCGAGCAACTTTCTCGGCATTGTTATTTCCAGGTTCTCTTCCTAATAGCTTTTTTTTGGTTGTAGTACCTGTACATCCTTTAGTTTGTGCATTTTTCTCGGCATTTTCTTCCGTATTGCACTCAGAGCACACAAAGGTATTTTCTTGGTTCGCATTTTGGCTATTACCATTTCTTGTCACAAAATATTTTCACATATTTCTGCGGAGATTCAGGATTTTCCTCCTGTTTCCTATACCAATTTTAAACATATCAGGTTTTTTAGCATAAATACCAAACAAATCTTTCTTAAGATGTTCTTCTAAAATAATGGGTAATTTATTTTTGGCAAACGATTCAAGTTCTGTTATGTCTTTTTCTGTAAGTGTAGCGATTCTGTCTGTTGTTGTTAATCCATGAAAAATAAATAATTTTTTTATGTTTGCTGGCAAATAGTGTGATGAAAGCTTTGCGTCTGCCAAAATATTATTTATAAGTTTCTCTTCTGATATATTCTTGGATATATTGTTCTTATCCCTACCTCTATTTTCTGAGATAGCCCTATTATCGGTACCTGTGTCTGCTTCATCGAGGTCTCTATCTCTACCATCGACGTCTGACATTTTCACTAAAATATAAAAAAACTTGACAAAATAAAATACCATAAACAATGCACATTATTTTAACCGAAATTTTAACTATTTCAAGTTGTAAACTTTCAAAAATTAGAGTTATAAACTAAATTTAAAAAACCAATAAAACCAATGAGGAAGAAGCCTTTTCGCATTTTTAATCGTTTTTTGTATCCTGCCCTATTTGAAAAATAAAATAGATGATTTTAGAATGACACTCAACTCGAAAATGCATTTAAATATTCAAATAATCACCGAGCATACTGTTGTGAAGTGTTAAAAATATTTCTAACGCAATGACAGTTATACGAAAATGCTGAGAAAGATGCAGTAAAATAAAATGCTGCTGGGTTTGAATGGAATATTAAAATAAAAAATTTCTATGAACAATATTATTAAAAAATATTACTATGTATAACTTACCTAATTGAAAATTTACCTATGTCACAATAAGAGATGATTAAGGTAAAAATTTAAAAAGCAGCAGAAAATCATGCGCAGTGTATTCAGTGCAGCGCCAATCTACGACTAATCCCGAGACAAATCCATTAATCTTTAATAATCTCGAGAGTAATGTCCATGCCCAATAAGGCCAAACAATGAATAATAATGCCAAGCAATGATTAATAATGCCAAGCAATGAGTAATAATGCCATCAAACAAACGAATAATAATGCCAAGCAATAAAAAATAAGGAGCATTATTAACGCGCCCATTTTGTACATACAGTGTGTTAAGAAAATGAGGGATCTCAGTAGAGTACGGGAAAAATAATTAAAAAAATTCTGGTCTTCAATTTGGTGAGATAAAAAATGCCATAGTAAACATTTTACTATCTTTGTATAATTTCGGTATTTGCAAAAAATAGATGATCAGATGATTTTACAGATATAAAAAAGGGTATAGGTACTTTAATCGTTATCAATTAAAAATATTGCTCAAGATGTATTACTGGATTGGAAAATTTAATAATTTTTTTTTTCTTTTCCAAGATGCTGAAAAAAGCATTTTGGCAACAACGGTTTTGATACCTTAAGTACCTACATTGTTAGAAATTATACGAAGTTACTAAATACAAGCAGTTATCGTGTTAAACACGTTGCCAAATTTATTGTTCAATATTTTGCTTATATCTTTTAAAATGTAGCTCATCTGGATTTAAAAAAAATATTTTTCTAAAGAGTACTAAAGAGTTTATTATAGGTACGTCATTTTCTTAACACCCTGTATATTGCCAAGAGTGAATTCCCCTTGATTATGATATTATGAAGCTTTTTGGTGGTAGGTTTTTGATTATTTATCAAAGTTTTTATTTTTGATAATTAAAAAAAAATAGATAAAAGTGTCTTTTTTACCCAATTTTAAGGGGCTGTGAGACCTCAGAGGAAACTTGAAGAGATGTTTTCACAAAAAATATGTTGTGAAAACCGTCCCTTGAAAAAATTATCAAGAAATCAAAAGAAAACCAAAAAGAAAATCAAAAAGGCTCTTAAAGCGTTTCGAATATTTAAAACCATCTTTAGCTAGAAATGACAATTTGTAAATTGATCAAATTTAGAAAGGAGCTACTGGTACAATTTATTCATTTACAATAAATTAGATTATCTCAATTTTCATTTTATGCTGAAAAGAGATATTTTACTCTCTATCTACACACACAAGCCAAATAGTTGGAAGGGGGGCAAATAAATAAGGATGTAAGTTAAATAATTTTTTGATGTTTTTTTTCGTTTATATGGGCAGAATGATTCCACCAAAGCAATGATTTTGTATGATTTACAGCAAATCATATTTATATAATAGTGTAAGGAACGCCAATTAAAAATTTTCCATTAAATAACGTTGAAAGGTGCATTTTTTTGCCTTCTGTAAAAATTAAAGCTTCAAGGTTACTCTGGTCAATGCTGCGATTTTTAACTGTCATCTTTATCTAATACTTATTGGAAAAATTTACCAATTACTTTTAGGTTCAGCTATAACAAAGAGTATACCATTTCACAAAAATGTTAATCAGTGGTAAGGTATTTTAAAATAAAATAATTACAAAGCAAATATTCTTCTTCTCTTTTTTACATGGACGTTCAGTCCCACAATAAATCTCCTTCAGTATTGACTGACGAAACATGAAGGTGTGCATGAACGTGAACATGATAAAATTAAATAGACTTAATATTTTTGGTATTTTGAAAACAGAGTTCTTTATTATTACTGTTCAAAGTAAATATACAATTACAATATAAAATTTCAGACTTTAAAGCAATTACTACTACGATAAGAAAACCACTCTCACACTAGGGCTAGGGCTTGTAAAATTTCCTACACTTCTCACTTAGTACTTTATCTGTCCTTTGTCTGGTTAAATCTTCTACCGATAGTTCTACCTGGAGCATCCTCAGCTGCAATAAGACAGAAATAAACATACAGACCCTTTCAAAAATTGAAACCTAAATTACTTACTTTAGTTTGTTCAGAGCGAAGAGATTTGGCAAGAGTCGGGTCGGAGGGATCGCTATCTTTCTGCTCGCGCAGCGCCTGGACCCTCTTAGCGGTGACATCTATACAATTCCGGATGGCTTGCTCACGTTGAGCGTTCCCTTTCTCCACCTTCTGGTAGAGCTCCCGGCAGGCACCCGAATGGTCGGTCTGGAAGGAGTCCGTCGGGATCACAGAGTTTATGGTGTTTATTATTATGTCATCGATCTTTCTCATATTTTTTAAGGCTTCCTGTAATTAATGCAGAATTAGAGAATAATGTGGTATCAATATACCTAATCTAAAATCTAAGACGTTCAATAATTATTATGATAAAGGGTGAACTGACTTGTACCGGTCGGTGTAGGTGTTGGTGTTGGTAACCTGAAAAAAGATTGCACGGCTAAATATGCAATGCGGCCAAAAAATTGATTGCAAGTGTTGGAAATAATTCTGCAAACTGGTCTATCATTCATGGTAACCACAGCAAGCCAATAATGGTTTCAGGGTTCCTAAAAAAAGTGCAACCACAAATTTATCCTACTTGCTTGAGCGCCGATAATGCACATTACGTTTTCCAGGACTTCGACGCATTAAAATTCGATTTTTTCACATGCAGGTGACCAGAAACTCATTAGAAACTGGTGAGCAGGTCATTTGATCTTTGTTAGCGCCTTTTTCCTCTAAAATTGCAAGAAAATCACATGGCCATTGATTTTTTATTGCTACAGTTATCGGCGCTGTAGCTTCGTTCCAATTTTATTGTAACCCAACTTATTTGTATGAGGGTAAATTTTTAACTAAGTTGAATTTTATATTATTTGTTACAAGAGTGGGGTTTATAATATACGTGGGTATGCTTACTTGAAATTCGCTGTAATCTAGGCATTCCATTATAAATTATAAAATAAAAGAAATAAAAGTTATAACTTCGAAAATGTTAAATTTTTAACCTAACCTAACTTTTGTACGTGAAAAGTAAAATTCACCCGGCTGTTCTTCTTCTTCCTCTTAACTCTCGAAAGAGTGTGCTGGCCTCATTGATTTGTTACTTAGCTACTGCCGGGCACTTTGGGATTCATTATAGGGAGGTAAATTTGAATACAGTTGCGATGATAGCATTGCATTATAAAATCATACAAAAGTATCAAAGTATTAAAATAAGATAATAAGTACAAAAAACATACAGGCTAATATACCTAATACCTATATCGTTCATCCACCATCTTAATTGCAAGGAACCGGAGTGAAGATAAAAATATGATTGAAGGCTTTATTGGTAGTTTTTATGTGAATTAATGACATTATTTGCATTCAATTATCATTAATGCCAATAATTGATGTCAGTTTATGTTTCAATGTCAAAGCTTCAATTTTCATTTCTAATCGTTTCAGGGCAAGATAAATGTGCTTTTTCCCCATATTATCAGGGGATTGTAACAATTTTATATACTTATCAATGAAACACTACATTAAAGTTTGTTATAGCTAATGGGCTCTACAGTTCTTACTTAAGGCCATAATTACCAGAGTGGTACGACTATTTTGTCTTATCTGTCATGGTTAAAGACGGGATTGATTTTTTTTAATACAAAAAGCTTCAGGTATATTTTTTTTCAGGTGGTCTTTTTTCGTTTTTTTTTTATAGTTTGCGCACCGACGTCACGCGGATCTCTTTGCGTGGAAAAGGACAGGGTATGCCCTCTGTGGAGATATTCATTATATTCTAAAATCAACTTTCCATCAACTTGGGAAGTGTATTTTCCAAGATAGGGGATTGGAAATGGGATAAAATAATGCAAGTTCTGGTTGCCAGTAGGTACAATGCACATTTAATTATAATCGTCGTGAAAACATTCGTTACTTTCTTTGCTTAATTAAAGGCCTAAAATAATAAGTAAAGTTCTAGGAGACAAGCTAAGAAAAATAAAATTTACTTCTAAAAACAAAATTCACTCGTATCAAAAAATGTGATCTCTTGGCTCATTCTAATAAGGCAAAAAGTTCCCATTAACGTGTTTCCGGAAATGCACCGTTGTTGAGAGAGATACAGGGTGTAAAAAAATATTATTTTTCCAGTTTTTTTTGAAGATATTAATCGTGGGAACTATTTTGAGATACAGAACTTAGCTTTTATACATGTTACTTTTTAATATCAGATAATTTTTTTCATATATGCCATTGGTGGAGATTTTATGGATTGAAAGAAGCCCTTCAATTTTAGACAAACCTATGTGTTGAAACATCCAAAGTGAGTTTTTTCCAAAGCGACCAAGAGTACCTTTTTGTGTAGAAAATATTGACGTTTTAAAATGCTCTTTTAAATTGTCAATTTGCCCAGTTTCGTAGATATTAGGGGCAAAAAACCTCGTAATTCTAAAAACATCCGCCACTGGCATATACAAAAATGAAGTATATAAAGTCAATGGTAAGATATCTTTATTATATTATTACTTCTAGGGTAGGTTCAAAGCCCTTGTACTGAAGCTTGCGCTTATTGTACCCCTTTGGATAATTATCTCATCGGTCCCATCTCAGGCAGTGTCCTGTTAGAGTTAGAAGTCCAACTGTCCATCTCAGCCGGTGTTTACTCAGCTTTTTCAGTTACATCTTCTCTGCTCCCTCTGCCCTTTACCCACCTAGTCCCTTGAACAGCACCCCAGTTAGGTTTAGGTAAGGTCTGCATTGAAGTTGCTCTATTTTCTCTCATAGGTTTTCTCCCATGAGGTAAATTAGTTGTTGGCCTTTTGTGTCAGGTTTTCTGTCCAAAAGGATCCACGTTTTATTAGCGGGCAGTGTCCTGTTAGAAGTCCAACTGCCCATCTCAGCCGGTGTTTACTCAGTTTTTTCAGTTACATGGTAATATATCTACAAGAGTAGAGTTCTGTACCTACCTCAAACACACACGGTTTCGGAGATGTCAAAAATTTAAAAAAAGTATTTCTTTGATTATCTTAAGAAACCCTGTATATCTTAAAAACGGTAGACTTGCGGACCCACGTTAATGGGAACGTTTTCCCAAGAATGAGCCACCCCCTAAAATTTCTCGCGCTTATTATAGGATAATCCTGTAAGTATACCCACGTTATGCGGATCATCACGACGTAAAGTAGCAAGTAGCCCATCAGATACGAGCAGAAAATTCAGCTCTACCCTAATGACCCGACTTACTTACCTATTTAGTTTGTATCTAAATATTTTATAAAGAAAAAACTCAATCGACTTGTTGGCGAATTGAACCCCGCTGTCTTTCTGATGGTCCGAGGAAATTCACGAATCGCTTTACCCATATCAGACGATCGTCACCTTGCTTGTGTTTCAGTGTGAGATTCGTCAATATATGAATTTAACTGCATAAAATTGTTAAAATCGAATTCTGATTAAAATATAAAAAAAATCATTTCTAATTTGTATAAGCGATTCTATGAACACAAATTAGGGTATAATTTTTTCATTTAAAATACCCATTTTCCATGTCAAGGTTTAGGTAGAGGTATATAAATTCGTAAAATTGAGAAATAAATAATCATAATAAGACCACTTTATAACTATAATCATATAATCACGAAAACCACGACTAGTGATAGTGAAGCAAGACCAATTATTATAGTCATTTAGAACTCTAGATACCTAGGTAGAATTTGAATAAAAATTCATAGTTATTATTATTATTGTTAGGTATAATTAATTTGCAATTCTTGATGCAAGCAATAAAGCCGAGGTATGAATGAATATTAAGTAGTGATTATTAGACACACACTCATTGTCATTGGCAATTTAATGGAACTCAATAATGACCTTACTTTCACTGCATGTAAAACCAAATCCGTGTGACTACTCTTTTGTATCCGCCGTCCGCCATATATCTCTCATCCTGAATATTTATTACGTAAAAATTAAATATAGTTCAGATACAGTACCGTAGTAACTAATTTTATCATAAAATTACTCCAAAACCTCTTGGAACAAATTTAAAAAACGCTAGCACCGTATAAACCGGGTTCATATAATTCTTCAACCATCGAGGTTCTCCTTCTTCCCGGATCCTTTTGCAGTTTATTTTTTCCTTTACTATTAATGAGACAGGTTATTGTGTGTATGACTTATTACGATCGAATCACTCCATGGGATAATTATCCCATCTCAAGAGGTAGAGCAACGTCAATAATTTTTTGTGCTTGGCGCCGTGACATTGATGTGAGAATGACGTCGTGAAGACGATAAACAGATCAAAGACGTCATTTTCAATGACTTATTGATGACAACTAAATTGCCAAATTAAATATGTCAAACTGGAGAAAGAAATGTATTGTGTTACGTTTTTCACACAAATAATTTTTCAGCCATCGAGGTTCTCCTTCTTCCAGGATCCTTTTACCATTAATGAGACGGCTTATTGTGCTTATGACTCACTACTAGAATTATCCCATCCCAAAAAATAGAGCGACGTCAGTGGGAAAAAGACGTAATTTTTGGTTCTTGGCGACGTGTAATTGACGTCAGACTGACGTGGTGAAGACGATGAAATATCACAGATCAATCACGTAATTTAATGACTTATTATTGATGACAATATATTTCGTCAAATTAAATATGTCAAAGATGAAGTAAAAAACGTATTGTGTTACAATAACGTTTTTTGAACGACACAACCCTAATTTTATGATAAAGACAGAGACGTCGATGTTTCACTGGTTATTTTCAGCTCATCAGTGTGACATATTATCACCACCAGAGGAGTGTACCGAACAGAAAAAAATTTAAACTACATAAGTAGATTGATTTGTAAGAAACATAGTGACTTGCATGCAACTTCTTAATTTGACTTGTCAAAAATGATTCCCGAATTTCGTGTCTCAAATAAAATGGATATCAATTTGGTACGAATTTTTGACGTCACCAAATGATTGTATTTAATGAAGTGAGATATTGGGTGCTAAATACGACGTGTTCTCGACGTCAGTTATAAATTGCTGATGACTGCAGCTATCAAATTATCAACAAAGAAGATCACGTTATGATCTAGTGACGTCATCAGTAAAGTGTCTTAATGCTACCTGGGAGTTTTATTGTATTTCATAATATGATATCTCCAAAATCTTCTAGGTGTTCAACTACAACAGAAAAGCTCTGATTAGTCTGTAAATTTTCGAGTAAGTAGGTACATCCACTAAAGACGGCGAGGCAATTTGAGCGAGCATCAATAAGTAGTAAATTGTTAGAATTGATCGTTTCTTGGAAAGTGATTTTTTCCATTTTCGTCAAACGATACTAAAAATAGTCAACATTGTGAGAAGAATGTAGTGTCCTTAATAAATTCTGATGATTTAATTGTAAATTAATACACTTGCTTCAAGGTATTTTAACGATAATTATACCGGAACCTAACAAATAAGCAATAATAAGAATCGATAATCATTCGATGTGATCGATTTGTAACAGCAAATTATATACAAAATGGGAAAGAGAGTCTATGTACTAGGATTTTAACACGAATAGGAGTAAACAAAACACATTCACTGACTCATCCATGATAAATAAAACACTAATGTTTAAAAAAATACTGTGGGTATACTGATGGAATATTATTAAATGTTACACGTGTTTCGCTACTTTTAAAGTAACACCTTCAGACGTGTGTAAATAAAATTATTGATAATTTTATTTTAATAGAATTTTTAATAGAATTGTACTAGAACTAACCTTATTAGTTAGTCAAGTTAGGGGGTCTTGCCCAGATTTCAAGCGACTTCAAAAAATTTCTACAATTAGGGAGAAAATTACTGTAGGGGGGGACATCTAGGGACAACTCCCCCAATTGAGGGAAAATTTTTTTCTTCAAAACTTCCCTATGCAAAAATCTCTTACGAAAGCCCCAAAAATTGAAAAAAAAATTGCATTCGAACTTCAAATTGACAGGGAAATTCGTGACCAAAGTTATAGAGAAACTTTTTTTTTGTTCCTGAGGTTACAGCAAGAAGCAACTTGGAAGAAAATACTTTTCCCTCAATTGTGGGAGTTGTCTAGATGCCCCCCAGTAATTTCCTCCCAAATTGTAGAAAAATTTTAAAATCTCCCGGGCAAATCTGCACTGCCTTTTCAAAAAAGCAGCTCTCAAAATTCAAGCTCTGGTTCAACAAAAGGTGCAGACAAGCTGTCGCATCCCCACAATTAATTTGCTTTTCACCTGTGACGAGAGAGCCCCGATGGTTCAAATCACCACAATTTCATCCTTGCTCGAAACAGATGCAAAGAAATAATAAACCAAACCAAGGAAGCTCGTAACCAAAGAATTTTTTTTGGTCGGTCAATAAGACAGTTAACCAGAGAATTTCGCCAAATTCACCATTCCACCACTTACACGGATCTACGGCTTCTATCTGAGACCTTGTTGCAACCTGTTGGCGGAATTATTTTCTTCATGCTTTTCCGTCGATAATAAAAAAAATATTTTTTTGTGCCAAACACAGTTTTCCCGATGACAGCAGTAGGTACACTCATATTTTCCTATATCTACCTTAGATGCGCGAACTTCAGCCATCGACGCACATTTTCGCAGAGAGCAAGAAGTCTCAATACTTAACAAAGAATCTACAAGAGATTCTATGGAGTTCTATGCTCCTTGTCGGAATAAAAAATGGAAAATTATTATTGGTTAATCATATTTTTATACCACGGAGTGTTTTATTTTATAGAATAAATTTATCTATTTCACGTTGCATGTAGTTTGTTTAAAAAAAAATTAATATGAAAGAAGAAAATATTGATATCCTGCACTTTTGATATCCTGCACTTTTCATACCTAAAATTAAGATTTTTTTGTACTAAATTTAATTTTAATGTAGGTACTAATACTTTTAACATAAAAATTGTGACTACATTAAGTATTTTACACAACTTTTCTGGAAAAATTTTCGGGGGAGGACCCCAGAACCCCCCTTCCCTCTTGGGGGTATTCCATACCCCCCAAACATCACGGAGGTCCACCTAATTCATTGTATATAATATACTAACAAAACTTTAAGTTTTTTCGACTTATTTTCTACCTAATCCACGAACCACAAATGAAGAAAACTTTAAGTGGGGCCCGCCAAGAACGTTTGGCGGGGTGGCCTCAAATCTGAAGCTATACGCCACTGGCGGGAGCGAACATCTCTTGGCGTGATCTTGTCGCAGGTTTGGCGAAGAGTCAAACCTTCTCAAAAACTTGGAATACTGTTCCGCATAAAAAAATTACATACCTACCCCTAAACAGTTTCTCCTCCTATTATACAACACACAACACTCAAATCCGACCATCCTTGGAGTACTGTTCTCATGTTATTTGCGGTTCAACTCCTAAACATATGCTGAGATTACTCGACTCCATTTAGAAAAGAGCCATCTGCTTGATCAGGGACCCGACTTTGAATAAAAATTTAGATATTCTTGAACATCGAATAAAGACCAACAGTCTTTATTGTTGTTTGAGTTGATGTAACAGAATTTTAATTGGATCTCTGGCATCATTCGATCAAAAAAAAATAGACCATGCAGCAGAGCTGGACAGGGCTTGTGACTTTTTAAAGAGGCTTCAAGCCCTTTTAGGAATTTCAATTCCATGGCTTGAAGCCCTTTTTAAAACGAAGGCTTGTGGCTTTGGGATTCAATTCATTTATAAAAGAGCTTTGGAATTGTGAATGAAACAAAGAGCTTCAATTGCTTTTGCGGGCTTTCAAAACCCCTTAAAAGGAATTGAAGCCCTTTTGCATTCACAATTCCGAAGCTGTTTAATAAAGGAAGAAAAGAAACTCGTAAAACAAAAGTGTGTGAATTATTCTTGCAATTGGAGTTGTAACTTCAAATAATTCGTATTATGCTGCTGGGAAGACGGAATACGGTGGGAGGAATCTTTAGATCTTTTGCCCCGCGATTGTTTGTCGATTTGCTTCTCAGCGGCAAGATATTTGGGAAAAAATCTTAACAAAGGCTTTCAAGCTACTTTCAAGGGTTTGAAGTTCTTTTCAAGGACTTGGAGCTCTTTTCAATGGCTTGAAGCTCTTTGTCAAGGCCTTGAAGCTCTTTTGAAGAACTTCCAGCCCGTATAGATCTTCAAATCCTTTAAAAAAGGGCTTTTGGATTTCACTGCAATTATTTTTAAAGTGAATTGGGAATTGCAAAGCTCTTTATGTTTAAAAATCAATGTGGCTTAGGCCTTTCAACTCCTTTTTAACAGGGCCTGGGACTTGTGGCTTCAAGCTTTTTTGTCGATGAGGGCTTTGCTCAGCGCTGCCATGCAGTAAATATTTTCTAAAATAATAATGCCAACAAAGAAAGCTCTTTGTTTGTTAAAATTTTCCACGATAAGTCATGATAGGCTCTGGTACAAACTTTAGAACAATAAGGTGGTTTTACTGTTTTTGCATGAAATTCAAATATTGACGTTTTACTTCACAGTTTTTAGTGAAAAAACAGTCACAAAGATTAGGTCCATTTTTTTCAAATATTTAAATCGTGATCAGTAAAAATGTTGTTAAAAGGATTACTGCGCCAAGCGAGGAAGCTGAATTACAAATATGACGCATTCGAATCTTTTCGCGAACATGGCAAACTCCAGACTGTAAGTTTTGACAATATTTTACTCTTGCATTTACTGACATATTTACATTTGCAGCACAAATTTTGGAAGTTAGATTTCTACCGTAATTCATACGAGGTAAGTGGAAAATTCGAAATATTTTTATTCGTATAAAAAAAGTTAAAGGGAAAAATTAGAGCTCAATCGGATTTATGCAATAAGTGATTCATAAAGATGTTTTTTATTTTTCCTATTTTGCCTTAAAGCCGCGTCTTCATCTAACTAACGAGCAAAAGTTCACGGGAATACAACCGAGTAAGTAACTCTATAACAAACACGAACGAACACAAACAGGCAACTCCTGCAACGATCGGCCAGTAGTTGCCCGTAAATGCTTATATTTTTAATTGTACTGTATCTGTTCGTTTGCGTTCGTCTTATTACTCTGTCTGTTCATTCGTGAGTGTTCGCGACTTTGATAAGAGCTCGGTCAGAGATGCGATGCGGTGCAGCCGTCTGAAATTGAAATTGATATTTCTGACGTAGAAGCGGTGAGATAACGATGTTTTTTGCGGCGCTGTAGGAATAATATATTCCATATGATTTCATAATCCATATTACTTTCAATAATCAGTCCAAAAATTGAAGTTGTTGCTAGGATTTCGAGAGATTTCAACTAAAATCAAAGAGATTTGATGTTGTTGATTCGCCATCCAGTATAATTTATTCTAGGTAGTTCCTCCTCAAGTGCCTTTGATATCATCAGCGGCAGCGCGAGTTCGAAGGCGAAGCTTTCATGAATTCCATAATATGAGGTGTATGGCGCAATAATGATTAAGATCTCACCACCAGTACTTCTAAGCTCTTGTAAACGGTTAATTGCATCTGACTTATTATTACTAATACTATTCTCAGCATTCTTTGTCGATTGTCGATGTAATTTGAATTTTTATGATCGTGCCATAATGTTTCCATTAATCCGATCCTACTGTACGATACTGACGACTCCTGGTACGAAGAGCCAATTGACAAAAGTGACATCGTGCACCGCTGACGCCGTTATTTGGTGGTGATGTTGTGGGCATGATTTCCATCCAAGTCACGTGACAGACGCCTCTTACAGAGAAGAGCTGAAAACATGGCGCTGTTTGTACATATTATGTTGCCCAAAAAACTGAGATCAAAAAGAACTTCATAAAACAAAACTCCTAAAAGATTCAGGAATATTCTTTAGACAGAAATAAACGTTGTCTTGTAATTTTTTTTTTACTCAAACTGCTCTCTTCTTTTGGAAACATAATAAAAAAGCACGAATAAACCTTCATTGATCCGTTGACGGATACACGCGTTTACAGAAAAACTTCTAGGTATAAAAAATCTTATTTTGCCCAAAGTAGGTGCGTGATTCTTTCATTCATGATTTTTGAGCAAGATATAAGCGTCCCCTTGTTTTTGGCTTCCCACTCGAAGAGGACATGTGACCGGCCACGGCATCTGCGGTAAGTACACGATGCCACTTTCATCAGTGGGCTCTTACACCATCAAAAGCTGTTACTATTCTATTTTCCCGGTTGATTCACCCGGATGATTCACTGGGTGATTCACCTGGATAATTCACCGGGTGATTCACCCAAATTAAAAGATTTTTTGAAACTGCAAATCACGTTTTCTGGATGGTTTTGTTAATGAAATCATTTCTTATAACGACAGCTCTTTTTTATTTTTAAATAGGGGACCGTATCGACAACAAGGTCATTAGTGGTATGTGGAACAGAAAAAACATAGGTATAACAGTTTATCATAAATATGTTCTTCTCTTAAATACATCACTAGTCGTTCCATTGAGTTATTTTGTTTCCCTGCCCTTTAGGGTTGTTTTGAAATGTACCTCGACCTAACATCTCCATAAAGTACGTATTCACATATAAGGTGCTCGACAGACAGCCTCTTCTCGCAGATTTCACAGTGGGGGCATGACCTTTCTGAAGAGAAATTCTTGGGTGTATCGGGTATGTCCTATTCTCAGTCGTTTTGGGGATGCAAAAATTTGATGGGGTGTATTTTTAATGTTTTTTTTGACGTGAAGTGCTTGCCTGCCAGCTTTGATACAATGAGTTTGTCACCAGTGATTTTATGTGATTTTTCATATCAGAGTGCGGGTAGAAGTCGAGATTGATGGAGGATTCGCTTCCTACTGTCGCCTCTGCTAAATTGTCGGCTTTCTTATTGCCATAAGAAAAATTACCATGGACTTAAATGGAGTCGAGTTAGAATGGAAGGAAGAAGTAAAATATCTGGGAATAACACTGGATAAGAAGCTAATGTGGAACAAGCACTTAAGTGCAACACTAAGTAAGGCCACATCCGTACTCATGGTGTGCAGGAGAGTGGCGGGGAATGCATGGGGGACCAAGCTAATAACAACGAGGAAAACACTCGAGAAGATCCAGAGACTTGCATGCCTCTGCATCACAGGAGCAATGAGAACATGCCCAACAGCAGCGTTGGAAGTAATTCTAGATCTCACACCACTGCACTTAGTGATTGAGAGAAGTGCCGCAGAGGCTCAACTCAGAATGTCAAGAATGGGGATCAGGGGGGGACTACGGACCGAGGGGAATCAACCCCTGAACATCTGTAAAAACCTCCTGATAATGCCAAAAGACAAAACTGTCAAGAAATTCAGCTTCAAGAGAAACTTCATCATGGAACTGTCTACGAAAGAAGAATGGAGCAACACATCCATTCACACTCTCAAAGAAGGTACAATAAAATGGTACACAGACGGCTCAAAGGCCACCGAGGGAACTGGGGCAGGAGTATATGGGCCAGGCACCAACTACTCCGAGCCGATGGGAACATCCCCAAGCATACTTCAAGCGGAACTGTACGCAATAGAAGTATGCGCCCAAATAAACCTCGACAGAAACTATAAAAATAGGGAAATAGCAATACTGACAGACAGTCAAGCAGCCATAAAGACGCTGAGCTCCCCTATCATCAGCTCAAAAATGGCATGGAACTGCCTATACAAAAACTCAATAAACTAGGCAGAGAGAACAAAATTCACCTCAAATGGATACCAGGACACACTGGGATTGAGGGAAACGAACGTGCCCACTCATTGGCAAGAAAAGAAGCATCGACGCCCTTTATAGGACCAGAACCATTCTGTAGCCTTGAAGACAGGTTTTTCAAGGCAGAACTTCGAAAGGAAGAAGAAAAACTGAGAGAAATCCATTGGAATAACCTCTCAGGATTGAGACAATCCAAGGAGCTCCTCGGGAACTTTAACCGAGAAAGGTCAAGGAAACTCCTGACCCTCAACAAAGGAAGTCTCAGAATGCTAACAGGATTCCTAACAGTTCATTGCAAGCTCAATGAACACCTGAGGAAACTTGGTATAGAAAAAGATGGCGTTTGCAGACTCTGCAGGGAAGAAAACGAGACGCCTCGTCACCTATTGATGAACTGCGAAGCCCTAGAACGTGAAAGAAACGATGTTCTGGGCCAACACCAGCTCAACGGGGGGGGCTTTGCCCGGCCTTGATCCTCTTCAAATCCTGAAATGCCTAAGGGAAGCGGAGTTGGAGAGGCTGCTTCAATGAAGGGAATATACTCCAAAGGAGCAGAGAAGAGGGGGCACAATAGATCTGTAATAGGTCGCAGCGCATCTGACACCCTCAATATCAATATCAATATGAATATATTGCCATGGATACCCAAACATTGGGATGTCACAAACATAATTTCTGGAAGGGTAGATGGTTTTGCTAGTGATACCGTCGAGCGTTCTATTATGGGTTCAGGAATTGTCCATATGGAGGTGTATCTTCTGTTAGATTTTGGAGTGGGTTCGGTATGCCAAAAGTGATAGTGTGTCCATAAGTCTCAAAGATCTTTCTAAAATGGGATTTCGTTAAATTTTCATTTAATTTATTTTCAAGTCTCAGATTGTCTGGGCCTATATGTATTTCAGTGTTTGATTGAAAGTATTCTACTGGCGTTCTAGGGGAGTTCTCCAGCTAGGCAGAACTCATAGGCATACTTTGGATGGGACTGGTGCGAATGGCTCCTAGTGCGATGGGAGTATTTTGTAAACGGTCTAGCTGTTTGAGGAGAGTTTCTCTTGGATCGTATTAGACTTTTGTAGAGCGTAAGAAGTAATTGAGATCCCATTTGTGATGAGAAAATATTTTGAGGAGGTTTTAGATTTCGAACATGATTAGGTACCTTAAGTTGAGAATGCGGCTTTTCAATCGGAGTTTTGTGTCAAAGATTACACCTAAGGTGTTTAATTTCTTCTACAAAATTAATGATAGATCCTCTCAGATTTAATTTTGGGTAGAGTTTGTATCTTTTTTTTTGCGAATAGTAAGTAGGCCTTATGTTTTCTCGGTTGAGAAGCGAAAAAATCATCTGCATACAGTGAGGCTTTAATAGGTGGTGTTGTAAAATTTTCCGATGTCATTGATTGGTATTAGGAAGAGTAAGTGATCCTCGTGGGATTTGGTGGGTTCTATTTTGCAGGACGTGCGTTTGAGCTAGGGTGTTATCACCCAGTCTTACTTTAGGCTAGGAAGTTCTTTACAAAGACGACTAGATTTCCTCGGAAACACCATTCGTTTAGTTTTTTGAGCATTAGATGTTTCCATAGGTCATGTCACATGATTTTTCAATGTCGAAGAAGATGGCGGTAACATTTTGGTTGTTAAGAAACGCGTCATGGATTTCTGATTCGAGTAGGACGATATTGTCGATTGTATTTTGAATTCTGGGAAGTACCTAGATTTCTTGATTCAAGATTTCTAGAAACCACATTAGTCGCTTTTTTATGATTTTTTCTAATAGCTTAGGTACACATCGTATCAGGTGAGTGATATTGAACGATATGTTGACACTAAATGTAGGGGTTTGTTGGGTTGTTCTTGTATTTACCATAACAGATTAGTGTGTCCCATTAGCATTAAATTTTGTGTTCAAAATATTTTCTCTGTGGGGCTTAGAGTTAAATTATCTCATATTGTCACTTACCTCATAGCTTAGCATGATAACGGTAGCCTTTATTATGGAAGAGACTAGATTGGAAGATTTCTTGAGATGATATACTAATGCCCGTATTCACAAACGATAATTTCCTAAATAATTACGTAATTATTTAAATGAGTGAGATGGAGATATGCAGTTTTTTTGCAATAGAATGAGATGGGGATATTTGATTACGTAATTATTTAGGAAATTATCGTTTGTGAATACGGGCATAAATATAAGAAAAATCGACTACTGTTTTAAAAGTTGATTTTCGTTTATTTTCTCAATAGAACAAGGTAAATTTGTACATCACATTATGAATTAATACATCTTCGGAATGTCATTTCCACTTAACAACTTTCTTTAAATATAATTAGAATATTTTTTTATAAATACGTGTCGTTATTATTATTAATCACCTAGTTATATTATGTACAGAGAAAATTTCGGAAAATATACTTGATACTTGATCCAATGAGAATTGTTCGGGGGTAGACAGGGTCCACTAGTCATTATTTATTTTCATTT
The DNA here is from genome assembly GCA_910589415.1 of Malachius bipustulatus. NCBI lineage: Eukaryota > Metazoa > Arthropoda > Insecta > Coleoptera > Melyridae > Malachius > Malachius bipustulatus. Next base: position 41,672,820 of record OU342633.1, read on the forward strand.
ACTTTTAGAAGATATGTCAGTAGTATTATTATTATCAATCAATACAATAATCAGGGTCGAATAATATTATTTATAATAATCTGATCGAGTATTATTAATATTTGTGTATCATGTTCCACTACATACTCTAGCCTAGCTGATCTACTTACTATCACTGTCCTACTAATAATAATAATAATAATTCATAATAATAATAATAGCACAAGGATATGCGGGGGTCTTTTCGAGGCGACTCGCCCCGAGCCGACCACACTGAGTCGTCGTTGCGGGGGATATCAAATAGGAAGACAAAAAGGCTGGTCTCTCTAAACAGACCGATTATTACTACGCACCTTCTAGCGCATTGCTTTTGCTTACTAACAACTTCTTTGATTATTCGGGATTTATCCTCCAAAATATCGACTCGGTAGCGCACCACCGAACCCAGAACACGTGACTAAGTTTGCGGGGGCAATATTTTGAAGGAAATGTGTGTAAGTTGGAGTAGAGGAAATGGGTCTTTTCGTCTTTTCAACGTACACCTAATTAAAAAAGAAGGCATGTTTTATCAGTTCAATTATTGATCTCGTGGAAATGATAATTTTTTTATTTTAAGTAGGTATTTTGAAAGAAACAAAGTTTCAACTTCGCCATATCGACGCAACCACCGTCACGAAAAGAGAAGACTCGAATTTATAAAACCAATTATTGTGGAGAGAGATAAATGAGAAATGATCGGCAAAAAACATAACAGGCTCTTCCATACAAAAATCCAATATAGGTCTTTATCTGAGTTTGCTATGATGTTAAATAAGAAAATAAGCGAATTTAAGGGCTGTTGAAGTCAGAATTCTAACGTCACAACTGCCGCGGTTGCTCATAGCAACGGAAGCTGAACGTTTAGACTGTGAACTGTGCGTGTGCGGTGCCAAACTGCAAAATTACTAATAGGACAAGTGTAGTCACGCAGACAGAAATTGAAGTGCCGTTTTTAACGTTGTCATCAAGATGCTCAGGAGAATTGATTATAGGAAAAGTTTTTTAAGTTGCCATAAAAGCTTTGTAAAAAACAACTATTTTAAAAAACAAATAATGAGGGACGAACTTTCTTTCGGCTGTCTCGATAAACTTCCAACGTTTTTGGAAAACATATTTTTTTGTAATTTTCACATTCCACCTGACCGAGAAATCCTCATTTTTCTTGCTTAAATTTAACCATACTTGTGTCTTAAGTACTCCCGCATCAAACGAAAAGCCTATAGCTATTTTCAAGCTGTTCCATGGACTTGTCGAGCAGGCTCTGCCTTCCTTTTCCGAAAAATTGAGAAAAACTAATTTTTTCCATTAGAAAGTTCGAAAATAGGTCGAAATTTCCGTGCTTGTCATTTTTTGCGGGTACACGCATAGTTTCTATCTAAATTAAGATTCCAAATTGAGATCAAATTCTAGTACGAAAAAGGAGACGTTTTCTTGATTTTCCGGAAAACGCTGGGAGCTGGAGATAACTCGAAAATTCCATTCAAGTTTGAATATAGCTCGAAATTGTTTTTTTTTTTCGTTTTTCTCTCTGGACGAAATTAAAAAAAATTCAGGTGTAATTTTTTCAGGAGCATATATAAGAAGAATAATTTTCCGATTTTCCAGAGAACGCTGGAAAGACAATTTGAGAATTTTATTAATGAGATCGAAATTAGTTTGGTGTTACCCTGTGTTATCCTTTTTTTGCCGGAGTACGTACGTGTTTTTCAAATTAAAGTATTCAATAGCACGGAAATTGATTTTTCTCGACTTTCCAGAAAATGACGAGAGTTAGAGACAACTCGAAAAGTCTATTGAATAGTTCTAAAATAGCTCTAAATTCTTCTTTTTATTTTTTCTCTGTAGACGAAATTTTAAAATTTCAGATGTAGTGTGAGCGTAACAAAAATAATTTTTCGACATTCCAGAAAACGCTGTAAAGACAGCTTGAAAATTCTATTGGAGAGATAATTAGCTTGGTTTTCCCTGTTTCCCGTTTATTGTCGAAGTCGGTACTTAGTTTCCAAATTAAAGTGAAATCCTTGTTAGTATAGAACGGAAATGGATTTTCCTCGATTTTCCAGAAAAATGACGACAGCTAGAGACAACTCGAGAAGTTCATTGAATAGTTCGAAAATAGCTCGAAATTCTTCTTTTTCGTTTTTCTCTGTAGACCAAACTTAAAAATGTCAGGTGTAGTTTGAGCGTAACAAAACTAATTTTCCGATTTTACAGAAAACGCTTTAGACAGCTGGAAAATTCCATTGGAGAGATCGAAATTTTTTCCGTTTCTTGCCGGAGTACTAAGATTCTAAATTAAAGTCAAATCCTTCTTCAATTGAAACGGATTTTTCTCGATTTTCCAGAAAATTACGAGAGCTAGAGACAACTCGAAAATTCCATTGAATAGTTCGGAAATAGCTCGAAATTCCACTCCTTATCGTTTTTCGCTACAGACAAAATTTTAAATTGTCAGGTGTAGTGTGAGAATAACAAAAATAATTTTCCGATTTTACAGAAAACGCTAGAAAGGCAGCTTGAAAATTGAAAATTCATTTAAAGATCTTCAAATTCCTTCGATTTTCGTTTTTCTCCACAGATGAATTAAAAAATGTCAGGTGTATAATTTGCACGCGCATAACAAAAAATAATTTTTCGATTTTCTCAAAAAACACTGGAAGCTAGAGATAGCTCGAAAATACCCTTAATGACCTTGAAAAAATCTCGAAAATCCCTCATTATTTGTTTTTTAAAATGATATTTTGTTGAGAGCTGTAATGCTTAAATTTGGGGCTGTTACATTTTCCGAAGACGAGATAAGATTTTGTTTGAGAACTACTCATACAGAGAGGAGCTTGATATTACATAAAGGAGGTCAAAATATTCTAGGGGCGTTTTTCAGGTGTGAGAATTGAAATAATTTTGTTCAAGGGATTTATAGTAGTGAAAAGTAAATTTGATTGTATACAGCTTTATAGCCAGACAGCAAAATAAGTTTTCATTACTTCGTCTCTGGTTTCATCCCCATCCCAGGACAACGAAATAGGTCGTATTTTAAAAAGTTGAATTGGGAATCGTTCGCCTATATTGAGGACACGTCTAAACAAGTTGGCTTCTAGCAAAAAATAATGTCCCAATCGAACCAAATTATTTACTTTTAGAACTAGTGCCATAGATTTATCTTTATGAGTTCTCATTGGTGCAGCTAGATGCTCCAATTAACCCATTTGGGAAGCCCATTTTTCTGCAGAAATACTCTTGAGTTACTTTTAGCTAACCAACTTACTCCACTCCATCTTGTGTTTAACGTGTAGGTTCATGTAGGTATTTGTTTCAAATTCACCGCACTAATAATAATACTTAAAATGATTACTTTTTGGTCGTTAGTTTTCCAGTCACAGATTCTCTTACAGTTTTTGGTATGAATTTGAAACAAAGAGTAATAATAATTGTTCATAGAAGATTCTAATAAGGCGTAACGTACAGAAATAAGGCCAACTCTACTAAATGTACTCGGAAAGCTAAAAATTAACAAAAAAACTTTCGAACTCGTAAACTGGGGCTAACTATATTTGGTCTGTAATTGGAAGCTTGGTGGAGAAAAATTTCTTTGAACTTTGGTGCGATTCTGAAAGTTAACAAGTTTCCTGTCTGCTAATTTGGGTTGGTAGAATGAGTCCACGACGCTGTTGAATAGGATATTTTGATTCTTCTAGTCTATTGTATAGCAAACTAGGATATGCACTGAAATCGTTTACCCCCTCCCTCTTTATCCCACTCCTCCAATTCATATAATCAAATTTTGATAATATTTTATAGCTCCTTATAAAAAATTATGCGACAGTAGCCCCAATTTACGTCTTGCTGTTTGGAGTATCTGTCTAAAACAGATCTGAGCAACAAGGTCACTATAGTAACTATACTAAGATCGAGATCTTTCCATCTCTGCCTGCAACAATTAAGATGAAAACACAACAGAGTTTCGAAAGTTTGACCCACTTCCAAAAGGAATGGGAAAGATAAGGAGGACAACTACAAGACCTAATTATGCACTCTATTCTACCACGACCACCAATAACGTGATGCCACTACGATTTCCCGTCGATAGATAGATAGATAGATACACACGGTTACATGTATTGTAGATATTTGCACAACTTCAAAGTATTATATTATTAAAGTTTCAGTATTGTCGAATCGAGTCCGCACTCTTTATGCGGTAAGGCACGGAAACAGCTACAGACACAAACCGTGCAATGAGTGTGTGTGACCAGACACTGTTATCACAGAAGCAGTGATTAGACTAGACTAGAGCCCCGCTCGGCGTCTCGATCCTTCTACACCACCCTTGCGAAACTCTCTCGAATCCGGGGGGATGCTGGAGAAAAATCAAAGCGTCCAGAAATGGGACTAATTGTTAGGTAATATTAGCTGCAACATACTGGTCCGGCCCAAGTACTGGTTCACTGGTATGTATGTACAGGCCAATCAGTCAAAGTCAAGCATTTAAATAATAATAATAATAATAGAGGATTGATCATCAAGCAGCACGGCGTTCTACTTTATCAAACTACTTTATTAACAGCTCTACTACAGTGCAAACTGCGACCGTAGCCACACTAATACTACACACAGAAGTACATACTACAAACACTAGAAACTAATCTCAAATTAAGTAAGTGTATTACATACTCTTAGTAGTAGCTAACAGTAACTACAACAGTTTATTCATTGTGTACAACAAACATCTACAGACGTCTCATTAGGTTGTTGATGGTGGATTGTCTGAGACGATCACGCTCGCATTGACCAATTATACCATTTATTTATAATCGTTGATCTTCATTCCATTACTACCGAGATTGAATTGGAATTAAGCCTGTTAAGGAATTAATTGTTTAAAATAATCCATCAAAATGCCATCAGCAGTCGAGAGGCCCCAAATCAACTTTGGAGATCAGCCCCAAATCAAACTGATGATGACATTCTCTTTGGGATCAAGCTTCCGAAAAGTTTCAAAATCATGATTCAATCCTCCTTATTTGCTGACCAGATATTCGTTGTAAAATTGGTCTGTTTCAATAATTTTTCAAGAAAAATCGTCAAAGGTAAATATTTCGAAATATTTGGGGGAGGGGGAACTGCTCATGACCTGACCTGGTTAAATAACAATAATCATAGCAGTGTTTCCAAAAATAGAAGAAATAACCAAATCGTATGTAGGAACACTGATGATGAAGACCGATAATAGTGAACTGCAGTTATTGCAAGATAGACGAGAAGCATTATGTCAGAGTTTGCAGACTTTGTGCTGAAGAAATTGCATCAACCGTTTATTTTACCATTAGTGGCATTATCTTCAGGAATTAAGCAGATTTCTTACAGGCAGATGGAGCAAAAGTGTCTTTGTTTAATGTAAGAAGTGGAAATGATTATTTTGAACTTCATATAGTTCCTTGACCACTGCTTTTTATCTTCTTTACTTGTAAAATGCTGATGAAAGTATGGCAGTAGACTGTGAAATAAAAAAACGTTAGAATGAGAAATATTTTGACAATTCCTATGTTTTCTTCAACTGCAAGAAAACTTATGGTCAAACAATGCGAGCGCAATAGAATCAAAACGATCCGACCGGAGGACATACCTAAGACCGAAACGTTAATCAAACTGACCCTCTGGAAAGCTAGGAGTATTTACAACTTCAGCAGTACGATGTATTGAATCGATGAAACAAAAATCATTTATTTTCCTTAACATTTACAAATACAAAAATAGAGGGCTCATTCTTCTGTCACAACTCTTATTGCTTGCAAAATGTACACGTTATTGTCGCCGCTTACCGAGCCTGGGGAGCTACTACAGTGTAAAACGCGAGCAGCGAGACCCCCCCGGAATGGGTGATTTGGCACAACAGCTGCCCCGCAGAATAGGAACACCGCACCGCGCGCTTGAAGGAGTCCCGCTGCTGACTCGGCGTGGCCGACACCGGGCCGGGGGCCCATAACAACTATCACAAGGCCGGGCGGGGGTGTCGGCCCGGGCATTCTAACACTACTAACCGTTATATCATGTAACAATCATTATAATATACATCATCGTGAACGACTTACGGTCCGGCGGCGCGCGTCTCCGGGGGCCCGTCAGTCTTCTTCGCCGGACACGGCGGGGCCCCCGATCGCGCGCGCGGCCGCTGCCGTCAAGCGTGTGAGACTCTTGGTCCGCGATCACAGGTAACTCGTCGAGCATGCGCAGCTCTGCGGGTGTGGAATGTACAATTTGGGACTTGGGGAGCTCTCCAACGCAACCTCCTCAACTCTTTTATTATTTTTGTTAAACCCGATATTCTAGAGTGAAATATGAGAGCAAAAATATAAATCCAAATGTTTATCAATTTACAGGTCTAGATTTATTTATTATTACAAGAGCTGCTAGTATAGGCGATGTATGCAAAGTCCCCGTAATAAAATGATGTGTTCTTCACTAAAAAAAAAAACATGAGTAAATTGTTTTAGGACCTTTAAATATCCCATATTCACATTTTTGCTCGCTTCACAAACACCCTGTATAGTCAAGGGGGCAGTGCTAAGTGCAGTACGTCATTTATTAGAATGTAACAGTTATGACAATCTTATAGATGTCACTATGCGACAATAATTAAGACAACGAATGACAATTGACATAAAGTGATGTAAAGAGGTTTCTTGAGATGGTGGTTGGAGAACCTTCAAGTTTTTGTATTTTATTCGCTGGAGACTGAACTGACTGAATGTTTCAGGCTGGTCGTTAATATGCACCATTCAATGCATGAAAATATTGGCAAAGATATAATTCTTCAAGCCATAAATGTTATGAACTAAGTTTCAGATAAAATTATTGAGGGACTGCAATGTAAACACTCTCTATGAAAGAGGGAACCTTCTAACATTATTTTTCTTGAATTTTTCCAAATCTAAATGATTTTAAAAAAAGGTAACAATTTACAAGTGAAAGAAAACTTCAGATCGAATTTGATCGTTTTGAAGTTTCATTTAATGCGAAGTTGATGATTTTTTGTCTATCTTGAATTAGAGATGTTGGTTGTTGGTAGATTTATTAAAGTTGACCTACCACAATATGTATCAGGACCCAACAAATGTTTTTTCTTACGTAAAATCCATTAAAATTGAAATTCTTCTTTTCCTGTCATTTTTTTTTTGTCCTCTTCATAATAGGGAATTGAAGATTTTAATAAATTATACCAAAATTATAAATCTGATGATGTATGTTTATTTAAAAAACTGTTCAGATGCAAATTCACATCTCAGAAGTCTTACAATAATTTTAACAACCGTACCTGGAAACATCCGGTAAGTTTTATTTATTGATTTGAAAATTTGAAAAAGTAGCTGCTTTCGCAAGTCGACAAGTTACAAACAAAGACAAAACTAAAACTAAAACTGAGATCGTTACAGTTAAGAATAAATTAAATAATAAATTAGAGCAACCGAAAGAGCTGCCTGATTCAACTACATACACATACATACAAATACTAAAAAAATGGGAGTAGTAAAACAAATACTTAAAGTCTAAAAAGGCTTAACATCTATAAGTCGTAACACATAAGTAATAAAGTGATCATTATCTCAAGGCAAGTTCATATAATAATCATACGTAATAATAATAATAATAATAATAGTGGGTGTAATAATAATTAATTATTACAAAATAAAAAAAACAGCCTTCCCGATTCAAATAAGTATTATAAAGTAATAATTAATTAAGTAATTAGCTGATTGATTAATTAATGATTAAGGTCACATTATAGTAAGTACAAAAGGAATAAAATTAAAACATGACATAGGTACATACTAAAATTTAATAATAAAAATGGCACAAAAGTGTAATAATTATTAGTCGGGGATCACCAGCTTTGTCAGTTTATTTATATTTTTTAATCTTAATTCACATGAATAGTTCAAATAGACCCAATTCAAAAATGAAAACAAAAAGGAGCCCCTGATCCCCGACCAAATCGTTACCAAGTAGTTGATCACCTGTCGAATAAAATTAAGTACATACATACACACTAAATTGAAGATACTTACGTAGAGATGAATTTAATGACAAAAAATTATTGCCCTTATTGTTAACATTAGGAATTCAACGTGAATATGTTTTTTATTCATTTAATACTGATTTATTGCAACTTACATCTTATTGCTAACCGCTAATAATGGAGCTTTAGAACGCGAGAACTGGTCAAAGCAACTCGTCAACGAAACAGTCTGGGGCTGGCTTAATGAGTGATAATAATTATTAAGATGACGGGCGAACAGGGGCACTGTCAGGGGGGGTGCTGGGGTAAACCTCTCTTTGGGCTCCGAGTCTATAAATGAATTATTACAACTTGTACGCTCATTTACAGACTTATTAAACTTTTGTAAGTATTTTTTTGAGAGTAAATTGACAATATTAGTTACTAAATTACATGAGTAATACCTCGAGTAATACACTATCACAATTTCTACATAACAAATACTAGTATTCAATATAAATACATTTCTGCACTTGGTTTTTTAATAATTTTCTTTTTTCAAATTCAACCTCTATTATAATTGACATGAATATTTCAACATAATTACTGTAAAAACAAAAAAAGGAGAGACACAGACAATTTCATATAAAAACCTCGATCCGATCCATGCATTAGGTATAAAAATCAGACGAGGCGAGTTAAAAGTTAAAACCAAATACCAAAACTACAAATCTTTGTACAATAATTTCATCGTACATACAATATATACGCTTGATAGGAAAGAGAGGCTTTTAGTTCTTGAATGTTTTTATATTGATGCTAGTCAAGATATAATGAAGGATAAATGTTCTCACAGCCCATTAACAGTATAAATACTAAAACCCTACTAATACTGCATTTTCAATTATTTCTCGTTTTTTTTTATAAGAAAACATAAGGGATGTGTTGTGAATGAAAATTGAGAATTGATCTTAATAATCAAGGTAACGAATTCTTGATTGATTACGTAATGAATAATATACGAGGTGGGTCCGGAATGAGGGACTGAACATAAATAGCCCCGGTTCCTTGAGCGATGCTGGGGGTGCCCCCACTCGATGTATGGTCGTCTGGGTCCGAAGGCTCAAAGGAGACAGATGATTTAGTACATGCCCAGCTGGTACATCGAGGTCCAGTCCACGCCTTGGAAGCTGCTCATGTCCACGTTGGCCAAGTTGTAACCCTGTGAATAAGAATACTTCTTTAGGTCATCATTATCTGTCAATAATAGAGAAGAATGTTTTCTGTCTAAAATTAAGTCGACATTTATGGTTAATGCCAAAATGAACGCGGTCTCAAGATCCTTGCAGTTTATTTTTTCTTCTCTTTCTAATTAAACTGCCAGAAAGGCTATCACACTCTGAGTGAATTTGGTAAGGAAAGAAGTTGCATTAACCATTGTATCTGCTTTTATCTTTAGCCATTTATATGGACTAATCAACGGTAAAAAAAGAAATGTTTCTTGTTTTTAAAAACCTGTGACATCATGCATTGTCATCTTCATCGGCAAAAAGGCAGCCAATATTGGAAATAGATTGTGGTTATCACTTTTTATAGTTTGGCAGTTCTGCCCAACCAGTTTGGAATTGGTTGGGATTAGGTCAACCCATGCTGCTAAAATTCGAACCAAATAGGTTCAGCGGTTTGGCCTGTAGCTCCATTCCAGGTAGATATTACTAAAAAACGTTTTTGGGATCGGGTAGGTATATATTTAATGAGGAAGAAAATAAATCTACTCAACTACTAGGTGCCTTTCTATTAGTGAAGAAAAAGACTTCATCCAAGTGAAACTATACATTCATCAAAATAAGCAACAAGATTTGATGCAAGTGCATGACTAACAGATTCTTTCATAGGTTCAAAGAACACAAAATGAGAGTGGCTATATATGAAATGTTTGCTTCTTTTTATTATCTGTTAAGCTGGCGAATTTGTGCATGTGACCAAGAGACCAAACCATTCAAAAAGAAAAGTGAGGTCAAAGATAGCTTACCTGGTAAGGATTGGCGGCGACGGCGGCATTTGGCGCCATGGTCGGCGCTTGAAGCGCGGGGGCGGCCTGCGGTTGCGGGGGTGGGTTGGCGGCAGAAACTGCCCCCGGACCGACGGCGGCGGCGGCATGGTGAGCGGGTATCGTGTACGGCGAGAAACGGTACCCGGTGATGGGATAGCTGAAGATGCGCCCTGCGACGGCGGCGCTCTGATGCGCTTGGACCGCGGCTGCTGCGGCGGCCGCCGCCTGAGCTTGGGCCGCCTGGGCCTGTACCACGGACAGGGAGGCGGCACTCGGTGTTAGTGCGCTCAAAGCAGAGGCGGGAGCTGCACCCAGGCCGCCGCCGGCACCACCTGGATTCGCAATTCGCATGCCGAGCCCTGTTAACATTAGGCGGCGACCTGCGGGCGAGTAGGCGGAAATTAGGTGCGGCTGCTCTTGGTGGACTCCTTTATAAATCACACAGAAGACAGATACATGTAGATGGTAATGGAAATTATGTTGAAAATATACAGAAAAACTGACGTAAGTAAGGGTTAACTCACCTAGAATCTGTGCACTCTGTACGGATTCCTTGGGAAGAGCGCGTTTCACTTCGACCTTCTTCCCTTTTATTGTGTGGTAGTGTATATCGCAGACCATGTCCACGGCGTCCTCGCTCTCAAAAGTCACAAAACCGAAACCGCGATGCCGCTTGGTTTGCTGATCCATCAGCATTACGCAGTCTTCCACCCGTCCGAAATTGGAGAAGAATTCCTTCACTTCTTCTTCGCTCGTGTCTTGGCTCACGCCCCCGGCAAAGATCTGCAAGCGTCACAAATTGTAAAATTCAGCTCGGGCGATGATGTAAGATTGCAGAATATTTGTAATAAATTGAAAACTGAATCAAGGTACAAGAAGAAAAACGCATACCTTCTTAGTTCTTGTGGTAGACTTTTCCTTTGGTTTGGGGATCTTGGGTGTGGCGTATTTGGGATCGATTCGCTTTCCGTCCAACATGTGTGTGGCGACTTGGAGGACTCTACCGATGCTGCTTGGTTCTGCGAACGTTATGAATCCGAATCCTCGACTTCTCTGTAATATTAAAAAAAAAATTAAGACAACTCGCTTTTATTTATTATTATTATTTTATTTAATTAGAAACTTAGGATTCAGTTTCTTAGATTTGCCTGATCGAGAAAGCTCGACAAAGAATGTTGGTCACGTTCGAATCATTCTTTGTTTTATTTACTGATCTTATACGGATCTAAATTAGGCATTGAAAATTACCATTCAGATACAATTTCTTTTTTATTCTTGGTAATAAAGAGTAAAATTATTACTTTTCGCGTTGTTAGTTCTTAGACAAAGATAATTAACCGCCTAGTTCATCTTCTTATTCTGTGGTGCGCGAGCTATCAGTTTACGCAAAGACATATGGGACCTCCCTTTTTATTGCCGGAGTCCGAACGAATTTGAAAGGGCTTTACTAGGCAAGGGTACTTGCGGTGGTTTGCCATGGCCTTCCGTAAGGTGGATCCCTAGTTCATCAGCAATAGCAAAACAAACCAAAATTGAAGAACCTACGTAGAAGAAATTTTTATCGCTTTCTGTGCGTTAAAGGTTAGAAAATTCTTCTGAACGGTAAGATACACAGATACACACATTTCCTTAATTTTTTCAAGGAAGGTGTGCATTGACATGATGACAATCGACATTTATGTGAAAATGAAAGCGACTTTGAGCGACTTTGAGAAAAAACTTCAAAACCGCAAAATCTTCAGTTTTTTTTGCGTAAACGGTTTAAGGGGTGAGAAGCGATTTTCGAGTTTTTTTTTCATGAGAGACGGTCCTTGAAGCTATACATCCTATTCCGGAAAAACCAGCCCCTAACACGATCTGTATTCGGTCGTAAATAAAAAAAAAAAAATCCGAAAAATCGCATTTTTCACCGCAAAAAGTCGCGTTGCTCGTGGGACCGGTTTTCCCGATTTTCTTCATTTTTCAGGGAAAATGCCCATTAACATGACGATCGACATAATGTGAAAATGAAGCCGACATGACGTCATCATTTTGAGGAAAAATTAAAAAACCGCAAAATTTTCAGTTTTTTACGTAAACGGTTTAAGGGATAAGAAACGATTTTCGAAATTTAGAAATTTTTTATGAGAGGACGCTCTGTAAATCTCGGATATTGTGTCCCATCATACCATTGAAGCGATACATCATTTTTCCGATAAACCTGCCCCTAACGACTTCTGTATTTTCGAAAAAAAAAAACTAAAGAAAATCGCATTTTTTCAGAAAAAAGTCGCGAAGCTGGTGGCACCTGTTTCCTGATTTCCTTTTTTTTTAGGGAACATGCGCAGTGACATGACGACCGACATATAGTGAAAATGAAAAAGTCATTACGTTATTGTTTTGAGACAAAAAATAAAAATCGTCGAAATTTTGTTTTTTTTTTTGCCTAAAGGATTTTCAATAAGGAGTAAGAATCGATTTTCGTTATTTTTTTGAGACACGGTCCTTGAGGCGATACATCATATTCCGGAAAAACTTGCCTCTCACAACATTTGTATTTTCGAAAATAAAAACTCCAAAAAGAGGGGTAAGCCCGATCGTACGTGGCGCGCTACACAGCATTCCGTTACTGTATTTCGGCCTAAAAAAATCACGAAAACACCAAAAACTAATGCATTAAAAAAATTAAAAATTTTCTCTTTTTTTAAATCATGCTTTATTATTTTTAAATTTCAAAATTTTTAATTATTATGGCATTCGGTTAAAAATTATCTCGTTTTCGAAACATGAATACTAAGGCTTTTCGAAATTTTCTGAACAATCACAATTACCTAGGTTTTTGGTTCCTTGATGTTTTTAATCGATTGACATGAAAAAAAATTGACGCCCCGTCCATAAGTAAAACGGATTTTGAACTATAAAACTTTTAGGATCCAAAAAACATGATGTATGGATCTTATTGACGAGTTACTTAACCTTACCTAAACCTACAAAAAACTCATATATTTATTAAAAAAAAATTATTCTAAATAACAAAGAAGATAAAATAAGCAAGCAATGAAGTTAGGCAAAATTTTATTTCAGATTCCTAATAAACATAAAACTCTCCTCGGCCGATTTAAACGGCCCCATATCTCTTCTTACCGTTTACGAGAATCTAATAATGGGTAAATTTACCACCCTGTATACGCACATCGATATTGATCTGCCTAAATGTTTATTTTATACAAAGTTAAAAAAAATATAGATGTAATAAAAACATGTTAAGCGTTGTTGCCAACTCGATAAATTTTTCTACAGGCGAATAATTTGTAGCAAGAAAACGTTTTTTATATAAACTTTAATTTGAGAATAAAATTATTATGTGTTTATATTGATAATAATGTCATTATCAAATATCAGCGACTTATGATAATTTTTTGTCCCTCTGTATAGCGGAAACAAGGCTGACAGTGGCGGATCAATATTTAGGTACGATTTTTTCAATTTGGGTGAAATTTTATAATAAAATTATTATCGATACACAATTCAAATATTCCTCTCCCTGACCGCAAGCGTGGCTAACTTGACTTGTATAGAATATACCAGCGTTTTTATATAAAAAGTTATAACCCCAACCCAATAAGTCGTTAAGGAAAAAACAACATACCTGAGTGACATTGTCTTTCATTATGAGTACATCGGTGACCTGGCCGAATATGCCGAAATATTCCTTAAGTTTTTCGGGCGTCGTCTGCCAGCTAAGACCACCGACGAACAGTTTGCCGGGGGCCAGGGTTTCCCCGTTTGCGGCGCCGCTGGGAGTTGAGCGTCCGGACGAAGCGCTGCCGTTGCTGGCGGGCCCGGCACCGTTTCCGTTGAGGTGCTGCAGGTCTTGCGGATGGGGTTCGGGCAACAGCGCGGAAGTTCCGGGAGCGCCGCCGCCATTCGACACCTCCGCCACTGATGACATCGTAGCCGGTGCGCTGCAACAAAAATCGACAATTTTATTTTCATTCCAATAATCATTTTTATTTACTGATTAAAATGATACTAATATTTATTTCTGTTAATTTCAGGTAATACCGTTAGTGGTTATTTGGGTCGTCGATTATACCTGGATGTGCTTCTCCATGTACCACGCGCTTTTCAACAAGGATTGCATATTGTAATTTATTTGATTAATAAGGGGGCAATAATTAAATTATTATCGAATATAAATCTTTTAGATCTCGCTACACCGTCCAGCAGAACGAGATGATACATCTTTTAACGCAAGACGAGCCGTGGAATAGAAAGGTAAGTGGAAGAAATTCAAAATTTCTTTAGAAAAACTTACATGAACATAGTGGGATTAACCCAGGCTAACCGTTGCTCTTTGCTTTGGGGCGCCTCCTGGTTTATATGGGGCACCTCCTGTTTCATTTGGAGCACATCAGCCTTGGCGTTATCAACGACCGATTTATTAGGAGCGACAACCAACACTTGCGACATTTTTGTAGAACTGGTATACGTAGTACGTACAATAGTAACTCGCGAAAGATTTGACAATGTCAAAATTTCAAGATGAATTTCAACAGACTGGCTATTACTAATATAAGGAACTGAACTGAACACTGAACACTGTGACTGTCTACTTGGCACTAACAAATTAAAATCGACTTTTAAGTATCTGCTTCAAGAAGTAAGTAAACTCACCTCCCACTACCAGGGTTTATTCCAGGTAGAGAGATAATTACCTGAACAGTGCTCTGCTATTGGGTACTTTCACCCCCTCCAAGAAGTCTATACAGCCTTTTGCAAATGTTAAATTTAAAGACGCTTTTAGTATACTTAAGTTTGACAAAATTTCATAACATTCCTATCAATTCAAATGCAAAATTAAACCACCCTTAAGAAAAGTAACTAAGTACTTACATCAATGTGTTCGAGGAATGAGTAGAAATTATTAGCCTTTCCCGCCGTTTAAAAAAACTACGGTTTTAAAATTATTTTCCAAAATTGTTCATTTTGGTAAAAACCGCTTAAATTTTTTGCATCTATTCTTAATTTTGCAGTTTTTTTTTTTTTTTTTAAATATTATACCACTTCACATCCCATACGAGTTTTTCTATACAGGGTGTCCCGTAATTAGCGTGCAATACTGAAACAGCAGATTCTATTTTCAAAAATATGAAAAAAAGTTCCTATAAAAATAGGTCGAGAAATGCTTCCTAAGGGGGCTACAGCCCCCGAAAGGGGAGCCCATGAAGATGGTTTTTATTTAATACCTCCGAACCCGTTCAAGATAGAAAAATGAAATTTTGGGAATTTATCAAACTTTTTATGACCAATAAGATGCAATTACAAAAATTAAAAAATTTCCATCAGGGGGGTAAGATAGGTGAAGAGTGAGGTTAAAATCACCACAACTTTTTTGTACGTATATACCTCGTGCCAGGATTTGATATCAGATTATGAAATGATGAAGTTTTTTACACAAAAAAGGTCGTCTTGTTGAATTTCGATAACATGCACTGTTTTTGCTTAAAATCGATTTTAAAATTACCTCACATGGCATAAAAATTCATAATGAAACACAACTAGAGAAAAATATTCAACGTAGGCCATGGATCACGGGATGTAATAAGTAACAGTTTGTTTGAAAATTGTGTTTCACGCTAATTAAGTAGAAGAAAAAGAAAATTTATGGAGCAAAAAAATGGCAAAAATTTTCAACAGCATGATTCCTATGATGGGGTCTCCCTTGACCGCGAGCACGTCAAAAATTGCCATTTTCCGGTAAACGTTGACGTATGCGAGTGAACATTTGACGTGTAGGAGCTCTTCGGTTTGAAAATCGTCGTCGGTATTCATACTCAGCCGCCAGATCACGACCATTGCAAAATCCATTTACGAAGTGCATTATTTCAGCCAGCTCTTTGTTAGTGAAATTTTCCATTTTTACAAAAGAGTACTCAATAAATTTTCTTTTTCTTCTACTTAATTAGCGTGAAACACAATTTTCAAACAAACTGTTACTTATTACATCCCGTGATCCATGGCCTACGTTGAATATTTTTCTCTAGTTGTGTTTCAATATGAATTTTTATGCCATGTAAGGTAATTTTCAAATCGATTTTAAGCGAAAACGGTGCATGTTATCGAAATTCAGCAAGACGACCTTTTTTGTGTAAAAAACTTCAACATTTCATAATCTGATCTCAAATCCTGGCACGAGGTACATACAAAAAAAGTTAGTGTGATTTTAACCTCACTCTTCACCTATCTGACCCCCCCTGATAGAAATTTTTTAATTTTCGTAATTGCATCTCTATCTTTAACGGGTTTGGAGGTATTAAATAAAAACCATCTTCATGGGCTCCCCTTTCGGGGGCTGTAGCCCCCTTAGGAAGCATTTCTCGACCTATTTTTATAAGAACTTTTTTTCATATTTTTTGAAAATAGAATCTGCTGTTTCAGTATTGCACGCTAATTACGGGACACCCTGTATAGGTACCTTTTTTAACAATTTTTTTTTACCAAATATTCTTTTTAAGTTTCAAGGAAAAAGGTGTTGAAACGGTGGTTGACAGTAGAAAGAAAGTACCTCTATTTACTATTTTTCATTTTTATTGCTTTATTCCAAGGTTTTCATTTTCCGTGTATAATCTTATCGTCTTCCTCAAACCACTCTTCGCGTTAAATATCATCTCGATCACGAAATTGAAGGTTTTATAAATAAATACACGAGAAGTAAGCAATATAGACTTGAGAGTTTCACTGTTTCAAGTGCCAGATTGCGAATAAATTGATGATTGAGTATCACAAAACAAGAAAAATTGAAAACGAGAGCTTTCCTGAAATGGGATCATTAACTGAAATGACAGTATTTTACAAACAAGCTCCCTCCCCTTATTTACAGCTTGAAGGATGAAACAGACTTGATTGCAAAGAAAATTATAATTACCGCGTGTCTTATAATTATTCTTCCTGAAATTTTATAAAGCGTTCTTATTTATTAGTATATCTTCTCTTATTAATCTCCAATTATATCTAGCTTTCCCTTCGTTCATTCTGGTCAAAGAAAGATAAGCAAACTTTATAAATTTATATCCGTTATTATAGGTATAAGTAGGTAAAATACCTCCCAAAGTCGTCAAAAATAACTGTAAACCACGTCTAAAAATATTTTTTCAATACCGAAAAAAAATCGGAAAATAAAAACTGAATTGTTAATTTTTATTAAATAATGTTGCATCTTAAAATACAAAATTAAGGTTCTCTTGTATAGAAGAGAAACTCATATTATGCATAAGTAAAGCATCAATGAATCCTGGAAATTATACACTGTATATTTAGAAGATGCTTTAAATTTCTTGCATGCAGGTAAAAAGATGTAGGTAATACCTTTCCTGGAAGGGTCTTCAATCCTCACTAATTATTGTACTTTTGATTTATGATTTTACCTACCTAGAAATGATTGTTGCAACTTGACCATGACCGTTGTACTCTTTGTTGTTAAGCAAGTAAGGAGTCTGATTTTAAGCCTGCATGACTGGAGCATTATTATAGACGTCGTATTTACTTAAGCTCTATACCTACACTTTGAAAAGAAACCACAGGGGTAAGTAGGTATGAGTCATTCAGGTATAAACAGCATACTATATATTGTCATTATGGCTTGTCCTGTCCAGTGAGTGTTGTCCGGTGAGATGCCACACTGATCCTGACTATAAACGATTTGATTTTATACGTTTTAATTCGTATTAATTACTAATTATTATAATTGCACGAATCGAATCAATTATTGTATTATACTATTTATATTATATTAACAATAAACATTATAATAATAATTATAATATAAATCAATTATAATAATTGTACGAAATAAATCTCATAAAATAAAATCGTTTATAGTCGCAGGATCAGTGTGGAATCTCACCGGACAATACTCACTGGACAAACCATGTGACCACAATTTTTACACGATCGAAACGAAATGTAATATGTCTCTCTTCCTCTCTACCTTGTCTCTCTTTCTCTCTATTTTTTGTATAAACTGTACTTTGGTCTTCCAACCGCATCCCAGAAGCTCCAAACAGGAGATTCTTTTTTCTGTTATGTATTTATAATAACCATTGTAGATATAGGGTTTGTGTAAGGTAATAATTTAAAATAAAATAATTATAAATATAAAAGTAAAAGTCATCCTCATTTATTAGCAAAAAAAAAGTTGCAGTTTGATGAAAGAACGATAATCTGACAAGAATTTTGATGCGTCGTTTACTTGTAGTTTCCGCGATATCGGAAAAAAATTCATAAAAAATATGTCTTACAGCCAATATTATAAAGGCTCATTAACCACTTTATTATGGAAAAATCAAATTTGACATTATACCTTCATTTTCTAACTACATACATAAATGGGTCAAGATTCATACAAGCATGTCAATTTTTTTTTCTTAGCGGCGCTATTTTAGACTTTCAACAACGAAATTTCTAAGTAAAAATAAATTGAATACTTTAAAAAGGAGCAATAATTGACATGGTTGCGAATACATTTTCACGATTGTAGTCAGTAAAACCCAAGAATTGAAAAAAAAAAACAAGAAATTAAAAATTGGCATGGGTATTATAGTCCGATAAAAATGGGCGAAAAAATAGTGGTAGGTTTGCAACAATTCCCATAGAGCTAAAAGATGGTACACCCTTGGGACATTATTACAAATACAATACTAAAAAGATATATTCGAGGTCAAAGATCAAAGAAAATTTTGGTTTTTCCAATTTTTCCGGTAAACGGTAAATTTTATCAAAAAAATAATTCAAACAAAAGTTGAAATTATGAAATCATCTACGCAAGAATTCGAATTGCTCTGATTTTTTTTTAAGAATCACTACTTCTGAGATACTGCATTTCTAAATCACCGAGAACGTATACGCCAAACCACCTATATACAGGGTGTTTGGTAACTAAGAGCCAAAATCAAACGTGTGATTATACAAAATCGTATTTTTGCATAAAAAAGAGAATAACTTTTTGCAAGTTCAGATCTCGCGGTTTAAGGATTATTCCCTCAAAAAAATAAAACCTAGGCTTCGAAAAAACAAATGTTTTTTACCCAAGTCAAGTTAGCCACGCTTCGGCCAGCCACGCTTTCGACCAGGGAGAGGGCTTCGATTAATTTCCAGTAATTTTTTTTTCGTTTGTTAAGTTCTTGGCCGAAAGTGTGGAAGGTCATTATTATAAAATTTCAGACTTTTTTCAGCAAATTTCCAGCAAAAATTTGTTTTTTCAGTTTTTTCAGTCCGTGACTGGATGTGTGGCTGGCCATTATTAAAAAAATTTGGACTTTTCTGGGCAAAATTTCAGCAAAAATGAATTTTTCAGTTTTGAAATTTAGTGGCCGAAAGTGTGGCTGGCCATTATTATAAAATTTAAGACTTTTTTCAGCAAATTTTCAGCAAAAATGATTTTCTCAGTTTATAAAAGATCATGACTGAAAGCGTGTCCGGTCATTATTATAAAATTTTAGACTTTTCAGCATATTTCCAGCAAAAATTTGTTTTTTCAGTCCGTGACTGAAAGTGTAGCTGGCCATTATTAAAAAAATTTCGGACTTTTCTGAGCAAAATTTCAGCAAAAATGAATTTTTAGGTTTATAAAGTGTGGTCCAGAGTGTGGCTGGCCATTATTATAAAATTTCAGATTTTTCTCAACAAAATTTCAGGAGAAATGAATTTTTCAGTACATAAAGTTTGTGACGGAAAGTGTGGGTAGCCATTATTATAAAAACTCGAACTTTCCTGAACAAAACTCCATCAAAAATGTTTTCTTTCAGTTTATTTAAGTCGTGGCCGAAAGCGCGGCTGGCCGTGACGTTTAAATAATTACGATTTTTCAGTTTACGGTGGTTTTTATTGGGTGAACAAACCAAATATTTTCCATTGAAGCTGTAAATAACGACAACAAAAATTTGTTGAAAATTATTCGAAGTCCCTCTTCCTGGCCGAAAGTGTGGCTGGACGAAGCGTGGCTAACTTGACTTGCGTATTTTTGGAAATATTTCCTAAAAATCTTAGATCTTGGTCCTTTAATAACTTTTTTTGCAGATGTGGGATCGGTGGGGACTTCTATAGTATTTTATTTGTAAAAATGGCTCCAAGGTACCAATTTTTTGCCTTATGTTAATTATTGCAAATTGAAATGTCTATTTTGACCGGACTATAATATGTGATAGGAGATATAACGTTGCAGGTAATCAGAAAATCCATGAAAAAAAATAAATACCTAACCAACACATTCGGCCGTCTTGAAAGTTAAAAAAGAGAGGTCCATATCTTAATTTTCCATAGAAAGTGCCCCGACACCCGACAGTGTTCAGCTATAGATTAAAAAATCTGACACCTAAAATCAAACGATAATGGTAACGCGTTAAAAAAAAAGAAAAAGAAGCCGAAACAATAATGTGATTTTATCAATAATAAGCTTAGATCGAACATTTCACTTAACCCCGAACCTCGACCAAGATTTTTATTCTTTTGTAGCGATCTCGCTAGAATTCAATTATCTGGGGTGGGTTCACGATATCGAAAGTCAATTATCGTTTGATTCCTTCTCTTTGGCTTTGCATCCTAAAATAAGGGTGACTAGGTAATCGGTTTATAAAAATCGCTTTTATCCATAACGATTCTGATAAGTTCCTACCCAAGAGCCTTGTTTTATTTTCTTTCATATGTCTACTTCAAATTGATTTTTGTTTTTCTGAACCCAAGTTTGAATATCTACAGTGTGAGTCTCGTATGAGTTCATTTAAAGAAAATGAGTGTCTATATTGAACCAAATCCAAAAAACCAAACGATTTTGCTTTTTATATAAATTGTCACTTTTTCCCAACCCCCCTTCCTCTCTGAAATTGTCCAGTTGAAGGTGGTCATGTGATTTTTTATTTAAAAGGTAATTGAATTATTTTTTCAGCAAACAAACTTCTTGGGTTTTCATAGTCAATTTTCCTTTTCCCAAAATTTTATGAAAAAAAATTTTAATTTAAGACAATAATTATCATTTAAATCAACCGTTAAAATATAAATTTTACAGGGTGTTAATAGGTGTGACAAAGTTGAAGGGTCTTAGAAAATGCAAAAATAAGCGAAAAAGCTTTTAGACATGGATCATTGAAGCTTAAATAAGTTTCCGAGATACAGGGTGTTATAAGTTCTTCGAAAATTGTAATTTTTTGAATATCTAAAAATTGGCTGATCAGAATACGCCATTGACTTTGTTTTCAAGATTCGAGGACTTTATTGTAAAAAAATTAAACTACAAAGGTTACATTTTGCGAAAAAAGTGATAAATTAAAAACAAAAATCGGTCATTTTTGGGCTCGGCTCAAGAGTCGTTCATTTTCCTTTAATCAAATTAATTTATGCGGGACTTCAGACTAACACTGTATAAATAAATTTATCATAATAGTAGAGAGAAATGTTTTAATTCATTTTAAACCGAGAAGAAATAATTTTATCAAATTCTCTTCTTCCCCCTTTTGCTCGAAATGAAATTCTCGTCACGCAACCGGAGGGCCTACATATACAATTCAATTTTACAAAACTTGATTCGTGCTTCTCGTACTAAAACGATGACATCAGACGATCAAATCCGGAGACCATCGAGATTGAATACAGGGAGAATAAGATGTAAGATGTTGGTATATCATTGCATTGCGGTGGGTGCTTTTTGCACACCTTGAGTGCAACAACAACTGAAGCCCGCATCTCTCGATAGGCTTTTAAATTGTTGCGATTCCATCGTTCAAACAATAATTATTATTATTCAAATTATAAAGATACGAAAATCAAAATGCCTGCCGCTTTTATTATAATTTTACTCATCTTCTTCGGTTTTTATTATAACCGCCAATTTAGCCTTGGTCGGACGATTAAAGCAAAATATGCATTTCTATCAGGAGATATCATCGCCTTATTACACCACACCTTACAACAGTTTCTTTGGCAAAATTGTCATACTTACCGATATCTTTTTTGGCAATTACCGGACGTAAATTAAGACACCGCAATAATAGGTCGTAAAGGATCACCACTTCCAAAAGTGGTCGTAAAGCTAGCATTGGAAACAACAAATTATGCAAATTACTGCTTCCCATTCTGACCTATCGTGAAAATGGTATCAAATGAAAGATAAAAGAACCTTGCATGTTATGCCAAATCTTAAAATCACACCACGTTTTCTAATACGCACTTGGGTATAACGTGCCCACGATTAAAGACCAAAACTCACAACTCTAAAAATGGGCATAGGGACAATGTAACAGTTTTTCTCCATCTTCAACCGTTTTCAGGTTATTCCTACCCATATTAGTATTGATGATGACACGCAAGATTCTTTTATCTTTCATTGGAAATAGCAATTTGCAAAATTTGTTGTTTCCAATGCAATAGCGCAATAGCCCCAAAACCAGACTGGAAAGTAGTATCGAGTTAAGAGGAAGTTACGCCAAGAAATTTTTTTTCTCTCACTATACCAAACAACCCTAGACCACTCTTTGTATTTCCTCAACGAGTCATACAATCAATTGACACATTAGAGCAAAATGGAGGCCTCCATTTCAGAAATGCCTCCATTCCTTAGATTTGGGCAACGACTTTGTATGTTATTGATGGATCATCGTTGTTATAAAATTATTTACCCACGTCTTTTAGACGACTTGATCAATTTTTCATTCCATGTTTGACTAATAATTAATAAATCCAGCCCTCCGTTTACCGAATATCGAATATCAGTCCCCTCGATTGTCCATTAAAAATACAACGTCCCCACAAACGATCGATAAACGTCTCAGACCAACAACTAATGCCAGCGATGCATCCTGCATCCTCTCCTGCCCTCCGGATAATTATCAACAGGAAGAAGCGGTTCGGGACGCGAAAATGCACCGCACACCGGGTGTTCCGCCGGGGCCGGCCGCCGCGGCAGCCTCTCGCGACCGGCGGCGGATCAATAATCCCCCCGCCCTTGCGAGCGACGTTGCCGGCGCGGCGCACGTGCACCGGGGCGCGGCCGTCGCGCGTTGCCATGGCGTCGCGGCGGCGGCGGCGCGCCACACGGCTGCCCGTCTCACGGCCTCTCAGTCGCTGTCCGCGTCGCACCCTCGCCGCCGCCACCGCCGCCTCCTCCCACGGCTGCGATATTGTCCTGTCACAGCAGTACTGTCCTAAGATACTGCTGCCTCGGGACATAAACACAGCTGTGGGTGGCCTCCATCGTCCTGTCCATCGTGTGCCGCGATCGACTGACCCCAAACGATCGACCGACCAACACCACCAACACCAACACCACACCTTGTGGGTCGTCCATCCACCATCATTGTCGATCAGACAACAAAAGAGACCTGCCGAGGATGCTCCTGGAGGTTAAGATCGATGGAAGACGGGAGGCGCCCATGCAGATCTCCAAGACTTCTACTTCATCATCCGATTATTGTACGATTTTTCTTAGTATATAGATTTTGTATTAGATCAGTAGTCTTAGCTATTGTATAGATCCATATTTACACCATACAAACTAACACACCTAGCTATTAAATATTTATCTATTTATTACCTACAACTGATTGTGTGTCCAGAATAATTGTACTTTTTCTTGTACCACGTAGATAGGTAGATATGTAGGTAATGTAGATCTAATTGTATCGATCGCAAAACCAACCCTTATCTGCACTGGATGGATAGTCGATGCACCAGCACCTCCCTTAAAAGATATATTCCTTACTTTATTCATTGTCACCTTTTCTTTTGTTTGTCTCTATATAATGGCTTTCAGTGTGTGAGCTTTAGGATTTAATATCGTAGTCTTAGATAGATGTAGACGATAACTATTTAGGTAAGTAGGTAGATTAGTGGGTAGAATGAGCACCAATTTTATGTCTATATGTATAAAAGTAGTGCCGGTGCCGGTGCTGGTGCTGGTGCCTGGTGATGGCGTTGGTGTTGGTGTTGGTGTGTCATCAATAAACGGTCGATTCTGCAAGGTATCATCATCTATGTATGTAGTAATGGCATTCGGGATCCTATTCTATTGTTTAGGGGAGTGACTCTTTCTCGGGTCGGTCGATAACGCAGCTCGGGAGGAACGGCCGGCAATGATGCCAGTTTTGCCACATAAGCTCAAGCACCAGTAATAATACCCTGTGATCACTGATCATTTTAGAACAAACAATGACCATAAAAACTAATCAAAAATATCCAAAGCATCTATCCATCACCTCCACCACAACAAGACCATTTTATAAAACCCTTCTTTGATAATTAATTACACTGGACTTGGGTAGGCGCCTACCTGTAACATCGCAATAATTCTTCTCATAATTGCTTTATTTAAAATAACTTGAAAAAATAATAAATAATAAATAACACACTCAGATTAAATTAAATAGAAAAAGAAACAATTAGGTCATCGACTTTAGAAAGATAAAACACCCCAGCATATAGTATGAAAAATTAAAACCGACAACGCATCGCGACGCCTGCGTCGTGTCGGCGCCGCGACGCTGCATTCCCTCGAACGCCATCTCTCGGTGCGACGGGCGATCGCGCGGCTCGCGAATTCCATCCTTCCCGGGGGTGGGGGCGCACCTAAAGCGTGACGTCAGCATCCACCCGGCAGCCAACATTGATTTTTGTTTTAAACAAACGAAAGAGAATAGAATATATAAATCGCGACTGGGAGGCGGGGGGAGGGGGAGGATGACAAGCGACGTGGTCCGCCCGCGAGGGGGGGATGAAGTTTCATCTCGGGGAAGAAGCGTCGCGACGTCGATAACACCACAGGACGGGTAAATTACGAGCTCTGCTACGACTGGGAAATTGCAACTTTGACGCCATTCCGTCTAGAACGGGAAATGAAATGATCAATCTAGAGCCTGGGAGTGATTCGCTGTTCTCGCCTTAATCTTGTCATACGAACTCGCTCGAATTTGTCTTGACTTGAGGTATTGTTACGTGTAAATAAATAAATTAGGGCTGAAAAAAATTGAAAAGTGAAACATGTCCAAATATTGGGGGTTTACGTGTTTTTTTTTTGTTTGTTTGCACGCCGCTGTCTGTAACATGCGATTAGTATTAACATTTTACCCCGCAGAAACGGTAATAAAAGTTATATTTTGTGGTAAAAAAAAATAATTTCTCATTTTCCACGCCCCTCTATGAGGGGAAAAGTGGTGAGAAATTTTCAAATGTTAACCTCATTTTTTATTATTCAATGTAAATTGTTCTGTGGATTCAACGTAATTATATTTCTCGAGATATTTTACCGTTTCCAGGCTTTTTGGACACCCGGTATAATTTATCGATAAGGTATACATTCAAACTAGGTATACTAGGGTGTCGCTCAAAGGTACCACCAACGCTTTACCATAGATTCCTGAGTATAAAATATGACGATTTACCCGAAATTATCTATATCCAAAAAGGCCCCCTTTACAAGATACAGCCCATAAAAGAGGGTCAACCAAAAGCACGCTTTCCAGAATAAGTCAAATACAGGGTGATTCAGGTTTTACCTACTTAACTCTAGGGAACGATAGAGAATCGAAAAATACTATGAGTTTGCTTCATGAACTATATTCGTGAAATACTTCGTTAAAAAAATACAGAGTGTTAAAGTTTTAAGAAAAAATTTATGTTTTTGAAATCCTATAAAAAAATTGGCTGATTGAAATAATTTGAAATTTTGAACAGTAGTTGTGCTAATTGAAGTATGTACATGATTTGATACTTCCGATGAAAAATTCTTCAATCCAGTGGCGGAAATCTGGGCACATAGGGGGACATAGGCACATTCAAGGGGGACATAGATAATTTCGGTTAAATCGTCATATTTTTTACTCGGGAATCTGTGGTAGAACGTTGGTGGTACCTTTTAGCGACACCCTGTATAATACATAATCGAAAAATTTGTGACTTTAGTATAGTTAAGCATCATTTCGTCTTTGATAATTTCATAGACAATTAAATTGCAAACCTTTGATCTAGTTTTTCTTGACTCGAGGCTTTGATGGTGTTTACCAGTTTTCTTGTTGACTTTTCCGCTTGAAAGTGATAGCCGGTCCGACAATCAATTACTCGCGCAGATCGGTCCTAGTTACCGGTCGTAAAACCTACCATAATTACTGCAATAAATCTGCAGGCTTGCGGGCCTGCGGCTGGCAAGATCTGGCTGCAGGCACGTATCCTGATGCTGACCTCTCGTAAGGCGTAAATAATTGTTTCAATTAAATTCAATTAATCGGGGAATAAAAAGTCAAATATTTTTTTAGATCCAAGATTTGAACTCCAAATGTTTTTTTTTTTATTTTTAAAAATTTCTTGACATTTATTAATTTATTATTTTATTAATTATTAATAAAATTCCAAATTTGTTAATAATGTACTTAAATGAAAAAACATAGAAACTATACTGGCAATTTGAACCTTTCTTATTTAACTCAACGTTCTAGTTAATTTTGCGGGGTCTTCCTTAAAACTTCCTTCCTAAAATTTCAACAATAACTTCATGTCAGTCTTGTCACGTCAATTCTTAGAAGGCTTTATTCTTAGACATTTGTTGCTTTGATTTATTTATGTATCCTCTCATATATCTAAACCACTTTGGAACACCCTGTATATTATACAATAGTGAAGTTTTTCCAGATTCGAAATTCTGAATAAGACAAAAAAAATTCACACCGCACATCTTAAGGTGCCAAAAGTGTCCTCCTTCTGATAGTAATGAATCCGCTAAAAAAAATTCTAGTGAGACAGGGGCATGTTGGGAGAAATGCAGAATATTTCATGGCTTATCGTTTCTTTCAATCTTTATGCGGCCAATTTTTGTAGAGTAAATTAAATTTTTAAACGAACCCACAGAAAAGCTCCACAGAAAAGTGGTGCCACATAGAGAGAGACTCGATGGACATTCTGCGCCCTTATTAGTAAAAATTTGGAGGAGCACCATCTTGTAAACCATATTTATTCTGCCTGGTAGTTAGGATTTTGATTGGGATTAATAGTGTCAATATTATCTTGCAGAAGTAAACAATCTCGTTATAAAAATCAAATTTCATAGCTTAAATATTGACAGGGTGTTCCATTAAAAAAATGAACTAATTTGTATCTGTTTCAATAAATTTTAGAAAACTCTAAACTTTGCATACTAAACACAATTGGACATTTTCATCCTCATGAATGACAGCCAGTTGAAGAATGTACCTATTATTCCATTATCGGACCACTCATTCTAGACATCTTAAAGTGTTCTATATTTTATAATATAATAATAATATCTTCTTTCTCTTTCTGCGTATTATTATTATCATACGTATCATTACGCCTTATTATTATAATAATACACTCTACAAGGTGTATCTTAGACAAACAACAATAATAGTAATTACCTATACACAGTAATTACTAATTACACCATTCTTTTGAAAAGTAGACTGAATTTTAATAAATTTTAATGTAAGAATATATAAATAACCACGTGCGAATATTTGTAAGTTCTTTTACCGATTTATTATTCATTAAATTCCCTAGCTCATTATTCATGGGGAACGTATTTCGTGAATGACGTGTATGCCAGGAAAAAGTAACACTAATGCGGTTGTTGGGAAACTCGCGCGGAGATATCGATAAACGATGATGGGCAGCGAGCGTGACCGACTAGAAGAAACGTTCACGTGACTGAGGGAAATTGCTTCTTAGTGCTTCTTAAAAAAATCATTTATTTATGATTGCCGGTTCGGGGATAAGACACTTAATAGCCCCTTATTCCCAAAGCTTCAGGTATCTAAGTTATAGTTCGAAGAAAATTAAATAAATGGGATGGAGATATGCAGTTTATACGCATTAGAATGAGACGGAGATTGTTGATAACACACATGATACAATGTCATAAAGAGATATGATACTAGGCGAATTCGGTGAAGTTGGCACCCCTATAAGTGCAAATTTTTATAAAATTCAAACGAAATTCGTTTGTCCATGTTTGTCTAACTAAAATTTTCGTTTGTGTTTGTCCACCCTAAAAAATAATCGATTTTTTAAATTTTACAGTAACATGGATGGACAAACCGTGGACAAACGAATGCCATTTGAAATTATTGAAATTTACTCACGGGAGTGCTGATGTCAATTTTTTAAACATCGTCATAACTTTTTTTAAGGGTGGACAAACGAAAATTTTGGTTGGACAATCGTGGACAATCGAATGCCATCCAAATTTTACAAAAATTCGCACTTAGGGGTGCCAACCAACTTCATCAGCTTACTAGGCGGTCTTATTTTCGTCAAGTCAGCGCAATGACGAAACTGGAGTATCTACATAAGTGCGCGAAGTTTTAATTTGCATTGACTTGCGCGCGTGCATGCAAGAATTCCGCTTTTGCAGGTTTTCTTCAAGCGTTTATTAGTTTGTGCATACTTACATGTGCTCATTTAGCAAGGCTGTTTGTATGAAGTATTATCACTTTAAGTATAAAATTAAGTCCTTTAATTACCTTGTATAGGTACAGTTCTGGTCTGAAAAAACTGGGACAGTTTTAATTTTCTAGTTTAAATGTGGCTTTTAAATTGCAGAATCTTTCCCATGGTTTCCATCTGGTTCCCATGTTGTTAGCAAAGATAACAGTCTATTTTGTTTGTCAAAAAAATAAAACTTCAAAAACAAAAAATTAACTTTCTCATTTTTTAAGTTGATTCTTTATGATTAAATCAGGACAGGATTAAATAATACGGTAATAAATATCAGGCAAATGTTTATATTATGCATAAACGTAAACTTCCCTTTCTTGATCATCGATTGATTGAGATTTTTCTGGAGATTTAAGTTGGAATTGTTCCAGAATTAATCTGCCGGAATCTCTTCACTTTACGGTTCATATTGGAGATAACGAACATAATCACTTGATTTTAAAATGTTTTGAGCACACTATGGCATTTAAATTATGGAAAAGTGACAGTTAGAGGGGAAACCTGCGCAATATCATATCTCTTAAAGTTGATTGTATCATGGATTACGTTTAGATTGCATTGATACTTTGATAAAACATTTTTGGAGATAATGCGCAGAAAAATATGAGAAAAATAAACTGTAGGTAGGTACTTAATTTATTTCTTCAATAATAATAATGGTAAAAAATAACCTATAAAATTTTGACAGGACTTACCTTTCGATAATATTAATTTTTTCACTTATATACTTTTGGCACGCCTATTTCTAAACAATAAAACACCTTGAACTTGCATCAAACTTCACTAGCAATAATTTGATCAACAATCAATAAATTTGATTTTCAAGTTTCAAATTTGCCTATACGATTTGAAGTTTATAAATTAATAAAAAGTTTAGTATGTACCTACTTAGCTGTCATTAAATTTGGGGGGCAGAAACGTCAAATTTTATTTAAAAGTTAATAAAATTATATAAAGTAGGTAGGTATCAATTTTTTCTTCAAAATTATTGAAGTGAACAATAATTAACGTCCCTCCATCCCTCCAATTCTTCATTGGGTGATGAGGGCGGGGGTGAATTTAGAGATACGAAACAGATGACATGCATCCAATAAAAATCTCCGCTTAATTATTAAAAAACTTGCTTTCATGAGTTATGAGTTATGACTTATGACAGTTGACTGAATTTAATAAAACTCTTCATTTCAAATGGAGATTTGGTTAATTTTAGACCGATTTTCTCATGAATTATTTTTTTGTGCCATTTTTGCAATTTACATGATTGAGTACGAATTACCATATCAAAGAGTAAAATTTCTGGGAAAAAGTAGCCAAAGATCTGAATATTCTTATTAAGCATTAAATTTCTGGAAATTAATTCGCACCTAATTTTTAGATTTAAAAGGTGGACCTTTTACTGTAATCGTCATTCAAAGAGAGCAATTAACATGAAATCATAATCAATAATCAAAAAAATCTAACAATTATAGCCAGAACGCGCGCTGGTGCTGGTGCTAAATTAATTAACGGAATAATCGCAAAGAGCAAATTTATGCAAATTTGAAGTGATCGGCGAGAATAATAATCGTGAATAAATTTGTAGGTAGATTTGGGAAACCATAAATATTTATTTTCCGATTTGTGGAAATTTATTACATCAAGTGGGTACGCAAACTGCAATAAAAATAAAATGGTTCTTTTAAAAATTTGAGAAATCCCCAGCTACAAAGCTGCTGGAATTTATTTGTACTGTTTGATTGACTGTTTACTGCGGTATCTTCAACATTTGAACGCGGCATCATTACACTCCATTGAGAAATTTTTAAATTTCTTGAGGATACATTCTTATTGGACACGTGAGACCCTTCTATGACGTGACGAGACTGAAGTTTAGTAAAATGAAAATTATTTGAAACCGATTAAGCAAAATGGGTAAAGGCAGAGTTATCATAAATAAGAGCTAAAGCTTCTAGGAGGTGACTTCTTGGCTCATTCTAAGGGAAAAAGTTCCTATTAACGTGGGTCCGCAAATGCATCGTTTTTTTTTAAATATAGAGTGTCAAAGAAAGTATTTCTTTCCAGTTTTTTGGCTTGAGGTACGGAGCTCAACATGTCTTATCATTGAACTTTCTACTTTTTTATTGCGAACTAAAAAATTTTCAGATGCCAGTGGCGGTAATTTTAGGGTTGCGTAAGGTTTTTTGTCCCTAATATCAACGACACTTGGAAAAGCGCATTTTAAACCGCCAATATTTTTTACACAAAAAAGGTACTCGTGGTCTTAATGCTAACGTGAACCGTTTTCGAGAAAAGCAGTCATTTACAATGAGAAACTTGTTTTGGATGTTTCAAAACATTTGCCCAAAAATCTTCGCTCAATCCTGAAATCTCCTCCAATGGCACACGGAAAAAATAATTGACACTAAAAAGGTAGCTAATTCATTGATGATATTACATTACATACAAACGCCGAGTTCTGCATCTCTAAAAAAACTAAAAAATAATCTTTTTTTGACAAAGGTATCTCAGAAAAGGTGGATGCATTTTCAGACATACGTTAATGGGAATTTTTTCCTTTATAGAATCAGCCAAGGAATCACACAATGACCTCTTTTCGGATTTTTCCGAACTCCAAACTTACAGATTTATTGGGCATTTGCCGGATTTTTGCTCACCCCGTCTATTATAACGTCTTTATTAAACAATAATTATTCATGATCATAAATCAACCCTAAACTATTCCTATGTCCCACCCGTACACCACATGAAGCTTATATCACGTATTTAAATAGCCTAAGCTTAACGTGCATTATAATTGGGATACTGTCATGCGTAAGGGAGCAATTATTGTTAGAGGTCCCGGACGCACGTACACTGAAAGAAGAGCAACTCACTAGAGTCCCCAGGGAATAAAGGACGATGCACGGAGAGCTCTCTCGCGAGACCAAGAACTCTTTTATTCACCCTGCACGGAAGTTCATTTATTTAGAACTTGTCGTTTACAATACTCTTTCGAATCGTGATTTATTTTTGTTTATATTGTCTCTTCGCCTTTTCTGGAAGCCATTTATAGCTTGCTTGTCACTACACTTTTTGTGATCATCCCACGAATAATTCGACCATAAAAGTTAAGATTTCCATGATGGCACCGTTATCAGACTGAATTTTATTCAGTTTCCGGTACCAAAATAAGAACACCTACCTATCCAGAGAATAACGTTTGCTTTGTTTGTAATCATGCCAAGATTAGCAATTGCATTTACTGTCAGAGATTTCATGGCGCCCCTGTTTCTCTCAAACAAGCGAGGGTAGACGGTCCTGGACTTGTGCCAAACTTAATGGCATGCCAAACGGGGTTAATCGGGGAAGTCCCTGCTTTGCCAATATCCCCTTGCATTCCAGTCAGCTCTACGATATTTTTTCCATGCCGACGAAAATGACTCATAACGCCAAGTGTAATCGATCAGGTTGCCTTTTTAAGGGTAGATTACTCAAATGACGTCAACAAAGATCATAAATCGGAAAGTGTTACGACGAGTATGCGCTGGAAAAGACGTTTAGGAGTAGGCCTGATTTTTTTCCATCAGAGTTATACGCTGAAGGCTCTGCTGTTTTGGTGAAACGAGTGTAACAAATTCTGTTGAAGAGTGACATAAAAGTTATCAATCGTCGACACCAGAGCCCCTAGAAATATAGCTTCAATCTCAAGAATAGACAGAAGTGGTCTTGTATTCTATAACCTGCATAATATCCCTGGGGAAAAAGGACTACAAGCTACAAGATTACTGAGGAGTGGCAGGCAGAGCTTCCACGAGAATTAATAAAACTACAAGAGAAACGACTGCACTGTAAAATAAAGTGAAGAGAAGAATCGAGACCCAGAAGCAAACATGGTTGAAACCTCCTATTATTAAGATTCTATAACACTAACACTAGGTTTGAATTCCTTGGTCGATGAGATCTCCAAGACATCTCGCGGATTTAATGAGCACCTAGGAGGATTATTAAAAGCTGATCTAAAGAGCTCTGACATTAATTAATATCAACTCATCCTAAGGGATCACTGCCTGGGATATTATCCTCGTCGAAGCTTCCTACCGCATCACTCAAATAGTAACTGATGGCAAAATTGTTTAAGAGTAAGTCTCTTGTCATTCCTTCTAGAAAGTTGAGTTATGCTACAAAAACAACAGTGTTTTTTCTCGACTCGCTGTCGCTGGGTCTTCACCCTTATCGCTTATCTTCAAAACTGGATATGCTTCTTGACTGGAAGACTTAAATTATTGATGATATCAGCTGAAGGGGGAGGGGGCAAGTATAAGGAGAGGGAAATGTTTGTCGCTTGCTCTCTAACGAACGATTAAGGTATAAAGTTTTTCGTATTAGATAGAGGTTGTTTTTCGAGCGGTGTACCCCGGGGTTCGATCTTAGGGACAATGTAATAATTTGATAATATCGCTGACATTAGCAAATACCTACCACTCCGATAGAAAGTTTTTTTGGTTCCACAAAAATCGGGATTATTCAGGTTGTACCATTTTGTCTCAAAATAATTTTGATCGTGTTAGTAACACGTCAGTGGTATGCTTACTTCACTGTAGCTGAAGGTATTCTAACTTATGTTGACCTTCGTTGGAGCATGCTGGATTCTCCTGGACCCCAGTTGGGGTTCACGGTGTTAATTTGTTGAAATCCCTTCAGATTCAGAAATATTTTGGAATAAATAAATCACTACACCCACAGAAATAAATGAAATCGAGCGAGCAGGTAACCCTTATAAGAATAAGTTTTTAACTTGGGGATGGGTGCTTTTAGTCATGGGGCTTCTTACACACTTGTTTACGTTAAATCTTAAATTAACCCCTACCTTCCTGGATACTTTCAATTTCGCACGACTCTGGAATAAGCGAATATACTCGAGGCAGTGTCCTCGAGCTTATGGTGACTTTTCCTTTAGTGGTGACCATATCGTCTTGACGTAGTATTCTATACAGAGTACGATGCTTGATGATGTTCTTAACGCGGTGTTGTTCCAGAACATGAAATTTTGTTACTGATAAGATTACAAATTAATTTATTCCTGTGATTTTAATTTCAAATTAAAGACAGCTCCGTTGGTTGAGATTACCACTGAAACGTCTATAGACGCCTTTTACATTAATTAAATCTGACTCGTCGGATTTTAGAGATAAAAATCAACTATTATGAGATGAAACGTTAATATAAATAATATTTCGATGATGTTAGAATAGAATAAGAAATCACGATAAATAAATACCTATAAATAAGATATGAAATTCAGTGCAAGACAAACAATAATTAATTATTCATTAATGACATACACACAGCATAAACGAAAATACAGGTGCATTTATTATGAAATCAACTACCAGCTAAACGTGATTAACATTATCAAATCACAGCTAAATCCGCTAAAGCACACTTAAACATTAATATTAATAACAATAATTATAAGAAATTAACATTGCTATTATAATAATAATGGTGAAGTATAGGAATGTGTGTCAAATAAAAAACCAGTGAGATCATGCAAATAGTAGGTACATACATATACAATAAATTATTGTTAAATCGACACTTCGGTAATAATGAAAGACTCACTATTTAGGGTAGTCACTAGTCACTATAGGAAATTATTAATGGCAACATTGTAAAATGCTAGATTAATTATTTAATGGAACTAGATTAAGTGAAAAGAGAGAGGTTGGAGAGGGTCGGTGCAAGTTCAATCAACACGTGAAATCGAAAATTAATTATTAATTTATCATTAAACTGGTTTTAGAATTGAAGTATTAAAGTCATTTTCAAAAATAGGTAACTTGAACTAGAGATAAATTAAGATTTTTACAAAAAAAAAAATGCGAATAATAATTGAATTGCAATACTATATTATAACGCAAAAAGTTTGTTTTTATTTTTTATTGCATTTTAATTTCTGTTATTATTAATTAAAATTATATACAGCATTAATATTGCATTAAATGAAAATTAATTCAAGATAAAATATAAATCGTTAAGGCACTGGAAAATTGAATTTAGTGACCTCTGATTAAACAGAAATCTTCTTTTTTTTTGTTTGTCTTTTTCAATTTTTATACCCCACCTCTGTAATACTCGTAACTTTTGAGAACTAAATTTAAAAAAAATCTAGTGCTTAAATAAAAGAGAAATTCTATATCAAAATTCGAAGCTACTTAAGTATACGCCAAACGGTTAACCATTACTGAGTAAAAATAGTATTTACAGCATTTACAGCCATATTTTGCTAATTAATAATATTTGCCAGTTTGCAGTGAGTAGGTATTGAAACAATAAAAAAAAAATTGTCATTTTGGATCTATGAATTTCCCTCTAAACTGTCTTAAATTTAGAGATTTCCCTTTAGCCTCACATTTTTATTTTATTTTTTCTCCTTTTTTATCAATAAAAATACGTAATACTTTCTGACTTTCTGTAATGAAAATCATATTTTGGCAACAAGATAGAAAGACTGGAGAAATCCAACGTTGCCAGACTGTTGATTTGTTCACTTGTATACAGGGTGTTAATGAATAGGTGTTACGAACTTAAAAGAGCATGTAGGTATAGGAAATACAAAAATTGACATGGGTCGTTGGAGCTTTAGTTTTCGAGATAGAGGGTGGTAAAGTTCTTCCAAAAATTTAACCTTTTTTGGATATCTAAAAATTGGCTTATCAGAAAAATTCGGAATTTTTGACAAGGTTATTGTACTAATTATTGAAGTATAGTCGACCAAGAGATATAACGAATTGATCTAATTATTGTTAAACTGTCCAATTTTATGACTTCAACAATACGTCAATAATAATTAAAAAAGTGATAAAATGACAGAAGTCGTTTCGTTATACATATTTCTGTTCCAACTATACAGGGTGATTCTTTTAAAGCGCCCATTACAAAAAGTACGACTTCTAGTTGATCTAGGAATCTGAAATTTGGAATTTAGGCAACATACATAATAACGAGTCGAAATGAAATATTACCAAGATGGCAGCACATTTAAAAATGGGGAAAGGAAGTGTCATCTTTGGTTTTTTAAATTGGACACCCCATACATTATTGCTTTTTCAGATTGTCTGAGAAAATGTGATAACAATGGTACTTATAGTTGCAGTTTAAATTGAGTAGGCTATGAGTTATAAACGAGTGAAAATCACAATTTTTCAACTTTGAAGCCATTTCCAACAAAAACGGCTCAAGATATCAGAAAACGGATTACATGTCCCTATTTTAACTTTTAAAGAGGTATCCTATTATGGAGTTGAAATGTCTATACAGGGTGGTGAAAATTATCATATTTTTGTTCACCCTGTATAAACATTTCAACTATGCAGTAGGATACTAGAAGAAAAGTTAAGATAGGGACATGTAAACCGTTTTCAGGTATCTTGAGCCGTTTTTGTTGGAAATGGCTTTAAAGTTGGAAAATCGTGATTTTCACTTGTTTATAACTCATAGCCTACTCAATTTAAACTGCAACTATAAGTACCATTGTTATCACATTTTCTCAGACAATCTGAAAATGCAATAATGTATGGGGTGTCCAATTTAAAAAAACAAAGATGACACTTCCTTTCCCCATTTTTAAATGTGCCGCCATCTTGGTAATATTTCATTTCGACTCGTTATTATGTATGTTGCCTAAATTCCAAATTTCAGATTCCTAGATCAACTAGAAGTCGTACTTTTTGTAATGGGCGCTTTAAAAGAATCACCCTGTACACATGATTTGATCCCGTTGAAAAATTCTTCAATCCAGTGGCAGAGATCTGGGTGTGCTAACTTCTTTATAAAATAATAAAAAAGAGGTATCTTACCAAAAATAACACATTTCCATTAAAGACAGTGGCGTAGAAATGATTTAATAAAAAAGTAAGAAAAAACCCAGATCTCCCCCACTGGATTCAATATATTTTAATGGGAAATCATGCACATCAATTAGCACAAAAAATCGAGTTATTCTGATCAGCCAATTTTCAAATATTAAAAAAACAAATTAATTTTTTTGAAGAATTTTAACAACCTCTATCTCAAAAACTAAACCCATGTCTACAGGCAATTTTTCGCCTATTTTTGCATTTCCTAAAGGCCCTTTACGTTTGTAACACCTATTCATTAGCACTCTCTATTTACATCTTTCATTTGATTTTTTTTTTAATCAAATTTACCGCACTTTTAAGAGGGAGGCATTGGTCTTAACTGTGTAGATAAGACACAGTCGCTCCACTTTGGTAATGTCAGCTTCGAGATCGAGCTCATTTAGCCAGCCACATTCCCCAAACTTTCAAGTTTTAAGAAAAACGCAATATTGGCGTTATTCGATACAAAAAGTCCAGCAACACTAGCGTTATTGGCGATATTTTTTTATAAAGGACTCTTTGATCCCAGATTCGGGTAGCTTTTTTTAATTACTATTTAAATAAGGAACAATTTTATGATGCAATTTCAATTCTAGAATTTTAACCAAAGAAACGGGCTTGTTTGAGGAACAAAATTAATTTATTTGGAGAGCAAAATTGAAAATTTCTTCATTAGTTACAAGGTACTGTAGCAAAAAATTACCATTAAAAAATTCGTTTTATGACAATTTTAATATATTTTTAATATTATCCTTTCATACACGACTTTTGAGTTCTGAATTTTCTCTAAAATTATTTTTATTATTTTTAAACATTCCAGAATCTATAACTTTCTAGAACATTGTAGAACATTCTGGAATATTTTAGAAGAATCCGAAACTTTCTAGAATAGTTCAGCACATTCTGTACCATTTTGTAACTTGCTCAAACATTCTGAAACATTCTCTCAACATTCTAGAAACATCCCATAACATTCCAGATCATTCCAGAATATTCTAGGATAAATTATAGGATATACAAATATCCAAAAAAATTCTAAAAACATTCTCGAACATTGTGTAACATTCTGGAACATCTAGAACCATTCAATAATAATAATAACGTACTCTTATAAATATTCCAGAGTTGCCACGTTTTCGAATTATTCTTTGATACAGATGACCATTTTATTTATTAGTTGCATTAAATAATAGTAAATAACTCTCTACAACTTATGACTTATGAACTTTATGACCAATTGTGACAATTTTCTTGCACTGACCCCCTAAACTCTCATTGTTATTGTTAGTCA
This sequence comes from Malachius bipustulatus, assembly GCA_910589415.1. Classification (NCBI taxonomy): domain Eukaryota; kingdom Metazoa; phylum Arthropoda; class Insecta; order Coleoptera; family Melyridae; genus Malachius; species Malachius bipustulatus. The sequence continues at coordinate 41,710,523 of OU342633.1, forward strand.
AAATCAAGTACATACAATATTTGAACAATAAACTAAACGTACAGAATCTAAATAGTCGGGCGCATATAAACGGCGCATCTACATTCATATACAGGGGGTAGCAGAAATCATCCAAGTCTCAATCAATTATTTTCATCAAATTTTATTTCTTATATCCTGCTGCTACACCCTGCATAAATAATTAATTAATACAAGTAATACACAAGAGGAGCCAGTGGTGATGGTGATGGTGATAATGGTGGTGGTGATGGTGATGATGATAATGATAATATAATAATTAATTAGGTAGGTATTTAGGTGAGGTTGAGGTTAATTATTAATACCAGGAGATTGGGTACGTAACTGTTGTAAATAGTTAATTAATATAAGAAAGGCAAAACTAAATAAATAAAAAAAGATCTCATTATTGAGGTTCAGGTTCAGGCAGAAGACGGACGTGAAGACTTTTGATAATTATGTGAATAATACATACATATCAGTCAGTATACCTAGTACCTACCTACCTACGTTTAATCTAAAAGTATGTAATAAATAAGTAATGATTAATGAATAATGAAACGATGAGAAAACAACGAAAGTAAGTAAATAAATACACAGCCTGTCGATTCTATCATCTACGATCTGCTAGATCCATCTAACTCGCTACTCGTTCTGTCTCAGTCTGAGTGTATCTTTTACCTTCAGAGGGAGGTGGGGACGACGTCGAAGACGGCGCTCGCTCGGGGACGCCGGGAGCGACGGAGGATCGGCAAGCATTGCTGTACGCCGGGCGGTGGCTCGCTCTGTCCTGCAGCATTGTCAAATAAAAAAAACCACATTACATTATTATAAAAGAGGCTTGAGACGGTATGGGCTGGTGATTCCACACGACTTGATCATATTCATATTACTATATTCATTAGCCACCTAAATTATTGTCTATTTATTAGGTCTAATAACTCTACTTGCATCTGAATGCATTATGATTAATATAATAATAATAATAGATAAATAAATAATTATTAATGAATGCATACACAAAGTATAAGAATATTACATGAATAAAGGTGTATCTACTTACTGTCTCTTCATTCTATCTAATCTCTCTCTCACTCTAATAATTAGTTAGGTATATGTAATGGTAAATTTACACAAATACATACAAACAAACATACATTATAGGTATTATTATAAAAATGTACAAAAATGTGTGATAGATTAGCAGCTTTTTACAATACTAACAGCAACAATAAATAAATATACAATAAGGAACCACAAAAAAAACTAAGGAAACTTGCCCGACCATAATATAGCTAAATAAAATTTAACGTTGGCGATCAAACGAACCGTAAAGTTACTACACTTATTGTATACAAATAATAATAATTGTACCTTCGATATAATAATAATAATGCTTTTATGTAATAAAAATTCCAAACATGTCATTATATCGCTCCATTATACGCCCGAAAATAGATTAACTACTAACCAGTCTCGTGGACATAATAATGCAAAAGTTTGTTCGAAAAGAGCTCTGAAATGTTTTCCGTGTAGTACTAACGAACATCTAATGGCTATGCGGAACTCAAAATAAACAGAGCGATAAGAAAGAACGGATTGCCGAGGATCCCTAATATGTAAAAAAATATGCGGGAGCTCAGCAAATGTTATTATAGTTTGAAGAGTAAAGACCTCTTCTTTGAATTCTATACAATGATTTATTATGATACTAAACTTTTTTTTTTTGTCAGGAAAGCTCCTTTTCTATTTTTTATTTTCAATTTTGACTTTGACTAGACATTATCCAGCTTGACCACGAACAGAACACCCGCTAAATTGAATAGAAAACAAATCGTTTTTAATAAAAAACATTCACCCCGAAAAGATTTTTTTCTGAGGTAGGTAGGTGTATCTTATCTCAGCTAAGAGCTACAAAGAAACCGATTATAGTTTTGAACTTCTGACAATTTATAGATTTATAGAAAGGTAATAGTCAAGGCTATAGAAAAATGTTACCTTCAATAGTTAATTGGGAATTGTCATCACAAAATCAATGTCGTCCAGAATGGAACGTAATTTTCTATTAGCAAAAAGAATCGGTGACTGCAGTGACTGATGCACTTGGAATAATTGGGTTAGACCGTAAGATTTTTAGTTTTCTCAAAATAACGAAGACAAATTTTTTTAAACTCAAAAATCTTCTATTTTCAAAATTTTATCTCGAGAAAGCAAAGTTGCACGATAAAATCACCTTTTGTTACGTAATGACATACTCTCTATAGTGCACTCCTGACAGCATTTTCAAAGAATAACACTTTTTATCACGATTTGTTTTCTGTACCACTTGGCCGATTTTTGTCATAAAAAATAATTCCCATGCTGCTAGGGGCTGTTTCGTGGGTAGTCCACTCGTCTCTGGAGTTAATCAGTTGAACTTGAAAACTGACAAGTAAGGATAAATGCGAGCCGTACCCTTATTAGACATTTTAAAGGATTTAATATTGATAGAACCTGGAATGAGCATCTGCAGTTTCCTTTCCAATAGAAGCTACACGTCGGATTGTCATCTAACTCTTATGTCACTGGCTCAGGAGTACCCCAACCCCACTCTTTCCTTCTGATTGTAAACGACCAATAATCCACTTGTATCCCACTTCTGACACCAATGTTACGATGATTCGCTCTCGCTCTGGAGTCTGGATTACAAAATAATATTCTTGAAGTGTCTTACTCCATGGAGAAACTTGACCTTCGGGATTCTTGAAATGTAGGAGTCATTTCAATGGTTTGTAGGAATGTAGGAATTTTCTTCCATAGAGATAGATATTTGTAGAAGTGCTTAAATGATTTGATCGCCTGGTGACAGAGTAATTACGTTCCGGTTTAGAGAGGACTTTTTTAAATAACCAATTACTCTGTCGTGTCCATCTTTCCGCTGAGATAGTATACATCACCGTTGCCTATATTATACTAGCATCAGATTTTTTCCAGATTTCTGGACGTGAACTATCCACAATGATATTATGATCCACACCAGATATGACTTAGAATTGCCAAGAATGGCGCAAATGTATCAGCAGGGCTGATCCTAGACAGGGAACAAGCCATCAGGATACTGAGTGGCCTGCTTATTTAACATCAAACAAGATTCATATGTTCAACGACGACAGTAGTACTCTCTACACAGAATGTACATTTCCGAAAGCTGCGAAGTCCACTAATTTCAATTCTGATCTAAGTGCATACTATCAAAGATTGGAACAATAATAATTGGTTTAATTCCATGTTTTAAAAACATAAGTATGCGTGCATGTTCTATAAAAGGCACGAGTTGACTGGACCTGCTGTCACTAATGTCCGCGGAAACACCATAAAGCCTTGTCCGACCAGACTTGCAAAGAAAAATCAAGATTAAAATTTTTTGAGCTAACCGGACCTTGTCTGACCAGAATTGCAAAAACAAAATTTTGAGGAGACAAAATGCTTGAGCTGACGATACTTGCAAGAAAAAACGCTATTAGTGGGCACATTATCTTGAGGAACTCTTGCCAAAGGCAGCTGCCAAAATACTGGAATTCCTCAACGGAAACAGCTGCCGACAATTATTTGAGGCACATATCATCGTATATTGTTCTCATTGGGTTCTGCTCCTAAACGATCATCGATTCCTCCAGAAAAAAGCACTTCCCATCATGGCGGGCGATCTCTCCTTGTTCTATCGATATTTCCATGTCCATGGGAAATGCTCTAGGGATCCTTTTGCGATCCTAATTCTGTCTATATTTGTTTTCAGACGTTCTACATGTCAAGCCCACCAATACAAAGTTAGCCACCATAAGTGTAGAACCAGATTATCCCATAGACCATTTCTCCCTATAATCGTGCCTTGGAACTGCTTCCCCTGGACTTACTCCTTGCATCAGTTTAAGTACAGGGTAAACATAATATATTTAATCTTCACAGCATTCCTAGATCAATGTGCTTATGGTTACGCCTTCGTGGAGATATACCTTCGCAATGTGTCTCAGCTACAAGTATTACTAGAACGAAACTGTATTATTGACTTACTACAAAGAAGATTTGGCATGTACGCCTCATTCTCAGTAGATACCATTGGTTGTTCAAACTTATGGCTGAGTACTCCGTATGGGAATCGACTGTCTTAAGAATTCATGCAATCGTCCAGTCCAATGATCTTTTCATTTTCTCTGACATCTCAATGTTACTATGCTTTCTTCCATTTTGTACCCTGCTCCCTTCCCAACTCGATAATTTCAATAAAAATGAGGAAGATATCAAGCTCCAATTCCACAACGTAGCACTTGACTGTAATTATGGAGCCTCGTTCTCATGAACATGTCAAACTGGAGCGTAAACCGCTCAAGAAAAATCGGTATTCTCCAGTATCGGAGCAGTCACAGTGACGGAATCATCTGGAACGAATAACAACAACAGCCGTTCAGAAATATCGACAAAAGATTATTGTTCTAATGAGTTAATAGGAGTTTCTTCGCCCCTATAACTAATTTCTATTGTTGGTTTTCTCTTTTTACTAGGCTGCTTTAATATTTTTTATGTTTTATACTCGGAGAAATTAAATAACTCATAAAGCAGAAAATTGATAGGTAAATAATAAAATATTGGGAAACAATTTTATTAATTTTATTAACAGTTAGATCCCATGTTAGACTTCCTATAAAAAGAAACTACACAAGCTGTTAAATATACACTGCGTCTCTTCAATTTCTGGACATAGGGAATTCCCATGTTAAAATAAACTATTGGAAATATTGGCTCCCCTAATTATTTTACAGTAAAATGTCAAATATAAAACTTCTTCAAGAAAAAAAGCTGCTTCTTACGTTAAACAAAGAAACCTTGAAAAACTACGAAAAACCGTTCAGTTTTTCCTGATTTTCTTGAAAACGGATGAACCAAATGAAAATTCAATTATAGCATAAGAAGCAGCTTTTTTTCCTTAAGAAGTTTTACATTTGGACATTTTACTGTAAAATAATTAGGGGAGCCAATATTTGCAATAGTTTATTTTAACATGGGAATTCCTCATGTCCAGAAATTCAAGTAGATAGGAATGGCTAAATGGATGATTTCATTAAAAAATAGTATACTATAATAATTATATGAGCGATTATGATGCCATTATTCACGATATTATGATATTATTATCAAGTGAATAACCAAGTGAATAATGGCCATAATTGTGAATATAATACTATGCTTTTTCTACTCTTATCGAAAAAAAAGTTAAATAAAAATATTTTTTATTAATTTTAATTTTTTTTACTTCTGGGAACAACCGCGCACGCGTGGATTCTTAGTCTAGGGTAGCGGTAGATACTTGTGTGTTCATTTTAGAAATGTCAGTTAATCGTTCCTCTATCACAGCTTTGCTATGTTGAGCTTTTGATTGGTCCACGAGCGGGAATTATGAACTATATTTCAACTACCTATGAATAATAACCTTAATACTTCAACGAAAAAACTCTAATAAATGGAATATTATTCAATAAGAATAGAAATACATATTTACTTTGATACTAAGTATTTAATAATGAAGAATGCCAGAGACCTAGTCCAGGTTGAACCTGAAGACGCGCAAGTCTGCTTTTATAATGACTAATGGAAAAAAAATGGGTGCGATTCCATGACGTTTTGTTTCAATGCAAGCAACTCTAACAGATGAAAATAAAACAGTGAACTAAGAAAAAAAGTTTATGAAAAACATGAACACAAAACGTCATGGAAATTTAATATATTTTAGGAAGTGAATCGTAATGAGATCATCCGGCCACCGCTATATCTAAGGCTTTTTTGAAACCATACTACCGCTGTAAGTAAAGAAATGAATGTGTTGGCGTGATTGCAAAAAACTGCTAAAGACAGAAACAAAAATCTACACAAATAATTAAAATGTGAACACAACAACAACAACAACAAAAAAAAAGTTAATAATAAAACTATTTTAATAATCTATAAAGCTTGCTTACAAAAATCTATACAGCGCTATAGCTATGATTGTAAATTGTTTAATAACAGCCATTAAATAATAATAATTACGTACGTACAGGACAGGTTAACAAAAAATAAATCAACCAGAGTGGTACCGTTTTACACAAAACAATAAGTAAGTACATAATGTACCTAATTAGTGATAGTGGATAATACACATAATAATAAACAACTACGTATAGGTAAAGTAAATAAATACATAGCGGAGAGAATAATAGAATAATAAATAAATATAATACAAGAAGTAAAATAAATAATAAATAAATGCACTGATAGATAGACACAAGTACAAAAAGAAAATTATAGGCCCAATTATTAATTATTAATAAATTATTGTTATAATACATAAACATAACGCTCAAGTATAGTTTTAATTAACGATCGTGCGAAAAATTATTACATTATTACGGATTTAAATCGTTTGTCTTGGTGCTGGTGCTTTTAAAAGTTTCTCATTTACATTATTTCTCCCTTTATTAATGATGTAAATATAAAATCGCGATAATAAAAAAATGTTATTAAATAAATAATTTATATTATTAGATATGTATACAGCCTAGTAAGAAACAACATCCACTAATTAGACTCCGACCATGGACATATTTAAGCAAATGTCGCGATTCAGGTCATGTTCAGACGATATATCTGATCACTAAGGTTGTAAAATATGATTTTTAATTAAATTTCGAATCCAAGAAAAAAAAATCCATAAGTTTTTAGGGGAATTTTTGAAGTGCAATAGGTAAATGAAAAGACGTTGCAGACAGTTTAACCAAGAAAGGTCAAACATTAACAATGAAGAGCGATGTAGAGAAGACCGTGTCTGAGTATTTGGTAATTTGGTTCAACACGTGAACGAAAAAACTCCTCAGAACTCATTCTACAGATTTTTGATGCATGAAATTGTAACAGAAAAATTACTTCATAAAGTGTGTTCGACAAAAGTCAGCAGTAATGGCATTTTTGGATCACTGCAAGGATATGGTGATGATTTTTTGAAACAATAGTCATAATTAGCGCAGCATCGGTCTGTATCTCTGTTTTGCAGGAAAAAAAGTTACTGCAATAGGAAGACCAAGACCTTGACAGCCTTAGAGTGACTTGACAAAGAACAAGATCGAAATGCGAAAGTTTTGTTTCTGAGCGAAAAGCATTCACTTCTCCATTTTCAGTATTTTTATAAGACTTGCAGGAAAAAAAGTTCCAAGACCTTGTCAGCGTTAGCGAGACTAGACAAAAACAAGACCAAAATGCGAAAGTCTTAATTGCTGACTGAAAAGGTTTTACTTCACTATTTTCAGTATTTTTATAAGACTTGCAGGAAAAAAGTCCCTGCAGTAGGAAGACCAAGACCTTGACAGCATCAGCGAGACTTGACACAGAACAAGACCGAAACGCGAAAGTCTTATTGCTGACTGAACAGCGTTTACTTCTCTATTTTTAGTATTTTATAAGACTCATGTGAAGTTAGCCCCCGAATTGTAAAAAACCAGAATTTTTTTCGGAGTTCTGAGTAGAACTAGAATAGTTCCAGAGTTCTACATATAAATTTTCAATAGTTCCGCGGAGCAAAGACCTTTAAAACGCAAAAATTCGTTTAGGGGGCTAACTTCACGCAGCCCCCACTTTCTTCCTAAAAAGAGTTCTGAGGTGATAAATATCAACAAAACTTAGAGTTCTAGAGTTCCTGTATATTTTCGCAAATAGTTCCGCGAATTTTTTTTGCAAAATTTTTCAAAAAATTGCCTAAATTGAAATCTGATCAGAGTTCTGAGTAGCCCCCAAAGAGTTCTATAAAAAAGTTCTCTTTCATTTTGCCGAAAACTCAACGGTTTGCTTGTTAATCGCGAAAATGATTGCCAATAATAATTATACCTAAACAAAGGAAATTTTGACAAAAGTCACCGAAAATGAGTTCTGATCAGAGTTCTGGGTAGCCCCCCAGGAGTTCTATAAAAAAGTTTTCTTTCATTTTGCCGAAAACTCAATAGTTTTCTTGTTAATTGCGAAAATGATTGCCAGTAATAATTATATACCTACCTACATACCTAAACAAAATAAATTTTGACAAAAATCACCGAAAAAGAGTTCTGATCAGAGTTCTGGGTAGCCCCCCAGGAGTTCTATAAAAAAGTTCTCTTTCATTTTGCCGAAAACTCAATAGTTTTCTTGTTAATCGCGAAAATGATTGCCAGTAATAATTATATACCTATACCTACATACCTAAGCAAAAGGATGTGACAAAAATCAACGAAAAAGAGTTCTGATTGGAGTTCTGGGTAGCCCCCCAAAAGTTCTATTAAAAAGTTCTCTTTAATTTTTCCGAAAACTCAATATAGTTTTCTTGTTAATCGCGAAAATGATTGCCAGTAATAATTACACTGTGTCTCTTGGATTTCTGGACATAGGGAATTCCCATGTTAAAATAAACTATTAATGTAAAACTTCTTAAGGAAAAAAAGCTGCTTCTTATGCTACAAATGCATTTTCATTTGGTTCATCCGTTTTCGAGAAAATCACGAAAAACTTAACGGTTTTTCGTAGTTTTTCAAGGTTGCTTTGCTTTTGACAGATAATGCTAAAAATTATTAATTATTGTCAATAACTAATTGTTTAAAAGTAATTCATTCATTATTAAAACTTTAAGTGGCAAAGTATTACTTTTTAAAGGAAAACTTGTTTATAAAAATGAATTATTTGAAGAAAAACCATTGCACCAAAACACCATTGAAGAAAAAGTAAAATTTATTGACATTACTCTGGCAATTGCACTTAGAAATATTAGAGATTTATTATTATCTTATAAGCATTATCTGTCAAAAGCAAAGCAGCCTTGAAAAACTACGAAAAACTGTTCAGTTTTTCCTGGTTTTCTTGAAAACGGATGAACCCAATGAAAATCCAATTATAGCATAAGCAGCTTTTTTTCCTTAAGAAGTTTTACATTTGACATTTTACTGTAAAATAATTAGGGGAGCCAATATTTCCAATAGTTTATTTTAACATGGGAATTCCCTATGTCCAGAAATTCAAGAGACACAGTGTATACCCACATATTTGTTTGTTGTACGAACATTTTTTGTTTGTTGTTTTTCTATTGTATAGGTGTTTCGTTATTGCAAATTTAGTTGTGCTAGTCATCTTGGCCTTCTTTGTGGCCACTGCCTATCTCTAAGATGTCGTACACGTGTCGATCCCTTTGTAATGTCCATCGGAAATCGGTAATAAAATTAAGTGGCCTAAAGATTATTAGTAATAAAATTCGTACACACCATTATTAGCAGTCTTAGTCGGGTTCTTCAAATATTTTTGTAAGTAGGTTACCTACTTGATAGGTACCAGAATACCTAAAATTATTGTCTTGTCCAAATTGAAGCTTCTTAATGAAAATCAGTTATAAATTAACTTATAAATTAACTAAATTATAACTACACCGCACGACGCCTTTCACCAACTTGTGCGGCTACAGGCATTGTTAGACAATTTTGTTTTATAATTTTTGTTTATTTATTAGTTTTTTTGAGACCTTTAAAACCACTTATCTTATGATTTTCAAGTAATCTAACCAATCACAAAGCAAACAATTCCGGTTGGTCAATCAGCGTGGTGATTTTAACGTCGTAACCATGGCTACGGATCTCTTAACAATGGAAAGTTGGCAGTTCGACAATAAATAATTATTGTTGCTATACGTGAAAATGAGTAATTTTTGACGAATTAATTTTTTTTTTGACGTTCCACTTTGTTCGTGAAAAAGTCTGTTAAAATACCAATCGCGATTGGATTATTAATCTTATATAAGTCTACAATTTTCGTACAGCAGGATGTCGTCATTGTAAGGTGTCATCGATTCAATTATTGCATAAAACTACAACATAATATTTTTGACTATAATATAATATTAACAACATTATTAACAACATAATATTTTGAATATTTTTATCAATGACTTTTGAAAGGTTTTCTATTCATCAATTTTAGAGACCGATGTATTAGTATTTAACTCGGGATACCTAATCGGTAGTTATGTGGCATACAAATTACACAATTTTAGTTTAGTTAGTTTTAAATAAATATAATCGAGAATAAAATGTGTTTGAGAATTTGCCATTACTGTCTATATGTAAGAGCCAGATGTTATATCGTTAAAAATTTATTGCCATAAGGCTATTATACACCCCTATTCGTTTGTCCACTTCAATAAAACCGGAATCCACTGTCGGAATTTTAGAATTGGTATAAAGATAAAATGTAATTTGTTGTCCTTGGCCTGTTCCATAGCCATATTTATTTGAGGAATACATAACAATAATAATTCTGAGAGGCTGAATGTTTAAGCATGTCCATTCACAAAACCCAGAAATTATTAGATTTAATTCTCGACGATTTTTGTAACTTCTTTTCGAACTTCTTTTGTTTAGCTATGTAGGTATTATAATTATTATTGGCAATCATTTTCGCGATTAACATGAAAACTATTGAGTTTTCGGAAAAATGAAAGAGAACTTTTTAATAGAACTTTTGGGGGGCTACCCCGAACTCCAATCAGAACTCTTTTTCGTTGATTTTTGTCACATCTTCTTTTGCTTTAGGTATGTAGGTAGGTACATAATTATTACTGGCAATCATTTTCGCGATTAACAAGAAAACTATTGAGTTTTCGGAAAAATTAAAGAGAACTTTTTAATAGAACTTTTGGGGGGCTACCCAGAACTCCAATCAGAACTCTTTTTCGGTGATTTTTGTCAAAATTTATTTTGTTTAGGTAGTTATTACTGGCAATCATTTTCGCGATTAACAAGAAAACTATTGAGTTTTCGGAAAAATGAAAGAGAACTTTTCAATAGAACTTTTGGGGGGCTACCCAGAACTCCGATCAGAACTCTTTTTCGGTGATTTTTGTCAAAATTTATTTTGTTTAGGTAGTTATTACTGGCAATCATTTTCGCGATTAACAAGAAAACTATTGAGTTTTCGGAAAAATGAAAGAGAACTTTTCAATAGAACTTTTGGGGGGCTACCCAGAACTTCAATCAGAACTCTTTTTCGTTGATTTTTGTCACATCTTCTTTTGCTTAGGTATGTAGGTATATAATTATTTCTGGCAATCATTTTCGCGATTAACAAGAAAACTATTGAGTTTTCGGAAAAATGAAAGAGAACTTTTTAATAGAACTTTTGGGGGGCTACCCAGAACTCCAATCAGAACTCTTTTTCGTTGATTTTTGTCACATCTTCTTTTGCTTAGGTATGTAGGTATATAATTATTTCTGGCAATCATTTTCGCGATTAACAAGAAAACTATTGAGTTTTCGGAAAAATGAAAGAGAACTTTTTAATAGAACTTTTGGGGGGCTACCCAGAACTCCGATCAGAACTCTTTTTCGGTGATTTTTGTCAAAATTTCTTTTGTTTAGGTAGTTATTACTGGCAATCATTTTCGCGATTAACAAGAAAACTATTGAGTTTTCGGAAAAATGAAAAAGAACTTTTTAATAAAATTTTTGGGGGGCTACCCAGAACTCCAATCAGAACTCTTTTTCGTTGATTTTTGTCACATCTTCTTTTGCTTAGGTATATGTAGGTATAATTATTTCTGGCAATCATTTTCGCGATTAACAAGAAAACTATTGAGTTTTCGGAAAAATGAAAGAGAACTTTTTAATAGAACTTTTGGGGGGCTACCCAGAACTCTGATCAGAACTCATTTTCGGTGACTTTTGTCAAAATTTCCTTTGTTTAGGTATATAATTATTATTGGCAATCATTTTCGCGATTAACAAGCAAACCGTTGAGTTTTCGGCAAAATGAAAGAGAACTTTTTTATAGAACTCTTTGGGGGCTACTCAGAACTCTGATCAGATTTCAATTTCGGCAATTTTTTGAAAAATTTTGCAAAAAAAATTCGCGGAACTATTTGCGAAAATATACAGGAACTCTAGAACTTTAAGTTTTGTTGATATTTATCACCTCAGAACTCTTTTTAGGAGGAAAGTGGGGGCTGCGTGAAGTTAGCCCCCTTAACGAATTTTTGCGTTTTAAAGGGCTTTGCTCCGCGGAACTATTGAAAATTTATATGTAGAACTCTGGAACTATTCTAGTTCTACTCAGAACTCCGAAAAAAGTTGTGGTTTTTCACAATTCGGGGGCTAACTTCACATGAGTTTTTATAAGATGTGCAAGAAAAATAAGAAACACAAGACCAAGAGTCTCGCAAACGAGAACAGGGCTTCACTGACAAGTCTGTTCCGAGCTCGTACAAGAAAAATTGATCGCATACAACAAGCATCATAATGCGTAAAAACCTAAATTAAAAGCGACGACAGCAGCTGCCTTACCCTTCCTTCTATTACCACCCTCTCCCCGTTTTCACGAAGAAAGGCGTTCATACGTCTGGTCTGGACGCGACACACACTTCTTCTCTACCAGCTTCGAATAAGTCAAGATCGCTAGTGAAATCTCATTCATCCAAGTCGGTGTCCATTATAGCCCATCGTAAATATTACTCAACTCTTATCTCATTAACCGATAATTAAGTGATTCGCCCCCATCGAATGCAGCAGCAGTAAAGCAGCGATTTCAAGCGACTGGCACCTCACTCTCCAAGGAAAATTGCATTATTTTATACTGCCTTGCTTTGGTCTCATTCATTATTTTAAACATCAAAGACCAAGAGTAAATCTATTGATGCGAGACTAAGATCAAGACTATTATAGTTTTTCCTCATCGCTATGAATCATATTGTGATGGGGGATGAAACGTGAGTCGGGCAACATAAAGTTAAAGTGGGATATGGAAATGAAAAAGGAGCATAACTAATCTGCACATCAGAACATGAAAGGCTATAGAAAAAAAGGTCAGGTCTACTCCTCAGAATTTTTTTTGTTGCATCCTCAATCGGTAGCTTCGACACGTGAACAACATACAGTTTAAATAATTTTTTAATCGTCCGTTTTTTTTTGTCCCGACTTTTCACTAAGTAATCTGTACCTTTTTCCAGCAAAATTTTTACTGAACAAAAATGGTGTTCTTAAAAAAAACATACAAAATTCTCGTAAAGAAATCGAGATTGATTTCTTTACGACAAAGATAAGGACCAAGAGAAACTGACAAAAAAATTGATAATATGATGAAGACGCTTTTCCAAAAATTCCACTGAATCCAAAAAATGTTTCCTCGCCTTATAACACCTTTTAGACCTTTCTGGAAGGAATAAAAATTCCATTTTTAGGCTTTTACCGACACCTAAAAATTTATATTTTTTCTAAATAAATTCGTTTTGCTTCGTTCCAGTTGCACATCAGTTGCGCTCATAACAGATTGCGACGACTTAACCAACACCAAGCAGTTAGCATAATTTAATCACGGCTAGTAATTCGAATTCGAGTAGATCGAAGTCTAGTGCGCGCGTGCAATTAAGCGGAAGAAATTACCTATTTGCAAATGAAATTTTCGAAAACTATTTACTGCAACTTAATTTAACGCACCTGTAAAGAAAAGTAAGTTAGTATTAGTGTTAGTGATTAATAATTTGCTATAACATCAGAGTAGGAAGAGAAAACTATTTATTTACATCAGACCATAAATTTCATGCTATCATGATAAAAAAAGCTAAGAAAATAGTCAAGTTCTTGCTGGTATCTATAAATAAATACTATATGGATCACAAAAAATAGTCTAATTATTATTCTCGAATGAGAACACAACTTTTTTTGTCTACTACTACATCATTCTAATAACCAATGTTTTACGCAAACAAGGGAACGAAGTCTATTTAAAACCAGATAATCTGGAGCTTGTCTTAACCAAGAATATGATACATAAATTTAAAAGACCAATAATACTAAAGCATTATTTGCTTGCACGTTGTTCCTGATCAAGCCCAGCTAGAGACGAACTAGCTTTAAATATTAATCAAAGTGTGCTTGTTTAATTATCCAGTAAGTAAACCCAAACTGTAATTAACTATGTACAGGGTCCGGAAAAAAGACCTCCACGATTTTGAATGGCGATTGATAGTCTCTCTTGATACACCTGCTTGGCTTTAAAAGATAGCCAAGATATACCTTGGTCCCACTTAAAGAAGTCGCACGGGGCTAAATCGGGTAAACATGTGGAAAAAGTGGGTGAAAATATTCTTAGAAAATTGATTTTCTCCAAGTTTTTTACAAAGTTCCTTAACAACGAAAGCTCGATGCTGTCAAAAGATGTCATCTCGTTTGCTCTATTCGCAACTCAACCAATCGCCTTCCCAAGTCGGAATCTTTTTGACGCACCCTCTATACATATAAACAGTTTGTCAAATATTTGATTATAATTTAATATGCGCGTTTAGTTTTCTTATATTAAAAGATTAGGTCTGTATTTGTATAATAGCTATAACATTGTAGACGATCTATAATAAAAAAAATTTGACGTCACTGTTATTAGGTATATCATTCGCTCATTTTTAAAGTTGCATCGCTGACCTAGCACTCAGTAGGTATTATGCATGCGACCTATTTGATTATTAAAATAAGTGGACAGGAAAAATCGTAAAAACTAATGAAGTTATATGAAAAATAGCATAGCAAAGCAGTAAAAATGCATAGGTGTTTCGGGGGCAATTAGTAAATCGGAGAAAATTAGAATACTATTGTCCGTATTCATCAAACTTCAAAATATAATCCTGGGGTTAAATTTTGAATTTTCTGACAGCTGATTGGTCTAATGCTCAATCCCTACGAACGCTACGAATTATGAACCAATGACATGTTCCAAAATATAACCCCAGGGGTTATATTTATTGATGAATACGGGCCTATAAAATCAATGTCACAGATTAACATATTCGAGAATTGTGGAAGGTGTAATTATAATAGCAGTGGCGGCTTTTCATATGAAGTGAGTGTAGTGCCACTTCACGTACATATTTACATAAATTTAAATTACTGGAAAAATGCTTTATAATAGAGCGCCAAATTTCTTTTTTCCCTTGTTTTGGCAAGATCTCCTATTTAACAAGATTCGTTCAGCTCGATTTTTTCTTTGCAGGCTTCGGTCAGGCCGAAAATTCGACCTTTTTTGAGCCTGTCAAACCAGATTTGCAAAAAAAATTATCTCGAGCTGACCGGACTTCGTAAAAATTGAATTTTTGAGCTGACCAGACTTGTCTAACCGAATCTTGCAGAAAAATCAAGCTGAGAGGGTTTTGAAAAATCGAATTCTAGAGCTAACCGGATCTTTCAAGGAAAAAAATCGACCAAATCGTTCTTTGCAAAAAAAATCTAGCTGACCGGACTTATTTGCAAAAATTACATTTTTGAGCTGAGCAGGCTTTTCCGAAAACCGAATTTTCGACCTGACCTGACTTTACCTAATCGGCAATTTTAAAAATTAAAAAAAATCAGAAAAAAATCGAGCTGACCGTATTTAGCAAAAAACAAATTTTAGAGCTGGCCGGATGTTGAAAAACAAAAAAAAAATCTAGCTAACCAGACTTTTAGAAAAATCGAAAGTTAAGCTAACCGAAGTTTGCCCAAAAGAATTAGCAAAAATCTAATTTTTGAGCTGACCAGACTTTTCCGGAAACCGAATTTTCGACCTGACCTGACTTTGCCTAATCGGCCATTGCAAAATAAAAAAAAAAAATATCAGAAAAAAATCGACCTGACCGGACTTTTTGGGAAAATCAAAATCTAAGCTGACCGAACTTTACCAAAAAAAAAATCCAGAATCTTTGGCTTGTGTAGAATTTTTACACTTCATAAACTTTCCAATCCACGAGCCGCCACTGCTAACTAGAAACCAAACAATGAAAAAGGAAATAACAAAATAAATATAAATGCAACAACCTAATGACTGCTGATGCCTTGGGCCATTACAGTTTATACACGATGAAGCCAAAGCCAAGAACACTCGTCTGGTGTGACATCAGTTGTGGGAAGAAGCTCATAACGAGACTTTTACGGGTCAGTTTTCTTTGTCAAAAGCACTACTTATTTCAAACTTAATGATGGGTAACAGTGCGAAAAAAAATTAAAAGTCTGGTTCCCTAAAGATGTATGGTATTTCTACATTCAAATGTTTTATCGTAAATTCGAAAAATATTTAATCGAATTATTTCCCTGTTTATCAACATCACGAGAATGCAGTTCCCGAGATATTTTCAGTTCCAGCATCCGGATAATTTAAAACATGTGCGGGCAGCCGCCGGATGATATTAAATTGTCTGAAAATTTCCACTGACGGGCAATACAATGCCAACCACTCTTTTATTATATTTTTCTACGCGCTGTAAGTACACGTCGTAATAATAGCAAAACCAGGCTTGGGCTAGGTCGTAATATTTACCCGCATGTGGTTTCCAGATGCTCCCCGCCGGTCTATTCGCCGCACATCTGCTCGAGTTTTACTTTACGACGAGTATACCAAGAGGAGCTTCTTTAAACCAATTCTAAATCGATACATTTTCCTATTTACCACTTGTGTAGTACAAGCTTTTCCTGCTTTTCCACCCCACCGCTGCTCGTTTTTTTCACCTAAGACTTTCCTACGCGTTTATTTTATTTTTTTAATTTGAGAATTTTTCCTCTTACTAAGATCATCATCTAGGATCATAAATCTGGGTCAAGAGATAAGAAAGTGAAAGTTACAGCCTAGTTGACGAATTTTCCTTGTAGAAGTTCAATAATATCTCCAGGAAAATTTATTGGAAAAATCAAACCTATTTTCCAAAACTAGCAACATCTGTGCCTTGATTTCTGCAATCAGTTCCTTGGATATTGCATGTCTTGGTGTTATAACACGAGGGCCAATCCAGCTCGTGCGTAGGACTTAATAAAACATAATTATTTACTCCAAAGTCATGGAGATACCACAAGTTCTGTAAAATTTAAAAAATATCTATGGCAAATGGAGACATCCCCCCCCTCCCCAAAAAAGTCATAGAGTTTTCATGACATCTCAGCAAACCGGAGCTGGGAACTTCTTTCTATGCAAAGCTTGGAACCACAGAAGTGGACCGTAGCCTCTACTTGGGTCTACGAACAGCTATTAAGAAATTGAACATCAAAGACGAGCTAGAAGGGATGTCAGAAGGCACAGTCTGCAAACAAACCAGACTGTTCATACCGGTTCGGACAGAAATAGTCTGAACCAATAGTCTGAACAGGCACCATTTTATGGGGGTGAGGAGGGATATAGTGTGTCCCAAATGCATGTAGGTATGTACGAGGTATTCAAGTAGCACTGCAACAGGAAAAAAAGAACTCATCTCATGGAAAGACCTTTTGGCCTTGACAAAAAGGTTAGGATTGGCGAAAATGACCTTTCCACCACAACCGTTACTATCTCATCGTGTCGCTTACCGGCCTGTTTACTACAAAAATATCACCTCAAGTGTAACGAAATTCGAATCACTAAAAATTCAGACTAGAGGATCTGCAGTAAACACAATAATGCTAGTTTTCGTGACTGTTCCGCTCTTGGTTCCACTTAGTTTAAACCGGGCTTCAGCGATCCGTGAATTTTCCTCCAAAGTTCAGGATCAGGTCACTCGGTCGTCAAGTTTCATGACGTACGGGTAACTAGTAACTACTCGCGAAGCCACTAACGACGATTCGTATCTCTTACTAAAGAGAAGAGATGGTGCTGATCTGCAGACATTTTTCTGGTAGACTGAATCTTGCAACGACTAATGATAGTGTAATAAAGTATGTAATAACATAACTTTGTGCAACGACTTGTGCATTTCCTTCCGTTGCAGCAGTCCGTATTCAACCACTTTGTGGAGGTTTCATGCAGAGCAATCCTTTATGCATTGTTTTGACGAATCGTTTTGCATTGCTTGACGAATCAGCGTTTGGACACCAGGGTATCTGTCTAAAGTCTGTTGTCACGATTTTATTTTTATTGTTAACATTGCCGTCATTTGTAATAATTGTAGCACAAAAACAAGTTACTCTGTGGTTAATTTGCAATAATTATTAATTATTGCAACATCTTGCTGTTATAAAAACTTGTCATTTATCAAAGATGTAAATTCAATTTGTCAGATAGCCTTCGTATTTATTTTTACGCACTTTTTCATCAAGTCACATCTTAAGTAACATTATTTCTTACTATTCCTTTTCAACACGTATGTTGATATTCTGTTAGTTTTATTTATGTTTCCATTGTTCCAGTTATGGACACGCGTGAATGCTTTTAAAGCGAACATGGAACTACATCAAACTTATCTGGATATGAGAGAGGCTGAAAAGAAAAGGGAGGAGGAGAAGAAGGACAAGAAATAGAAGAAATAGATAATAGAAATTTAAAAAACAAAACAGAAAAAAGTTTTAATATGAACGAACTAAATTTAAATTAATTGTGTATTATAATCCAGGACGAATATTCTAGGCTGTTTTATGTGAACGTAGTAAGTGTCCACTAGAAAATTTATATTAAAAACTCCGACTAATTTTCTTAAATTTGTAAAGTGAACTAAGTGTTTTGTAAAATAGTTTTTATTTACATTCCCAGATATTTAGGTTTATTACAGTTACGGTAGCCCACTGACAAAGTGGCATCGTGCACCGCAGACGCCGTCGCTGGGTGGGGCCCGTTTCGAGAAAGAGGTATAGAAAAAAGGGGCAGCTTATAGTTACCCACAAGTTCTGAAAAAATTCAGTCATGTTCAAAAGCATTTTTTGTTTCTAGAAGTTTTTCTGTAACAATCCTCCCCGTCAACGGATCAATAAGGTCTATTAATTCTTTTGTTTTCTCTCTCCGAAAGAAGGAGGCAGTTTAAAAAAAATCAACGAAGCAAAGCTGTTTGTTTTTATCTCAAAAAATATGCCTGATTTTTTTAATATTGAATAAGAACGCAAAAAAACATTTGACCATGTTTTTTTTAATAAAAAAATTGCAAAATCGGCAGACCCTTTCTTAGGTCAAAGATAACTAACTTTTGACTTGTAATTACCTATATATTTCGTTGAATTCTCGGTTTTTTATTATTTTTTCTGTAGAAGGAATGAATTTGGAAAAAAGACCAGGAAAAAACTCAGATATTTTTGCCCAAGGATCATGCCTAATTTTTTTTTAAACATATCTCCACCAAGCGATTACATTATTGCGGTGCAAGCTGCCACTTTTGTCAGCTCATACTAAATGCAGCTTAACAAATTACTATTATTCAGGATATTTTTTAATAACAGTTTATGTATCGTAATCGCATATACAATTTTTCAAATATGACATACAATTAACAGAAAACGTCCCAGTTTCAAGATAACAAGCACGTTATTAATATGCAGTACATGCGATTATAAATAGAACTCCTTGCTTGAATCACAGCAGTTACTTATTTAGTGCCAAAAACCGAGATTGGAGGCGGCCCTATAATCTCAAACAACCAATCAACTGATGACCAGCATGCAGACAATTATTACATCAAGGAAAATTTATTCTTGCCTTATCAACCCATAAAACCTCTCATGCATTTGTAAGTTTCGAAGCAACAAGAAAATTTCTCTGTAGCAGTGGCGGCTTTTCATATGAAGTGAGTGAGTGAGTGCCCCTTCACGTGTTTTTAAATAAATAACGCACCCACTTTAAATTGGAAAAATCTTGTTATAATTTTCCCGTATTACCTATATAAGTAATTATTACTTTTTGAACTTTGAGTTTAATATAAAGCCCCAAGTATTTTTTTTTATTTTTTTTTTTTGTAAGACCTGGTTTGACAAGATTTTTTTTGACAAACTCCGGTCGGCAAAATTTTTAAATTTTTTTGCATGGTCCAGTGAAAAAAATCTGGTCAGCTCGATATGATCATTTGTTTTTTTGAAAAAGTCCGGTCAGCTCGATTTTTTTTTCTATGTCCGGTTTGATAGACTCAAAAGAAAAGCTCGAATTTTCGGGCTGAACAGATTTTGCGAATAAAAAAAAAGTCTACCAGATTTTGCAAAAATCGAATTTTCTAGCCGACCGGAGTTTGTCTAACCGGGACATTACCGCAATAATTAAACAATAATCTAAGGCTGCTTCACAGCAGTCGTTAAGTTACGTCAGAGGCCCTTGAAGCTACTTGAAAACTTCTGACACTTGGGCTTTACCACAGCCATACGATATTTATTTATTTATTTAATTATTACCACAATAAAAAAATCGGGCTGACCGGATTTTTCAAAAATCTAATAATTATTGTCGAGCTGACCAGACTTTGTCTAGCTGGGCTTAGAAAAATATATTAAAATCGAGCTGATTGGAATTTGTCAAAATTGAAATTCCGTGCTGACCGGACTGAGAAAATATCTTACCCACGTAATGTAAAATCTACAATTTGCCAATTTTGCAAATTCACGAGCCGCCATTGCTCTGTATAGTTGAACCAAAACTATGTTTTTTCTCCAAACAGAAATAAACATGCGTAACACAATTCGCACCCTAACAGCAGGATCTTGCAATAAACTTAGAGAAGAAAAGTCTTAGTGACGTTTGGTTTGACAATAAGCTGTCATGGAAAACGCATAATCACCAACCTAACCTCGCATATCCGGGATTCGATAATTATTATAGAGGACATAAAATACATTTTCAATATAAAGATAAGCAACCTGTATAAAAATGTCTGGGAATAATGTTCATATTTTTAAAATACTTGCACATGTTATAGGTACTTTCAGCATAAAATGGCAGGAATGGTTGACGTTGACGATGACATGTTTACCAGCACTTTTCTTCAACACAGGCCTGAGACCTGACACTTATGGATGGCGCAAACACCATAAAGTCTTTTATGATGATTTACGAGTTAACGACCCAAATTCCTAGAAACTTTCTTCGGTTATTGTTATTATTATTATTACTAAATTGCTATTGAAAGAATGCATGGGATGGCGAGAGAAATATTCCAGTTCCTTATCTATTGTATTTGAAATTGAAATACCTTATACAGGTTGTCCTAGAATGTTCATAATTTCCATACGACATGATAGGGGGCATCATGTGTCCTAAAATGTCTGGTTTTCAAGACACAGGGTTTAAAAAAGTTTGAAACAAAGTTAAAGATCCTTTTGCCGATTTTGGTGAAATTAGGCAGTGTTGGTCGTTGCGATAAGACGCAAAGTTAGCACTATAACTAGATGATAATTATTATAAGCTCAGTGGCGCCACGGTTGGTCACGAATAATATTGACAAGACAAAAAAAAAGTACCTACGCAACTGACTTGTTTACAAATTTTACTTTTTTTTTGTTCAACAGAAACACAACTTTTTTGTCTCTTGATATTTTTTCAATCTTACTTCGTTTTCGAGAAAAAAATTAAAGCCGCCTTAATCATGTAGAAAAATTGATTTTAAATTTAATGATTTTATTTTATACATTTTTCGACAAACATTGAGGCGGCTTTAATTTTTTTTCTCGAAAAGGATGTAGGATACAATAAATATCACGAAACAAAAAAAGTTGTATTATTAGGTGTTTAACCAGAGCAAAAATATAAAGTTTGTAAATATGTAAGTCAGTGGCGGACATTTTCTTGTTAATATTATTAGTGAGACTGCCCCCCCCCCCGGGACGCCACTGGAATTCATATTATCATCCAGTTAATGCGAACTTTGCATCTTATCGCAACGAAAAACACTGCCATATTTCACCAAAATCGGCAAAAGGATCCTAGAGCTAAGTACCTATTAATAAAAATAACTATTTTTTTTTCGACTTTCACATCCTTTTTCTTGTAAAGCAGACATTTTAATACCCAAGTTTATAGAAAAAAAAATTGTTTTGATGTTCCCTATCATGCCTGGAAATTATGAGCGCAGTAAATGATCCTGCAATTTTCTAAAAGGGGTTTTTCTCTTTTTCACTAGGAACATTTTTTTTATTTCAACATTTCATCCTAATCCCTGCTAGCTGAGCATGAAAATCGTATTAACAAAGGTCAAGGGTCATTCACTCTTGAAATTTTATGTGCGTTTTAAACGCCGGTCTGATGCTGGCTGGAGTTACATTTCGATTGATTCTAGAATTATATCAGCGAGTTTTTTTTTAATTAATACACCTTGCGGTTCTTGAACTCTAATTTTTTTGTTTACCTTGCAATAAAATATTGCAAGCTTCGGTAATTGAAAAATACTTCAACGGGCTCACCTTTCATCATGCCTGATGTAGCGAACTGAAGAGCTTTAATTAAGGCGAAACAGTGAGATTTTCAGACTCGTGTGACTTGTGTCGGTCGGAAGATATAATAATTATTGTTTCCTTATTTAAGTTTGAACTGATTCCATTAGGGTCTAGAAATTCCCTTATTTAAGAGTAAAGTCAGTATAAATAAGAAACCTTACTGGCACCCAGAAAGTTATTAAAAATAATAAGTACACGGCACAGACGGGAAAAATTTTCAATTAAAAATTGTGAGTCAGAAGTTAAAAGAAATGTAGAAATGTCAACCGTTTCCTGTCTGTGCCGCGAATGGAAAGTTATTTCCGAAGTCGTGCAACTTCGTTAATTAAGTTGGGTAATAAGCTTTTGTTTTCGTAATGGCAATTTATGACCGGCGCCGCTTCCAGTTCTATTCCCACTTCCTTGCGTTGCTTAATATTAATGTCACATTTAAAATTCTGTTGTTTTGTGGGCACTAAATGATAAATAACCAAAAAAAAGGTAGGTCAACCTTTTTTTTTGTAATTTAAATTTAATTTTCATTTTTATTGTTAGCGTTACAGCTACATTGATATTGTTATGTCCAGTGCCATGAGGGCGGTATAATGTATCATAATCGATTGCTAATTTGAAGATGAACATAAAATAAGATAACTTTTGCATATGATATTTTGATCTTCTAAGACTATGATAAAAAAATAACGATTAATTAATGAACCTATTAGATCTTGATTGAAACGATGACATACCGGCACCAGGCTAATATCTTATTTCCATTTTTAGATAAAGGTGCGACTTGGCTGGTCTTTGAGTATTCAATATTTAAATCAAGACACGTGTGCCTTGGTAAATTCTTTGGTAGGTATACATCAATGTTAATTCAATGCCATTGATAAGACTCGCAATTGTTCTCAAAAACACTAAAAACGCAGAATACCATTAAAAAAAAACATCAGCGGAGAATCTAGGCAGACACCTCGACCGTTTTTTACTTAGGTACTGATCCATCAACTTTGGCAAACAGCTTTGGAAAATTGAATTGGCCTTATACCAAAAATTTGCTGTTAATTAGTTCTCGATTAGTTGTAGTGGAATTAAAAATCTTGCCGCTCTTTTGTTTTTTCGCGCGATTAGATTTTTAACCTTGACGAAACAAAATCATGTTTTCTTTAAGACATTGACAATTTTAAAAAACTTTATTTTAATAAATTATTCTCCTGAATTCTTTCTGACAACGATCAAAATGGCACTTCGATGTCTGCTTCCTATCTGGAGATACAGCCCTTCGAAAGCAACCCCGGCAGTTGTGACGTCATAAAAACTACCTGCGTGCAATAATATACAGGATGTCGCTGAAAAGTAATGTTTCACCGCCTAGTACTATTATTGTCAAGCCCAATACATGTGAAAAACCCCGTTGCTATGAAAAAAAAATTATTATTTTAATTAAAACGAGATTTTCACTAATGTTTTCGTAGGTAGTGTAAGTCCATCATTAAAAATTAATTATGGGAAAACCATGCAAGATGCAAGATACCAAACTTTTATAGGAAAGCAAAAAGTTTAGCAACACTCAAGCCTTTCGATAAAAAATACAGAATCAATCAGATAATAATTGAATACTTGCTTGCCTTAGGGTTTTTAAATTTTTATATGGGCATAAGAAAATAATATGGCGGCCATAAGAAAAACAAAAGTTGGCTACGAATTTAAGCTCTGGGATCTAGTCGGCTTTGAAAATTTTTGAAACATCAAATGGGTAGCTCTTGCGGACCTATGTAAGCCTACAAAAAATAATTTATTAATTTTCAATAATAAAAAATATGGCTAAAATGAGCAATAAAAAAATATCGATTTTTCAGGTGTTTTTTTTTCAGGTGTTTTTTTTCAGGATATTTCAGGAACGGTCATACAATTGGGCATCTTTTCTCTAATTTGACCGACTCTACAGGGTGTTCCTTAATTGGAGGTACAAATGAAGAGGGTAGACTCCTTAAGTAATTAAAAAAAAAAAAGTCCAATAAACATACGGGGTCGCAAACGTTTCGTTTTCCAGATATAGGGTGAGATACCTATTATAGTTTGAATTTTTTTCAAGTTTTTTTCTCATAGTATCTACACTTTACAAGATATTCAACTGAAATTAGGCACATATATTACAATTGAGAGTTTACACCATGTAACATGCCAATTTCGATAGCAAATCTACAGGGTGATATTTTTTAACACAACTTCAACACCCTGTATCTCGAAAACGAAACGTTTGCGACCCCGTATGTTTATTGCACTTTTTTTCTTAAAATTACTTAAGGAATCTCCCCTCTTCATTTGTGCTTCCAATTAAGGAACATCCTTATATCTCTTAGCGTTTACGAGATACCTACCCCCATAGTGAGCTCTGAAATAAGGGACATCCTGTATAAGCCGTATAAGCTACTTTCAAAATGAAAAAGTGCGATTTTCAATTATTTATAGGTAACTTATTATAAACTACTTAATTTATTCTGGAATGATTCTTATTGGATTTTTTCAGACTAAGTATTTGAAAATGTAATAATATACAGGGTGCCCTATTTAAAAAATAAAGAATGTCATCATTACTGAGACAAAAAAAAAATGTTACGCCAAGTAAACATAAATTATATTAAAAAATTGGTCTGTTTAATTTTTTTTTCTAGAAACTTCAACTGAAAAATTGATTTTATTCGTTACCGAAATTGTAACATATATGACTCACCCTGTATATTTTAGTTTTATTTAATAAAAAAAAAAAACGTAAAATAAGCTATAATCAAAGTCGTTAAGGTCAACTTTTTATTAAAAAAAGGAAAGGCAAATTTTTGATTTCCAGAACAAATCAAATCAGCGGCAAATTAACCCCCTAATCCTGATAATTTTTTATATACATCGTCTCGCCAACCTGACGTTAAGTTAGCGATTTTTTTTAGCGCAAAATGTTCAATTCCACAACTAATTAGCGTCAAAAAGCGGTAAATTCCCCCCTGATAATTTTTTTTATGGTGCCATTTTTGATAATGTTATCTTACTCACTCTCGATGTCAAGAAAAAGAAGTGCATTTCTTTCATCAAAAAAAAGCGCGGCAATAATTTTTATTCCGCAATTAATTTGGGGAAAAAACCGCAAATTTATCTCGTGATCACTTTTTGATAGTGCCGTTTTCAAGCTCAGAGAAGTTGGCACCCACAATACGTGAATTTTTTTACAAAATTGACAGCATTCGTTTGTCCACGATTTCTCCACGTTTATCCAATCAAAATTTTCGTTTGTCCACTATTCAAAAAAAGATATGACGAAGGTACAAAAATTGACATCCAGCATAACCAAATTTCATTAATTTTACAACGGAAATAGTTTGTCCATGGTTTGTACGCGTTTGTCCAACCAAAATGTTCGTTTGTCCACCATTCAAAAAAAAGTTATGGTAAAAAACTTTTTTTTGTGTGTGGACAAACAAAATTTTTAGAAGAACGCCGTTTGAATTTTATAAAAATTCGCGCTTAGGGGTGCCAACATCACTGAGCTTCATTTTCAGTACCTAATAATTTTTATCTGTAAATTTTTGGTCATAAAAGATCAAAGTTGGCCTATGATTTTGAAATTTGATATACGGACCTAAATGTTGATTCTGAACAACTTTTTCAAATAACATTTTGTCGTATTTGCCACATAAAAGGCACTTTACTCAACATAAAAACCGGTTTCTTGGAAATTTCCAAGGCATGCTTGATTTTTCAAAACTAAAATTTTGTTAGAAATTATTCTTTAGCCAAGCAGGGCTGAACCCCAAAAAATTAAAATTAAAATCAAAAATTTTTTGTCTTTTATAAGAGTCGTTTCACCTATCCGGGGACACACGGTGTATGTATAGTATATGCATGCACCATTAACCTGATTCATGAGCTCGTTTCCTCGTTTGTGTTATTTATCACCATGCTGATGAGCACGGCGGTGATCGTCTCTAGTTGTGAGTGCCCCATGGTACTTTTCGTTTTGTAAACTGATAATTTCAGCTTTCGCAGCCATTCCCAAATGCAATAAACTCGGAGAATAAGGTCTGGTAACCTTGGTGACCAACTCTGAAACACCCATACCTACGTGGAGTTTCTTTAGTAAAAAATAATTTTGTTCCCCCAAAAAGCACAATAAATTTATCTGCGTAAAAAATATTTTTTACGATACATCGGTTACTATACGATTACTCGTCTTGTATTTATTGGAGTTTTCTTGTGATCACTTGAAGAAATTTTGGGGGAGGGGGCCTCATGCACCAGACTGGTAAATAATTATTTTGAGGCTTATTATTAATAAAAATAAACTTGTCTTGAAATCTTTGATACCACCACGATTACTAAAAGACTTTCATTTATTTTATGACACTCGCACTATGAGTATGAGTCGTATAATTATAACATGAACGTCGTAAGTATAAGTACTAATAATAACAAGATTTTCCTTACGAAAATCTTGGCCTGCCGGCGGCGTCGGGCCTTCGGCCCTCCATGGCGGGCCTTCGGCCCGCAGTGTCAGTAGATCCCAGTCAAAGTTGAAATTTGTCATCAGTTGTTTTTTTTTAATTGCAGTTTTTCTGTATCAGTACGGCCCTGAAAGCAGTAGATTCCCCGTCAAAGTTAACGCCTGCCACCTCCTTTTTTGTGACTATTTTTTCTATATCGCTCCTGAAGGACCAATATGTGAACTTACGAAAATTCGCGTGGAAGTTATAGATTCGCGTAAAAATTTACTTTCGTGTTAGTTTGAGTCGAGGGTGGGGGACGTGACCCTTTTCTTAGCCACACGCGAGTACCTCCGTGATCTTATTTGGATCACCGCGAACAGATTTACATCGAAAAATGTGCGAAAGACCATTGAAAATTTTCGCTTCCAAAACCGACTTTGGCCGAATCGCACGCCATTTTATTAAAATCGTTCAAACAAAGTCGGCGGTTATATTAAACAGAAGGTAATATATGCAACTGAAGCAAATTAGTGCACGACATTTGAACTCTTACCGGAAAGTCAATTTTTGCGAACGTAAACTTTGAAATTTCGTCAAAATACTCGGCCATTTTCGATCCGTTGTAGCGTCGCCATTTTTGAAACTTCAGCGAAAAAAAATGAAAATTGTGACAAAAGAATTCTTCGACTACCAAGCGCAAGTCATCCCCGAGTCTCTGTACCCGGAAATTGCGAAGAAAAAAATTTCCGAATTTTTGCGAATTTTCTCGTATTTTTCAGTGCGCATTTTTTCAAATTTTAATACAATAATCACTTCAAATTATTAGTGAAAGACTAATAGTACGTCGCAATTAATTGTAAAAACAATTGAACCCTATGCTGCAACAACGTTGTAAGTGCCAAAAGTAAATTTTGGGGGAAGTCGAAATAAACATTTTTTTGTGAACCAATAGAATATATCAGCTTATAAACATTAATACATTAATGTTAGTTAATGAATATAATTAATGAATATATTAATGTTTGTAAGCTGATATATTCTATTGGTTCACAAAAAAATGTTTATTTCGACTTCCCCCAAAATTTACTTTTGGCACTTACAACGTTGTTGCAGCATAGGGTTCAATTATTAAAAAAATGCATAAGAAAAAACAGAAATTAAGCCGTTACCCGAACAGTAGCCGCGCATATATTATGGTTACCTATACCTACCGGACGTAATGATAATAATAATAGCGGGGACGATCAGCGAACGAGGCCGGCTTCGACGGGTCAAGAAGACACGAGCCGTCGCCGGCATTGCCGGGAACGTACCTACCTAGTACATATTGATTTCTTAAAATTGTCATATCTTCGTTTTTAAAAGACCAATGTGGATAATTTTTTCACAGTCATTTTGGCAAATCAATTGTCGTTGCGACTGTCCTTCTAATTTTTCCAATCGTTCATAAAGAATAAGACAAAAAAAATAAAAAAGGATTAATTTATCGTATTTTTAATAAAAATAAAAGTGTAAGCTAATTTTCGAGCAGCGAAAAACTTTTTTATTTTTAGTTTAAAGTACATACATAATCGAGCTGAAATAAAGCCGAGACTTCAAATTATGTGTTGAAGGAAAAAAAATTTACATAAGTTGAACTATGTCGTCGATGGAGGGAGATATATTCGAAACACGTCTGAACCGTCTCAATGTCCTGCCGAAGTTTTTCCGAATTTTGACAGTTTTTCCAACGGTTAAGGAAAAAAACTATATCCATCTTTTTTGTAGGTAAAGGGCGTCTCTATCATAAAGCTTTGTTATATTCCCGATCGGTCGAATAAATTTTGAAAAAATTTTGAAAAAACAGAAAAATCATGCGAAAAGAGTATATTCCATTCTTTGAGGGCCGATTACCGCTTACTTAATTATTTTTTCGAAAAACGATCTCCACAAAGTTTGTACGTCCATTCTTTCCCTAAGTAACTGCACTAGCAGAATCTGTCCGCGATGTACCGTTACCGAGAAACGAGTCCTTATGTCGGGACGTTGCAAAAAAAAGTACGGCCCTGAAAGGGGTTCTTAAAATTCTCGGATCCGGCCCATTTTCAATAGGTCGTATTCGGGGGTCCAGAGCTTCGTGCCTACCGAGTTTCATCTCGATCGGTGCAACTTTCGGACACTTAGAGTGTTTCCTAGGCTATTCCCGAAAAAACCCGAAATTCACGAAAAAAAGACACTTCCCGGTAACGGATCCCGCTCATTTTCAATAGGCATCGCGGGACCGTGCGCCTCTTCGATCGACCCAAATTTCATCTTTCCCAGATGAAAACTGGCGACTGTAGAGTGTTTCCTAGAAAAGTCACAGACACACAGACCGACCGACAGATATTTTAGCGGCGGTAGTTTCCAGATACTTACTCAAAATTAATAAAATTTATATTTTCAATATAAATTGTATTATTTTCGTAAGTTAATAATTGAGAAAACAGAGCAATCGCTACATAACAGAACACATTAATTTTTAATATCCCGTAATAAAATTTACAAAGTATTTTCTAAATTATCTCAAAGTGTATCACCATAATAAGTTCCGGCAAGGTTACTGCTAAGTCATTTTCCAGTTCTTTCCTAATGTTGCAGAGCGAGGAACTGAAAACAATTTCTGTATTAAATTTTAATGTTTTTTTTATTACGTTAGTGTGGTTTATAAATAAACAATCACGAAGTTGAAAAACAAGAAGTGAAGACTAAAAAGAACAAGAAAATATTTTATTGTAATTATTAATCTTGGCCACTAATTTACATAAAATTTCCCACGAAAACATAGGGATACGCATTACATTTTAGAATCCTTGTTTTATTTTTCCGTTCAACTATTCAATAATTAATTCTATTATAGATTGTTTATAGTTCAAGAGATTAACTATTTGCTCTCATATTTCTATCAACAATAAAACGAATGCACTCACTATCAGTATTTGGTTAAAAATTTAAGATAAGGTTGCAGACTTTAGATCTCCGTGTCCGATCGGTCGGTCAATGTTATCGCGGAACGTAATAATACTTGAACTTGGAATACAAAACACCCTTATTACTTAATGGTGATGCTCCACATATTATGGATAGAGGATTAAATAAATGCAAAATTTTGATTTGAAATTTGAAACGATAATGCATGTGCAAGCGTACGTTATAGTTCTGTTCAAATAAGACTGTCACCGATTTATGTAAACAAGTATATTGATACGTTTTAACCGATTGCACATTCCGATGATTATGGATTTAAGAACGAAAGAATTGTATGTCAAGTACGAGAGCAAAAATTGTTAGAAAAAAATTGCAACAGCTTTTTTTTGTTCGGAAATAAATTCGCACTGATGCCAGCAAGCCGGAATTGCAAGAAATTATTAGATGTGATCTTAGAGTTTCAACCATCACAGATAAAGGATAGACTGGGAAAACTTACGAGTCACCGCGAATGAGCAAATCGAAACCAAACGCACAAAGCCCCACCGTTCCATGCCATTTTTTCTTTATTCCATAATTTAAATCTGCACTAATAAGGGGCCCATTTTCTTTTATAAATAGTTGATTACAAAAAATCTACTAAAACTGATATTATTATTAGAGGAGTAGATTATTAGGAGTAGCCGATCATCAACACTGTCTTTTAGAATAATGCATAATACTACTACATCATATTGTAAATTTAAATTTCATAATGCAACGTTGTAAATTGTAAGTATAGAGAGCATGTTGTTGAAGGAGATAGTCATTAAGATGCATAATTGAGATAATAAACTATATTTCTGTAACCAGTCTCGTTAGTTGAAAGCTAAGTCTGATATTTACGAACAAGCTAGCAAGCAATTTTCTTTCTAAAGTAAAACTAATTATTATGGATCTTCAATAAATTCGATAAAAATTGCACAAAGAAAATCAACCCATTAGAGTAATTTTTTAAACAAAAAAGTAAATTTTTCAAGTATAAGAGAGACGAAAAAGTATTGACAAAGGCGAGGACAGAGTCCTCAGGTGCGATATTTCTCCACGTCCCGGCGTCGAATGTTATTTAACAGACGATGCCCCGAACATGATGTTATTGCTTATGACAAAATTCGAGTTCCGTGAAGTGTGCCGGGAAAAGTCGAGAAAACGAAAAACAAATTGCTATAGCGCATTCGATTGACCATCGTTTGACCACGTCTGCATGCCAATAATTTTGTTTTTGTGGAATTGCAGAAAGAAATTTCCGGCTGATTTCACAAAATTTACATAAATTGTGTGACGTTTATTTTGCTCATTCAATAATTGACTACTTTTGACCATATACCTAACAATTTCGTTTGACCACGTCCAGAAAAAAGATATAAAAGGCTGCTGTCCGAGATAACAGGTGGTTCATGGGGATCTCGGAAACCGTGAGAGATAGGTCTGTTGAATGAAAGAAAGCTAGGAAAAGTTTTCAAGTGCAATTTCATGTTTAAAAAAACAGCCTAATATTTATTAAAAAATCTATAAAATTTAAAAAAAGCGAAATTAAATTTTTATTTTCGAAAAAAACTAGAAAATATTTCCATTAAATAATGCCATAAGCAAAAACCATTAACCGAAAAATCAAGACAAGCAATATTACGTCATACTGAAGTTATTCAAAGAAAGTATTTTTTTGTTTAATTTTGGAAAAAAGAAGAATTAAATTAAAAACAATTCTTTTGAATGTATACATAGATATTTTGTTAAGTAGACTTCACGTCTCTCTGGACGCTAAACGGTTAGTTTCCGGCGGTCGAAACTTGCTCACGCCGTTTGTCCAACCCCTAAAAAAAAAAAACTTGAGAAAAAGTATCTATGCATATTAACGAATTCTCTTCGCTCCCGACTAACTTCACATAATTAAAAATTGTGTAATAGAGACGTTTTCTGGCTCATTCATTCGACCACCCAATAATTTTCTTTGACCTCGTCCAAAATACCTACTCATGTTTTCTGTTCCAGCTAACTTCACAATTCTCTCTGAAAACTAACCGTTTAGTTTTCAGAGAGAATTGTATAGGATTGCGAAGTTAGCCGGAAAGAAAAATAAAAAAAAATAAAAAAAATTTCTGAAGGTGGTCAACAAAATTATTGGGTGATCAAACAACGATGGTCAAATGAATGAGCAAAAAAAAAACGTCACTATTTAGATAATTTGTAAATTTTGTGAAGTTAGCCGGGAATTTTCTTTTTGGAACTACACAGAAACAAAAAATAATATTATTAGCAAACGTTCAAAGTTGAAAACAAAAACCACATTTTGCCTTTTTTTTGAGTTTATTTTTTGACTACGTGTTGTGAGAAAACTCAGGATGTTACGACGAAACTGGATTGCTTTTTCGATTTGTATTAGTACCTACCTAAGGCGAGTTCACACAAAATTATTCCTTTAATAATTAATAATTAAGGAATAATAATAATAAATAATAAGAAAATAAAAAATAAAAATAATAAGGTTCAAAAACACATTTTAAACTTGCATAATTATGAAATGTAGTAAAATTATTTCTCAACAATTTTGATAGAACAAAAACTAATATTTCAGCCAATTAAATCAAAACATGGAGGCTTTCCCCCATATTCATAACCGAAAATTTTCTAAATAATTACGTAATCAGTTATGTCCTTCTCAAAACAAAAAAAAAAACTAGATTGAGAATAGAGCCGATTAAAAATTTAAAAAACCCATTAAAAAAAAATTCAATAATTATTTTAAGAACTTTTAATGGATTAACAAATTAAAAAATTTTGTTTCTAGGATTAATATTTTTTCCCGCTTAATAATATTTACTAGTAGGTACATCAGTATATTATAATTTAAAAAATGATTCAACTTTTTTGACCTAATTAGTCTTACTCATTATGAAACCCGCGATGTGTATCATGGATCATTAAATTATTAATGACTATGTCGCGTATCAAAACTCAATTTGCATTAATTATACAAGGTTCATTTCGCAAAATTCTAACCGATGGGTTACCCGAGTTGGGAATTTCCAATGTAGATTGTATATTGTATATTTTCGTTTCATCAAAATAATAAAAAGTTACAATAAAAAAAAGTTATGATATTAATATCTTAAGAATTCATAGTTGAACAAAAACATAAATTAATATGCTTCAGAATTGCCACATTAAGAATAATTCTTCATAATAATAATTAAAGAATGCAATTTTCTATTCAGATTCAGGTATAAAACTGCTGAAGAATTATTATGTATGCATTCTTTATCTACTTAATATGTTAGTCCTCGAACTAGTGTTAATTTTAAAGGTAAAAAAAATAAAACTTTGAAGATTTACGTACCTAATTAATATAGGACCATAGAATGGCATAATCAGTTTTCTTAATTTTTTTCGTTAGCCCAACAGCGATAAAAAGCTGTAATTTCGTGGTAACTAACCAAAATAAAGTCGATTTTTCTAAAATCAGTTATTAACGAAATAAATATAAAAAAAATAATTACTAGGCTTTAATTAAATAAAATAGGTACATAAAATATGGAAATGACAGGTTGGAATGATTGATATATTATGGTAGTGATAAAAGTGACCAATAATCTGAAGAGGGTAAATTCTCAAACACCCTAAGTAAACGAAGTGTGCCATTGAACTCATTGAACTCGATTGGGCAATGTTCTGACTGTTTACTTAGGATTTTGGTAGACAGTATAGACACCCACCCTATTCCGATTATTGGTCACTTTTATTACTACACACCAATATATCATACATATATCAAACATTTTACCTGTAATTTCCATATTTTATGTATTTTTTATTTAATTAAACCCATGTAATTAGTTTTTTGATGAAATTTTTGAAGAAAAATCGATTTTTTTGCCACTTTAGTCACTTTACCACCAAAGCACAATGTTTTTATTACTGGTGGCCGAAAGAAAAAAAAGTAAGCCGATTATGCCATTCTATCTATGGTCCTTTATTAATTACATGAATCCTCAAAGTTTCAATTTTTTTATCTTTAAAATAAACCTCTGTTTCGAAGGTGGACATAAGTGATGGATCACCCTGATACATGTTAAAAAAATAATGTCAAATGAACGAATAAACTTGAAATTAGGTAGAACAGGTGGGTAGATAAAAGGAAGGCGATGTTTACGAATTACTATAGCATATCGTGGTACCGCCTCCTCACCGTTTCCAACAAAAGCTCTAAAATGATTTTCAGATAAAATTCCAGCCACCTTCAAAAACACTCTTAATTACCTGGCCTGCTAGACTAATCACCTCCGAATAGCATGAATAATGAACAGAACGCATAAATAAATGCTTTATGGCTTCATTATCTATTTACATATTTTTATACGAGGCGGACCATATTCTATGTAGAAATAGGAAATAGGCTCTACATCTACAATAATTAATTAATAGAGCATATTTTTTATATACTGGTATTTTAGGTACCTATACCGGGTTACTAAGTATTAATACTTAATTCTTAGTAATGGGTCAAACAGAGACTAGAATTATTTTATATGTGATAATACTGTTAAATCAAGCATATTATAAGTATGTTATAAAGTATCTATACCTATAACTTTAAAACGTCAAAGAAAAGTTTTAGAGAAAATGCCCGACTGAAAAAATCGGCCCGAGCTTCCATGCAATAAAGCGCATGTCGCTGTTAATGTTATAGTCGTACAGTGTTGCCAGATTCAGCAGTTGCATTTTTACAATAATATTATATTTATATATTTTTTAATAAAGATGGCCTGAAACTGACCATGCAGAATTTGACAAAACAGGTCATTGCTAGGTTCTCTTTCCCCTGAAATTTACTACTTGTATAGGTATGCATTTTTCATTTATACAGGGTGATCCCGAAATGGCGGACACGGACAGCACCACAGCATCCATTGTGGATTAAGGATTCTAAGTTTTATTTACTGTTTTCTCCAGTATGGCTCCCTTAAGAAGATATGACCACTTTTGTGATAAAAAAAGTCACAACACTGCACTATCCTTCTTAAGGAAAAAATAATGTGTAGGTCTACAATAATACCCAGATAGATATTACCATGGAAACATATGAAATGGAAAGTTCAACAATGTTCAAAACAATAATCGTTGCGGGGAAACATATCCGATAATATTATTCAAAATCTATTTTAGTTGCATTGTTGAGCTCGAATTTGAACAACGATGCCACATTGAAAAATGTTGTTGAACTCAGGGAATAGGTAAACTTTGAATGCCTGTAATTCCGTTCCCGATAATAATAAAAATGAAAAGCAAACACTATTGCAATTAGTTATGTCAAATCATGTGCCTTTGCTTGTGGAGGTTGTTTAAAGTTGACTGCCATTTTTATTTAAATTTTCAAAAAAGGACCCCCTATATCTCGGTAACGAAGCCGAGGAAACCATTTTTGTTTTAAATTTACAGTCTTTCTGAACATCCTCTACAACACCCTGTATACCGTGTCCGCCATTTCGGGATCACCCTGTATAATTTTATCGATTATTTTATAATATTTTACATTTCTTTGCTCATTTTCTTGAAATATCTGGGTAATACTTTACAATGACCAATAACCTGACTAATACCAGTTTCCATGTTCATATCTCCATTATTAAGTAAAATTGGTACCTAAGTAATCTAAGTATCGTAAAATCAGCACCTCGATCAGTGCAATGTGGCAACACTGTTATATTCCTTTTGAATCCCTTTTGAATTCCTTTTCAACCAATTACAATTAATTATTTTTGAAGCCTGCTAGCTGAGAAGTTGCAACCCAATTGAAATGGGGCAAAAATTCACGTCGATGAAAGCTTTTTGGTGGTCGTTTTTTACTTTCAATGTCAAAGTTTCTTTTTATCAAAAATGCTGATGTTCAATGTGATTTTTTACTCTATTCTAAGGGGCTGTAACTTAAGTAAGGGGGGGCTGGAAAGGAAAATATATTTTTATGACCCCCACCCCCCTTAGATGTTCAAATTAACGAATGGATTGCTATGTAAATCTGCCGGTCAACTCAATCGGCCATTTGGGTAGGTATGTGAACCCTTCTAGACTGGATATGGTTGCGCTTTAACGACGAAAATTCCCCTCCATTAGCCCCCTCCACTAAGCAGACCATTGTTAGTTTTATTCCCCTGAAATTTCAAGAAAATGAAAGAAGAAAAGTAAAATATAAAATATAGAAGGTAAAGAAAAAGCCGTAAGTAAAGGTAGTAAATTTTAAGGGAAAAAAACTTAACAATGACCAATGGACTTGGTGGAGGGGGGCTATAGTGCTAGAGTAGGGGAATTCTGATCGCTAAAGCACAATCTTACCCTCTACTGTTTCATGAAAAAATTATTGTTTCAAGACTTTTTCCGAGTTTTTTTTTCTAAAACGACTCGAAATAAAAAAATGACAATTAAAAAAGAAATTATGATATTATGATCATGAGAGTCTCGATGGTAGTGATTGTTGACTGTCAATGTGTCAAAATTTCTTTTTTAAGTCCTTCAAAAAATGTGTGAATGTGTTTTCTTTTAATGGACGTAAGAGGAGGCTCGAAAAAATAATTTTACCCCCTCCTTTTTGTGCTTATAAGTTGACGGAGAAATTTCCGTGACCGTTTCTATAAAGAAGGTATTAAAAAAAAACGCATTGAAGGATGACGTTTCCTAAATTCCCTAAACCGCCAACCTTTAGTTTTGATTGCTACCTCATTTTTCTGGAAAACGACGATTTTGAGGTTGACAAACTCTCAACAATTGTGCGCTCTGGTTTGAAAAAATGAAAAAATTATTGACAAGTAGTTTTGTGCACAATAATTAACATGAATTTATTTATTGGTACTGCCGTTCCAAAGGGGGTAAGTGCCAAAATCATCTTTCAGAGATATTTATGAAATTGTTAAAAATAGCCACGTGTGCGTTTGTTTGACGTTCGCTAAACATTGTTAGAATTAATTCAAGGCACTTGTCCCCTTTATAGGAACACGGCAATTATACTTATACAACGAGTTATAAGCTATTTGATGCAAAAATACGTGTTTTTAAAATTTTGGCACTTACCCCCTTTGCGGAACGGCAGCGCTATACATAATTGGTAAATGCCAAACACAAGACACGTGGTGAGATGCTTGAAAGTTGAAACGGACTCTGCTCTGACTCTGAAGCAAAACCAAGTGACTCAGCTCAACGCTTAGGAAATTGCAATTTTAGTACTCATGTCAACGCTACAGAATGACTTCTGACTGACTATGGAATGGAAGGTTACATCCAGATATAGGGCGAGCTACATCGGTCGTAAAAGATCGTCACCTTTAGCTCGTCTAATCAAGTTTAGCAACTTTGCCTTGACGCGTTCATCATAAAAACATCAGACAACTTTTTCAAGAACTGAAACTTCACTCTAAATATCCTGTCTAAGATTCAAATACCTCAACGAAGTTTGGAAAATCGAAGAAAATACGTTGTTTGAGCAGAGGGTTGTTGTAATGGACACCAGAACAATGGTAGGTATCTCAGATGAATCGATATTTGGATGGAATTAATCTTCATCCTGGAAGATTTTAAGAGTGTAAGTTCTACCTGGTATAGGTAGGTAAAGCGAAAAGAATGAAGCGCGAACCGGAAGTGCACAGCTAGAGATATTTATGGAGGAATCATATACTGGGCGGAACCCTGTCGAAAACAATCTTCAGCCTGTACTATATTTGCCAAAGACGTTCGCCAAGTTTTTGGGGAAATTGTGTGACCAGAGAGAAACTTCCTACACCGCGCATGATGGTGTGTCCATATAATCGCGAACATCACAGCGTCAGCTTCTCTTCCAGGAACCAACATTGGAACCGTCCTCCAGAAAAGGATGTGGATCAAATTTAAATTTTTTAAATGATTGCTCTCATTAATCTTATTTACTTATTTATTATATACTCTCATATCCTAAACCATTGAAGATACGAGGTCGGTTAAATTAGAGAAAAGTTGCGCTATTTTGTGGCCTTCTCGAATCCGTCAAAACATGCAAGATACCTGTGACCGTTCCTGAAATATCCTGAAAAACTGAAAAATCGAGAAATCTTATTTTTGCCATATCTTTCTTAGAATTGGAAATTAATAATTAATTTTTCGTTGGCTTACATATTATAAGCCGTTAATATGAGCTATTAATCAGACGTTTCAAAAAATTTCAAAGCCCACTAGATCCCAGAGTTTTCATACCCAACTTTCCTTTTTCTTATGGCCGCCATATTATTTTTTTATGTCGTTCGATAAGAAAAAAATAATGGAAACCAAAAATTAATAAACTTGGAAAAATAATTTAAAAAATTTTTTGTTCTTCTTTTTTTTTACTAAAAAAAGACAACTTTTTAGACCGAATATCATAGAGAAATTAACAAACTATAAGGCAAGCAGTATGACTTCATTCATATTGACCTATTTCAGCGAAAAATTTTCTGTTTTTCTTTGAAAAAAGAAGAAGAAAAATTTTCCAATTATTTTTTTCTGAAGTTTATCAATTTTTGGTTTCCATTATTTTTTTCTTATCGAACTACATAAAAAAATAATATGGCGGCCATAAGAAAAACAAAAGTTGGGTATGAAAACTCTGGGATCTAGTGGGCTTTGAAATTTTTTGAAACGTTAGATTAATAGCTCATAACGGCTTATGTAAGCCAACGAAAAATTAATTATTAATTTTAAATAACAGAAAAGATATGACGGAAATAAGAAATCTGGATTTTTCAGTTTTTTCAGGATATTTCAGGAACGGTCATAGATATCTTGCATGTTTTGACGGATTCGAGATGGCCACAAAATAGCGCAACTTTTCGCTAATTCAACCGACCTCGTATCTTCAATGGTTTAGGAGATCCCTGTAGTGGCCCTTTAAATAGTTCTAACCCTGTATATAATTTTGGAATAGACAGCTAAATGACAATACGCAATGTAAGTCACGATAAGTTTCCTTGCGCAGGAAGTATTTTGATCATCTCTCTGTTCACACTCCTCAGGTGTGTTCTTGATTGAGGTATATGCTATATGGTATATGGTTGACTGATGAGATGAAAATATAGCGAAACGTCTATGTTTCTGTACTTTATTATCTATTAGACGTATTATATACCTAGACACTCCAATAAACTTCTCTCAAATTATTATTAAACGCAGACTTGTCAATCCGCATAATTATTATTACCTAGTCCTAGTAGTTAGGTAGACGGGTATCCAATTAAATCCAATCCACCTTGTATACTTTAAAGTTTTGAAACCAATGAATATTTTCGGTGAAGCCACTGGTTCAACAACAACCGAGCATTTGAAGGTCAAGATCTCCAGTATGTTACCCTCCAGCGCTCGAGGTTACGAGCCTTTTATAAATCGATTGTTTTCATTCAGTTTGACTTTGAAAAAGTTACCTTTAATTAAAGGCATGCCTTAATTAAATTCGTTCGTTTCCTTACAGTGTCAGTGGGTAGGTAGTGGGCTGGTTAGGTACCTACCGATACACATTTCATGAAATTAGGTAATTTAGAATAGTCGGCTTTGGCCGATATAATTATTGTTATTAAGAACTGCAAACTGACACAACTATACTGAAGTTTCAGAATAGTAGGCACTAAGTTCTCGGAAGTGGTCGTGACGTATAAGCGCTCAGTTGGAGCATTCAGTGGCGGACGCAAAATATCAAAATAGGTTCAGACAATAATGAATTTATTGAGAAATATAATTGTAAACTTCCAAATAATATAGCATATAGTAAATAATATAGCATATAGCAAAAATAAAAATAGCAAAGAAAATAGGAAAAAAATAGTACCTTAGTCATCGTCAGAAGAAAAATCGTCGGATGATGGACAACTATCCCGATCACCGTTATCGTTCAAGTTGATAATTAATGGCTCAACCGAAACATCAACTATTGTGTCTAGATCCCACATTCTGTCTTCTTCTTTTGTAGTATGTCGGATGCAGTTTCTCCATGTTTCAGCCGTCACATCTCCTATTGCAGTAGCTAGCAGGCGTTTCACTTCATCCATCTTGAAGGTCACGTTTTGTTTCGCCACTTGGTTTTTTATTTGAGCCCAAATAAGTTCTATAGGATTCAGTTCACAGTGGTAAGGAGGGAGGCGGTGTACAATGATGTTGCACTCGCGAGCCAATTCGTCGACAGCATATCTCTTAAAATGAGGTATTTGTGCCCTTGCGATGTTTAATAGTTGCACTTTTAACATGTTGTCATCAAATGGTATATTTCTTTGAGCCAGCCAGTTAATGATGTCACCTTTTCGCCATGCAGTTGTTGGCGATGGCTCCAATCGTCGACTATGGTAGGAAGCATTGTCCATTACCACGACCGAATTTGGCTCAAGGCTTGGTAAAATTTTTAAAAACCAGCTTTCGAATTTTTCCGCATCCATTTCCTCATGGTAGTCACTAGTTTTCTTCGATTCGAAAAGTAGCAATCCGTTTTCCAAAAAACCCGAATCACTACCTATGTGAGTTATTATGAGCCTCCGCCCCTTGCCCGCTGGCGCTTTTAGTCCTGTGGAAAAACCTTCAAAAAAAGCTTGTCGACGGCTTGTTATTTCCAAATCTTGCCAAATTTTCGAAACAGTATGACCTTGATTCAGCCAAGTTTCGTCTAAGAAATATATTTTCTTCCCTTCACGACGATACTCTCGAATTTTTTGTAAATAATTTCTCCGCCACAAAATTATTTCTTCTCTTTCTATAAGAAGACTTTTTCTCTGCCTTTTCATATGCCTTATGTTCATTTGTCTTAATGTCCGCAATAAGACACGTCGCGATATTTTCGGCATTGCGTCATCCGAATTGATTTCGGCAGCGATTGCTTTTAATGTTGGAATTTCATTTCGGAAAAAGAACGAATGAAATTTTCTCCGAACGGCGTATTTTATGTCATCATCAATGTCAATGCGTTTTCTCCCCCTTGTTTCAATATTTTCAGCTACCTTTTCTGTTCCGCCTTTGGACTCTTTGAAAGTTTTCAAGATTCGGTGTACACTCCTAGTTGACACTTTGGTTAAATCACTACACAAAGCAACTACATCGTTTACCAACATACTTTGATTCCTTTCACGGAGTCCACAATACACGTTGTATATAATAGTTTTTTCTCCTGTAGATAAATTCGTACGACGACGTTTACTTTGGCTGCTCTCGCCTTCCATATTGCTCACAACTTTAAATTTAAACAGTATTTCACTTCGGCACTCAAAGAAGCTTGCTTCTTTCCCGTTTACACCACAGTGAGAACTGAGAAATAAGATTCAGACAGGAAATCTGATGAGCGACCCTTAAAGCAACCAAGCTATCCCCACTAATTATGCACTTTATTGTCGACCGGGTATGGGTTTTTCCGGGATGGTAATTCCGTAAATTTCTTATAGTTAAACTTTTTCTGTATCCTGGAACTCAGTTCATTCCCAAAACAGGAATCATTATTGTATTATTATTTTACCAAATAATTAACTAATAACTAATTATTAACAAATTAGTAAGATATTGATTTTTTCTAGCTTGTATTTCTTAATTACTTCACAGATTGTCTATGAACAATATGAAATATTCAAAATTTTGTTGTTCCCGAGAGTCGAGAATCTTCTTCCCCCGGTAATATTAATTTTTCTTTTCTGACAACCAGAAAACAGAAAGAGAAAAATATACAAGTCCCGATCGACATCCAATAACAGCCCAAAACAAACAACTTTTCTTTTTGTTCAGGTTATTCCACTGCCGCGAATTCTTTTTCATTCATTTTCATGCGTTTTTTAATTTTTGTGATGCTTCAATAATTCAGCAAATATAAACATAAAAATAAAATATTAAGGATTTAAAGGAGCGATAAATGTTATATTGCAGCCTCTCACGAAAATAGCATGAACGATACGCCACTGAATACGGAGCTGCCTTGGACGGACTGGCAGCATGCTCGATATATATCCATCTTACTTTACCTTACTGCAAGTTGGACCTGCTTATCCTTTGTACTTGTTGACACTGCTGTAATGTTGCCATATATTATATTTTAAGGGACCGAACCTCATTGAAATTCTACATCTTTTGCTATTAAATATCGATGTTGTGAAATTATTATAGCAGAAAAATTACTCAACAAATAAAACACAGTATTTTTTATCCTACAACCATTTACCTGCATGTGAATGATAAAAATACAAAATGATAAAACACCAAGAATTAAAAGCTGGCAACAATGTGTTTACTTTAAGTCCGTAATATTTCTAAGAACTTAGTGCCTACTATTCTGAAACTTCAGTATAGAACCGATATACGGGTACAGGTACAAGGTATAGGTAGAAGACACAAAACAGAAAAAGAGGAAGTTCTATAGCATTATTAGCAAGAGTGTACGAGTAAGAGAGAAGAGAGAAACACATGGCGCTTTCTGCATGTGTTTGACGGCAAAGTAGGTACAGTCGTTCCAAAACTAGTTCCTCGCCTCACCATTACACAAAAGAACAAACATAATACCTACCGAGGACCCAATCCCAAGGTACAGTCTCGTAAAAATAATAGATGGAAGTAGCTACCTACCCTATGTTTTTACAATACAGTCAAATGTGTGCAAATATTATAACTACATACTTATATCAGTTGTTGTTTATTTGTACAAAATAGATAAGGATATAGGGGTAGGTAATGGCATTAATTTCCTACCTCTATTACTTACCTTTCAGAAACATCTTATTACGTATAGGTATGCACATATTATAAATTTTATTTGATAAACATACCCAACTAAGCCTTTTAGATAAAGACACCATTTCGTACAGTCGCCCGTCACCATTCAAAAAAAAAACTACAATAAAAATACTCAAACAATAATACCTACTGACACATTATTACAAAAATAACAACAATAATACCGAAACAAAAATAAGCGAACATGCTTGATTAGATGTGTTATAATAATTATATTATAGGGACACAAAAAAAAGTGTGGGGGAGGGGGATGGTGCCAAGAAATCACTCACCTAACAGGAGGCGGCGGTGGGAGAACCGGTGGCGGCACGTTGAAAGGAGCCGCGTACAAGCGAGGTCCAGTCGGACTCTCCAGGAACATTATCACAACAGCGTTATAAAAAAGTAAACAAACAGGATCTTAAATATTCCGGAAGACGAAACCAAGAAGCACTAATACCAATGATGAAAGAACAGGGTGCAGTCATGAATAAGCGACCGCAACAATTGTTATTAACAAACAAACAAACACAACAGAAAAACGACGTAAGTTTCCAGTGGAAAATAGTCAATCGCGCGCGTCACTCGTCGAAAGCACTAAAACTAAACACAGAAACAGATAGATAGACGCCGGTCGAATAACTGACTGGAAAACTGGAACTGGAATAGGTAATGGTGATGGTGGATATTTTCGAGTTGAGTAAGGCAGCGTAGAGGTGGTAGCGGCGGAGAACCGGCAACCCAGCGACCGGTAAGCGATTGCCGATGCCGAAGCGCCAGCTGGTGCTGTAACGGGCGCCGGCGACGAAGAAGAAGAACGGCAAGAGGGGAGCCCGAGCCCGGTCGAAACGTTTTCGTTTTCGAAGTTCGAACTGCGAGCGAAGCGCGGAATGCCGGCACAGCTGGCGTTTCGTTGCGAGCTCCGCCGGTCTCCCGCTCACCGCCAAACCGTCATAAGTAGGGCCTTGGCGAGACCCCGCACGCCACGGAAGGAAGCGCCGCGGCGCTGTCATGTTGTCCGTTTTGTCCCCCGGGATTGTAAATTTTACTGTCATTCATTTAACCTCTTATTACGGCAATCGTTCCCAAAAAACAGTTTTAAGTACTCTTATTTCAGTGTAAATGTTTTTTTCTTATAATTGAAAATGCACATGCAGTGCAGGTAAATCCTTATGACGTTCTGAGGGCGGTGCATGAACTGAGATAGCGATTCACGTTCACTTTGAATAGTTGCAGGTTGTATTCCTCGGAAGTCGGAAAATCCTCTTGGAATGATATTCCAAAGTGACGCAGTTCTATATTATACATGAAAGAAGTCTGAAACAGGGTGGTACGAGGTGCAACTAACTGAACCTGATAAGGATGAGCTGTTGCGGCTCGGCCTGACCTTGTTCTAGGTGATTCTTCGATGAACGTGAGTATTTAATTTTTTTGTCAAATCCGGTTCCCTAATCAAGTGGATGGCTCTTTTCTGAATGGAGTCAACCACCTCCAACGATGCTCGTATTTGAGCTTTGTATAAGGGGAGACTGTTCAGGTGTGTACATTTTTTTGAGAAGCACTGATGATGACTGCCTAGGTTTTTACTGCATTAAATTGAACTTGATGTCATTGTTATTAAGTATGGCAACTTGTTATCAGAAATTTGAGAAATCGCCGCTAAGCATGCACATTCCATCAAATTTATAAGGAAAGCATAAGACAGACCTGTTTGGGGGACTTGACGAGTAAACAACGACGCATGCTCAAATTTTGAACTTCTAAAAACGTGAAGACACTCATAAGCTCCTGAAAGCCTAACCAACAACAGCGAACAGAAAAAGTTTCAATGTTTCTTGAAAACGACAGCTCGCTATCGAAAAGAACACCGAAACCCTGAAATTATTAGAACGATATAGAATTGTTTCAAAACTGTGTTGCTTTTCCAACTTTTTTTTTCCACACACTAGAATGAGGTCTTATAAAAAGGTTCACTATGATGTCATCTCCACAGACAAGCATGACAACTGAGACAACTGAGACATCATTTACAAAAACTATAAACAATATTGGTCCCAACAAGGATCCCTGAGGAACACCAGGTGGTTCCCCGTGCAAACCATTGAGTAAGGATATTGCAAACAGCCGGTCAGATATGATCGTAATGGGCCCATGGTCCAGCCCAGCCTGTCAAAAGCTCCCATATTGAGATAAAGGTACATATCCGTTCTATCAACTTTTTTTTTTAATTTGGCAAATTTTCGACCTTTACCAGATGTCAGGTCAGGTCAGGTGCGTTAGTTTCGCTGCGTTAGTTCAGATTAAATAGGATTGCTATTTGCTATATAGCGACATTGCAAGACCTTTCAGTAAAAAGACTGGAATAAAGACCGGGTTAGTTGTCATTTTATTCTTCAGACTTCGGGACTACATCCCATTGTCGTTTTATGGCTGCTGTATCCGTGCTGTTATAATGACATTCTTGGTAATCACAGGACTTTGGCAGCTCAACCTTCAATATCCTGATATACCTAATTCTGAAAACTCACTCATGCACTCAATAAAACAAGTCTGTGTCCTCTGTGTTTTTACTTTCGTC
The DNA here is from genome assembly GCA_910589415.1 of Malachius bipustulatus. NCBI lineage: Eukaryota > Metazoa > Arthropoda > Insecta > Coleoptera > Melyridae > Malachius > Malachius bipustulatus. The sequence goes on from OU342633.1 coordinate 41,755,423, forward strand.
CTTAGTTACGATTTTAATTAATCGCACCTCTATTGTATTAATCACAACTCTGATTAACATTTTTTTTACATGTAAGTTTGACAGTTACATCAATATACATCTCCGAGCACCATATGGCAACATGTCAATAGGGCATTGCAATCACCTTCGAGGTCTGCGTTTGCAGTTGGAGACCGAGAAAAAATATCTTGGCCTCGACGACTAACAAAAACAAAACAAGCAGTCGTAGTCACTAGTCATGAAGTCATGCATGCAGAAACAGAAAAGCTGGAAATATCCCCAGCAGCGGCAGGAGAGAAGATGAAAAGTGGTTTCCTCCACAAGCCCATTGAATGTTAATAACGGACGACAAACGATCAGACGAGCCCCATTATAAACCTCTTTGTGTTTTGTTCACTGGTTTGGCCTGGCTCTGAGACTGGCTCTGGCTTGGGCAGTTACAGCTGCAGTAATGATCGTAATTCCTCCGACTCTCCTTGGAATAATCACTCGCCGCGTACTTACTTACATACAAACATGGAGGCGGTAAACAAAGAGTCTGGCCGACTATCGTCTGCATACGAAGAGTAAAAAGAGAGAAGAAAGAGAGAGTGAGATAAAAAGCGACAGGTATAATGAAGGTGTGTATAAATACACTCCAGTAGAGCTCTGACCAGCAAGTCGCGGTTCAAGGTCAATGTCGGCCGCGGCCATAACACATACACACATGCATCGAGACCTCCTGCCGCGATGCCGAGTCGTTCGATTATTGGAGCGAAGCTCCGCCGAGTCTCCCATGTCTGTGTGATTTTTTTTCCTGCTTTTTCGCTTCAGATTACCTGACAAACGACATGCGGCGATAAGAACCCATCTGACCGGAACGTTCGGTGCTTATTATTAGAACAACCTGTTTCGGTGCAGACTTTAAACTGCGAAATAGTTTTGAAAAATAACAACAATAAATAATTAATCGTTCGTTATGATTGTCAATTTAATTTGGAAACCAGATGCTAAGATGATTCATCTCTATGTATACATATTCTGGTATTCATAGTCTGGATCTAAATTATTATAATAAGAGAGTTTCCAAGGAAATAGTTCTTATTGTCAGAAAGCATGATCGAAAGCAGAGAACTCATTTGGAGTTCCATATTACAATAAATTTCTGGCAAAAGACCAATGCCGTTGTCTTCACCAGATTTGCATCTTTATGTTATTCGAAATTTCATCTCATAATAGAAGCATCGATCATGAGAAGAATCGAGTCCTCGATTTCGAGTACTCAGTCCTCAGTCCTAAGAAACAATAATTCTCAGTTTTATATTATATTTATTTCTTAGGTAATCACAAAACATCAAGTGGATATTTTTTGGCGATTAGCAAGCATGCCATCGAAGCGCCGAGGTGGTGCGTCCTCTGCCGACTCCAACTTACCGCAGATTCCCAGAATCATGAGAGATAACGTGGCAGTTTGAAGTGTAATAATAACTAATGTATTCTAAGAATTCATGAATGAATCAATTCATCGTAATAATTATATTACGTCTAGAATATTTCTACCACCTCGGTTGCATATATAAATCAACTGCCCGTGGAAGAGACTTCAACATCCTACGCCCAAGCAACACAACACAAAACCAAAAATCCCACAGAAAATCCAACACAAACCACAACAAACCCCACAGAAAATTGCCTAGCAATTTTCGAGACACAAATGAAGCAAGCGCTTCAAAACATGATCACTTTACTGAGGACAGCCCTCAAACACTAAAACAAGCATGACACTCAAAATATCCACCTGGAATGCCACCTCAGTAAATCACAAACAAACTGAGGTGGAAAATTTCCTAAGACAACACGACATCGACATCGCACTCATACAAGAAACATTCCTCAAACCAGCACACAAATTCAACATCCCAAACTACACAGTCGTAAGAAACGACAGACTCACACAGAAGGGCGGGGGCACCGCCATTCTCATACACAAACACATCAAATTCGACACAATCGAAACAGCGCCAAACCTGGAGGCCACCCTCATCACCATACACACACCAGGCAACACACGGACCCTGATAGGCTCAGTCTATCAGCCCCCACAATCCATCATTCACCACAACACATACATCTCACTCTTCAACACACACGACAAAGTCATGCTAGGCGGCGACTTCAACGCCAAAAACACTGACTGGGCAGGTCCAACAACAAACCCAAAAGGCCTCAGCCTTGAATACCTCTCGCAACTCCTCAAATTCCAAATCCTCCTCCCAGACGAGCCAACCCACTTCAACGACAACGGTCACAACACGACAATAGACTTCTTCATCATCAAAAACATCAAACAAAATCACAACATAGAAGTCGTACACGAGCTCTCCTCGAGACATCAACCGGTGATAATCGAGATAGAGGGATTGTACGCAACACACCAAAACACAAAAACCACCAAACTCAATCACACCAAATTCAAACGAATTTTGGAAAACACACCACCAAACACAGGCCCTCTAAGTTCCCCACGGGAAATAGAAGCCGCAATAGACACACTCACACAACAGATCCAAACAGCCAAACTCCAAGCAACACACACCCACACCACCCCAAAATACACCAACAAAACAAAACTTCCACAATACTTGAAAAACCTCATCACACACAAAAACAAAGCACTCAGAAAAGCCAGGCAAACCCGAGACCCTTTTTACAAGGCCATCGTAAACCACCTGGTCAACAAAGTCAAAACAAAAATACACGAACACAGAAACGAAGAGTGGCGAAAGACACTCGAAACACTCGACACAAGTGACGGCTCTCTCTGGAAAATGACGAAAGCACTCACAAAAACAAAACACACAGAAATCCCCCCATCACACACAAAAACAAAACCGCACACACACTCGCAGAGAAAGTGGAACTCTTCGCAGACTCCCTCCAAGAGCAGTTCGAAATCAACCACTTCCCAAACACCGAAACACAAGACACAGCCACAAAAGCCTCAGTCCAAAAAATCACCAACACACCCACACAAAACCACATGACTCTCACCGACTTCGACGAAGTCAAAAACATCATCACACACCTCAAAAACAAAAAAGCCCCGGGAAAAGACGAAATTGGCAATATCCTTTTGAAACTACTCCCGGACCCATACACCCAACACATCACACAAATCTTCAACGCCTGCCTCACACAAAACTTTTTTCCACAACAATGGAAAAACGCCACAATCATACTCATACACAAGGCAGGAAAACCAAAAAAACACGCAGACAGTTACAGACCGATCAGCCTCCTCCCCTGCCTCGGCAAAACACTCGAAACCATCATCCTCACACGACTCAAAGAAACACTCGACGAGAAAAACACACTCCCCCCGGAACAATTCGGTTACTCCGGGAGGGATACTCCACCACACACCAAGCCGCAAGGCTCACATCACAAATCACCACGGGTCTCAAGCCTCAAAAACCACACTACACGGGCGCCGTCATGCTAGACATTTCGAAGGCATTCGACAAGGTCTGGCACGACGGGCTGTTGTTCAAAATGAGAGAACTCGGCCTGCCCACACACATCATCAAACTCACACACTCCTTCCTAAACAACAGATCCTTCCAAATCCGAATCAAAAACCAACACTCAACCCAAAGAACCGCGAAAGCGGGAGTCCCTCAAGGTTCCCCACTATTTCCACACCTCTTCAACATCTACACAGCCGACATACCAAAGCACCCAAACACACAACTCTACATGTACGCCGATGACACAGCCATCGCGTGCACAAGACAAAAACCAGAATACATCACAAAACACATCACGAAACACCTCGAATACATTTCCGACTGGGCGACCAGATGGAAAATCAAAGTCAACCCCGACAAAACACAAGCCATCCTCTTCGGAGGAACAAAACATAAACACTTCCAACACAGAGTGGAGTTCGAGCACACTTTGCTCCCGTGGACCCCAACGGTTAAATACCTGGGGCTCACATACGACAAACAACTGGTCTGGAAAGACCACACACAACACAAAATCAGACAAGCCAGAGCCGCCCTCGGGCGCCTCTACCCACTCCTCAACAAACACAGCACACTAAACACAAAAAACAAACTCCTCATCTACACACAGGTAATCAGACCCGCCATCACATACGCCGCCCCCGCCTGGCACACACTCCCCAACCACACACTACACAAACTCCAAGTCATCCAAAACAAAACACTCAGAATCATTACAAACGCCCCGTTCACAATGAGCAACGAGCAACTCCACACAGAACTCAACACACCCACACTCAAAATATACATGGAAAACATCACCAAAACATAGTCATTGACTAACACACCACTCAAAAACCACACCCTACACACATACAGCAAACACAAAAAACCCACCTCAAGAAAGACACACATCCCACACAACAGGAGTAACAGTAAATTTTACTAACTCAATTTTCATTTATGTTCACAGCAGGAAGAGACTTCAGTCTTGAAATATAAGTGAACCAGTATATAAAATAGATAACTTCTACTTTATGCAAATAAGTAAATAGTTTTAATCTAAGTAAAATTAAGTATTTATTCACTAAATAATTGACTTTCTGGACGAACATTTTTCAACTTAAATCCGTTACAATATTATGTGTATCGCCCTTATTATTCCTCAATTTGCATACAGGATCATATTAAAAACACTCGGTATAATAGACCTACATGCCAACACAGGATTATCCAGACCAGCCAGACCAGAGTATAACTTCAAGGGCGGGTCCCCTCAGTGGCGAATTGTGGTCTAGTCTCGTTGAACTTGTTTGAAGAGTAAGGGTGAAATAAATTAGTGAATCAGCTCCTGCTGACAATCAGGTCTGGACGTGTTGTTTCAAAGCTGTTCAATGAAAAAATAGCAAACTTTCAAACGATATTATCACAGACGAATAAATAAAGCCGCTGTATTATATACAGACATCTGACACGTTGACTATCTCGAGTGTTCAGGGCGAGTGACACAAGCTAAATTAACGAAGAAAAATCGTGTACTAGAAAGCATCTAAAAGCTCCAGCTCCAGCTCCAGCACCAGTAAAGTAAAGACCTGAAGCATTATAAGACTTGAGGAGGTAAATTTCGCGACAGAAATCCAGAACAAGTATAATAATAGGGATTAGTAAAATGAGGCTAAGATGCTGGAGGAGAGGGGTCTATCAGTCAGAACATCTCCATCTTCTATTCCAGAGAAACTTCAATAAAGAGACACTTACGCGTAGCGTTATTGGTCTATAGAGAGATGAAACATCACATCTCGTTACCGGGATAAAAGATTAAAAAAAAAGTAAAGGTATATAGAGAGAAGAAAAAAGTTATGAACTCACGATCTTGGACGCCATCGCTAGCGGTCTTCACGTCTGCACCGCTGCACCACTGGACATCCCAGGCACTTGAAATATGCTGAAAATTAATGATGAAGATACCTTTTTGCTATGGCATCAGTTAATGAGGAAAACTTTAAAAAGTGACAACAGAACAGATCCATAAAAAAATTGGTTCTCCAGCTTGGGTCAACTGATTCAGCAACAAAAATTGTTTGGCGCAAACTATGCGCGTTAGTCAATGGAGTTGATTTGATGGAACCCATTTCACCCAATAAAATATGCTAAAGACCAACAGCAACAGCCAGTATTATAAAGGCTCATTAAGTTAACGGACAGATTTCAGGGGCCGTTTCCAGAAAAGGTATCGACCCTATGTCGAAAATAAAGCAATTATGAAAGGGACTACAAATTAATAAAAGTTATTTGACGTGAATATTACCTTAATGGTATCAGAAATCTTCCTGTTACCTTAATGGGCCTTTATAATATCCACTATAGTCATCTTCCTTCTGCAGTTAATCTCGAGTTAAGTTCAACAAACGCAGCTCTGCTCCAATTTAATCAATTCAGTGACGTAGTTCCAATATTATCACTCTGTATACAGGGTAGGGTGTATAATAAATATGCAGGTACCGACAAACTTTTAGGGGTGGGTAGTAGGGGGCGTCAAAAAACATTTTTTACTCATAAACATTTGCCCAAAAAAGCTTCATTTTCGAGATCCAGGGTGTTCAAATTTAGACAAATATAACTCTTTTTTGTTATAACCAGAGCCGTCTTTAGATATTGGGCGCCCTTTTGGGCTATTAAAAATAATTCGCCCCCCTTTATAAAAAAAAAATAAGATAGCTAGCTGGAGTGGGGCAGGGGCGATTTTTGGATTGCAAATAGACTACTCTTCTATCCTGCTGAACTACTGCCGCTCCACATTAAAAGTTATCCAACTAGAATTTTTATGAAAAAAATGGTGCCCCGTATAAAAAAAAAATAAGGAATACTTTTTTGTTCTTAAATCCAGGGGCTATGGAATAAGGTTTTGTATTTGTAATAAAGTATCGCAGATAGGGAGGGAAAAGTGGGAAAAAAAAGAAAAAAACCTTAATTTCTACGCCACTGGAAGAATCTACAAAATCTGAAATGGCAAAATTAAAGATCTTTGTTTGTTTATTGTTCACGCCGATTTCATCAAAATCGGTTCAAATTTACACGAGTTATAACCAAAAATGTTATTTTTTTTTTTTAATTTTAATATCTTGAAAACGAAGAATTTTTTCTTTTTGGATAATGTTTATTGAGCCAAAATTGTTCGTTTTTACGCCCCCTACACCTTTAGAAGATGGTCGGTATATTTATAATACACCCTGTATAGGTATTAAGTTCAAAAATGATTACAATCTCAGAATTGGAAGCAGAAAAGGGTCTTTTTTTCTTGTAGTCCAGTGCTGAAGTTGAAGGCATCCAATAACATCAGAAATCCCCAGCAATATGTCTCCTGCTGTAAAAAATGACAGTTTAGGATGAGAAGCATGGAAATAAGTTTCCGTACCGAAAGGTCTGCTGAACAGAGAAAGACTAAACGAGATATGCAGAGCAGGCCTACATAGACGCTATAGGAAAAAAAAACATCTGAGAGGAGAGAAGATCCTACACAGCACTCATCTAATCAAGGCAGCCATTGAAAACAGCAAAACCGTGAGAGTCTTGCGTTGTGGTTTGTCAAGAGCAGGGAAGGAATCTGATGCTGGTGGTGCATCAAATAATGATAAAAGAGCGAGAATATGTAAAAGGATGAGATCGGGGAAATAACTGAAACTTTTCTCTTTGTATGAAGGTTCAAAGAAGCGTTCAAAGAAGTCAGATCTATGCGCTACATACAGCGACTCTTATTAAGTGCATTCTTTATGTTGATACCTACAGTCAACTAAAACAATTTCAAGTAAAGTTTCCAGGAGCCAGTTTCGTATTACCAACACCAACGAGAGTTTCCCGGGGAAAGTGTTCCAGGAATAGATCCAGGGAACTTTCCGGACCGGGAAAGTTTCACGGAATTACATTAAGTATTATGAGGAGGTATTCAAAAAAATAAGTGTCACGTAAATACCGATAACGGGACTAGAAAAAGCAATGTTTGAATTAAACTTTTCCTTGCCATAGTAGCCTCGTTAAAACTTAGTTCAAGGGTGTAATGGTGTTGGTGTTGGTGTTGGCAGATCAAGAGGATTTGCGTTCTAATAAGCAATGAAACAAAATTCGTTGGACATCAGTTGTTTACATCCCATTATAAGAGGAGTAGATCTCGTTTAGTAATTCGGGTTTCAAACTTGAATTTGCGTGATCTTATTCAGACACAGATGTTGATTTAATTGTTTTGGGAAACATAAATAACTCTCCCTTGATAATGTTTTATTTATCACGAATTACGACTTTAAGTTTACAATTTCGAGATTTACATTTCATTTAACTCAGTAACTATTGGACATATTTATCAAGAAAATATGGCTTAGCAAGGGATGATCAGGTGAACGAAAATCAGTACCTCTGATGTTAATTCCTTCACGAGACCAGACAATTTCGAATAACCCGCTGCAGGTGATGTGGAGTTGGGCGTTCTCGATAATAGAGGAAGTCAACATAACATCTGGGTTGTACGCATTAGAGAAACTCACAGCTGGCAAAGAGCTTTTCCATTTCTAAAAAAAGCAATGGATAGATGACAGCAACATTGGGAAGATAGCACCAAAGGAGAATGGGTTCGGACCCTGTGAGCCATAGGTTGGAAGGAAGTTCGGTACTCTCGACCATGACACCGGAATGGTCTTCTCAGGACACGGGTGCTTCGGCACTTACCTTAAGACGATCGGTAGGGCCAAGACCGACAAGTTTATATGTTCTGCTCAAGAAGCACACAATAATTGAATGTCAGAAATGGGCCGAACAACAGGCAAAGGTAGAAACTCCAATATGAGAACATATTGTCACGACCATGTTGGCAAACAGAAAAACCGGGACCTGGTGTCTGCCCACGTGTAAGAGATAATGGAAGAGAAGCTAAAGGAGACAGTGAGAAAGGTAAACCAATGAAAAGAAAAAAGACACAATGGAAACCAAAACATGGTATCACCGCGACGAGGGCAGAAGACTGGAGGAGTTTTAATGAGCAGGTTGCTTGAAGTGGGCTGGAAATGGGAAGAACCATGCACGCGGGCTGCATCAAGTATTTCTCCTCGACAAAAAGAAAAGTCCAGACAACTTAAGCCAATACAGTATAAGAAAAGCCATCGGCGAGATTCTATATAACAAGTCATAAGTCTATAATATATTTTCTCATTCCCACGAAGCTCGACTTGGCAAGTCATGAGCCAGGCTCGCCAAGTCCCGCGTCGTGGGAAGGCGCCATTGCATAAGTTCTGGTGTCGATAATGATATGATGACTTCTTCAGAGAAAAAAGTTTTAAGCCTCAAGATTACCCTCAAGCCTCTTTGCAAAAAATAACTTCAGATTCAATTATTTATTTATTTATTCAAAAAATACTTAAGAGCTTAAGACTGTCATTTTATTAAGGGCTGTCAAGACCAGAATTCTGACGTCAAAACTGCCGCGTGTGTTTTCACAGAGTTATATCTTGAGATAGGAAGCAGATATTGAAACGTCGTTTTTACCATTGTCTTCAGGAAACTCAAGACAATTGATTAAAGGAAAGCAGTTTTTTTATTGCCAATGCCTTTAAATAATCGTCAGTTAATATCTACGTCTACTTACTTATAAATTTACTCATTCATCTGATGACGACAAATTTCTATTTCTATTATGGAATAATTTTTCTTGGTCGCATAATAAATAAATTAACATACCGTAACAGTCGGCAACAACAAGACATCTCATAATCTGGATAATAACATTAAATTCCCTTCTGCGATTACGTAAGGTCTATTATAACGGCCGCATTGTGCTCCGACTTCTCCCGTCCTCCCCGAGTCCTCTCCCGCATTCTGCTCGTGTTCCGGTTGACTAACGTTCTCATCTCCAATAATAACGCGCAACAAAGGCCCTGTCAGGGTCCTTTGACAGATCGAGAAACACCAACACCAACACCAACAGCAGCCAGCTAACCAGGCAACCCTTCTCATCTTTGCCATCATGCATGTCTCCAGCCAGCCAGCGCGGGGAGTTGGGGGTTGAGACAACTCCCTCCTTTCATATTCACAATGATCCTTTACCCGGATAAAGCCGGACCTGGACCTGATACGGATGATCGAGTTTATAGTAGCCGAGACTGACCTTAAGCACCACGACTGCTGCGGGACTGACCGGATCGACCGGAAAACGAATTACGGCATCGAAAGAGGTTGGTCGGATTGGTCCCCGGGGATGCGTTACAATATTTCATCATAAACTACTAAAAGCCACCCTTTCTTCCCGTAAGGAGAACTAATGAGACCACTTTTGCTGCCACTGAATTTCACTTCGGTTAAGTTAAAAAGTCCCGGGAGAGAGATGGTGAAAAATTGTCGGCTGCTGAAAAACGATCTGGCTGTAATTTCTTGGATCTTCGATGCGATGTATCGGTAACGATGATTTAATAGTTTGATTTTCCTCTCGCCTAACGGTGGAATTAACATGATGCTCTTTCTAAATATTATTGAAATTTACTTTTCAAGAGGGTAACTCTATAATAGGATGAAGAGCCAGACTGTTTCCCATCAAGATATACGAGTAGGTATTACTTGTAATTTGTAATGCGTTGATAAAGAAACATCTGCCTGTTTAAGAGGAAAATCTTAATAGAAATTTAATGGAAGACTGTTCGAATCCAGATAAAGTTTACACGAACCAGACCAGCAGAAATCTTTCAGAGTAACAAGTTTATTGGAGCCTGGTCTCTGATAAGCTCCGAAACATTCGAGTGGTTTTATTTTCGGTGGCCTGCTGCGGTGGATTTTATCGAACTATTCAATTTCCAAGACGTAATTTCTTTTTTTTTATCTCTTCATAAAAAATCCTTTAATCACATAGTTCGAGGTTCGTGAAGTTGGCACCCCTAAGTGAGAATTTTTATAAAATTCAAACGGCATTCGCTTGTCCACGGTTTGTCCACGTTATTCCAACCAAAATATCGTTTGTCCACTCCTCAAAAAAATTTACAGCAAAATTTAAGAAAAGAAACATTTACCACCCCCAATTTGTCGTTAATTTTCATACGGATACAATTGTCCACGATTTGTATACGTTCGTTTGTCCAACCCATAAATGGAAAGATACAAAGATTAAAAAAAAACATTCTTATAAACAACCTGAACTGACAGTTTCCTACTGTTAATTAATTATTAATTAAATTTTTTCATTAATTTTTTAATTTTTTAAAAAAATTTTTGGAGGGTGGATAATGAAAATTTTGGTTGTAAGAACGTGCAAAAATGGCGTACAAACGATACCGTTTGAATTTTATAAAAATTCTAATTAGGGGTTGCTGTCAATTTTTTTACTGTGGTCATAACTTTTTTTTGGAAGGAGGACGAACGAAAATTTTGGTTGGACAAATGTGGACAAATCCTGGACAAACAAATCTTATAAAAATTCGCATTAGGGGTGCCAACTTCACTGAGCTCATGTAAGTCGACAGAGAAAATGATGTAGCGTTTTCCTTTAGATCGTTAGAGTTTTTTTTTTACCTGGAAGTAAGAAAAATTCCCTGGAGGAAATAATTTATGTAGGTAATTATAGTGGAATAATAAAAACAGCTAATGTCGCATTAACGTGATCAAATTTCTTTAAGAAAAATACCCAAACGAAGTTTCCAAAAGCTTTCAAAGGGCAATTTAAAAGTTTACAGGCATCAGAACCATTGTTTTGTTACTCCAGCGAAACGATTTCCGTGTGTGATTTTATTACAACAGACCGTCATAGCCATAAACATAAAACACCAAAATCCTCTCCGGGTCGACGGCGATCGTTGGTGCGGCTGTGCGAGGAGGTCCGGGGACGGCGGTAACGTGCGGGAGAGGCGGCGACGGCACCGAGCATCGCCGGGACGGCGGCGGTCACGCCACGCTGTCTCAGGCCTCCCCAGAAATAACGGGGGCCTGGGGGCTGAGTGGGTTAGATGCCGGCACGCAGCCAGTTACCCGCGCTATGAGATAGGTAAGATTTTTTAGTTTCGGTCGATGAATTATTCAAACAAAACGCAATTACCAGGAGCTATGACCTTCGAGTATATAATATACCTACGGTGTATCGTTCGTTATATGATTAATATTTAATCTCTATAATTTAACAATTTAAATTAAATTACCGGAAGTTTGTCGTAAAGATAATTATTACTAATATTATCAGGTTTATAAAAACAAGACAAAAAACTCACTATGTGGAGCATTCATGATTACGCAAGGTTTTACTTGAGCCAGAAAATTTCGTAAAGTTAACGGGTTTTAGAATTTTTGGTCTCATCAATCATCAGCACCAGTATTAACATTCTACAATTTTCTGACTCAAAAAATAGTTCTGGTTCGCTTATTGTGCCGAGTCTTTTTGTAGCTTTGCAATTCAAGTTCTAGACAATAATTATTACATATTTCTCCTTCTGTGGGTTCGCCGCTAATTCGAAAAGTGAATAAACTGAACAAGTTCAATTATCTCACTAATATTATTTCTTCCGTAACACCGCTCCTAGCTCTGCTTATATACACCCTTAGTGTTCTTCTGGAATAGCTTCCAGAACTACTCCCGAACGTTCCTCCGGGGTCCGAACGTTCTATTGTTGGTACTTTCGGGTCAGAAGTAGCTTCCAAACATTCTAATAGTCAATTATTCCTGAGAGTCAGTTTTCGAACTTTCCCTATTATGATCGAGAGTCCCTATAAGCGCCACAACGGTACTAGGAGACCAGGAGTAACAGAAGGTATAAAGAACGCATGCGGCCAAGCGATACGTCTCACACGCTCTGGTAGGAGGCCCAACACTCCATCAAGGAGCATTGCCATTTAGTCGGTATCCAAGCCAGAGCCCCACATTGGAGTGAAGGAATGCATTTCCAACCAACACCTTATCTGGTGTGCCCTAGCTATGACAAGGAAGTTCGCATTTAGATGACTTGGTTTAGGCCTACCCATATTTTTAGAACCCTTATAAAAACTTATACTTTTCGTCCAGCTGAAGTGCGCGTCAAAAACAGCAACCAAATAAAACTGATTGTTACAGTTAACTTCCACTTTTAGCACTTCTCCCCTTCCCCTTGTGTTCCTCAGTTCATATAATACCATTGAGGATTCACTAAGTGGAACTTGGTTTTAAGGCCTCTGTCATTGTTAAGCAGAATCTGCCTTGCAATTATTGCAGTCTTGGTCTTGGTGTGTGCAAATAAAAAGACAAGACCAAAACCAAATCTCCAGTAGCAAGACCAGGATCAAGGCTGAATGTTTAATATCAAGACAATCAACAGTATTGGTCTTTAAGCCTCAATAGTCACAGATAAATCGGAAGCCGTCAATGTTGAGCGTCTGAAAACGCGAATGAGAATCATTTGCATTTTTTTCGAAAAAGAACGAAATTTAAAAAAATATATTTTTCACGATTTTTTTGTTATTCTCCGGAGAACGAGATTTGGAATAAAGGAGAAGGGCGTTTAGGGTAATTGCTTTCGAGGAACTTGACGTTATACTCGAGGGAGTGACAATCAACCAAAAAAGGGAGTGTGCGGAAAAAGTCACTCTATAGGGTCAAAACTTCATTTGACCCTGGAATTGGTTTTCGCATCCCCGCAACCGGGCAGGACGGGAGGAGGGAGTAGACCTTATAGATACCGATTCGGAGTTTTGGTAAGTTGTTCTTCCGACTTCTGACTGAAAAATAATTAACAATAGGTTGCCATGTCATTGAGATAATGGAAAAGATAGTTCACAAATAAAAAAAAAGTCAACAAATCAATTTTTCACCTCTTGAGTGGTTGTTAGAATGTTAAAATAATGATCGTGTTTAATCTTTCTAAAAAAAAAAAAAAGTGTAGGTACGCCAATAAGGGTGAAATCAGTAGTAGGGGTGTTTGAGGTAGTCGAACTTGGTAGTCGATCACAAAAAGGAAGTGCGCGGGAAAGTTATTAAGGGTCACAACTTCGTTTGACCCCGGAATCGGTTCTCCCCTATTCCCTCGAAAACGGGAGTACGGGAGAGAGTAGATGAAACGATTTGGAATTTTGGCGAATTATTCTTCCCACTCCAGACTGAAAAATATTTCATTAAAAATAATTCTTGCAACAAAACAATTTTCCACCCCTTGGTGATTTATTGTTACAGCCTTGATCGTCGGTCTTCTTCTTCTTTGTGCCTTGTCCGATTAGCGAACGTTGGCTGTCATCAAGACAATCGAGATCTTATTAATAGCTGCTCTACCATTTTTGCCCTACCATTGAGGTAGATTTTTCAGCCAAAATATTCTTCCTCGTTCCTTGGTGATCACCTTTCTTAAAAAAGCATTATCCAGACATGAAAAATTATTGACTCACAAAAAAACATTTTATACCCTCACAGGGGTGTATTCAAGGGTAGGGGTGTTTGGCGTATTCACTCTCGAGGAACTTGACGTTATACTCGAGGGGTGACAATCGCTCAGAAAAAGAGAATGTGGGGGAAAAGTTACTATAGGGTCAAAAAAATCTTTGACCCCGGAATCGGTTGTTGTTCTTCCGACACCTGGCTGAAAAATATTTAATAATAGGTGTAGGTGACCATGTCTTGGAGACGATGGAACAGATAAGAGGCTCCAATTTTGTGTAAAATGAACAAGAATTTGGAGCTGTAAAACCTGACATCTGTGTTTTGGGTGTTTAATTTTGGGTGTTTAAAAAAATTCGGAATTTAATTTCATCAATTAAAATTTATTAGATAATGTAAAAACGATGTGAAATTAAACTGGAATTACTCTATTACATTTTCGTGTGTTGAAAAATCGTCGGCACGTTTGCATGGAATCATTTCTGCGATGATTTGGTAAGGATCAATCAATTAGGGGTTGTTTACCCAACTGATTAGATGTTAATAAAAGCAAAAAATTCACCTTCAAAATATACTTTGCCTCTACCGGTGGTTTTTGTACATTTTGACTGTTATCATTTATATCATCCAAAACACCAATGATGCCAAGTTTTCGTTGGCTTATCCTGTATACCTACTTCCACGACAGAGGTTATTTACATATTATATGAGTGTATATAAATCCTAGTTTGTTCTTACAGAAAATTAAGAGTCTCTCTCTCATCTCTTCCATCAAGTACGTCGACCTCTTTCGAATCGTTACGTGCTCGGTGCTCGTATGTATAAGTATGTTTTTATGTATGTATTTTCATAGCCTTTAATGTCGATGTTCTCTGGAAATAGGGAAACACTCTAGTTACGTAGACGTTTGAGGTTGTTCCGTCGATTTAAAGAAAACGTTTGTGGTTCTCCGAGTGTGACTATACATACAACATACACACATGCAAGCAACGAGGTAAAAGCCTCAATGAATAGGTAAATATTTGTTCCTGAAACTTAGTTGTTTATATACTTATCGCGTTACACAAAAGCACTTGGAATTGGATAACAATAATCCTGCACTGAGTTTTTTTTTTCTCAATTTCTCTCTACAACTAGTGTAAGTGTTTCACTTGGCAAGAGCATTCCCACATCGATTTCGCACCTTTCATTACGTGACAGAGGGGCTAGGGGGGAGACATCAGGGATGCAGACAGGAAGGCCGACGGGCACTAAATCGAACATCGGCCGCTCGCAGTTTTAAATAATTCAAGACGGCAATTTCCCTCGACCCTTTTGCATTATCTCGCTTACACAACTTTTGCTAATTCCGAGGCGAATCACATTTTCCATTTGCATCGGAAATAGCAGAGCGGTGCGTCATGTGTGCGTGAGTGTGTGTGAGTGTGTTCGTGTCGCCGGTGCCGCCGCCGGGGAAAAATACAGAAATGGGTCAAACGCTCACACATCCAATGAAGATAATAAATAAATAGCACGAGAATTCATATTTTCTAGTCGCATAACAATGTGACAGCTGGTATTATTATTAATGACAGTGCAGTGAGTTATCGCTTCCTCGTCATATCCGAAGCGGCAATACCAAAAGAAAAAACTTCAATTCTTCTGTATCCCAAAAGAAACATTTACTTGAATATAAGTAGCCCAAAAACGACGCACAAATGGAAACAAAGTGATGAAATATGAAAAGATTAACTAGAAAATGGCCTTCCCACTCGAGCCGTTATTCAGATGTTTGGCACACAATTATTGTGAAACAATTCATTGTTACAGAGGGGTTATTTGTTTATCGACATTTCAATTTTCTTTACTATTATTGCAGTTTCCGTGGTATTACTTTTTTTTTCAATCGTTCACTCTAGATCGTCTACTATCCAAGTGAGCGAGTGTTTAGGACGAGTAACTATCCACCCCCCCCCGTCCCTAATAAAAATTTCAAAGTCTCCCCTCTTCCCTAAAGATTGGTGGTGGGAGTGAACTGGGGGTGGGAAGTAGTTTTTTTATGTCCAAAGATGGCCCTTTCCAAACCAATTTTGCCTCTTTTGCAATTTGTCTCTGGAGGCCGTTTTTTAGTCACAAACAAAGTAAATGGATTTTAAAAAAATTAGTGTTTGGATTACATAATATAAGGGTTGAGGGTTGCATATCGCATTAAAAAATGCTTCAGAGCAAAGTTTCTAATTTTTCATAATTCGCAAAAAACATGGTGGATCCTGTTTAAGAAGTCTAAGTCACCCGTACCCCTAGGACAGTGGGTTAAGAAACTTTTTTTCCAGAAATGATGCCTCTTCTTAATTGTTTAAAAAAATATTAAAATGGATCATTTGAGCGGGCAGGTGAATTTGAGAAATCAACTTTTCAGTGGTTTCCAAGTCAGGAACAATGGAGGAATCTGTATTTGATGGCCCAGGGTGATTTTCAAAAACTAGGAATGTCCCCAATAGGCTTTTTTATTAAAAAATTTACTAAGGACCTAATAAGAAGTAAAGAATTCAAATAAGTAAAAGCGTCGAATAATGAAAACACTTGTTACGAAAAAAAAGTGTAACCAAGAGTTTTTTTTTAGAAAACAGCTTAAAATTTTAGTTAAAAATAAATTTGAAATTTCTAGACTTTCAGGGAATTATAAGCTTATCCTGAAACTTTTCCATCTTCTAGTCAACCGCATACTACTTAGACACTTTACAGAGGCAACTAAATCTAACTTAATTTGGCGAGAGTTAATGTTTCAAAAATTGTGATCACCAGAGATGTTTTTTAAACATTTCTCAGCAAGCAGAAGAAAACTCCCGGGAAATGAAACCCGTGGAAATGAATAGCGGTGTTGCGACCCAAGAAAATTAGTTTCAAACTCAAATTATGTAATTTTCGAGTATGAATTAAGTTCCATTTTTTGTTTTGTCGCCTTGCGACATCCGAAGCTTATAGCGCGGACGAGGGAAGCAAATAACAGAACCCTCTAAAACAAAATTAGCTCGAGGTAATTTTGCTCAAAGCAGTTTTTTTTTATTTACCTCTCCTGTTACGACTTGTTAACAAAAAAATAAAAATTAATCATCCAATTTATCATCGAAACAAGGCTTGAGTAAAGAAAAGACGAGCTTTCAGAAATGGGTTTGATTAAGAGCTGCCTGTTCAATGGAAAAATTCCTTCCCATTTATTTGCAGAGAAAACCATGATGTTTAGTTTATCGATCTCATCTTATAATGCATTTCTGTGATGAGAAGGCTTAATTGAGGTATTAATGTAATTTGAGTGCTGATCTGATCGATTAATGCAGTTCGAGTATTTCAACTTGAGTAAAAGAACAACATTAAAAGTACATAAGTTGAACAACGGCTTTATTTTACTTCAATCCAAGAACAGAAATTGAAGAGCAATTTCGTGCCATTTAATAAGCCTCTCTATTATTTTTTACAATTTTCTCTCTTAGTCCCTATATGTGATCTCTATCAATAAAATGTGATAAAATGTGATAAAAAAAAATGTTTCGTAACTTCTTGCTTTTTTGATATGTTCCCTTATTACTACTTCAAAAATCCTCATTTAATTTTCATACAATTTTTTGAAGACGTTTGGTATGTTATCTTGTGAAGCTGGAGGCTCTATATTACGTTCCTTCATAAAAAAAAAATTTCTGCGATTTTATTGACGATAAACGATCAACGCCAGATGATAAAGATTGTGAGAAGTTTTCGTTGGTTCTTCTGTAGTAGCAGTCCTTGTAATACTGTTAGCGCCATCTCTCGTCAATGAAACCTATCTCAAGCTCTTTGAGTGTAGGAAATGATAAAATTACAGATCGTTACAGATCCCTATTTGGTAGCGTTCTAACTTCAAAATAACTTAATCTAGTTAAAAGCATTGCCAAATAGAAGTTCATAATATTTTTCATCCTTCTTATTGGTGGTAAATATACCGCAATGCAGTAGACATCTTTAGCGACTCATATTAACCCTTAACTGGTATACACCTTTTTTCTAACGTAACTGGTATTATGGGGTCACAGTTGACCCCAATTTAAAACTGGAGTAACCAGAAAAAAACAGCCAAAAAAGACATTTTGGAGAAACAAGCACATTCTTTAGCAAAACAATTACTATATTGATTAATTAAAAATAAATATTTCCTGAAAGAAAAAAAAATATCGACATAATTGAAAACATTTTAAAAAACATGTAATTTTTTCAGGTCTCTAAAAAGTTGGTCCTAAAACTCAAACGAAGAATGTCATGGTACTAACACCGCCTGTTCTTCTTTTTTTAGTCTTCATCAGACGACTTGTAACAAACAAAAACATAATTAGAATGTTGAAAAAAAAAACTGACACTGACGTTTTGTCTTACATTTCCAATATAGTGTTGCAGGCATTATAACATTTACTAGAACAGTTTCTCTGTCAGATAGATCGCTATTTGACTCGTCGAAAACTCCAGACGATCTTGGCCCTTCTTCTAGATCACTATCATACATTAAAATATCTGCAAGTTCTTTATCAGATAAAAATTTGCGTGTCATTTTGAATATAAAAAAAATCGTAACTGGTATATTGGGGTCAGAACTGACCCCAACAGACCATATCTACAAATCAGTGCAAGATACACCTTCGCACGTTAAACACCGTCTAAAAGGCCCTGATTTAGGAGGGTACTGAGCTGCTCGACATTGTGTTGCCAAAACTAACGAATTCCCTTGAGATTTAATTCACTTGGGGTCAGGAGTGACCCCAGTATACCAGTCAAGGGTTAAAATGAGCAAAAAAAAAATTTTCCGCTTTTTTGAGAAAACTATTGACTTTATGGTTTTTTTTTCAGACTTTTGTTGCGCTAAACTATGCTCACAAAATTACGTCCCATTCTGAAGACATCGATTTTTTCATGAAACTTTTGAATAAGTAGTGGGAGGCACTTCCTAATAGCCAAACAGACCTCTAGAACTATTTTACATCAAATTACAACAATCGTGAGACTCGCCTTTTTGGCTCGCATATCTTCCCAACAGCAATTATCTTCCCAAACTAGAACAAGACACACGCGATAATTTTATCAATAAATTATGCAGTCTCCTCCTAGTTAAGCGTCCTTGAAGGGAAGCGAAAGAGAATGAAGGAGACATGGGTCGACCCGGGATGAGAGACGCGGAATGACTCACTCGCGACGGACAGGCCGGAACGTCCTCGTCGCTCACGTCAGCCAGAATTCCGAGTTTCCGAAGTTCTGAAGTTCCATTCTCGTTCCAGGAGGAGTTGGGGGGGACGATGAGATTTAAGGTTTATTCAGAAAACATGAGCATTCCAGCTCGCTCTTATCATTTATAAGTTATATAAGTAAGTATATCCGCGTGTGTGTATATAGGGAACGTCTAGGGAATCACGTTCGATAATCCGATTGGAGTGGTGGAGTCGAGAATGAAAAAGTTCGGAAATGAGTTCTTGAGAAGGAAAAAAAATAAATAAAATTATGACGGAATTAAACGCTTCAGCAGAGAGATTGATATCATAAAATATTCATCCGGTTTATTTTTATCGCCATAAATCGTTAACTAAAGCCAATTAGAAGGGTGTATTTGACCTCTTCTCATCTGGACTTGTGCGCTTGACCCTTCAATATAAACAGAATTTTTTTGCTTTTGTAATATGGAAAATTTTACGCCGTATGGAATATTTTTAATTCATGGTTGCAATTTACACATTAGATATACATACACAGAGAACTCTGGCGTATTTTTGAAATCCCCGACTTCTACACGGAACACTGAATAAAATGAGTCGACAAGTCCTTATAAACATCTTCCGGAAAAGACATCCAGTCTTTAACGCACCCCTAATTGGTTGTTTCATTTTATTTCAAGAACGGGAAAAAATACACAAACAACCAACGATTTGCTGACGGCACTTCCTTATCACATTAATATTCAAACAAATCTCTCCCAGCTTCCGCGGTTTCTTCTCATTTCTCGGAGAGCTCTGATAACTTACTCCTTGTTACGGCGCAACTAAAATCACCGACTTGAGATTGAAAGGGAATGGATTCTTGGATTCTTGTAAAAAAAGTTGTGAGCCTCATCCGCATTATAAGCTAGCAGGGGAAGTGAAATGTGAAGTCATTTAGACTCATTTAAGTTATGCTAAATTTTTGAAATCTATCAAAAAGTGTTTTTTAAGAAAAAAAAGATTGTTCCAGACATTATAGAATGTTTTATAAAAATTCCGACTGTTTAGAGCTATAGCATGTTATTGAATGTTCAAATCAAGAATGTTCCAGAATGTTCCAGAAATATCGGGTCGTTTATGGATGTTATGGAATGTTGTTGGATTGTTCCAGAATGACCTGAAATGTTAAAAAATGATCTGGAATGTTCTGGAATGTTTATGAATATTCCTTGAATAGAATAGAATATGAATAGAATGCTTATAGAATGTTCCAGATGTTTAACGAAATTTCGGAATGTTCCAAAATGTTCTAGAATAGATCCATAATGTTTTAAAAAGTTTAAGATTTTTTTATAATATTCCAGAACGTGAGAGAATGTTCCATGATCTAGAAAGTTCAGTATTGTTATTGCTTTAGAAAGTTCCAGAATATTCTAGGATGCTCTAAAAAGTTCTAGAATGTTCTACAAAGTTTCAAAATAGGCGATAAAATTACAGAAGGCTTTAGAATGTCGAATAAAGTTCTTGAAAGGTCCAGAATTTTCTAGAAAGATCAGATTTTTCTATTAATTAATTTACGAAAACAAAAAAATCGTTCATTTTGGGGAAGATAGATCATAGTTGTGATGAGGATAAGTAAGATTAAGACCAAGATCTAGGTTTTGTCTTGTTCTTGCAAATTAGGTTGCATCAATAGACTTGGTCTACGTCTTGGTCTTTTATATCAAATCCCGATTGCAAATCTTTTGCGGTCCCTGAAATCTGATCATTTTGATATACCCATGTCAAAAATGAAGTAAAGCAAGTAAAGTTTTGGCATTGTCCTCGTTTTCGTTTTTCTATAAGACCAGCACCAAGACTGCAAGTCCAAAAATTAAAAGACCGAAGAAAAAACTTTCCCACCATTGTCTCTATATACAAAATCACCTGTTTGGTGTTCATTTATATTGCTACTGTTGAAACTGTTGATCAAGAGACTTGAAGATTAAAAAATCATGGCACCATGTGGACGTAATTAGAAGACCATGTTAAGACTGCCGTCGCTTATCCATTAAGCAAAGATAAATCCATTCTTTGCCAACTACTATTGAAAATTTCGCATATAAACTAGAAGGATGACAAGTTCTTGACAAGTTATTGTCTTTCTGGTGAACCGAAGTCGCCATAATCAGCTCCAACATTGTCGATCTAACTTGAGTGGCTAATGGTGAACATTGTACGATGTTGGTAATCTTCCCTTATTAATTTAAAGAGGAAAAGTCGAGAAATCTCAGCCGAGGAGATCTTAAAGCGTGCCAGAGTAGTTGTAAGCGCTTTTCCTAATTACCAAGAATGGTTTGGCATCTCTTCATTGAACAGTCTACAGAGTCTCCTGTAAACATCTACCCGTCCCGTGTTTTCGAGTCTTTGAATTTCGATTTCCATCACTCGTCTACTTCTGGTAAGTTGACACCAGAAGTACATCAGTTTACTTTATAAAAATAATGAATTGTAGGTCAATGAGTATAAGCACACAGAGTGCAATTGCTAGCCTGATAGGTGGGTTCGGAGCAATCCTCCATCGCCCATAACAGTTGTCATGCTGGCAGTGCCCGAAACTCCAACCAGAGAGTTTGCTTCCGCATCTAACAGCAGAGCCTTCCAGAGTACCAAATCAAGCACAGACACGTGTTTCGTTCTACTGGAACTCATCAGTGTGCTGCATTCGGAGTGTCTGGAGGATGCTGTCGGATGAACGGAAGCCGGGGCCTCTTAAGGGCCTGAACTGACCGCTAGATGTCGCTCTATTTTACACCACACGGAGTTCCGTGTTAATGCTGGCCTTAAGAGGCCCCGGCTTCCGTTCATCCGACAGCATCCTCCAGACACTCCGAATGCAGCACACTGATGAGTTCCAGTAGAACGAAACACGTGTCTGTGCTTGATTTGGTACTCTGGAAGGCTCTGCTGTTAGATGCGGAAGCAAACTCTCTGGTTGGAGTTTCGGGCACTGCCAGCATGACAACTGTTATGGGCGATGGAGGATTGCTCCGAACCCACCTAACAGGCTAGCAATTGCACTCTGTGTGCTTATACTCATTGACCTACATTTCATTATTTTTATGAATTAATCCTTGAGTATACTTGCCTTCTGTTTTCTTCATCAGTTTACTTGTTACCGCTCTAAGAAAATCACTTCTTGATTACCCAGTTGGTCCAACTCTAGCTCCGGGTAGTTTGTAGGCAAAACTCAGATAGTCCATTTGTCATTTCAACTTTGTTCAAATTACTAAGGAAGTTTTGTTGTTGAATTATGTAATTTTATTTTGTGAAATCTTAATTGTGGTCCAAGCAAGCAACTTTTTACTTCACGGTTATTTTCGCAATTGCGAAAAACTTGATGGAGTTTGGGTTTGCCCACTGGATAACGGTTCCCAGAGGAATTTTCATCCAAGAAAACGTAACCGGTTAGTTTAAGATATTTGTTCTAAAGACATGTTTGAAATCTTTCGAAATATTATGGACAATCATCTCCATGCCTGCGACAATCTTTATGGAAAAGATGCCCACTTTTAGCCTTATGAATGACAGTGTTATCCAGAGACATTCCTGAGCGGTAAAATTTTTGTCAAAAGTTCTCCCGAATTTTTTTTTTACGGATTGTTTCAAAGATTGTGTATATCAGTTCCCAAAATTACGGATCAAAGATGTGTTTGTCGAAAAACCACTAACCCGCTTGATTTAAAATGTATTATTTTCCTAACATCCTCTATAACAAAAAAATTCTTCAATGATCTATAAATATACCTACACTATACGGGGTGTTTAGATAATAAAATCTATGTACAGTTTCCGGCAGCCCAAATGTGATGGCGTTCGCAACAAATTGGACGGCCGCAACTGTACACAGCTTGATACCAAAATAAACATATGTATCTCAGTGGCTCCAACACCCGTATAATGTTGTAGAACAAAATCGATACATAAGTATAATTCGATGTAGTCCGAGAAGAGGGTTTCCCTGCGGCGAATATCGAGGGAACCGCCGGAACTGGAACGCCAGCAATTCCCGTCGACGGCCGGGCGGGCTGGCGGGACGCGGAACAACTGAGACGTCAAACTATCCCGTCAGGGGTTAAACAGCAGTTATTTCTCTCCGTCAAACTTTGGCAAAGACAAATGCAACAATTTATCGGAGGAGTAACAAGAACCCGCGCTTGCGTTCGTTTCAGCATAGCTCCGAATCGATACCAATTCCATTCCTACGGACTTGGACTACACGAAGACGAAGCTCTAACGGCCAAAAGTTTGTTATCTACATGCCAACTTCCCTCCCCACATCACAGTTCGCTTCATTACCAGAGAAAGCGAGAAACATCCTCCAGCAATTAGCGTTTTAAATATGCATCAGCTTTCAGAAGTCGTCGATTCCGAGCGAAGCAGTATAGGGCAGGTCGAGGGATGAAGGTGGTAGGGGCAAGCAACAAGCGGTTGCGAGGGGAGCGGACCGCTGCTGTCACCTGGCGGAGGCGCCCGGAAGCGGAAGGGGGCGCGAGGGGCCACCTGGCGGTCGGGGGCATAGATAAGGCTAGAGTCGGGGATCGATATACCACTATATTTGGGTTTGCCGAAATAATTACCTCTAATCTGGTATGCAGGGAATGGTGTTAGTGTTTTGGTAATTAATCAATTATTACGTAAAGCTATTTATATTTGCGGGCTTTGGGGTCTATTTCTTTCAACTGTATAGAGGAATTTGCTCCTCACAATCGCCCCACATAAATACTCCCGAGGGATACTAATAATGTAGCAATAACTCTCCCGTCGCAAAATAGTGAATATTGATAACTGTTGTACTGAAATACGAGCAAGTATCGATTTCATTGTTGCAACCGAGGCTTGGTTGGTGCTGGTGACTGTTAAACAATGCAGCTTTGGAATTCCATTGTCTTCTCTTGCCAATGTCAATGGAACATGCAGATAAGCGCCCATAATACACCCTCGCTTCCCAAATACCCATACCTCTGAAAGTACAATGGAAAATAGGCAAAGTTGGTAGCTCTGAATATGAAATTTTCATCAGCATCAGTTATTGTTGTAACGAAGTAACTAGGTCAGGTATTAAGCAACTTTTTGGGTGCTCATATGAGTGTGTACATAAATTAATAAGTAAAAATTCCCTCGTGGGCTTTTTCCTTTCCAATCCCACGATATATTCTTGAAGCGTAGATCGGTAATTGCAGTTCAGGACTTTTGTCATCGGAATTACTTCGAAACTTTTGATACACTTCTTTTATCTGAAAAGAGTTTAAAGACAGCTGGGAGCGTTCTCAGGTCTTTCTAGATGCTCCTCTTGAATTATTATTGACTTCTCTCTCAGATCTGTGTAATACCTTCGTGACTTATTGCGACAAAACATGAGATAAGCTTCGATTCAGCTCTCAGGTTATTAATCTTAGTTTTGCTTGTAAATAAAATAAAGATTCTTATTATGTTTTCTGCTGCTTTTATTTCTATTAAACGTCATTTCCAATATTGTTTGATGTTTATATGGCAATTTGATTCCTCTTAACGGGAAATAAAACCACAGTCGCGGTGCGGCGTGGACGATGCTGCCGTCTTGTCATGTCTAATTTGACGGGCTGTAGCGGGAAAATTCACCGAAAGCGGCTCGAGTCGGAGCTGGTTGATTTTTAAGAAGTGGGATCAGTAGTAGCAGAACTTTTTTTTTGTAAGATCTGTCTTCCGAAAGTGGAAGGTTTCAGTTGGCCGACTCCATTATCTTTTCCACTCCTTCATCTGTTATTTACTTGTTTGGTGTCTTATACATATTTCAATTTTTTCCACGACTATTTGATTTTATAAATTTATAAAATTCTGTCGCTAACAGCAAATATTTCAATAAATATTGACCATTCAATAAAGATATCGAATTTTGGGAAATTTTGTTCTATATCTAAAATTCAACATTTTTGTGGAGCCCGTTAATAAAATTGAAATTTCTATTAGTTGCAAAATCGAAACTTACAGACGATAATTCACCATTGAAGGACGATCGATTCCTCCAGTTCGTGATATATTATTTCCGCATAGGAGGTTCAGATGTAGCTTTGTTACAAAGGTTTTCAAGGTTGAGTATAAGCTAAAGTCAGTACTTCGAACTAATCGCCGACACTCGATTGAAAGGCTCCTTCCACAAAGTGACTTCTGGTCGCTCTAAAACCTATAAGCTGGCCCATCTCGAGCTTAACGGGATCCAGCTGAGGGAGATGGAGTTCAAGTACCTGATGGGAATCGTCTTTATGAGCGACGAAAAATAGGAACAGCTTCAAGATACGGTTTAGCTGCAAGATACTTTTCGAACATTTCTACCTTAATTAGGGTTACAAGATTTTTTTATTGACAGAAAAATTTCTTTCCATCCTCGGATTGAGGGTTGCAGAAGACGCTTAGGCTCTCTTCTATGATACACAAAATATAAATTGCAAGAAATAGCGCGGGAACATACACTGTTAAATAGGGAAGTAACAACGCTTAAATACTTCTTTTAAAATTGTTCCATTAATGTTGCTAGTTTTTTCTTCTCCTTGGTAATTGAAAAGGGAACTGAAGTAGTCTTTCCATATAGAATCAGTTGAGCTTTAATATCAAAAGGCTGATACCAATAATAGGTCTTTGGTTTGGCGAAATTTTCAGCCTCTTGAGCCTCACCATAACCTCCGCCGTACAAGAAGATTATGATTCGAGCCTACATCTGCTCATGGGTATGTTTTGGCACTTTTCACTGCATTCCTGTATCTCGGATTGTCGAGAATATAATCCAAAATAAATAGGTTCTCAAATTTTGTATAAATAGATGCTTAAACCCAAACAAATCAGCGACTTTGTCTGAGAAAAGCATTAATAGTTAGCCCAAGCTAGAGCCCTGCGGGGCACCGTCAGGAAACCTGAACAACCTGGACTTATGGTTGGTGAGCTCAACGTATTGGGAACGATCTTGGAGATAAGTGACATTAGATGAAGATGCAATTCAAATAGTTTTTTGAGGGGGGGGGGGAGATCAGATGCAATTAATGTTCAAAAATCTTACCTCTTTACTTCCTGACAATCTTCCCAACACTTTATTTCTAATAAATCAATACCATGCTCCAGTTACTCCATCAAACTCTATTCACTTTCATCCCAGTTAATTAGAGAGTGAGATACTCTCTTAGTCAACATTTTCGCATCTCCTCGTCGCTCTATTCCCATTTTCTCTCTATTCATGTAATCTTATGCCTATTCACATTTCCAGTACATTTTACGAATAATTTATGATGTTTTCCAAGTGCATCGATGGGAGATAGAATCATATCTTCGCCCGAGAGCGCACTGAATGTTCCTGCTGGCTGCCGGAATGGAAGAGAAATAAAATAAATCAGTTCCGAAGCTCAACAGAACTTTTCGGCAAACACATCAAATCACGCGATGATAAACGACTGCCGGCTATATGCAAATTCAATAGCCCCGCTCTCTCGCTTTCGTCCCAGAACCTCTGGGATATGTTTCTCGTTTTTATTTTCCTAAATTATCGTAAATGATAAATCGTCCTGACATAAATCACAAACAAATCGCCCTGGAGCTAAGGGTCCTGCAAGAGGTCTCGGCGAGAGTGCAAAGCTCCCTCTAATGAGAATTACATTTGATAGTTTCAGCTCGATACCCAGGATTCGGATTACCTCGAATCCGGGTGGAAAATGAAAATACATGACATGCGAATTACAGGGTTATTCAGGGTTCGGGGTTCAGAAAGGTTCGACCTGGCGTGTATACGAGTATGTAGTTGAATTGGAAATCAGGTAGGTAATTTATTTCAGCGCTGTAACTAATAAACGTAAGCGGTTTATTTCAACTTTAATACGAGCTCCGAAATATCGGTTTTTCTTCTATAGCCAATATGTATAGTATTTCGTATCATTTCGCGGGTGTCAGTTTTAATTTATTGATAACAGTTTCAACTGGAAGATTCTCCTGAGTGGCACATTCACTCCAGATCAATAGTAATTCAGGATAACGGTAACTCTTCTGAGGAATTGGAGAATTCATTTATTATTAAAGACGCTGTTTCTGTTGTTACGTCAAGAATGACTGTCTGAATCCCTTATCTTGAATTAATAAAGTGGTCATTTTCTGTCCTGTATATTTTGTTGGGAAGATTTATTTCGTTTCCTAACGATCTTAGGCCCGTTACTATACAGTAAAATTAGACTCGATTAGTTATATTATGTAAGTACTACTACGTTAGTTGAATTATTTATTTATACATTTAAGTACTATTTATTTAGCTCATTTAATAATATGAGAAATGTGGTCTATATATACAAATAACTCAACTTTCGCATATTTTGTAAATCGAGCCAGATAAACAATTATTCTGGAAAGCGTTTCGAGAATTCGTTGGTGTCTACTCGTCTGTCCTCGCTACATTTCATCGAGAGGCTCGACCTGAGAAAATGGGAAATCAGAAGTTTTTTATTTTTTAAAAGTGACTTGGATTAGGATAAACCGTTATTATAATTTATTTTCATTACTTTCTTGTAAATAAATTAATTAATGCAATTTTTTTTGGGTATGGATAAGGGAAAGGTAGCCATTATTGTTACTTAATAATTGTCATTAAAGCTTTAAAAACTAAACGAATCGATACACTGGAGCACGTAACAAAGAATCTATCAACTTATCAATGCGATTTGAAAAACAAGACAAATTTCACCATCGAGAAATTCCTGAAGCGAAACCGACAGCGTCCGAATAATTGTTTCTCATGCAACAATCCAAATTCGTGGTGTTTTATTTAAATTTTTTTCCCGTAAAATTCCAGGTCGATTGACAATTAATAGATTTCACTTTATCGAAACAGTTTGTCATGAATTGAAACCGCATGCACGGAAAATCAATTTGTTCTAGTTATATAAACTACCAGAACCAGAACAATACCAACAGAATCGAAACCAGTGATTTCTTCAAACAGATCACCCGGAACGTGCGAGTTTCACCTCCGCGTCCTCGGCGTCGGCGGCGGTTTCACTCAGGGAATATCAACTCCCGAGGAAGACTTCAAAGCGGGCGACGGCGTCTGGAATCCAAGCCGGAGAGAGAAAGTCTCCAGAACGCTTCCCTTAATCAAAACCATTGACGTCGAGTTCGTGAGTGGTGAGTTTCATATGTGCAAGTTCCTAGTCCGGAAAACGTGCACGGTGTCCTAGATTTTGCCGGCTCGTATATCAAATATTGTATATTGACAGGCGTGTTTGCGGCGGAAGTTCTTCCACTTTGTAACCGATGAAGAATAATGCTCGTCCACCGCGAAAAGCGATATAAATATGCGATCCCGCATCAGCAGAGGACGAGACTTTTCATCGATCCTGAACGCGCACAACTCATCTCTCGTGCCATGTGTATACACCGGAATGCTAAAATCGGTACCGTAAATTTTGCAAAACCCGCGTTAACAATTTCTAATTATTCAGTGTTTCATCTAGAATGTAGGTCAGGCTTTAAAAGTGAAATTAATTTTTTATGCTACGTATACGAGTAAGCTGGTATGGTACAGTGTGATCATGCACAAAAAATTTTATCGCCGAAGTGCTGTTTTATTTTTAAAACTTGCCGTTTTGTTTATTTATTTATTATTTTTTTGGCGTAACGCAAAATTATAAATCATCATCCGCTTAATATCTGCGAAAAATGTGGCCATGTTGGGGTAACTATGCCATTATGTTTATGGATAAGTCAATTTTCACAACGATAAGCAAAACATAGTTGTCAGATCGATTTTTGTTACTTTATAACAGAGTGGGCTGCTACTCTTATAGTTTATTTCTGAAATCCGGGTTATTTCGACATTGGCAACACTGCCGCGTTTGACATTACGGGCAGAGGCATTAGAGTTGTGTATTTTGACGAAGAGAGTTGTGAGGAATTTTTGGTCGAAATGAAGCTGGTGTAAGCAAAATCAAAAAGAAACTTCGTGACACTGACATGCGCGTGCGTGGATGAAAGATTTGGTGGTGTTGCTCAAAGTGCGTGCGTGAAAAGTGGAAAACCCAAGAACCTCAGCAGCCTCAAGATCAACTGAACACCAGTTCTATGAGAAGAAAATTACATAAAGACCTGGGAGTATTTGCTTGCAAAGTGCAACTGACACTGACATAGGTGTTGAGGCAAGAGTAAGCCAAGCATACAGAACATCAAGGAGAGAGGCCGTCAAAGTGATTGCTGGCATGCCCGCACTGGACCTTTTAGCCGAAAAGATGGAAGATAGACAGAGAGGAATAGCAGACACAGTGGCAGAGGAGAGAATGCAGAGCGCCTGGCAATCTAGATGGGAACAGATAGATTGCTGGACAAGAGAGCTAATCCCACAAATTAAGCCGTGGATAAACAGAAGTTACGGTGAGATTGACCATGAACTTGCACAGTTCTTGGAAGTTTTGGATACTTCCTCAATAAAATAGGGAAAAGAAGACATGACAGGTGTGAAATGTGTGGAAAGCCCGAAGTGGACACTCCCCAACATGCAGTCTTCCACTGCGACAAATACTGGGCAGAGAGACAAATACTGTGGATCAAAATAGGGGAAACAAATGTGGGAAATTTTGAAGAAAGAATAACGTCGGGAAAACTTGAATGGGATGCCCTTACTAACTATATAAGGAAAGTAATTAAGACCAGAATGAAAATGGAGAGGGAACAAGTATGACAACGGCCAAGGTATAAAGGGAAAGGAGAGCAGGGAAAGAGAAAGGAAGAGCAAAGACAAGAAATGCCTTGTAGGCGGTACCGCCGCTCTGGGGACGAAGAATGGAGGGGTTTTAGTGGGTGCGAGCCCCACAGTCCCCTGCGATTGAATTAGCGCAGGGTCTGCGTGAGGCGTTTCCCCTCTACTGAAAAAAAAAAGTGTTGAGGCAAAATAACCATCCAGCAGTTAGCTATCGCTGGAAAATAATCGTTTCTGGAGCTCATTTTCACTTTGGAGGTTAGGTAACCCAGCAAAGCTATAGATTTTGAAAATCCAAAATATTGGTAGAGAATAAGCCAATTATTGCATCCTCAAAGAGTTTGTCTGTTTGGCGTGGGGTTTTGGGTAGAGTTTTGGCCTCATTTTGTCCCCACGTCTTTCAAAATAGAGATGGTGAGAGCATTACAACAAACATAGTGCATTGGAGAGACATGCCTAACAGATTTTTTTTTTTTGGGCGTCGTTAGAGTATTTTGGACTTGGATTCCAACAGAATGGTGCAACGTGTCACACCAGCCCCGAAACAATCGATCTTTTGCCACAAAGTTCCGTAATTGCGTTGGGGGTATCAGCCTTTTCGGTGACGCTGTTGGACTATTTTTATGAAAAATAAATATCCATCGAGCTACCCGTGACGTAGAGTC
This sequence comes from Malachius bipustulatus, assembly GCA_910589415.1. Taxonomy (NCBI): domain Eukaryota; kingdom Metazoa; phylum Arthropoda; class Insecta; order Coleoptera; family Melyridae; genus Malachius; species Malachius bipustulatus. The sequence continues at coordinate 41,785,854 of OU342633.1, forward strand.
TCTGAGTCACCCATAAATTGCGTCCGCGGCTTGCTTGGTTGGTAGTAGCCCATCCTCTTATACTTAATGTTGCAATGAGTATAAATGGATTTATTAGCTTTACCCAATGGCTTTATTAGCAATTTATAAAAGAAACCAACTGCTTTCCCACGGTTTATTTTATGCTTAATAAGAATCTGGAAACAATTCAGGATATAACTTCAATCGTTATTAAAATATCCTGAAAAACTGAAAATCAATGAGATTTTTGTCTTTCTACCTATAAGTTCTGTATGGAGAAATGTTAAAAACGGTTTATAAAAATCAAAGAGCTATCTTTCTCTCCATACACTGGATCACAATGGTTACTAAAGAACTATTATACTAGAAATTTTTAAACATTCCTTCTATGCAGCTTAAGCGAAGAACTGGACTTGATTGGCATTCACTTAAAACACCAGTGAGGTTACTTCCAAAGTTACAATGTAGACTTTATAGGTCGTTAATAAGGTCACAAAGTAACTTTATATCAATAAAACTCGTGAGATTGCAAGTCCGTTCTCTCTCTCTCTTCATATGAAGGTCTCTCTTCGCCTATAAATTCAAACCTCTAAACATTTCAAAATGCAAAACGTTACAATCAGGAAACCAATTTGATCCCAGCGAAATAACGTCCTGGATAATCTAAAATAGAACAGGAATTATTGTTTGATACAGGTACAAAACCGAATTTATGTGCAACAAATGCATGTGTGCCTAATCGTCACGAAACAATAAATTGGCTCGATTCGTGCATTACCTACGTCAACTTTGAATAACGAATCGTTGCACCGTTGAAAATTATAATTATAACTAAAACTATCCCGACAGAAATAACAACATAATCGTTTCATAAAATTCCATCGTATTAACCGTAAATATTTCGATGTCAGATTGTTATCAAGATCGAGCGAGGCAGGTGTTAAATTCGAACGAAATTCCGGCTCCCCGTTTACAGAGATGCCAACCCTTTGTGTAAATTGAATAAAGAGAAAGAGACAATAGAGGTCGCGGCGATGCGAAGTCACCGAGAGAGCGCCGCGGAATCATTTGCGTTAATAAATAAACGAGGGCACAATAAGAGTCTCGAGTCACCTTTGAAAAATCAAATCACGGCGAAATTATGTGCCCCTAATGAATGAAGAGCCGAGTTCTGCGGCACTCAAACCCGTGATGCGTCCCGGCGCATCTGCCTGTTTGTGTAATTGCAGGTTTCATTTCGAGGCAGCGACTATATACCGTCTCCGCATCCTGCCGCTCCCTCCCCGTGACCGCTGCTGTGTCTTCTCGGGACGGATAATGAGCGCCCCCCATCACTTCCCCCTGAAACACCCTCATTCTCGCTTCGCGTAATTATCATGAGCACCTCTACTTTTCTTTACATCACACCATGCATATCATCATGAGATCTATCAAGCAGGACTTGACATATTTGTAAACATCCCAGTCATTCGGAAGATAAAAAAATTATCTTTATCAATTCAAACTTTATCATTGGAAGTCGTTTGGAAACCAAGTAATTATTAACATGGCGGTCTTGTTATAGATTTGATATTATTATTACTAAATCATACGCCACTTTGGTACCCATCCACGTTACATGACGCTAACATGAAACTCTTGTTTATGGAGAAAATTGTTTTTGGAAATATCCGATTTCCCAAACACTGGGCTTATTTTGGTGTATTCAAAACGAGAAATAAACACAACGTAGGGTACAATAAAATGGAATTCTGTTGTTTTTGTATATCTCCGATTTCCTAATCATTATGAGTTTATTTTGGTGCGCTCAAAACGAGAAATAAACACAACGTAGGGGCGCTAACATGAACTTCTGTTGCTTTTGTAATTCTCCGATTTCCCACCATTGAGCTTATTTTTGGGCTTCAAAAGAAGAAATAAACACAACGTAGGAGGAGGCAGTGGAGTTCTTGTCGGTTCAGGTAGACGACCACAGTTTAAATTTCAGGGTTGAAATCGTTTGAGTATTTTGTGCAATATTGCGGTATCGGTCACGAAAGAACTTCACATAATATTAACATAATGTAGTTCCAGACTGGTGGTGGTAACTTAAAAGTGGGCTATTCTTCGAATCTCGCATTACCTGTTCCATATTTGACTCGATGATGAAAAAGTAGCTTCGCGAGTGCTCTGCGATCTATTAGTAGACAGCTGACATTCATGTCAAACATAAATCATTTCATCTTAAATCTACACCGCCAATAAAAGCGACATAATTCTTTAATTAATTGCAGCGCGTGACAAGAACAACAATCAACTGAAATTACAGAGCTTGCCATAATGATTAGATCGACGTCCTACGTCTTCGTTACAGTCGTGCCAGCTATACATACCTTTATGGAATCATCAATAACAATCCAGCCTGATATAATCGAACCGAACTGTAAACGAGATTAGAGTGACAAGGTGAAATGACAGAAGGGAAATTGATTAGAAGGACAGGAACCTCCCCCTCCTGCCCCGAGACAAGTTATTATTTATTCCGGGCGGCCCACGAGTCAAACCTGAAACATCAATAAAAATAACAATGGTAGACGAACAACTAACTAACAAGTAACAAGAGGAAGCCGCTCTTCGCATTTAGGCTAAGCCATCGAGCACGAAAGTCTACTACTTGAATAATTAATCTACCCCGCTTTACGGTTAAGTTCGCTGCGCCACTAATGGTGAACTTTACTCGAGGTAATTAATTGGAATACAATAACTGCTTGCTACTACCTATTCAGGTTCGATTATTTATGGACGTCACATCTTTTTAAGAAGTTCTTCCTGTTGTTTGAAAAACATCCACACCAAGTTATGGGAAATCTGATTTTAATTATACTTCGACTTTCTTAAAGTACGAAAATTACAATTTCCTTTTTTTCCACCTCTCGAATTCAAATTAAAGCCTGAATTACATTTCTCAAGATATCAGATCAAAATACACCCTCTCACCTGGAAAGATCCAGTCTATTTTGACTACGTCCTGCTTATCTTATCTTATAAACCTTTTAAGGCATCCATATAAACGGCCACGTCTCTTCTTTATTTGAAACAAGCAAATCCTTATCCGGGATTACGCGAAGGATTAATTAAAGGAACCTCTTAATTACCAGAGTCAAATAAGGGAGCTCGTGCGGGGGCTGTTTATCGCAGACGCATATCCCACTTTCAAGGCTGCTTTTTCTGTTCAGTCGTTCGGGCCAGGTGAGTATTATTCAATTAGGGGCTTATTGCAGATTCTAGGCTTCGGATAAATTAGATTAGCGTCCGGGAGAGCCGACCGCCAGTACCTGCAGATATTAACGCTAACCTGATTATTCTTAAATCCTCGGGGATGTATTAAAGCCCCCGGCAAGGAGAGGCGGTGTCAGGGTTCTTTAGTTGCAGGTTTAGAAAAGTAATTAAATAACGGATATCTCCGATTTATACTACAGGACGTTAAATGCGATCTGAAGAGCTCAGCAATCATGGAACTGGAAACTTTGTCGATTAAGACATCAGATAAACGTCCCTGATCGGTATTGGTGGAAGCGCTTGATTTTCTAAGTTTTGACCTAAATTTTATTCGATCACGATCGTAAAACCTTTCAAGTTCCAATAGAATGACATTAAAATGGTTTAAAAGAGACTCAAGACATGCCATTATAAGGAGACTTTGTACATGTTACTTTTTTCTCATCCGTGGTTCAATCAATTATTTTAATAGTCAATTAAGCTAATTGATTAATTTATTGATTATTGATTGATCACCATAATTTCATTAAACACTTTACAATACTTATATAATTTACAATTCAAGTTTCACTCTGTACCACTAATAACCGCTTTATAATTATTATGTTACTCGGTCTATATCGCCTGCTCATATCTCTGACTTTTTGTTCGTATCGGTATCGCTGTGGCAGAGCCAGGATAGTCGCGGTATTTTTTGGCATAGTTACTTAGTTTTAAAAAGAAAATAAATTATAATTAAATTACATATTTTACTTAATCAGGAGTCAATGAAATTGCACAATTTCGAAATACTGCATATTTAATTTTTAAGCAATATTAAGCGTCGTGAACGAAAAGCAAAAATCAATTTAACTAGGCCAAGAAACAACCACCGCGGCAAAAATTTAATGACGCTAGCTGAATTTTTTAATGTAACGCTGACTGCAGAAGGATTGGTAAACTGGAACAACTCGCATGGTTGTCATTTTCCTATCAGAATGCACCTAGCTTTTATTTACCTACGTCAAGTAACTGGACGACCGGTAAATAAAAGTCAAAGTGGCAACACTCCAGTGAAAATCACATTTCGAAACCCGAAAAGAGTAACTGATTTGGAAAGGGGTTTAGAAACCAAAAAGTTAGTGGTGTTTCGGGGACCGAAGAGGACGGTCAGGGCGTTCGCGCGAGAATTTAAAGTAAACGCGAGTGAGTGAGTTTGTTTCTTTGACGGGGAGATACCCAGCGGAGCTGCAGTCAGAGCTACAGAAAGGAAAGGGCAATCCAAGGGCTACGTCTAAGTAGTAAGTCGATGAGACTAACACTAGAACTTTACTGTTTTTCCGTTAGAAAGATTTTTATTAGTTTTTAAATTTTGATTTAAAGAAATTTTATTTTTGATTTTTTTATTAACGTCACCTGTGAAACTAAATTAAATTAATCAGATCAGGTATCGCCACAGCACTATTCCCACAAATAAAATGGTAGTTGATTAGAGTCAGATTGTACGTAAGATAGTTTTTTTTTTACCTTAAGTTTTTTTTTCTTTTTTTTCTAAAATTAATTTTTTCTTTTAAACTTTGCATATCAGTTTTTATAATCGAAATTTAGTATAGTAGATAATGAAATAATTAAGTGATATCTCAGTTGTGTAATTTTATTTTATTTTTATTTTAGTAAATAATTTTAATCATAACTTTGGTGTTCATATTTATCACCCTTGACCACCCTAACACTGAATTTCACATAAAGAGGGCTCTACTCTTAGCAGCCCCCGAATCTACGTGCCTCACACCCTCTGACCACTATCATTGGCAGACCGCTCGGCCCACTTGATAGCGGTCCAACCCCTTGACAGCCAGAAAGAAGGTGAGTCTACAAAAATTGGTGCCAAGAGGGTAGGCACCCGCCTCATCGCATAAAAAAGGCCGATAGAATAATTAAGTAGGTATACTCTGGATATGTCGAATAATGCAAAAGTTGATATCATGAGGGCATATGTGTAAAATTCACACATCACGGAAATGTCACATCACGTTATTATGGAAATGAGTGGCACACGCAATATTAAGTATGTACCAATTTGTTTAATAATTTTCATTAAACTGCATCATAGTTATTGAAACAGTTACAGTAGCTTCATAGAAGTATCTGAAATATTTGATTAGATAAAACATCAGGAAGGACTGTAATTCCAATTAAAAATTTTCTGGACGCGCGTGAAACATCTAATAGGTATCCTTGTTGTTCAAATACTCGCAGTTTTATAGTCTATTTACATCAACGACAGGGACATGGGCCGGGTGTTCAACGTGTATTTTTTAATAATAAATAGATTTTGACTGCATTTACATCTGACAGCGACATTTCGTTGTCGCCTTGTCATCGTCAGATATAAATGCAGCAATTTAAAATCCATTCAATAATAAAAATGCACCTCCACGGTGAAGACCCGGCCCGTGTCCGTGGCGTTAGATGTAAATTGACTTTTACTCTTTATTAGTTCAGTGCGTCATATTATTGGTTTGAATAACGGATGTGTTGTGTTCATATCCAAACACCTTCTTGCAGTGTCAGCTGTTTGGACGGTAGGTATAGTACCTACTTCCTGATGTCTTATATTCACAGATTGACAAAGTGTAATCTGTGTAATTAACCGTAAAATTTAATATTTACATTTAGGTTATTAGGTTAGGTAAGGTAGAAGCTAGAATTATTTTATTATTATCAAATAATAAATGAGTGACAGTGAAATTGAAATGAAAAACGCCTCAACTAATAGCACAAGATAGCAATGGATAATGCTTTACCCCAGAACTTCTAGAAGTGAAAAGGAAGATTATTAGTAAATCCCAAAGTTAGGTACATACTAAAGTTAGATAGCAAGTACTTGGGTAAGTGGATGCATCATAAAATCATTTGTTTCTATATCTATTGGGAGTAGATAAAGTATAGTACAATATCTCGAGCTGAAAGAAAATTTCGCATCTGCGGAAAATGCAAGCAGCTTGTATGTAACTTTTTCCACTTGTGGGAAAATGTCACTTTCAACTTTCTACTCGATTATTGTCATTCAATGCTGACAATAAAATAGAAAGGTATTTTTCCAACGCCAGAACTTCATTTACAATATACGATTTGGTTAGAATATAGTACGTTGATTATTGATTATAATTTACAACTCTCTTTCCTTGTCTAATAAGTCTCACTCGCTACTACCAGCGCAAAAATGCGGCCGGTTTCGGAACTAAGTTCGGCGCCGACGCGCAACACGTTGCCAAGCAAATTGTCCCGGGACACGTTAGTGGTGGTTCCTGTTAGTTGGACAGGGTGATTGGTAACTGCGGACAGCCAAAATCGAGCGTCATGTATAAAATCGTATTTTAAACATAAAAGGGAGAATAACTTTTTTCAAAATCAGGCCTCGTTTACGAAATATCTACAAAAATGTATAACTAAGGCCGTAATAAAAATATGTTTTATTCAGTATAACTGAACAACCATTTTGGAAATATTTCAGAAACGAGGCCTCTTCTTGAAAAAAGTTATTTTCTCTTCTATGCTTAAAATTGGATTTTATACATGACTTTAGATTTTGGCTGCCCAGTTACTAAAAAAATATATTTTAACAGCAGCCTTGGTCTTACATTTTTGGAAATATTTCCTAAACGAGACCTGATCTTGAAAAAAATTATTCTCTTTTTTATGCTTAAAATACAATTTTATACATGAATTTCGATTTAGGCTCTCCAGTTGATATAAAAAAGGTATTTTTTAGTAGCCTTAGTTTTACATTAAAAAAAAAACTTCCTAAACGAGGCCTGATTTTGGAAAAAAGTTGTACTCTCTTTTATGCTTAAAAGACGAGTTTATACATGACACTCGATTTACATTTTCTTGAAATAGTTCCTAAACGAGGCCCTCATCTTGAAAAAGAGTTACTCTCTTTTATGCTTAAAATACGATTTTCAACATGACGTTCGAGTTTGGCTGGCCAGTTACCAAACACCCTGCATTTTTAAATTCGGATGAAATATATTTATAGGGTTCGATATAATAACATGTCCAAAGAAAGAAAAAGTTGACGTACAATGAATGAAAGGACATCAATAAGACTTATAAAAATTATGATACCTTGTGAGTGCCACTTCACGATCAGATCGATGTACTTATAGGTAACGATTCGTGAAATAATTTATGTTTTATAACAAAAATTTACGGTTATTAAATGTTAATTAAGAACCTCAAGAAGAAAGCTCCCGCTCGTACTATGTCTTCTCGTGTTCAGTCTTCTTACTAGAACTAGTCACGATTAGTCGCAGAGGAAATCGAAATGACGTGAAGCAGTGGCGGCTTGTGCATTGTAAAGTTAGCAGTGAAGTGTATATTCTACACAGGATAAGGTCCGAAGAGCTAATTTTTTGTTATGAGGTCTAGTTTTTTTTAGATTTTTTTTGCTGCAAGATCCGGTCTCACGAGGTCCAGTCATCTCATAGGTTTTTTTGCAAGGTCCTTTTAGCTCCAAAATTTGATTTTTGCAAGGCCCGGTTTGACAAGGTCAGGCCAGCTCGTAAATGGGATTCCGCAAGGTCCGCTAAAAAATTCGAGCTTTGTCAAACTGAAGCTTGTCCAACCAGACCTTGCAAAAAATAAAATAAACACGAAGTGACCAGATCTTGCCAATACTGACAAGTGACAAAATCGACCTGAGCGGACCTTGTCAAACCGGACCTTGCAAAAGCAAATTTTAACTGACTGTAGAGTCTCTGAGATTTTCAAATTCTTATCTACACTTCTAAAGGTAATTTTTGAGGTGCATGATCATTAAAGTGTAATCAGAGACAATCCCGTAATTCTTCCTTTCAGTTTTGAAAGGAAGAAAAAAAAGTTAAAACACTAGTTTTGACTCCTTTAATAATAATTAACAGGAGATCTGATTCATCCCGTATCTTCTATAAATACAGACCGATAAAGTAGTTATCTCAGCTTATGCAAGAAAATGATTAGAGTCAGTGTGAACAATACGTTGTTGATCTTATTACATGTGATGAAAAATCGTTTCAGATCTGCGTGTGTGTGGAGGTATCGTAACTTAGTATAAAGCCTGCGCTACGTGGGTAGGTGCGCTGAACTTCATGATGTTGCCAAAGTAAATATTTACCTTGCCCGAGTTATAACGTTTTAATGTTGGTACACATGTTAATTGAAAATTTTAATTGTTCGTTTAATGCTAGTGCTTGCCACTTTAATCACCGAGCAGCGTTCTATCTTCGTCTCTGCTCTTTCGGCTTTCATGCGAAATCGCCGCTTTTTAATTAGTTAATTTGTTATTGGGCGGGCGTAAATCTCGTTTATCGTGTAAGTGGACGTCGGTATTATTGTGGAGCATGGAGTACAAAGATAAGTTAAGTAGCAGATGACGATGTCTGGTTTGTTGCGAGTCGAGCGCAGGCAGGTCGTAAATTAACACACTCAAGTCGACGTTGTGGCTGCTTGTGTATAATAAAATAACTTCTCAGTGCTTTTTATTAAGCACTAAGCACTGGAAGGTTACATCTTCAATAGAAATATAAATTTTGCAAAAATATTTAAAAAAAAGCGACATCGTCGCCCGCAGTAACTGTTACAGTTGCGGGTTGGAGGTAGGTAGGTATAGGTAATAACGAAGTAAATTGTAACAGTAGATGAGAATCTGCGATTACTTCGACAAAAGATTTTACTGCGTATATCGTTATCTGAACGGACGTAAAAGGAAATTTATAGGTCATGGAAAATTATAGCCGAGTCTTCTGATTTTCCCCGATGTTACGGTTCAGTTTCTCGAGTTAATGTCGATTTCGCATGATTCTCCCTCGCGAGGCTTTTAAACTCGCCTCGCCTCTCTCCTTTTACCATCCCTGCCGGCGGTCCGACTTTATGATTAATATCTCTAAACAACCACGAAAAGAAAACTTATTATTCCCTTCGTCTTTATTTCTGTCTTTGAAAAGCCATCAGGTCTCTCTCTCTCTCTCTCTCGTATTGGTTACAGTTACGTAAATGATTTGAAAGGGTTGTTTTATGTAGATCGTATTATTTTACGACCACATAGATTACTCTAAAGGACCATCATATTTTTAATGTATTTTATTTTTATTAGACATTGTATCGATTATTTCACAATTCGGAATTTGAATGTTTTTTTAATTTCCTTTTTTTTACTTCTTATTTCCAGCTATTGTTCCCAGAAGATTCTACAGGTTTGCTTGAATTCGGCCGTCAACACAGTTCTTGATCACTTGATGGAGGTCAAATGAGTATTTCTGCAAAGGGAGTATTCCTCCTTTTTGGAGGTCAAATGTGAATTCAGTTTTCTAAAGGAAATGGGTCAACTTCTTTCCATGAAGCTTATAAGCGGTGAGACGCAAAGAGTATGCGGTTAACGAATTTAAAAAAAAAAGTGACATAGCGCAACTACGTGCACCACCTCTCGATGGTGCATGGACACATGTCATATAGTCGCATTGCCGCTGGCAAACTTGTGACTAGAGCTCGAGACATGTAAAAACGGGAACAAAGCAGGAAGCGCAGCAACGAGTTTTCGCTACCTCTATAGCCGGTCAGGTATAGTCAAGTGCCTGATTCCAGGAACCTCATAAGTGAGATGATTTATGACAGCGGCAATGTCGAATTAGGTGTCCTTTCCTTTTACGAATACATATTTTATACTTTGACCGGTCATTTTAGTGGAAATAACCCCCCTTAAACATTAACAATTATTTTAAAATAGGTAACCCTCGCAAATGTTGTTTTTTCAGCTACATCTCCACACTCTCCTATGTGCGTCTCATTTCCACATTTCCAATTTTACACTATGCGTCCCAACTTTATTAAGAAAGCTTCTCATCAAGTCGAAGAATCGTGAACAGTGAACGTCGCCACCTAGACCCATCTCCTCATCCGCAGTGTCTTCAGAACTTGAAAAAGTCGGAGTGCGCTATATCTCAGGTGGTGGACTTGTCAGCTACTCTTCGGACAATGGTATACCCCCCCCAAACTGAAGCAGCTTATACCTAACTGACGGGATAACCATGGGGGAGGCTCAAACACTACTCTTGGCTTAGAGTTGCTGTCTAAGTAGCAGTACACATGATGACACGTGATTAAAATGTCATATTTTGATGTTAGTTGGTCGCTGAAGTCGGCAGATTATAAGTGACGTCGAAAACACTTCGTTTAAATAACTAATATCTCACGTAATTAAAGACAACGAACAGGAGACGTCAAAAAGACGAAATTTCACCTCCACTTTATGACCCACCTAAAGTACATGTTTTTCACGTCCAAAATGTCCAAATTACATGGATTTTAAGTCAATATGATGTTTAATTTGAAATTTTTTTAAGGCGATTTTTGACGTGGTTTTTAAGTGAATAATAATTATTATTGTCAATTTGTTAGCACGCAAAATCCTGAAATCTTCAAGAACCCTGCATCTATAGTAATGTCTGTCTGAACACCAGAAAATGACGTCATATCTGGTACCATGGTAGCATTAATTTCAAATTTGTTAGCACATACAATTCTGAAATTTTCAGTAATCCTGTATGTAAAGTAATTACGTATGAACACCAAAAAATGACGTCATATTGACATTACTGTGATACGATAGTAACAATATTGTCAAATTTGTTAGTACACAGAATCCTATCTTCAATAATCCTGCGTCTAAAACAATGTCTGTCTGAAGACCAGAAAATGACGTCATATTGACGCTGCTCTGGTACCATGGTAGCATTATTGCCCAATTTGTTAGCACACAAAATTCTGAAATCTTCAGTAATCCTGCATGTAAAGTAATTATGTATGAACACCAAAAATTGACGTCATATTGACGTTACTGTGATACCATGGTAACATTATTGTCAAATTTCTTTAACACAAATTCCTGAAATCTTCAATAATGCTGCATCTAAAGTAATGTCTGTCTGAACACCAGAAAATGACGTCATATTGACGCTGCTCTGATACCAATATTGCCCAATTTGTTACCGCACAAAATTCTGAAATCTTCAGTAATCCTGCATGTAAAGTAATTATGTATGAACACCAAAAATTGACGTCATATTGACCCTACTGTGATACCATGGTAACATTATTGTCAAATTTCTTTAACACAAATTCCTGAAATGTTCAATAATGCTGCATCTAAAGTAATGTCTGTCTGAACACCAGAAAATGACGTCATATTGACGCTGCTCTGATACCAATATTGCCCAATTTGTTAGCACACAAAATTCTGAAATCTTCAGTAATCCTGCCTGTAAAGTAATTATGTATGAACACCAAAAATTGACGTCATATTGACGTTACTGTGATACCATGGTAACATTATTGTCAAATTTCTTTAACACAAATTCCTGAAATCTTCAATAATGCTGCATCTAAAGTAATGTCTGTCTGAACACCAGAAAATGACGTCATATTGACGCTGCTCTGATACCAATATTGCCCAATTTGTTACCGCACAAAATTCTGAAATCTTCAGTAATCCTGCATGTAAAGTAATTATGTATGAACACCAAAAATTGACGTCATATTGACCCTACTGTGATACCATGGTAACATTATTGTCAAATTTCTTTAACACAAATTCCTGAAATGTTCAATAATGCTGCATCTAAAGTAATGTCTGTCTGAACACCAGAAAATGACGTCATATTGACGCTGCTCTGATACCAATATTGCCCAATTTGTTAGCACACAAAATTCTGAAATCTTCAGTAATCCTGCCTGTAAAGTAATTATGTATGAACACCAAAAATTGACGTCATATTGACGTTACTGTGATACCATGGTAACATTATTGTCAAATTTCTTTAACACAAATTCCTGAAATCTTCAAGAATGCTGCATCTAAAGTAATGTCTGTCTGAACACCAGAAAATGACGTCATATTGACGCTGCTCTGATACCAATATTGCCCAATTTGTTACCACACAAAATTCTGGAATCTTCAGTAATCCTGCATGTAAAGTAATTATGTATGAACACCAAAAATTGACGTCATATTGACGTTACTGTGATACCATGGTAACATTATTGTCTAATTTCTTTAACACAAATTCCTGAAATCTTCAATAATGATGCATCTAAAGTAATTTCTGTCTTTACGCTTGAAAATAATCAAAATTTGTGCCAAAAAATCATCCAGGTGGATGCTGGACGCTGGTCCAATTTTTATTGGCAAAAAGTTACAAAATAGTTGAAAATGTTCAAAATGCTCAGGTGAGAATTCACCGAAAAACGATACTGCCAACTTTGCGGGCATATGCAAATTCTTTCGTATATTAATTCATGCCATGCGGCTTGGAACTACAGTATGTAAAAAATTATACTCTCATGTCCGTACTTATCAAACTTCATAATATAACTCTGGGGTTATATTTTGAATTTTCTGACAGCTGATTGGTCTAAAATGCTCAAGCCCTACGAACGCTACGAATTTTTAATCAATGACATGTTCCAAAATATAACTCGAGGGATTATATTTTTATTGATGAATACGGGCTTCAGAGGAGATGTTTTGGGTTTATTATGCTGAATCCTCGTCTTATGAATTTCTATAATTTTGTAGTAGCACAAAATAATTTTTTCGGCCAAGCACAAAAATTTTAAGAAATGGAGTAAAATGACACGAAGTGGAATGAAATACATCTCGCTCGACTGTGGTAATTTTGACTTCGAGAACTAGCTCATTCAGCCACAGATACCTTTGTATTTTATAAATAGTTGAATAGACAAACACAAACATCCATGGTGAGTCCGGAATTAGAACACTCCCAACGACTTGCTCGCGTTCACGCTAAGCGGCTACGATACCGACTGCTTCCCAATATATTTTATCTGTATACCAATTTTATTCAGGTCTTGTTATTTTATTTACAATATTATTAAAAACAACCATAATAAGAAAGAGCAGATGATAAATTTAGAGGATTTTTTCTGCAAATCATAAAATGCCATCCAGAACAAGCAGCACTCAAGTTTAGATCTATTAAACAAACTTTACAAGAAAAACAGATTATACACTACTTGTCTCCTCCAACGTTCAGGCTCAGTAAGCTCTGAGGATTTAAGGACTTAAGATATCAAGGCGATATTGTTCCTGCGATCATTGACTCAGATAATGATAATCTTTCTATTGTGTCGTTTCTCTCATTTTTCGAATCATTCAAAAAAGGCATTCAGAAAATAACAAATTACAAAATAAATGATTACAAATAAACATTTATTTGACAGCAATTTGATTTCTCTGACCTAATCAATAGAATGGTATAAAGAAACTGAAAGGTCACAGAGAAAAAAAAATGTATGAGCGAAATAAATGAATTTCCAAGAGCGGTCCGCATTTTTTGTTCGTCAGGTGTATTAATCAAAGAAATAGGGGAACTGGAGAGGATTTTAGTCGCCCACATGGTTTAAGAAAGTGAAGTCCTTTCAGAGCAAATATGGTTTCCCAAAAATACAAATAAATTTCGCAGAAAAAAAAAACGAGAAAATAATTTCCCAGGAGGAAGCATTATTTGATCATTCATTCTTAACGCTCTTTTTCTGGAGTATGCTCGTTTCCCACTTTAGCGTTGAGACTAAATTAACTGATAATAGCTGGTTATGAAGCGATCCAATTCATGGGTTCGTTAATTTTCACACTCCACACTCTTTCCACCAGGTGACGAAAATTTTCTCCCGTTTCATTCTAACTCTGACGAGAAGCCAAAATCATCGAGCTAGACAATAATAAAGGTAACCAACCTTCCGCTCACGTCTAACGGATCGACAATCGAGAGCATCGAGCAGCAGCCGCAAGGATCATTTATTTATTCCTGGAGCAGGAAGTAAACGTGTCATAAACTAGAATCTTAATTATTATAGTCTGAGAAGCAACGCGAAGCTTTAACCTTATTTTACTTTTGCTCTTATGTTCGTATCAGTTATTACGAGCATTGCAAAATGTAAACTATACTCATCAGCAATCCAGGATTGCAGAGCCACTTCGCAAAACATAAAAGAAAATCAATACCAATTTCTATAGCATCTACCTATGCAATGCAATAATAAAATAAATGTCGATACAGCTGAGTTTCCTGACCTATTCTCCCGGTTGGAACGTAAAGACGAACCAGGGATTTTATGACATACCTTACACGAGATTACTCGTCTCTCTGCTCTAGCTCCGGAGAAATGACAATGATAAGGAATGCATAACAAGGCATAGCTCCGGCTCCAGCGGATGGTATCACATTGTGATCAATGATTATGCATGCGAAACGAACAAAGTATGGCTAGGGACTAAACCGAGAGCCGAGCTTGTCGAGTTTACCTTTAAAGTGTGAGAAGAGAACCTCGATTGTTGGCGAGTTACTCCCGCAGGGCCTCTTTCGCTCGCACTGCTCATTAGAATTAATCCCATGCAAATTTCATTTGCATTTACATGCATATCCATCTAAAATGCGATACAACATGAGACCCATTAGTAAATTCTCTTTCCTGCATTTGCATCCGCATGGACGATTTCTTGCTGCGCTGCGACAAGGGGACAATGCTCTTCACATGCTTATTTGATTAATTTGTAATCGAATCATTACTACAGTTATCCGAATTATTTCAATTAGTAATTATGGGAGCTTACATCGATTTAGAGCTATGATGGATGTATTAATCCAGTATTATTAGTGAAAATTATGATAACAAAATAAATTTGCGTTAAAGTAGTACCTTAAACAAAGGTACCAGTTCCCAGGTATCAGATACACGACGTGATTATAACGTCATATTTTGGTGATAGTCGCTGACGTCAGCAACCTACAAGTGACGTCGAAAGCACGTCGTTCAAGTATCGGATGTCTCACGTAATTAAAGACAACCAA
This sequence comes from Malachius bipustulatus, assembly GCA_910589415.1. NCBI lineage: Eukaryota > Metazoa > Arthropoda > Insecta > Coleoptera > Melyridae > Malachius > Malachius bipustulatus. The sequence continues at coordinate 41,800,997 of OU342633.1, forward strand.
TAGGAGACGTCAAAAAGACGTAATTTACGACATTGCCGTAAGTAACGAGATATTTTTGTTTAATGCTCGAAACGAAACTTGAGAGATTATAAGACCAACCTTGACGTGATTTTTTTCGCGAATAAATGACGTCTTTGATCTGTGACATTCCTTTGTTATTGCGACGTTGTAGGTACTCACATTACTAAATTCGTCATTTGACGTTGGATAAAAAAATGCCGCCATATTGATGGCTGTAAGCTTAGGTATAATGTAAATTAACAGAAATGACGAATAAATCTTGCTAAAACTTAAATTAACACAAAAGAATAACATCTGGGTCTGGGAGACTATGAGTAAAAACTGTAGGTACAGTTATACCTACTTACTCAGAAATCACACTTCCTCAAAAAACAAATTCCGGTATTCCGGAATTCCATGTTTTACATTCTCACACTTTGCATTGATTAGATTTTGAACTACTGTAAAAAAAATCCGAGGAAAAATGAGACATTCTATATTCTCTCCGTTTTGACGACTCCGTGTCTATTTCAATTTATTGAAATCTCCATTATTATGGGAAGCAGAGCCGCGCTGATGGCATTATATGAGCCTCAAGCACGAGGCTTTGTTGTTCCCTCCAGGCGACATCCTGTTAAAATTCCCTCCCGAAACGGCGAAATAAATTCCGGAGGCTTTGAGTTTTCCATTCGTCGACATCTAATAATGCTCAGTCGAGGCACCAGCACCATTCGCGTTCAACATGCCCATACGTCTAAATTCACATCTGCATTTCAAAAACGTAAAATGGCTGGTTTTAAGAGAGACGCGTCTGCGGCTACAAACGACAAACGATGCGTACTCCATCAATCTAACCAACCCTTCCGCGTGTCTATTTATAGTATGTTATGTGCTATGTGTTATTATATTGTTTATGGATTTGGTGTTGAGGATATTATGTGACATATGACATATTCAGTTGCGTTCACGAACGGACCAGAATTTTGAGTAATGATTTTTAGTTATACCATGAGAATATTTGACGTTATGTGAATGATACTCTCAAATTCCTGCAGAATTCTAAAGAAACTCGACTTGGGTTGAATTAAATACGCCACATTGGCTGATTGCTCAAAAGAATACCTTTAGACGTTTATGATGATGCACAAGCCTTAATAATAAAAAATTGAAAGAAAATCGGTTCAAGATTGAACCTTGTGGAACACCAGATGTATCAGTATCAATGTGTTGGGGAAATTTTTTTAATAAAACGAAATAAAACGAAATGAGGAAGACTATTTCCATGATCATAGAGCAGACTAAACTAAAACGAATAAAAATGTTTTACTCTTTTAGACAAAAAAAGGTAGAAATTATGAACCCCAAGAGACTAGACCTTTATTAAGGTTCCTTTTTCTTAAACAAGTAGTTCGTAATGACTTATGTAAACCTACAAAAATAATTGATTTATTTTCAATAATTAATGTAAAAGATACGTGTAAAATAAGAAATTTGGATTTTTCAGTTTTTTCAGGATATCTCAGCAACGGCTGAAGTTGCCATAAATTTTGTTTCAAATTCTTAAAAAGCATAAAATTCTACAGCTTTCCTCTAATTTAACCGAATCTGTATCTCTGCTACTTCACAAGATGAGAGAGATTTATAAAAATGATCTACATTGAATGGCGTACATTTTGCAAAGTCACCATATTACTCAGTGAGATGAGTCAAAATCCAGGCAGTTAGAGTTCAGAGTTGCTTCTCCTCTAAAGATCAAAGCACATATTTTTTAGCTATTATATTTAGCATATTTAATGGTAACGTTATTGTGCAAGTAACATCAACAGGAACAATTATTGATATTGCAATTGGCGCCCAACGTGGACCAAGTTGATAACATCATATACGGGGTGTCTTTGAAAGGTGCGGAAAAGCTGATCCAACCCAACTTATCTCTGTCCAAAAGTGGATGATTTCGGAGATACAGGGTGTCAAAAGTTCAATTTGGTTTCCGTTTTTCTTGAATAACTTTTTTAATAATTGGTATATTTTCACAATATTCGGCTGAAGGGGCTTTTGTAGGGTGAAAAATTAAAAATTACAATCATTTTTATTGTAAAATTTAGAGGGCGCCACCTACGGTACCTTGAACACATTCAAAACGAACTATATTTTTTGGGCCACCTGTAGTTACATTTTAAATAAAAATTCTTATTCTCCAACGTCTTTTACCAAAAAAAGGCATACGTGGTAAGAGTTGATTTGAGCAGCCGTTTCTGAGATATCTGGATTTAAGAAAATCACTACGTGCATGGCCAGGCCTAAGTAAGTAGTTTATTAATTGTAATAATTGAACACAATTTGAAGCGAAGGCGTTGAATTAAAATTATTTTACTTAAAGTATAGTATAGTAAAGTATAGTACGATGAAGTTTAAAAAGTCATATGTATCGATTAAGAATACACATCCTTCTGATAGTTCCATTTATTTTGTTTCATTCACGTGGTTCTCATAGAAACCGTCACGTTTGTCTAAACACTCCATCCCGCATAAATAAATAAACGTCAACATTGGTTTTGAATGAGAATTAATTAATTACAGGGGATAGAATGTCATTACGTGAATAAATTTTATGTAGTTGTCAGTGGCTGTCAAACTGACTCTTAAACCGTTCAATTCATTGTTTGAATGATTCCTTTAATAATTTACGCTCATTCGCAATTCGAAATTTAACTTTTTGACATTTTCTGGTGAAATGGAAAATCTTTATTCGGACGGTTAGTATGACGTCACATCTGACTTTTTAAACTTAATCGTACCATAACTAAGAGTTCCCAAAAACAAGAAAACTCGATTTTTCAATTCTTTCAGGATATCTCAACAACGACTAAAATTGTTTTAAATTTTGATTCAGATTCTTAATAGAAAAAAACCTACAGAGAAAAATCTGAAATCTCTAGTTTAACCGCCCTTTATCTCTGCTATTTCTCAAGGTCCAAGTGGTGAGAGAGGTTAAAAAAAATGATCTGCATTGATTGGCGAAAACTTGCAAAAAAGATCATATTACTCAATGAGATGATTCAAGGTCCAGGCCGTCAGAGTTCAGAGTTGTTTTTCCCACAATTGGCGCCCAACTAAAACTATAGGCCAATTCTAATACATCAATCAATATCATCATATAACTGAGAGTCTTTGTATTTTATTAAAAAACTAACGAATTTTTTTCTAACTTTGTTTAGCCCGCAACTCTTTTAATCCCAATAATAATTCAGTCTAATGTTCGTAACTGATACAATTCCCTTGAACAAGATATGATGTTTACTATTCAAAAAGAAATCATTAACACAATATAATTATTAGAGTAATGAAAAAACATGTCTAGCTCTAAGAGGGCATTAGTTTGTAGTGGCCGGAAATTTAATGACGCGGAAATTAACCAATCGAATGACTCTCCTATCACTTTATGGATAAACAAAGCAAAGAACTATTGAAAACGCAATATTGTTAGGACTAGGAAATGCTTACTCGTACTAAAGAAGGCGTCAAACACTTCGTAAAACTACCGTTTAAATGTAATTATTAAACCATTTAATGGTCCATCATATCGAACATATAAACATGAACTAGATTGACGATTTTACTTTAAATACTTCATGTCTGAAAAGACAAAACCAGATACATCGCCTTCCGATGAGACTTGATAAGAGGGTTAAACTTCCCCGGTTAGTTTGCGAAAACTTATTTCGTATAATCTAGTTCATCTTGAACATGGTTGTGATAATAATGGTAATTGTAAGGAAAGTTTCCGACAGAAGCGATACTTCATACTTTAAGCTCTCCCAGTATTATCGTTTACTATTCTATACACAAGTTAGTCGCAACTGCTGGCATTAAGCAACTTCGGACTTAGTTCAAGACGTCTCGCTCACATCTAACCCACATCCAGGCCGAAGCATTATATTTACACGAGAATTATTATAATATATGTATAATATAAATATCATTATTATTACAGCCATTAAGCAGGATAATGTACATTTAGCATTATCGAGTTTAAACGTTCCGCGAACGCTTGAGCGATTCCCCTAATTCACTTTACAATTTACACGAATGTCCCCCATTAAGCCCGTCCTCGCCTCGGAATCCTGCGTAATGCCGGGACCGGCTGGATCCTGCCGGTTTGATTTGATGTATCCTGGAACGCCATTCCCGCGACGTTTGAAGTATACGATTGTTTCAGGCTTAGGTACAGCTTTGAGGGATCCCAGAATCTGGAACTACATTAAGTAGCTAGCAGTCCCTCGAATTAAGTTAGCTTTATATAACTTAACTTTATATTGTTACGAGTTTCAGAATTGAATATATTTTTTTTTACATTTAATGTTTATTATATAGAAACATTACTGTGCTTCTTGTTCGGGTAAATTCTGATCCGCCAGATTGTCGGTAAGTTCTAGAGATGATAAAGATGTTAATTATGACGATAACGATAGAGAAAGAAGAAATGAAGATATTAAAGAACATTTAGGAGAAAATTGAAGAAAAGCGGTGTTATAAAATTTAGGAGAAAAAAGAAGAAAAGAAAAGTTTAATGTTGACAGCTCTGAAGACGGACTAGAAGAAAAAGATTATCAAGAGAGAACATATTTGCAAAAGAAGAACGTCTCCAAAGAAGTCAAATATGATTAAAATAGAAAGCTTTGGAAGAAAGGGAAGAACGATTAACAGAAATGTAGATACAAGTGAAGATGAATCAGAAGACTATACACAATCAGACTCTATTCGTAGACTAAGAAATTCTGATACATTTGACTGAACTAATTTACATTTTTTACTATACGCAAAAAAAATCACTCTGAAGACAATAAAGACACTCAGATACTCTGAAACAATGAAATCCAGACATCCAGTTTCATCTGCCAGTGAAAGTAATAATAATTATCGAGATAATAATAATTCATGTGAATAATCAGGAAATTTTGTGTCATAAATGTGGACTCGAAGGTCATTGTGTCCAAGATTGTAGAAATCCTACCAAGTGTTTCAAATGCGAAAAGACGGGTCACAAGTCTTTCGATTGTCAATCTGAAAATCGAAATGTAAATGTAATTGAAAGCAAATCAGAAGAATGATCAAAGAAGTCGAAATAGAAGGCATTAAACTGAAAGCATTAATCGATACCGGCAGCCAGATTAATTTAATTCAGCCAGATGTTTTTAATCAACCTACTTGAGATGTCAACGTGAAAGAGACCTCCTCAATTTTAACTGGTCTACCAACAGAAAAGGGAACATTATACTATTTCAAAGCCTTTAGATGTTGAGAAATGCTCAAAAATTATGAATTGTGTTTGTGTTAAGTGTTAGTATTGATGTTGTTGGTCTTGTATTTCATGTAGTGAAGACAAGATAGAAATAAAGCAGGATAGACAAAACAAAATAAATCAACAGGAGTTTTTGTCAACTTAGTGGACCAACTTATTTGGCCGACTTTACGCAAGTCTCGGAAGTGGGGAGGGGGGATAAAACCAGGTATAAACAAGGGGGAAACGGTTTTTCCCCTAGGTAAGCTGTGAATAAAATACGAATGTCGTTTTCAAATTTAATATACCCCCCACTATAAGAGAGAAGTCAGTAAGTGGAGTTGGTCTAGAGAGCGTAAGAAAAATGCCTAGAGAGCTACTGAGCACTGAGCAGAGCCAGAATAGTTTGGGATGTCACAAAATGGAGACAAAAGTGACATTATAAGAAGAAGAATTCGTTATTTTAATTTTGAGGTTAATGAAAATATAATTCTTATCCTTATTAAGTTAATTAATCTCGAGTTGTGAATGCAATAGACAAAAAACTAGTTTAAAAGTGAAGTTTCCAATAATAGAATATTATTTTCAATTTTCTCTTCTATTTACGTCCAACATGAAACTCATTTTCATAATTAGCGCAAACAATAAGTGATATGGGCAATGGGGGCATCCCTGGTTGGGCGAGTGGGTGGCCTGCTCATATCCGGCCAGACTTATTAAGCCGACGCTAGCCGCTTAGCCTAAAACTCTCGTCATTAGTAGCACTAGCACTAAGCACTAAGCACCGCAAGGGGTACCCACCCCGCAAAATATGCCACCTCCCACGGGAGCGATGAGGGGAAACTACCACGAAACAAAAGGCCCCGCTTCCGGAACTACGTACGTACTTATGTACGTACGTAGTTGCATTTATATGCAACGTCGGATTTCTGGAGTGAAATAAAAGTAACGACTGAAACATGTAAACAGAGTAAATCTTTCAGAGTAATTTGTTTTTTCAAGACACACGCGCAATCTCCCTCTAATAACAGTCGGCATCTTGAAACGAAATTCGGTTACAAGTGATAAATTATTAACGTTCTCGTGTTCCCCATCTGATAAATGGCGCGTTCTAGCTTTGGCTTTGGGATATTTTTAATTTGTCGTCTAAAATCTTGACCTACAAACAAACGTACTAGCGACGTCTTTCCGTAGATAATTTTACAGAGCACGTGTTTTTTACACAGTTCCACCGTTTAGCTGTCTAAATAGCTCAACCGCTTTTCACGAAACAATAATTCATGTCACGCCACGACGTAGTGGGATTTATTTTATTTATTTAGCTTGTTGTGAAATTACCGTCTTTGAGTTTTCCAAATAAAAATACCGCCGTGACATAATAATAATTAGGAGCGACCAGTATCGAGTTTTGAATTGGCTTAATAATAACCCAGACCGGGATAATACTAATAAGCGCAAGTATTTCTGAAATGAACGAGGACTCAACACCTGACACGGGGACAAGACAACCAGAAGTAATATTCGCAGAGAGGCACGCGGACATTCCGAAAAAGCAGCGGGGAGATAAACGGCCTGGCCAGGAAATTATGCCAGAAGTCTAATTTTAGACGTACCTATGTAATATTTCATCACTGATATGACTGTCTAGACTTAGACGTAGTTTAATAAGTGTAAAATGCATCGAAAATTCTGATATAAAATGTTTTGACAGTTTCTTTTAATGCCACGTTGATCTAAATATAACAATTATTATTGAAAATTTGTGCGGGGGCTCGCATACTTTCGTATTTATTACAGTAGAAAATAGAAATGCGGAATATGTAATTTTTTTTAATATTCATTATTAATTTAAATTCCTTTAATTATTGATTTATCTCATCATAATAAAACCGAGTAGTATATGTTTTATATCAAAGAAGAATTTAAATTGTTTGATCAGTATACGTACTTTATAGGTATTTGCGTCGTATTTTTGTTTTGTAGGTAAGTAGGTACTAAGAAAGGATTAATTTTTGCCTGAACTTTACAAGACTGGGCAAGAGTGTTACGTCGATCTTCAAGACTGGTTTAACCAAACCTCTGAATCAATAAACTTTCTTGATATCCGATCTCTGGATAGCTACCATCTACACGAAAGGAGAGGTATGTTAAAAGCTTCCTAAGATATACGTTCAATGGTTTGGACTGAACCAAGGGTAGCAGGAGACCATACGACAGAACAATACCTATTCAAGCATTGGTCGAACCAATGAATTAAATAAAGTGACCACAGCATTGCAGTGGGAAAACTCTTTGACGTTATGAATAATAAATCCGACGGATTTAAGAGCTCTCGAAGTCACATGCTCAATATACGGTTTAAACGAAAGTGAGAAGGTAGATTCGAAAACATTCAGATCCATTCCATTACGTGTGCACAATTCGGAGAATCTCTCCAAATCCTCCTGCATCATCAGGAAATCATCTGCCATAGAACGAATCTGCGAATATATTTTCATGTCGTCAGCGTGTGGTAGATGCTTAACCCTAAACGCATCAGCGACATCAACATCAGCATCAACAAAGACCGAGAATAGTAGAGGGCAGAGTACAGAGCCTTGCGGGACACCGGAAGGAGAGTTCAACAACCTGGACTTATGACCAGCGAGTTCAACGTCCTGGGAACGATCTTTACATCGACTTGAGTTCCTTCATCTATAGATTTTGACAGTAATTGCGTGATGCTAGATACGTTGTCGTGGATCTACCTTGAATTATTGTAAATTCGAAGAGCTTGGATATCGTACTCATGCAGCAAGGCAATCGGGCTGTAATTCGTAATATCCCCTCTGTATCCCTTTTTGAAGAAAGGAGTAATTCTAGCGATTTTTCACTGACCCGGAAAGTGAGATGTAGTGAGAATCAGGTTGAATATATGTTAAATTACAACGACTAGCAAAGAGAAGGAAGAATCCAGGAATGTTATCAGCTCCTGTGGAGATGCCAGGTTTCAATCTACGGACAGCTCGTCTTAACTTATCCTCGGTGAATCTAGATGGAAACGACAGAGTAACAGACTCCTCCTCAAAAACTGTGGAGGAACTGCAGTCCAAGGTTGAAGTCCTTATGAAACTCTCATTGAAGAACGATTGAAATGCATCAACAATTTCCTGTTGGGACAAGAATGATTTGTTATTGTGACTCATATATTTAGAGTAATTATTACTGCAATGGAAGTTTATTTTTTCATTATTCCAACAGGTCTTATTTCGTTGTAGGTCTAGATGGTGTTGTTGTTGTCAGATTCCTCAGATGTTTAGCTAGTCAAGATAATCTGTTGTTCACGCGCAGGTTTGATGCTAAAGCTATTGAGAAGACAAGATTGATAAGTTTTGAAAGGAAGTGAGAGGAAAGCAATCCTCACGGTAAATTTGGCTAAAAGACCGTCGAGACCGGCAAAAAACATTTATTCGAGACGTTTGACCACCCTCAGTATACGGCGCTCGAGATTAATTCCATTTATTTTGTTGTTAATTCAAATTTTCATACAGAATTTTCATGGAGGTAGGTGGTAACTATCAGCAAAATAATTGGATTATATTGCAAATAGAACACACAACAGCACTTTAAACTCGAGGCCCTTTATATTGCAGTTCAATGCAGTTAACAATAAATAACAAAATAATTGGAAACTTTTATATAAAATAATAATTAATCCAATAAAGTATTCAGCGTTGCGTGAATTCTAAAACAAAGTTGATGGAAGAATAAAAATAAAAAAGCTGAAATGGAAGTGCGAAATTGTTTGTCACTTGTAACACGTCAACCCATTATCGGAAGCTTTATCCACATTTTCCCCTGAATGTATGACCCGACATCCATCAAAGCAATGTCGCAATGCCGATATATCTATCGTGTTGTGATTTTCTTTGGCATGAAACTACATTTTTCGGTATTGCAATAAACTCCATACAATTTCATAATATTATAGTGAGGTGAGAACAAGATGCCTGGAGAAATGTCTAGAATCTGGTTTAGAACTGAGGCTATGTGAAACTTGCAAACATTATCTGTAATTTTTGTTAGATCTGGACAATTCCGACATGATCAGTGACACCTCCCTTGACTTTTTGAGAATCTCGTCTACCGTCAATAAAACTTTAGCCCTGCTTCTGAACCTGCTGCTTTATCGCTGATATTTTTATCCATAATAGGCGACAAGGTGTATCTCTTATATGCTACCAGTTTTTCTTAACCTTTACGCAATTCAGCTGATGTAACTTTTGTCACATGACAAATACAAATACCTCCCAATTAATTCACAAGAAATCCAGAATTTTTTCACTTATCGTCATGCCGCCACGTTGTCGTCGCCTCTCAATGGTATTCACGTTCAAGAAGTCCGATATTCTTGATAACTGGGCGGCGTGCCAGCAGTGACCGTAGAACATCGCTTCACCTGTGATGCAAATGTAGCGAGGAGATTAGAGATTAGACGATACATTGAATTATAGCGCGTTTGCCATGCAGAAAGTCGCGTTGCGAGGTTGACAATTTCCGATCTTCTGCTGCTTCATGGTCAACCAGTTCTTCTTCACTGTCCGCCTCCCCCCCCCCCCCCAAAAAATCCAAAAATTTGGAGACTAGTCAAAGGACTAGGAGATGGCGTTACATCGCAAGTGTAGCCAAAGAAAGTTTAAAATTTTTGAGTTAATTTTTGAAAAACATAGGTAATTAATGCCGATTTGAATTTTTTTTATTATAGTAGTGCTTTATAATAATATACAGTGTGAGTCAGTTTTTCGTAGCAGGACTTTAACAGCGTGAAGAAGACAATTTTTAAAATTGAAAATTTTATATAAACATAATATTCGTGAGAGTTTCGTTTCCGAGATACAGGGTGTGAAAATATTTCATTTTTTATTGCTCATAGAAATTTTTGAAACAATGAATTGAAATTACACTTATTACACTTCAAAAACTCAATATTTGGGGCTGTTGAATAGTCCCAAATACTGAGTTTTTAAAGTGAGTATAACAGGTGTACCAAATTACAATTCATTATTTAAAAAAAAAAACTAGAAGAAAACTTGAAAATAAAACCAAAAAATGTAATTCTTTCACACCCTGTATCTCGGAAACAAAGCTTTCACGTATGTAATATGTTCATATAAAATTTTCGTCTTAAAAATTCCTCTTCTTCAAGCCGGTAAAGTCCTGCTACAAAAACTGACTCACCCTGTATTTTGAGCTTTAGCAGGAGACTCCACTTAAGAAGGGAAATTGTCTCCAGCAAGAATGTTCTTAAAAAATTTTTCAAAATTTACAATTCACATGAATAACTCAAAATTAACTTATTTTTACGGCACCTTAGTATTACAAAATATTTTTTCATAAAACTTTCAGCCCCTTAACTAACGTTATTATTTTTCGAAGACCAAAAATAATTTTTATCCGAACTTCAGACATAATGAACAACTGAGAAATATAAAAATAAATTGTCAAGGAAAAATATAAATGTTCGAACTTCACACAGATTGAACTGAGAAATCTAAGAAGGTTGCCAAGAAAAAATATAAATGAATTACTCGTAACATACAAGACCCCATAGCATTACAATAGACATTTACGATAAGTAGATAAAAAAAGAATGCACGTAACCATGTAGAGTGAGGAAATGAACTTGACCGCACCCACGCTGCAGTTTTTCATTTCATTCATAACTTTGCAGCTTTTTTCGCAGCAACGCTATAGAACAATAACATCGCACGGGCTATTTATAGCGAGCATTATTATCAAAATAGAATTTCATAACTCCACGTTATCCATGCCCGAGAGTGACAGAGACACAATAAGTCTTATGATGAGAGAAGGTGAAAGGACTCGTTAATTATTTTGCTTCGATTAAAAATAGTTTTTTTAAAGCCAAAAACTACAAAAATAACTCTCGCAGACTAACAGCAGATGTAGTTTTCAAAAAATTTTCAAGGGAGGCTTTATCATTTTTATTTTCTTTATTTTAATTTTTTTGTTTCGATTTTTGGCTTTTTCTCTTGTAAAAATACTCGTAAAACTACTTGTAAAAATAAGGAGTATACGGTTCAGATTCTCTAGAAACACATTCACTCTTTAAACTCTTTAAATTTTATCAAGGAGTTTTCTGTACTCAGTTAATGTTATACCCTGTATATAATTATCTCTTATAAGACTTATTTCCTTTATTTAACATATTTTGATAATTTGACTTTCATGTATGTACTATTATTATTGTCAGCGTACAATCGTGTTGATTTACAAAATTTTGATTTTGAACAAATTTCAGATACCTACTGTGAATTTTTCTACCAAAGAATCCGATCACAACTTCCAAAAAATCAGTAAACTTATTATCACATTTTTGAATCAAGTCTCACTTAATTATTTGACATCATCATCATCATCACTTTCTGCTCTACAGAAACATACATTTTTTACTGGGAGTCCATTTTTATGGTTTATGGCGTTGTATTTCGATTAAGATCGAGGCAATGGCAATATTCGAGCGGGCCCTCCAGCCCGTAAAAGGAGATAATGTTTTGTAAACATAACCAACCGATGATGACCTCCTGTTTGCTCGTCGCTTTTAGTTTTCGTGGGGTTGGTATAAAATATATCAAATTGATGAAATTTGATACTTATGCTTCCATTTTGATAGCACAAACTCACCTATTATTACAAGGCGAGAAGTTTTAAGGTAAGAGATACATAAACGAGCTTCCTGCTACAAAATAATTCGCATCAAGTCAAAATACAAATATCAAAATATCGCGAAGTAGGTCAACAGATAGTGGGAAATGGTCAACAGGAAGCGGCATGAAAATCAAGATGCCTGTAAAATTTTGAAAATGTATTAAAATATCAACAAAAAACGCTATTTATGTAGTAAAGATTTTAACTATGAACAAAACGTACTTCTTCGGGCTCGACAACACAGATAAGGTTTTTTTCTTATCATTATTCATTACACTTTTCATTTTCTGTCTTTTATTATCTAATGACAATCAATGTACTTGAGATCTTTAGAGTTTTAGGCGCACACCTGTGTTTTGTCACCTACTACCTCTCTCACCAAAAGCTTACAAATACAGGGTGAGGCGCGAGAACCTTAGGGCATTTTTATATGGAGAAGTCCTGGGAGTAGAAGTCTAAAAATTTGTACGTGTATAATTTCGGTTTTGACGAGCTGAACTAAAATATTCACAACCCCTCACCATTTCCGGTTATACCGGATGTTGCCATCAACTTTTTTATTTTGAATAGGTCACCCTGTATATTATTATATTTTCAGATTGTCTGAAAAAATTCAATAAAAATGGGGTTTACAGTTCAAAATTGTACCGAGTGGTTTATGAGTTATAAACAAATGAAAATCGCAATTTTCCATTTTCAAAGCAGCTTAGGTCGAAAACGAGTCAAGATATCGGAAAACGGCTTACATGTCCCTATCTTAACTTTTCACGTAGTATCCTATGGTGTTGATGAAATTTGTATACAAAGTAATGAAAAATTAGCGATTTTCAAAAAAAAATTAATAAAAAATATTTTTTTTTGTAGGTACTCCAGCGTAGTATACAAAAAGTTAGGATAGGGACATGTAAGCCGTTTTCCGATATCTTGACCCGTTTTCAAGCTAAGCTGCTTTGAAAATGGAAAATTGCAATTTTCATTTGTTTATAACTCATAAACCACTCGGTACAATTTTGAACTGTAAACATCATTTTTATTACTGTTTTTCAGGCAATCTGAAAATGTAATAATATACAGAGTGTACGATTTAAAAAAAGATAAATATGACAACTTCCGTTATAACCGGAAGTGGTGTGGGGTTGTGAATATTTTAGTTCAGCTCGTCAAAACCGAAATTATACTCGCACAAATTTTTAGACTTATACTCCCAGGACTTCTCCATATAAAAATGCCCTAAGGTTCTCGCGCCTCACCCTGTATTTCCAGTAGCGTTTAAAACGTAAAAATCGAGAAATGGTCGAAAAAGCTCCACGTAACTACCGAAGCGCGCGTGTGGAACTCACCTCTCACACGCAGAATAGTATATTGTGAAACAAGTGCGGAAAAGAGAAAATTTCTCACGAGTGTGAAACAATTGTGACACGAGACGAAGTCGAGTGTGTAACGTACATTTCGTACGTACCGGCTAGATGCCGGTAACACAGAGACGACGGCGGGCGAGCGCAGTGAGTGAGTGATGGTGGGTTTTAGTGCGACGCAAGCTGGCGGCCTCGAGTTTCGTAACATCGACTGTCGAGTTGAAATCAGGTGCGTTCATCTTCATACCGGCCCTTTCACTTTCTTTTCACTTCTGAATTCGCTAGAGGAAGGTACATTTCCGCAAACACAGGAATTTTTAGCGAAATTGCGTTGTGAACCTTCACTTAAATTATTATAAACATCGAACACGTTTTTGGCTTGGTAAGTGTTGTAAAATGATGTTATTAATTGTGCTAGAATTATGCAGATCATATTTTCTTAATACCGCATGCTAATTTTAATTACAGCTTTTAAACCCGCTCGAGTTTCGTTCGCATGTAAAATTTTGTCAGTCACTTTTTTATCTCAACCTATCTTGAGGACGGGAATAATTCTATGTACCTTGGCAAGCAAGATCGGACCATTCATTAATGCTAGAGTGTTTCTGATACCCATGAAATTACAGCTTTTTCCCTGGAGTCAATTTTTCCCTGGAGTTCAATCTTTTCCCTGAAGGCCATCTTTTTCGTACCGAGAAGAACTCCACGTATCAAGGCAGAAGATTTTCTTGGATACCAAGCCCACCTCTCAAACCAAGCAAGTTCCTGGAGCCAAGCCATCCGAAGATAAGTGCCTTGTAACCTATTAGCACCCGATCTATTCATTCGACTAGCACCGCGCGCTCTTGTTTTTTACTATCTGTTAACCGTGCTCAAGAGTGTAATATTAATCACTGTGATATATTTTATATTTTAATAAAGAGTATCTGAATAAACGCACTAAAAATAATGATCAAAAATGGATTTGGATAAGATGATGGTTCATATCGTGCTCACTATAAACTTTCTTATTTGATAAACAATGCAGAACAAAAATATTGAAAATTAGGAGAATTATCTAGGAATTCTTTTAGGAGGTTACCTCGTTTATTTTACTTATAATTCAGTGATAAGATAGATATAGTAATTAAATCAAAAACATGATTTTTTAGTTGCCTATTCAATCAGCAAAATAGAGATGTGATAAGCAACTAACAGAGAAAACAAGTAAAGCAGTAATCTGTGGTGGTAGATATTTTTGCTGGACCCAAAAGCGAGTTGTTTATTATTGGAGGCCATAACAGAAGAGTGTTGTTTTCGAGAGTAGAAGGAAGCAGAAATGGTAAGTGATGATAAAAAAGTGTCTCGTATAACTGTTTGAAAAAATAATTCAGAAAGTGCTGTAGATAAATTTTGAAAATACCGGGCGTTTCGTCACTGGACAGCCAAAATAAAACGTCATTTACAAAATCGTATTTTAGGCATAAAAGAAAAAAATTGGTTTTTTCAAGATCTGGCCTCGTTTAGGAAATATTTCCAAAATTTTTGTTCAGTTACTGAATGAAACATTTTTTTATTGAGGCCTTTTCACATTTTTGATGATATTTCCAAATCGAGGCCTTGAAAAAAATATGGCGTTCGATTTTGACTGACCCGTTAACAACCACCCTGTATAGAAACAAAATATGTTCGAGACAGAAAAAAGTAAAATTTCTCTTCCTCTGGTGAAGCGATCTTTGAAACCCCATTCCTAGAAGGGATATTCGTAAAAATGAATGACAGAGAAAGAAATTAAAACCGCGTAGATTTTTTTTTAATTTGAAAATTGCCTTAATTGAACTCAATAATAGAATTTTGCCCTTATCAACTTTTCTTTTTATAAATAAACACAACTTGGTTTCACCTGACAGTCAATTTTATTACCGGCAACTTAGACCATGCTAACTGTTACATGACACTCCTGTCACAAATAATTTGCACGCAAAAACCAAGTAATATAGTCTACCTTATATTTTTATAACCGCGTGCTGAAATATATAACTTGTCGCGGTAATAAATCAAGTTTCTTTTGAATCTACTTTGAAATATTATTATTACCTACTTAACACTAAACTGAATGACTAATTACCTTCAAATATCTCATAAAATAGTCAAATAACTTCAGAGAAAATTTCTCTGAAGAGAAAGAGAAAATCTTAGAAATGAATTATAGGTTTACCTGCTGATTCAAACATCAAAAAAAATGTATTTTAAGACTGTATACATGAAAAAAGTGATGAAAGCATGTAAATAATAAAAATAATCTCTTTGGCTTGGAATTTATATAAGGGTTCTACAGCAAAGAACTCCTAAAACGTATTTCCAAAGTTGGCGTTAATTTTCTTATTTATATTAAACCGCAAGATTTTTTTTCTATTGCGTATTATTTAGTTCTACTTAGCTCCTCCTCAGGTCCGAAATAACTTGCCGAAATTATAAAAAAAAAGCAATTTCGGTGAAACGGCAAGCAGAAACTTATGTTTGGAGAAACATTTTCACCGACGGAGAAGTTCTCCAAGTTTCTCGAAACGTAAGTTTCTGCTTGCCGTTTCTCCTGACTTTAGTAACGTCACTTACTGCACGTTATTTCGGCCATGAGGTATGGTAATTAATATTTGCAAACAAAGCTCGCATTTGCATAACTTGAACTAGTACGAAGTATCTACAAAATATACATGCAAACAATTAACGATTCCGAATGAGCAGAATCGCTCACTAAATTGATGGTGCAGTTTTGGACTCGGCCTTGCAAAAAAAAACCCGAGACCAAGGTCAATACTGATCCTGAAGCAACATTACCAAAATCAAGACTCCACTCCCAAAATCAAGACCCATGCTAAAATGATAATGATAAACCCGATATTTTGTCATAATAAGGAAAACAAAGTTTATCGTTTATCTTGTCTGGCGTCCTTTTTCACTGAAAACTTCAAATCTACGAAAAACTTTTGTTATTTCGTTCGTAACGGATAGGACTGCCAAGTCAGTCATTCGCGAAAACGAAGATACGAAGATTTTCAGACTTCCAATCTGAATCCAAAAGATTACAGTGACACAAAAGCTCACACGTCATCTTTTAAAAATCACACCTTGTTTTTTTTTTTAAATGCCTTTTTTGACAGGAAGGGTCAAGTTTTTCAGCCCCCTGCTATAGTTACAGACCTGGATCAAGACTTGCTTTTGGTCTTGCTTTTGCTCATCACTGACACGTTCAAGCAAGTTACCTTTTCTATTATTTTTTCTCAAACGACAGGACTGAAAAGACTGCCATTCTGTATCCAAAAGGTTTAGAGCGGCACAAAAGCTCACACGTCACCTTTAAAAACCTCATCGTGGTGGTGTTTTTTTTTTTTTTTAGTTGACCGCTCTTCAGCTTGTAATATCTTTTAATTTCATTTGAAACCTACAGTGAGTCCACGTATTTCAATAAAAAAATATTTCAAATAAGTACAAGCAGCGGTAGCACATTTTGTTGCCCTAACAAAGTTTTTTGTTTTTCTGCGCAGTCGCATAAATCTGAAACGACTTCAGGTGTTTCAGGTGTTTCAGATCAAAATGCTGGTGTTGGTTCACGTAATGGACAGCTGAATGGAAGATTGTGACATTACAAAGGTTTCGTGTCACAGCCGCGTAACTGGTGATGCTGAATAATAAACCAGATGCATGAGGTGCAAGACTTGATGCCTTCCAACTCCGGGAAAAATCAAAATTTTAACATTAAAAACATTGAGCAGGAATAAGTGCATATGACATTATTTTTGTTTTTCCCCTTCAAAAGAAAGTTACGTGCAACGAATATTCAAGGTAATATGCACACGATATTTTTGTGGCACGTACTTTGAATATTGCAATCTAAAAAGCGTGAAATTGAGTTTGTTTTCCGCGCAAAAAAGTATTTTGAATATCAAAGTAAAAACCACAAAGGCAGGAAATTACGACTCCACTGTACGACAAAGCTTAAATCAGCAAATTTCTTTCTATTCGGTATGACAATCCTAATTTTTTTATTTACCATTAATTTCCAATGAAACTTTACAATGCAGTGTTCGTACTCAATAACAATGCACTTCAAAGAGCGGAGTGCATTCACTATGATGGGACGCAATGAAATAACATGAAAAATAATGGCTTCATGAGTGGATTAATGATGGAGTAAACCGAAAATAAATTGCAGGATTCCACGTATGCTGCAGACGAGCATAAATTGCCGCAAAAATGATTTGCTGGTATGGAAGATAATAATTAAATTTGCTGCAGCTTTATGAATATGAATACCGATCAGGTCGACAATAAGAGCAAAAATTCTTTTATGTATATTAAATTTCGTCATGTTTGTTGTTCGGTTTTATTAAAATTAAAACTTATAAATTGAATTTGAATCTGCGAAAATTAAATTAATAAGCACATTTACTCGTCATAACAACATAGTTCATAACTTGCCGCACTCAAAACTCGATATGTGATGGTTGTCGTTTACCAAAAGCGTAGGTAATAAAAGTCAAGTTTTTTGGCATTTAAATCATTTTTGAGTCTTTGAAATGTTTAATGAAGTTTACCTTGAAAACTGTTCAAGCCTTCATGTTAAAGAAAAGTGGATATCAAAGAACTATAAGCTAGGGACATTAAAAACAAAACAACATTGGTCCTTCGAGCCTGATGATTGTAAGGTTATGATCACCACTGCAGGTTAGAACGAAGAAAGCAAAATGCAAAACTCTTTCATATACGAATTTCTTTAAAAATACGCCAATTTGAACCTAATCCAAGGATGGATATAAATCTGGTTTCAACAATGAATCGTTTATTCATTGAATCCGCTCGTTATTCGCAAGATAATTATTATTCAACGTTTTATAGGAGTGTAATTTACTCCTAAAGTGCTTCTTGTAAGTACAGGCATCTGGATCTTAATTTGAAACATCCAACCATTTAATAAATTAATCCACTTATGAAAATTAATGGAAGCTTTACAACGTATTCTATAATAAATTGTGAACTGGTTACAAGAATTCTAGTTTTACAATGGCTGCGATGGTACCATGTTGCTGTTAATAATTAATAATTATAGAGCATACATCCATGATGAAATGACATCATATATGATGTTAGATTTTTATCGCATGGCCCTTTTGATGGTTCTTGCAGTAGGTGATTTTCCCAACGAAGATCATAAACATTTAAGAATCGATTCCGGGAAAACCAGAAAGTAGCTACTTCACCAACATACTTTACTTGAAAGTAGAAGGTAAGAGGTAAGAGTAAAATATTTATTTATGACTTAGCACCATTAGGACCTGAAATAAATGATGTTGAGTGAAGTCTTAGCATTTTTAAATTTTCTTTAAAAAAATTGGATGATTCCTGGGATGGGATGATTCCTGAAGTCCGTCTCTAGGGCGCCATATAAGCTCTGACCACAGATCAGGTAAAATAAATTTGCCACAAAAATAAGATTAGCATGTTTGGAAATATTTTCAAGCCTTGAAAAACCCTCAGGCTCCTTTCAGTTTCCCACACAACAAAACCTGTCGACTAATATTATGCAACAGACTTTTCTTGAAAGACGAAGACGAGGAAACATCGAAGTTTGAAATTTTACTTTATTCAGTTGTCGCTAGATCGAGTAATTCGGACATATTTTCCATGACCCAACGTTCTTTTATAATATATGAGATAGAAGGTATTTCATACAATGAGCAGTGTAAAGAATAAAATTATCATTAAGTTTTCCTTCTACATATTAATTTTCCTGGGAGCTATGGGGTAGGTTTTATCTCCCATAGACCTTCCCTTGAAATGGATGGTATAATGTATCGGCCGCATTTATCTACATCCAAGGGAAGAGATTACTGGAAAGGAGCGTTCTGCAAGTCACTCCTCACTGGAAAACTGTGGTGGTTGTTTCCAGTTAATAGTCTAGTCTCGGATCCTGATAGTTTGAGAAGGGTTATCCTGCATGTATCCTCCGTGTATTTTTATTCCAGCACACAGAATAATTACTAAAAACTCCACACGACACCTCCGGGTCAGTTGCTTCGCAAATATTAAAGACGAGCTTCACATAATTCATAAAGTAAATCTCAAACCAGCAAAAGGTATGATAAACTCACATAAATTCACATATTGATTAAAAGATACTTATTGACACTAAAAGATAATAGCTGAAATCAATCTTGCCCAAAATTCCGAAGGCGTCAAAAGTAGTCCTGTACGGAGGTTAGGTTACAGTTAATTTGATTCCAAAGTTTTTTTTATCTTCTATCTAGAGAAATTAAAAAATAGTCATTTTTCAGAAAATTTAAATGACCGCCATTTTGAAACGGCTCGGTCTATTTTTCTCAAATGAAATACTAGAGAGTACTTAAGAATATTTCAATCCTACAAGAATTTAGGTCCCCTAGATTGAAAACTGCGACCTGAAATGATACCACAAGAACCGTTTTTTTTTTAATTTTGAAGAGACACCCTGTGACGCGCTTGAGGAATCTTTTTCAACAAAAATGCAAGGTTATCCAAAAGT
The DNA here is from genome assembly GCA_910589415.1 of Malachius bipustulatus. Taxonomy (NCBI): domain Eukaryota; kingdom Metazoa; phylum Arthropoda; class Insecta; order Coleoptera; family Melyridae; genus Malachius; species Malachius bipustulatus. Next base: position 41,820,879 of record OU342633.1, read on the forward strand.
TTCTCAATATCGCCAAATTCCGTTCTATCCAGTAAAGGCATGAAAGGCAGGTAAATTTATGTATCAAGCACAGATTTGGACCAATCCGTATATTTCGTGCACTGCTATAAACCGAACGTTTTGTCTTTTATTCCAATTTTACACAAATTTCATCGGTAATTTGGTCTTTGAAGTGAGCAAGTACTACAAGAACATACGTATTTTTGCAGTCAATGACACACCTTGAATATCGTGCACGTTTCGATTCCAGGATGTATGAAAAGATTGTCGTATCAGCTTCTTCGTGAGTAGAGGAAATAAATCGATATTCGGTGGAAAATTAATTAGCTTTATACACTCTAATATTTTTAAATTTAAATTTTGAATCATTGGAATACTCGTAAGCTTGAGGAGACAAAAAATCGGTCAATTGTTGCTTTTTGAATAGTGAATGGATGAAGAGATATCACTGCTACAGTTAAATTTTTGAGTGATTGTCAATGACACGATTTATTGTGCCCCTTTGCAAGGCTCTACATCTCATATGGTAGTGGTCCATGATTACGTCAACTCTTTCAGCAACTCTTTCAGCATTGAATGGGAATTTGAAAAAAAGATATAATCTTGTTCTCTTTGATAAGTTTTTTTGAGTAGCAGTGCTTTTTCTGGCAACGTGGTGCGCTCTGAGCCAACGAAATCGAAATTAATCGCCCTCGAGCACTGTCTTGCGGAAAAATCCATAAAAAATTAACAAATTATCCTACCAAAAAAGTTAAATATTCTCCGTGATCGCGATATTCAGATCTATAAGATTTGCAGAAAGTACTTTTAGATTAGGTCTTGATAAAAAAGAATTACAGTAGGTTAGATATACCTCATGTCTAAAACATTAAGTTACTTTTCAGAAGCGCAATTTTTAGCGTATGGTCTCCAATTATTTAACTCCTTGCTTTAAGGAATTTTCAATAATAAAAAAACCTTCTTGCGCATCAATCGCAGAAATAGTGTATTTTTATGCGATTCAATTATGAATATTTTCACCGCTTTTTAAATGGAATTTCTGAAATTTTCCATAGTCAGGTCATATTAGCGTAGTGGTTTACTGAGAAAATTTCATTTAGTTTGGACACGTGCCTTAGAATGGATTTTTAAATTTAACAAAATAAAAAAAAAATTGGCAAATTTATTTTTTTTCCTTTTCCTGTGTCCGCCACTGGCTAACTTTACTTAAAAAATACTATTCTTTACACTACCTTTAATAAATTCGCAAAAAGTGAAAGGTGAATTTTGAAAACCGAAAATTTGAAATTTTAGAGGAATAAACATCATGTTAAAACTGTCTACTGGAAAAACTTCAGCTCAATTCCTTCAAAAAAGGCTAATAAACGGTTATAGAAATTTAGCCATTTTTACCCTTTTCCTACCCACGCCACTGGCTTATTAATGAAAAATATGCAAATTTTACTGCATTAACTCAAATTTAAAATAATTTTCTTCCAATCGTGTTAATTTGGTTTAAATTTGTTTTTCTAACTTGCTTATAGGTAGGTAGGTATAGGGGTTCAAATTTTGGCAATTTTTTCTAAAATTGAAAAGGCCGCCATTTTGAAACGGCTCGATTTTACTCAAATACAAAACCAGACGCTCCTTGCGGCTATCTTACTCATAAAAAAATTTCAGCCCCCTAGATTGAAAACTGCGACCAGAAACCGTGCCTCATAGACGGTTTTTGTTTTTAATTTGGAGGGACACCCTGTAGAAGTAACGCAGCTTTAGGAATTTTTTTTTACGAAAATCAAATGTCATTTCGAAGTTTCACAAGGGTAAAAAATTTCGTTCACTAATCCTTAAATATGAAGCTACAGTAGCGGTTTTAAAATTTTACAGAAATAAACATCATATGAAAAAAATATTAATATCTCCGTCATTTTTCTTATTTACTTCTTGAAACTTTTAAGGGTTAAAGGATATTAGTGTACTTACCTACTGTGAAAATTTCAGTTCAATGTCTTTAAAAATGAACTCATAAACGGTTATAGAAATTTAGACATTTTTACCCTTTTCCTACCCACGCCACTGGCTTATTAATATAAATAATGCCAATTTTATTGCTTTAATTAAAATTTCAAATAGTTTTCTTCCAATCTTGTTAATTTTATTTCAAATTTTTATTGCCATCTTGCTCATACAGGGGCTCAAAAAATAGCAAGTTTTCAAAAAATTCAAATGGCTGCCATTTTGAAACGGCTTGGCCGATTTTGCTCAAGTGCAATACCAGACCACTCCTTGTGGATATCTTACTCCCACAAAAATTTCAGCCTCCTAGATTGAAAACTGCGACCTGAAATGATACCACAAGAACCGGATTGCGGGAATTTTGAAGGGACACCCTGTAGAAGTGACTCGACTTTTGGAAATTTTTTCAATGAAAATCTAACATCGTTCCAACGTTTTAAAAGGATCCAAAATTTCGTTCACTAATATTTAAAGATAAAGCTACAGGAGCGTTTTGAAAATCGAAATTTCGCGTTTTTGGAGAAATATATATATATATATATATATCGTGGGCAGGTGAATTATGGAAAACCACTTTTTCGTAATCTGGGGGTCATGATCGGTGGACATTTGATGAGTTTGGGTGATTTTCGAAAAGTGATGTCGTCCTCAATAGTGTATTTTTTGTTAAAAAATACACTAAAAATAATAGTTATTGTATTGTATTAAAATGTTAAAAATCATTTTTGGGGTAGTTTTTACATTTTACCCCCCCCCCCCCAACTAGGGACTTTTGCAGTTTTTACGGTGGGGGATAATTTAAATTTATTCCGTGCAGCTTCCAATTTTTTAGTGCAAACGAAAATCATAATGTGAGGCTTTGTGGACTCTACTATGACTACCAGGACGCCAATTCTCGAGTTCGTGAGAGTCGATTCTCACGAACTCTATAATTGCCGTCCAGAGGGGGTAAAGAAAGTCGATCTTTTTATACAAGTCAAACGCCAGTCATCAGATGGCGGATTGTTTAAAGATAATAAGCTGAACTTGATGAATTGCTAAGATGAATCTGCACGCCGAAATTCAATTTTCTTTGTCAAACTAAAAAATTATTAAAAAGTATTTTTCCGAACGTTGAAGAGAGATTGAAATAATCCCTAACAGTAATTTTTTAAGAGGGGTACCGGAGCATTTTAATCGTTTAAAAATTGTATTAGTTACTTAATATTATGAGCTTTACTTTTTGCGATTATAATTATTATTATATTTGAACGTTCAATGATTTTTATTAGCATCAGATGTTAACTAAAAATGAAAAATATCCATATAAACAGGTCTAAGTCTATAAGGATTTAGTAGTAATAGGCCACGTAAATCTAAACAAACCCTAATAAACTAACATTTACAGTAAATCTAATAAAAGAGTAAATCGAACTATAGGTGTCTATCCATTAGTAACATAATCTGCTAATTTCTGTAACGGGTATTACAATAATTATAAACATTAGTAACAATATCTGTAACAATAATAATTATCGATTACACACACATTAATTTAATCTATTTAGATAACAGTAGGTACTATAGAGACCCCATAAATCTTCACGGTTTTTCTTTATGTGCCGTTGATTTTATAAAAAAAGGTTTATAGAAATTTTATTACATTTTTCAAATTTAGCGATAAAAATGGTTCCCTTTATGGAGTCGCAATAGTACCTACATAATATAAATAAATCTAAACTATAAGTACATAATAATAATATACAATAGATATAAATATTTTAAAGTTTGGTAATAATTATGTGCAATCTAAATCTAAAATACAGGAAAAGATAAGTGACTACCCCAATGTGGTCTTTTATTACAGGAAGCAAAGCACCACACTAATTAATTTTTTAAAAGGAAACAACTATAGGTTGAATTATAAAAAATACTTTATAATATAATTATGAAGTGTCCCTGCAAACTCCAGAACTTTTTTTTCGAATACCCGCGTCTATAGGACGTAATACCACGATCCGATCAGGCATGCTCATATCTTATTAATCAACGAACTAACGTGATTATCCGTCGAAATGGAAAACTCATGCAGGGCCTCGGAAAACCAATGAGCGCCGTCAAAGGCGCGCTACGGCAGGACAAGGCAGCGCCAGCGAGTGCCTCCTCCCCGGCCGGCCCGATAATTGATTCGGGGGGCCCACGGCCAGGTAGATACGCCACGCCGGGAGGAAATTACATTTACTTTGTTAAATACCGCCACCCAGCTACCTCAATCACGGCTCTGATCGTTGATAATTTTGTTGCAAAATCGCCCGTCCCTTTCACGGCCCCACGTTTCAAAATAAACTGCGGCCTTAATGACATTCCCTTGTGACAGACTCGCTTTTAGTGGAGTAGAATTGAATATTACGACCCACTTTATACACATTAGTAAATAAATTTTCAGTAGGTATTAGGTATATTCCGCTGATAGTTTTTTTTTCAAATACAGGTGTCCCTTTTTAATTGAACACCTTGAATAACTTTCACAGATGATGCTGATTGAAAAAAAAGTTTCGAAGAAAAGTTGTACTGTTTGAAGGGGGAAATCCAACTCCCTCAAAACTTTTACCTTGGAAGAACCATCACCTTTTTTTTTCAAAAGGAAAACTCATATTTTTCGGTTGGGCAATCGGTTGCAAGTAAAAAATAATGTTTTGTCAGAAATTCGTGCAACCGATTTTCCACAAGAAAAATTAGGGTTTCCATTTGTAAAAAAAAAAACAAAATTGACGGTTCATCCAAGGTCAAAGTTTTGAGCACATCGGATTTCGCCTTTAAAACTGTGCAATTTCTGTTCGAAATTTTTTTTCAATCAGCATCACCTGCAAAAGCTATTCAAGGTGATCAATAATTAAAATGAGACACCCTTTGTTCAATAATTAATTTTGAAATAATTCCAAAAAGATCTTTCAGAAAGATAAAAAATCAATTCTGGCGCTCATGACGACTTTAAACTTCGAAAACCTCACCTCCAACCCATCGCATCATCTCCCGCCTATGATTAAATACAGCCCCAGAATTAATAGCCGATTTGATTTATTACGAACTTTAATTCCCTCCCGGGCCGAGATAAGATCCCGGCGCCCGCGAGTTCCAGCACTTCCAGCGCCAGCGCCAGCATCAGCAAACTGAGGAATATCTCTCTCCACCTCCCCCCTTCCCCCACCTCCCGTCTTTCCCGCGGGCCCCGATCCCGTCTTAAACTTGTTGGGTGGCGGTAAAAACTCTCCGAGGAAGAATGTTTGATCGATAGTCGTCCTCTATACGCGTCGTGACGCCCGTCCCGTCATCAGCCGGAAATCCGGTACGTCTCGACAAGAACCATCAAAGTGTCTTATCGTAAAAAGCGAGCAACGGGGGAGTCCCTGATCGGGTCTTGTCTGGCCTTGTCTCCTCGTAAAGTCCTGCATGAATCTCCATCCCGATCGCGCCGGGATCCGGAAAAGGGTACATGATGACGTTTTGTGGATTATTCTCTTTTCATCTGGTCAGTGATTTTGGAGTGTTACACCTAAAAAAACGCGCAATCTCTCAAAGAGTTTAAAAGGTGCCTGGTAATCATTTCATTTATTTAAATAGACTTTAGCTATTGGAGATACTAAGAGCTGAAACTAGCAAAAAAAAAAAAATGAAATCGATATTAATTCCGGGCTGTTTTGCCTGGTCCATGGAGATTTACACCGATCGTTTCGTCTACAACTGCGGTAAACATTTCTTCCACATCACTTCCACTGGTGACGTCATATCCCCTCCATCCTAGCAACAGTCGATCTCGGATCTTAAATAGATCTCGATCATGCAGATCTAACGCCGGATTCTAAGTCTGGGCGTCAGCAATAAATCTGGCTCGGTAATCGATGACATCTTCGGAGAGATCGACCGTTGCCAAAACTGAGATAGCTAGTGAAGGGGATATAAACCGTTACCGGACCATCAGTGTTAACAGTAGCGCTAGTAGCTTGAATTTACTACAGAAAGAAACAAAATATACAGGTCGTCAGAAAAAACTTATATCTCTTGACTCTTTGAAGCTTAAGCTTTCCACAACAGCAAAAAACTGCTTGGGCTGTTTAACACATGACAATGTGCTTCACACGCCTTTGGGTGGAAAAATAAGCAAGTTCGGGGAATTCCCAGGCTTCAAGCTATGAAGTCTAAAGTTGAGGCAAAAAATCTAAGAAAAGGGCTGCAGCTAAAGATCACAACATGACTCAAAACCCCCACTTTTTTATAAATTATCAATAGAACAAGTACTAGCACCCCTTGCAACATTTAACTTTTATGTTCAAATATAGTCACCCTGTTAAAATAAACTCATTGTAAAAGAATTGAATTTTCTATATCATGGCAAAAGAACAACAAACTAAACCACAACTCCAATTAATCATGCTCAATATAGCTTATCATCACGTAACCTAATTCCCAAATCCCAATACACATCCCGATTCCGGAAAGTCTACACCAACAATTCCAGCATCTACTTACCAGTCTAGCTTGAGGCTGGGATAGAGAGTGACAGCCATGTGGAGTCCCGGACGCCCGGCTGGGGGCACCTGCAATCACAAGGGTACATCAGTCTGCCGTTCCATTACTGACAGGATGGGAAGCGGTCAGGGAACAGAACGGGACAACGGGATGAGGATCAGAATTAAGCTCGGAGCTTCCAATCGGGACGAGTAACTCAATTATGCAAATAGCTGCGGACATCACTCACCAGTCACCAGTCACGCAGTCACCACTAGGTAAACGTTTCAATAATTGCCAGTTACACAACGAAGAGGACACATTTGATATTGGTTCTTGTCAAATTATTTTCGCTCAAATCACATTTATCTGCCGAATAAAAACGTAAGCAAGAAAATTAGTTTTCCGAGCAAGAGCAATTGTACGTTGCTTGTTCTACGTCCTCTCCAGTTCAAAATAAGTCCTGTTGTAAAGTATTTGTCTCGCTATAAAGACTCTCACACATCTATTACTTTTATTGCTGTCCATAAAACTGGAATCCTAGCACCAGGACCATAACTTCCGCAATCTTCCACCATTCCACTAGTATTATTACTACCACTACTAGCGTGATTCTCGTTCAAATAAAGTCGATTCCATCATCATAAGCGGCAGATTGATCAGGAGATATCTCCCGTAATTCCAGTTTCTCGGGGCCATCAGTTTATCCCTTTCGATTCCAATCATTTGACAGGTAAGAACTTCGCATCGAATGACAATTCCGCGTCGTGCCTCATACCGTTTTTACACATCAGGTACTGATGGGTAAAGATCTACGCCATAAGAGGTTTAGTTGCATTTGGAGAACTTTCAGTTCTATTTTTAGTCTTCATTCTTCCTGAATCTTTACTAAATAATATAGCAACTGTTCGATGTTGATGTTCTCAAAAAATGTCGAAGCAAATTCGTTCCTCGTGTTTCGTCGTGTTTTGATAATTGACCAAAGCGTCTGTCAATCAAAAAGCTTGGACTCTCGGATTTCAGACTCAAGTGCACTGACGACAAATCATATCTATTCTTGGGTTGTAGAGGTAGGCTATTCTTGTAAGCGATCTTCCTTTTTCATCCTGTTCGTTTCAGTCGAGCTTTTTGAAATTGGACGGCTGAACGAGTTAACTTTCAGCAGTTATAAAATTCTTTACAGCAAGTATGTAAAACTGAAAATAGGAAGGTATCTCCTTGAATAAGTGAAGACTTGTTTGAACCATTCTTTGGATAGTTAAAATGGTTAAAGTTTAAGATAGTCCGACTACGGGAGTGTGTAATAAAGAATTACTAGTGAGAGTGAAATTACTTATCTTTCATAGTAGTACTAGTACTAGTACCTACCACTCGTAAAAGTGCATGATAAAAATTATAAACCTCGTCACAGACAATAGGCTAACCGAGCAGATTATAATTTAACGATTTGGAACGACTGGAGCGCGAAACTTCCCAGCATATAAGTTCTGGTTAAAAGGAAAGTTACTGTTTGAAGTTCTCACCAAGTTCTTGCTTCCTTTAATTAAAGCGAATAGTGCCAGAGTGCTGGACTCCGTAACATAAACCTGAACATTCATAGTTTAACTTTTTAACAATATCCCCTCTGTTTAAATCCTATTTCAGTGAAGCAGTTTTTTCATCTTCTTTTTCATTATTTGTTTTCATTATTTAAAAGCACGCCCAGATTTTGTTTCAATTACGAGAAGGTTAAAGGTGTGTGTTTCACATATTATAAATCTGCGAAGGTATAAATGAAGGACACCTACCTACCTAGTAAATAATACCTACGTATTAGGTAAAGGTAAGTACGCACCGATGAAACCGCATAGATAGAATCCAGCTTTAATATTGGATCGAATTTCTTGCTTTGTATCTATTTTTTCCTATTGTGCGATATAGTATTAGCCAAGACCCTGGCGCACCTAGAGGCGGTTGTAGTTTAATTTCAATAGGTACGATGAATGGCGAAAAAATATGTAATAATAATACTTTACGTCCGCAGCAGCTAGAGTGCTGGTGCTGGTGGAAGAATATCAAGGAGCACTTGATCTGAATCTGAAAGGTATCATTGAACTTTGCGTCATCGGGACCTCAGAACGCCCACTTCTCAAACAAACCGAGTCACGAAGAGAGCAGCAGCAGCTCTAGGTTTCCGTTTGTTGTAACAACAATAATGTGTAGAGGTGTGCTCTACTATTATGGTTCATTCGAGAATTGTGTAACATTATTTTGTGTTCTTTGTTGTTAGGTATTTTAGCAATCAAGTCATGGAGATTAATTAATGGACACGAGGAAGTATAGCTAGAAAAAGTCTTCTTGTCTCTTGTGCCAGTTTCGTTTCACAAATCTTAATCAGTTCATTATTTTTTGTGAACTGAAACCTTCTTTAGCCCAGTTTCTGTTTGAACAGACTGTCACGGCAAACCGTCACGTCAAATCGTCACGAAAACGTCACGATGTGACGGAATCCTTCCTATCCTAAAAGCAGCATCACGTTTTAATTAAGGCAACCTTCGTTCCGATCACCGAACCTAAGCAACTTCAGAAGTGGCTGGTATTTGAATGGGTGACCGCCTGGAAATACCATGCACCCTTCTGTAGTGTAAACTACCTTTAAAAATTGAGATCCTGGTCACGTCACCATTCTTTACCGTCAACAAGGATTCAGGATTTTAGGCAGGTTACATTACAGAATTGGTGCCGTGACCAGGATCTCAATTTTTAAAGGTAGTTACACTACACTTCTAAATTAAAAAGATGATCTTCCTTCTTACATAATTTTAATAAGTTTTTGAACATACTCATAAATCGATTAAATATTTCGATTTCTTCATAGATCACTCTTTCATACTTGCAAGAAAGTATTGCGAGAATAATAATTTGGAACTAGTCAGAATGAAACTTGTTGGCGTTAGTGCTTTTGGTAGGTGCAAAGAGATATAAGGCAGCCGAAAGAACCTGGGATTCGGTTATGAGGGTTGTCTCACGCGCAATACAATACATCTATACCAATTAAGAAATACAAGCGAATTAACCTGTAGGTCAGGTTTAGTATTAGCTGGTTAATTGGGGATAGAGCTTATAAATAAGCTTCTCGATCCGGAGGAGAGTGGGTGTCGAATCATCAAGACCCCGTCTTCACGTTATTCCGCCAAGAGTCTGCCAAGTTATTATCGAGTTTCTTACAGCATTGTGGTTTTAATTCCAGTTCACTTTGGATTCTCGACTTATAATTCACGTTTTATTTTTATTTACCTGATGGTTGATTCAACTTAATTTGAACTTCAAGTCAAAAAGTTGTATAAGTTGTACTGTAATTACGAAGAAGTCAGATGAAGGGTTCAAAAATAATCTGCTAGCTACGACGGTACGCAGCGTCTGATGTTGGAACTAAAAAAACTCCGAAATTGATATTAATATGGTGATTATTAACGGGACAGCACTCTCGTTTAATTGGCAAAGTTAGTCAGTTATTTGTTGTAGATATTTCAGACAATTCCGTAGATAATTTATAATTTATTTTGAAACGTAGTTCAGGCGACAAACTACAAGATATGGAGTTCATTAAAAGATACTTTAAAACTTAAAACAACTTTAAAAGATAGATATAAAACAGGTATACGTTACTCTATTATCCCCGGAGACCCAACCGCGACGCTCGCACGTGAAGATATTTTCCTGCTGAAAGCCTGTGCCCTCTTTTCCGTACCGTCGCTTTCCAGCCTACGCGACCTAGCCATTACCCAAACAGCGAAGGGTTACGTCGTGTTGCCTGGAAGCTATTGGCCAATATTTTGGCATTATCTGCTCGCGACACCTACATGTCACCTCCGACCTCACAGTATACTTCCACGTTGGCATAAAATTGTTCTTTTGCGTAAACAAAAGGTCTGTGAATCTACACACGATATTTTTGGTAAAACCAAAGATTTATTGAACAGAACGGCATGTGAGAATTTGCATGTGAGAGTTGTTCACGTGAAAAGAGTTGATATGATTGGACATGTTCTTGTTGGTAGTTCGAGTTCGCGCGTGTTCAAGAATACGATCAACATAGTGGGGAATGTTCTAATTACAAGTTTGTAAGGGAACGGTCTCCGCTGATCGTTCCATTCTCACGAACTCGAGAATTGCCGTCCTTAACAGGTCAAGGAAAAGTATCGAGTTTGATGTTTTATGCCCAAAAAATTTTCTCTCCGACATTTTTTGTTGATAGTTTCGTTTCTGTTTCGCTTATGTAGAGTGTTTGGCTGTCATAAAAATTACTATTTCTTCTTTGAGTTGTTGTTCTTATGAAAATATCTAGTAAGGTCCCTAATCCTGGCTAAATCTGTAGAACAAGCGAATTTAATTAAATAACTACTAAATATGGTCAAGTTCTAGAAAATCACATTTGATTTTTCGAAATTAATAAACAACCGTGATTTAAATCCTGAAAATACTGAAAAATGCCACTAAATTTTGAAGAAAATGCATACAGGGCCAACTTTTTGTTCAAAAGGTAGCTGTTTTAATAATTTTGGCAAAATACATTAATCACCCTGTATATATGAAACCAAATGCCGCTTCGGTCCGCTTTAGAATCACCCTGTATATTTTATTTAATAATTAAAAGGTTGTAGATAATTAGTTTTTTGATATTTCTTTTCAGCGATGTTTATTTTATTAAACGATTTCTACGGATGTATAGAAGATAGATCAATTTTTTGTCCCTATATTACCCCTAAATTACAGTTTTTTTGTCACTGGTGCGCGAAAGAAAAATATTAATCCTATATTAATTACACGAATCCTCAAAGTTTCAATTTTTTATCTCCAAAATGAACCTCTAGTTTGAGGTTGACCGTAATTAATGGACTACCCTACTTTTTCTTTATTCATTCCCGAAGAAACCTTTCATTACCACGGCCAATTAAGAGGAGCGACACAAGTTCAAACTTCAAGGAACTTTTATAATCCAGTTACCTATGTTGAGACCGTAACTATCATCGCGCAAAGTAAATTAAATTAACGTTTCTTGTTATTGTCTTTTCTAAACAGCAAGGTTAACTCTGCTCTATGTTCTCTTTAACAGTATCTCATTATGTTCTATGATAATATTATGTAATTAAACCCGATTTTCAAATTAACGCGCCAGGCATTGAGAATAAATACATAATACACATAATGTACGCACACACCCAATTAGACCTGCTTAGCTGGCAGGCATTTAATTCGATTCAGTTTAATTCAGTTTATTTAGGACTCGATCTACATTTGTTGTTAGTAAATAACCCGAGCTAATAAATCCATTAAATCCAAACAAGCAGCCTACATGTAATCTGTTTAAGAAAATTGATTTGTGTGCACAATCGTATTATAAAATGTGGGTAAGGTAAGGTTTACCGGTGAATTATCATTTACTGCTCGATACTCTGGAGTTACGAGATTAGGGTAGATTTCTTTGAAATTACAAGAAAATACGGAATACAGGATTATATTAATTATAAATGATCCTGAAGAAGCCACCTCCTTCACTTAAGCTTGAGAGGTCATACATAAATTATTTATATCTAAAGCGTGACGCACATAATCTGATTTTCCCATCTACAAGCTGGGAAAAACAGACCCAATCACTATAGCGAATAAGTTATAAAATTCATTATCACATTTCTGCTAAGGTATGATTCATTAGATTCAAAACTTGACAGGTCACATATTGTAACAAACTGACTAGATCCACTAAATCACTCCAACACTGGAAACTGGTGGAGAAAAAGCAAAGGGATGACAGTTATACATAATCAGCATGCTGGGTAATCTTTAGGAACCGAATAATTGAAGAATAACATGGTTTGAACTTCTGTGGTTTGAAGATCTCCAAGGAGTCAAGGAGCTGCTGAATTCATAGGTAGCAGCTTGAGTTCAACTGAGTAGCAGAGCAACGAGAAGCCTTAGAATGCATCGGAAAAGGAAATTTAAGATTCCATTTCTCAGCTATGAGAATAACCTCGACTTAGGAAAAGAACATATACAAAAAATCCTTGTAGCTTCGTTAATACCCAATTTAGAGAATCGGTTCGTTAAAACTTTTCGTCTTAGAAATAAGTAATATTCTACCGTCGAAGTTTGTTCTCTTTATTCTGGGAGGCCCTGTATAAATCGATATGGCTTGATAACTGCCTGAGGAAGACGCTTCAGTTTACAGGTAGAAAAGCATTGCGTATAAAAAAGAAAATATTACAATTTTGTGTTAGATAAATAATTAGTGTGTAGTGTCTAAAAATTACTTTTAGTATTTATTAAATAAATAATTATTCACATGAGTGTGAAATTAGTTCAAAGGTGAACCTTTCCAAAGGTGAACTATGACATAATTTAGAATTTAGGCCAATGTCATTGTGTTTTGTTACTTTTTGCAAACTAAAAATAAATTTATTAAGCTCGCAAATTGCTCTCCTAAAAGATTGTCATTTCCAGACACAGTTTTGATAACAAACTAACCAGGGTAAATTAATTAGTAGCTAGGGCGATTATCATTCCAGGTATACTCCGGAATCAAAAGAAAATACTGTAATTGGTAATGGAGGAGCTTCAATTGCCTCTTTTCATACCGGGGTCCCGCTAAGGTCGGCCACCATATCCCGGAAACTAATGGGCCTGGACAGTTGAAATAATTTCGAAATAAGAACTTGAAAAATGACGATTTTCACTTGTTTATGACTCAAAAACTTCCGAATTTAAACACCAACTGTGAAAACCAATCTTATTTTTTCTTCTCAGACAATCTAAAAATGCAATAACATAGGAGCATTCCATTAAAAAAAAAACATAACTTTGATATGTTTCATGCTTTTGGGACACCCTGTACATTATGAATATAATTTTAAAACGTACCTCTGCCGGGTCTCTATCCACTCCAAAAATAAAAAGATCCTAAAATCCAGAGACACGGCCATAATCTTCCGTGGCGTATACCGTGAATAACCCTGTATTAGGGTGCAATTTGCAACAATAACAGTTTTTTTTTTGCTTTTACTTAGACAAATTAAACCATATAAGTACGGTATAACTGTAATATCATAAACGGAAAGTAGATCAAATTTTCAAGAAAAATGGTTAAAACCGCAGTTCGAGAACTCCGTTGGCTTTATAGTTATGACTTGGAGAAAATTTCTAACCCTTTAATTATTATTGAAGAAGTTTTTGTAGTTTCGTAGGTACAAAGGTATATTTTTCATTACGTTTTATCTTAAAAAGATCAATACTTTCTCATGTTTTTTTCATAAAATACGCCTAAAATATACGCCATTGTCATCAATATAATTTTTAAGTAGCAGTTTTTTCAATAAAACGATATAAGATTAGAAGTTATGTTCATTAAATAAGACAGCCATGGAAATCGAAACAATAATTTTGACAACCAGCTGTCATTAGTTCTTGCCTTTAGTGAGCGATTAGTAATTTGGAATTCTGCTATTGTGCTTTTGCTGTTGAAAGCATTTTGTACAATCAATTTGAAAGTCTTATTATTCTGCAGCTGAAGCATATACCTATATGGCATCTGGTCTTGCATTTGCAATGTTTTGAAAATTAAATTATGACCTCGCAGCAGTATGCTCAGAGATATCATGAGAGAACATTATTCCTGCAGGGTTTTTTTACGTTTATCAAGACCGCTGCAAGGAACTAGACAAGTATTACCAATACCTACAACCTCAAAATAAGATTCTCAATATAATAGGTACTCGAAGTGAAGCCACTGTTATAAACGTGCTTGCTTACATTGCAGCTTATCCTAAATGTAGGTAGTATTAGGGAAATAGAGATCCGGCACCTCCTCGATCGGTTGTTCAAAGAATGCTTAAACAAAAAAATTACATGCATCACGTTAAACTTCATCAAGCGCTCACGACACTTGATTTTGACAAGAGGTTATAGATTTTTGCAACTGGATTCTTGAAATGACAGGAGAAAATCCAAATTTTGTACTTGCATCAAATTTTATGGACAGATGAGGCTATCTTCCTCATTTCCTCATTGGATGATGGAAATTAATCATCAAAATTCATTCGGCGAAAATGTGAATAGAGCAAGGTATGAATAATTTTTAATAAAGCATCTGATAACTCTTTTGGATGAAGTACCTACCTTTAGAAACTCGTGTAAACATGTGGTTTCAACATGATGGTTGCACTGGTCAACGTAAGTGAATATTATTTAAATACCCAGTTTCACACTAAATGGATAGGAAGGGGTGGTTTATTTCCCTGGCCATGCACCCAGATCCCCTGAACTGTTTTGGACTTTATTTTTATGGGGAAGACTTACGAATATTGTCGCCTATATCAGACCGGGCCAACTACAAGAGAAAACATGATTTTTTAGAATCTTAAAAAATGCGATATCTGTATCTGTGGCAGAAATCGAAAATACTATTGAAGACTTCAAAATTGTATTGACAACCATCATGTGCGGCCATTTGGAATATATTTTGAAAAGTCTTTTCGAAGTTACAGCAATTTAAATGATCACACTTTCAACAGCTTCCGCCCACTCTTACTAAGATCGGTACCCCAATAATGAGTCTTGGACTAAAATGGTGTAGAATTGTCCAAGCTTTCTAATCTTCTTACCAAAAGTATACCTTATTGATTTTTTTTTAAACTTAGGCGGCTCTCACACTGAGGCAACAAGCAATAAGCAACTGGCAATACGCAACACACAATAATATTGCTAATAAGTATTTTACATAGAATTAAATTGGGGGTCTCATATTAGAGCAACTCGATATCGGTCGAACCAAAAATATTGCTGGTTGCGGGAATAATATTGCTAGCGATAGGCCGTGCATGTTGAAAAGCAATAATTATTGCAGTTTTGCGAGTCGTGACGTACGAAGATTGTGCATTATTATTATTATTATATTATTATTATTATTACTTCTAGGGTAGGTTCAAAGCTCTTGTACTGAATCTTGCGCTTATTGTACCCGTTTGGATAATTATCTCATCAATTCCATCTCCCGAAAGTATTACTAAGATTGTGCATAGATAACTACGTTTTATTATTTTATATTATCAAAAACTGTTCGAAAATGTCGGATGGTCCAGTTTTTTAAACAAAATTCGTAGAAATAGTGGAAGAATATCCCTGTATTTACGATTTCGCTCGAAAGGACCACATCAAAAGAGAAGTGATCATTCGATAGCAGTTTTGAAATCGGGTAGGATGATGGGCCTGAGTTCCCTTGGGCAGATGTTTCCTCCATGACTGATTAATTGAGTAAAAGCTGGGTGAACCCAATCTTCTTTTCGTTTGTCGTTTTTTTCTTAAATGCCGCCACAGTAATATCATGTCATCGAAGTCGTCGGATGACATGATCATCAGAAGTTTCTGGCAATACTGTTGTTTCAATGTGAGAAAGAACCAAAATAATATTGCGTATTGCTTATTGACAGTTGCTAGTTGCTTATTGCTGGTTGCCTCAGTGTGAGAGCCGCCTTAGATTTTTAATTTTCAACCCTTACGGCGAAATGCAGAACTTGAAAATAATTTCCAGGATTTTTTCGTGGGCACTTTTATCATGATTTTTTTTCAACTGTCCGGGCACATTAGATTCCCAGATATATGACCGGTGGGCGGGACACCATAGCGGGTAGATTAATGAATCGGAAAAGAGGGATGTTTGGCAAGGAAAATACATAATGCCTGATGCCTGAAGAATTTGCGATGATGTTGGTGTTATTATTAAGTCAGAAAACAACATTATACCGCAGATTCGTATAAACAAAATGTAAACAAGTCTAATGAAATCCATCAAGGGCGCTTGGAGTGAGGTAGAAGAATTCTCTTTTAACTATACAAATTACAAATTACGCTTTCAAACAACTTTGCTGGTATAGGAAATTATGTTATAAGATTTCCAAAATCTACCTAAAAATTCTTCAGGGTGGAGCGCCACTAACGCCTCGGTCTGTGTGAGCCTGAACCGTGCGCGATTTCGAGATTTCGAAACTGGGTTTTATACAGGGTCGTAGTGCCTAAAACTTCAAATTATTTTGAACTATGCAAGATCTGTCATAATAATATGAGAGTGATTATATTAAAGTTTTTTTTTTTTGTAGTCAAATGCTCTTATTTTATTGCATTTTTGACTTATCTGAGAAGAAAAAAATAAGGTTGGTTTTCACGGTTGGTGTCTAAATTGATAAGTTTTTGAGTTATAAACAAGTGAAAATCGCATTTTTTTTGAAATTCAAACGGCTCAAGATAGAGGAAAACGGCTTACATGTCTCTATTTTAACATTTTACATAGGTACTATCCTATGATGTAGATGAAATGTAGTGGCGCCCCACCTTATGTAATGTTCATAAGTAATTATTTATTATTAAATAATTAAAGGCGAGAAAACGGAAGGAAAAATCTCTTAATAAGGTCAGACTCACCAATATTATTTATTTTCATTTTGTTCCAACGAAATATCGTTGTCCGACGAGAATGAACCTAATCGATCTTTTGTCTCGTAATAGTCGATTGTAGCAGTAATGTAATTATGGCTTTTGTAATCGAGTTACATACCTACTTACAAAAATAAAAATGTCAAGTTAAAAATAAATAATTTATTTAGCCAACAACCATTCATTTCTTTCAAATCATCAAACGGTTATTTGTCATTATTACAATATAACTTTCTCATAGGAGGTGAATTAGTTATAGGCGCCATTGTGGTCCGAGTGACCTACCTTTACCTTTTCCAGTCTTTGTTGCCCTGGTTTTAATCAGCAGACAATCGAAATCCCACACTCAGTTCCAGCTCACCGGCATATGGAGGCAATATTTTACGCATTTTAATTTCCTTGTTAATTTTCTGCTAGCGACGTTTATTGTTTTTGCTTATTTGCTTATTTGCTTAAAACAGAGCACATTGTTCATTAATTCAATAACACTCCGACCCACTCGGTCAAGACACCTTTTGATCATTCAACCGATTCAAGGCCAACCGCTGGAACTGGATGATGAATAATTTTTTCCTGTCTCGAGCTAACCGAGGACTAAGGTAATATTGTAGTAGTAGTTAATTGAGAAATTTCTCAGGAAAAATAATAATTACCTAATGATAAAGATGTTGCTAAAACGAAAAGATTATACGATTAAATACCTAATGTATCTACCTACCAGGTACAGGTGAAATTTACGGGTGTTATAAATTATTAAATTCAAGTCTATCTAACTTCTTTGTAATTATACATTAAGTTACAAATGGGGCAGCCTATGTCAACACGTTATTATGTAAATGTTTACGATAAATGAGCCAGAACGATTATGTAGTGTGTATGTATAAATTTTATATAATGGGAGCGAAAAATAATGGGAAATACAAGAAAGTCGCCCACTCTGTTTACCTACATACCGTTTCCTACTTGCCGTTATTAGGTTTGTCCAGATTAAGAAGCAAAAAAGTGTGCTAAAGGATTCAAGAATCCATCATTCCACAAAACTTTCTTCTCCAATTCTGTGTTTTTTTTTAATTATTTCATTCAAATAATGTCATCATCAGCATAGTCACACTTGTTCTTATACAATTCTTAACTAGCGTAGGGCTCCATTACGCATGTAATGATGAGCTCGTATTGCATAAACGGATAATGGATGGTTGTAAAAGAATACCACAACTACTAACTATAAATAGGGTCTAGATTTTGAAATTAGAAATAAAAACTTTTAGAAAGTTAGAATATTGCAAGCCAGACTTAATTGCATACAGGGTATTAAGTCATGAGGAACTTTACAAACTTCTACCATATGTACGGTCCCTTATGGGGAATATCATGTGACCCTTAAAAAGTGTCTACTCCCCTTCTCTTGTTAATATACTTTGTGAATTTAAAAAAATATTCATTTGGCTGTAATATCTACACTGATCATTACAATTTCTAATTTTTAGCGCTGTTATTTCGCATTCGATCAGCGTTCTGTAAAATTGTAAATTCCAGGACAGAGAGTTTTGTACTATAAGAAGTTCAGCATGTACAGGATTAAAAAAAAAATGAAATTACCTATTGATTTTCAAAGCGCACAAATAGACAATGGAAGCTATGTTTCTATGTACGACTCTCTTTCTAATATTTATAAACGACTTGCTTGAAATAACAAAAAATCCAATATACATTTTTGCCGACGACAGTACCCTCATATCTTCTTATACGTTAGATGCGCTAACATCTGCCATCGACGCACAGACTCGCAGGGAGCAAGAAGTTGCCATACTTAACAATGACTTGCGAAACATTTTAACTTGGGGCGATAGAAACCAAGTCCAATTTAATGCTGGAAAAACCCAAGCAGCCATCTTCTCCAAAAAGACCAACGGTTTGGAGCCAGATATGATGATGGCGGGACACTCTCTTACCCCAGCGTCATCTCTTCGTTTACTTGGAGTGAGCCTCGGAGCGAACATGTCTTGGCATGATCATGTTGCAGGTCTGGCGAAGAGTGCATCTCAAAAACTTGGAACACTCTTCCGCACGAAGAAATTTTATACACCACAACAGCTTCTCCTCTTATACAAGGCTCAAATCCGACCATCCTTGGAGTACTGCTCACATATTTGGAGCTCAGCTCCTAAACATACGCTGAGACTACTCGACTCTATTCAGAAAAGAGCCATCCGCTTGATTGGGGACCCAGATTTGACAAAAAATTTAGACACTCTCGAACATCGAAGAAGAGTAGCTGACCTGAGTCTGTTTTACAGATATTTTAATGGAGAGTGTTCAAAAGACGTGACCCGCTTGATCCCATCAAGAACAAGACCGGGCAGAAATACACGTCGAGCCGCCGACGCTCATCCGTATCAGGTTCAGCTCGTTACACCTCGTACCACCCTATTTCAGACTTCTTTTATGTATAGAACCGCATCACTTTGGAATAGCATTCCAAAGGGCGTGTTTCCCGAAGTATACAACTTACAGAGATTCAAGGCCAACGTGAATCGATATCTCCGCTCATGCACCGCTCCCAGAGCGTCATAGGGATTTCCCTGCAGTGCATGTACATTTAAAAAAAAAAAATGTATGTTACATAACGAACAATCATAAGGAATAAAAAAACTAAAATGAAGTGCATAAGAATAAAAACATAGAACTTGAAAAAATAAGTTCACAATAACAAAATAATTCATTGACATGATGGAGTCTTAACATAATAAAACATTTCTAATATTTTTAATGACTTCTGTTTAATTTAATTGAGTAGTTTGATATATCATTCAGTCACAAAAATTTGATGCGCGCTTTTGATTAAAAAATTTAAAATTGAATAATAATTTAGCCCAGTCCTGGAAATTACACAAAGTGACAGCAAAGAGATGTGATTAAAGCAATGGTTACTTAGGCTGTACTTATTATAGTTAAAATATCTGCAATTTATAACGTTTATTGTAAATTAAGACAATATTATGTGATAATACGACATGATGGCTTTTCAGTATTGGTCACATTCTACCGTTTATAAAAAATGCCACGAAAGTATGAGACAAATTTCAAATACACAGTTTTTATTGTCTTTTTGTTCACTTTTATAATTAATAATCACATTATATACAGGGTGAAATTCTTAGTACGAACTATCCCAATCAATTTTTCTTAAGCCTGTCCTGGAATTTCAGAGTTTAGAGAGCGCCGATCGAATGCTAGATAACAGTGTAGCTGCATCAAAAAATTAGAAAACGCCAATGATCCGTGTATAGATACTACAGAAAAGTGAATATTTTTTAAAATTCACAAATCGGTCAGAGAGGGAGAGTTGACACTTTCTAAGGGTCACATGATATTCCCCTTAAAGGACTCTAAATATGGTAGCAGTTTGTAAAGTCCCTCATGACTCACCCTTTATAGCCAGTCGTTATATCCAAATAATCTCCCTGAAATAAGAAAAATTCCGTTGTCGATTTTTCTTATTTTACCAATTAGAGGGCTTACTCATAGTATAAATTGTATAGATCCGAGATGCGCTTCAATGCGGCATTTTGAACTTTATGAAAAACTGTTTTATTGAATAAATTGGACATTTTCAATTTTTTTGGTAAAAAAGGTGATAAGGAAACTTATATAGGAAATTAAATTTTCCACAAACTGCTGTGCTTTACCACAGTTTTTCTCTGAGATAAATTTTTTCTCATTAAACCAAAAAAAGGGGAAGTAGGTACAAACTCGAGTACAAACTATTGTAGGTATTATCTCGTTCATTTTTAACTTTGCGAGGAATAAATTAAAATTCAGAAACTTACAGCAAGTTAAATTGTGTTGGAAAATTTTTGTAGTTATCTTTTTTTCGTATACTTAATGAATAGGTCTTGAAGGTTTTGGGTATTCTTTTTTTTTCGACTATGATCGTGCCAAAGCAACATCGTCGGTTTCATCTTCGAAAACTCCGAAATTTTCGGTTCCAGGAGTATCAGTAGTGTTCAATGTCAATTGTGAAAGACTCTGAATCAGTCAGATACCCAATAGGAGAGAAAAAGAATTCTACCTCTCTTTTTTCTCTTTTGATAAAACTTATAATTTTATTTTACAGTTTGTTCATATTCATTAATTTTCTAAACTTAAAAATAATCGAGAATAACAATAGTTTTATATCACCTCTTTTTCAGGTGTAATTCGAAAAACATCGATCGTAGAGAAAAAATGCAAAAAAATGTTCAAAGTTTAGTTTCTACAATTTTTACGAAACATAAAAAACGGAAAAAAGGCCAGATGGCGGATTGATGCGCACCTTGATTCTGGTCTCTTAGAAAAAGATTTCTCCTTAAACAACAACAGAAAGGTCTCTGGATTGTCGAATTCCCTATAGAGTTCCGAAATATGATGTTTTATACAAAGTGTTTCTAAATGGAGTACCATAAATTGGAGGACTTGTAGATAAAGTTAAAAAAATACGAAAGTGTAGGAAAATTTTTTTTCGAAAAGGCTTTATTGATGAGATACAGGGTGTTAAAGAGTCGACCGACAGACCACTCTTTTGTTAATATTTGTTGAAACAATAACCCAACTGAGACAATTTTTTGTGTGTAACAACAAGTTATAAAGAGCAATAATCAGACAAATTTTCGGTTTATTTCAATAAGCCAGTGGCGTAGAAACAGGGGTCGTTTGACACTTTTCACTCTTTAAAAAAGTAAGGGCTAGGTTTTTTGATGTCTTATTACTTTTTTCTGAATCAACGATCTTTTTACAATAAAAAAGCCATACTTGTTTAATTTGCCCAGAGGCGTCCGTTTTTGAGATATTTGCAATTTTGTGTCAGGACGTCAGTCGCTTTATGTAAAATACACTTAAAAATTTCATTTATTAAAATTGTGAAGGTAGCTTTGAAATTTAAATAAACTAATTTTTGGACTTACTTGTCAGTTTGACATTTCATATCCGAAGTGAAAATTAAATAATATTTATTGTCAAGAAAATTATTCAACACATAACAAAAAGTTTTCTTGACAATAAATATTATTTAATTTTCACTTCGGATATGAAATGTCAAACTGACAAGTAAGTCCAAAAATTAGTTTATTTAAATTTCAAAGCTACCTTCACAATATTAATAAATGAAATTTTTAAGTGTATTTTACATAAAGCGACTGACGTCCTGACACAAAATTGCAAATATCTCAAAAACGGACGCCTCTGGGCAAATAAACAAGTATGGCTTTTTTATTGTAAAAAGACCGTTGATTCAGAAAAAAGTAATAAGACATCAAAAAACATAGCCCTTACTTTTTTAAAGAGTGAAAAGTGTCAAACGACCCCTGTTTCTACGCCACTGGCTTATTGAAATAAACCGAAAATTTGTCTGATTATTGCTCTTTATAACTTGTTGTTGTTACACACAAAAAATTGTCTCAGTTGGGTTATTGTTTCAACAAATATTAACAAAAGAATGGTCTGTCGGTCGACTCTTTAACACCCTGTATCTCATCAATGAAGCCTTTTCGAAAAAAAATTTTCCTACATTTTCGTATTTTTTTAACTTTATCTACAAGTCCTCCAATTTATGGTACTCCATTTAGAAACACCTTGTATAACACAATTAAAAATGTTAAGGTGCATAAAATTGTGACAGCACCAAACGAAAGGCCGGAGATGAAAGTCCTTCAGTATTCCCAACGGATCGGCATAAGATCTTCACCAATGCCACAATAAATTTTCAGATGCGAAAAGGGAACATCCATTCCTGAAGATACTATTCTTGACAGTCATAATAAATATGTGCAATGAGATATGGGTCCAAGCACAGAACCCTGAGGCACTCCTAAAATAACAGAAACATAACTAGGTCTCTTCCTCACTCATCCTTGAATTTCAGGGGTGGCTATAGCCTTACCCTGAATTCAAATCCTGAAATCATGATAGTCGAGTACCTATAGGTACTCGACTCAACATAACGATCCCCGTAACTTCCAATCCATCTAAACTGCTCAACAAATGAAACGTTACATGACCAAATTTGCCCTAACTTTGGCACTGATAAAATTTGGATTGTTTCGAGCAATTCAATTTTTGTTTCGAGGGTTCACTAGTTCAATCCCTTGTTTATCAGTCCGTATGTTTACAAGAACTTGGTACTTCACACAAAGTTTATATAGGGTGGTAAATAAAACAGTTCAAAATCTCAGAAAGTTCAGCTTGCTCCCATTTGATCAAAGATTTTTCTTTTCAAATTTCAACACAAAGATCATGAAGATGGACCTCATATCTCGAAACGGTTTTCGAATTTTCCGATTATTTCTTTTATTTACAGGGTGATCTCAAAATAACTACTTTTTGGTGTGGCAATGATAACTTTGTTGCCCGTGACTCGATTTTCAAAATGTAGGGCTCATTTTAAAGCTTAAGCTTCAAGCAAGAACACGCAAGATTTATAATCGCCTAAGGACAAAAATTGAAAATACAGGGTTGTATTAAAACTAACCCAAACCTGAATGGCTTCCGAAATCTGGTATTAAGGAAAATTTTAAATAAAGTCAAGTTGCTTTCAAACAATCCATTCATTCTGAATACTTCAAGATGTTCTTCGCTTGCATGAGTTAAGAATTGTTGACATAAGAACAAAATTACAACTTCGTGTTTTCGAAGTGAAAATCGTCATTTTTCAAGTTCAAGGCCCTGTACAACGAAAACGGCTGAAGATAGAGAAAAATGGCTTACATGTCCCTATTTTAACTTTTCATGTACTATTCTATGGTATAGAAACATTTGTACTTTCTTTGATTTTTTTATTTGGCGACGCGTGGAGAAATCTCAGAATTTTTCAAATTTTTTATCACCCTGTATAAACATTTCATCTACATCGTAGGATAGTACATGAAAAGTTAAAATAGGGACATGTAAGCCGTTTTTCTCTATCTTCGACCGTTTTCGTTGTACAGGGCCTTGAACTTGAAAAATTACGATTTTCACTTCGAAAACACGAAGTTGTAATTTTGTTCTTATGTCAACAATTCTTAACTCATGCAAGCGAAGAACATCTTGAAGTATTCAGAATGAATGGTTTGTTTGAAAGCAACTTGACTTTATTTAAAATTTTCCTTAATACCAGATTTCGGAAGCCATTCAGATTTGGGTTAGTTTTAATACAACCCTGTATTTTCAATTTTTGTCCGTAGTCGATTATCAAACTTGCGTGTTCTTGCTTGAAGCTTTAACTTTAAAATGAGCCCTACATTTTGAAAATCGAGTCACGAATAACAAAAGTTATCATTGCCACACCAAAAAGTAGTTATTTTGAGATCACCCTGTAAATAAAAGAAATAATCGGAAAATTCGAAAACCGTTTCGAGATATGAGGTCCATCTTCATGATCTTTGTGTTGAAATTTAAAAAGAAAAATCTTTGATCAAATGGGAGCAAGCTGAACTTTCTGAGATTTTGAACTGTTTTATTTACCACCCTATATAAACTTTGTGTGAAGTACCAAGTTCTTGCAAACATACGGACTGATAAACAAGGGATTGAACTAGTGAACCCTCGAAACAAAAATTGAATTGCTCGAAACAATCCAAATTTTATCAGTGCCAAAGTTAGGGCAAATTTGGTCATGTAACGTTTCATTTGTTGAGCAGTTTATTTTTCCATTCCTTTACTTGCGGATTAAATTGGGGTCACTTGTATGTAATAACTTGACACCCTTCATGATGAAGGTTACGGTACGCGTAAATCACAGTTATTATGGTTCGGTTAGAGAATTGAGATAAAAATTTGCTTGCGGGTATAAATTTCCTAAAAATCGTAAAATTTAAATTTTATACCTTTAATTCCGGTTTATTACAAGCACAAGTACGTACTTATTTGTTATTTTTTTTATTTGATTGAGATCGAGCAAATGTCACTTATTTCTTATACTTTCTAAAATACAAATTTACATTTAAATTATTTAAATACAAATAACCGAGCGTGTCACAACAAGCTGTAAAATGTGATTTTATAATAATTGCTACTTAGGTATATTACATCAGTTAAGTAACATTCTAATAAAAGTCAAAAGCATCAATTTCTCAGACATTCTTCTATCTTCTAATAGCTTATTTGAATAATTTTATTAAATAATAGCAAGTAAATTTGATTGAATCCTCAGGTATCAGCGTCGTCTCCCATTCATTTTTGAATTGATCGCAATGACTGCATTTCCATTTTCCAGACAGATGGTAAATTTAAAATAATCCCAATTTTCGAGTCTGGGGAGTAATGGACTTTAAAAAATTACCAGCAACAATAACAAACAAAGACATGATGAAGAATTTTTCCCCTTTTTTTCGTTTTCCATCTTCTTAAACCTCTTTTCTACATTCTTTTTAATTTATTAGTATATGCCTACTTTGTCATCATTTTGTTATTAATTTTTTTTAACTCATTATAAACATACCGTTTTTATTTATTATTTTTTTGTTTCCTTTGTTTTATTATTACTTGTAGATATCGTTCTTCTGCTTATTTGTTTATTCGCTAGATGATCCCATGGGAAAAATAGCCAGCTGCCATCACTTTGATTCCACCAGAAAATCGATTCTTGTTTCACTTTTCGGCTGCTTGTCATTGTTGTCATTATTATCCTTCTTCCACTTTTTTCCTTTTTTGTCTCCCTTGCTATATTTTTTGGAATTTTTCATCCTTCTATTTTTTTTAACATAACTTAGTAATGATGACTCTATTTTTTTTATTATCCACCTCTTTTACACATTACAAAAAACTTAAAAAAAAAACATGTGAACTAATGCAATTTCCCCCCACCTCCATTCACGATCCACATCGACAATCCTTCCCGCTCCGCCTCATCTGACAAGTGGCATACAACAAATAATTATATGAGAAAATATTGGTAAATCATTTATAAAAATATTAAACAGCAGCGGTCGCCGGTTCCAGCACGGAACCCTGAGGGTACACCACTCGGTACACCATGGACATTGATTGGATCTACAAGCTGTTTCTAAATGTAGTACCATAAGTTCAAAGGCGTGTAGAAGTGTAGAAGAAGCTTAAATATTAAAAAAAAAATTAAAATAATTTTTTTTTTTCAGAAAATGTTTATTAAATGATACAGGGTGTTCAAGTGTCATTTACTAAACAGGTTTTTCAACGTACCTCGGCTAAAAAACATTTTCGAAAAAAATATTTGAATTTTTTTTCATTAAAATGCTTTATCTACAAGCCCTTAGATTTATGGGGCACTGCATGGGTGAGGGTGCTTCGGTTTTACCCAGATTTTTTTCAAAATATGGGTTATTAAATAGAAAGCCTGTATACAAAAATGCAGAATTATTGGTCCACTCTGTAGAAAGATACAATAAAAACCAGTTAAGTAAATCGGCACTTAAACACCCTGCATCTCGTTTTAAAAACATTTTCGGAAAAAAAATTTGAAATTTATTAATATTTTGTATACGCCCTTTAACTGGTACTACATTTAGGAATATACATACAGTGTGGAAAAGCCAAATGGAATAAATTCGATAATAAATCAATGAAGATGGTTGCGAAAAAACGCTCGGACACGTCGATTAGTATTTTTAGTTGCGCATTTTTTTCAATGAAAACTTTTTATACAGGGTGTGTCGTGTAACAGTGCTCAATACCAACTTTCTTCTTTCAAATCAAACACCCTGTATATTATTACATTTTCAGATTGCCTGAAAAAATGTAATAATAATGCTGTTTATAATTCAAATTTGTAACGAGTGATTTTTGAGTTATAAACAAATGAAAATCGCAATTTTTAATTTTCAAAACAGTGTACACCGATAACGGCTCAAGATGTCGGAAAACGGCTTACATGTCCCTATCCTAATTTTTCATGTAGTATCCTATTGTGTGGATGAAATTTTTATACAGGGTGATTAAAAATCTGGTAATTTTCATGACCCTGTATAAAAATTTTAACTACCTAATAGGGCTCTAAATGAAAAGTTAAGATAGGGACATGTAAGCCGTTTTCCGACATCTTGAGCCGTTATCGTTGTACACACTGTTTTGAAAATTAAAAAATGCGATTTTCATTTGTTTATAACTCAAAAATCACTCGTTACAAATTTGAAATATAAACAGCATTATTATTACATTTTTTCAGGCAATCTGAAAATGTAATAATATACAGGGTGTTTGATTTGAAAGAAGAAAGTTGGTATTGGGCACTGTTACACGACACACCCTGTATAAAAAGTTTTCATTGAAAAAAATGCGCAACCAAAAATACTAATCGATGTGTCCGAGCGTTTTTTGGCACCCATCTCCATTGATTTATTATCGAATTTATTCCATTTGGCTTTTCCACACTGTATATATATTTTATATTTTATATTAATACCTTGTATATCTTGAAAGGTCCACGCATTGTGACCTATTTGAAGGTATCTCTAAAAAAAAGGTCTGACGAAAAATCAAAACTAGCAAGTTCAGACTAGAAAGTAACTTCTGGTGTTTCAATCTGTCCAATGAGCTGGAGAAATCAGAATTAACCACGTAAACCTGATACTTTGCATCAAGAGTATAACCGCGGCGGTCAATTGACTAAATACCGTGAGGTTTGTATAGTGGCCGATCTTCTGGAAAATCCATGCTGAGAGACAAAGAGCTGTTCAAAAACCTTCCAGAGAGATATAATAACAGTCCAGTCAAATAATATTTTTAAATTGCGTTAATTATTAGAATTTTAACGAAATTTTAATGGTAGGTAGGGGGCGCCACTAGAACAATCCAGCCTCCAATGTTTCCATCCTCGGATTCCGTAAGGGGTGGCCACCATCTTGAATTTAAGGGATTAAATTATGTATGTCGGTAAATATCGGTTGAACGTAAAAATTAACTAGGTATTTAAAAAAATTTTAAGCATCAGGAAATATTCAGGAACCTTTATTTGAAACCTTTATTTAAATTTTATAGTGTTCAAATGTTATAAATTTTCGAAAATGACACTTTTTGAGGTGGAAACTGTTTTTTCCAGCGCCAATATTTTGGATAATTTTTTAATCTATGCACATAACTAATTAATTCAAGTAATAGAGTTTTCACTAAATAATAGAATATTTTGGTGTTTCCGGGACCGTTGATTAAAAGTCTAATATCCGATTTTCAAAAACCAAAACGACGGCTCCAATATGGCGCACGTCTTTCATAAATTCATCGCATTTTCACGAAATAATCATTAGGAGATTTTCGGATTCTTCTTAATCAGCGATCCCGAAAACCACAAAATCATATTTGGTAAAAACGGTATGTCTTAAATTAATTATGTAATGTGTAGAATTAGAAAATATTCAAAAAATTTAGCGCCGGCGACTTTTGGCCCCGCTGTATTCGTGCCAAGCATGATGCCAATTTTTTTCTTTTTTGAAAACTTGCATAATATTGTAGATGAACTCAAAAGCTACAAATTTTGTCCAGTCCATTTTTCACCCTCGATTGCCCGTTTTCCTTGTAAGATCGAAACCGTGTGTTGTAAAACCATTTCCATCCCCTTAAGTGTCATTTCCGAGAATTTATATCTTTAAAACAATAAGAAATTTCAAAAAAAAAGTCCCAAACAAAAGTTGCTGGATTCTGCTTTACATTTTGTGTTATAGTATTTTTTAACGTACAAACAATATTTACCGACATACATCATTTTATCCCTTAAATTCAAGATGGCGGCCACCCCATACATCCCATACGGAATCCGAGGTAGAAACTTGACTGGAGGGTTCTGATGGCGCCCCCTACCTGCTAATAAAATTTAGTAACATCTAATTAACGTAATTTCAGTCCAATGTTTTTACTATTTGACTGGACTAATACTTCCAGAAAAAGCTGGAGGTAGAGTAATATCAAAGTTGGGAATGATGTCAGAATCGAAGAAATTCAGCAGTCAGTCGGAGCTTTAGAAAAAAGTACTTTTGCAAAATGATTAGCGATATCATTTTTGCTGTCCAGGGACAAGCCCTGGGTTCATCTTGTAAGGAAGACCTTCGTTCCCCTTATTACAATTTAAAGATTTATTCGCTTCAGTTTTTTCCTCATCATAATAATGAAAGTTTTTACCAGAAAAACTAATTTTTGAACCACGGTGGCTATTTGCGTTCTAGACAAAGATGTGATGTAGAAAGTGTTAATTTATTTCGTATCCTCTTCTCCAATAACAAGAAAAACACTCATTCAACTTAATTACTCAGCACATCAAATATCAACAACACAATAACATTCTTCAAGATATGATGTTGCGTTAGTGTTAGTGCAGCTATAATCATTTATCATTATTTGCAAATCGATTCTTCGATCAGATTATTAATAACAACACGTGGGTTATGGGTCCGATTCGAATCGAGCTGTTCCGTGTGCCGACCATTCATTTACCATCAACGATCAAGACCACGGTGTAAGATAACTATCTTACACCGTGATCAAGACCAACCAGAACTCTTGTTGGTATTGGTTGTTGGTTGCTCAGCCAGACAGAAGAAATACCCGGCACATTTCATTGTAACGCAGATGGATAATTCATAACGTTCATGATCAATTAGCATTACCAAAACGGGATGGGAACCATAAATATCAGTCAATCGATCAATAACTTGCCACATTCAAGTAAACTTGGTAATTATTTACATAAATTTTAATCATGAACCAAGAGAGATTATTGTTCTACCATTTTTGTATGATGAAACGTGTTACAGGCTGAAGATCTTCCTTCCTCATTCCGGACTTGCAGAATCGAATTAATTAATCACCGAATTTAATAACTGTCTGGGTTTAATTCCGGTTGATTTATTAGTGGCACCATAAGCAGTAGCAGTGAAAGTGTTTAGGAGGAAGACGCTTCTGATATTTTGTTTTAATTTTACTTCGTTATGTATTACTTATACTAAAGTCACAAGAAATTGTTTTCAGAATACTAATTAATCAACTGTTAACTGATTCAACTGTTTCTTTGTGGTTGTCTTTGTTGAAACTAATAAGAAAAGGAATAAAAAATTGCTGACGATTCATGATAATCTTTATAATAGTTCCAACGAATCATTTAAACATCATTTATGCATAATCGCTGACGCATTTTTACTGGTGATTAAACATGGTAATTAAATCACGAGCTATTTTGCCAATAAAACCAACAAACGGTTGATTAATCAAATATAATCTATCGCACTATATCAGCACAGTACTAAGAGGAACTGATGAAAGCATAAACTGAAATCCGGGAATCACCTACAGTAAATAAATGACTACTATCCAACAAAAAAAGAAAGAGCAATTCCGGATATTTCTCCCGTTGATAACTCTAATCATGAACAATATCGAAAGAGGGTAAAAACCTGGACACATCCGCCTTTCCGTAATTCTCCGTTCAACAGCGACCCCCTCCTGGCTCCCCTTTTCAGGACAAGGGAACAATGAGCGGGCTAATCAGGATAGGCGTGGATAAATCACCGGGTCGATTAGTGAGGTCGGAGGGATTGATTCCTGGACGACGCGATTGGATTGAAGGAGGGAATGATTTGTCCGCAAGTTGCCGATCTTAGATTGAAACGGTGATTTACGCGCACGTAATACCAATACGGAATGATAAATTTATAATCTCCCGGACGAATCTGTTGAGGTTTCTCACTACTTTCGTGGTTGAATCTTTAAAAGAACATTCGGTAGGTAATCTGATGAAACAGGCGTTTCAATAATAATATGGTAATTATGGATTGGATTAATTAACATAATACATTCAAATTTAAATAACGAAACCCATATACATACGAGAGGTCATATTAAAGATTGAGGTGAATGGCTGAGAGTCTCCTCGAAGTCGACAGTTCTAGGTGAGACGTCGTAATAAGAGCAGAGTTCATGAATATGGATTTGTTTACCCGTCAACGCTCCTTCCGCACTGGCACTGAAGAAATCATCTTGCAACAATCGTGCTACTGCTCGAGAACGACAGCGCTTCCCTTCTGAATTGTTTGACAACCTAAAAGAAACTCTTTCTTAAAAGTTACTATAGTACTACATTATAATAAGATATAGGGTGGCCCATTGAAAAGGAAACGAGCGTATTTTGAGGCACTTCTCGTACCTATAGGAAAAGTGATCAATTTTTTTTCAGAGGGGGTTTACTCAATTAATTATGTTCATCCTCACTCATCCCCTAAGTGAAGGAGATATGAAGCAGATAAAATTGCGCGCGCTTTGCCACTATCAGTTCAGTGGTAGCGCTTCGTCAATATCAACAATCCACATTGAGGAAATTTTGGCTTGACATGACCAGAATTGGACGGGCGTCACCACGACACGATTCATCCTTCACTATCAGTACATCACAGCAATCGGGTGGTTGAAGGATTGGTAGGGGAATTTCACTCGAGAAGAGGTATAAAGTGCTCAACGGAGGCTAAATGTCAGTTAAAAATCACCTTACCTACCATAATAATTCAGATCGGTTCCCAAGCAACACGTCACAAGTTCAACACGCCCAAACAAAACACCAGTTCATCAGATAGTCGACATACGCGATGACACGTGATTATAACGTCATATTTTGGTGGATAATTGGTCGCTGACGTCAATAACCTAGAAGTGACGTCGAAAGCACGTCGTTCAAGTACCGGATGTCTCACGTAATGAAAGACAACCAATATGAGACGACATAAAGACGTACCTGGATCTCTATTTTACGATGCCGCACTAATAACGTGTTTTTAATGTCATATACACGTATGGCAGGCTATCTCGCTGTTGCCAGTTCATATCAATCGTCAGCATTGTTCATGTTAAAAGTTGAAGTACATTTCTTTGGTTTTTCGGAAGTATATTTCTTTGGTTTTTCGAAAGTTAATGTTCATAAATACGTCATGATATAAAAAAGGTATGTATTTTTGTGAATTCAATAATTGTATTTTCATGACTTTCTAAAGAAATGTATTTTTAAAATAAATATAACGGCATCAGGCTTCTATGGAAACCGTAATTGATTCCGGGCTGTTGTGGTTCCGCGCCGTGGTTCATGGAAATTTGCTCCGAACGTTTCATCTACAGCTGTGGTAGACATCTTCAGCGGTTACGTGTGCGCAAGCGATGCTCTCATTCCTCGTGTTCACTGAAAACGAGCATGGAGCGAATCTCCATGAACCACGGTACAACAGCCCGGAAATATTACTGTTTCCAATACTTAATTTTTGAAATTTTTGGTGTTCTTTATAACGGCAATGACGAATTTATTTACGTGAGAACGACGTTGTAATGACTAATAAATAACCAAAATCAAAGACATTATTTACTCTAAAGTACCTAAACTAATCAAAAACTACCTTAAAAACCCTGAAAACCACATACTGCAGGCCATCAAAATGAATCAATTTTTTTTTTTTTGCTCGTCACTTATTTGACGGTCTAAATTACGACTTTTTCACGTCCAGCTTACAGGCTTAAGGTCAATATACGTATTTATAAGGTCGTTTTACGTGGTTTTTTGACGTTATTTTTACGTGAATAAATGAGGTCTTTGATCGATGGCATTTATTCGTCATTATGACGTTATTCTCACGTCATTAGTTTGACGTTACCGAACAGCACAGGAATGATAGAAAGTTTTTCTTATAGAATACTTATGTAAGTATCTGCTTTATTATCAAATTTATAATAAAATTTTCTATTTCTAGTTTTCTATATAAGAAGATTCAGCGTCTCTTGGTCGTCCCTCTACTTATGTTTGTTGGGCTCTTTGAAAGCACTATCACCATGCACATTCAACCAATCAACCAAACTCGTTACAAAATCTAAGGGGAATTTTTTTTCAAGGTTGTAAAGCCTGGATTTACAAACTGTTACTCTGCTGACTTATAACAGCAACATTTGTGCAGCGCATCTCATAAAAAATTACTACTGTCCTTTGATGCTATAGGAGCATTATTGTTCGTCTTCAATTATCCTAACGTATCCGGTAACATATGTTAAGGATGATAAGCCTTTATCCAGAACTACGTGAGCCCCTTCCCTTCATATACTAAAGATGCCAATAAAAAAATAATAAACATAAAAAGAGAGGAAAAATACTAAAATACATCAAGTTCATCACTTGATTGCGTCTCAATGCCGGACTACCAGATGATCATCGTCCCTGAAGCAATTCAGGCATAACAGGGATGAAGAGCGGCTTAAGTAAAACGTCAAATGGGATTAGTCAACGGGCGGCTGTAGACACTGCTGCTCAGTCAAGTGTCTCCCATGAAGCAAACTAAACTAATCTATTATTGGTACTTCAAAGCAATGAAATTTGCATATATGTTTGATAACCAAGGCAAGTCGATTCAGTTACCTGTGATAAACTATATGTATAATTCAAAGGTCTCAAGTTCGAAATAGGTAGGTCTAAGTATACATTACGTAATATCGCATCTGCTAAGATCAGGGTGTAAGAAAAATTTATAAAAATCAAGTGGAACACATTTGACACTAAAATATTAAATACCTACACTTAATTTTTTTAAAAGAACGAAAAAAGTAGGGAGTCTAAATGGGACCCTTTGTGGCACTCCATAAAATGCAAGACATTTTAGAGATCTTATACTCTGGACGGTATCGCCTTCCGAAAAAGCGACCAATAATGAAGTGCCCGCAGAAGTGGAAAAAGTTTAAAGTTTGACAACATCGTATGAAAATAAAGAAGAATTGCCACGGGAACTAACTTTTGTTCAAAATAAATTAGTAAAAGATAAATCAAGCAAAAAACTTTCATAAATCTAAAAAGCAAATTTTATCAAGTTTGTATTCCTATTCAAAAATAAAAGGAAAATTAACTTCTGCAAAAATACCGTGCAAGCATAACTGCGTAAGTAATTCAAAAAAATTAGCAGAATCCCGCATTTATGTAGAAAAGAAAATAAACACATCATACAATAGTCGAAGAGCACGAAACAGTTGAAACACTATGGAAAATATGTTAAGCATTAGCGGAGCACTAGAATCAGGTATGAAACAGGAGCAAATAGGGAACGAAAATAGACGACTCGAAATTGAATTTGTTAGAGAAAAACGAATAAGAAAGAAGCTGCCTCGGCTCTGTGCCGTCAGGTAGGATTTCCTGGGATGGATGACGTGGAGGTCGATATGAAATGTTTTAAAAATTTATTACGTCTGTTTCCAATACACGACAAGTCGTTTTGAATATACATTTTTGTTATTTCTTCTTTTCATAATATTGACGTCATGGCAAAAATATTTATTAATAAAAACAAATTCTCGCTTAAAAATTAAATAATTTCTTCCCGATTGTTTTGTTTGAACTGTTGGACAGTTTTGGGCTTGTTGACAATCATTCTGTTCTTCAGATAGCCTCAAAGAACAAAGTCGCGTGCTGTCAAATCGGAAGATCGTAGAGGCCAATGTATCTTCGAAAATCTCCCTCATGTTAATGAGTTGCCTCATCTTTCCCTCAACTACAGAACATATGAAAATCATGAAATTCTTCAAGCATTGCGATCCGTTATACTGCTGGTCATTTCTCGTCAGTCATCGTAACTCTGGTGGCCTTTTCCCCATTAAAGTAAGCTATAAGATCCTCACCTCAAGGTTGATGACGACCCTAGGATTTTCGGAGCTCCAGAACTATGCATTATTCGCATTCCAATGACTTGAGTCTTGCTGTTTCAGGATTATGAGAGAGCACTCCTGATGAAGCAGGGAAAGAATGAGAGGAAAAGAGACCACTGAAGCTATTTTCTCCCTTTCATGACCGTGAAGATTTTGCATCAGTTTTTTTGAGCGATTAACCCTGTATATATATCCTGTTGTAAATGCACTAGCGAGATGCTATATAGGTGTTATAGTCATAGAATCCCAAGAAATTATCTATTATACATAATATATCAAAATAGGTTATTATTATTTTTATAGTTAACCTTGAGAAAATTGTGTAAATAAATCCAAGATTTAATAGTTATCGTTCCAAGGCGTCTGAAATCCTGTGTTTGCTAGTTATCAAATGGCGATCCTGGCCAAGTAACACACCGTGTCCTTTTATCACCATATCCTTATCACTGCCCTTCTGAAGGTTTTGTGTTATTCTTTGGCATTTAACTTCATTTGTTAAACAAGTAGCAGTGGTCAAGTTTACCGCTTTTTAGTCAAGACTAAAGAATGGTTACACAAATGTGGTTGCCACTTCAGTGACCTTATTTTTTGAACTGTATAACTCAAATCTTAAAAAATTCTGATAAGAAAATTCATCAAAATTTCATGCGTAGAAATAAACTAAGGACTTTTAATTTTCTCATTTTACTGGGGCATCCTACTGTACAAAAAATTGAAAAAGATTGTGTAAAAAAGGTCACTCTTTATATACAAGATTTATACAAGATTTTCTTTATCAAGGGATTACGCGTTATTTCCAAACGGAAACAAATAAAATTTGGGAAATTTCAAATATAAATGCTTTGTGGCTGAACCCTCAATACACATTTACCTACGCCTTTCAACCCACGATATCAAAAGTAAACATCCTCTACTTGTTTTTTTTTTTTTTTTTTTTTTTTTTTTTTTTTTTTTTTTTTTAATTATTACATCCCTAGTTTTTTAGCTCAGCAGGATTACTGACTTCTCTCTTGGGTATTCTTTAATATTCCTTACCATAGTTACGCTTTATTGTCGTCAAGTGTAACCATGGAAATGAAAGTTTGGCGAGAGCATAATTTCATTTTAAAACGATTTC
Organism: Malachius bipustulatus; assembly: GCA_910589415.1. NCBI lineage: Eukaryota > Metazoa > Arthropoda > Insecta > Coleoptera > Melyridae > Malachius > Malachius bipustulatus. Next base: position 41,856,568 of record OU342633.1, read on the forward strand.
AAGGTGTGATTTTTTACTAATTGGCATATTGAGTGTGCAGCCGCAAAGTGTTAGGGGTATATTTGAAATTTCCTAAATTTCACGTTTCTATGTTGAAATAACGCAGAGATAACCCTTGATAAGGAAAATTTGGGACATCCCTTATTTAGGTGGCCACTTCCGGTAGGTAAAACCGGAATTTCCGCCATTTTGAAACCATTTTCCATAGATTCACCTTTGTATAAATATGAATACCTAGTTTTACCAAAATTACGGTTTAAAAAAATAAAATTTTCTTATTTTTTTTTTAAGTTACATTTACAAGCCATTGGATTTCGGCGCAATTCGGAATCCGATTGCGAAATTAATATTTGACTATATGCGCTTTATGTACTCGCATTGACACAGCACTTCGGATTCGGCGAGCCCAGCGTTGATGGAATAACACAAATTTAGAAGTGGACATTCACAGTGACTATCTCTGATCCGAGTGCCACTTGAATGCTTAGATTTAACGAACTTTGTTAAATTTTTTAAACACGAATTTTGTTCAAAAAATGTAATAATTAAAGACAAAGTTGCTGGGAAGTTTGATTTGTCTGGCTAGTCTTGTAGGATTGAAGACGAACAATTCAGAAAATAATGTCCAGATTATCCGAAAATTTTAGAGAATTGGTAAACACAGGGATGATTGTACGAAAACTTGCTACAAGAAAATATGATGAAGGTGATATCTTTAATAATTATTACATAGGGATGTCTGTGTACCTTAAAGTCCTTTGACAACAAACTACTGCATTTAGTTGATCTACGTATAGCTATATCTCCAAAAGCCATAAAGTAACCAATAGGTAACGGATAAATTCAATAAAATCGTATGAAGACGTTTTTTTTTTTGCTCTGACACTTCAATCGTTATTTTTGATTTGCCATTCAAGCATGTCTTTTTCGACCCCCCACCCTTTCCCTCCCAAGGGGTAGCTACCCCAACTGTAAAAATTCAAATGGCAAGGTACCCCTTACGATACCTTGATTGATAGGTTTTTTCAATTTACCGAAATGTCATCGAATAAGGAAATAAATAAGCGTACTAAAATAATTTTAGTAATTAATCAAATTGGGTATAGGTACATAATAGGCTTATCGATGACTGGATATTAATGAATACAACTTAGCAATGTTTTCAAAAAATATTTTCGTTAATAATAATTATGAACCGATTTGAAAATTGTTTTTCTTGTTTCATTCGGGATGAAAAAACCTATCAATTGTTTTTCAAGTTTTTCAGGGAAAAACTAACTTTGCACAGGAAGGAACGATAAATGACGATAATATATTTTGGTTCAACTTTTTGATCTCATAAATAAACTTCTTTCATAGTTAAAAAGAAAAAAAACTTTAATGAAGCGTCTCATTGTTACTTTATAACTGAAGAATAGGAAAAAAAAAATAGGAAAAAAATTGGAATATACAGGGTGCACCATGTATCCTTCTCTATATTGCTATCTCTTAACGCTAACAGATACAGGGTCGGTTAAACAAGTCCAAAGAAGCGCAATTTTGTGGCCATCTCGAATCAGTCAAGACATGCAAAATATCTGTGACCGTTCCTGAAATATCCTGAAAAAAAATGAAAAATCGAGATTTTTTATTTCCGTCATATCTTTTTTATTATTGAAGATTAATAAATAATTTTTTGTGGGCTTACATAAGTCGGCAAGAGCTACCCATCTGACATTTCAAGAATTTTCAAAGCCGACTAGATCCCATGCAGGATTTTTATTGTCAACTTTCGTTTTTCTTATGGCCACCATATTATTTTTTTATGTTGTTCGGTATAAAAAAAAATCATAAAAACTAAAAATTGTTAAACTTCAAAAAATAAATTAAAAAATTTTTTGTTCTTTTTTCTTAAAAAAGACAAATTTTTAGACCGAATTTCATAGATAAATTAAAAAACCATAAGGCAAGCACTATTTCGGCGTATTTTACAAATGTTGACGTTTTTCGACGATTTTTTTTTTGGTTTTTCTTTGAAAAAATAAGAATAAAAATTATAAAAATTATTTTTTTGAAGTTTATTAATTTTTGGTTTCCATTATTTTTTTCATATCGAACGACATAAAAAAATAATATGGCGGCCGTAAGAAAAACGAAAGTAGACTGTGAAAACCCTTGGATCTAGTCGGCCTTGAAAATTTTTGAATTGTCAGATGGACAGCTCTTAAGGGCTTATGTAAGCCTACAAGAAATTATTTATTAATTTCCAATAATAAGAAAGATATGGCAAAAAGAAGAAATCTCGATTTTTCAGTTTTTTCAGGATATTTCAGGAGCAGTCACAGGTATCTTGCATGGCTTGACGGATTCGACATGGTCACAAAACTGCGCATCTTTTCTCTAATTTAACCGACCCTGTATCTCTTAGCGTTCAGGAGATAGCAATATAGAGAAGGATACATGGTGCACCCTGTATACCTATGTTATCAAAGAAAATCCTGTCAATTTGCGAATATTACGTGATATGCTATAAATGAGATAGAAAGAGAAGAAATTATTAAGAGAGAGAACAATGGTGGGGAGGGGGGCACTGAAGATGAAGAGAAGACTTTGAAGGAAATGATTGACTAAAGTCTCTCTTTGATTTTTTTTTCAAAAGACCTTATTCACAGAATAATTGTTACCCTAATTATTGCTTCATAACTGAAGAATAGCAATAAAAAAGCTACGAAAAAAATAGGAATAGCAAAGCAAATCCTGAAAATCTGCGAATATTTTATGATATGCTATATATAAATGAGATAGAAAGAAAAGAAATTATTAAGATAGAGAATAACAAAGAGGGGGGAGGGGGCACTGGAGATGAAGGAAAGAAGGAGTATTGGCTAAAAAGGTTCTTTGATTTTTTTTTTCAAAAAGTGTTATTGACGTAGAATAATAATAATTATTGTTACTCTCATTGTTACTTCATAACAGAAGAATAGCAAAAAAAAATAGGGAAATAGACAAATTAAATTCTGTAAATATGCGAGTATTATGTGATACGATATAAATGAGATAGAAAGAGAAGAAATTATTAAGATAAAGAAACAATGGAGGGGTGGAGGGCACTGAGGATGAAGAGAAAACTTTGAAGAAAATTATTGGCTACTAAGTCTCTTTTTGATTTTTTTTCAAAAGACGTAATTTTTTATTATTATTCGTATTTATTTTATTTGCAATTATACAATTACAATTACCTATTCTTCTACATATAATAATAGCACGTAAATGTTGTCTACCAGTGAAACATTTTTTGTCGGAAAGGAATTCTAATTTACCTACCTAGTACCTACCTACTTCATTTTATTACAATTATTATTTAATTGTTCAAATAGTATTTGCTTAGTAGATAAGTGAAAAATCACCTTGACCTCTTTGTAAATGCGGTCAGATATACTAGACAGTATAAGACACCGAAAACGTTCTTCCTTTTTATGATCTGACCCGATCGTCCAATCATTATTGTGACTCACTTGGCGAAATTGAATACTTACACAAATCAAGGAAATAACACTTTGAAGGTTTAACGATCTTTGATTGAAGTATGCATACATATCGAATACCTACGCATAAGGCGCGCGTTCCGATAAAGAACTCGGTCACCACTTAAAGGTTACATTACAAGAGTAAATTATTACTTACACGTTATTATTATTACCTTTTATACTGACTGATATTATTACAATAATGGGCGGAGGAGAGGTCAACACTTTCTTCTTGACTTAATAAAAGTTTCACGGTATAAATTACAGAGGAGACTTGACTATTTATAGGTAGATGTGGAAATATAGAAAATGACATTCGTAAGTTATCCACCTATAAGAAGTAAGTAACTGAGAAAGTTGAAAGTTCTTATTAAGCTCAACGCTCGGAATATTAGGGAGTCTCTCCGGCGAACGGAATTCTGCTCGTGCAACTTTATTTGGCAGTTTCACTTAACTCTGAATGTTACCGCCCTGAATAAAACACCAGGACAGGAACTTTGGGATGAATGTGAGAAAGAATGAAAGGAATAATAATCGTTACTCACGCTTTATGGAACCTCGGACCTGGCCGTGGAAGAGAAACTGGAAGCTTACCTGTAATAGAAAAAGGAACATTAGTTTTAAGTGAATCGAATTTGAATAGTGCTACAGTGCTACAGCGTAGTACTAGCGCTGTAATAGGATAGTTTACATAAACTGGTAAAAGGTGGATGACAAGAAAACGGAAAATGAGCTTAAGAGACCTGAAATTGGTAACCATTTGACTTAATATTGGGGTTGTACCTAGGTAATGAAATTCCAGATAAAATGAAGTATTATTTACTGTAACTCTTTCTTGATGCAAATAGTAATAGCAAAAAGAAGCACAAACATTTTTTCAGTAGTTTTTCTTATGCCCATCTTCCCAAACGAATTTTGACAATTTAATTATACGCTATCGATTATCTCCATTAATAAATAAGATTTTGTCTATTTTAATTGATTACTGCTGTTGAAAGCTCCCTCAAGTTATTCAGAAAAATGTGGTAGATATTGCTTTTGTGAAGTTAAAAAAAATTTGCTTGACCGTCAACGAGGTCATGAATCGCCATTTTTAGGAGCTGTTTTTTGCACGCTTATCTGCTGTTGAACAAACAATAATAAAAGTGCTATGAGTGATTAATTAACTAGAATGAAAACAAACAAGACCAGCTCGTAAAGGCTTTAATGCTACGTTTTAATAACAAACATTAATAAATTGAAGAACGATAATAATCCAATCCATCATTGGGCAATCTCGGTTAATAATAATAATTGATAACTCACATTCAGATAGCTCTATAATAGCAATAGTGATTCAATATTATTATGTAGTTACTTTATAGCGAATTAGCCCCTCAGGCACCCCCTGAACACGAGCTGAACAGAATTACAAAAGAGGTGTTATAAAGAGAATAGGAAAAATTTATTCAGGCTCAACAGCATTCAGATGGTAGAGGCAATTGGTTCCACCCAGCCTCGACCATTGCGATACCATCGCTTGGGATTAAACGGCGTGAAGTTGCTTCAAGGTGTTGTCGTTTTGTTGTTGTTGAGAGCATTCCGTCTATAATTATGAGAAAGATCTTTCACTCCCATGCAGGATAAAATCTTCCCGATTCAAATTTAATAAAAGTAGCATCAAAAGGGTTCTGAATAAATAATAAGTAACTTTTCCATCATTTAACCAAAGTTAAAAAAATCCTATCTAATATTATACAATACTTTTTCTCTGGCCCTTCAAGCATAATTTCCGCGATGGTTATTACTTCTCTAGAAAATTTTCTTTCATCATTACATTATTTTCCTTCTACTGTATCTCCCCGTGAATTGTTAGCTAAAACTCTCGATCGCGAGCAGCTTTGTCTTTATATTAATTCCATCGCAAACAATTCCTTTCAATTTAAATCGTGAATGGGGCTCATATCCAGGACGTTATTATAGCTGCTGAGATTATTCTTGTTTTTGTAAGAAGTCGAATTCGTTTAAACCGCAAATGCGTGGGTAATCAGCTTGCAAAATTGTTTTATGAGGGGAAATGATGGATTATTTATAAAAACATCTGCTGAAAAATAAATAAAGTAAATAATGAAGTACCTTTACATAATAATCTTATCTATCGTTATAGCAAAAGGAAACATAAATTAAAAAGACAATATAAAAAACATGTCTGAGATTGAATCTGCAAAACTATAAAATGAAAAATTCTGATTGTTTACATCAGCTTTACAGATTCAATCTCAGACATGGAATTTTTACCAAATTGAAAAAGCAAAGTGACATTGTGTCGACTATGCAGGGTATGTATGTGTTATTTTGGCTTTTTTTCGTTTTCTTTCCCCTCTTTTTTTCTTTTTTTTTACTTTTTTCCTTTTTCTTTTATTTAGGATTACATATACTTTCCATTATCTAGGATTACATATACTTTCCAATCATATTTATTTTGTTTTATTTTTTTAATACCTTTTTCTCTTGATTTTTCTTTTTCCCCTTTTCTGTTTTTTTTTTATTATTTTTTATTTATTAATTTTTTTATTCCATTTTTTCCTTTTTATATCTTTTTTTTTACTTTTCCTCTTTTCGGAGCCTCAAATATAACTAGGAGCAGGAATCGGGAGGTCGACACTGGATCACAACGCATCTTGGAGTCCATTAAGACGGCTTTGACGATAGAAAGACAGGATCACGGAGTCAGGTGGGTGTCAACGAATTTGCAGGGTAAAAATTTCAAGACTTGCTATTATACCAATCGTAAAAGAAAAAAAGGTATCAAAAAGCGCATAAATGGTTTTGGGTAATAATGAAGGAGACCAAATGACGTAGTATTGACTAACCCACACTAGCCCTTATTACTCCACCCACCCCAATTGCAGACGTACAAAGAGAGCTTTAATCCCCTAACCATTATAGTTATTGGATCGAGCCCTAAATAATTGTTAGAAAGGAACCACTGTAAGGAAAAAATTATTATTTATTCCCTGCAATTGCAAAAACAGTAGTACTATCGCAGCTCCGATCACTGGATATCCAAAATTGGTCGTTTTTTGCCAAATCTGTAGAACAAAAAAAATCGTAACTTCAGAACCACAAGAGCTAAAAAAAGCTTCACCACTCATTATTATCGGAAGAGAATTTAAATTTTGCAAATAAATCAAAGCTGCTCTTTTCTAATTTTTCAAAATTCTACAGAGACCTAAATTTTAAAGTTCGAAATTTATACTATTCCGGTGCCTATTTAGCAGTTTATTATTTTTCCTGATACCTTAATAACTTTCTCAGTAACTTATTGTTATTTTATCGAGTTTTATGAAAATATGAAAATAATCATACAAAAATCTCTTTTCTAGTAGGTAGCTCTGAGGCGGAATTTATGATTGATTATGATCTTCCTTGCAGTTTTGTGTAAATTCCGATTGTTGAAACTTCTTGTAAAGTAGGTAAGTGTACCTGTAGCTACGTTTCCAGGTCAGTAGCAGATCATGTGACCGAAGCTTCTTCGAGATTATTAACGATTAAATGTCACCCAAAAATTCTGATAAAATTCAGAAATGTCCCTTAAACGAAAATAAAACTTTTGGTCTCGTGGCATTCCCCCTTTTTTTCCTTCTCCCGAAAAAAAAATACAAAAAGAACAATAAGAATTCATAGAAATTTATTAATTAATTAGTTTCGAGTGAAGAAGGCGTTTCAGTGAAAAGTTTCCCGAAAAGTTTCTTATCTTTGTGTCTGCCAATTTTCAGAAAGTTTTATTCAAAAATAATTTTGATGAATTATTTCCTCAGATTGTTAAGTTTTGTTTATAAAAATATTAATAAATTCAGGTTTATTTTTAGATACAAATACACATAACCCAGCAGGACCGGTAAAATAAATAGCTCGTAAACAGACCGGGGAAATCTATTTTTTTATTTTTTCAGTCGATGGAGTCGGACCTTCCCTGTCTTTTGACATGTGTCTTAGGTTGGGTCGGGGTGCGGGGGAGGGGGGGGCACGCTTTTAAAATTTACTGAAAATGAATTTTATCGGAAAAAACGGGTATATCTGAGCCGGATTTGATCTGACAAAAAAATTATGATATCAAAAATTGAAGAGCTTGACTAAACACGGAAGTTCGTTCCGACCAGAACCCTTTAACTCAACTGGTTCGCGAAATATTGCGATATTAAGGGTGCAAAAATGAATAAAAATTTAACTGACTTTTCCTCGGCAGGTGGTGGAGTTAGGGCGTCAATTTTTTGCGAGAGGAAGGGTGCCACCGAGTACTTTGACGGGCCGGAGGGAGGGGGTGGTGGGCCAATTAGGAGGGGAGATATGGGGTGAGAAGAAAAATACGGAAACGCTCGTAAAAAGTTTATTTATTGACCTACAGAGACCAGGCACCGCTCATTTTCTTCGTTTTTTTTATCTACTACCCGGTAGTCATATAATCCGGTAGTCAAAAATATAAAAAATAAATAAAAAATTATTTTCGCAAATGCGCGCTTGGCGCGGAATTTTAAAAAAGTCATTTTTTTTCTCGCGTTTTTGGGGGTGAAGGAAGGGGGTGGGGAAAAAATTTTTTCACCACTGAACGGCATTTTTTTTTTCTTTAATTTGAGCTCCACTTGAACCCGATCCGACCATAAATAAGAGCACAACGAACCGGCAAAGTCTAGAGAAAGTTGGAAAACACTCTTTTATCCATTCTCGAAATAATTTTCTTACCTGAAGCAGCCATGTGCTGCACTCGCTTGACCATGAATAGATCGAGATGCAGTCTTTTGTGTAGCGCCTCTTTCTATTGTGTACCTGCCTATTGTTTTCGTGAACCCGGCGCGTCATCCCGGGAAAACAATAGAAGGCTAGCAAGATAAGAGAGCGCGACTGAGAAGAAAAACAAGGTCAACAACGGCCCAAATGTAAGAAAAATCGACCCGCCGGCAGATGAAAAAACAGTAACTCGATGTGTTTTTTCATTCCCGATCGTTCAGCGATCAAAAGCAAGCAAGAATTTTCAAAATCGATCCATAATTGAGCGAGGTACGAGCGAACAAGCATTCGAAAATAAATTCCGAACGCGCGTTCCTGGCCGATCGTGACTGTGCCCGGAGTATAGACAAGCGGAGAGCGTAAGCTCCGCCCACGGCTGCTCGGGTATCTTTCTCGCCCGGTTTAAAGAGAGATCTTCATGTATAACTCGCGCGCGCGGGCAAGATACGCACGAAAAAAAACAAATAAATAAATGGATGAATAAAAGTTTTCTCTTTCCAATGAGCCTAACAAGAACCCCCCACCCCTCTCCGTTCGCCCGCAATAAAGCCTAGACTTTGCCGGTTCGTTGTGCCCTTATTTATGGTCGGATCGGGTTCAAGTGGGGCTCAAATTAAACATAAAAAATGCCGTTCAGTGGTGAAAAAAAATTTTCCCCACCCCCTTCCTTCACCCCCAAAAACGCGAGAAAAATTTTTTTGCCATGACTACCGGGTAGTACATAAAAAAACGAAGAAAATGATCGGTTCCTGGTCTCTGTAGGTCAATAAATAAACTTTTTACGAGCGTTTCCGTATTTTTCTTCTCACCCCCATATCTCCCCTCCTAATTGGCCCACCACCCCCTTCCTCCGGCCCGTCAAAGTAGTCGGTGGCACCCTTCCTCTCGCAAAAAATTGACGCCCTAATTCCACCACCTGCCGAGCAAAAGTCAGTAAAATTTTTATTCATTTTTGCACCCTTAATATCGCAATATTTCGCGAACCAGTTGAGCTAAAGGGTTCAGGTCGGAACGAACTTCCGTATTTAGTCAAGCTCTTCAATTTTCGATACCATAATTTTTTTGTCAGATCAAATCCGGCTCAGATATACCCGTTTTTCCGATAAAATTAATTTTCAGTAAATTTTGAAAGCGTGCCCCCCCTCCCCCGCACCCCGACCAAACCTAAGACACATGTCAAAAGACAGGGAAGGTCCGACTCCATCGACTGAAAAAAAAATAATAGATTTCCCCGGTCTGTTTACGAAATACCGGTCCTGCTGTGTTAACAACTTTGCCTAGTAGATTTCCTTTCAAATTACTTCCTTCATTTATGCGGAAGAAATATTAAAAGAAATAATAGACTTTGGCGGTAAAGGAAGCTTTTTACAAAAAAAAAATCCTGGAGACAAAAAATTCTTATTCCTGCCCAAAGAACAAGTCCGGTTTTTTTTTTCAGGATTTTCTGGCCACATATAGGTAAGCGGCTCTTTGTTTTCGGCTTCCCTATCAAAAAGGCAGCGGTCACGTGACCCGTCACTCTGTTACTGGTGTGCTATTTTTCTCAGTGAGCTCTGGGCTCTCGTAATATACTAAATAAGGTTTAACTTTGTATAAAGTAGCTGAACATGATTCCAAGTATAAAATTTATAAAGTAAAAACAACGTCAAATTCCAAGAAAATCACAACACTATAACTGCATAGTTAAGTCGAGTTAATTTAGGATCGACCAGCTTATTAATATGATTATGATGTATGCTTGCATGTCAGATCGATTATTAAATAAAAACTTTTATTAAAATATTTTGGCAAACGCTTCTTCATAACATGTCAGTAAGTAACTAGTAAAAGGAACAAGGATGCTTATCGTCTATCTATATCATTAGGAAATAGGTAGCACATGTGCTAGCTGTCTATATTTTGCCAAACTAAAAGCCTTCTCGATATACATATTAGTGTGAGATCTTTATCATGATGCAGGATCGGCACATGTGATCTATCGAAAGCACGTTCGCTATTAAAGATGACATACCTAGGCACAGGTATGTCTTTGATAATAATTATTACATGTGCTCGCGTTTGTGTATTATTAGTGTTTTGAAGCAGCTGTCTACGATAAATCTAGCATTTGCAAGGTAGATTTGTTCTCCTGGCTGGATCATCTGTTACTTATTCGGATACGCCCTGTTTGTAGAAAAGTGAAATAGCATTGATTTGCATTTCGCCATAATAACAACGATTCAGCATTTAATCATTCACGTTCGCAAGTGTTTGAGCGAGTACAGTACCAACATTGTATTCGGGTCTTTAAATAAATTCAACTCCTTGATGAAAATTGCACTTAATGCAGCAGAATATTGCGTCATATTAAAATTCAGCAAACTATGAAATAGGCCGAATAAATATGTGAGTATAATACAGCCTAGGACGTTTTTTCGTGCCACATTCTTCTCTCACAATTATGGGATCTTTGGATCATTCACATGACCGAACGGTAAAAACGGTTCCTCTTAGTAACGATTACATCAATTGCTGCTTGATTATACCTAGTTAGCCCATCTCTAGTTCAAGATTATTTTTTAGATAAAGCTCGTGTTTTGTAATTTTTTGTCATAAGGACGCTTTGTTGTTGAATTAATTACTATAATTTTCTGAAATCCAAAAAATGTAAACAAAACTCTCTGGAATTTGATTTTCTATGTCACAATACATTCTTCAGATCATGAGATTAAGCGAAATAAATTAAAACTCTTTTATAATTATTAAGTAATTGAAATTCAAGTCAACTTTTCGAGGTGCAGTATGGTAACCAAACTTTTAAGAAAGAATTTCTGAGCTGTTAAGGTTATCGGTCGGTTTTGCTCAAAACTTAAAATTATTTATTTTGACAAGTCTGTCAAGGCAATACCTAGTTTGTTGTTGAAGAAGTTTTGACCTGCTGGGATGATTGCTAATAAATTATCATCCGAGAAATAAACAGGCTAAAGCACTGACATCTCAGACTGGAAATCCCCTTAGTCCAGGAAGGTTCGTTGGGAACTATTGTACTGATGTACCTGAAGATACCAAGGCTACCGAGGAAAATTCATTTTCTTGACTCATATTCATATCTATGTTCAGATATATTATCTAAGGAGACGGCAGGGAGCATTGTCTGCATGGGGGACTGGCTGTTCAAGGGGGAACTGATCCAAGTAAGACTAGACAAAAGCCAAGCACCTATTTTTTCTTAGACGGTTTTCCAGAGTTGAGCATTCACGCGGTGGTGTAGCTACATATTGTTCGGATTGAATTGTTCATTGCTGCAGAGCTCGCCTTGACATAGGCTCCTTGTCGGAGATTCATTGCAAGATTACAGCGGTTGAATTTAATGAACCTAAAATTTTGATTATATGCATCATATTATATCGCTCCTCCCTCCTCTTCTGAAAACTTTTTTGCTTTTCTTAGTACTTTCTTTAGATACTTTAAATTAGTACTTTAGATAAGGATACCTACTTTTCTTTTCATTGTCTTGCTGGCATCTTATGAGCGATATCACAAAATAAGTTCTTGCAATAAGGGCTAATAAGGCCTGCCTGGATAACATATTTACGAATGTTCCGGATTCTGATCAGCGGTTGGGAGTAGTTTTGAGCGGATTTTCGGATCATGAACCTGTCTATATCAAGTCATCTTCCTGCTTCAAAAAAGAGGGTGATAGTAAACCAGCTTGGTCTCTTTAGGCTGCACTGTATGATGGGGGACGCCTCTGTCGAGGATATGTTGAAATAGTATATTGTGAAACAAGTGCGGAAAAGAGAAAATTTCTTACGAGTGTGAAACAATTGTGACACGAGACGAAGTCGAGTGTCACAATTCACACGAGTGTGAAATTTCTTTTCCGCACGTGCTACACACAGTACTTTTCCTACGACCACAATTTAACAGATTAATTATTTAACAATAAATTTAACACATAAATTATTTTTTCTGACAATGCTCTGCTTTTATGACCTTTTCTCCAATTTATGAAATGTTTATAAGTAGATTCGTATTTTTCTCTCGAAACTACAAATAGCAAATTCAAAGAACACAAACCTGCTTGTTTTCTGACTTCAGGTGGTGTATTTTCTGCTTCAGATTCAGAGGAATCACAATCCATTATAATAATGATAGGTAACTAAAGTTTATTTTTTCAGACTACCTAGGTATGGCTTGTCCACTGAGTGTTGTCCGGTGAAATGCCACACTGATCCTGACTATAAAACGATTTAATTTTTTATGTTTTAATTCGTACTAATTCTAATTATTATAATTGTACGAATCAAATCAATTATTGCATTATAAAATTTATATTATAGTAATAATAAAAATTATAATTATAATATAAATCAATTATTATAATTTTACGAATTAAAACATAAAAAATCAAATCGTTTATAGTCAGGATCAGTGTGGACACTCACCGGACAACACTCAGTGGACAAGCCATAGGTATTATTTTCAATTCTATCAAAGACTTTTTAATATTACTATTATATACTGTTAAATCATTGAATTCTACCGACAATATTATTATTATTTATTATTAGACTCCGTATAAACTAAAAATAAGTGACGTGAGCGTGGAGACATGGTAGATATGCAACTTCCACACAACGCAGGCGCTGTGCGTCGTCGATTGAAGTTACTAGAGGTGTGCGAGCTATTTTCACGTTCGTGAATTTGATTTGAACGCTACCAATGCTGTTATTAGCGATCAACTCGTAAATTTTAATAATTATTGCCACAAGAGAATAATGAGTATATTTTATAGTCTTGTCGGGTTCTATGTTATCCCATTTGTGTTTATTTTACTACCTTGCAGCTTTAAATGAATAGTTATTCCATTAACAATAAGTAACAGTTGAGTTCTCAGTTACCGCCCATCACTATTGTTTACATTAAAACTGTACGGAAACGATTTTTGGCTATGCGTTATGTCACTTTGTCGCACAGTTTTGGATACGTGAGAAATCTGCTAGTTTGCGCACAAAAAACGATGCGCAAAATAGTGTTTTGTATAGTGGTCGTAAGAAAAATCTTTTATATGACTGTTTTCCTGTGAGAGTTGTGAAAGGTTGGAGGAATAATGGTGATCTTGATTGGTACAATGACGAAATCGGTAAGATGAGGAATATTTTGGACCTAATGATTGATCTCAATTCTCAATCGGCATTTTCCTCATTTGGATTTCAAGGGATTTATCGTAAGCTACAGAAATAGATATCGGCATGCTGTAATTTCAGCCGAAAAAACGTGAATATGACGGGTTTTTGGGACGTTCCACCAATCCGTATCGAGATGTATGGGAGTTGATTCGTTCCAAGCGTGGCTTTAGGTTCGCCGATGAACCTAGTGTATCAGCGGATCAATTCAACTCAACTCGTTTTTCTCCAATATCGCGGATAAGACAGATTTACGAGGCTTTCCTATTATAATGAGGTTCTTGAACTGATGGTGTCTCTAAGAAAGAATCCCGTTAAAGATAAAATGGATGCAATGCCAAAATTCTCATTACTATCTACCCTGGGGTATGGACTGATACCATTGACCAACTTATTCAATATGGGGTGTTTTTTCCCGATTGTCTGAAGATTTGGATTGTTTTTCCTTTGCACAAAAAAGGGTCATTCTCAGAATCCATTTGCACGATTCTCCGTGACTTCATGGAATGGCACTGCCACAGAGAGACTTGCCAAATCCTCCAAACCGAGGAGTCAAGTTACGGCTGGTAGTTCCGTCATCTACAAATAGATGTCGCTGGCTCCATGAAGTCACGGAGAATCGTGCAAATGGATTCAGTTTAAGGATTCAGGCTCTCCAGGCATCAGTCGGCGAAGCAACCGCTGCATCGACGTGGCACACTGAAGAGACCACAAGGAGGTCGAAACAGCTCTGTTGTCTTCGGTCAGATGGCTTTGCTTGCTGCTTGCCTTGGAGCTCGCTTTGATATTCGAGCTAAAAGCCCCCTAAATTCTTCTTATTTATTAATTAAAATTTATCTTTCTTGTAATAAAATAAATAAAAATATATGATTATTGACCTGTTCCATAGCAGTGTACTGTTTTACGGAATTAATGATAATAAATAAAATATAAATGAAAATTAAATGATTCAAACGTCGACTTAGAGTAGTAATTTTTTAAATTGTGGTATTAATGGACTTCAGCATTCAGTGGCCCCGCTTACCATAAGGCATCCTCAACTACTCTTCTCAAGTTCTCGAAAAGAATGATTGAAAATTGAATTCTCAATTGAATTCTCAAGAATTTGATATTTTTGGAGCTCCTTTTTTAGAGCTTGTTCAATTTAAAGCTTCCTAGTCTATTGGCAGAAAAATTAATCATTTTGCTGCCTATCACTATGCACCAAAGCAGCATATTTAGTTTAAATTGGCGAAAAATGAAATTATTTTTACTTTTTCTTCGTTTCAAGTTGAGAATAAGAGCTCTTGTTTTTAGAGTCAATTTTAATTTGATTGTTTTAAAGTAATTTATCTTACACTTTTTTGGGGACAAATAAGGCCGTACCTTCGCTGCCGGCAACCGAGACGTAGGTACTATTTTTTTTTTCGTTTCTCCTCAAATAATGTGAGTTTTTCTGATTGTATTTTATCAAAACAAAAGAGTTATTATTAACTGTCGAACACTAGAGAACACTCAAGCATAAACATAAACATTCAACTAACTTATTGGAAGGAAATGGGATTGTATGTTTTACAATGCAATAAAACTGTGGCGGTATGTTTATTGAGCTCGCTAAATTAAAGAAACTAATAACTCTATTAAAAAATGTTAATTTATTGTAATTTTATAGACTATTACAAAATAATTGACAAGTCTCTTAGGTATATAATATGCGGAAGGAGTGATGTTACCCGGAAGCGGATTAACTAGTCTCAAGTGGCAAAATGAAGGATTTGATTGCTCTTGAGTTGAGCGGTGTCTCGCTATTTATGTAATTGGATTTCTTAAGATACCTCTTCTATTATACTTAAGAGATGATTAATTGATTTTGATTTTTAATTGGAATTAGGAAGAATAAAGAGAGAAGTCATTTTTTTGTGCCTTGATTGTTATTAAGTAATTAAATTTAAATCTTTGATCAAAATAAACGCTATTGGTTAATTGAAAGTAATCACAGTAATTATTAGTTACTTATTTGACAGGTGATGAAATAATTAGAAGTGTAATAATTATTTTTCCTTTGAAAAAAATTTAATACATACTACCGTTATGTACTTAAATATAAATTACCTATTCATATATCCTAGAAAAACTGGAAAATACAAATTTCCAAAAGATTCAAAAAAATTTTCATTAGGTATATAGGATCATTTTCAGTGATTTTGAATTAGGTGTCTATTTAAGGTTTAGAGCTATTGTAGTCAATTGATTTTTTTCTAAGGCTTCAATAAAAATTAATTTTTTTCACTTGAGCTTTCAATGAGCTTTCTATAAGATTTCTCTCTAAAACAAGTAACCGGGGCCAATATTAAAGAATAAATGCGCAACTTCCACGAGAGAAAAAATCCATCTTTATAGGTGAATATCTCGAGAACAGGAGTTTTAGGGGGGGGGGGGGGTATGCTATGCCCATGGAGGAAATTTGATCAGGAGTTAATTCCCATAAGCATTCTGTGGGGTCCTTTACTACGGAAACGATGAGCGGTATGTGAAACATGTATACTTAACTAAATTGTAGAGCCTGAAAAAAGCAACAACAAAGTATCTCATCCCAATTTTTGTATCTCGGCGGAGAGCCGAGTTATTGCCAAAAACAAAATTTAACACTTTTTTCAAGATGGCGAAGATTCCACATTGAAAATATTCTTCCAGATTTTGAAGTTATAAGCTTTCCTATAAGCCCCCCTCAAACAATATCCAAAAATAAGCTTTCTCGGTTCACTTGCATTTCCAAATGTACCTATATGTATAATGACTGCGGACCTCATTTATTACACTTTCATTTATTATGGAAAAAATATCAAAATTAAAAAAAGTCAGTGGCGTACATTTTTCTTTGCAATAATTTTGGCGAGGGTGTCCATCTGTACGCCACTGTCCTTGACAATTTTGATCTACTAGAAGCTAAAGGAGCTCCTTATTACAACAAATAACACTGCCAAGTTGCATCAATATCGACAGAAAAATGTTTGAGATATTAATAAAAATACGTATACCTTAAAAAAATTTTACCCTGCATCTTTGAAACCAGACATTTTACACATGTTTATATGAAATTTTTTACATAAAATTGGTCCAGAAATACGCCCTTAAAGATAGTACATACTTTTAAGTATACCGTTGTAAAGTTTACTTACTATTTAAGAACAGCTGTAACATTTTAAAGACTTGGAAAAATCCTAAGTTTATAGAAAAGTTTTTTACTCAGAAGATAATTTAGGTACTATCTAAATATAAATTTTGCGGGGAAAAAACTGTGACAACCTGTTAAGTGACACTTGTCTGCTGCACCTGGTAACCCCGGTTTCCAGGCAAAGTTTGCACCAGATTCTTCTTTTGATTGCGGTGTAACCCAACTCATTCCTCAACTCACTCGTTATCGATTTGACCACGAGCCGTCGATTGCAGAGTCCGGAACTGCGTAGTGATCCCGAATCGATCCTCAAGTTTTTCTTGAGACCTTCTTTTTTGAGTCTCATCCTCTTGGCAAGTCTGATAATTTCTCCGAAACATGAGTCCAGACAAATAGTAAAAAAGACTGAAATTGCGTTAATTAGAAGTTAAAAAAAAAAATAATCGTAGGTATGGGGCGCCAATACTCCACCCAAGTACCCCCCCCCCCCCCCCTCGGTTTCTGTAGAGGTAGCCGCCATCTTCAATTTAAGGGATGAAATGATGTATCTCGGTAAATATCGGTTGTACGTAAAAAAGTACTTCTACAAATATTGTTGGGGAGGATTTCCAGCAACTTTTGTTTGAAACTTTTTTTGAAATTTCTTATTGTTCAAAAGATTTAAATTATCCGAAACGACACTGTGGGTTTTTTTTTAGATTTGACAACAAACGCGGTGTCCTTGTTTTTGATTTCACAACAAAACCTTCAGGGTGGCGTGGAAACGAGCTGGAAAATCCTCTAATGATGAATTTGATGAATAGTTTCCGAAAACTCCCTGATTATGAATGTGGATGAAAATACGACGAATTGAATTAATTTTCAAAAATATTAGCGCCGGTCGGCTTTTGGCGCGAAAAACGAAATGGAACGGATGTTAATTTATTGTTGAGCAGTAAAAATGGCGAGATTGAGATTATTCAAAATCTCTTTCAGTGGGTATTCTTAATGCTTACAGTGAGAGAAGATTAGCAAGCTGAACTTTAACCTTAGATTTTATAAACACGCTTGTTTTGGGTTCTAAGGTGTCACCTCCTCTTATAAATCCCTCAAGAGAGCTAACTGATTCGTATATTGAGCTCTGTATTTTCCCTTGAACTATCTAGCTCCCGCCCGGATGTTTACACTCCTGGATTGCTAAGTGGGGGGAAACAGGGGGGACACGCTTTTAAAATTTACTGAAAATGAATTTTATCGGAAAAACGGGTATATCTTAGCCGGATTTGATCTGACAAAAAAATTATGGTATCGAAAATTGAACAGCTTGACTAAACACGGAAGTTCGTTCCTACCGGAACCCTTTAGCTCAACTGGTTCGCGAAATATTGCGATATTAAGGGTGCAATAATGAATAAAAATTTTACTGACTTTTGCTCAGCAGGTGGGGGAGTTAGGGGGTAAATTTTTTGCGAGAGGAAGGGTGCAACCGAGTACTTAGACGGGCCGAAGGGAGGGGGTGGTGGACCAATTAGGAGGGGAGATATGGGGGTGAGAAGAAAAACACGGAAACGCTCGTAAAAAGTTTATTTATTGACCTACAGAGACCAGGCACCGCTCATTTTCTTCGTTTTTTTATCTACTACCCGGTAGTCGTCGGTAGTTCAAAAAAATTAAAAAAAAAATTAAAAAAATAAAATAAAATTCGCAAATGCGCGCTTGGCGCGCAATTTAAAAAAAGTCATTTTTTTTCTCGCGTTTTTGGGGGTGAATGAAGGGGGTGGGGAAATTTTTTTTTTCGTCACTGAACGGCATTTTTTTATCTTTAATTTGAGTCCCACTTGAACCCGATCGGGTTCAAGCCGTTCAGTGGTGAAAAAAAAATTTTCCCACCCCCTTCCTTCACCCCCAAAAACGCGAGAAAAAAAACATATTTTTTTTGTCATAACTACCGGGTAGTAGATAAAAAAACGAAGAAAATGAGTGGTGCCTGGTCTCTGTAGGTCAATAAATAAACTTTTTACGAGCGTTTCCGTATTTTTCTTTTCACCCCCATATCTCCCCTCCTATTTGGCCCACCACCCCCTCCCCTCCGGCCCGTCAAAGTACTCGGTGGCACCCTTTCTCTCGCAAAAAATTGACGCCCTAACTCCAGCACCTGCCGAGCAAAAGTCAGTAAAATTTTTATTCATTTTTGCACCCTTAATATCGCAATATTTCGCGAACCAGTTGAGCTAAAGGGTTCAGGTCGGAACGAACTTCCGTGTTTAGTCAAGCTCTTCAATTTTTGATACCATAATTTTTCTGTCAGATCAAATCCGGCTCAGATATACCAGTTTTTTCGATAAAATTCATTTTCAGAAAATTGTAAAAGCGTGCCTACCCTCCCCCCGACCCCGACCCAACCTAAGACACATGTCAAAAGACAGGGAAGGTCCGACTCCATCGACTGAAAAAATTAAAAAAATAGATTTCCCCGGTCTGTTTACGAAATACCGGTCCTGTTGTGTTATGCCTCAACTTCTTCAAGAAACTGTTACAAAAATATGGTGGTCGAAAAATTGATTGCACCTAGTCGTCTGTTCAAGACACCATGAGATTAATTGAGACGATCTCCAGCAAAGATCGTCTTCTTTTTTTAACGTAGAATATATTTATGTAAATTTGGGCTTAGGTATTTCATTTATCAAAAGTTATGTATAACTTATTTCATTCATATTTTCAAAAACGAGGCTCTATGGTAGAATTTTTTAAAGAAATTTTGACATTTTGAAAGAAAGCTCGAGTGTCATACTATTTTTAACACTGAAACTGGCAAATAATGATCTCCTTCCAAGGTTTTGACGATGATTTTTTGATTTTACACAGATACCTAGTAGCAAAATGGGAAAGGGTTTACATGCACCCCGAGCGACTAGGCAGCCAAGGGCCCTTTTTTTCGGTTTCAAACTATGATGAACCTTTTAAAACCTTCCCGACCCTTTTAATAAAGACCAGAAGATCTTTTCATGAAAAGAGTCCAATTTCTTCGTCTTGTAGTGCTTCTGACCCAAAAATATTGAGCCTGAGGTCACTGGATACCTCACAACGCCAATGAACAGACACGGTCGATTTTTTTATTACAAAATATTAATTGATATTTAGAGGATATTCCGTTATTCTAATTAATTTCAAAACTATGATCAATAATAATCAATAATTGATATTAGTATCAGAATATGATCGATGCACCAATTATATTAAGAGAGGAATCATTTGTCGCGGTAAATTCGTGGTCTCGAAAACCAAAATTTCCAATTATTTTTCCTTCCTGGTGCTACTGAATCCCATAACAATTCGTAAGAAAAGAAATCAAACCAGAAAATAAACTCGTCCGGAGAAAGGGATTCGTATCAATTCGTTCGTTCGTTGGGAGTCGTCAGATAGGTAAAAATCGTCAGATTACCCTAAAATTGTGTCGTTCTCAGTTTATGATACCATAAATACATAATATTATAATACATTAATTAATCACACCTCACCCAAACCCGTAGCGAAGAGAAGGTCTCTTGGGATTTTATCGAATACAAGCGTCAATCCAGAGCCATGATTATTTCCCTTTACCAGCCCGGAATCTTAGACGATTTCAGTTGAAACCTACCGTGAACTCATACCTGATACATACTTCAATAAATAAACAATTAAATGATACGATGAAGAGGATCGAAGCTTTAGTAATGGACACTAAACAAATATCAATAAATCAATTCAATTAATGTAAATATTTACGAAGCCGGAGGGCTAACGTGTAAACGTACTGTTTATAATATTATTACATTGTATATAAAGTTAACATTGCAGAAGGTAAGTGTATTTAACTATTAAATGTTAACAAATATTTCCCTGAATGTATTGCTACTATATCAAATGATGGACATGAAATGGAATTACCGCTGAAACTGGTGAAATTCAACTGACTGAAACTGAACTATCCGTTCCAGAGCTACATTCTAAAAGCATTGTTTCACGATTCATTATGTAGGTAAACAGGTCCTTTCATATAAATTTATACACATATCACTCGTGATACCAGTGCTACCCAACTTTGCACCTATCAGAATTCACGAGTACTCAATTCAGTATTGTTAAAGCCAGCGGTTTATTCTAATATTCTAACTTTGTCACTTTATTGGAGCAAATTCACTGCTCAAACACGTCGCCCCGACCAAACCACAAATCCGACAAGCACCCCTGACAAAAGATCTCGAACCGCTCGCTCTCAGAATCCGGATCGGGAATATTATAAGCATTGTAAAGAGTAAGTAAATAAAATGAAAACCATTCAGAAACACCGACACCTCCGAGCCAGAATTATTGTCGTTCATTTGATCCAATTAAATGGAAACTGATCGCGGCGATGGCATTTAACAGGGAGGTTCGTAATTAAATGAGCGGGCGGGACTGGGACTGGGACTGGGTGCACGATTCGTCGAAACTTGGCGGAGCAGTAAAAGTTCCGATCGGATCGGATACAAAGCCATATCAAGTCAGAGTCGGCCGGTTCTAATATTGATTCGGGACCTATAAATTTGAGTTATGGTCTGTTAGATCCGTTCCCGGATCCGCACTGCGAAAAATTGTAATTTGTTACACACTAAAATGAGTGCTCGATTATTGTTGTGAGTGTCTCGAGTGTGCTTATCTTGAACTAACTTTCTCGGAAAGAAAATGAAATTAGTTTTATTTGTTTTCTTTCCGGATCATGTTTACAAGAGAGCTTAATTTTGTCTTAAAAGTTCGACAAAACTTTTACATAATTACTTTCGAAAGCTCATTGAAGATGACCTTTAAGATTTTTCTTGCTCTACTTATACCTCCTTCACAGTACATAATATGGTCAAGGGAAAATACATAGTAAGTTTTAGAAGTCAATTTATGTTCAACTCTAATAAAACGAAGTAACATATAGACTCTATTATACCAGTAGGTATAAATATACAGAAAAATCATTGAGTATTGTTACTTCAGAAATCGAGTTTATTCGTTATCTAGGAAAAGTATGTCCTTAAAGATATCTGTCACCCGGTCTCTCTGTGACTTTTGACTTTTGCTAAGAAAGATTCTAGAGCCGCCATTTTTTGTCGTAGAAAGTTGAAATTTGAGTCCATTGAAGAGGCTCACTCCAAGTAAACGAAGAGGTGACGAGGGAGTAAGAGAGTGAAGAGAAGATGACTGCTTGGATTTTTCCAGCATTAAATTGAACTTTGTTTCTATCGGTCCAAGCTGGAATCTCTTGTATGTCATTGTTAAGTATGACAACTTCTTGCTGTCTGTGAGTATGTGCCTCGATGGCAGATGTTCGCGCATCTAAGGTATAAGATTAAGAAGATAATATGAGTGTACTGTAATCGGTCTATTGGCAGTCCAAAGAAATGTTCTCAGGCATTGTTATGTCAAATACATAAAACGGTATTACAACGACCGTGAAACCACCCAGACAATGTCGCAATGAAGAGCAGTAAAACAGGAGAGCGGCTTCGCTGGCAATCCAAAATAGTCGCCCCACAAACGTATTTGATTATTCAATGACTGCGACTACGTCAAAAGAGAGATGAAGTATTTTTTGTAAAAGTAGCAGAGGAAGATGCTAATAGACTCATTATTATGACTGCCACAGACTTATCACGGAATTATCCATCTGTGATAATTGTTGGAGAGGACCTGTTGGTCCTACTCATAGCGTTGACACCACCTTCTATCTCAAAGCTTGCACAAATGAAGTTTGGGAAAGGTTAAAAGGACAATACTTTGTACTCTCCCAAACACTTTGTAAGGGCTCGGATACTTCAAAGTCCTGTTCCTACATGCCTTCAATGGGTGTGATACCACGTCTTCATTGTACCGTCAGTATCGCCGAAGACGGCCTCGTTTACCATTGGCCTTTCCGGTACTGCTGCAGCTGGTGTCCTCACTGCTTGCCGTTCATCGTCAGTAATTCCACCGCCGCCGCACGATCTGCGCTGTTCCCGATCGTATGCAAGATACGCGTCTCATGGCCCTCCGGGCGATTACCTTCGTTGGCAGGCGCTCTCTGAAACAAAAAGCCGCTCCCGATGCCTCACTACGACCTCGGGACCGCTGTTACTGGATCCGGCCCTCAATACAGGCCGGGTAGGGAATGAAGGGATCTGCCGGAACCTCAATGCAGTTCCGGTTGATTACCTATTCTGATCGGTCGCCGGCCAGAGCTCACTTCACTCTGGTCGCGCTTCCGATGCCGGGTTACGGTTAGGTCAACTCAGTTCATCGACCTACTGTATCCGGATATGTATACTGTATGGGGCACTAACTACATGCCCCAGCTGATCTCCGGGCTCAATTCACCTAGGAGAGAGAGTTGTTCGCAAGTCAATTCCTCACGATGCACTCTACTGAGTCTTCAGCTGGTGCTCTTTATATAGCCGGTGCTGGTGGAGATAACCTGCTAATCACTGTCGTAAAAACTGTATCATTCCCGATAAACCCCTCTAAGAATGAAATAAATAATAATTATCAAGGAAAGCCTCGGATTTCGTTACACAACAATGCTTCTTCTGATGAGATAGAAGCCGCTGGAGAAAAATTCCTTACAGCCATTTACGGACATCTCATTGGACATCTCAAGATGAACATAAAGTTAACATCTCTTCACCACTCAAGCTGCAGATTTTGAGCATGCCTTACGGTCGTACAACCAGGTCCTGACATGAGATGGGACATGCCAAAGATCCTCTCCAGTGGGGATGGAAAACAACACAATGGTGGTCCTACGTTCGTTGTATAATATCATTTCATATATTTGACAAATTTATCAAGAATACCTGAGAACATTTCTTTGGACTGCCAGACTACTCTGTGCAGAAGATAAACACCGACAATCACAAACACGGATTGGATCAACGACGGCTCTTTTTCTTCATCTTCAGTGGTCAAGCAAACAATTTAAATATAAATAAATTGTGGGACAAACAAATTTAAGATTAAGAACAAAATACGTTGAACACACAATTTGAAGTACGATTGAAAGTCACTACAATGTGTTTTTTAACAAAGTTGGTAAAAATCACTCTTCTTCTATCGACGATTTTAGCCATACTCTCAAACCGATTTCAATAAATGGGACACTCATTCGACGCAGAATTCGATACTCTTAAATTTTTGTATATTTTCGCTGGAACCCACTGTTTCGAAGTTATAGGCAAAAGACTGAAAAAAGTCCGAAAATTTCTGGGTCTTTCTGACTTCCTAACTCGACGTCAAATAAACCGATCAAAACGATAATAAGATCTTCAACACTTTTTTACAACTGATCCCTTAAAAGATCCTAAAAATGGCCTATTTTTCAGGACATTTTTATACCTGGACCTGGGGGTTTCTATCTGGGCATTCCTTATTACTTATAAAATCTGAATTTGAAAAAGGTTTATCCCTCATTTTTTTCAAAATGTTAAAATACAACTAAAACTTTTTTAAATGCTAAGAAAAAATCCTAATCCAATTCTTGCAACATTAGACGATTTGGAATGTGGAACAATATTGGCATATCAACTTGAGGCTTCTACCAGCACGTTCCGTGATCTTCGGATTTTGGTTTCAATTTATCAGGCAGAGTTGCAATAACTTCCAGGGACAAGACGTTGTAAAGCATAATTATGGAGCACTAGAGCTATTAGAATTTGATGCGTGCAGTGAGGAAGAGGCGACCGCTAGAAGCTTCCTAGGGGAACACTTTAGAATAAGTTGTTTGGTAGGCATGAGGGAGTTCCAGGTCATCTAACCGTACGTAATCACGAGGAGAAGCAGAAAATTGCTGAAACCATCAAGTAAGTCACGACCTGCGATGATAATTCAAATATTGGTAACAAATATAAACCTGGTTAACAATGCACAATTATTTTTACAATGAAGTTTTTCATTTATTGTATCTAATCCATTTTTCTTTGAAATATGTTTCATATTTCGTATCTTTTTCACAGTATAAATGCATCTAACCACCTGCTTGAATTTATTTTCCCAACGATCACGATGAATTAATTAGTAATCAAACAGGTATGCAATTAAAATAAAAAACAAATAAATAAAATTCCAATAATTTATTATTCATAAGTGTTTTACCTAAAATAAATCAAAACTGCAGCAGCCTGTTTGGAATAATAAGTTTCGCGGAAATTCAAAACGAAACATTCAAAACACCTATACGTCTGATGATAATAATCGAATACTGGATGGAAATTGAATTCTGCTCAATTTCCTCCAACTTTCTCAACACTCTACTTTTCAAGACACACTTTCGTTCCCGACAACGTGAACCCCGTTAATTAAAAAACTCGTTCGGTTTGAAAATTGGACATTACGAACGCGTACACGTCCATGTATAATTCGGAATGGTAAAATGGAATCCGACTCCCATGTGACGTCCTACGGGACGCGATTTTCGCCGTAGAGGAATCAGGCAGAAGCTTCGTGATCGTGATGAACCCAATATCGAAACCTTGCCGCTATTCCATTTATCGGATCGAACGACACGATTTTATTTATTTATAAAAAGTGTACACTCTGCACCTGGTAGATTATTCTTACCTCGATAAGTACCTTAGAAAACATTGGTTTTATACAGTGTCCCCAAAAAGTTCGCATCATTTTGTTTGTGCTTTTTGTTTGAAAAGTTTGTGCTTTTCAAAAGATTAAATTTGAACACACTAGCACTAGACCCATGGTTTCTTCTCTTCTTCGTAGCCTAGCGAATAAACTTTGCTCCAAAAGCATATTAAAAATAGAAAAATGTCACGGAAATTTTATTTAATTCGAAAATTTTGCTCCTTGTTTATTAGTTTCCATTATTCCTGTTAAGTTTTATAATAATTAATATAAACAATATAAAACTGAAAATACTTCAAAATCAAAATTGCACAAAGAAAATTGTACAAAAAGTTGAAATTTCAAATTTCTCGACCACCTGTGATAACACATGTGATAACACGTGATTATAACGTCATATTTTGGTGATAATGGGTCGCTGACGTCACCAAACTATAAGTGATGTCGAAAGTGGCCTTTAAGTACTTGATATATCAACGTAATTAAAACCAACCAATAGGAGACGTTAAATAGACGTAAATTGATCCTCATTTCATGACGTCACCGTATAATGGACCAGGGCTAAGTTTTCAGGAATGAAATCTTACTTTTATTTAAGTAACTATTGAAGAGTTAATTCATAGATTGGTCTGTTTATAAAACAAGTGGTGTGGGTAAATCGACACTGCAACAACTAAACAAGTAATGTCAAACAACAAGCCCTAGAACCATGACCGGCGGTACTCCGCCATAATGCTGATTAAGCATAAACAATGCACTGGCATTGATTTAATGATATAAGATTGATATTCATATTCAGAACACAGATGGACATTTAGATAGATTACAAGATGTTCTCCTCACTAATTATTATAATGATCCCTTCGATCATTATCATTGATCAATCCAGTTAAGTATTCTTAAGTTAGTAGTAAGTTATTATTATTGTTGTTATTATAAGTGTTGATAAAAGTAAGTGAAACCCGAATCACCTTCAATGTACCAATTCCTACGCAGTCTTAAACCCTGTGGCGATCCTGACTTAAGTAGTTTTGCCTGCTGCAAGTATATCACATAGAAAACCTGCCTAAATAGCAATTTGTTTATTACACTCTGTGTAAAAAAAAATTAATTTCATTCATAACCCAGGTAGCAGAAACACTTGATGACACGTGATTGTAACGTCATATTTTGGTGATAATTGGTCGTTGACGTCTGCAACCTATAAGTGACGTCGAAAGAACGTTCTTTTAGTAACTAATATCTCACGTCATTAAAGACAACCAATAGGAGACGTCAAATAGACGTAAATTAACCTTCATTTCATGACGTCATCCTAAGTAACGTGTTTTTAACGTCACATACATGAGGAACTTGAGACGAAATTCGAAAAAAAAATAATATTGAAACAAGTCAAATTGAGAAGCTCAAGCCAGAGATATGTTCATGGAATGAAAAGAGCAGCTGGTATTTTATTCAAATATTACTTGCTTATTTTCGTATTTTTATTATTTTTTGACGTGAATAAATGACGTCTTTGATCTCTATCATTTCCTCGTTATTGGGACGTCATTCTAACGTCACTAAATTCCTCATTCAACATCAGCTAATACGACAAAAAAAGTTATGTTGACAGGGCTCAGCTATCTGGGAGCTGATACTACATTTTTGAGTATAACGAATGTTGCCCAAATTTCCCGTAAAACACTTTTAATTTTCAAATATGTTTTTTGTAATCCTGAGATTTTCTCTGGAACTAGAAATTACACCATGGATCTAGTGTGCTCAAATTTAATCTTTTGAAAAGCACATGCTTATAACAAAAAAGAGTAAAAGAAAAAAAATTTCCCCGTGGTGCGAATAACTTTTTACCGAACAAATGCGATCTCCAGAAATACCTTCAGAAAAAAATCATCCTGTTTCGAATGGACAGCCTTATGTTTGTGTCCAAAATCTTCAACAAAATCACTCACTAAAATCCATTACATTATTACATCACCTACAATAATCTAAATACACATTAGAGCACATTCAATAATCAATTAACGCTCACCAAAAAGCAATTATTATTAACACCCTTTCATGAAAGGGTATTTATGCTTAATTTTACTTTCGTTATTATTATCATTATCTGTAATGAGATTTTTTTGCACCGTCATCTTAGAAACGACGCGAGAGATGAAAGGCTCGTCGAAGCTTTCCAAATTTGATTAAGTTCTCAATGATGTTTGTTTTCCGAAGGGACTTTGAGAAGGCACGCGGGACGGAAAGAGAGCATCCACCACCCCTTCTAATTAACGTCAAGTTTAATTTGAATTGTTTTCAGTTTTCGTATAAGGAGCTGTCTGGAGACGTTCTCGCGTTGAGAATGTCGCGAAGCGGTGACAATAATAATTAAAGTGATATTAATATCCTGCTATCACAAATCGTTACAGTGGTTAAAAAAAGTATTGAAAGAAGTGTAGTCTTGCATTAGAGCAGCTTTTTTGTCACCAATTATTAAGCTTTAGTCTGACGTGAATCCACTTTGTTAACTCCACATGTCATTAATTATTATTCTGAGGGCTTGAAGATGGGAAAAGAAACGTATAAATACAGTGTTTCCATGCGGTAACAGCGAAATGATTAAAGCAAATTGGAATATTCCTTCAACGGAAAATATCGAAATCCATATTGACAACTTCATCTTGAATAAACTCAAAGGAAAGCACCAGCTTCTCTGTATAATCAAAACAAGTCGAATCATGATACTTTCAGAAGACTTCTCATCATTTTTCATGGAATTACATTGTAAATTATTGCTGGGATATTATAAAATCAGGTCTCCTGATTTTGGTTTCTGAAGATGAGTTAATACAGGTGCTTTAACTGTTTTCATAAGGTAACGAGATTTTCCGGAGCTGAATCTGAATCTGGATTATGGCAGAGGGTGATCTCTTACTGTCACGCTCTTTGTATTTACCTCCTCCCGCGTGAACAAACCCCTATCCCCTGCATATCCTCCAACCGCCCGATTGTTCAGATATATGCTAAAAGATGACTCGTGGTGGGATCCACCCAGTTTTAGACACAGGCACCAGATTTCCTGCAATATAAATTGTCAATTTTTAATATAAAATACCTCCCAATTCAATTCTCCGGGTGGGAGGCACCTAGAGGGGCCCAATGTGTGCAAGTAACTGAAAAAATAATTAACAATTGTTACATCATCATCCTGTACACAAACATCGGGAGGCGTGAGGGAGGAGGGACGAAAACTCAACACCAAAAATCTAAAAAGCTGCTTGTAAATTCCGCTACAAAGAGGACTTATACCTTTACGTGAGTCCGACCGCGGCTGCAACTGCGAAGAATGACTTGAATCACTTCAAAATGATAATGACAAATCATTCATTGATATTTCCGAATCCTTCCTGTGACGTAGTGATAAAGGTTAACTTTAATGCCCATTACAAGAAAGAGCGGCTTATTTGCTCTAACTTTTGACGCTGCAGGAAGAACACTTAACTTTAAATTATGTCGTCTTTCTGCTCTATTGAAACGTCTTAACAACTATCAGACTCTGGGTTTCCCACGATTTGACACTGCGGGTCTGCCGAGTTCTTGGTGGCCGGAGGAAGGTGCAAGAATGTCATCAATCAGGGCAAAAAGAAATTCATTTGGCAAAAAAGGAATAAGCTAGTTTCCGTTCGAACAGATAGCAGAAATTGTCGGTCTCTAGCAAAGACAGTAGGTCAACATTTTGTACCTCCTTCTGAAGATAAGGCCAACGTTGTTGCGAAAATATTTGCCTAAACCTGTATGGGAGACATAAAATTCAAGCAAAAGTGTACTCTTATCTCTATAGGCAGCAACAAGGAAACTCAAAAAAAATGAGCCCCAGAACTGATACCATCCATTCAAAACTTTGCAGAAGTACGGGCTGGGACTCTCAAGCGTTCGAGATCTCAAAAGCGTTGAGATCTGGCGTGAGAATGTGCTTAGTAAAATTCCCTCCTATGGGCTTTCTCTTCAGATTCATTTCCAATAGAAGCTTACATGTTGTTGTAGATGGATTAGACTCTTATATTGTCAAAAATTCAGAAATGTATCAGGTCTTGGTGTTACCACCCACTTCATTTCTTCCTTATACAAACGACCTCCTCAGCTTATTGAATCAAACCATTTTCATAGTAGTTCCTCTCCATACGAACTTTATAGTCTCGTAACCTGCCAAATCCACGGTATTCCTACCATGGGACTATTGAGACAACATTTCTTGGACAGTATCAATTCTGACTTAAGTGCTATTGTAGATTGGGGCTCTGATAACTTGAGTTCTTGCGTGAATATTTAGCTCTTTTCGTATCAAGATTAATGATTGCCGATCTGAGTGTCAGAAAAAGAGTGGTGTGACCGAAAGTTGGGCACACTGTTTAGGCGCACATATTCCCAATATGCCCCTACTGTTTTCCTGAAGATGCGACAATAAGCTATGATGATGTGCAAAATTATATGAGAAATCTAAATAAATTTAAACTGAGAAGCAAACGCAACACGCACATCTTTTGGTGATTCTGGGACAGTGAATATTTTTACCGAAAAAACGAATTTTTTTCTGTGACTATTCAGCAGGTCTGTGACTATGGACTTTTACTATTTTAGGCATTTTTCTATTAAATCTACTACATTTGTTCTAATTTCAAAGCAATAGCTGCATTGTAAGGGGTCAATCATTGCAGTGAGTGGCCGAAATCCTGCTGTGACACTCATATTTTAGAAATCATTCCGTATAGTGGTAATATGGAAAACCGCAAAGTTAGCCTATGAGTAGAATAGGCTCGAAAAGGCTATGGTTCGTGTAAATATTGCACAGTGCGCAAATCTTTCAGCCACCCACAATTTCAGGCCAGAACTTAATCCATTTGCTTCATCTATTACTCACGCTTTGATGAAATATTAAATTCTGAAGTCTTGAATGTTATTAATTATTTCTCAACTTCAATTAAAAACACTTCACGATTAATTAGCTTAGATAACGATCCAATTATTATTGCTGTGTATAATTATAATTATTGCACTCACTGACTTTGCCTTACTTTTCCTTAATGTGCTCTAAATAAATATCAATTAAGACTGTTTCTGCAAATTCCTAATCTGGTCCAATTTATATTACAGTTTTAGTTAAAGTAATAATACGCATCACTAAATTGACACTATACTGGTATTATACCTTGCATGATAACCTCCAGGTCATGTCAACAAACTCGGTGAGGCTCTACTTAAAAATTCACGGTCGTGGGAAAAAAGAATTAAAATAATAATAATTGTTCCTGACAATAAACAATAAAGCCAGCAGATGCATGTGAAATGAATTTTTGAACTTTTAAAGGCTTTTGTTATTGGCTAGTAATAATAACACAAGGTGATTTATTAACTCGCACCAATACCAACACACGTTGTCTGATGAAAACTCATGTAGGTTTAAGGAAATAACATGATTTGACTGCATGAAGTTAGCACCACCATTTTTCTATTTATTATAAAAAAAAGGAAATGCTGGAATGAAAAGAAAGGTAGCACCGCCTTTTTTAGTTTCTTAAAAACGTAATTTGTATTGTGTACAATTTGCAATTGTATTTGTACAAATACCGTCGACAGGCCAAGATCTTAGTAAGAAAATCTTGTCGTTACGAAAATTCCAATTTTTTGTCAAATTTATTATTTTTCTTTTATTTACTAAAAATACAATTTAAAAAAATGTCTCGTTTGATTGTCAGAAACTTGTAAGTTGATATACCTACATTCATAAAATTCGATACTCCTGCTCATATTATGATATTTCACCGTTAACAAAAGTGAAACTTTTAATCACAGCGTCTGGATATTAATTTTCGTCGACCTCGCCCAACACGAAATGTATTACATCTACATCTCCCATAGCCCTCGTAATTGGGGATGATTATTGTTTGTTCCTTTTCAACAGAGACAGACATTTAATTAAAAGACAATTATTTCTTGTCCCTATATAATAATTGGATTGGTTAACGTAGGATGTTTTAAAAAGTGGACTCGAGAATAATTCTTGTATAGGTTATTGAATAGCCCCTGGAAAGGGGGATATTATGAAACGATGTTGTTCCTGGAAATCGTCTCTTTGTTAGAAAATCTAGAGAAAATTAATAACGGAGTTTCCCCTTACGAAGGAAAAAACGTTAGGTATACAAAAGGAATATTGGAATTATTGAATGCAACCAAACTGTCAATTGATTCTAGGCCACTTTTATCAGAAGACAAGCTGTATAAAATCTGGAATTTGATGTCAGAAAAATAAGACGGAATTGACTTACTTTGTTTTTTTTTTGGTCTTTATTATGAGACACCTGATGGAACCTGGAAGCAAGCATAGCTAATAAGAGAATATAATTTTTAGATCCAAAGATCTACAGATTCTTCTATATCTACAGAACTATTCAGCCTCTAGCTATATGAAAAAGTTTGATATTAGTTATAAAAGTTTGAAGTAAATAAGTTTGAAGGAAGACAAAATTAAAAATTTTATGTAAAATTAATGATCTAAATATACCCCACAACAACAATCAAAATCAAATTAAAGTCTAATTGCAAAAACTATTTTTTCTTTGTACTATAATAACACAATTAATTATAATGAACATAACAATTCGTCATCATTGCATGTCTTTTCCAGGAAAATACATTTTGTAATAAAATATCGAAAACTTCAAGTATGCTATCAAACTTTGTATGATGATACTTTGTTATTATATTCCATTATACAACTCAAAGATGAAGACTTCATTATTACTTTTTTCCCTGACCTTTTAATGAAATTCTTCAAGGGAAATGGTTGTTGGAGATATCGAAGAGGGAGACTTAACGTAATGGCTTGAAGAAAATAATCTCTGGAAGGAAGAGCTGACCCGGGAAAACTTACACATATCTTTTCAATCAAATGACTCAAAATAACATAATTCTGGAAAAAAAATCAAGAAGTTCATACGATTTTTTCTCGAATCGTAGCTTTTCCTATTTTCTCAAAAAATAAGAAATAGACAATTTAAATGGCGATTGATGTTGTATTTTGGGAGCCTTTAATGAGCTCCCAATTTTTTTTCTTTATTGAGCTTAATCACTGCAAATATAATTACGATTTTTGCTCTTGCATCTTTTTGGGTTGTTATAGTGAAGTAAAAGGAAAAATTTAAATTTACGTAATAGCCTAAAGAAAATAATCTCCGGAAAGGAGAGCTGACCCGAGAAAAAGCTTTTAAGAAATTTATTTTCGATCAAATTGCTTAAAAAAATTATAATTTAAAAAAAAAAATCAATCAAGAAGTTCTTACACTTTTTTATCCAATCGTATTTTTTCCTATTTTCAAAAAAAATAAATAAACAGACGATTTAATTGGCGATTGGTGTATTTCGGGAGCCTTTAATGAGCTCCCAATTTTCTTCTTTCGTGAGCTTAATCATAGTGCAAATAGAATTGTGCTTTTTGCTCTTGCATCGTTTTGAGTTGTCATAGTGAAGTCGAAACGGAATAATTTACGCAATGGCTTGAAGAAAAGAATCACCGGAAGGAAAACTGATCCTGGAAGACCTACACATCGCTTCTCGATCAAATAACTCAAAAATGTTATAATTCTGAAAAAAAAAAATTAAGAAGTTCAAACGGTTTTTTCTCGAATCGTAGCTTTTCCTATTTTCTCAAAAAAGAAAAAGAAACAGACAATTTAATTGGCGATTGGTGTATTTTAGTGCAAATAAAATTATTGCGTTTTTCGCTCTTGCGCCTTTTTGAGTTGGTATTACAGTGGTTTAGGAAAAATTTACGTAATTGCTATACAAGATGGTCATCTCCGGAAGAGAGAGCTGACCCAGGAAAAGCTAAACACGCGGTACTCTCCCAGAAGTAGGTAAGCTCCCAAAATACGTCAATCGCCAATTATAAATTGTCTGTTTCTTTTATTTTAGAAAGTAGGAAAATTCGCAATTCGAGAAAAAAATCGCAAGAACTTTTTTTTCAGAAAATGCTGATTTATTAATAATTTGATATTTTTTTGATTTAAAATTGATAATTTCTTTACTATTAAAAACTCGATTATCATCAACATTGGGCTCTTTGGATTTTCACACGATGTTGCTCTCTTTAAGACCCACAAGATATAAAAATAAATTTAAAATATTTGCTTTCCACCCTCATAACAACCACCCCTTGGGGGTTGTCAGAAACTTACATGAGTTCCATGTCAATAAAACTACAGGGTGCACCATGTATCCTTCTCTATATTGCTAACGCTAACGGACACGCAGGGTCAGTTAAACAAAGTCCAAAGGAGCGCAATTTTGTGGCCATCTCGATTCCGTCGAGACATACAAGATATCTGTGACCGTTCCTGAAATATCCTGAAAAAACTGAAAAATCGAGATTTCTTATTTTTTCCATATCTTTTTTATTATTGGAGATTAATGAATAATTTTTTGTGGGCTTACATAAGTCGTCAAGAGCTACGTACCCATCTGATATTTCAAAAATTTTCAAAGCCGACTAGATCCCCAAATTTTCATAGTCAACTTTCGTTTTTCTTATGGCCACCCTAGTGTTTTTTTTATGTTGTTCGATATAAAAAAATCATAAAAACAAAAAATTGTTAAACTTCAAAAAATAAATAAAACAAATTTTATTCTTCTTTTTTCTTTACAAAAAAGACACATTTTTAGACCGAATTTCATAGATAAATTAAAAAACCATAAGGCAAGCACTATTTCGGCGTATTTTACAAATGTTGACGTTTTTCGACGATTTTTTATTAGGTTTTTCTTTGAAATATTAAGAATTTTTTTTTTAAGTTTATTAATTTTTGGTTTCCATTATTTTTTTTATATCGAACGACATAAAAAAATAATATGGCGGCCATAAGAAAAACGAAAGTTGACTGTGAAAACTCTTGGATCTAGTAGGTCTTGAAAATTTTTGAAATGTCAAATGGATAGCTCTTAACGGTTTATGTAAGCCTACAAAAAATTATTTATTAATTTCCAATAATAAAAAAGATATGAGGAAAATAAGAAATCTGGATTTTTCAGTTTTTTCAGGATATTTCAGGAACGGTCACAGACTTCTTGCATGTTTTGACGAATTCGAGATGGCCACAAAACTGCGCATCTTTTCTCTAATTTAACCGACCCTGTATTTCTTGGCGTTCAGGAGATAGCAATATAGAGAAGGATACATGGTGCAGCCTGTATATACCGATCAATTTTTTTTTATATAAAACTACCAAGTACCAATACAGAGGTAGTAGCTCGTGCTTAGACTTTTGGGACACGAAATTCATACTGTTTCATATAAGTACCTCTACACATTTGTTTTCAGAAAATCTGCAAAAATTTTATAAATATGTTATTTTCTGCAGCCTTGATATTCACCATGCACCCTGTATATCAGAGCTATACATGAACGATATGCTATATTTATATGCGCACATTCTTTGTTCCAAACACCTTGAATTGTCTCTTGGACCAGTTTATTTTAATGAAATCAAGAACGATTTTAAGCCAAATGCAAGGTCGTTGCTATAAATTGAATAAAACATAAAGTGAAAAGTTGTAATTTACCTGCGCGATAAAACAATTAATTGCTGTCAAAAAAGAATGAATAAAAAACTGGGTATTGTATTCTTTAATTTAGGTAGAGATGTCTTTTTTATTTTCAATTTTATTATTGCAGGACGTTTCGAGGCAACATGTCGTGGAACACAAAAGAACTCTTTTTAAGTTCAGGCTGTAAAAGGACTTTTATTTACTGAGCAATTCCCGTGCAGCTTTTTTATTGACACATCTCCACCTCCACGAAGCCGGACTTATAACGGTCTAGTCATTGCTAGCGTGGAAATATCGAGGGATTTATGATCTCCGGAGTAGATTAGCTAGTTTTGCCATATCGTAGCACAACTACCTCAACGGTAACACCAACACCAACAATGAGGTCTTAACAACTGGAGCTTTATGGCTGGAGGTAAACTTGCTTAACGTTAATGTTACACTTTATAGGAGGGTATTTTCCAAAAACGGTTTGGAAAAGCTCAGGACGATCGCGATGTACGTACCTGGAAGTTAGTTAAATATATTTAAAGCAGCTGATTAAATCAAATTATTTTTTCTTGTGAAGTGTTATTACTTGTTATAGTCACAGAAGAGACTGACCCATTGATTTGTAAATTTTGGCTTATAATGGCAGAAGTAAAAGCTCCCGAAATAGGGTATTTATATGTACCTATATTGCTTGAAAAGAATAATTGATTAAAATTTTTATAATAAATTTTTTCCGCTTCAGGAAAAAATATTTGGAGCCAACACTTCAAATCAATGAATTATTAAGGGTCGGCGGTTGGTGTTTGTTGTTGGTAACTGATGTCCAAAATAAAACACAGTAACGATCGTTAGGTCCAGCTGACTTACCGGAAAAACAGAAAGACGGCCCTCGAATCAGACACTGCTTCCAATCACAAGAAGTATTAACTAATCAATCCTGAATCCCGACACAGAACAACGAACGACATCAAAATCAGTCCGATCGGCTAGATCAAATGACACAAAGGGATGACTTGGAGACGAAACAAAAATCTCGCAGTCTCGCGGCGTCAAAGACTCAAGGAGAGAACGGCACGGGCGCAAGGAGCCGACGACGATCACCGTACTATCACCACCGGGAGACGGCAGCGTCGGGCATTATCCTGGAGGTGGTGGTGCTGGTGCATGTGGCTCCGGCGGCGACGTTGCCAATTCACGCACGTGGGGCCGAACACGGGAGAGTCCTCTTTGGATTCCGCGGCTCCGGACGAGCGTTCAATGTACAGAACAGACAACCGCTTTTAGGATCGCGTGGCCGACTGGCGTCTTCTGTCGTCCTGCTGCGCTCTCCGCCGTTCGCCGCTGCTCTCGCACCGCCGCGCCACGCGCCGTTGCCGCTTCCGTGCTGCCAACCACACCGGCAGGAGCGAGCGCCGTTCCCGCCATTACCGCAACCGGCCTGGGATTCCGGGGAAGGACCCTTATTTTGCAAAGTAGAAATCCAGTTTTGAGGACGCCCGAACTGTAAAAAAAAAAAACAGTCCAGACCATCGGATTCTAACTCGTAGACCACGAAAATGCAGGTTTTTCACAAATAAACCTGCCCCTAGTGTGCCTCAATAGGGCATCAAAGTAGTTTTAACATTATTTTTAATATTTTCATTAAGACCTCGATTTATCCGGATCAATTGAAAGAGGTGAGTTGTAAGAGGGTGTTCCACGCAAGCCTTAAGAACTATAGGCTTGTTTACATCCTCAGAAATTTCTCGAAACTAATTTAAATGATCGCACAGCCGGGGAAGTAATAAAAGAAAAACCACCAATTAGAGTCATCACAACTGAGCAGACTCAAGAAATTGCCGCATCGAACGCCTTCATATGCACTGACGCAACGCATAGAAGATGTTAATGACTCGAACATCGAACGTTATACGAAATTGCACGATCGCACTCCATTGTAGTCTCGTTTTAACTTAAGTTTAGATATATCGCGTTGGCGGCAACTATTAAAATGCCTTTAATGCTTTCAAAGTATTTTTCTAATATTTTCCCAGGCCCTACTTCATTTGGGGGATAAGCGTTCCCCCCTTGGGAGGGGAGCGCTTGAATTTTTTTACTTGTAAAAGGATCTTGTATCTAAGAAGATTGAAAAACACTGTTTTGCGGATGTCAAACTTGATTTAGGTAGGTACCTACTTAATTTATCTCGGAATCACTTAATATGCAGATTCAGGTAGCTGCTGTATACCAGGTGTCCCTTTTTCTCAAGCTTATTATGAGTATCTGGTAAACGCTAAGAGATACAGAGTTGATAATACATCGTAGCTAATTCTTAGATGAGCATTTTCCTCAGTTTTGGATTGGATGAAGAGCTCTAAAACAACGAATGCAATTTAATTTCCGTGAATGGGTAAATGTTCATCAGAATATTCCAGGCTAGCTTGTCAACCGATGGATAAGTGCCTATAGAAGACATGGAAAGAAGAAAATGTGGTATTGATACCACAACAAGGAAAAAAGGACTACACGCACTAGCTAAGTCATTTAGGTCAATCATCAGTCCGGCATATTTAATGTTAAAATATAATGGTCAAATTCCTGATAGAAGAAAACTGCGTTACCGATGCTTACCGAAAGCACGATCCACGGAAACCACTGAATAAAACAGTGGCGAGGAAAACATAAAAAATCGTCACACTTGGAAAATGTTCGTCGACGTGGCAGGCGCTGTCGTTTTGTTTTTCGGGGAAAAGTTGACTCGCTTGGCAAGGCGGCCCTATTCCGGCGTGCCCGAGCGTCGTTCCCTTACATCCCACTCCCGCATCCTGGCGGGCGAAGGCGATGGACTTGCGCCGCCCTACGCTCCAGCGGGAACACGCGGCCCCCATCCTGTGTCTCTATTGTCTTTTGGAGCACTTCGGGACTTGTGTGCCTATCACGGAATCGCGACCTATTCTGATTTGCTATTTCTGATAAGTGGGGTTGTCTATATAAATCTCGTCAAGGTCATACAGTCGTGTTTGACAATGATATCGGATCAAATACAGGCAATAGTTAATTCTAGGCTGAATGACGTTATTAATAAGAATTTTTAGAAAAAAAAAAATCATAAAACGCTTGAATGAAATTTTTATCATCAGGGGGTGTCACTAGAATCCCCCAACCAAGTTTCCCCCCATTAATTCCGCAAGGGGTGGCCGTTATCTTGAATTCTTGTATTTCAGGGAAGAAATTATGTGTTCCAGTAAATGTTGCTTCTTCGTGAACAACTTTTGTTTGTAACTTTTCTTTTAATTTCTTATTGTTCAAGATTTAGTTATTTTCAAAAATTACACTTTATAGGGGGTGAAAATGGTTTTTATATTTTACAACCAAACGGTCAATCGGGGGCGAAGATAGGCTACAACAGAAGTTGTAGTATTTGAGTTTTCCTAAAACCTATACGTGTCAAAAAAAAACTAATTAGAAATTTGATGAATTTTTAAGAAAGAAGTCCACGAAATTGATTCTCCCAAAAATTTTCAAAAATATTTAAAAAATTTAAAGATACTTTTAACTAAAACTTTTAAGCTAACCATTCGCCCCCGATTGACCTTTTTTTCATAAAATCTAAAAAACTGTTTCCACTCCTTAAAACAAAAGTTGTTGGATTAATTGTTCATAAAAATTTTTGTAATAATAATTTTTCAAACCAAGCAATATTTATCGAGATCCATGATTGCATCCCTTAAATACAATATGTTGACCGTCCCTTGTGGAATCCGAGGGAGGAAACTAGGCTGGAGTGTTCTAGTACACCCCCTACCTACTTTTAAAATTTCATCAAACGTTAATCAAGAAGTTATCGAACTTAAATTTGCTTTGTGGAAATTATCTGGAACTTTTCATGGAGTCTTATAGGGACAAAATTTACAGCAAGTTGCCCCAAGCTAAAAACTAATATCCAAGTTTTTTTACCATAAAGTATTTTCTACTATCCCACGAATAAATTTAATTTCCATAGTTTTACAAACTATACTTTTTTAACTATTTTCCGCAAGCTAACCCGAGACTTAAATTCCACATTCTTTAATTATTATTACCCTGTCTGAAACAGAAAACTGTGCCTATCTCTCGTTACTTTTCTACCATAACCTAATCGGCTCTAATGTACATAAAAAAACAACCCTAACACATGTAAAACTGACGTTGCATGGAGTAACTTGAATCATATCCATTGATAACGAATATAATAAAAAGATTGTAGAAAATTTATTCCTGTTACGCTTACGTCTCTTGGGAATTCAACTAGTTTAGACCCAACTAGGTCATAATTATGGAGGACGCTTTAATATTGCTTTGGGATCTCACCAAAAGTGGCAGTGGTTATTTTGCATATCCCGGTTCTAGTTAGTTAGGATAACATTTCCAGTCACTGAAGCTATACAAAAACAAGGCTATTACTATTATACATATAGGTGTGTATAACCAGATTATCTCTCAGTCCCGAATCAGGTTACTATTGCACTGAAAATATTAATATTTCATACAGCAGCAGTCCGGCGGATATTTTTGCAAAAAATTTGAATTTAATGTCCTGTGAATACGAGCTCATGAACGCTTTGTTTCCAATGCAAGAGCTTAGCAGAGAAATTCTCTTTTAGCGAACATAAAAGCTTGAACTTTTGGTGACCTTTTATTAAAGGTAGGTACGGAGCTGAGATGAAAAATAAAAAGTCACGTCTATTTTGATTATAAATTGTAGTGCGTTTGGGTTTTATACCTATACCTAATTAAATTATATTTATTTTATATTTATTTTACTCCGCTCTAGTTTTCTACCATTAAAAGTAATGCAGGTGGAAAACATCACGTTTTAACGTTGGCACTTTCAACGTTTATTTAATATTGACCTGTCTATAAATTGCTACGCTAGAACGACATCATTTACCACTCTACATCTCTTTGTTATTTTGCAGATCTTTTTTTTATCGACAAACTAGGTATAATAAAAAATATACAGGGTGCATGGGCCACCGTATACGAAACGGTTTATTATAGGAAAACGGTTGGATCATTTTTCCAAATTTTTTACAAGCATATACAGGTAGATCAGAAGAACAATTTGAAAATATTTTACATTATACAAGGTGTTCCCACAAAAAGGTACATATCAAACTTATATTTTTTGTAATGGAATTTTTTTATGTTATTATTGCATTAAGTTATAAACAAGTGAAAATCGCAATTTTCGATGTTCAAGGCCCTGTACAACGAAAGCGGCTCAAGATAGAGGAAATCCGCTTACATGCCCCCATTTTAACTTTATATCCAATGGTACAGAAACATTTGTACGTTCTTTATTTTTTATTTTTTATTTAGTGAGGCGTTGAGAAATCTCAGATTTTCTCACTTTTTTTATTACGCTATAAAAATTTAAATAGGGACATGTAAGCCGTTATTCTCTATCTTGAGCCGTTTTCGCTTTACAGGGCCTTGAACTTCGAAAATTGCAATTTTCACTTGTTTATTATTCACAGACTTCTCAATTTACACACCAACAGTGCAAAAAAATCTTTTTTTTTCTTCTCAGAGAATCTAAAACATTTTAAAAAACATAAGTTTTATATTTATCTTTTGCAAACTTGAATATAGTGACCTATTCGCAGACATTAAGTGTAAAAGTCAAGACGCTTGGAGATTGGAATGGCGCTTATACTGCGCTAATACTAACAACCCGTATACAGTTATTCACCCAAACCTTCCAACCAACGAAGATCTACGAATATACCAACATCACAGTAGAGAATTCAGTACTACTATGCTAAGAATGAGGACAAACCACGGCCGTTTCCCAGGTCATCTTTTTAAAATAGGGGTGGTCCCGGACCCTAATTGCGGATGTAACCAGGGGGTGAGGGCAGACCTAGACCACATCATCTTCACATGCCCAAATAACGACCAAGCACGAGAAAAGCTAATAAACAGTATCAGCAAAGAGATTTCAAGACAGATGCCACTCACCTTGGTGAACTTATTCTTGACGAAGAAACGATGCATACTGGCAGCCTTATATAACTTCTGCAGGGAAATAAACTTAAATTTATAATGTTAAAGCGAATACTTATGTCTTTTGCATACAGGTATGGATATGTATTGTAAATGAAACCGAAAAAAAAAAATAATAATAATAATAATAATAATAATAATAAAAAATAGAGTATTAATATTAAAAAAAAAAAAAAAAAAATGATAAAAAAATAGAGTATATAAAAAAAATGATAAAAAATAGAATATATAAAAAAAAATGATAAAAAAATAGAGTATATAAAAAAAAAAAAAAAAAAAATTGTAAGTAATCTAAAAAATGTAAGAGAATGTAAGGATAGGGATGTAATCTTTTTGTATACTTTGTACTTTGTAATGAATGATGCTTTAACTGCAACCTCTGTGACATTGTTACATCCAAATACAAAAGTCTGTGACTAATGGGGTGTCATTAATCCTGAGGTCATATCACCACCACCACCACCACCACCATATTTATCTTTTTGTGGGGACACCTGTATAATGTAAAATTAATATTTTTAAATTGTTCTTCTGATCAACCTGCATATGCCTGTACAAAAATAAATAAAAAAATCCAACCATTTTCCTTTAATGAACCGTTTCGTATACGGTGGTCCACCTTGTATACAGGGTGCACCATGTATCCTTCTCTATATTGCTATCTCCTAACGCTAACAGATACAGGGTCGGTTAAACAAATCCAAAGGAGCGCAATTTTGTGGCCATCTCGATTCCGTCGAGACATACAAGATATCTGTGACCGTTCCTGAAAATATCCTGAAAAAACTGAAAAATCGAGATTTCTTATTTTTTCCATATCTTTTTTATTATTGGAGATTAATAAATAATTTTTTGTGGGTTTACATAAGTCGCCAAGAGCTACCCATCTGACATTTCAAAAATTTTCAAAGCCGACTAGATCCCAGAATTTTCATAGTCAACTTTCGTTTTTCTTATGGCCACCATAGTGTTTTTTTATGTTGTTCGGTATAAAAAAAATCATAAAAACTAAAAATTGGTAAACTTCAAAAAATAAATTTAAAAAAAATTTATTCTTCTTTTTTCTTTACAAAAAAGACACATTTTTAGACTGAATTTCATAGATAAATTAAAAAACCATAAGGCAAGCACTATTTTGGCGTATTTTACAAATGTTGACGTTTTTCGCCGATTTTTTTATTAGGTTTTTCTTTGAAAAATAAAGAATAAAAATTAAAAAAAAATTTTTTTGAAGTTTATTAATTTTTGGTTTCCATTATTTTTTTCATATCGAACGACATAAAAAAATAATATGGCGGCCATAAGAAAAACGAAAGTTGACTGTGAAAACTCTTGGATCTAGTAGGCCTTGAAAATTTTTGAAATGTCAAATGGATAGCTCTGAACGGCTTTATGTAAGCCTACAAAAAAATTATTTATTAATTTCCAGTAATAAAAAAGATTTGAGGAAAATAAGAAATCTTGATTTTTCAGTTTTTTCAGGATATTTCAGGAACGGTCACAGATATCTTGCATGTTTTGACGAATTCGAGATGGCCACAAAACTGCGCATCTTTTCTCTAATTTAACCGACCCTGTATCTCTTAGCGTTCAGGAGATAGCAATATAGAGAAGGATACATGGTGCACCCTGTATTTATTTTGACTTTTAAATAATTATCTATTATTTATAATACTGCAATAAATATACTGCTGGAAAAATGCAGTTCCTGAGTACCACACACATGTATTACTTCAAAGAACAAGCGCGAACCGACTCCACGGGAGAACACTACGTAGAAACAATTAGAAAAGTGATGAATGATGACAAAGCCAAACAGTAAGAACACTCCTATTCTATTCATACTGCACAATATGAGTAAGGAGGCCTTTTATCTCTCGTCCGTACTAATTTGGACCAGTTTGTATTAATGTTGACAAGTAGACCGTCTGTAGCTAACTTTAAATCACAATTTAAAGTATGTTGCATTTTAACAACCATGTATGGACAGCTTTAAAAGAACATGACTTTCTCGTTTTGCCTAGACATTTTCTTTCTCATTTAAATCACTCTTTCAGATTTCGTCTTAACAATCTGTAAAAGGAGAGCTATAACTTTTTATCCCGACCAGGACAATAGTGTTGACCAATCTCACCGTCTGCGGCGCACTTTAAACCATAAATTTAAGTATTTTGTATTTCATAAAGCCAGTATGGAAAGTTTAAAAGAACAAATGTTCCTGCTTAAGCCTAAACGTTTTCTTGCTCATTTGTATATCACACCATCATCTACATTCTCGTCTTCACAATCTGTATAAGGAGAGCTTTAATTTTTTATCCCGACGGGGACATTAATGTTGCGCGCTTTGAACCACAAGTTTAACAGCCAGTATTATAAAGACTCATCAAGTTAACGGGCAGATATCTGTAGCCGTTTCTGAAGAAGGTATAAAAAAAAAGAAAAAAAAACTTTTCAAATTATTAAAATTCATTTAACGTCGATATTAGCTTCAGAAATGATCACAGAGATCTGCCCGTTAGCTTAATGAGTCTTTAAAATACTGTCTGTAAGTATTTTGCATTTCCATCCACAAATCCGTGTGGAAAGCTTTAACAGAACATATTTTCTCTTTTAGCATAAGTAAACGGTTTCTTCCTCATTTGTATCACACCTTCGTCTACATCGTATTCACAATGTGTATAAGGAGAGCTTTAATTTTTTATCCCGATCGGGACATTAATGTTGGCAAATCTCATCGTCTGTGGCGCACTTTAAACCACAAATTTAAATATTTTCCATTTTATCAAATTAGTATAAAAATAAATAAAACTAGTATGGAAAGCTTTAACAGAACATATTTTTCTCTTTTAGCCCAAACGTTTTCTTTCTCATTTATATAACACCTTCGTCTACAGGGTGATTCTTTTACCGCGCCCATTTGAAAAATTTCAACTTCTAATTGATCTAGGAACCCGAAATTTGTACTCTAGGCAACATACACAACAACGAGTCAAAATGAAATATAACCAAGATGGCCTCACATTTTAGAAATGGTGAAAGAAGATATCATCTTTATTTTTTAAATGGTACACCCCATATACCTATTAGTGCATTTTCAGCTTTTCTGAGAAAATGTCATAACAATGGTGTTTATAGTTGCAGTTTAAATTGAGTAGGCTATGAGTTATAAACATGTGAAAATCGCAATTTTCCAACTTTAAAATCATTTACAAAGAAAACGTCTCAAGATATAAGAAAACGGCTTACATGTCTTAACAGGGTGG
The DNA here is from genome assembly GCA_910589415.1 of Malachius bipustulatus. Lineage (NCBI taxonomy): Eukaryota > Metazoa > Arthropoda > Insecta > Coleoptera > Melyridae > Malachius > Malachius bipustulatus. The sequence continues at coordinate 41,900,618 of OU342633.1, forward strand.
TGAAAATTATCATATTTTTGACCATCCTGTATAATAAATATTTCAACTACACGGTAGGATACCAGATGAAAAGGTAATATAGCAGGGACACGTAAGCTGTTTTTCTGATATACATTGAGCCGTTTTGGTGGTAAACGGCTTTAAAGTTGGAAACTAGCGATTTTCACTTGTTTATAATTATAACTCATAGCCTACTCAATTTAAACTGAAACAAAAACCATTGCTGTTTTACATTTTCTCAGATAATTTGAAATGGCAATAATATATGGGGTGTCCAATTAAAAAAAACAAAGATGGCATCTTCTTTCACCATTTTTAAATGTGACTCCATCTTGGTAACATGTAATTTTGACTCGTTATTGTGTATGTTGACTGGATTCCAAATTTCAGAGTCCCAGATCAACCAGAAGGTGAACTTTTTTCTAATGGGCGTTTTAAAAGAATCACCCTGTATATCTCGTCTACATAATCTGTATATAAAAAGGGAGCTTTGAATTTTTTCTACTATTTAATTCTGACAAATCTAACCGTCTGCGGTGCACTTTAAATCACAAGTTCAAGTATTTTGCATTTTATCAAACCAGTGTATGGAAAGCTTTAGAAGAAAATGTTTTTCCCTTCTAGCCTAGACCTTTACTTTTTCATTTGTATCACATTTTCGGATATAAATCTCTATAAGGAGAGCTTTAATTTTTTTCTCGATCGTGATAAATTTCGCCGTCTGTGGCGTACTTTGAATCACAAGTCCATAAACATTTTGCATTTAATCTAACCTGTATAGAAAGCTTTAATAGATTTTTTTCCGACTGAGACATTAAAATCATTATATCACAAGTTCAAATATGTCATTACCTGATATCATCACTCTCTCGTCCTAAATTTCTCGGGAAAGCTCGGGCGCCAGCTTTCAACTTCAAACAGGTGGATAAAGCGATATAATTACTGCAGCATCCAACATTAGCATCCCTGGAGTCCAGGTTGCTCGAGTAGAGATTTCACCAAGACCAGGAGGCCACTTTGATCCTATTGATCGAAAATGCAGCAGGAAAATTAGCATTGAAGCTTTATTATAAAAAAAAAGAACTCCAGGTACCTACCTAACATTACAATAACTAAATCTCAAAGATAAGAGTCAAAGATAAGATAATTATAAGAGTCTTATATGATGGTAAAATTTGGGGGAGAAGACTAGGAAAGCAAAGATATATTGTTTTACCCGGATAACCTCAAAACTCTCAAATAGTTACGATTCAGGCTGTTCCAGATCTTTATTATAATGCTCTAATTGCTCTAGAGTTATTCCCAAGCTATTAATACTTATTCCGTAAGTAGTTGAAGGAATATAAACTTATTTTTGCGACAACCAAAATGACATCGCTTGTCACTATGAACGAATGACAGGTGACAATGATTTTTTGCCAAAAGCGTCGAAGCCAAAATCTTCGTCATCATTACACCCGTCTGTTGTAATGTAATTTTGTTGCATACGCCATTACACCCCAGTTGTTTCCTTCTAGATTGGAGTTATCGTTTAATATAAAATACGAAATATGAAACGTCAATATACAATAGACGGACTAAATGACGGCAAGAACAGGCCAAAAGCTAAAGAAAATAAAATGTTCTTTCTAACCTAATGCCTTATCGATTTTATCGAATTAAAAATTGGTACTACTTACGTACTTACGTCAGCGTCCTTGGTTTCAGAGCAGAGAACCAGAAATTCTACGTTACTGCAACTAACTATTATTTCACTACACTTACTAAATACAACAACAACACTACTCACTACTACTCTATTAATACAAAATCACAAATAACAGTTTCCAATTTCCTATTTTTTACCTCTAATTTATTTTAACGACTACTATCTATTAATATTACCAAACTACCTACGATACGTTATTCAAGTATAACTATTTATAAAAGCACCGATACAAATACTTGTCATTTGCCACTAAAAAATCGACGAGAAAGTATAAATAAATAACACACAAAGGATAAACTTGCACGAAACTTAATTTGACATGATGTAATTGACTCGTATCGTAACCCTGGCAACTTCGAATGGTGTCATTTTCGCGAAAAATTACAACAAGCAGCCCGCTGGAAACGAGTTTTTACACGAAATTTGAAATGTTTAATTCTCGGTAATTAATAATAACGCTATGAATAGGTTGCTTAATTCTAATCGAAAACGGATCGCTCCTGTAAGATTCTGTGAAGAGGAGATGAATGGGGAAAATTTCCATTGCTGAGGGATGCTGCTGAAGTGAAGTGATATTAAATTCCATCTTAAAAAGCGAACGAGATTACACGATCCGTGAAGGTTTTATGTAAATGTGAACAATGTAAATAATTTGATGTCTTCACTTCACTCGGTTACACTTACTGGGTTCCATCATTACGGCGCCTCGCCGTTACAGCACCTTGGTCTCCAAGATATTCGTTGAATGTTATGATATTCAGGTAGGTATTAGACTCACCAAAGCGTTTCTAAATTGTATTAAATAAACCCACAGTAAATCTACCACTATCAGGAAAAGTCCATTGTTAATGTTAAATTCTGTAACGAACGAGACTTTTGTTGAGGTTTCGTGATGATACCGCTAATATCACGATTGGAGGACTGGAGTAATTGTCTGATTTATACAGCTTGGGAGCATGAAAAGTCGACAGAGTTTTAATTTTATTTCTGCTGAAACGAATTATTGGCAGATAGACACGTTGGGTGCCACTTGAAACGAACTATTTAACCCTTAGAGGGGAAAAATAGTCGCTGAGAGCATGAGACAAGAAAAGCAAGGGTCGTAGGTTGAGTCGCTAGTCTAAGAGGGTCAACAATAACAAGCGGGTCAGCAGAACAACAGGTACTCTTTATTAAAATATAAAATATATCACAGTGATCAATATTACACTCTTGAGCACAGTTAACAGATAGTAAAAAACAAGAGCGTGCGGTGCTAGTCGAATGAATGGATCGGTTGCTAAGAGATTACAAGGCACTTATCTTCGTATGGCTTGGCTCCAGGAACTTGCTTTGAAAGGGTGACTTGGTATCCAAGAAAATCTGCCTTGGTACGTGGAGTTCTTACACTTGGTATCCAAGAAAATCTGCCTCCAGGGAAAAATTGACTCCAGGGAAAAAAAAATCCGTAGGGAAAAAGCTGTAATTTCATGGATATCAGAAACACTCTTGCATTAATGAACGGTCCGATCGAGTCTGCTTGCCAAGGGTACATAGAATTATTCCCGTCCTCAAGATAGGTTGCGATAAAAAAGGTGACTGACAAAATTTTACATGCGAGCGAAACTCGATCAGATTTAAGCTGTAATTAAAATTAGCATACGGTATAAACAAAATATGATCTGTATAATTCCAACACAATTAATAACATCATTTTACGACACTCACCAAGCCAAAAACGTGGGCGATGTTTATAATAGTTTAAGTGAAAGTTCACAACGCCATTTCGCTAAAAATTCCCTGCGTTTGCGGAAATGTACCTTCCTCTAGCGAATCCAGAAGTGAAAAGAAAGTGAACGGGCCGGTATGAAGATGAACGCACCTGATTTCAACTCGACAGTCGATGTTACGAAACTCGAGGCCTCCAGTCGGCCGATGCACTAAAACCCACCATCACTCACTCACTACGCGCGCCCGCCGTCGTCTCTGTGTTACCGGCATCTAGCCGGTACGTACAAAATGTACGTTACACTGCAAAGAGACTCACCTTAATGAACCAGTTCATTAAAAAACTACTCAAAAAGGAATATTTCTATAGAATTTCCTTTAAATAAGGAAAATTGTCGAACCTTTATGAATTTAGACGAAACATAAAAATAGCGTTTTAGATTTTTTTACAGGAAAACTGTAACGCAATTCTATTTTTTTTAATTTGCAAAGAAATTGGTAAGGAAAATCTATCTCCCATAAAAAATTCGGTCATGTGAAGTGTCAAAGGAAAAGTTTTCTTAGCCTTAAGAATTTCAAGAAAACTTTCAGAGTTCGAATTTTTTATCATACAAGATTGGGCTATAAAACTGGTAGAGGATAAAATGAGCTGTTAGAAATAAGCGTCGTTCGTTTTACAAAAAATCTACAGCAGTTTTTTTGTTCTTAGTTGGAGAATCGTTAAAAATCGTTGAAAATATCACTTAAGAAAAAAATCTAACGCTCTGAAACTGATAAAGCTGGCGTGTCTTGATGTTTTTCAGTCATAAAAGGAATTATACTCAGAAAAAAGTAAGATTTTAGATCTTTATCCGTCTTTCGTTTTGTTCCCTTGAGAGTACATAACTAAATCTGGATGAAAAAGTAAAACTTGCTTGTTTGTGAATGGCTGCTATTTTTTAATATAACACGCTCATACTGCAGCTTTACGCTTCGATAATTTAGCAGATTCACCTGAAACAGCAATCACTATAATTTCTTTAATTGTTTTAATACGCTGAGTTCCACTTAATATAGATGGCGGTACAATCGCCAAGTCACTATGTATCTTTTTTTCGGTTTAATATATTCCTCTAAGAGCATTCACCCTTCTAACAAGCAGCATGCAGTATCAGTGGTTCCTGAGATGGCACGCTGATGAGCCCTATAGAGTGCGAAACAGACGACCGTGTCTTCGAGTCGATTCAATCTGCTCACTGTACAGCGGTAAAGCGTCCAAGTTTTTTTTTTCTTTTAAGCGGCATCCAGTTGAACAGTGTGTTTAGTTTAGATTAAGATTTAGATTTATCGTGAGCAGACCAAATCATGTCGTGCTACAATTGATTCTTGGTAATGTATCCATGTCCTCCAGTGTGAGGAAGTCTTTCCCGAAGGTTGTAGTCTGGTTCTTCCGAAAGCGGGACACTCGCAGAGGATGTGTTTTGCTATATCGTCATCCTCCAAACAGAGGCAGCATTCATCGTTGATATCTAAACACATCCTGTGCAGATGATGGTTCGCTTGCAGTACCCAGTATATATCCTATTGAGGCTTTCGGTTTATTCCTGTTGAGCTTCAATAGTTCTTTGATTTTTTTTTCGACATGCTATGTATAAAGGCCTTCGAGTGGTCCAATCTTGGAAAGTTTTGCCAGTGCTGGAGGACTTCTCTCTCCTCAGCCCAGTTGCGTATTGTTGTTTTAAGTTTGGCAATACTCGGTGATAAAATGCTGGTTCTTATCCGATAAATTCTGATTCGGCACGTTTCCTGGCCAGGGAGTCGACAGGTTCGTTCTATTCATATCCAGCATAGCCCGGAATCCAGATCAGAGTTAAATACTTCGTTGCTGCTTGCTAGGGGATTCAAAGTTAATTGACAGGTCCAGAACAATTTGGACTTGTAGCGGTTGGAGCAAACTAAGGGCTTTTTTCCCACTTGGCTGTCTGAAAATATCTTTATTGATATGCGTTAGCAGTACATTTTTTTTCGCATCTCCGCTCAGAGGTCTATGGAATAGATTTCATCCTGGAAAATTGTTGTGTGATTCGAGAAGACTCTCTTCTCCGATCCAGCGCTACACACCCCAGCTCCAGTTCCTATGGATGTTGTCAAGAGTTCATTTCTGTTGTCCTCCCACACGTCCCTTCCCGAGGAAAGACCTTGTAAGCACAGCGGTTCATGATGGCATTATGTCAAAGGGCATACCCGGTAGGCTGTGACTTTCTATATCATCCAGTAGCCTGGTTCGCTCATATGCCTTTGGCAAGCTTCTTGCCATTTGTATAGCATTCTTTATTATGGAGTCCATCTGACCTTTCTCTTCAAATAATATGGAGAGGTGGTAGAGTAGTAGAGTTCCATAACCGCAGAGGATGTGGTGTCAATAGCACCACAAACCGTAAGACAAACATGTCTCGGTAGACTAGAGAGCTTTGTTTTGGCCATGACCTGCTTGCCTTTTGACCATGAAGCGGTACTGCCATACGCAATCATAAATTTGACGACCGTTACAAAAAGCCAGCATGTTTGTTAGGGTCCAATTTCCTATGTTTTGCCACAGAGCCTTTCACACGTCCGCAGGGAGAGATTTCTCTATGTATAACTTTTGCCAGATGGGAGTCCAAGTAAGCTTTCTATCCAGGATGACTGCTAGGTACTTAGCTTCCTCTGCAAATGGAATTGTTCCTCCCAGAAAAGTTGGGGGAGTCAAACCGTCCAACCTTCTCTTTCTGAAAAATGGTACCATGACAGTTTTGCGAGGGTTGACTGACAAGTGTTCCCTCTTGCACCTTGAGTTTGTGCCCTAGTCTGAAGGACCCTAGAAATGGTCGCTTAAGATCTTCCTGTGATCAGAATGACCAAGTTATCAGCAAATGCCCGAACGTCTACACTCCACAGTAAGACAATGGCTAGGTCATCGACGAGAAGGGACCTAAGCAAAGGCGAGAGTCCCAAAGTCGATATCTTTCCCTCCCATTGAGGTCATCATATTTCTGTTTCCGGTAAGTTGTCAGTATACCTGGAGAGTGTCTGAAGAACATCTGCCATATGGAAATTAAAAGCAATTACTCGAATTGACCCCTGTCATTTTCCTTTCTGCCATTGACCAATTTTTAGGGACAAGGACGCTATATGAAATGGTATGGTGGGAAGCGGTTGTGCATCCCAAGCAACTAGCCACCAAGAGCTCTTTTCGCGAGATACTTTACAACAGGATCACATACCTACCTTATGTAAGTCAGGTAATAGAGAGAACTGCGATAGAAACCTTTTCAGGGGAAAGGGTAAACCTTTAACAAAATGCTGTCCCCTCCTCACAAGAGAACGGCCAAAGGCTTTGCCCATGTAGATATTTCAATACTGCAGATTGACACTGCTTCAATGACACTGCAGAAAATAACAAGCCCTAATCAATTCTGGGAGCTTCTCGATCACGTCGATGGGAGATGTGGGGGGAAGGGCGTTTTCAGATTTTAGCAATACAATTTTAGAAAGTTAAATTAAATATTAAGCGCGGATCGATGAATAATTGAATTTTATAATCAAAGGGCGCTATTTTTAATTGAAAAACTCATTATGTATTTAAATTTTTATATTCCTGTTCATTGAAAGGTTTTAATAGCATTTTTCTTTATTAGGCCATTTCAGCAGTAAGAACAGGTAACGACATGCAATTTTTCCCTAATGATGTAGTTTTATGGACGTTATAAGGGACATTATTAGCTAGTTTCGAGACATCATGGTCTCATGATCAAAGTCTAGTTTTACAGAAATTTTGAACGAATCTTGAATTAGATTTTTTTGGCAAAGGTGATGTTGATATGTTGACAGTTTATAGAGCAAAGACAATCAAAAGCCACTTGCTGTATTACCGTTAAAGTCTCCACACTGTATATAATGACAGTACTTCATGTACATAATAATGTATGCAAGCACGTAGATAGATAAATGGATAGGTACGTAATTTATGGGTTCATGTAAGTACACGCGTTCATTAAAACGCCGTTATAACCAAAATCATTACACACGTAACAAAATCGACAAAACAAACGATCTGACATAATTCACAAACTACTGTTTCATATTATGTCTTTCTATTGGACTGTTGTACTCGGCTTCACCGTGAACTGGGACTTTGGATAATGTGTCTAGCTGCCAGTCTATTGTATCATAATATATGACATGTCTTGGAACTTTAATAAAAGTTTAATGCGATTTAATCCACGCAGTTAAATATGAGATATCGGTCTGCTACCGGAGCTCTTTGATTCCGTGTGCATATAACCAACCAAAATCATACTGATTTTGAAGTCTGAATTCGGATAAAAATGATTCCTATTTAGGGTTCACAGTTGAGTGAAACTGCCTGTTATCATAGGAATTCATCAATGTTAAAATTTGTGGATAGGTGCTTCGAGCAGAGATTTTCGAGAGTAGGTAATCTCTGAAAGTTCCACTAGAGAGATCAAATTTGGAATCAGATTTTCGCTCACTAATGTGATACTCTTTCCACACTTAGGAGGAAAAAAATTATGGGATGCCAGACTCTTTTTAATTAAAAAAACAGATGTTTGATTTTTAAAAATCAAAAAACTCCGGAAGTTGATGTTAATCCGTCGATTATTAACGAGAACTACTCTGGTTTAATTGCGCGAGTTAGTCAGCTATTTGTTGCAGATATTCCAGACAATTTTGTTATTGAGTCGAGAAAGAACTTGTAACGTTCGTTTTTGAAATTTAATTTCATAAATCAACTGACGAAACAGAAAGGGAAATTATAGAATGATTTATTTACTTTGTAACGAATTCCGAGGCATTCGTAGTTAATTATTATTTATTTTAATTAATCGAGGGGTCTATCAGAAGGATATAGTTTTTACAGCGGTGATTAGCAGGTTATCTCGCCGGCACCGGCTGTATAAACAGACCCAACAGAAAGGTAGGTCAGATGGATCCGAGGAACTGACTCGAGAACCACTCTCCCTCCCGGTGAACTGAGCTAGGAGGTCTTCAGCGGGAGGCATGTAATGAGTGCACTCCGTCCAGTAATCCGCCGGCTACAGCAGGACGATGAAATGAGTCGAGCCTAGCTGTAACAGGACGTCGGGAGATCGATGAGAGTGAACTGAGCTCCTATCGACTGCCGGTCATAACAGGGAATCAACCGGGGCTGTAGTGAAGTCCCGGCGGATCCTTTCAGACGCCGCCTGGCCTGTATTGAGGGCCAGGTATTGAGGGCCTGTATTCAGGCGGGCCGCCGTGGACCAAAGCCGGCCCACATTGTTCAGGATTCAACAATATTAATTTAATAGGTACAGTTATGTGTAAATATCGTAATTGTAAATAAAGATTTTTATAATTTTAACTGACTTGTTACGGGCACAAAGGGGCAGACATCCATCCCTGGGGAATCAATCATCTCTACCATACCGAAAATCCCGTTACAAGATTGGCGCCCAACGTGGGGCCCGAACCCACGACCCTGAGATTATCCCGTTACAACTTTAAATTCAGGTCGGGAACCATAAAGTATTTGCTTTGCTGGAAGTTTCGAACAGCTTATTCCGGGTAATTTTCTTCTTTCGATAACTTCCTATCAGGTGTTCTGTTTGATGTCTTTGAGCGACCGGAAGCTGATGGAAGAAGGCATCAGGCCGTGTATCAGTAGATGTGGTCGGCTGGTGTGAAAGCTGTGATTCGTATTGAGAATGCAGTTAAGTCCGGATACACTGGCGAAGCGAGTTTAGGAAAATGTTCGCCTGCTTGTTCAATCGACAACAAGGTCGATAGTGACCTTTATCAGTGCAGAGAGGAGATCGGTGTAAGAGGAAGGAGAGAAGGGTTTTTCGTTCCGTAGACTCGAACACGTCGAGAAGTGAATAGATCATTTTATTTTTAACAAAAGCGAGTAATAAGTGAAACAGAGAACCCAGTTTAAATTATTTGTGACCCTCTGCGTTGAAGAGAGCAGGTACCAGCTAACACAGAGGTAAAGTTTTGTATTAATTATTATGGATAGCATATAGTTAATTGTCTGTTTTTTAATAGGGTCTTAGGAGATGACTCCTAGGAAGAGGTTTTAGGAGATTACCCCTAAGAAATGGTCTTACGAGGCGAATTTTATGAAATTCTTCTGGTTTAATTATGTTTGATTATTTATACTTCACGAGGAACTAAATTTAGCACTAAATTCGTTACAATTAACAGATAAAATTCCAATTCTTGCCTACATAAAATTATTTATTTACTTGCAACAATACAAAAGATAAGAGCAAAATAAGATATCTCGATCATCAGTTTTCTCAGGATAAATCAGCTTTGAAGTAACAAACAAACATAAAATTGATGATGAAAACATCCCAATGATGAACAAGATTTAAGAGAACGTTCTACCTACAGCATTTTAGGCCTAGGTATACTCCCTCCGATCAAATAGTTTACTTCCTACTTCCTACTCACATAAATCAATACATTTGTCTTGAAATAAGGAATCGCTTTAACCGATAACGTCACGCAAATATTTGTCTTAACTGAATTGAAGGGTTTCATAGATAGGCGTTTTGTATACGTATTATGTCAGAAACTTTACATGTCAACATAATGATGGTAGACAAACTTGGTGGCACACACGGACATTGAATGGAAATATTTCGTCTACATGTTTATGAGTCCCAAGAGGAGGTTCAGGTTCATTATTATAAGATGTCTACACGTTTCCATGACCGCAATAAGGACCTGAGAGAAAAATCCGCTGATAATATTGCACAAGTCGTGAGTCGCTTACAACTTAAGTACATACTTACTCCAAGCGAGCTGCTAAATTAAAAGCAGCGATCAACGAATCAGAATAATCTGCTTGATTGCAAATGGCGATGCTAAAAGATACAATACAAGGAAAAATATGTAAAATTATATTTTTAAATGAAGAATTTACTAATTGTTCCGAGATAGCATGTCACATTCAGAACAACAAAATATCCTTTTTACGAAGAACCAAAAGAAGGGATAAGGGATGATATTTTCGTTATTTTGAATATCTCGAACAATATATTTCAATGACGTTTGTTATCGGACGTAATATAAAAGAGCTTCGATCTGAATCACCATTTTGCATATTGAGTTATGAGTTCCCTAAAAGAAAAGAGAATGAATTGTTTTTTATTGTGCGAGATGAAACGGCCTGAAATTTTCTGAAGAAAAAAAGTAATTCGATTTATCCATTCATTATGGATATTATTGGCATTGAATAGAAATTTAAGCCTTTATTCTACAAATCGAGGTCACTTTCCAACCCCTTTTTTGCTCAATTCTTTAAAGCAGACTGAAACATTGTTCCAATCAATTCTTTGTTCGCTGCCTAAATGGTAAAATTGCGGGAAACATTTTATAGTGAAAAATAGAAAAAATGGCTTTAATTAAAACGTACTAGACCCGGATTGCAATTATTTGCATCTGGTCCACCATATCTCCCAATCTACCAAAAGAATCTTTCAAACCTGCCACAAATGTAACATCAATAAATCTGGCGAGTAGCTTTTGCACCCTGTTCTGTCCGCAATCTAGCATGAACCTTTTATATGTATAGCTCAACGTAACATCATCGCGATAAGTATCTCTCGTTTAATCTCAAAAATGAACAATGAAAATTCAGACTGAAGGTGAGTGAAACTACTACCTTGAGTATTTCAGATTATTTACTTTTTCGGATTGCATTTCCTCTGAAATATAACAAGAACTAAATCTTCTGAAAATTCAGGACCCCCGCGATGACGATTAAAAAATACTTGTCCAAAATACGACAAAAATTCCCATGTAAAACAATTTAAAAAAAACATGGTAAGCAAAATTTTCTATTGCCATGTGATCTGGAGTTTGGACTACCCCCTCCAATACTTCATCTTTTAAAAGGACCATGCGACAGATACATAGTAATGTCTCAGGGGTGGTATTGACTCAAGTGTTGGCGTTCTTATTAATTTCTAGGGATGGTTCGACTAACCCAACACAGCTCCTAAGATCTGATTTCATTATTGCTGGAACTATCGGGACTATCTGCTCACAAAGCTTCTAATGGTGGTCGTGGCACTCGCAACAAGTTTTGCCATTACCACCTTCTGAAATAAACTCTTCTTCAATTGCTGCTAAAACAACCGTTTGACATAGTTCCAGGGCTCTAAGCTGAAGTCAGAGCTCTACTTCCACGTTGAAATTGTGATTTAGCCTGTCCCAAGACTTTCTGACCAAGCCTTTCTTTATATTTTTCTAACTAAAGAAATCGATGATCCAGTGTCGAATGTCAGTAATGTCACAACACCTGATCTGTCACATATCTACCCTCCTACGACCAAGCTACCACATGGTGTTGAAGTGCTCTGATGGAAGCGATCTTATTGGAGCCTGTTTATTGTCGTCAGCCGGTATTCGCCCCTCCACACTGGTCGAAATAAGTTTTTTCCTGTCTTTGGGAAGCGTTCCGTTCCCGAGAGCTAGTGCTTCAATCGCTACATCCTCCTCCTTGTCTCCCATCATCTTATTAAGTTTTTCTAACACGATCGTCACGTCCTTGGGTTTCTGATAATTGGTGGTAATCGACGATCATTCTGATTATCGATCCTTATCTCTATTTTGGTCTCAGTAACGCTTTGCTGGATATCGTAAAAAAATTAAAACGCTCTCGTCTTAATTAGGATGTCTCGTATTCGATTTACGAAGGTTTGTGAGGCTAATCGTTCAATAAAATTGTGCGGTGACTGCTGATAGGCCTGGTGGACGATCCTGCTGACATCAGCTTCGCACTTCTGCAGTAATTTTGTTTATCTTGTGGGCTCTGCTCATCAACCGGTTTGAAAACTACCTCCTCCTCCAATAGATTTAGACCCTTCAAAAGGTCGCTCTGGAACAGACACACGAATGTCTAGGGGATCGTCTTTGTAATATTACGGTTTTTGTTTATCTGGCGATGTTTCGACTAACCCAACACAGCTCTAAAGATTTTATTCCATTCATACCAGGACTGCAGCCGCTGATGGTGGTCATAGTTCTCGCAATCAGTCTTGTCAGTACCTTTTTTGTGGTCTTCTAGTGTTAAGCTTTTTTTTTCACTCAATCCCAGGATAAAATACTCGTCTTCACTTGGATTGAAACTGAAGTGAGAGATCTACTTCGACGATGAAATCTGTGACTTTATCAATTCCAATCCTTCCTGATCGAAGAAACCGATGATTCAGTGTAGTAGTAGTAGTGGAAGTAAATTTTCCTGCTGTCTTTGGGAAGCTTTCCGTTCCCGAGAGCTACTTCAATGCCTACTTCCTCCTGTGTCCCATGCCAGGGAACCATACTCTCCTGATCTCAAGTACCTTACAGTCACGTAGAAAATGGGAAGTGCGGAATTACAGCAGTAGCACTGATGCCTGGAATCGTTTCTCTTTTGACTGCATGATTCCTCGGAATCTATAGAAACAAATTTTCCTCCCAAAAGGGGATCAAACCTGATCTTTTTTAGGTAATGAGATGTGTAGCTATTCCGAAAACATTGAAATGCTTTATGTATTCTGTACCACTATTAAGTATTAAAGGTGTATTAAAAGCCACTATGTCATCTAACTCCTAAGCTTCGCATACCTAATTACACAACTTCCAACCATTAATTGCAATATTGCTTTTATCAGCAACAACCACCATCCATAAACACGGCTTTCTAGTAATTTCCGATAAACCTTAATAGGCTGATTCTACAAACACACACACACATGTCGACATCTGCGTGGAATATTCCTCCAGTCTTGCGGTAGGAAATAAAAGTATCTCTGTCGAGCTTTTCATTGAAAACGTGCCCTATCTGTCTTCACCACTGATACTTTCTCGTCAGTAATCCTATTTCATGCATATGAGAATTGGAGAGGAGCTCAGATTACAACATGAGATCACCTGCTAGCCCACGTTTTCCTGTCCCCTTCCAACTTCCAATTCAACCAGCCTCTGTTAATACGCCGAGATTTTCTTTGAGCAGAGCCATGATATATTTATTTTATATTCCAATCAATATGTGTGAATAGTAACTTTCTGGAGGGGAGATAAAACAGCCCCCGATATTATATAAAAGAGGTGAATTTGAATACACGAGTAAGGACAATCGGCAAGACGAGCTGATGACGTCGACACACGACTGTAATAATAATTGTGTTATTGAGCGGAAAGGTTCAGATAAGGACACAATAATACGGGTCGGGGAGCTATAAACTCGACACCTTCCCTTCGCTAATCGACCCCGCGTCCCCGTATTATCAGCCACTCTCATCCAGTAATCCTATGTTCATGTTCCATTAATTAAACACGGCTAAATGCCCACGGAGCCTCTATCGCTCGCCAATGAAACCAACAGGAAATACTGATAACATACATGATCAACCCCGAAGCCAAAGTATTGCTTAATGGCCGAAAAGTCGTTTTCATCCGTATCTGCAGAGGTACGTCGTTAATTTATCATAACATATCTAGGGTGAAATAGAATGTAATCATTAATTTTTAATGCGTCTGCGTTACATTAGTTAGAGGTTAGAGTAGAGGTGTGACAAAAATAACGTAACTGTTATATTGGAACTATTCCGCTTGTGGAACAGTTTGTTCCGATTGTTGCGTTTTCATGGTTGCTGTTCCGGTTCCACTGCATGTTACGTGTAATTCAGTTTCTACCGTAACACTGTTATTTAGGAACCTGTTCCTATCTCGGAACCGGAACAGTGGAGACTAGTATGTTAAAAGTAACCATCTGGCCTACCACTTATTTAGGGCAACAAATAATGGAGCACTCTGTGTCATTTTCATCATTTAGTACAAGTAGTCAAAAAATTCAGTACAAAAATTTGCATTTTAGTAATTATTTTACCAGTGGCGTAGCTAGTAAATGGTTAAAAATACCACTATTTACGCGATTGATGCGCAAGAAGATTGTTAATGAATATTGACTGATTAGGTATTTGGTTTTTTGCCAGTTGAGTGTCAGAATTTAACGGGGAAGAATTTCTTTGTGGATGAATATATGCAAGAATAAACTAAGAAAATTATCGAATCAATCATAAAGAAATTCCATTGACGCTGACGAGAATGAGGAATAAGTAGGTATTCAGTAAGCGAAAGAGGGCTGCTCCATTGACGCGGTATTTATAAATCATGAAAGGAAGCGTAAATGTCTTTTGCCTGGGTTGCAAGACGTCCTTAAACGTTCCCTAAACGTATCGATAAGGTCCATGCCCTTTATTTCTAATATCGCGATCTGGAGAAAGCGAGGGTCGCTGGGGAACAACTGCGACTCATTCATTCTTAAACGAATTATTCCATCCGACTTCGTCACGTTTGGTATTTTTCTGCGCGGCTTTATCGTTGGCATATTTCAAATGGCATTCTTGGTTACCTGTCAACGACACCGAGCTCAGAAATTTCTTCTACTTGGTGCTTGCTTAGTGGATGCATTGGCGTTCCCATTACAATTTACTCTTCATGATTTCAGCAATGCAATAACTGGCATAATAATCCATCAGCTACTTAATGTTTAAATTTTCTTGCAACAAATTTTCGTAAGTAAAATCGAACCAGAAAGCAGATTCTTCAATAATTTAAGAATAATGGTGAATTTAAAAATTATTCACGGTCGAAGAGAATAATAGCCATTCTCCGCGAGAAGAAGACGCTGTTTTCTCTACGACTTTATGAGAAACACAGCTGAAAAAATAGTATTATGTTCAATCAAATTATATTTTGCCCTCTTAATTAACATGTTGATATCAGCATGCCATGACTCCCTGAACCTGTCAAACTGTGATTCGCTCTTACTCGTGATTTTTCATTCATCATTTCACATGCTGAGCTGTCGTTGGCTCCGTGAAAAACCGTGAAATCAGTTTTTTTTTTGTATATTAATGCAATAAAACTACTATCAGCAGTAACGACATGATCTTGCGAGAAGCCACGATTGAGTAAAATACAAGCAAGAATTTTTTTTAAATACGAAAAAAAAATTACAGGCTCACAGAAAACGCCACTAATAAGGTGTTTCAGGGGACAAAACATTTTTGTGCAAAAATAATCATATTACCTTCCTATTATACCTACCAGCAGAACTCTCAAACTAATGGAAACAAAAATAAACCTGGAGTTTTAAAATATTACATAAATTAAATGATTATTATTATTAAATGGTATCTCATAACGTGCGCCTATGCGAAAAGGTTCGTGACCAAACTGAACATCGTCCCAGCCAAAACGGGGGCGGCTCATGGAAAGGGGCGAGCGAAACCCCGTGGTCCCCGTACTGGTAACTGTTCGTGACAAGTAGATATTTCCTCCTTAACGGGTCAGCTGCCCGATTCTTCCATCGATATGAACTCCGCTTCCGGCTCGGCCCTCAAATTGGATAGAACGTCTTCTGCGGAAAGGGCGTGGAAGGGGGCGCTCGCGGAACCGTTGAATCGTATCGCTCAAATTGGATGTATTGTTTATGATTCGGGTTATTGATGACGCCCGCCGATTCCTTGCACTTTTTTCTCCAACTTTCAACAGAAGAAGGAACGTCGAAGTGTGCAAGGGAGTAGTGGTAGCGGTTCGTTTTAAATTAAATCTGGAACACATCGGATTGCGGTAATTGGTCGGAAAAGTCAAATCTGCTGGGAAACAATCGGGAGAATGTCCTGGAAGCGATTTGATTTTCTCTTGAGTGACTGATTTTCTCAAGTCGCCTTTCACGGTTACCGAGCATTGAGGATTATGAACCTACTTTCAGTTCGTAATAATTCGAGTGGGAAACGCGATTTTCATATCCGGTTATTATTTGCGAATTTTCGTTCTTTTTGTTCTGTTGATAATGAGCTTTTAATAGCCACTTACATGTAAAATAGTTTTCAAGTTTTGTTTTGATAAAATTAGGTACCTATGTAATCAATTTTCCAAGTGTAATTTTTATGGGTAGGTATATCGCAAACATCACTGGTAAATGAGATCAACACAGAAAATTATTTTTTACTATCTTATGTCCAAAATCTGGTATCAAATCATTATTCTACTTCATGTTTGTTCGAGAAAATCTGGCCCTAATGAGATTCTATATAGTTTAGAACAGTCGACACCTGTACTATTTATGACGATCTGTTTGCGACCTACTAGTCGGAATCTCTAGAATTCTAGAGAGGATGAACTGAGGCTCTCGTAGGCTGTTTGAGAATAAGTCAGTTTGCGGTGCTTGTTCTTAAATTCACCTGCCGTGGTTATATAAAGAACGCCAATTCCGCGCATAGTCAGTAAGTATAGTTTGGTGTATTATAGGTGTATTGATGAGGGCGTAAGGGGCCACTACTAGGATTCACCGAGATCGGCTTAATTAGAGCAAACCTTCCTCCCCTAGTATGCGAAAAAGTGAACTCAACCAACCTTAGAGGTGATGCGAGCTCGTCACTGGAACAGATAGAGGCGTATTTTTTAAGTAAGTACCGTTTTGCAACACCGCGGCCGCAGCGCTGCGGTCGGCGTTCTGCGCATGCGCACTGGGTACCTACATCTCTTACCTACGCACTGACACCATTACAGTCTGATTCTTCCTTGTGTACGTTGTTTACTGAGTGTTTAAGATGCCTCCGATAATCGTGAGCCCCCCACCCCCCCCCCCCCCCCGACTGTGAAGTACGGGCTGTTATAAAATTTCTTAGTGCGCTAAAGGCCTTAAACCGATCGATATTCATCGTGAGATCTATGCAGTTTACGGACAAAGCATTATGAGTGATGGAATGCTAAGAAAGTGGGTGAGAGCATTTAAAGATGGCCGCCCAAATGTTTGGTGCAGGAAGTGGACAATAAGGTGAGAGAAAACAGACGCTTTTTTTGGCCATCTTTAAAAGCTCTCGCCCACTTTCTTACCATTCCATCACTCATAGTGTTTGGTCCGTAAACTGCACAGATCTCACGATGAATGCACAGACCGATGAATATCGATCGGTTTTAGGCCTTTAGCGCGCTAAGAAATTTTATAACAGCCCGTACTTCACAGTCGGGGGGGGGGGGGGGGGGGGGCTCACGATTATCGGAGGCATCTTAAACACTCAGTAAACAACGTACACAAGGAAGAATCAGACTGTAATGGTGTCAGTGCGTAGGTAAGAGATGTAGGTACCCAGTGCGCATGCGCATAACGCCGGCCGCAGCGCTGCGGCCGCGGTGTTGCAAAACGGTACTTACTTAAAAAACACGCCTCTATTTTGAGTAATGCTCAAAAAAAGCTAAAACCTCAATCTTTAATACCATTCCAGCCTTTCTTTTAATCATGAATATAAGGGGTGTTCGAAAACAAATCCGTTTTTGAGTAGGCCCTGACTCAAAGAGGTTTGTGTTAATTTAATCCATTCTTTACAACTGACAGCTCTTGATTTTGTTTGGTTAGGACAGTTGCCAAAACGTTCAAGAACGTAATAAAATAGGCACTCACTTTATCGACATTTTTATAAAACACATAAATAAAATCAACAATAATTAATTACTTTAAGGATTCTCATGGACACATTTTAATACAAGGCACTCTGTAATTGTTCGCCTGGTGTATCGTTCATTTCGACGACCTTCTCCTCTCGATTACTTGACTTGACTTTGTTAACTATCTCACATAAAATATCGAGTCCTCAATGTAAATGCATAGAAAGAAACCACATTTAAGCTTGCAAAATCTGGCTGGCTAGGGTATCGGTATATTACGACAATCATCACAGATCTCTTTCACTAAATCGGTTGCTTCGGAAATTTTAAAACCAACAAATCCTTGTTCGGTAACTCTGATGGGAACTGATCTACATGATATTCTAAGCCATGCTAAACGTGGAAAAAAGTCTTGGTTGAAATTGTAAGTTTCGGTAAAACTATTGACCTACCAGGAATGTCTCGGAGTAGGTATACTTTCACTGCTATATCACTGGATAAGCACCTTTTCTAAGAAGCTTGTTCTTACTGAAGTTTACTAAGAAGCTTACTGAGGTTTCTATAGAAACATTCCATGCAAGATCCAAGCACTGAGTTGAGTGTTTTTAATTAACTTCAACAATATAAATAAATACACAAACTTCGGTTATTTATTTGTCAATTTATTTTTATTAATTTTTTCCTTTGAAAAAAGAACGGCCTGTAGTAAATCAATAATGCTGAATGTCACTAACGTCGTGTTGTTTACATTATATCAATTTCATCACTCTTGAACTAGAGTTGGGAAAACATAATTAGGTAACAGTGACAGTTCCTATGTCCCCGTTACTTTGAGATATCCATATGCGAGAAACACTTTTTACGACTATTTGACGCATATCTACTGAAGGATTCAGAGTTACGGATGAAATACCGATGATTTGTGACTAAGAACCGGCAGTAAAAATTACAGTTATTTTGAAACAACTCGAAACGCATAACAGTTACAGGTTATTAACCGTGACAGCGGATCACAATCATAGAATACTATGCCATATTAATAGAAAATCAAGTTAAAACATAAGTTTTCATCTCCAGGGCCAACTCGGGACATGTTAATTATTGAACACCCGATATTATTCAGTTGTGCGTAACGTAAATGTAAATTTGAGATTTATGATGGATCTTATAATTATTGAGGATTATTAGAGCATATTGCTAATTTATTATTGAATAAGGTGTAATTATTACTGAGCCGTTAATAGGTTCATTTTAATTAAGGAAATTTGTTGTGTAATTATGATGCTGCATGATTGAAGTAAATTTGTATTTTGGATCATTTGAGTAATTACTGAGTACAGGTGAACAACTTTCATTATTGAAGATTTTTATGAAAAATTAAAATGGGAAAAAACTTAAATGAGACTAAAATAAGTCTTTGTTGATGACCATTTAATTTAAGTTACAAATATCTTCTCACTTATCTTCGTGTCATTATTATTAGTCGTATTATTATTTGGGTTATGCGTTAGCCTGAAAGTCAAAAATAATCACAACGTAGGGCAGGCTAAATTTTAGTAAGGTTAGAAACACTTTTCGATCATAATAAATAAATCTCCCTCTCTCTCTCGCTTTTCTTCTCCGTTCTGGTTCGGGTCTAAATAAATTTGAGAAGACTGGGCCGCGGAACGTGCGAAAGTAGGTAATCTCGTCTAATTTCCACCAAAAGGAAATTAGTAGGTAGCATTATTATCAGGGACAGCTCCGTTTGAGAGTTGGAGAGATGTCTAGTAAGTAAAGAGTGGAGACAAGTTTGGAATGCTATCAGAATCAGGCTAGTTAGTGAAGTGACCGAAGACAGTCAGAAAGACTAAGAGAGAAAGCAGTACAATTATTGCTCAAGTGAATTACAGAAGAGTTCAACAGTGTTTAGTAGACGGACAAAAGTATGACAGTATAGGGTCATTGAATTAGTCGAAGTATAACTATTGAGAGATAGAGTGAAGATAGGGATAGAAATAGGAAGAAAAAGGATAGTAATATAAATTTATGGAGTTTATTTTGCTTTCTATAAAAGTCATGGAAATTATCACCACTATAATCTAAGTTCGTAGGTAGCTGCTTAGTTCGTGGTTAAAATTAATTCCGTGACTCTGGAGCAATGACGTGCAGCCCAGATTGCGGATTGTTAGATTTTTTATTAGGAAACAACGGCCACGGAGGTACTTCTTGAATTTGTTCTATTATGTACTTAATAACTGTTACTAACTTTAATCAGTGAATTTGTGTAATCAATTGGATAAATGGTTGAGATATTTCATGTTAAATTTCATCCATTAAATACTCCATCTTATTGTATGATTATTTAAATTTCGAGTTCAAATCTTTTCTATTAAAGTTCGCAAGAATTGAACGAAACTATAAGCATTTTAAAACTTTCATGCCATGCAATTAACTTCGAATCCTTGAACGTTTGCATTTTCGTGCATTTAAATCAGTATTTGAAGTTTGTGAGATCGAAATTTAATGAGTCTAGTAGTTTTGCCTTTTTATGGAGTTTTAGATTTAACGATAATCTTAAATTTTAATAAGTTCCAGAGCTCATGCTGTGCTGTTTTAAATAACGAGGCATGTTCCTAGATTCTAATCGATTGAGCTCCAGAATCGTTGCCCTATTGATTCCTCGACAGGAATGTTACTATCACAGCAAAATTTCGATTCATATTGAAACAATCATTATCTTAGGCAAATTCATACCTCATCCTAAGAAGCAGAGTCACGTCAATATGCCGTCATTTTCACGGGTTCGTTAACGTCAAATGACGAATTTAGTGACGTAAAAATGACGTAATGATGAATAAAGGTAACAGATTAATGGCATCATTCATTTACGTAAAAATTAGGTCTAAAAACTACTTAAAAACTACCAAACGAAAAGTTTTGGTTTCAACCTCTCAATTTGACTTGTTTCAAGTATTAAAAAAAATCCAAATTTAGTTTCTGGATTTCCGCGTTTAATGAAGGTCAGTTTACATTTTTTTTGACGTCTTCTATTGATCGCCTTTTATTACGTGAGATATTCGATACTTACACGACGTGTTTTCGACGTGACTTTCATGTCATCATATATGATTAGCCCAATGGTATTTGAGCTTTGCCCAAAACAAATAAAACAGGGACTTAACGGGGCTGAAAGACATAATCGAGAGGTAGACCTCCAACCTCCATATTTGTGAAAATAATGGAAAGCTACGAGGATCCATAGAAGAAGCGAGACACTAAAGAAAAAGAGACAACGAAACTCGGAAGTAACCTCGGAAGTACTCCACCATACCCAAGAAACGCATGAAAAGCGAAGCCTCTTCAAGTGACAAAGTCGCTCAAAGTGAAACCCACTAAAATTACAGAGGCACTCAAAGAAAAAAAAACTGAGAAAGTGATGGATTTTTATAGTTAATAACCGCCGTTACAGTGAAGTGAAACCAAGTGCAGTGAAAAGAGTAAAGGAAGACACCTTCTATGAAAGCTCAGTATTGACAGCCCCGAATTCGACAACCCTAACACAGAAAAAACAAGACTCAGCAGCCCAAACTAGATAAAATCTACCGAGTGAGACCAGGAAGTAAACCTCAGAACTCAGGATGAAAACCGAAGATTCCGCATATTTGTCCAGTCTATTATGATTCGTAATCACGCCTTTTTCTTCCTTCCTACAACTCGTCCTGATTTTCCTCTCAATCATTAGCAGTAGTTTCTGCAAGTTTCTCTTAGCTAATATTGCCACTTGGCTTGGAGCCTGTACATGATCTGACCAATTGTCTTCTAAAGAAGCTATTAAGAAATGGACCCAAAAAGTTCTTAAGGAAACGTCAGGCTTCAGACATGCTGAAGCAGATACAGGTTTACCTACATGATTAAACTGAACTGGAGGAAACTCAATACTACTAGAGGGGGTGCTCACCAGTCACAACAGTGTGAAAAGGATATTATTCATTTATTTAAAGCACCTACCAACCTCATATTAGCCAAATAAAGATGAGAAAAACACAACAAAACTTAAATCAAGTCACTTATTAAAACATATTAAAAAGCCGAAGTATACTCAAAAGTCACAACAAACCGTAGGTAGGTAGGTCTTAATGAGTATAAAGACAAATCAATAGCCTGTCGTATTGGAGTCGGGTTTTAACCCATCGTCCTGACAGTTGTCAAGTCTGGAGCGCCCGAGAACCCAAATAAAGAGTTTCAGACTCAGGCAGCAACACACATCCAACCAGACTACCAAAAGCACGGACGGCCGTTTCGGTCTCATTAGACCTCGTCAGCGTACTATATTGGAGAGTCCGGAAGGATATGAATCGCTGCATGAATCGAAAACCCTATATGGAATCTCATTCAACCGGTTACCAGTGACCTCGAGACAGAGCGACATCTATCAAGAGAAACAACAGGCTCCCAGCAAAACAAAACTCCAGTGTGTATTATGGGTTGCAGACACTCCAGGGGCTACGAGACTGACATCAAATATGCATATTAAAAAGCCGAAGTATACTCAAAAGTCACAACAAACCGTAGGTAGGTAGGTCTTAATGAGTATAAAGACAAATCAATAGCCTGTCGTATTGGGTTCTCGGGCGCTCCAGACTTGACAACTGTCAGGACGATGGGTTAAAACCCGACTCCAATACGACAGGCTATTGATTTGTCTTTATACTCATTAAGACCTACCTACCTACGGTTTGTTGTGACTTATTAAAACAAACTGGTAATATCCTCTACAACATCCTGTATACCGTGTCCGCCATTTTATGTATATAGGACAGTTTTTTCAGCTTCCAAGACCAGGTTTGGGGTAGAATGTTTTTCATTCTTTAAACCCTCTTTATATAAACCACCCGGATTGATGTTTATTCCTTCTTTCACACAACTTTGACAGGATATTGGAAACACAATACTTTGCCAGACTGTCTCTACGAAGTCCAGATTGTTGGTTCAACAGGGGGAAATATTATTCTGACTACTCCTCAGCTACGAATCTGAAGTATCTGCATTTCCCTTGACTGCGTAAATATATTTAAAATGTATAAATAAATAAATAAACTTTTGATATAAATAGCGATAAGATAGCATTATATAAGATGTATTTTAACAGTGAGCGAGGGATGAAACCGTCATAGTCAGTGTATGAGAGAGTGGCGCCAACTGGGCTCTGGCTCGTACCTCTTGCTCTAACACGTGCAAATTGACACTTTCAAGATGTCGTACTTTTTTTCTGAATAAGTGATTAGCAAAAATGGGTAGAAAGTGTCTTGTGCCTAATTGGTGCGATATTTGACCACGGAAATTTTATCGATTGGAATACCAGCTAAATATTAATAAAATTATAACATAGGAGCACACGTTTATCGGTGAATATGCCTGAATAATTTATGTCAGCGCTTGCTTGAGTGAAGGGCCGGCAGAACAAAACATTGCGACCGAGTGCAATAACACACCTGGGGTAACGTGACGATATCTGCTCACACTTAAAGCTCTCGTTCGTACACCTTATCTTACACCGTAATATAAATAAATAATAAAGAAACCTGAGGTTAGAGATAAATTTTCAAATTATTGTTGAGAAAGGAATCAAAATCGTTCTGAAAGTTTAATGAATAATTATTGTACCTAACTATAAAAATTTGAAAGCTCTTTAAAATTAATTCTATATCTTTTATAATTTGTGTAATCAGTGTAATTGTAGAGATGCTGACCTAATTCATTTCTAATATAAACAAGCGTCCAAGATACAAGAAATAACAAAATTAAATGAAATTTTTTAATGATTTCTCTGAAGTAAAATTACACATCAAGTTAAATATAGCGACGTTTCAAGTTGGCAAATGATTAAATAAATGAAAGCCCTTATAATTAAATCTCTCCGCCCATCGAGCTCTTCAAAAGGTCAGTAAACAAAGACGGGTCGTATCATTCCTGATTCTCCTTTCCTAACTGAAATAGGGTTGAAAATTAATGAAAATATCCGCTCATAATTTTTTTCTTATAAAAAAATTACAATTCAGTTTACTTTAGCAATAACTCGACTCAATTAAAGCAGACTGCACGGTGCTGGTGCTGGTGCCGGTGTCTGTAATTTATTTCGTAAATTCTTCCTCTTAATAAAAGTATCATAAAGAAGAAGAATCGACTACCGTAAAGCCATATCCGTTTCCATCATGAAGCCTTAGCGTTGTTTGGAAACACCAACACCAGCACCAGCACCAACGTCAGTGTAGGAAGTATTAGAAGATTAAGTGACAGAACGGGGGCGGTTGCGTATCGCCCGCCACTTCCAGGGCTTCCTTACGTCCTGCCTTCTGTAACTCTACCCCAGGAACGATCTAATACCTCGAGGCAATGTCTCCCTGACATCCACCAGGACAGGCATTAGTGAGTTAATGAATTTTTACCTACTTTATGTGATAGGTAAGAGCTTCCCGGGAACGATTAGACGTACATGCAGGATAAATATATCCGAGCTCGGTTACAATGAAACAGTTATTCTCTAATTTACTATATCTAGGATCCAGGTATTACATAAATTATTATTGTCCTGCTTGTAACAGATGGAGCTCCTGTGCCTAATCCTTGAAGCAGTCTCTGAAGCTCGGTAGTGGATTTTATAAAAGCGGGAGTGAATAGAAGATACAAAGAGCTCCATCAATCATAGCTTTCTTTACAGACGGAACGCGAACGAGAAAGTGTTAAAAGAGCCCTCCTAGAGACGCAGGATTGCAATTGTGACTTAAAGGAATGTACTCAACTTCAACTTTTAAAAAAGTGCGACGAAAACGTAGCACAAATCGACTTAGTGTGGAGGAATCGTGAGTAATCTTGTTACTTAAACAGGAGTCGTATCTACGTCGTACGCCATACGTCAGGAGAAGTAGGTTTCTCTTGTAGGTAGGCAGTTCTTTGTTTCTGCGAGGTTGATTGAGTAATAAAGCTAAGTGGGTATGTTATCCAATGTCGGGAACAATAATATGAAAACTTGAGTCGTATTAGAACTGACAATTCTTCTCGCGTAGGTACTCGTGTTACCTACAGTGTCGTAGCTCATAGCTGGCAAATCACAAAGATTACATATTAATCCAAGAAAAATTAATCCACTCTTATAAGTAAGAAACACAAAATAGCATATTGTGAAACAGCACATGCATTTTTGAATATGAATATTACTTACATTTCTTTGTTATTGAACGCCTTTTATGCTCGCTACGATTTTTTTATTGCCTTTCATTCATGAAACTAATTTAAACGATCACTTTGTATAATTTTATTATATTCATACGTGCCAGATTTACTAATCAATTTGTTCTTGCATTTGTTTCAGTCATGGTTTGCTTTTATGTAGAATGTAAATGAATATTTCAAAACCCAAATGAAACGATGATATGATTTTGTATATTGGAAACTCACGAATCGAAGCGTTAAATCGACGCTCCAATCTGTTATATAGGTTATGTCTCATTTTGGCGTTGGATGTCTTTTGGAATCGATCTTATTTATTTAATCAGTCGGAGATTAATTCAGTAGAAAGGCGATCAACCCTGATTTTAATCGAAGTTGGTATTTACTTATTTTATCCAGGCTGGGAAGTGTAAAGTCGATCAGGCCTTTCCACTAAAAGCCTATTCTCTTTATTTATGTGTGTGCTGCTATGTTTTTTCTTTACATGAACGGTTCGCAAAGACTAACTTTAAAATGTCATGTTACCATAATATAAGAGATTTAGTTCTCAGCGTTCAACGCCCAAGAAAATGCTTGATTTTAAAATGTTATCGTTTCATTGCATTTAATGTTCTTGTACAGTCCGAGTTTTTTTTTCTTTACCAGGATTCTTTTTTTCTCTGACTTTAAATTAGTTTAGAGAACCCGACTAGGGAAGGGAGGTAAATAATGGATAGTTAGGATAATAAAACGATTGATTCAATTTTATAGAAGAATATTCTGTGTTTTAATAATATATCCCAATATATCTCTCAATAAATGACTAGCTCAAAGTATTTTCGTAGCGTTTTGTTATGAACGAACAAGGTAAGGTAACAACGCACACAACATAGAAGTTCCGCGAGATGAAAACTAGACGATCACGATCACAGGTAAAATCAGGGGTTTCAAAGGGGGCTAGAATCACATCGGCCATTTTGTTTCAAACATTTGAAGCTAGAAATTTCAGGGCGGGGAAATTTCAATAAGTTCAAATAATCTCTCAAATATTCAGGGCGCGATAACCTTAAATTCAAACCAAGAATTCAGGGCGGAAATTCAACAGATACATTCACGACAGACAAGTTGACATTTCAAACGTCAAAGAGGTTCTGTTTTTTTTATCATTCCGTTTGGTCATAGATTTTGGACATTTTTGTCCGGAGGCCACACAACAGATCTTCATTTAAAAGGTAGGTTACACTACAGAAATTGGTGCTTCGACTAGGTTACACTACAAAACTGAATCTTGTTACAATATTGATACATTTTAATCAAATAGATCATTTATTCGTTTGTATGTCAAGTGCATGTTAAAATTTCAATATGCTAACTTATCTTGCATTGCAATCCTAAAATGTTGTACGGGTAAACTGCACTAATTACATACGAATAGATAGTTACTATCCAATCAACATTGTTGGCATTTGAAATTTCCACTAATTGCAGTCGTATACCTGCATAGATAATTCCAAATATACTTTTCATTAGTTAGCGTGACAAACTAGGCGACTCATAACTTTTATCCCCGACCGGGGCTCTCATAGAGTGAAGTCCTTGGACACCGCTCGAGTCCACTCAATCACGAACCGCACTGCTCTTTCCTAGGAATACGTCGTTCTGGTTCTGATTTGTCCCGTTCTATTTCTGTGTCCGACCGATCGGTTGAGCGCATATAATTTTTTATGAGCTAATTCTGGCCGAACGTTTGCTGACCTAATATTAATTACTGTTCTAACAATGTGTCCGAATCTATAATTAATAACAGTCGTTCCTGCCGATGGCTGGCAATTATTGTTCCAACTGCTTGGATCTATTTCATTGCCACCATTCATCACTCCTTTCTTCCCTGTTGGGGGGCCAAAATTTAAGTGGATATTAAACGGCAAGCAGGTTGATAAGTACCTATCCATATGTATGGAATTGTATAATAATTGTTAATTTTGATTAATTAATACTTCGATCAAAATGGGCCGAACTTCTATTTCTGTAATTTGGAATCAAATTTAGTTTGCACTTTCTATTATTATAATACTCACTACGTCATGTTACAGAATCGTCAGAGACAAAAAATAGTATCGTAGACTATCCGTTTGTAGATTTCAATCAAAAAAGCTTTGCATTTTAAGCTACATAAATAATTATTTCATTAGAGAGGAAATTGGATGCAATTTAGTACATATACAGATATATCCAGGAACACTCAATTCATCTAAATTGCAATAATTAGTTTGCAATTACAAGAAAGACCAGAATCCATTGAAATGAATCAGATTGCCTATACAAATGTCAACACGCATGCCCGTCAGTAAGCCTAGAGAGGGACTCTAACACACCACAAACAGAAGCAACGTGTCATATTTCATTGTCACTTTAGCTGACATTATTTGTCATCGATCTGAATGTCTGAACATTAGAGGTTAGGAGGGATTCGATTTGAAAAGGCGGATTTATTTCATTCACAACTTAATTTCACTCATTTATTTAACTGCTTTATCTCACCCTATTTTCTATTTCTGTATTAAAAAAAAGAACTTGAGATTTACTTAACGATTTGGGTCACATGTTTTAAACAATAGCAATTAAAACAATGAAATCTCCTGTATGGTCACATGTTTATAATTTAAATATTCGTAAATGATTAACATCCACATATGCACCTTCAATAACTTTCAATCAATAACATTTTATGTATCGTTCCGAACTGAACTGAACAGGGGGTGCTATCCCCGAGTTCATAGGAGCGTACGTTTCCTACAAAAGAAACAACAGGTTCGAACGAAACTTCACGTTCGTTCTATCGTGAACGATATGATTGATAGTTAAACTATCAAATGCATAAACTTTACAAAAGAAACGAAACTTCCATCCGGAACTATATTTTGTTTGGTTTCGAAACCGTACGAACTCGGGGATAATAATCCCCTAGATGCTTTTAAGGGTGGAAGTCTACTCTATTTTGATGTAATTTAAAGCCACGTTGTTAGTCACAATTAATTTCTGCTACCTTCATAACTACAGGTCGACACATCTAAGGTGGCCGCTGAGAGGCGCAGATCGAGAAGCGAGAGGTTTTTAGAAAGAAAGCGACATATTCAAACCACGCCTGTGGTCGGTCACTGAGTATCAAAGTTCTTGACTAATAATGAATTTTCTGTAATTAATGTTAAAATACGGAATTTTATTACTTTAGTAACGACTTTTGTATCACGACTTTGGCCAAAAAGTATTTTATTTTTAATATATGAAGATGCGGTCACCATAATTCACAACTCACGAGCACGAGGTTTAGCTCAATATTTTTGAACCACGCTGCACTATTTGAATAGAGAAATGCTGGGTTGTCAAGTTGACAGTACGGTCTGATTTTACATTTAAATAAAACCAAAAAGATAACAAAATTATTATCGAACGCTCCCTTCTCTCTCTTCGCTAGTCCACATTGACTTGACGAGTACTGACATACCTATTTAATTAATAAATAAGCGGATTGGAAAAGACGGCGATTTAAATTATTTGATTGACTTACCGAATTAATGACTCAAAAACACCTCTATTAATGAATTTATAAACAATACGTTTTTTATATGCTGATAAGATAAGACAGTACCGAAATTACTATTATCTGGTGCTTTTTAGTTTTTTTTTTTTGTCATTTCAATTGACTTTGCATAAAGTCTTAACCTGTCTGCATGGATAGTAAAATTCGTTAAATCTGACAAACTTGAAAATTAAGCCACTCCCCAAAGGCTACTGCGCCACTGGCCACCTTACGTGTGTCAAGCTGTACTTTCATTAATCTGTGTGTCATAATGGTATAATTTGAACCTTGTTACAATTTTTTATACTATGTTCTGATAAGGTAATCTAAACGAACAATTAATTGTTGTTCGAAACAATCTTGTGTTTCTTTCGAATAATCTTTGACGGATTTCTCTATATTTCATGCATATTTCTAACGCCAACGGGTAGCTTCCTAATCGGACCTCGGAGGGGTCTCCACAACTCATAGGCTGGTAGCTTCCTAACCGGACCTCGTTACCTTTCGTTCAAACGGCTATTCTAACAAGATCCATTCCAATGGCTATTTTAAAGACCTAAATTATAGTGGTAATGATTCAATTTAAAATGATTCGCGTGAACGCTTATGGAAGGGGAGAGACTTGTCTCTGCGTGAAAGAGGGTACATTCCTATATTTGATGACAGTTTTGTTGAGACGATTGATTTGCGCTTTTCAGAAACCACCGTTGATTTTTTCCGTAATTGGAACTGACACCGAGTTTTTCTCTGTCGGGCTCTTTTCTCGGTAGTTACTGGTCGACCACGGCACTTTTAGGACTGTTAGGGCTATTCGGAACGTTGAAATAAAGTAGGTGTGTTTAAAATTCCTTTGTTTTATTTATCTCAAATCTCCCGTCTTTTGCTTCATGTATCGGATAAAGAAACAACAGCGAACACAACGTAAAGTCCTAATTTAAGGGTTCCTAAAACTAGACAAACTCGATCACACTGGGTAAGTATGGTGACCATTTTGTTTAAATATACGAAATTAAGGATTTGAGAGGAAATAGCCTGAAATTCAAACATTCAAGGGCCTGTTAATCTCAATTATTTCAAGTCACCAGTGAGAGCGGGAATTCAAAATTCAACAAAGACAATAACGACAGAGAAGTTGACATCTCAACGTCACTGGGGTTCTTCTTTTTAATTCTTTAAGTTAGGCTTTCGATTTGGGACATTTTAGCTAAGGGGCTACATTACTGATGGAAGCGCATGAAATACAATAAAAGGTAGGTTACACTACACAAAATGGAACAAAATCCCAAATGTAACGAAAGTTCTGATCAATTGTAGAATCCAAATTTATTTAATTCAATAAACCATGGAATAGATATTTATACCTACACTTTCTACAAATCTCCTTCTGTTAACTTTTCACTGAAATTTATATCGATTGCATTTTTCTAATGTAATAACATATGACTTAATTCACCCATATTTTTCTACCATTAATTTTTATGTTTATAGAAACCCGTTTCACTAATAGTAATAATAGTTCTATGCAGTAAACTCCTTTATGCTTAAAATCAAATTTCATATCTCCGTGAATTATGAAGCATGAATTTACGATGAAACGGGATAAAATTCCCATCTTTTATGAACGTTCTATTGTTATACGTCATTATTTAGTACGTCATACGTCATTAATTTTTAGCTTTATGTTATTACACAATCCCAAGAGATAGGCACTCGCTGTTTAAAATATTTTTCCCAGAATTCTATTTATATTCCAAATATGAAGATACGAAATAAATAAAACCTTTCTTCAAAAAAATAAAATAAAAACAATTACAAATATGCATGTACCTAAACACATAGGTAATTATTAGATAATGTATGACACAATCAATATTTATGTATGTACAAAGAATACAATTAATAGGTAACATATAGACATGAATGCGTCTGCAACAACAGAATGAATTATTATAGTATTAGTATTTTCGAAAAGGTCAAGTTGATCTAAACTCCCTCCAGAGAGCGCGCCCGGTTAAAGTTATAACTTGTTAATGAAAGCGTGAAGTTGACCATGTAACAGCTCACTAATTATACAGAGTGATTGATGACATTGTTAAACTTTTACACCGCCTCGTAATGCTCGACAGGATCGGACTCGCTAAAAACAGCACACTTCCATACGATCAATTCAATATCCAATACGTTTTTTCAAGCAAACTCACTACGACCCTTGCGTGGATCGTAATAAATGAATAAAGTTTCGAATTGGATCGTTTTGGTAGCTACTAGGTACCCAATTAATAGCCCTTCTGAATGATAGTTGAATTTCATAATTAATTGATACGTGAGAGTGCTTATATAGGGTGATTCAAAAAGCGACACCGTTTTAATTTATAAAATAGGAACTTCCTTTTCAAGAATACATTTATCTAAGAATGAGCAGAATCGGTCTTGGTCTTGCCATCTTATTGGTGTCTTGAAGATTAACCCAAGACCTTGCTTGACCAAGACCACGACCGAACTGCGAGAGTCTTGCTCGCGCATTTAGGTATTCTCTATTTTTATTTTTTTCGAGAAGGATGATTATTCAGAGGTGCATTCCAAAACGTCACTCCCAGTGTAAGAATCACTCCGACTGAAGAGTAGGAGGACAACCGAAATTGTCTGATTATTATCCAATGGGTATGTTCACCTGAAGTCAACTGTTGAGTTGTTGAGGACTATTTACCGTTGCCCGTTGCTAAACTGTTGAGTATTTCTGTGAGCGTAAATATTTCAAGCTCAGCAGCACAGTATACGTATGTTGCGGACATGCGCAAAAATCATGTCACATGTCGCTCGATCTCAACAATAATGTGTTCAGACTATCTCCAATATGTTGCAACAACTAACACTCAACCGTTGCGCTGCTATTCAACAGTTGACGTGAGGTGAACGTACCCAATATTCTGTAACGATCATTAGTGTAAATTGTGCTCTGAAGTGACGTTTTCGAACAAACCCCAATTAAAAGAAACCCCCCTCTTTTAACGATATTTTGTGAAAATGATCATGCAGTAATCAGACTTCTGTGCAAACGAAACCATGATTTGATAAACAAGACCAAGATCGACTATTGAGGCAAGACTAAGACCAAGATAGCGAGACCAAAAGTATCATGCCTTGGTGCTATTGGTCTTTCTTTGTCCTAACACTATGACCCACTCTACTTTGTTAGCGTGGCAAAACTTTCATTGTTGATAACTGATTCTCGAACTTGATCACCTTAGTGACGGTTTTTTTCCTCCGAGGGCCGTCTGATACAAGATCGCCGGAAGCACCTCAGCCTCATGGGCTTATTGTGCTAGAGTGATGATTACTATTCACCACTAAAAGAGATAAGCCGAGATAAGATCATGAAACAACTGAAATTGATACCAAGACTAAATCTGGAGGTAAGACCAAGACTAATGAAACAAAGAGCGGATGGCCTTGGTGCTCTTGGTCTTGGTTTGCCCCATGACTACTATGACCTATTCTGCTTTTCTAGCATGGCAAAGCTTCCGTTGTTGCCAACTGTGACAACTACTTCACGAACTTGATGACCGTTGCTATTCACCACGAAGAAAGATGAGTCAAGATAAGCTCATGAAGCAACCAAGATCGAAACTAAGACTAAATCTGGTTGCAACACCAAGACCAAATGTATGAAGTCAAGAGCGAATGGCTTAGTGCTCTTGGTCTTTGTTCAATCACTACTATGACCCACTCTACTTTGCCAGCATGACAAAGCTTCCGTTTTTTACAAATGCATCACGAACTTGATGATCGTTGCTCTTCACCACGAAGAGAGATGAGCCTTGATAAGCTCATGAAGCAACCACGATCGCAACCAAGACTAAATCTGGTTGCAAGTCCAAGAGCAAGTGTATGAAACCTAAAGCGAAACCAAAATTATCATGGTTTTGATGACCTTACTGGCTAAATCTATCCCTAAATCTAGATGCAAGACCAAGACCAAACGAGACCAAAACTATCATGGCCTTGGTGCTCTTTGTCTCGCTTTATCTCACCACTAATAACACCCACTTCATTTTGCTGGCACGTCAAAGCATCCTTCGTTATTGTTGACAACTGCTTCGCAAAATGACCTTAGTGATCATTACTATTCACCACGAAGAGAGATGAGCCGAGATAAGATCATGAAACAACTAAAATTGACACCAAGACTAAATCTGGAGGTAAAACCAAGACTATTGAAACCAAGAGCGGATGGCCTTGGTGCTCTTGGTCTTGGTTTGCCCCATGACTACTATGACCTACTCTGCTTTTCTAGCATGGCAAAGCTTCCGTTGTTGCCAACTGCTTCACGAACTTGATGACCGTTGCTATTCACCACGAAGAAAGATGAGTCAAGATAAGCTCATGAAGCAACCAAGATCGAAACTAAGACTAAATCTGGTTGCAACACCAAGACCAAATGTATGAAGTCAAGAGCGAATGGCTTAGTGCTCTTGGTCTTTGTTCAATCACTACTATGACCCACTCTACTTTGCCAGCATGACAAAGCTTCCGTTTTTTACAAATGCATCACGAACTTGATGATCGTTGCTCTTCACCACGAAGAGAGATGAGCCTTGATAAGCTCATGAAGCAACCACGATCGCAACCAAGACTAAATCTGGTTGCAAGTCCAAGAGCAAGTGTATGAAACCTAAAGCGAAACCAAAATTATCATGGTTTTGATGACCTTACTGGCTAAATCTATCCCTAAATCTAGATGCAAGACCAAGACCAAACGAGACCAAAACTATCATGGCCATGGTGCTCTTTGTCTCGCTTTATCTCACCACTAATAACACCCACTTCATTTTGCTGGCACGTCAAAGCATCCTTCGTTATTGTTGACAACTGCTTCACAAAATGACCTTAGTGATCATTACTATTCACCACGAAGAGAGATGAGCCGAAATACGCTCGCGAAGCGAAGCAGTTATTTCATTAGAATGAATCGTTTCATCGTCTTGCTGAAACGATAATTGTTGAATGTACATCGAAATGATGTCACAGAAAATTTCTCTATCATCGCACGGTATTGGTCTCCATAGTAAATATCAACAAAATAATGACATCACCTGGTAAGATTCACACCAAATGGTCGCTGGCTTTGGTTGCGTTACCCATCGGTAAAATTTCACCTCTTCTGATGATCGGACATTTCCAATTCCTGTATTAACTAAATTTTCTGGGAGCGTTAATAGGGATGAACATGAATTCGCACCAATGATGAATTTTATACCTATTGTTGGGAACGGGGACGAACGGACACGAATCCGTACTGTTGCGAATCAATGTTTTCACCAAATCGGCCCTAATGAGGATGCCCAGAATTTTTCATGTGGACTGTTGGGCCTGTTTCTTTAACTTTTTCATGGGCAATCGCACACACTATTGTAAAGCATTCCGTGTTGACAGCTTAGAGAACAAGAACTTCAAGCAAAACAGTATGCTGTCAACCAAAAAACAACAAAATCGCCAGCGATTCAAAGTTTTTTAAATCGCCTTCTTCATTTCATGCGTATTGGGATTCGATGTTGAGGGGGTCCTGGGAGAATCGCTATTATATTTCTTTGCGTGCACAAGGTCGACCGACATACGTGACCATTTCAATTAACCGGTCGCTAATTCCCTTAGCCACTACTTAGTATTAGTACTTCATCTAGGCCTAATTACGCTAAACTCTTGTACGACATGCATGCGACGGAACCTCCGAGGTCGTGATTACTTCATTAGGTAATCTTAATTAGGGATTACCTGCTTGAGGCTTGTGGCTTGTATTAATTATGCGCCTATAGATGTACCTATTGATGTGCAAATCTCATCGGGGAATTTCCATGGATTCGATAAATAGGGTGAAAGGGATGAAGATCGCACGACACCTATTTTAGGTCCCATTTTAACGATTCAGAGAGCCACAGTGTTAATTTGTTTAATACGTCAGTGGAATTAAACAAAGCGAAAATTTTGTTATTGTTAGCTTCTAAATTTTGTTGTCTTATATCAATATCAATAATATTTTCGTTTGGTAACGTTTTTATTCAAACATAAAACCAAAAAATTATTGTATTTGTTTTAAGTTAAAAACAACAAAAAAACAATAATTATTGAATCCATCAAAATGTTCTGATAAACGGCCCAAAGTTATATAAAAATAAAATGAAATCATCATTTCAAGGACGTCACTATATAGTCTTCAGCAGGGTATAAAAATCCAGCAGCATCAGGACAAGATAATGCAAAGCTTACGTCGCCTAGGCTCGCATCTTCCTGACCTCTTCGGTCTTGGCTCTCAGGTGACGAATTTTGAATCTACCTCTTTAGTAGTGATAAAAATCTCCTCATAGTCATCGCACCTGTGCAGATTTGAGATGCTGACTTGGTCTGATTCCCAACGTTTTCATTTTTGGGAGGAGTTGTTAATTGATCCCGCATCAGGAAATAATTGAAGCGCCACCATAACAGCCAACGACACCGGCAGGTGTTTGGTTTTTGGTTAATAAAAATTTATTTCCAATGCATTCACTTATACGTACTTGAACAAAACGGTTTTCGATTCGAAACTTTTGTCGTTTTTTTTAATATAAACCGGACTTTGTTAATGAAAAAAACAAGATTTTTTTGGCAAGAATCATTTAAGTGTGTACTTACTTAAACGGGGACTTCGATTAAACAAATTAATGATGGTTTTAATGATTCCCGTGCTGTGCATGTAATTATATAAATATTTATAGTCGCTGGGTGGGTTGTTTTGAAATTTAAAGCTGCGGTCAACAAGTACTTTCTACAACATATCAATTATTAGTGATCAGATTTTATACAAACAAATGACTAGCTCGTTTATATTGGACAAAGTTTTAATGAGGCAACAGAATGAATCAACAAAATGAGTACGGTATGACCGGCCAACCCTCCCGTTACTCCTGAAAGAAACAATTTTAGTGAGACACCCATCAAAGTTCACTGAGACCCTCTTTTTGGGTTGTCCAATTTCCTTATTCAGTACTTACTTTTTGTAGCGAGTACTTAGTTGGAAGTGTTACGATTAGTGATTTTTGGTGATATGGTGGTTGGTGATGATTTCTGCTAAGTTCCCACGGAGTAATAAAAGTACAAATAAATGTACTAGATAATTGCACTCAAAATCGCCGTGCTCAAAATTATTAGGTACTTTTTAATCTACACTGCTTATTTAGGTTAACAACGATTGGTAAATATTCATAAGATAGTAATAGTTTTACTATTATTTTACTGATATTTACTAATGGGAACTGCGGAGTAATTAGTACCTTGATTTAACTACGAAAACAGGATGATTATAATACTTATTATTAATACTTATTCAGGAAATTACGAGTCCGGTCCCGGAGTAAACTGGACAAGGTGAATCGCATTATAGCATGCCCTACCTGCTACTGTTTAGACAAAGGATTATTTACGGTTTTGTAGGTGGATATTTTCTTTGAAAATAAGGAATAAGGTGTTCGACTGTACAATTTTAAAACATTTTGTTACTAGTCGACTGTACAAGAGAGGAAAGCGAACACACATCTGGAAGCAATAAAGATTTCGGTGTTTATAAAATTAGACAGTGTGCGTAGTAAAAGGTTTAATCGTTTTCACTCCTTAAATTACATCTTTTGGCGACATGAAGGGTACCTACAGATTCCAAAAATTTTCAAAATCTACTGATATACAGGGTTATTGTTTGTTATTTCTGTTTTTATTGTTATTATTATTTATTTGGAACTGGATACATTCTTTTGGTAATTTGATAAAACCGGAGGTAAGGAATAAATTAACCCCAACATGCACTATACAAAACTCAATAGATTTTGAGATATTTCGATTTTCAATTTTCCTTAAAAAATAGATTTAAATATCTTCAAATGTAATTTTAAGAAAATGTACCTTAACTTTTTTTATTTATTTCTTCTGGAAGACTTTTCTAACACTATTATGGTCTCCCGTTTGGAACACAAAATGTATGGAAGTATTTCAATCATGTAAAAATTTCTAACAAAAACTACAACAAAATATCTCAAATTTTTTTTTATTTTTGTATACCTAGTGCATGTTAGGGTAATTTACTCTTGTTTTATCAGATCACCAAAGGAATGTATCCAGTTACCAACCCGTGCGGTTGAGTACCCATCGGGCACGTCCCCAGGTGGCGGATAGGGGGAAGGCCTTACAATGAGCGTAAGTGAGTAAGGTTAGCAGCGGTGATAGAGCTCGTCGGAGGTAAAATTCTAGACTGGTAGCTCAAAGCCCTGCCGCGGACCACATCCCCTAACCTAGTTGTCGTGTCGTGACTAAAGGTCTGCACTAGGGGAAACGGCGCCAGAGATGTCCGACTGTGGACTATCTGATATACCGTATCATCTGTTGTCGTGGTCACGTTCCGCGCACAGAGAGATGCGGGGGTCTGGGCTTAATCGCCGGAACCAAGAGGTGACAACCTCACTAAAAAACCTAAATCCTAAGGCGGGAATCCAGGCTGATGGGATGCGTGACTGGATAGAAGACCAGCCCCACTGGATTCAACCTTGGGGCACCAGGGGGCACCCCACTGTATCAATCCCCTCACCTTTGTATGCGGGGCTCTGCATAGGTGGAACACCCTTCCCTAGCTACTCGTGGGATCAACCATGGTAAGAAACAAAAAACCAAGAATTCGCGGGACATCACCGTAAAACAGACTGCTGACCGAGCGGAGCTTGTCACCCGTCAAGACAGTCGGCAATCTAAACAATCCTCGTGCTCGAGACCACCTCGAACGCAAGAAGAATGTCCACGCATTGGCAAGAAAAGGAGCATCGACACCCTTCATAGGACCAGAACTATTCTGTGGCTTCGAAGATACTTTCTTCAAGGCAGAACTCCAAAAGGAAGAAGAAAACTGAGAGAAACCCATTGGAGGAACCTCTCGGGGTTGAGACAAGCCAAAGAACTTCTCGGGAATTTTAACCGAGAGAGGTTGAAGAGTATCTTCGACCTGCAAGGAACGTCTCAGAGCACTGACGGGATTCCTAACGAGACATTGTAAGCTCAAGGAACACCTGAGGAAGTTAGACATAGAAGAAAATGGCGTCTGCAGATTCTGCGGGAAAGGAGACGTAACACCACGTCACCTGCTGCTCAACTGCGATGCGATAGAACTCAAAAGAAGTAATGTTCTGGGCCACCAACAGCTAGAGGCAGGGAATTTACCCGACCTTGATCCTCTCAAAATCCTGAAGTTTCTCAAGGAAACGGACTTGGAGAGGGTGCTTCACTAAAGGGATTCCACACCAGGCGAATCACAGTAGAGGGGATAC
Source organism: Malachius bipustulatus (assembly GCA_910589415.1). Lineage (NCBI taxonomy): Eukaryota > Metazoa > Arthropoda > Insecta > Coleoptera > Melyridae > Malachius > Malachius bipustulatus. The sequence continues at coordinate 41,938,605 of OU342633.1, forward strand.
AATAGATCTTTTAGGTCGCAGTAACTTAATCACCCTCAAAAAAACAAAATACAAAATACAAATACAATCCAGTTACCAAAAACCACAGTTCTTTTTTTTTCGTTCAATAATCGATTCACCGTGTTGATAAATACGATAAATTGAAAAAAAAAGGATTTTTTTAGCTAAGGATGGGAAGAATCGATTTCAAATAATAAACAATCATTAGTTTGACTATTCTTTCAGGCAATTGTTGGACGATATATTACCTCCCTAGAAGTAGATTGGAAACAGAAGTGTAGGACTTTCAATCTTCGAAGGTATGCACAGCTGAAATCAGAAGAATCGCGTGAAACATCAAGACAAGTGAGCGACTGTTGGAGAGTCAGGTGATTTTTCGAATAAAGCTTTTCTGATTGGTTGGAAGTCTATATGAGAGAGAGAGAGAGAGACGGCGAACGCGAATGGGACCAATTGAGTCCGATTGTTTGGAAAGAAAGGGATCAGTTTCTCTGAAGACATCATTTTGATTTGAACTTTCGAACTGTCCAGACGGCATGTTTTAGTTTCGTTATTTTTTTTTTTTTTTAAATGCACATGCACTGCAGGGAAATCCCTATGACGCTCTGGGAGCGGTGCATGAGCGGAGATGTCGATTCACGTTGGCCTTGAATCTCTGTAGGTTGTATAGTTCGGGAAACACGCCCTTTGGAATACTATTCCAAAGTGTTGCTGTTATATACATAAAAGAAGTCTGATATAGGGTGGTACGAGGTGTAACGAGCTGAACCTGATACGGATGAGCGTCTGCGGCTCGACGTGTATTTCTGCCCGGTCTTGTTCTTGGTGGGATCAAGCGGGCCACGTCTTTTGAACACTTTCCATTAAAATATCTGTAAAACAGACTCAGGTCAGCTACTCTTCTTCGATGTTCGAGAGTGTCTAAATTTTTTGTCAAATCTGGGTCGCCAATCAAGCGGATGGCTCTTTTCTGAATAGAGTCGAGTAGTCTCAACGTATATTTGGGAGCTGAGCTCCAAACATGTAAGCAGTACTCCAAGCAGGATGGTCGGATTTGAGCCTTGTATAAGAGGAGAAGCTGTTGTGGTGTATAAAATTTCTTCGTGCGGAAGAGTGTTCCAAGTTTTTGAGAAGCACTCTTCGCCAGACCTGCAACATGATCATGCCAAGACATGTTCTCTCCGAGGCTTTGTTCTTATCTTTATGTCATGTGGTATTAACGACAAAAAGAAAAACCCTGAGTGGGGGCATGAAGGTTTTTTCTTTCATCCAGAATGAAATGAAATTCCTTCCGCATGCAAGAAAAAATATTTTCTCTCTTTTTCGAATTAAACAGTAAAGTTTGCTTTGTTTTCTGTTTCTTCAGAAAACAGGGTTTTTTCTTTGGGGTTTCTCTTTTGAACCCCAAATTCTCGAGTACCCGATTTAAGATCTAATTTACCCAGTTTTAAATTTCCAAGTGGTTTTACCTTTTACTATAGAAGATGAAAAGGTATAGAAAATATTTGGGGCCTAAGACCCAACTTGTTGCTTGAGGCAGACATCGCTTCGTTCCGGTGGTGATAGTGATCTTTCTGAAGAGTCTACATTACAATTTTGGTGGGAGCTGGGTCTACATTTTGTTGTATACAATCATGTCATCAGGTTAGAATACTACAACGGAAAGTATTTATCGATTTTTTATTTTATTTTGATTTTGACCTATGAAGTTTCAACATCGAAGATAAATAAAAAAGAAGAAAACTCTTTTATCCTTTTCCTTGTCTGATTGATATTGAGTTATGTTTATTTTACTTTGATTTTTGTGCTATTTTGTAAATATTTCTGATACTGTGAAAATATTTGTTTTAATGACTCTTACCAAATTTGAGAGCTTTAAACTTCCTCAAGGTTGTGTTTGGAGATTATTTTGAATTTATTATGATATCGTTCAAGTATTAATTAATTCGTTTCTTCTGAGATAATGAACTTTAATAAGACTTTAAAACTTTAAATCATTAAAGTTCGATTAATTAGAATTAATTATTGGGTGATATCACTAAACAATATTATTTAGTTTTTTTATTGAATAGATTGTAAGATTATTGAAAGATTTTAAAGATCATGATATGATTTAAATTTTATGAGCAATAACACTAATGTTTAGGTAAGTAATTGATTCCTTTTGAAAGTTTATCCAGGGTATTTATTTAGCGTAATGACGTAACTTCCAAGTTTGTAAATCTCCAATTAATGTGAGGTGCTCTGGGATTTAATCATTTCCTTTTTTAAATGTAAAACTCTTGTGAATCAATGATGAAACTTATTCCTATTTTTAAATAAAGGGCATACTTATTCAATTTATTCTCAGGATTTCATTTACTCGACTTTCAACTCAGAAACTTTTTTGTTTGATATTTTTTTTTGGAGTTACTACATGCCATCTGAATCAGGGGTATTACTTTACTTTGAGTAATTTTCTTACTTTTAGCGGGTTAATCACAACGTACTTTTGTTTTGTTGGGGAAGCAATTTTCAAAAACGATCACAACTAAATTTATTTTAAATTTTAAATTTTATTTTGTGTTTTGAGACTTGGGTGGGACATTTTAAATCTGGTACGCTCTGCTCGACAGGCCAAGGTAGTTAAAATTTTTGAATAGATTTGACAATCATTTTTCTTGAGACCTGTTAATGGCCGCCTCCTTCTGATTAAAGGTAAGTGAAGATTTTATTTTATTTTCAGGTAAGTCACTGAATAAGAGTAAGGGTAGGGAGAGCAGCAAAAGGGAGAAAGGAAACGGCTTCAGCATCCAGAGTTCTTTTCGTTACTAACACTCCTTTCGTCTTCCCTCCTTGTAGTCACAAGGACCTCACGTATAGCGGCGAACAGGTCTCCTCTTTGTTTGAATCCTCCATTTTACTTTAATTTAACAATTTCGGATCATTACAAGTGGCACTTGAAAAGGTTAATCAGCCATGCTCCTGGATGTTAAATTCGGAGTGCCACAGGGATCAATTTTATTTTATACGTTACCGATTTGAAAAAGTGTTAAAAGACTATTAGTATAGTTTATCTGTGTAACACATTTTATTGTGTTACCTGGATCCCAGCATTCCCAGCAGAATTAATTAATCGGTGTCGGTAGAATAAGTAAGTACCTATTAATTAACAAACAAGCAAGGAAAGAGGGAACTGATATTTTAATTAATACGCGAAGTATATGCTGATGAAACGCTCGACACCGCTTTAAAAAGTATTGACGTGAATACAACATGACCTTACACACTCGTTAGTCTTGTTTTCCATGCAGCCCCAAGCGCATTTCCATCATCCTGTGGATTTTAAATAAAAACGCTTTCATTTGGAATGCTAAAGAAAGAACTTCCAGTGCTGTGTGTGGGACTAGGACTAGGAACATAATGTTTTTGCAGCGCTTGTTCAGCAAGTCCCCGCGGGGCGAATGAAATATTCGTTGAAAAGCTCACATCAGAAGTCAAGTGCGCCACAGTTTTGTTTCATAACTTCCACATGGTTTGCACTGGTGAGCCTTGATATTGAGACAGTTTGAGTTGAGTTGAGAGTCAAGTTCTTGTCAGCCTTGTCGTATTTAGCTAACGGGGTTGTATACAATTTTTCACGTGCAAGTTCGACTTGTTTTTTTTTACGTCTTGTACAGGTTTTATCACTAAAAGTGATGCGGTACGGTAAAGTGACACTTTTTTAAATGCAAACCAGTAGAAAAACGGTCCGGCACTACTTGACCTTACATGAGTTTCCTATGCAGCTTCCTTCCTAAGATTTTTAATTACCTCAACATCTGAAAAATTTATCAAAATTTTCTAAAACATTCTAATTTGTTTCATATGCATTTGTTTAATTTTAATTATTGCGAAAAATTTCAAAGAACGATTACATGTCAAAAACTAAAGGGGTTTTCATATAAACTTGCTTCCAAAAATGTCTCCAATCACAATCGCAGTCGCAAACTTCAAAATGGTGCAGGATAAAACGAGGTTTTTGTTCTATTTCTCAGATCAGAAGAAACATGAGGGAATCAAATTTTCCATAAAACTTTACCTTACCAAAGGTTTTACATCGCCAATTATCTCATTCGTCTCTCACAGTCAGAAGAGGTTGAAAATTGCAACCCTTAATGAGTTTTCCATTGTACATTTTGGTGGAATTTCAATGTTTGTATTGAAGTTAAGGGTGGTCATTTCCAACAGCTTTTGTGGATGTGAGTTTTTTTTTTTTCACCAATAATGTTGCAGAATATAAAAACTAAATGGCGCTATTTTCATATTTTATTGCACGACTTGTGTTTTATTTTTTGCTCACAAACATTTCCAAATAAAACGCAAGAGGCTAAAAAGAATATTGGCGAGGAGGTTGGTTTTGGAACGGTTTTGCTAAGGTAAAGTTTGGTGGAAAATTTTATTCTTCCATATTTTAAAAGTCTCATTTTATGCTACCCCTTTGGAGGGCTGTAACTCCGATTGGAGGCGTTTTCGAAAATAAGTTTACATGAAAACTCCCTTTACTTTTTGACAAGGAATCGCCTCTTGAATTTTCTCGCAATATTAAAGAAGCACCCTGTATAATTTCAATTGCTATAAGCAAGTCCATTCAATTGACATCATAATTGATTCCGGCGGGCTGTTTTGCCGTGGTCTATATCTACAGCAACGGCCGATCTCTCCGATGATGTAATAGATCCCTGGGTCAGAAGCTGATTTATTTGGGTCTGACGTAACGCGGGATACCAAATCCTCCGCAGTTTCATTCATTCTCCCTGCCTGTTGAAATTATTTGGATGTTTATAAATTTCAATTGCTTTACGATATTAACGGGTGTAGTAGTGTGAAGTAGTGGACAGGATTTAATAATAATAATAATAATAATAAGTTTATTTACATATCTCAGTTAACACTACATTACCACAAGTAAATACATCAGTAATTCATTATTACGGTAAAGAGGCTAGCAGTTCAGCTGTTCCAATTGGACAGTGTGCTCTTCCACTGCAGCCTTAAAATTTTACATATTTAAAATTTCTGCTCAAATTTTGCACATCTTTACACAATTTTTACACAACTTACACAATTTTTTATACAATTTACACACTTACACAATTTTACACATGCACTAATAGGCTTATCAACTACTACATGCTAGGTAACTATATACATTCGACAACAATAATTATTAGTTATTGGAGGGAGTGACGAAGTGGAGGCTGTTCACTATAACCAGTGTCAAAGAGAGCGGTCTTGTATAGTTTTTTAAACTGTCTGTAAGACAAAGCAAAATCCCAGGCTATGAACTGATTTAAACAATGCGCAATGGTATATGAAAATGACCTTATATATTTCTTTTTTATGTTTGGGCACCGTGAGCAAAGCTCTCCTCCTTATGTTCAAATTATGAACATCAGTTCTATATGTCAGTCTTTGATGGAGATAGGGCGGGGTTTTAGAAACAACTATTTTAAAGAAAAAGCAGGCAGCATGAAGCTGCCGTCTTTTAGCCATATCCAGCCACCCGATCTCCATCAGTTTATGACTAATTCTGTGTCTTCGTCTCACGCCATAAATCAACCTCAAACAGGACTTCTGCACTCTTTGAATTCTGTCGAAATCATGCTTGTCCAGACAGGGCCCATATACATTGTCACAGAAGTCAAACCTAGAAAGCACCATCGTGTCACAAAGCAACCTTTTTAGCTCAGTACTCATATAATGTCTATGAGGATATATAATTTTCAGGGTAGCATAGGACTTCTGCAACAATTGGGCCACATGTTCTCTAAACCGCAGGTCCTGATCCACTATGAGTCCAAGATTTCTAGAACAGTTTTGAATCTTTATATCTTCATTATTAATATGTATTTTTATATCTTGTTTTAGTGTTTCTCTCATATTTCTGCCAGCGAAAATATTGTACTAGACTTGGCAGAATTTATAACCATAATAACGATAATGACGACAGATCTCTGTTAATAACTTTATTCGTGCTCTCCAACTCATGTGGGTAGAAAGAATATAGAAGCTGTGTGTCATCCGTGTAAAGATGACAATTACCCAACTCTATCGATTCCATGAGGGATGACGTATAAATGGTATAGAGTAACGGACCCAAAATACTACCCTGAGGCACGCCTCGACTCAGACCCAGGAAATCTGACACCTCGTCCCCTATGACAACCCTCTGCACTCTATCGGCAAGAAAAGAATCAATAAGCTGGATAGCCGAATCATCGAAACAAATGTAGTGCAGCACAGATGAGAGAACACTGCTATGACTAAGTGTATCGAAAGCTCTAGTATAATCCAGTAATATTAGCAGACTAACTTTGGCCTCATCCAGATTTTTAAATATTTGATCTGTGACATCGCACAGTGCTGTGTTACAACTATATCCCGGTCTGAATCCCGACTGTCTAGATGGTAGTATCTTATATTTTTCCAAAAACTGTCTAATCTGACTGGCAAGAACTTTTTCCAAAATTTTAGACATGACAGGTAGTATGTTGATGGGCCTTAAGTGTTTAAATTCAGTAGGATTTTTATTCTTAGGAATTGGCAATACATTTGCTTTCATCCACATAGCCGGATAATATGAAAACTCGACACACCTGTTCATGAGATATGCAATATAGAGCAGCATATAAGGGCAACACGCCTGAATTTTCATATTTTCATGGCATATGGCGTCAATGTCCTGAAGCACGGTGTGCTCCGCGTCTGTCTGGCCCCGGCGACAGTTTTTCTTGTTGTCAGTTACGCAGGTGTTGACTCTGCATGTGGTAATTCCGCTGTATGTAACATGAGCAACATATTCAATAAACTCCAGCAAAGAAAGTGGATCAATAAGGGGGTCTTTAGCTGAACGGAGAATCGTCCGAAATTGTTGTGTAGGTTTGAAGATGGTTTTGACGCTATGGTGCTGCGGGAATTTACCGATTAGATGGGTGACGCGTTCTTGAGGTAAGGGAGAAATGTAGCTCCCAAAATTCTTGTTGGTTGTTAGCTGGGTGTCGTGGGATGTTGGGTTCTGGGTCGTAATGCTCTCCTGATTTCTTGAGCCATACGCCTGCAGAGCTTGATCTCGGTGGGCGAGCTTTAATTGAAAATTTTTGACCTGATTCGAGAGGAATGAATCACCAGGGTTTTTATTAGTGCTCGTTTTTGGCCTGCTGGATGATGGTTGGAGCTCTTGTGTGAAAACCGATCTGTGTGTTTTGGTTTTCAGTAGACACTGTGCCCCCAAGGTGACAATTTAATTCCTGTTAACGAGAACATCCAGAAGTTTTCCGAACTTTTCTGCTTCCATTGTGAATTAATAACGAGGGCTAATACTGTTGATATGGTGAAGAAATTCCTCCAGGGCCTCTTCTCCATGCTGCCAAATGATGTGTCATCTACGTTATGGGACATCAGACAAGACAGTTTGTTGGTGGCGGAGTTTAAGGTCGTTGCTTCAAAAAATTTCATGTAGAAGTTGACAAAATATGACTCAGTAGGCTGCCCATAGCAACTCTATCCATTTGTTAATAGAAGTCACCATTCCACTGGGAATAGGTTGTGGTAAGTACATGGTGGAAGAGAGAGGTGATGTCCCTAGAAATGATGCGCTGGACATGTTAGAGCGATGAGCACAATCATGCAGAGATAGAGGACATCAAAACTGAGCAGAATGTCACTGGAATTAAGGATTGAAGATTCAAGTTTTTCCTATGAAGTAACCCGAGTCTATAATATGGAATACAGGAGATTAGAAGTGTAGCTGCTGCAGGTTGGTCAGATATTTGGCCAGAAAATATGTTAGAGCTAATAGCACTGGCAATGGGACGAAGAGGCAATTTGGGTTTGTGCAACTTTGGTTGACATGTAAGTCTATAAAGTCTGCGTTCTTCGATGTTCATAATCTGCCTTTTGTCTTGGTCGGGGTTGATGGAAGTTTTAATCAACCGGTGAGTCTTTTGAAGGAAAGTTTTTTGTTGAATCAACTTAGACATAATATGCAATAATAAGTCCAGTCAAATTTGGATTTTTCGCTGGAGTAAATCATAAAGTTCCAAATGTTTGAATAATGTGTAGGGAGAGGTCTCCTGAGTGATGCCTACTAAGATCTCGTCGATTTCAAGATCCGCGGAGGGTGGAGAGCGCTCAAAGGTCCTTTTTTCAGTTTTCAGGGCATACCTCTAAAAAATACAACATTTTTTTTGCAAACTACGTCTCCGAGATATGAGCCGACGAAATTGGGTGAGTTTGACGAAAAACGTCAGGCGTTAAAAAAAATTGTACATAATTTTTCATTCCATCTCACCTATGTACATGGTGCATGGTCCCTCACTTCTGCATGTTCATCCGCGAAATAAAGGTTAATTTTGAAGATAAAAAATGTTAACTTCGAGAATTCTCGTAGGGAAATAGGACCATAGAATTGCAGTTTAAGCTTAAGTCATTTTTTTCGTTCGGGTGGCACATAAATCCTTAAGCAAACTCTGTAAACAGTCATAGAAGGATCCCCATTTTTATTCCAGTTCAATGACAAGCAGGATTTATACCGGACGTACCTTAGAAACGTTAGAAGGTGTTCAGTAAATTTTTCAAACACAGAATAGCTTCATATTTTCAGAAGAGTTAAATATCGATTAAACTAAAACATCGATTAATATGATATGACTTAATTTAACTCGATTAACTCGAGTCTCATACAACGGAAAGTAAAACATTGTAAGCCTTCACCCAGCATGAATATAAAACAGCAAATCCAACGTTTAGAGAAACTTAAAATTCCCATCATGTGTGTGCTTCGGGGACATGATTCGCAAACCAATACAATCCGCCCACGTTGCCGTTCAATTACGGCCGCAGTAAAGGTGCCAGGCCGCAGGTCGGGGGGCCGGCCCGCGACCTCACCGGCACGGGGCCCACAAATAATTAACTCTGATTTATGCGATACTCCAGCTCGAGAGGACCCCGGGTCCTTTTGCGACGGGCACCGGGTCGGTGTCATGGTCAGACTCACTTTCCATTTCCAACGATCTTTACGTTTATGGTCAACTCTTACTTTCATTTCAGTTCAGGTGGTCGCAACGCTAGTATTATTGTACGGGAGTAATTTCGGAGCTCGTTTTGGAGCCGGGAGGTAGGTAATAATATTCTGGGTGGAGTTGGAGTGCAATTCATGAAAGTGGACGCGTTTTAGTGACGGTTAATCCGAATTTACAAACCTCGTACTTAGGTACGTACACATGGCGTATTATAGTAGCAGCCGGAGGGAACTGTAAAAGCAAAATAACTTTGCCTCCATCAGCACGATGGCTTTATAATTAAAACAAATTTCCCTGGAGCTGCAGGCCGGAGTCTCATTTATTCGAATATTAGTCTCAGGTCGTCGAACAGTAATTTTAAATGTAAGCGATAAAAAAGCATAGGTAACGTTTATGGAGATATGAAAAACACTAACACTACTGCCTCGGTTATAATACCGTCGCAGAAAATGTTTCCTGGATTTTATGATATACTGGAGAACTTGCGCCAAGAAAGCTAATTCCATTGGAAGTTAGTGATATTTAATATAGAAAGTAATTAATTCGATTCGACACAAACACCTGCGTCTTCTATTTTATGCTCTTATTATTTATTCAACCTTAATAATTATTAAAATATAAATTACCTTCAAACGAAAATGTCTTATTAGTCTCGGTGCTCCGCAAACTTATTACCGTACCTTTCTTTTCTTACATTTACATTTACAATTTACATAAGACGTTTTCCAGGGTAAAAAATTCCATTTTTTGCAGAGGGATGAAGACAAAATTAAACATCAGGAAGGTAATCTGATTGGCCTGGTTTTTGCACGATCGCGTGTTATCATCCTGCAAGGATGTTCCTTGCCTCTCCCCCTTCTTACATAAGAACCGAACCCTTATTCCACTCCACTTCCTTTTCCTTCGAAACGCTCTTTCTTGTCTGCGTTATAAGTATTCCGCATACAACCTGAGAGTGCGAATATGCGATATAAAACTTTCGAGCACGAACTCCACAGATACCTAGTGCGTGACGTGGTTTATTTAAATGGGAATCGAGATATTTCCAATATTTGTAACGATTTTTTATAAGTATTAAGGTTGAAATTAAATTAAAGATCCTTTTTTAGATATTATTATTACACAATAAAAGTAGATTGTATAACAAAATTTCTTACAGCTTTATAGATTTTAGGTACCTATTCGCATCAGCCAGTCAAATTCCTTAAGAGCACTGACCAATCATTCTTAGGAGCAAAAATTTGCCCAAGTGCATGTTTCATACGCCTCATGCAGCATGTACCTACCTACTTAAAGCTATGCATTGTTATTAGTGTATTTTTTAATAAAAAAATACACTATTGAGGACGACATCACTTTTCGAAAATCACCCAAACTCACCGAATGTCCACCGATCATGACCCCCAGATCACGAAAAAGTGGTTTTCCAAAATTCACCTGCCCACGATATATATATATTTATATTTATAAAATATTGATAATTATGTTGGGATAGCAGCCAATTATTGGCTGCTATCCCAACATAATTATCAATATTTTATAATTACCTACACAGCCAAAACAAATCTAATATTTTTATATTTATATTTATATATATTTCTCCAAAATCACGATTTTTCGATTTTAAAAACGCTCCTGTAGCTTTATCTTTCAAGATTAGTGAACGAAATTTTGGATTCTTGTAAAGCTTTGGAATGACTTTAGATTTTCGATGAAAAAATTTCCAAAAGTCGCGTTACTTCTACAGGGTGTCCTTTCAAAGTTCCAAAAATCCGGTCCTTGAGGCACGGTTTCTGGCCGCAGTTTTCAATCTAGGGGGCTGAAATTTTTGTGAGAGTAAGATGTCCACAAGGAGTGGTTTGGTATTGCACTTGAGCAAAATCGGCAGAGCCGTTTCAAAATGGCGACCATTTGAATTTTCGGAAAATTTACTATTTTTTTAACCCCTGTATGGCAAAAAAACTTTGAAATCAAATTAACAGGATTTGAAGAAAATTATTGGAAATTTGAGTTAATGCAATAAAATTAGCATATTTTCCATTAATAAGCCAGTGTCGTGGGTAGGAAAAGGGTAAAAATGTGTAAATTTCTATAACCGTTTATGAGTCAATTTTTGAAGAAGTTGAACCGAAATTTTCCATTTTTTTTCTGTAACATATAATTTGATGTCTTAGCTTCAATTCGTCTTGATTAATGTAGCACTTTAAACGAAAAATAAAAAAGTTTTTCGCTTGTGCAAAAGTAGCTTACACTTATATAAAATTATTAAATCGATGAAATGGTTCGCGATTTATTTTTTATTTTTTTTTCACATTCAGTTATGAATGGTTCTGAAAATTAAAAGAGCAATCGCAACGACAATTAAATCTCCTACATGCAGGTGAAAAAAGTATTCAAATTGGTCTTTTAATAACTAAGATATGACCAGTTTAAAAAATAAAATGTGTAGATGTTGGTACCTGACGTACTACATAATACCTACCCCATCAGCACTACAAATTTGAAACGCACCGTGGCTCAGTTCGTTACACCCTTGCCTAACAAACTGTTGGTGCGGGTTCGAATCCACGAGAGGATTATTCTTTTTTTTTGGTAGGTAGGTGGAGTTTTCCCAAAAAAAAAATCGGATTATTTTTTCATTATATTCATTATAAAAAAAAAATAGGAAGAAAATATTTATTATTGAATCGCATAAAAATACACTATTTCTGCGATTGATGCGCAAGAAGGTTTTATATATTCCAGTACAACCAAATAAGGCTTAGCGGTTTCAAAAATAAAAAAACGGCCTAGTAAAGTACTATCATTTATGCAAAATTTCAAGCTTTCGTCGATTATCTCGACTTCATCAGGAAAACTACCAAAAAAAATACAAAAATGTGTAAAAAACAATTTTTGTGAGATCATAAGAAAACTTACATAAGTGATATGCCATTCGGTCATCAATCATCTCAGTAAAAAGTCGGAATCTTCAAAGCTACGAGAATCACTGGTTGTTAACTTATATCCCCACATTACTAAAAACACTTATCACTAACGAAACAGTACCATCACAAACACATCGTTTAAAAACTTTTATAAAATAAACCGAAAACATCATGAATCTATGAAGTAAGAAGGTACAAGTTATTATAATTATACATCAAACGGATTGTTCAAAATCGAAGGCAGCCAACGAATGCATTTTTTGTACCTTATCTCCCTACTACATTTTTTATATTGACGTCCTTATCGCCATCTATTCACAATAAAAAATTTCTCTAAAACTAGACCTACAGAAAGGAAACTCTGTTGACAATAAAAACAACAGGTACGTACAACTATTAATTCAGTACAAATTCTATTCAGTAAAAAAAAAAAAATTATTTTCCTTTTTTCCCCCTTTTTTTTCCTTCTCTTCCAAACAAATCAATAAATAACAACCAATAGATAACACCTACAAGTACTCAAAAAAAACAACAGTCAAATAATCAAAAATTACCCAAAAAAACTCTCTTTTTTACCAAATTTTTTTCCCCAAAATGGTCAGTCCCACTTTTCAAAGAGTCAAATTCCAGAGTTGTATCTAGAGCTGTGAGCGTTTTCTACTTTTTGCCCTTTTTTTTGCTCCCTCGCGAGTGAACTCTTCCATAAATTTCAAAAAAGACATTTTGAATTAAGAATTAATGACTCGCATTGACTTCAGGGAAACTTGGTGCCAAACGGCTTCTTTCGTGTGAAGTATATAAATAACCAAACATAATTAAAATAGAACCTAAAATTCCTTTCCTAAGAATCATTTCCTAAGAGCCATTTCTTAAGACCATTTCCTAGGATTATTTCCCACGACCATTTCCTAAGACCCCTTCCTATGACCCTATTAAAAAAAAAACAGAAAACTAACTATGTTATCTAGCAAATAATTAATGCAAAGCTTTACCTCTGTTTAGCTGGTACCTGCTCTCATCAACACAGAGGGTCACAAATAATTTAAACTGACTACTTTGACCCCCTTATTTCTCGAATTTGTTAATATGAAAAATGCATTATTCAAGAAAACAAGAAATAAGAGTTAATCCGTCCAATACTCACCGCTGGCTTCTTTCCTGGTGGCCTGCTCGAGTCTCGCGAACCAAAAACTTCTCTGTTACTTCTCTCTCTGTCCTGACAGAGGTCACTATCTACTATAATTCAAATTGGATTGGTAGCAAACTATTTATCTAAAATCGCTTCCCCAGATTATCTGAATTTAACTGCATTATCCGCTCGAACTACCGCTTTTGCCAACTGTCAATGAACCGTCCGGATGCCTACCTCTACCAGTCTCCGGCCACTTAGGGACAGGGAACTGGACCACCAGGAAAAAGTTCAATTCGTGAATTCCAGCAACGCAAATACTTTATGATTCTCGACTTCACAACGAACGTTACAACTAGAAGAAGACATATTCGGAGGTGCTTATAGAATCGCGTAAAATCAATTGAAAAATCAACTCCTACTAAATCAAATCAAAAATCAAAAATTCAACCTCAAAAGAGAAGAAACGAAAGAAGTGTTCAAGAACCTGTTCATCACAGACGCCAGAGCTCCTAAATACAAATAAAAGTGGAATTCACTATCCTTATAAGTCGTAGACGTAGAAAATGCTTTTAATAGTACTGCCTCGTGGAAAGTCATGCCACAAAAGGTAAAGGATAGAGGGAAATAACCGGATATCTGAGTAACACCCCAAATCTTATCTTTCCGACAGAAAAATTATGATCGATAAGGGAGCCGAAATGAAGATAACAGGTAGAGTTCCACAAGGCTCCATCCTAGGACCGACCGTTTGTATGATAATGTCATCATGCACCTAAAAGTTTCCCAAGGCGTCAAACTCACATGCAAGGTAGATGATCTGGTAATAGTTGTAACAACAAATGATCCAAGAAGACTTAAAGCAGTAGGAGACACAGCCCTCCAACTTAGTTCAAGAATTGATGAAAAAAAATTAACTAATACCCGTAAAAAAGACAGTAGTGATGATATTTAATTCAAGCCGGAATGCCTCAGACGTGAATTCGACCTTTTCGGTAGAACAATTACATCGAGCAAGACTGTCAAATACTTGGGAGTAACCATAAAGTACAAGCTAAGATTCAAGGAACGTAGATAACATGTGCGAAAATGTCAAATTCGCTAACCGGAATCGTGTCGAACACCAAAGCACCGACCTCAAACAAAAGACGGATAATGGCAATGTCGTTGCAGAACCATCTTTTTTATAGACAGGCAATATGGTGATTGTCATCCTGGTTCCAATACACTTGCTGATGAGAGAAAGAACCAAACTGCATGAAATGCAGAACGTTGCAGAAAGAGGCATGAAGGATTCAAGAGAGACAACCCTGATGGAGTGGCAGAGAGAATGGAGGCATGAAACGGGGGGAGAATGGACCAGAATCCTCATCGGCGATGTGTGACCGTGAATAAAAAGGAAACTGACACAGTTAACTCTGGACACGGCTCATATGGGGAATATCTGCATAAGCAAGAGGGACTCGACAAAGTGCATATACCAAAATGCAGAAGTAGACGATGCGAAGCATACACTGTTTTTTTTTCAGAAAATTCAACAGCGTGAGAGAGAAATTTATGGGGGAAATGGAATGGGAAATTAATGAGAGAAGCTTTGTAACTATCATGCTGGAGAGCGAGAGAAACTGGAAAGTGGTGGAGCAGTATATGGATACAATAATGAGAAAAAAAGAAATGGATGAACGAGGGAATGAAGAGAGTGGTGAGGAGAAAGAGATAGAGATTTATAAATAATGAAGAAATTGAATCTGTCGCAGATGTGTAATTAAACACGATCCAGTATCCAACTTAAAAAATGAAGGAGTTTTGGTGGGTGTGTCCCACAGTCCCATGTGATTGAACTAAAATTTATTGAAAAAATATTGAACTATCGGTCACAATAGCCAAATTGTTAGAGTTTCGGTCAAACGATCTCTAAAGTGCAGAATGGCTTTGTTTGGTCAGTACTTGGATGGGTGACCAAACTTGATAGTGGTAAATAAAAAAGTTTCGTGACCGATCGTGCTCCGGTAGGTACGTTAAAAAGGATGTCCCGGCTGCTTCACAGCAGTCATTAAGTTACGTCAGAGGCCCTTGAGGCTACTTGAAAACTTCTGACACTTGGGCTTTACCACAGCCATAAGATATTTATTTATTTATGTGATTGAACTAATGAAATGCATTTCTTCTCCAACGAAAAAATTACAAAACTCTACTAAGTCAGCTCCAGTTCTTTAGTCTATTCGAATAGACTCATTAACTTGACACCAAATTCATTCAAAGTGACTGGGGTTTCGTCATTCAAGAAGGACTCGCATTTGTTCAACGGGTAAGCGAAAGGTGCGGGTTTCGATCGAATCAACACCTCGATCTGTGTAATAGGTTACTCACCCCTCGTGAGTGGTCTACTCATTAGAGTTGACAGCCATCGTAATTAGCTCATCGTAGTATGTTTTATGGGAGAAGTCTAGGGATAGTCAGAAAGCATTAGAACGCACAGATGGTTATAAGTATAGAGATAGTAGGAATTAGCTTTTCGAAAATTTACAAGGGCATACCAGAAAAGCAGCTGCTCGATTTCCATTGTGGAATCTTGCCACTCATAATAGTTGATATAATTTGAGTGTCCTGGAACTCAACGTCACCGTGTTTCAGAATATGGTGTCAAAAATATCAAATCGTCCAATATCAAGAAAGACCAACAACTCTAAAATAATCCAAGGTTTGTAAACTAGTCCCGTTCAATAGCATGATGATTCCTTATTACCTAGTTTAACTACTGAGCTTCGTCGTATGTCGCAGATTCCTTTACAAGGAATTCATTATTTTTTACTTTTAAACATTGCTTATCCTCAACAACCGACATTATACTTTATCCTATATCTGGCTTTTCGTATTATTTCTACGACTTAATATACGACCCTCACTTATCTAACCTTGAGATTAGATATAAAAGTTTAACCTTGACTTCGCAACTCATACAGGTTAGAGTTGTTAAATCGTCCACAACATTGGCTCATCTTAAGCCGTGAATGTGAATAAATTAAAAGAACTTACTATCTGTAACCTGTAGCCTCACCATGTAAGTGACACCATATAAGTTATCTACATACAACACACACGAGTAGTTTTTGTGAAACAAGCCCTGATCTAATAGGAATTCAAAATTTCATGAAAAGGCAGATGAAGTTCTTATTGTTTCGCGCCAATTAATTACAACCCGATGAAGGGTGTCATCATGCGAAGCCGAAAGGTTGCCGGCGTCGGATCGCAGGTCGCCGGCTAACGCATGACGGGCGGTGAGAGACAATAGAACGTGTTAATTGATTACTCCTGGCGGAGGCGAAGAGGCGGCGGCACGGGGGCGGCTTTGAAATATTCAGTCGCCGTGCGGGTTGTATCAGCGGAAACCAAATCGCGGCAACCGGCAGCCTGTTAATTAGTGTTGTTTCGTGTAGGTAGGTGATCGATAATTTCGTCCCGCAAGCTCCTATAGTTAGCCTCCATAGCCGAGCTAGTTGTAGTAGTTGGTCAGATGGTTGTTGGTTTATAGTCTTCAATCAAAATGTTATGTTTCAAATCATACACTATCGGGAAACAGGAAATAACTTCAAGTCAAGCGGACTTGGACTTTAGGAACAGAAAAGTTATCTTTCTTGTCCGCAAGAAAATCAAACACTTAATTGTTTGATGGTTTTAATGAAATATCCCACAATTTTATATCCTTTTTTACAATTTAATTTGCATCGCTTGCTGATTCACGCAGGACTTGCTGACAAACGGGACAAATTATCCGGCGCGCGTATATAAAGAAACGCTGCATGATCCGGGGAAAAACCGAAGAGACGCAGCTTTTTGGCGGGGTAGAGTAGGTGATTTTGTCCAGTGAACTTGTTTATTTTACTTTTGTTAAAATCTAGTTTTTATTGTTAATACGGCATCTCACTTCGGTCACCCTCTTCCTGACTGTCTTCCAAGACCGTTGTTTGCTAACGAACGCACTCACTAGAACCATCCGGCTCTCTGGAGCAGAGTAGGTACATCCCCGAAGTAGTAGCTACAGCAGTGACCAGCTTCTCGAGTTGTTTTATCTCACCTTCCAGTAGTTTCGAGGTTCTTGAAGCGCGCTATCATATATTTTATGTATAATGGGGTAGATTTGATCCAAATCATTAAAAGTAATAACAAATGCAATTAGTTATTATTAAATAAATTCGTTAATATTTATTTATTTACATAACCATTCAACAGATATGCATCAAATTTTAGGCAGATCTCAGATTGGATGAGGTATTATAGTACAGAGAACGATGGACAAAATCATCGTTCAACTACAAAGTAAATTGACAAAGTTTTATTACAAAAAAATCCGTTGCAGACTACGCTTAAACTTTACACAGTTATGCTCTTAGCTTATTGCCTCATCGATTAATAATCTCTATGGCTGATTGAAAATGACAATACTTCAAAATATTGTACCCCCATCCAATGAACAACGATTTTCAGAGCAAGTGGACGGGAATTAAAGTTTTAGAGGCTATTAGAAGTACTTACCTAAGTACAAAATTATTATCGATCGGACTAAAAGCAGGTGCAATCCAATAAACGGCTTATGAAAAGAGAGAATGCAACAATAAAGCTTTCTGATCATTCAATAACTAGCGCATCTGAATTATTTAACTTTCCTCCTTTATCTCCAGAAGTAGTGTTATTATCACACAGGGCTCCGCCGGAGGCGTCCAAATATTACTTTATACTTGGATTAGATTTAGATTAGATTCATCATTAGTGGATCATTGTGACACCTTCACTACTACCAAAGGTTTAATGCGGCTCACATCTTGAAGAAAGCTGACCATCTTGACTATTGGTAATAGTTCTTTTGTCAGTTTTTTCCACGTGCCCTGTATTAAGGCCTTGGAATGGTCCAACCTTGATAAGTTTTGCAAGTGCTGAAGGACTTCCCACTCAGCCCAGTTGCGTATTGTTGTTTTGATAATATTTGGTGATATGCCAAATGCTTTCGACGGATTCTACACCTTTTCTGGGCAGAGAGTCGGCAAGTTCGTTCTCTTCATATCCAGTGTAGCCCGGAATCCAGATCAGAGTTTCTTCGTTGCTCCTTGTCAGCGCATTCAAGGTTAATTGACAGTTCCAGACTAATTAATCTGCGTTTGCAGTGCATCTTTTCCTGCATCTGATCACAGAGCTCTATGGCATATATTTCTGGATGGCCTGGAAAGTTGTTGCGTGAAGGCTCAAACTCGAGAAGACTTTCTTCTTCGAGCCAGCGCTACACACCTCAGCGCCAGTTCCTGTGGATGTGACGAGTTGATTTCTGTTGTCCTTCCATACGTCTCTTCCCGGGAGAAGGGCCTTGTAAACTATGTCCGAGGGCATATCCAGTAGACTGTCACTTTCTATATCATCCAGTAACCTGGTGCGCTCATATGCCTTTGATATAGTCATATGCCTTTGGCAAGCTTCTTGCCATTTGTATAGCATTTTATATTATGTAGTCCATCTGGCCTGTCTCTTCAAAGAAATATGGAGTAGTGGTAAGTTGGGTAGGGCTTCATAGCCGTAGATGCTGTGGTGTTAATGACACCACAGATCGCCAAACAAGCTTGACTCTGCAGGCTAGAGAGCTTTGTTTTGGCCTTTTGACCACAAAGCGGTACTGCCGTACGCAATCATAGGTCTGACGACTATTACATAAATCCAGTTTGGGCCCAATTCCCCGTGGTTTGCCACAGATCCTTTTGCACGTCCATAATGAGAGTTTGGCTGTGTGTATAACTTTTTCCAAGTAAACTTTCTAGCCAGGATGACGGTATTGACGAAGCGTTGATATAATATGACGTCCATTCCGGTGGCTTACGACTATATGAAAAGTCATGTTTTATTAACAAGTACATTCTGGAGCCTTTCGCTGGTAAAGTATGGTTCAGAAAAAGCTCTCCAAGAGGTACTTCTTCGTTCAGTAAATTCCTTCCCACTCATAAGTGTAAAAAAGAGATGCTCGTCAGCTAAACATGCAAGAGTGTTACTCTTGCTCCAATATGTCCAAAATACTCCAATTTGCGAGTATGGTGACGGGGGTACAGCTACGGAGTAAGTGTTTTATGTTATTAAACAGCGAGCATCCTTACTATTTTCAGGAAGAAAGAAAAACCTAGAAGCTGGTTGCCAAAAAATCAAAATGAATGTCCATTAAAGAGCCTTAACTTTAATTCAAAGTAACCGCAGGAGATAAATGAAGACCCGGTACGATAGAAGTCTCCATGCAAGCAAACTTTCTGTTGTTTGAATTATTAAAATACTCTTTGTTCCCACAAGCTCTCGTCGTCCGTTCATCGGTAAGCAAGTCTACCTGATGACGGAAACTTCCTTCTATCCGCCAAATCAGTTCA
Organism: Malachius bipustulatus; assembly: GCA_910589415.1. Lineage (NCBI taxonomy): Eukaryota > Metazoa > Arthropoda > Insecta > Coleoptera > Melyridae > Malachius > Malachius bipustulatus. The sequence continues at coordinate 41,958,094 of OU342633.1, forward strand.
TTGTTCTCGAGTTTATCTGGATAAGAGCTCGAACGGCAATCCGGATCGTGAATGGAAGTGCAAAAGCACGCTGTACTGAAACTGGATACTCTGTAATCAGGCATATGGAAAAGTAGAGAACGAAGCACACAGACATAGCGCGGCCATCAGACATCACAAGGGTGAGTTCCACTTATGGTGATTGTTACCTTGCTCTGGATTTTAACCGAGCGCGCTGCAAAAAACTTCTCGTTTACTTACATAATGGATGGAGAATTATTATGCATATTTTTATGGTCAGCCAGAACAATAGGCCAGACAAAGGAGCCGTTGTAAAGCCGCAAAAGTTACAGGTAACACAATTTTTTTTATTATTATTAAATATTGCCGTTAAGAGTTTTAATAAATTTCATCCCCTTACATATTTTATATCTTTCGTAATAAATTCACAATGTGCATTCTTGGAAATTGTTTGCTAATTAGAATGTTTAAAATGCCAATAAGTCAATCATGATGAAGGGAAAGACGATATGAAAAAAATAGGAATGAGAGTTGATAAAAAAATGTCCTTCATCTACCCTTCATCGGGAAATTTTCTTGAGGAATCTTCCTATTAAGAGAAAGTATCCACTGATTTTCTCAAGGAATTTATGAAACACGTTAAAAAATAATAGACCGTTAATTTTCAGTCTCAGAGCCGTTTATTCCTTCTTTTTTAGGAAACCCTTATATACAACAGAGCAAGAAATGGTGGATAAGGAAGCAAACACCCTGTATATCGAGTTCATGCTAGTTCTCCATTTCTACGCACGTCTGCTAATCTTAATAAGCTATTGCAGAACAAATATTTGCATCCAGACGCCCTCGTGCGGGGGTGGACGTCGATGACAAGCTCTCCATGTGTGCCCTGCTACTTCACAGTCACAGGTGCTTAGGTGGCAGTTTTCACCCTTCATGATCTTTTGTTCTACGTCCGTGAGGGTTGGTTCATTAGGATTATAGGATGAGAGGTACTCAATTGAAGAGCGCTGGGGTGAATGTCGATGTGTAGTAGACTAGTTTTTTATAAATTTTCTTGGACCAAAACGTTTTTATGATTCCGCTTTGTATTTGGTGCTTATTTAATTTTTGGAAATATTTTTTTGTGTGTTTTCAACAATCTTTCTAAATGTGAGGATTGAACACTGAATAAATAAGAATAATGGCAAGTTCTAAAATTGAAATTTCAATGAGCAAAAGTTACGATGATTTAATTGAGAGAAAAAAAAATTGATAGGAGCTGCAAAATCCCAATGGGGAGGTCAATGAAATCCCAAGGTCCAAGTTTCACAATCCTTTTAGGCAATTTTTATTAATCTTCTAAATCCATTGTTAAAAACGTCCAACCAGCAGTACAAGCTTCAGATATGTGGCCTGAAGCTACGGTTCAGGTACCTGGTGAGACAGGAAACCGAGCGTTGCAAAGACATCTTCGTCAGTGAATCTGAAAATCCCATCACAGAGGAATGGACCCTCATAAACAACCAATGCCAATCAATGTGCACTTCTCATAAAATCTTAGAACTTGAGTACCGAAGCACGGTGACGACAGATCCTGAACGAATGGCAGAGATGCTCAATTCCGTCTCTCTTTCGAATGACTCACCCACATATCATTTTTTTTTCCTTCGTCTTCTTTCCCACATCACCTAGGGAAATAATAGAAGTCTTCCAGGTTTAAAAGTAGGAAGTCTTCGGGCTTGGACGAGATTCCCTCCTCTCTTGTCAAGCATTGTGCTGCTGATCTTGTTCAGCCGTTATCGGAAATACAACAGCTCCTTTCAGGTTGGCGTATTCCCTGAAAATCACAAGGCAGCGTTAGTTAATTTAAAAAAAAAAGGTGAAGACAAAAACCCCTAAAATTACCGACCTATTAGTCTACTCTCTGTATTTGAGGAAAATCTTGAATCCCTTGTCTCCTTTCGTCTTCTTGATTTTCTTGACAAGACAGGGATCCTTTCCCGCTCCTTAAAAACAGATCTACCCAGACGGATCTTGTGAAACTTACAGACATCATATCTGAGGAAATAGAGAGGGGGTGCGCATTAGTGGGATGGATTTGGATCTCTCCAAGACCTTCGACAGTGTCTGCCACGAGTGCCTCCTTCGAAAACTGGAGAATGTCGTAGTCCGTGAATTGCCCCTTCCTTAGTTTACCAGCTACATACAGTACAGAGGCGGTTCAAATTACTGGCTCTAATGGACGACCTTTTGCTCCGATGTCTTCTGGGGTGCCACAGGGTAGCGTTCTCGGTTCGCTTCTTTTCCTTATCTTTGTTAACGACTTGAGCCCCAAAATTACCTCCCCTAATTCACTCTATATTAACTATGCTAATGATACAACAATTCTTACTAGGATTCAACCAAGAAACCTTCCAAGTCTGATAAATTCCGTTCAACTTCCTTTGAAAAAAATCATCTTTATGGCTTAAGGACAATAAACTAAAACTCAACTTAGACATAACAGAGTTGATTGATTTTCACTCTAACCGATCACGTCTTACCTCTTTACCCTCCATACCCACCAACAGTGCCTTGATCAGGCCAACGGGTGTCATGAAATTTTTGGGCTTCCATATCGACCAAGACCTAAACTGGTCGGCTCATACAGATCATTTATGCCGTCGCCTCGCTAGTGCCTGTTTGCTTCTCAGACGACTTCAACCCTCGGTGTCCCATGAAGTTATTTTCTATACTTATAGATGGGCATTTGATCAGCCACATGTCCTATGGTCTGGCCGTCTGGGGTAAGTATGAGAGATCTCTTCGAAGGGTTTTTCTTCTTCAAAAGAGAGCGTTTCCGTTCAGCAGTCCTGCAGAGGCCATTTCAGGCGGCTTGGACTTCTTACCTTACCTGCTTTGTATGTCTTCTCTCTTCTCAAGCTGATCCACAAAAAATCAGGATCACTACTGTCAATGTTTTGTTGATCTACTGCGCGTTGTTTGTTTTTTTTTCTGTGATAACGCTGTTGTACTCAGCAATGACTGCTGTAATTCGTAGTACAATAAAGAAACTTTTATTGTATTGTAGCAGGATGACGTCATCATGTTTACGATAGCTGATATATGAGTCACACTTTACGAAGAGAGCGGAAACAATCGAGAGTCGAATTGAACGCCTTGACGCGAATTCAAAGTAGCTTGTCGTGAATAGACCTACAAATAAACATACTTACCTTATAAAAAATAAAAAAAATTAAGAAATACAAGAAAATATTTTATAAAGTAAATACCGTGAAAAACAGGAAGGATCTTAGTGCTAGGTGATCGCTGTCGGGGCTTGAGAAGCGGGCTCGGGAGACCTGCCCTGCCTTGCGGCTTCCCTGTTTATTTAAGAGCGCCCGGGAACATAAATTCCCAACATTCGGCCTGGAGTTGACGGCTATTATTCAACTTTCACTATTGACTTGCCGAGAACTTTGATAAACTATTCGAACCCCCGCGGCAACTAAACGGGTGCCTTTAGTCTCACTTTCCAATTTCCATGCACACAAAAAAGTGAAAATTTTGATCGATTTTCACGCTAACTGACCAGGTCTTCTTATTATTTCTATAAATTCTTTTGTAGAGAGTAATAATTTTTTAATTAAGGCTTAGGTGTAAATTTGAAATTTATAAATAGAAAACGGTCAGGTCAGCTTGACAGATCCTGATATAGTCCAGAGAAATCCAGTAAAAGTACACCTGGTCCCACAGTTTGTGGATATAGGGTCCTTGTTGATCCGACTAGAAATTAAGCAAATATTAGAGAATAGATAGATTTCCACGACATGCACGACGGTCCTGTAAAGAGTTATCACAGCTGTGATGCCACATTTACCTAGTAAACGTGGAGTTCCTCAGCCCATTCGTACAGACAATGGGGGCTTTTTTATGGGACGAAATGAGTCTTTTGTTCTTCCATCCTTTCGAACATTTATTTGTTTCTCAGCCTCAACATGTTATCAGCGGTCTTTCTTTTAGAGCTAAGAAAATAGGGGTGTCGAAGTAATCTCTGCCATGTTTAAGGACTGGTTGGGTAGTTTTGTTACGCCAGAAAGCCCTTGCTTTGGACCCGGCTTTGCTAGAGACAAAATTATTGATCCCGCGTAACCGTAACGTAACTCCCAGACCGGAAATAAACGAATAGTATTGAAATAGCATGATTTTCCTTTTGCGTTAGCCGTTCGTACTTATTATTTCTCGTTCGCTATTATCTACTCCATTCGGGTCAAATTATTCACTTCCAGTGCTATTGATACTTTATTTTCAATATATAATAACGAGTATCCAATGTAGGTAGGTACTCTTTTTATAGAGAAGTATCGATCCCTTATATAATGTCTTTCCTCCTTTCTGGAATCCGTCCAGATTGAGTAAAAACTAGGGATACTCCCAGAAGGTCGTTCTGAGTCATTAAATCTCGCATGGCCACACGCATTCCATGTAACTTTTTATAACGAAACAGCCTAGTCACCGAGAATAAATTAAATAGATTAAATAGACAATTTTTTTACTGTTCAGAAAGACCGTTCGTTTCCAGGTAAAGGTGATTTAGTACACGTATCATCGGATCCTGAATTTTCCAGCTCCATTATTAGACTATCGAAGGCGAGGTAAACAATCCTTCCGCGTGATGGTGTTTACGGCTGTGTAGGTATCCGGAAGTAATATAAGGGTGACAACAGGAAAGCCGAGGAAGGAAATCTCAGCGTCTATAGAGACACACTATAAACCCCGCCCTGCGGACGTGAGCCGTGAGGGGGTGAGGTGTGGGAGATCCAGGTGCCACAGAATCCGAGGCTTTGCGGCTCAGAGATCGTGGATTTGCAAGAGATGTGTCGTCATGTCGATTACGATTTTACCTGTAGATATTGGATAAGAGAGAATCATAAATATTTTTTTCAATTTTACTTTCAGGCCAATTAAGTATTATTATAGAGCCAATTTATTTATAATATCCATTACATTCTATGATATAGAATCTCACTCAAAAAAGTGTATTATTATAATTTAAGCAATTATTGTTGTTACGATATAAAACCTTAATAACGTTTATCTAAATAAACATAAGATGTCTATAGTTATAGTAGGTACCTACCTATAGAGTAATATTTGAAAGGAATGTTGTTCGTCAGCATAAACATAATGACCGTGTGATCTGGCATGTTTTTAACAACATGGCTGATAGTGTAAATGACTAAATGATGAAGTTCTCCCGGATTATCACAACATGATGATTGATAATTCTGTTTCTACCATCCTGTCAGCATTTTTAGCAATGATCGCTATTGGGACGCTATTGGGACGGATTGCCTTAACCCAAAAGCTAGGCTCTAACCCGGAGAAGAGAGACAAATTTACTATCATTGCAACAGGAATGGATAAACCTGAAGCACACACAGTTCTTCCGCAGACCACCCTAGAGACCATACAGGCCAAATTAAAAGCTGAAGACAAATTGATCTGTTCAAGAAGATTTTGAACTTCTTCGCTAGAAGCTTGGATGTTATTAAGCATGCCCATGACTCGAGGGGCGTTGAAATGTAGAAAAGGGCTCCATAAAATTGACACCTTCAAAATCATCAGCAAAACATGATCAGAAGATCCTCACAATGACTGCCACCACTATCTTAATCATAAAGTAGGGACGGAAAGTTTCGAGCTCATATTATGAGGTCTGACATACCATACTCACTTATTATACAATTTTCAAATATAGCCAAGTTATCTATCGAAGGAATTTGCTCTTGTCCAAGATATTGTGATGATAAAGATTTGAAAACTCTACGATGAGCATCAAAGTTATGTGGACTTGGACTCTTTGGAACTTCTGTCATAAAAATATATGGCGTGATCCACGACTTTCTGGGACAGAACTTGGTGAGGGTTTTTGCGGTATGGCATTTGGTCCACATAACTCTCTAATAAAACCGTTCCGAAGTTTGTCAATGGAGGGAACAAAAACATCTTGCCGCCATACCAAAGCCAAAGCCGAAGACAAATCTTCATTACCAATTTTTTTAAATACATGATACCTACATGATCCTATCTACTAAGAGGTAAATCTGATTTGGCATGGTTTGCCATAACACGGTTGTCTGTCATACTTTTATTGTAGTCGTTTCTTGCTCCCTCTCCCGCTACCCCGACGCAAGGGATGTTTAACACCTATAGGCAGCTCGGACCTTTCTTGTGTGAATGGGAAATCCGGATTTGTACCATCTAAAACTCCTCCCTACTCTGTGGCGCCGGAACCAATACCAATGTGGCTTAACGCGAGAGTGCTTGTCTCTTCTGCTTCAGGGGGACACTTTAGTCGCTATCTCATCTCCCATTTTTCGGGCCATGATGGCTTTCAATTAGCTCGTCGCCGCCTCCCAATTAAGGCGGTCCTCCAATATAATGAGAATTAGGTTTCCCACTCTTATCTTTGTTCCTATTAACTCCTCTGTGGAGATCGTTTCTTGGTTCCACCTTTCTCATAAGATCATGTGCTCTGCCGTATCGCTTTTTTTTATGCGATGCAGGTAGGAGCCGAAGACGCCGTGCCCTGCAAGACACTGCGTCACATGGGAATCAACGCTATCGTGCTTTCTATCCAGCCATCTCTCAACCAATGAGTTTCTTCGTCCACCTACCGTTCTTAGTTGCCTCCTAATCGCCCTGCCGTCTGGTTATAGCCTCTTACCTGATAACGGATTAGACAAATTGTTACTGTCCGACCCTCGCTGACTTATACGCTTCCTTTCTCATATGTATCGGTTCTTTTATAGGCAACGTACCCACCACCACCTGAAGGGCCGCTGTGGAGACCGTGCGGTGGTTAACGTAGAAGAGATGGTGGTTTGTTATTACCAGTCCAGTCTCGATAGACTTAACAACACTTTGGTATTTAATTAGCGCCAAATCGAGTGAAAAGTTGGCCCGAATTTGACAAAAACATTGAAAAGTGGCTTAGAGATCTGATGGTCCAGGCACCCAAAAGGGTCAGAAGCAGCATGTTCCCTTCCCAAGATTATGGCGTCTATGATTTACAGAGCATCAATGACGCAGTCGTGCCGAGGTCTGCATCGAGGAAGCCCCACAGTGTAAGAAAAGAAAATCCTGCTTCCAGAAATTTTCAGCTACTGTATAATTGCGTGAGCTTGGACTATGAAAAACATTTCACCCGCGGTGCTGTTTCCGAGGTGCCAGCCCATGACCCCTCTTTCTCCACTGGCTGACCGGATTTTTAAAATGTCTGGCTTTTTTCAGTAGCTTATTATAGTACAGCTGCAGTTATTCGTCTTTTATGTCCTGGTAGAAAAAAATGGATGCTGTAAAAGTAAAATGACGTGACCTTGAACTTTTCAAAAAAAATGCTCCTGGGCTCTACTTCCAGGGAGTCTTTCCTCCTAACGTAATTCACCCTTGACCGCATTTACTTGCAAGGCAGCTCCCACTCTTGGCAAAAGGGCACCTCCTCAGTCATGACGAGCTTATACCAAGACAGGAACATACTTTGAGATAAATCGTTAAGACTTCTAAATGAAGGCATCTGCGACAATTTCCGGTAGACCCAACAAGTTTGGGTTTTCTTTCTTCCATCTTCCATCCTAAGTCCCGGTTTTAAATGCCACATATTATAGAGCCCGTCAAGGGTTGCTATACTGTGATCTTACTTTATGTTCTTTACAAAGGTTTTGGTTACTCGGTGATTGGATCATTAGCTTTGCGATTCTATCATGCTTTTCTTTTTTTTATCATGTTTTAGACTTTTCTAATTACAACATTGGAATGGGGTCTGGTTCTGGAATGTGGGAGTAAAAAAAAATTGCATTATGAAGGCGGATATTGTTGTAATTTATGAAAATTTCTTTCCCTTCTTAATCGTCTTTATGTTGCTTCATCAATAAAATTTTGAATACTCACAAGCTGTAAGCAAGCGGAGCTGAAACTTTCCCATTATAAATGCAGCCTCGGAACTCTCAGTCCGTACTTCCAACAGATACAACTCCGCGAGCTTAAATTCCTTTCATGGACTAATCGGAGAGAATAATAACATATTTTTACTCTCAATCGTTTTTCTTTGAATTTTATAACAGAAATATTCACAAGTAACGACTGCTTATAATACAAATCCCACTTCTGAAATGTACAACTTTCTGATATAAACTCTGTTATGAAGGGCCTCAAAGTTTTAATTTATAAGGGCAGCTGAGCTTGGCTGGAAACTTAACGATCGCCCTTTGGAAATTTATGATCCTCTCGCCTAAAAACTGCCTGTCCGTCTTTTCTCTCGTCCTATGGAACGAAATTCAATTTATCCGGCCTCTCTGAGGTTCCCCGTTTTGACCCCCCGCGCTCGGGCTCTCGGTCAATAATTTATATCAGCGTGGTCAAGTGGCCATTATAGTTATTTGATTAGTAAGTCTTTAAAGGCACCCTTCAAGGTAAATTATTTAAAATAATCGATTCGAGATTCCCCTAGCGTAACAACGCATGCATGATGACGCAAATTAAAAATTTGATTAACGAGGAGATTGTGTGTGGTTTTTTTTATTTATAAAAGACAAGCAGAGAGAGGCGTCGAAGGGTCCAGCCCATTTGGACGCTGGCGAGAGTGTAATTAGTGTGATGGGCCCGATTCGCATACATGATGGCCCTTTAACCTCACTGACGGCCGGTGTGCGGTGCGTGCTTGATGTGTCAAACACTTCTGATGCGAAAATTAACAATTACTGCATTATTTATTACAGAGCGATCTAATCTGGGAAGCGTCATGAAAGATCGTGCGATCGTGCGAAGGGGGAACACTTCTAAAGTTCGACAGGCAGGCGAAAAGTAGCGGAGTTTACTTAGTAGAATTGGAGAGGATTCCTGAAGTTGTATTATTAACTTCTCGTCAACTTGGAAGACATTAGGGAAGTTTGTTGTGTATCGAAGAGACAAAAAATATACTCGCGGTTCTCAAAGAGAGATAATATAGGCAAAAGATGGAAATTACTGAGGAATTGTAATTGGATTATGATACCCCTGAAGGGAGTCTACAGTTGCACAAGAACTGTCTTAATTTACATAAACATGTCTTCTGTTTAGCTCGAACAATGGAACGAAATTATATATGCAGAATTGTTCAGATACCTTCTACCTACCACCGAGTTTAATTAAAAAATAAAATCTTCTCTCTGGCTATACTTTACAACAATACAAAGCATTTAATTTGCTAGAATTTCCGGATTAATTGTCGCTTTTTTCAATAATTGACGTTGCGTAATTTGCGAGGAAATAATAGCTGGGCAAGCGACGGCGGTTTATAGCAGAGCGCAAAATTCCGTACAAATTAGTATTTAATTTATGACGGTGCCAGCATTGAGATCAGAAGTGGAACACACGATAAATCCATGGATTTAATATTCGGGGAATGTCGCCTATTTGGAACAATTCACGGAATTTCGCCATATCTCAGATCCGGGGGGCAATTTACGCCTGTGTGCGGTATAATCTAACACCCTCATCGAGATATCGAAATTATGATCACGCATAGAACGCCCTTGTTTGCGAAGAAACGGGACGCATATACATAATAATAATTCGTATGAAGATTGGAAACGGGGAACAGAGACTATAAACACTGGCGCATTTTATGATCCAGGTACCTATATACAATTAAATTATGTGATACCTACTGCGTATAGTGTTTGTGATAGGAAATTCCACAGTGCATTCATATAGACGCATTCATCAATAATCTCGGCAGCAATAAATGATCAATTAATCACTGCATCCTGGTGATGACGGTGTTGGTGTTGGTGTTGGTGTTGGTGTTGGTGTTGGATGGGGGAATAGGGAGGCAAAATCGTCACATGACCCAAGCAGTGGACACAATGTCAATACAGCCTGGACCATCTCATCCCTGTAGCGACATCCATCATCCCCGCCAGTCGCCAGTGTCAGTACAGTCACTACTGTAACTGGAACTGCCATCCCCACGCTTCCACACTTGCATGTTAATAACTCATTTAGGATTGTTGTTTTGATTGCTGCAAAGAACTGGAAGCGATGGCTCCTGAGTTATGAAACCGCGGATAATAACACGCGGTGGAGTTGTTCATCACTCGGCACGCCCATTAGGGGTTTAGAATAATAAGTATTGATTTAAAAATCGTCAGTATTTAGGGGAAGATATATATAGAGCAGAATGAATAATAAGGGTTCGGTAAATAATATGTATATAGAAATCATCTGCAGGTGAATTATTGCCGTTATAAAGGGGTTCCCTATGCAAAACCGGTGTGCACTTCAAAAGGACTGTCTCCCCCAGCAAAACTTTGGCAAAACTCCATTCTTCGATCAACTTTTGGAGACCTACTATAAATGGTACTTAGATAATTAAGATATCATAAGCGCTATATTATGGACCTCGAGTAGATTATTCTGGAGATCAGCATTTGTTTTGTTACAATAAGTTTTTAAGAATTTTAAGAATTATTTTTAAGAAAATAAGAATTTTAAATGGTGATCATATTTTCTTCTCTATATGGAGGTTTTTTATCTCTCTCACCATTTGGATCTTGATAAAGCAATGATACAGGGTCATGATACAGGAAAATGTATCAAATTCAGTCATTCAATAAAAACGCAAAAATTTTGGTCATAAAAGTATAATTTACAAATTGCTAGCTTGTCGACCGGTTTCGGGTCTTACCCCATCATCAGGATAGTAGTTGTCAGCAACCGTAAAGTATTAATAAAATATGGTACAACATCAAATTAATAAAGTGGAATCGGAGATGGCAGTTTCATGAAGTTTGATAAAAGTTTAAAATAAGTCGTTCGGGTCACTATTAAAGCCAAGTCTGAAGAATACTTATTTAAAAATTAGACACTTTTCGAAACGAAAGGGGAGCCTTAAAAGCATCGAAGATTCATTACGATTTGACGATGTTAAAAATAAATGAAAATATAAAGTTTTGGCTAGTTAAACAGTGTGTCTGCTATGAAGCGAAACCTGCTGAAAGTTTCCTGGTTGCTGGATAACATGACAACTGTCCTGATGATGGGCAAAGATATGAAACCGGTCGACAAGCTAGCAATTTCTATATTATAGTTGCCTTTTTATTATCATATTGTAGAGTATACCGTGACCAATCAAACAAACTAACTTCAGTCATTGCTGAAATATCCTGAAAAACTTAAAAATCGAAATTTCTCATTTTAAAAATGAAATCTCGAGCATAATATTAAATGAACAATAAGAAGAAAGTTCATGGGTTCTAAGGATCATGCTGATCACTGACCTAATGCCAAAGACTGACAGCGGGTATTATAAAGGCTCATTAAGTTAACGGGTAGATTTCTGTGGCCGTTTCTGAAGAAGGTATATCAACTCTGTGTGGAAAATATTGCAATTTTGTCATTCTTGGCATCAAAGGGATTACAAAAATGTCAACAAAAGTCATTTGACGTCGACATTAGCTTCAAAAACGGGCACAGAAATCCGCCCGTTAACTTAATGAGCCTTAATAATACCCGCTGTGAGAAAAATACTGCTGAAGATAATACATATTGATGGCCATTTCGCCCTTGTTAGAGCTCATCGTCATACTCCATCAGCCTGGGTTATCTCTATCTTTTGCATAAGAAGCAGTTGACTACTTATTATATAATCAAAATTACCATTCATGTCTTCGGCAGTGTTTTTATCTGTCTTTTACATGAGATCAGTGATGAGCATGAGCCCTATTGTAGGACCCAGGAGTTTTCTTTTTATTGTTTTAGCAGTATTTTTGCACTGTTTAAAATAAATAAATAATCTTTTTAGGCTTACATAAAGTCGTTAAGAGCTATCCATTTGACATTTAAAAAATTATCAAACAGGCTATGATTTTTCATAGTCAACATTTGTTTTTCTTATGGTAGCCAAATTGCTTTTCCATGTCATTCGGTATGAAGGAGATTTTTACTACACTTTTTGATCTCTTTGTATCAATAATTTAATGATCCACGAAAACGTATTTGTGAAAATCTCATTTTTATTAAAAAAAATTCATTTATATTTCATTGAAATGACTTTATTCACATTTATTGAGCTCGAGAATAATCGTAGCAAGCGGCGAAAATAAAGTTTCTCATTTACTTCATTCACTTCTTATTACTTATTTTGAAAAACGTGTATTCAGTTCAAAGGGTTGTAGGTAGGTATCTTGAAAAAAGGGAAATTTTAGACATTAATAATTGCGGTAAAAATCGGCATATTTTGAACCCAGTAATCTATGGTGGAACGTTGTAGTTAAATTAAAAACAAGATTTAAAATTAGTTAAAAAAGAGATTTTCTTGTTCTTGTTCAATGTTTCTAAAATGTCAGTATATTGCTCGTAACAGTTGTAGTAGGCTTTGCAATTTCGAAGTGTCTCAGTTAATCCATTTTTTACTTATTCTGGAAAACGTGTTTTATGTGAACCCCCGCCTTTTAAGGGCTGTAGCTTGAAAGAGGGTGCCGTTCTGAACATAGATAATTTCAATTAAATCGTCATATTTTTTACTCGAAAATCTGTGGTAGAGCGTTGGGGGTACCTTTTAGCGACGCCCTGTATAAACCATAAACTACAACACCCGTGTTACACTTGTCAAAAAGGAATACCCATGAAATTTTCTTGAAATTTTAAGGGAGAAAACTTACCAATGACCAAACGATCTGTCTATACCAGGTTCTAATCAGTTTCTGATCAGCTCCATAAAAACTTTAAATTTCAAAGTCCCCATCAAACAACACACGAAATTGGTATTCAACGAGAACGAGTAATGCGCATGCGGATTATTGCGAAGTAATCGGTGCTCTAGCTTTAAGCCATATACAGGGTGTCCCAGCTTATTCGAAGCGGTCTCTGTAGGCCAAACGATGCACCTTTTTCAAAAAACTTTTTGAAAATTCAAGTACAGAGTCACAATGGCCATAATTTAAAATTATTTTGGAGTATACAGAGTGTCCCATATGACAGTGGCATATCAAAGTTATGTTTTTTTTTAAATGGAATGCTCCTATGTTATTGCATTTTTAGATTGTCTGAGAAGACAAAATAAGATTGGCGCTTTTACAGTTGGTGTTTAAATTCAGAGGTTTTTGAGTTATAAACAAGTGAAAATCGTCATTTTTCAAGTTCAAGGCCCTGTACCACGAAAACGGCTGAAGATAGCGAAAAACGGCTTACATGTCCCTATTTTAACTTTTTATGGACTATCCTATGGTATAGAGACATTTGTGCTTTCTTTGATTTTTTTATTTGGCGACGCGTGGAGAAATCTCAGAATTTTTAAAATTTTTTATCACCCTGTATAAACATTTCATCTACATCATTGGATAGTACATGAAAAGTTAAAATAGGGACATGTAAGCCGTTTTTCTCTATCTTGAACCGTTTTCGTGGTACAGGGCCTTGAACTTGAAAAATGACGATTTTCACTTGTTTATAACTCAAAAACCTCTGAATTTAAACACCAACTGTAAAAGCCAATCTTATTTTCTCTTCTCAGACAATCTAAAAATGCAATAACATAGGAGCATTCCATTTAAAAAAACATAACTTTGATATGCCACTGTCATATGGGACACTCTGTATACTCCACAATAATTTTAAATTATGGCCATTGTAATCCTGTACTTGAATTTGCAAAATTTTTTTGGAAAAAATTCATCGTTTGGCCTACAGAGACCGCTTCGAATAAGCTGGGACACCCTCTGTATTTAACGTCGTCACTAGATTGACAGTATCAAATACGCATGTGGTCATAATTTAAATTTTGGCAACTGCGTATATTGAAATTGAAGTAGGTAATTTTAAAATTATTGACAATGATTAACTTTAAAATGGAAATATAGTCTTCGATATTTTTTACTAAGCCATAGCGACGAAAGCAACATACTTAATTATAATAATTATTGAATTGTTTTCGTACTTAAAAATATTTAATTTGTGTATTGTAGAAAAATTAATCCAAATACGAACAAAGTGGAAGCGAATACTTTAAACTTTAATAGTAGGAAACTCTTAACTGAAATATACATGCATTTGGTCGACGACACTGTTATAGGGTACCTGTATTACCGACTCTGTGACGCTTACCTGGGTATCGCGCATTCACCATAGAGAAAGATAATATAATAGAGTGTTCGATTACACGTTAAACTCTAGGTAACCTGCGACGGTGGCGACTACCTGGGCTACCGGAGAAATCATCGGTAAACGCGGGACATTCAAATTTAAATTTATACCTAATTATTATTTGAAAAATTATTTTTACGGTTGAAGTGTCGCCACTTCGACAAATAAACTTCGAAGCATCAATATAGAACTTCTTTATTCTTAATAGGTACACAATATATACGACGAGTATACTAATAATTGCAACAAATGTTTTCTACAAAATTTTCCTCACACAAATACTACAGGCCAGTTTTCACAGAAGATTCTTTAATTTTCATAAACCGCAGTTTTCTCAACGTGGAAAGACTTTTCCAGGAAAAAGGAAAAGACATTTGCTTTGTAATAATAATTGTTGTTAATAATTTTAATATGAAAGGCATTCCAGCCATCTGCTGGATCGTGCACCGCAGACGCCGACGCTTGGTTGAGATGCTGCAGACGTGTATACCTATTATAGCTACGATCCACCGAAGTGGTAGGTCACGTAACTGGGTCCTCTTCGAGAGGAAAGCAGAAAACAAAGGATCTCTCTGAAAAAAATTACAAAAAACTAAATTTTTATGATTATAATTAGTTTCGAGTGAAGCAGCAGGCGTTTTAAAGAAAAACTCCAAGAGTCAATTTATATACTTCTACAGATGATTATCTCTTATTTTCAAAAATTACGAGAAAATTTACGCATCGTCTTGAGACAAAAATTAGCAACTCATATGTCTTATAAACTTTTTCTTCATATTGCTATACCTTCTCTTGTAAAAAATATGAAGACAAAGAATTCATAGACCTTCATTTGATGCTTTGACTGAGAAGGAAGAGTTTACAGAGAAACTCCAAGAAACAAAAAATACTTATCTTATCAAAGGATGTTTTCAGAGTTTTGTGGGCAATAAAATAAGCGGCCCATTTATTTCAGGCCTGGTCACGTGAACTTCTTTACTTAATAAAATGCCCAATAGTAATGCACCAAACTAAATAAGTATAAATAGACCGTATCACATCAGAATCTCAGCAACTCCAAAGATTTGTATTCGCTTATGTACATTCTAAGTGTTTTAATGCAATTTTTCTTGATTAGAACTGCTTTTAAACCAGGACATAGACAGAATGTGGTTCCTAAAACATTTTTTTTTGCATTCAGAAAGATGAGTTTTCGATTTATTTAAAATAATTTTACTACTTACAACAACATGAAGCAGCATAGCAGTTACCTTTCAAAAAGTCAACGCATATGCGAAAGTTGTACGCTATAACTGTTATTAATTGGGTAAATTATTATAAATTATATTTCTAGGTAAGTACTTTAAAGGTAAAGTTTTATCTAAACTTTATTATTATAGTTTGATAAAATACCCAAATTAAATAAATCAAATTTGACACAATTACAAAACTATACGTCAGATTATGTCAAACTGAGAATTTATATCTAAAGGCAACTGCATTTTAGTTTCGAAATCGTCCGCAATGCGCGATGCGCTACCGGAATGCGCGTGAACCAGTGTACCCATTTTCGTCCGTCGATCTGACGGTCTCTTTATAGTATGTTGTCTCTGGCATTCACTCGTTGGCGATGTTTGTATGGAGATGTATGGAGATATTTGAACAGCTGGATGTCACATTTTTGGCAAATTTAGTAACAGGCGTAGGTATCAAGTGGAAACAAGCAAAGTTTAAAAACTGAAACAAAATATTAACAGGAATAATAGAGAACGAGGAAACCTATTTCAGTATGTATTAATAAAAACATATTACGGATTTACGAGGTTCTAGACTTTAGTATTTGGTGTAATTTTTAACTCGCGATAGCTTATTAAGTATAGTTACAGAGACACACACAAACGACAGAGAATGATCTATGGAACCTCTCATACTGATCAGTGATCATTAAAAATAAGATTCATCATGATGTGTGTAATAAAATCTGCTACCTGACAAACTTACAGGTGTACGGCTATTCTGAGGGCCGTATTTTCTGCAACCATAGGTATTGCCTGCTGAGTACTGGGGGTGCATATTTTGACCAGAATATCCCAATATTCCAGTAGTAGCATTAATATTGATAGAAGACTCTATTATAATAAGTTAAAAATATAAAAAGGTTACCTTTACGCAACGTGAACAATTTGCACCCCCAAAAATTTACCATTTTAAGAAAATACGCTGACTGAATAACAAATTGTGTGAATTTTTATATGCGTTTGTACGTTCATGGGAAATCTGATGTTTTTAAAGTTGAATTTGGCATTCCAAACTTTTTGTGAGAATGCAAAATGAGAATGCGCTCCCCTAGTAAGCGTCAGAGTTGGTAATGCAGGTTCTCTAGACACTGAAACTATATAGCGACATCTATTCGTTTGGGGCGGACCTAGCACCATAATTAGTATGCGTATTGGTTGGATTTCTTCGCTGTCAATCTACACTGACAATAGTTTTATAATTTTTCTACGTAGAGTCAAGGAAAGCAAGAAGGTAAAGTAAGTTTTTTGAAAAATATTTTTTTACAATTTTCAACCGACACCTGAACCATGCAAACAATATCAAATTCATCTGGTAAGTTGGTACGTTATAACATATTTGATAGACTGAGCCTGATCTTTTTTTTTAGTATTTTATGTGTTCTTAACAGTGCATTTTGCACTATGGCACAACGACCACCTCTTCCGAACGTTTTCACCTTGTTCTGCCTAATCATTTTCAAATTTCCAATTTGAAGCAAATAGCGGTTAAAATATTGCCACACCATCCTCATCTATATCGATTGCTGCTTGTTGTTGTGTACTAAAACGTCCTTAGATCTTCTATCACTGACGAATATTGACAATACTGCTCTATTAGGTTTGCTTATTAGCGCATAACTTACTTACTTAAAACTAATCAGAAGGCAATAACGAAGTTTTATCTGAACGGTGAATTTTCTCCAGACAATTTACATGAAGTTTGCCTTAAAGGCAGTTTCGCAATTTAATATAAAACAGCGAACAGAGCAGCGAAATTCAAAGGAGATATAGTGAGAACGAGTGTTTGTTTTCGCAATTAATTGTCGAAATGACAGGTCATTTTCGTGGCCGTAATTCGACAAAACAAACGACCATCGCAGGTGGCGGGTTCGCTCTGTAGGCATAAACATGCGAAATTAACGTCGCGTCCCATTAAAATCCACACTCTCGCTCCTTTTAATATTCTCCTCGAAAATAAATCCTCGACCTGTACTAAAATGCAGCAATAGGGCCATTGTAAGACTCACCGACTCGACTCAACCGACACGCCTTATTACGAATGCCAGTTATAAGTAGAGACTTAAGACTTAGCGCCAGGGCAAGGTTCACAATAATTAATTGATAAATAGGGAGGTTATGTACTTTCAAGCAAAATAATCAAATCACGGTTATTACAAATTACAATCACGGGTGAATACAGATATATATGTATATAGACATACTATACACAAATGCGCTATACTAACAATACCAGACCCTTCTATAGCCTAATGCATTTTGTTGATCTGCGACTTAGGGTACCTGTATTACTGACACTAACGCTTGTCAGTGTCGGTAATGCAGGTTCCCTACTACGACTATTTTAGCAGCGCCTCCAAACGTATGTGGGTGACACTATACAAGGTATATTTGATAAAACATGGCAGGAGTTTTAGACTGGTAACGCTGAATGCGCTATAAAATTTGTCGTTCGATTTAGGGGAATATACAGACACACCTCCCCATATCCCATTTAGGCATTCTCGATGTAGAATTTAACATCCAGAAAAGCTGGGAAACGGTGCTGTATAAATTTGAAGTGAGAATCATAAAGGTATTTAGGATGCGCTATGACGCGCTCAGCCATTTATTAGAGAAGCTTCATCGCGAATTCCCGGTCGTTATCAAATGAATGTAATAAATATCATCGCGTTTTGATTACATCCCTGAAATGAACATCATTAATTTAGTTGGGTTAAACTAGTAAACTGACGGTTGTGTGATGTCACTGAGTGAGCTCGCCAGTCGCGGCCGGGAAATAGATTCGCTGCTGCGGGCAGGAATTGCCGCCGATGCCGCCACTGCTGCCGCCGCCGCCACACACCACTATTAGGGGGCTGTTTGTTTCCTAGATATTCCTATTACACGATCATTGACTGAGAAGTCATTTTTACATAATTCATTACACCAGGCAACCGACAATCGATAAACGAAGTATGTTTATTTGACGATTGCCTATTAAAATAATTGATGAACCTTTTGGGTGTACTATCTAGGTATACCTAAGTGTCTAATTGGGTTTCAAAATAAAAGGAATGTCCTGATGTTGTGGTAGCCTCCAGAATTTTAGAGAAGCCCTTATGTTTCCTATTTTTGAAAGAGTCGAAATATCGTCATATCAGTAAAGGCAAAAAGAAATTATTTTCTTAAGATAAAAAGTCTCGACGACGTTTTAACAAAAATATCGTGTGTAAATTCAGAGACCTTTGCTTACACGATAAGTGTCGCGCGCAGGTGATGCGAATTTTTTTAACAATCAAATTAGGGCAAGATGACGTAAGCCTCCGCGGATTGGCGGGAGGGCTAGGAGGCGGAGGCTGGAAAGCGAGAAGCGGGTATGCGGTCAATGAGAAGGAAACAGTACCTACCTAAATATCTACTTATGCCTGTGTCTATTGCTTTTTTTAAGAAATTGCGAAGCATCTGCGTTTTCTTTGTGAATTAATAAACTTCACATTATGTGGTTCTAGCCTGAACTACTTTCCGAAATAAATCATCTACGCCATAGTTGTTTTTGACGCTAATACCTATATCTATAATATCTGCAACAAATAAGTAACTAACTTGGTCAATTAATACAAGAGTGTTTTCCCGTTAATAATCACCAGATTAATATCAACTTCCGAGAAATCTGAGTTTTGCCTTAAGGAGATAGAATATTTAGGTCACCTAGTTACTATATCTCATTTAATAACTAGGAGGAGTAAACTGCAAAGTATCATTTACACCACTAAAAGTCACCAGATTAAATCACCAGATTTTTTTTGGCGGCAAATTTGAATTGAAACAATAATTATTAATAAGGAAGATAGGACTTGTTTTCGGTGTAGGAAGTCTACTTTTCAGGAGAGACTCTACAGCAGTATCACAAATCATTGTGATTTGCATAATATATCAGTATTATAGTGCTGAATGATTTTCTGAATATAAATAGAATGAAATTGAATAATTTATAGACATTTCGAAGAATGTTAAGGATAATAATTATTAACATTCATGTTAAATTGATTGAAAGTACTTTATTTTAGGCAATACTTATGTGACAAATTTAATGTAACATATAAATAATATATTTTATGTATGTATATTATATGACACATAACATCGTAGATAAAGTTTTTATTTTACATTTAATAATATATAATTTGTGGATAAGTCAATTTTTTCAAACAGTATTATTATAAACAGCATTTTTCAGTTTTTGTAGGACCAGATTCAAAGTGTGTTGTTGAAATTAACTTTATCACATACAGCAGTCCCTGTTTGGTCTAAATCCGCACCTTGTTCGATTGGAATATGTTCTTCAATTATTGGTGAAGTACGCATATAGAGTAGTTTTTCCAAAATCTTGTAGGTGACACTCTTTTCTTCCCGTTTCTTTGGAGGAGACATCCTCTCACTTGTACTTGATGTAGGATTATCCATAATGGCACTTGAAACCGTTTGCAGGATGAAAATGGAAAGCCAAAAATAATTTCAAAATTCTGAAAAGGATGTCTGTTCTCTAAAAAGAACTGAATGGGCTTCAAAAAGAACTTATTTGGTTTTGAAATAACTTTTAAAGAACTTATTTAGAACAACTTATAGGGTTTTGGAAATAACTGATTATAAAACTGATGTGTCACATTCGACGCTGACATTGTAAACAATAATGACACAACAATAAAAAAACAAGCGTATATGTAGTGTTGAGCGTTGCATAGATTCAATTTCCTGTACAAGTTTTGCTGGGTGTAATTTTGCCTATGAATTGACCAATGAGAAGCATCTTTTTTTGGCGGTTTACTTAAATTTACTCCTCCTAGTTATTAAATAAGGTATAATGAAGGAATAAAACCAAATCCCAAATTAGTAGAAAAGATAAAGTCGATAGCCTTACCAACTACGCAAAAGGAAATTAAATCATTTTTAGGTTTTCCTGGTTATTACCGAAAATTTATAAAAAATTTTGCAATCGTAACCAAACCCTTAACATTATGTTTGAGAAAGAACAACAAGGTAGAACATACACCTGCATTCATTAATGCATTTGAATCTGTTAATAGAATGATTACGAATCCACCCATACTAGCCTACCCTACCCGAATTTTGAAAAACCCTTTAACGTTACAGTTGACGCATGTAACTACGGAATTGGCGCTGTCCTTTCGCAAGGACCAATTGGTAAAGATCACCCTGTAATGTACATTAGTCGAACCCTTAACAACCATGAAGTGAACTATCACACTTCAGAAAAAGAATGCCTAGCCATCGTGTGGGCAACTAAAATTTTCCGACCATACATTTACGGTCGTAAGTTCACCATACTGACAGACCACAAACCTCTGGAGTGGCTGTTCAATTACAAAGACCCAAATTCCAAAATCGTCCGATGGAGATTGAAACTGGAAGAATTCGATTACGAATTACAGTACAAAAAGGGAAAGTTAAATACGAATGCCGATTATCTTTCGAGAATCGAAGCACATCCCCTAATTGCGAACACACCTGACGATCTCCTATCAATTTTTAATAACCCAGGCGACATAGGCGAACACGAACCAATGTCAGACATTGATTTTGAGGAAGAGCTAGATAACAAATAAAATAAGTGAAAATAAATCTAAGAATATTTTTCATATTCTTTGGATCTTAAACTGTCCTTAAACTCGACCCTTTCACCGAGACTTTAGTCTGTTTTTTAGATCGGACCACATGGCGATGAACGTTACCCAGCATGCATCGGAGCTCAAGAGTCCGAATTTTCTGACGCCATCATCATTCTCCCCCAGTAAAGACATTTTTAGCTCCGTTGAGTTGTTCCATGTTGGCTGAGAAACTCAGAAACAAAGATGGACTTTTTCCGTTTCTCTCACCATTTTGTCTTATTTTTTGCAACCCAGCCCCCGCACCCGCGATATTATCACTAGCTGGGTGTGGTTTCACATAAACCGGATTTATCATTGGCCAGTGACCTTTGTTGCTCCCAAAGAGTTACTACTGACGGCAGCTACTCCTAAATGAAGGAACTTGGGTCATGTCAAACAAGCCTCTTTAGATATTTCGCGTTCCCTCAAATTATTTCCCAGCGTGGTTTCATCGGGAGTCGCCTTAACAGCCTTGGTACCAGCATCCTGTTTAGAACCGACCGACGAAGTTGTGAGAGTTGTACCAGATCGTCAAGTTCTTGAAATTTCCGCACCGTTGTAAAAAGCTCCCGGGCCAAATAGTTGAAGAGGGAGAGGATGTACCCTAAGTATCTGATAGTAAAAGAGTTGCTGAACGATACCGTGAGGACAATAATAATACTGGCTATAAAGATGGTTCGTTCCGGCAGTGATACTCCGGTTTAAACTCTGCATGTCGGAGGGATGTTGTTAGATTCCTTATTGGAAGTAGATATAAGTAATTGGTGAAAAGAAAATGAAGTTCCTAATGAACTGCTTCTTTTGGAAACACGTTACCTCCCGTAAAGTTGATTATGGATTCGTTCCCTTCTCACACACTATTTCAGTTTTAGGCTCGAAAAAGCTTTCTCCTTTCTTTGGTACGACAATATGCAGGGTATACCTGAAATGTCTTTACAACAGTTTAATACCAAATATGTTCCTCGGTTGAAACTAAGTCGACTTAAGTCAACTTATCTTAGTACAAAGTTGCTTAGTTTAACAACTATGATACTCCAAAGTGGCAATTGTGAAATTTTTTTTTAAATTAAAAAACTTAAATCGCTGACGCGATTTTGATGAAATTTATTGGTATGACGTAATTGTTTGGTGGGACAAAAAGTGCAATAGAAAAATTGCTCATGGCGTTGATTCATTGGCGTAGATCATGGGTTTTATATGTTTCACACTCTTTAAACTTTTTTGGGCTAGTTCGGAGACAAGTTGATTTTCATTCAATTTTACACCCAAAACTCGTTCTGAAGAAATTTTAATTTGTGCAATTTTTATGCAGTTTTATGTTTTTAATTTTTTTCATGAGTCAATTTCCGTTTCAGAATTTAATGTCCAGAAGTCTTAGCTTCAATACGAGGTTTAAATTTCCAAAATCGGTTGGCGAGGAAAAAAGTTATGACTTCAAAAGTAAACAGTTGGTTTTTTTGAGATCACCAAAAGTGTCATATCGAAATATTGAAAACCGTCTCCAGGTGAGACAACAAGCTTCAAAATCTGCTCATCAAATCTTACAAGAAAAATGTTTCTGGAAAACGGGGGTACTAAAACCGCGGAGTGAGTTTGCAAGCCTTCACATATCACCCTGTAGAAAATTTGTTTGGCAGTTATCTGCGTCCCTTTATATCCCGCACAGAGCACAAAACCAAAGGATAGAGCTGCTGACATGGGGAAATAAAATCTAAATCCTTTGGGAATATCGAAAGTTACCCCCAAGCAAAATCAGGCAGGATTTTAGAGGTGATTCTTTAATTTTTGCATAATGTATAGGTATGCGTATCGACGTTGCTCTCTGTAAAACGCAATAATAATACTATTAAATAGTAACAACCTCTCTATACATGCGTCTGATTCTGAGTGGGTTAGTGACGAGGGTCCTGGGGCTTCACACACCTCCGGGATTACGGGTTTGGTAATCCCAAGAATTTAATTTATTCTCGATCAGAACCTCTATTACAGGGCGTGTTTTATACTGCACATATACCATGGTGATTCTAACATGCAGGTCTGAATAGTATAACTTCCGCGGGGACGCCTGTTTATATACCCAGCTACTATCATCGCTGATATGCTCCACATCTATGTTCTTCCATGACGTCTTGAGGTTTTCCATGGACTTCTGAGCGGCATAACGGTGCATTATCATCATCATAACGGGGCGTCATAACGGTGCTTTTTTAACGGTGCGTCATAAATGTATAAAATGACTAATCAATTGGTTTCCTAGGAGGTCGTTGAAGAGAAGAGGATCCGTCGTATATGACGACTCTCCTGATGGTTGCCCATCATATATTAGGATAACAAAACCAGGTAAATCGTATTTAAAAGTTTGAAATATTATTTTACCTCCAGTATTAAGCGTTTATTAGTATTTTATCAACATTTTAGGCTAAAGGCTACCCATGGAGTCGATCATCTTGGTAAAAAAATTTTTTCATTTTGTTGATAGGTGCAGTTTTGTAGCCGGTTTTTTTGTTTCTTAGAAATTCTGTGAATATACCTTATTGTGGGTGGGTATATCTAGTAGGACTAGGACAATAATATAGGACTCTAGAACTAGGAACTAGGACCATTGTTTAGCTAAAACTGCCATTAAGTAAATCTCTCTCAACCCTTAACCCTCTCGCTGGACAAACAAACAGAGCTGATAATTTATACTTCTCGTATCTAAACTTAAGTATAATAAATTGTCCGTTTTATTGGACTGTCGTTTTGTGATTTTTTGCAATTGCATTAGATGCCGTCGACGTTGTGTGATGGAGCGTCGTTTATTTGTTACTTGTTTTGGTAATAAAGCTCTTAGATAACTAGACACTAGATATATCTAGTACCTTTTATTAACTCTTCTTCTAACGTAAATAACTTGACGTTGTGTAATCAAATTATATGCAGACTTTGAGACAAGATTATGTGGATTAAAATAAGGTAATACATACATAGGTAGTTGCCGGAATTGAAAGTGGAATGCATTAGATATAAACTGTCTGTGTGTCTGTGAGAAACATCAGGTTGGATTTAGGAGAAGGTATTAATTTTGTCTGCCTGGACGGAACACAATGGTAGCGGATCTTTTCTTGTAGGGCGACTTAAGGTTTCTTGTAGAATGAGTAAATCCTTGGATGCCTATTTAGAAAAGCCACCAGACCGATGTCGGGGATTCTAATGAAATTATTCATTTAAATTAATGTACATATTTTCCCGCAGATCTTTTAATGTCTAAACAAAGATAAATTAGTCTTCTTACTATTGTAATCATTATTCAGAATTTCCAGATGAAGAATATTCATTTTACAGATCCAGGGACGCAATTTGTATCAGTCGCCGGATAATAATTCTAAACTCCTCGGAAAATTGCAATTTCCCTTTTCTATCTCTTTTCGTTTAAATAATATGCAAGGAAGGGTTGCATTTTTATTTATATTTCAATCCCAGAGCTTATTTATCTTGTGTCTTCTTCCCTGTTTAATTAAGTAGCCTTTTCCAGTTTGTTTTTCTTGTATGTACAGCAATATACTTTGCTTTGATTGAAAATTGTCTTATGTAATATAATGTCAGATAATAAATATACAAGAAACAGTCGATGGTTCAGCTTGTCAAGTTATTTTAAAGGTATTTTACACCAAGCTTTATGTTTGAAATACAGAAGTGGAGATACTTTCGTGCTCTCCAAATCCTAACTATAAAGGTCACGCTGTGGTGGATTGTAGTTTGGGCTCATCAATCCAGTTGATATATCTTCTGATTCATGATATTAACTGCATTTCCGATATTTTGATACCATTAATTTCAATGAATTTTAAAATTTATTCGTTTTCTGGATTGCATATTTCATCGTGCACGGTCCAAGTAGTCTTCGTAATGTCACTTCTCTTGTGACATTCCACAGCTTCATGCATTATGCCCATAGAGGTTACACTTGAAACATTTTGGTCCTTTTGATTTTGTGGTATTAGGAACATTCCGACGAACGATGTCCTATATTCATGCAGTTAAAGCATTGTGTATAGATCTTGTTTTCTCTTATCAGTATCACTCGACTTGGTATGCTCATGATATTTTTTCTTATCGTTTTTGGTGGTCTATTTTTTTGAACTCTACACTGTTTGTTTATCTTCTCATAGATTTCCAGTTTGTCTTTAAAATCTCTAAGACTTTTCGCTAATCGTAATCTATATCGTAATATAGACTTGTTACCAAAATTTTCTGAAACACCATCTACTTATGTATAACTTATTGGAAGAAGGTATCGTGTTCTATTTTTTTTATTTGCTAATTTCATTATAATTTGAAAATACTTCTTCATACTTTTGTCAGATTTTCGTCAGACCACATATTCGTTACAACTAACACTCAATTATGGGTTCGAATCCCAGTCTCGCCATGGATATTTATGTTCCTCCGTGTAAATTATTTATTAATTTAAAATTTGTGTTTAAACTTGATATAATACAGACACTGATATTCCCTGTTAGACTGCTATGCCCAGCTTTCCATTAATTTATTTTCTAAGTATCATTAAACGAAAATTCAAAGTCGCTCTACAAGCTCTACAGCAGTTCAAAATTTCGTATCAAAAAACATATCGAAATCTGTACCAACCCATATCGAAAAAATAATCTTTTCGAAAATTCAAATGGCTGTCATTTTGAAACGACTTGACCGATTTTGCTCAAATGCCTTCTGAGGTACTCTCAAATAAGAGTACCTTCTGTTGAAGGTCTCGGAAGTTTTTTTCAGTAATTTATAGCCCCCCTCATCAGAAGTCAACAACGGACTTACCTAATCAGAGGCCCGAGGTAAATAATGGCTTAACCCGAATGGGAAATTCTACAAGAGATACGCATAATCAAGAGCTCAAGGCTCCCCAATGCCAATAGATTTCTGCGAAATATGTGAGCGTCGAATGTTGCTATGGACCGAGCGCCACAGCTATATGTATATCGGTTATATGATTGCCCGACACATTTTGGAAGACCTCTATGGAATTTCCCGTTTAAGGGGAACCACTATAGGCCCGGTCTGTGAGTAGGTAGTTTCGTGGTATTAAATAAACATACTTTTATGTCGTTACCTGACCACCCCCTGCTGAGGTCTAAATATCGTCTCCGTAGCATGTCGATAAGTAGAGAACATCTTTTGCCTTTAGATTTTTTTAAATTTGGTCCCATAGATATCTCATTTTCTGGTAGTTCAGTATTTAATATTTTAAAAGCTTCAATTATTATTATCATTAATCAAACTAAAAAAATAATAAGTTTATATCAAACTTCTGATTGTAATTACACAAAAACTAATTATCCGAGAGCGTCTGCATGGCTTTTGTACACAAGGAGTATGCACCTATCAATATCGGCAACCTCGCAAAGAGTCTGCACTACAACTCAAAAAATGGCGCCGTTACGAATTTTTGAAAAAAGCTACTTTTATCTTTTCTTTGACGGGGGGGGGGGGATTCTCCCTTAATAATGAACCGATCGGGTTGTTTCAGCTCTCATTTTCTTCGTATTTTAATTTCTTCACAATTCAATTCATCCATTATTGAGACCATTTTGAGATAGATTGCAGTTAGGATCTGGGGGCTATTCCAAGAGTGATGGCACCTGCTATTCCTTTACTATTTTTGTCAAAATCTAGTGATTTTCGAGCTTTATTGCTTGGTCTATGGTTTAAATGAATTGACAAATACCGTCATTGGAGTTATCTTTTTTGTTGAACAAGTAAAACGTCCCCCTATCTCGAAAAAAAAACTCAGTGGGGCCTTTTTTACATCTTCCAAAAATAATAAAACAATAAAATAAATGGGACTATGTACTCGGACGAAAATCATCTCTCCCTCCGACACCACCATCACAGAACTGATGAGCCAATACAGACGATCCCGCAGTCACGAATCACGTCTCCCAATCAAGGTAACATTCACAGAAACCTAGAAAACCTGACGCTGATGGAGGAGATCATGCTGCTGGCCGTCGATGAGACCGACGGACGGGTATCCCCCTGGAACGACAGCATCTCGTACGGCTTGCGCGGCGCGGCACTTGCAGAGCTAAGTTTTATGGGGCGCATTGCACTCGAGCCCCGCTCCTTCAGTCACCATAGTCGTTCCTTACTAACACGGGATGTCATAGTGCTGGATGAATCGCCCACCGACGAACCCCTCCTGGATGAAGTGCTACGTATATTATGCAATGCTAACTCCCCGGAGACAGTGCCACGCTGGCTGGAACACCTAAACGGCGACTCCTGGACATGGCCTCTTCGGCGCTCTCGTGGTTATCGAGTTCGCGATCTGAAGGAACGTCTTGGTAAGAATCTGGTTGAGCGTGGGTTGGCGATGGCGGGTGCTCGACAGAGTTACTTCATGCTTTGGGATGCTGTCACATACCCGCTGTCAGAATCGGGGGTGCTTCGACGTCGGGCGCTAACAACAAGATTGAGAGAGGTTTTGCTTGGGAATCATACGCACGCAGATGCAGATGGTAGTCTTGTCTCCTTGCTGCTGCTGGGTCATGCTAGTGAAGTGCTTGAAGGGGCTGTTTTGAGTAATCTCAGAGACGAAGAATATGAGTTGGCTGATAAGAACCTGAGGGATTTTTGTCGCTTCGATTGGGAAAAAGAGATAAAATGTGATAAGGGTCGAGAAGTATTGTATGCTTGTTTCCTGTATCTTTATTATTAAAAAATATAGTTATCGATTTCAGTGATAGATAAATCTGAATAAATTTAAAAAAATAAGCAATTCATGGTGATAAGTCATTATTCTTTGCTTTATTATTAAATTTACTTGTATTTTTTTTTAAATTACCTATTTTTCTATTTTTCTTAATCACCTGTTTTTCTAATTCTTATTATTTAATATTTTGTTGTTGAATTTCTGTTGTTAAATAAGATTAGCATGCGCATGTGCGAATTTTGTGTCTGATTATGAGCTTAGATTAGATTACATAATGATTATAATTAGTATTATAATGACTTGAGGTGAGGTGAGGTATGGAACCTATATTACCGACACTGACGTAGTAAGCGTTAGTGTCGGTAATGCAGGCTCCCTAAATAAAAATGTTAGTTTTTTAGCTCAAATCTTCGAGTATAAAACATTCGGAGGTACAATATTTGGCGACTGGTGTAGTACTAATAATAATAAATAACATAACAAGAAGTACCTATAATAAATAGTAATTATATTTCGGCGCTTCGTCCTCGAGATCACATTAACTATGTAGTACAGCACTCTTCTGCTGTGCGGGCACAAGGTTTAAAGTAAAAAGAAAAACTGTCGTTGTCAGCTGTCAATGGCCAGCTCGACCCCATCTTCTTCCGTTTATCACTTCATTACGCTTCTTGTGCTCGTGCGGCAAGGTTGCAAGGGTGAATTAACGGCAGGTATAATTAATTTTTTATTAACGTTGCAGGTCTCTTCTAGGAAGAAGTGTAAGATCACCCCCCCTACACCTATAGGAGAATTGGCATTACAAATATCTCGGAAATGGAAATTATAATTTAATTCCCATCTTTAGGTCGTACCTATAAACCTATAATACCCGGCGTGTTCCGAACGGAAAACGGAAGCAAAGATGGCGGTTCCAAACAGGAACAAAGAGAGTTGGCGTTTTCTGGTTACCTACCAGTACCAGTTACCACTATAAAAAAAGGGGGGGGGGGTGAATATAGGAGAAATAATGGACGAATGTCATCATCAACATAAGTAATAATAATTTCACACTTCTAGGTCGTTTTTCCTGACCGCGTTTCAAGGCGAAACAGAAGTTATGAAGATACTACGCCCTATTCAGCTTCTAGGTCGAATCCTGGCCGCGTCTCAAGCCGAGACAGAAGTTATGAAGATACTACGCCCCATTCAGCTTCTAGGCCGAATCCTGGCCGCGTCTCAAGCCGAGACAGAAGTTATGAAGATACTACGCCACATTCAGCTTCTAGGCCGAATCCTGGCCGCGTCTCAAGCCGAGACAGAAGTTATGAAGATACTACGCCCCATTCAGCTTCTAGGCCGAATCCTGGCCGCGTCTCAAGCCGAGACAGAAGTTATGAAGATACTACGCCACATTCAGCTTCTAGGCCGAATCCTGGCCGCGTCTCAAGCCGAGACAGAAGTTATGAAGATATTTCGTCAAGTTCTAGACCACAACCCTATTCACCCTCATTTCTAGGTCTTTTACAGACCGCGTTTCAAGGCGAAACAGAAGTGAGTGCTTCTAGGTCTTTTACAGACCGCGTTTCAAGGCGAAACAGAAGCGAGGAAGAACAGCGAAATGATACAGTGCATAACTGCGTTTCAAGACGAATCCCGAAACAGAAGTGATGATTATCAATTAATAAAGGTAAAAATAATGGCAGTGCAGATCATAATTATTCCAAGGTACAAGTTGGAGTGAATTTTATTCTGCAGAGGCCATCATGGGCTATGGAGTTATATCCTCGCTGGTGGACCAAATAATAATTACCCAAAAAACTAAATTTCTGACTTACAATAGTTTTGTTTCTCACTGCATTTATATAATTAATTATTATAAAAATAATTATCAGGTAAGCAGAATCAGCTGGCCAGGGCTCTGGCAGCTTTGGGTACTTACTTACATGCTGGTATAAATGGAAACTCCGTTCCAATTGAAACCTTATGATGGTAAGTGAGTGATCGTTTAGGTCCTATACTGACCGACATCACAGGGTCACTGGTCCGAGGATTCTCAACGATGCTGCTACCAGATTTTTAGGAGGAACAGTTTACAATGTCTTGAAAATCTCTAGACTTTCTTGAAAAGGGAAAGTCCTGCTTCACTTTGTGGGAAAGTTGAGGCAACAGAGACAGATTTGTCACCCTTACATTCACCAGAGAGGCAAGTAATTATTCTTTGGCAAACTTATATTTTGTGACGAATGGGGAAAATTACTAATAATCAATTTATATTGGAACGCATTGAAATAAAATATGTTGGAAAAGGTATAGGTAATAGACTGGTGAAGTTTTGTGAGTCGGAGGAAGTTATTGAAAATTACAAAATGTTTTTTTATCTATGTACCTCGTAGAAAAAACGTGGAGAATAGATTTATTTTATAATTGAATACCTACCTGTATCCATCAGCCTCCTTCTATTTTCAATCTTGAAGATTGACACACCATTATTAGAATAATCAGGAAAATGATCTTGTAATACCTAATAACTGATTTTGTTGATGCACCTTTTTCCAATCCCAGTTGGGAATGATATTTGCATTTTTCGTATAAGACTTTTATAGCTAGAATCTCTAGAATTTATTAATATTTTTATTAATAAACTAGCATAATATGTCAAGATAAGAAAATGGAAATGTAGGAATAAAATTCTGTGTGCTTCATAGACACAGTAGAGGTGGTTGGTTTATGGTTTCTTATACGAACTTACTTTGAGGAAAATTTGATTTAATGAGCCAAAATATTCCAACACCTAGGACTCTGTTCACATAAAAATTAAGAGATCTCACTGGAATAAACATAACAGAACTTGGCAAGCGCTTAAAGTTTATGTTAACTTTTTAACTATTTTTATGAACGTAAGTAATTGGCCACCTTACTGTTCAGATTACTTTAAACTTTAAAGTTAACAACATGTCTGCCTATATTGATAGAACGGGAGTGTTAGTTGTAAACCTTTCAGTGCCTGCAAGACAAATATATGGCAGTAGTTTGAAGGGAGAAATGTAAGAATTATTATCTTTTGATATATATTAGATATGTACCAAAATTTATAATCATTCGCCAAATAATTTTAAAAGAAATTAAAATATTTCATTACAAAAATGTTACTACAGCCTAAATGAACATCTAAACAATTCTTTGGATTTGTATTTTCAAGTTATAGGCTAACTAATTTTACAGTTTATTGTTGTTCATTTTCCACAAAAAATACAGTAATATGTATTTACAATAAGGAAATGAATATTATTATTACCATACATGCAACATAAGGTCAAAAAGGAATTTGGAGTCTGTTTTTATGCCCCCCGATTTTATTCATAGCTACAGAGGGCAGAGAGAGAGACATTTTCGAAATGATTATCGAATCTATTAAATTGTCCTCGGGTGGAAAATTTTTCAAATCGGAATAGAGATTCTCGTTAACATTTGTTGACAGTATCAGGTGATAACAATTTTAATTTTATTTGCATGATTTTTACGCCACTTGCTTAATCGGCTCTCTGGACGGACTGTCACATTTGATAAAGGGCCACAGGAATCCCGTTTTTCCTTGCGACCTGCATACTGTTGGTCGTTTCAGGCAAGACTCACAAATTTTGTAACCTGATACCTAATGATGCTTTGTTGCTATAGTAGGGAGGCACAAACGTCTGGTGAAGGCGACTTATGTTATTAGTTATCTTAGTTCTTGGAAGTTGCCTGGATTCTGGGAGGTTTTCAAGTTGTTGAATGTAAACTGAAGGCACGTTCCGGTGATGTTAGTAATGTCTTACTTCTCTTGTATGCCATCATACAGGATGCAATGGTTAATGAATGCATAATAGTAAACATAGATCATCATTAATTCACTTTTTAATAGACCGTTTGGTGTGCCTGTATGCTGTATGTGATTAATTACCTAACCTAATGTTGAGTTAAGTGATACAGATTTCTAGGTTACACATTAACATTACCGTCATGGAAATCAGTTTTTTGTCACTTGTCAATGTCATGACCGATGAATACAGGCCATAGATTTAGTGGAAGCATTCAACAACATCCGCATTTTGTTTATATCTATAACCACGGCCTCCTCTAGACTCGATAATCTGACTTCAACAGGCCATCCCAAGTATTCCAGTACTGGCTCTCATTCCAGAAATTAAATTTTGGTTGATATCGATATTCAATAGTTTATGAAGCATCTCTGCATAGTTATATCCGAAATCGGTATGTCAGATTTGGTTCTTCCACCATAGTATGGTTTTGTTGCCTTTGTAACACAACTATGTAAGTGACCAATGTGCAGATCCAGAGAAGATCTCAATAGATTCAGTAGAATTATAATGCCAATGCACAATAATTAGTCACAATAAACAGTGACATTCGCTGATGAGAGGTCGAAATAACTTTTTTATTAAACATCTGGCCTGAATTTTTTCCAGCCTCATTTGACATTCTAATCGATTTGTTCCAGCAGGTGTCTGAACACTTGAAATTTTTCAAAACTTTCCTGCACTCGCGCAGTTCAAATTCTACATTGCAATACCCAGCGAACTGAATTCTGAGAATCAGTCGGAACTGCTGAACTGGATATCGGATCGGTTAGGGACCCTAACTTAGGGTACCTATCCTAGAATTTCAAGTTCCAAAAGTACAAAAAATGACTGGAAGTTCTCTAATATTTTCGAAAAGATGGTGCTGGTAACATGCGACGAAGGCTAAATATTAAATTAATATTACATAATACAATACCTATAGTGGGACAATTAATAGGTCACGCAATAATGAAAATTATTGCAATAATTGTTATTGATCAGTTCTACCAGGAGTTTTGTAGAACAGTGTTTACAGTTCACCCGTGTAAACAAAAAGTGAACAGTTTCTATCGATTTTAAATTTTTATTACTTAATTACTAATACCAGAGTGGTCCCTGCTCCTGCTAATTTTATAACAGTGGGCTGTGTGCAGAGTGATGTGTTGGGGCAATCGGGAGTTCATTCGAGGATGTTTCCACACCGCATTGCACCTGTATTATAGGACAGCGGGGATCGGTCTCTGCAGCATGCATCAGATCGTCGGAGTGGTGGGTTCGGTTGAGACAGTAACAATAAAAATTACTGCAGACTAATCCTTATATTGGGTACCCATCACCTACCCAAACCTACCCAATTTTTTTTTTTTTTACAAACTGATCCCTAAAAAATCCAAATCATTTTTTCTGATAACTTTTTGAATTCAACGCGATACGTGTAATTTTGTGTACCTACGTGAGAAGCAGTTTTCAACATTTATAGCTGCTCAATTTTTCATCGAATTTTATAACCTAAACGTAGGTCGTATACTTAATTTTGTATAAGGTCCTGATTGTCTACCTCATATATTTAATCAATATTTAAATGTGATCATGCAAGGGATTATCAATCCCGAAACTTTCATTTATTAACTTTCAAAATTTTTAAAATTATTATAACCTTTATTTTGAATTGACTATATTAAGGACATTGATTCCAAAATTTTTAGTCACAACCACAACTACAATTACTATCTAAATTGTACCAAGGTGGAGACAGTCGTACAATTTGCAGGCATTTACTGGCAGCTACTTTAAACATCTACATAGTTAATGTGATCTCGAGGACGAAGCGCCGAAATATAATTGTACGATCAAACGAACTTACCTGAGTGAAGTTCGATCGCAATTATATGAGGCGCTTCGTCCGAAGAGATCACTCCCACCCACCTCGTTGGATAGGTGGCATATGAGATGAGACATAGGCCATCTCATATACCTACTATGATAAGTATATCTTTAATTTCGCCCAAAAGACCCCAGGCCAGTAAAATGTTTATCTTTGAACGTAATGAAGTGATAAACGGAAGAAGATGGGGTCGAGCTGGCCATTGACAGCTGACAACGACAGTTTTTCTTTTTACTTTAAACCTTGTGCCCGCACAGCAGAAGAGTGCTGTACTACATAGTTAATGTGATCTCTTCGGACGAAGCGCCTCATATAATTGCGATCGAACTTCACTCAGGTAAGTTCGTTTGATCGTACAATAAATAGTCCCTCGCTAGTATAGCTACCAATGAATAAAGAGTAGCTACTTTCTCACTACAAACTTTCATTCTGTTTACATTCTGCATAATTAATAGCTACAATAAGACTTAATAACAGGTCAGTCAGCGCATAAATAATGATTTTGTATATAAAATTTATGTTTTCAACCCTTACTTTATAGAATCTCTGCATTCTGATTGATGATAAATAAAACACTAATATTATAAAAATTTGAAAAATTGAATTTTTATCAAAACATTTCAGTTCATGTATTTGCTAAACTACTTTGAAGTAACTTTACTACGGGATATTATTCTTCAGTACACCTACATATCATAGTACATCCTATAATATACAGGGTGTCCCATAATATGTGGGCAATCTCCCGGATTTGGGTAAATTTCGTAAAAATAAATGAAAAAATAGCTATAAAATTAATTCCTCAGAGACACCCCTACAAAGATATTAGCTGTTGAAGTTGAGGGTTGAAAATCAATTTTTTGCAATAACTTTTTTATTTCTTGACCGATTTTGATCATTTTTGGTTTTATTTTGTATTATTTTGCACTGTTTAGAATAGTGTTTCATAATCTTTGGTAGCACATACATAGACCTCGGGATGGCATAACCCCCTCATTCACTTGAAAGAAAACAATAAAAATAATAATTTTACAGTTTTTTAAGGTTAATTTTCTTTTTATTTGACATTTTTTACATGAAAAATGTATCTTTATTTATTTCGATAGAGCGAACCGTTATCGAGATAAACGTCCTTCTAATAGGTGATGCGTCGCAGGAACTTTCTAAATTTCAAGTAAATTTTAACAAGATTGCTGACCTTTGACAGTAAATTGAGCAGGAAACAAAACAATAACTTAATTAAATACACGTCAAATAGTGTCAAAGATTTTATTTCATGCAGATTCAATTCTAACTGAGTTTAAAATGAGTTACAAAAACGCTGAATACGCAGAAAATCAGTTAGAATTGAATCTGCATGAAATGAAATCTTTGACACTGACGTGTATTTAATTAAGTTATTGTTTTGTTTTCTGCTCAATTTACTGTCATAGGTCAGCCATCTTGTTAAAATTTACTTGAAATTTAGAAAGTTCCTGTGGCGCATCACCTATTAGAAGGACGTTTATCTCGATAACGGTTCGCTCTATCGAAATAAATGAAGATACATTTTTCATGTAAAAAATGTCAAATAAAAAGAAAATTAACCTTAAAAAACTGTAAAATTATTATTTTTATTGTTTTCTTTCAAGTGAATGAGGGGGTTATGCCATCCCGAGGTCTATGTATGTGCTACCAAAGATTATGAAACACTATTCCAAACAGTTCCAAATAATACAAAATAAAACCAAAAATTATCAAAATCGGTCAAGAAATAAAAAAGTTATTGCAAAAAAATGATTTTCAACCCTCAACTTCAATAGTTAATATCTTTGTAGGGGTGTCTCGGAGGAATTAATTTTATAGCTATTTTTTCATTTATTTTTACGAAATTTAGCCAAATCCAAGATATTGCCACATATTATGGGACAGCCTGTATACCTTTTCTTAAATATTTTTTTTGTTAAATTTGAATGCCTTCTGGATGTTCTTTAATCTTGGGTACAAATATTACGAAATGCATTATTGACAGATAACATTTTATCATTGCTATCTACGTTCATAGATGTCAATGTTTATCAATCAGTCAATCACTTTTGACAGTGTTGACATTTTGAATTTTGATTTTGATATACTTAATACTTATTATTAGTTGCGGTTGTGGACTCTTTTCCAGCTTTTCTGACTTTCTTTCTCTATAATTTTTCATTTTATGCATTTTAGTCATTTTACTTTTACTTCAGTACTGCAAGGGTGAGGTGCTGAGGTGGAGGTGATTGACAATATTTATTTCACGTGGAGAAGTTACTCAGAGCTGGGGTTTTACGTTTTATACTTGTGACGTTGCAGTGAGAAATTCCTTATCAGCTCCCAGTAAGTACAACGAACTAGGAGAAATATCAATTCAGTATTCAGTCTGAGAGTTGCTCCCCGCCGCAGTAGGTCTAGTCCTAGTCACCTCTTTATCTTATCACTATCCGTCCGCCCATAAAATCATTGATCGGTCGACGGTTTGGCCAGTCCGCAGCCGCAGGCGTCAGCTACGCTCATATACATTATTACAGAACTGAACTGATCGATTTATTTATAATCATTGTAGGCGGCACTGCTTGGCACCGGACACCGGACGAGTGCATCGCTTGTTGCACTTTATTAACACAAAGGACAGTAAAGGGACGTCAAGATGGGGTCCCTGTTCCGCAGCGCCGAAATGACGCTGTGTCAGCTCTTCCTGCAAAGTGAAGCGGCCTACGCTTGTGTCTCCGAGCTCGGGGAGCTGGGCTTGGTGCAGTTCCGGGACGTAAGTACCCAATAATGATTTAATCGACAGCCCCCTTATTTCGCTCCACTCTCCCATTTTTCAGCTCAATCCCGACGTGAACGTGTTCCAACGCAAGTTTGTGAACGAGGTGCGAAGGTGCGACGAGATGGAGCGCAAGCTGCGCTACTTGGAGAAAGAGATCCGGAAGGACGGCATCCCGATGCTGGACACGGGCGAGAACCCCGAGGCCCCGCAGCCACGCGAGATGATCGACCTCGAGGCCACTTTCGAGAAGCTGGAGAACGAGCTCCGGGAGGTCAACCAGAATGCCGAGGCGCTGAAGAGGAACTTTCTCGAGCTCACCGAGCTCAAGCAAATTTTGCGTAAGACTCAGGTGTTCTTTGACGAGGTGAGTTGATGAGTTTGGTCTCGATGTTCTCCACTTACACACTGTCACAATGTTCCTATGTAAAATGTTGATAGGTAGACTGGTACACTTAAACATTCCTCTTCACGTTTTGACATAATAATAATAATAAACAAACATTTATCATGATAAGTTTGTAGATAGCAGATAGTTTTAATAAAGCAAGCGACACTTTTCATCTTTACAAAAATTGTAATTATATTGTGATAAGGATATAATTATCATTGATTGATAGATAGGTTATTAGTTAGAGTTAGGGTATAGATTGATAGGTTGTAGATGTCTCCCTACCTATCGTGATTATCACCTAGCATGACGTCACTATCGCACTCACTGCAGCACCAGTACCGGCACTGTCACTCAGCAGGGCTGTTCGATGAAATTGGGTTAGAAAAAGGCACGGTAAAAGCAATATTTATTGCAGATCTTAAACATATCTGAAGATGTTGGGGCACATCTGTTACATTTTCTGTAACAAAAATCATGTTTTTTGATGATTGAAGATAATATACAGGGTGATTCAAAATTCAGTGCAAAGATTTTAAGGGCGTATTTAGCAGCCAAAAATAAGAAGTTTTTTTCATATAATCGTATGTCCTGACTTGCTTCGTTTTCTAGATACAGGGTGTAAATTCTGAAAAAAAAATCGATTTTTATCAATTTCTCAAAAACCTCTCAGACGATTTAAATAAAATTTTATAGACTTATTTGTTGTCATAAGGGCCTTCCTTTGATGGGAATATTTTTTTATGTAATTGTCATCTAGGCTAAGTAAAATTTTAAAAATAAATTAAATGAATCTCAATAATCGATGTGAATTTATTACTTGTTTTAATAGGGCCTGGCACAGATTTTGATTTTTTTCTCGGAAACAATGCTAGATGCGAGTAAAGCCAAGAGGCAAGAAAATTACATTATTGACCGCTTAATCTAAAAAATATATAAATTGTCAAAAGAGCAGTGGCGTACCATAATTTTACCTATAAGTTTCAAGTAGGTAGCCCCCTGAGACGCCACTGGAATTAATAAATTTATGTTATTCAGGATATACGATTATATGAAAAAAATTTCTTTTTTTTGGCTGGTAAATACGCCCTTAAAATCTTTGCACTGAATTTTGAATCACGCTGTATTTCTGATTGGTTAATATATTTATGCAAGTTATAGCAAGGTTTGTTGTTTCATATGGGAATTACCCAGACGCGCCCTAAGAATTTTTTTTTTTTGTGACACATAGATATTGGTTTGAAGCTATAATTTGGTAATTTTAAATAATTAAGAAATACTATTCATTGAATCTGGAATCTCCGATGACTTTAACATTTTTTTTATACCTTTTCAACTTGAACTTGGCAATAATAATCAATTTCAAATTAGGAATAAGCAAAGTAAAATGGAGAATAAACAAATTCTAATTGAGAATAATCATTTTGAAATTGGGAACGATAAATCTCACATTGGTATTCTCACAATAATTAATTTCAATTTGGAACTTCATACATATGTACTTGAGAATAATTATTTTCAATCAAACAGAATTTATAAGTTTTTAATGACACAAGCGTTTTAATTTTTTTTTCTGGTTGTTTGATTTGACTTTTTGGGTGTTTCAATATGAAATTGACTATAATTATTCCCAATTTGAAATTATTGCTTAGTCCCAATATGAAGTTGTTGATTCCCAATTGGAAGTTGAAATATAGATGATTAGTAATTGCGACAATATTTTATTTAAATTGTTTCATATAAACATTAAATATTTCCCAACATGATATTGATAATAATGAATCATCATAGTAAAATTTGTATTGTCTGCATATTACTGCTAACAAGCTGTTCTTCAAATCAACACTACCCAAGCTGTTGATAAGCAATAACACAGGAACAAATACATCACAGTTCTAGTCATATTTTTTATTCTACAGTGTGACCCATTTGTTCTTGAAACACCCTGTAGAATCTTAATTTATGGTGCGATTTTAAAGAAATTTCTTTTAAATCATAGAGCTTGATAAACTATATTTTGGGAGCAAAAAGCGTCTCATTCCTACAAAATCCAAGGCCTACTAGATCAGTGTTTACTTGTAAAATCTCAAAAATTCAAATTAGCGATTTAAAAAAAAAAACTGGGCACGCCACAGGATTCACCAGCCCTCATAACGGTACTGTACTAAATTTTATTGGAAATGTCAGAGTAATAAGGATCTTGCAGTTATTTTAGAAATTCATAATAATACTCCGAATTTTTATAAATAAATTTGAAAAAGGTCAAAAGCTATCATAAGTAAAATTAAAATTAAAAAAAGTAAAAAAAAAAGAAAAAAAGAAAAAATAATAATTAATAAAAATAAATAAATAAATAAATAAAAAATTATAATTAAAAAATTAAAGTACCTACATTATCACCAACTAGACGTACAATTTCTATTTTGTCTCTCTTGACCTTTTCGAATAAATTAATGAAAATTTGGAGTTCTATTATGAATTTCTAAAATAACTGCAAGATCCTTATTACTCTGACATTTCCAATAAAATTTAGTACAGTACCGTTTTGAGGGCTGGTGAATCCAGTGGCATGCCCAGTTGTTTTCTAAAAAAATCGCTAATATGAATTTTTGAGATTTTACAAGTAAACACTGATCTAGTAGGCCTTGGATTTTGTAGGAATGAGACGCTTTTTGCTCCCAAAATATAGTTTATCAAGCTCTATGATTTAAAAGAAATTTCTTTAAAATCGCACCATAAATTAAGATTCTACAGGGTGTTTCAAGAACAAATGGGTCACACTGTATAAATAATATCAAGTCAATATAATGTTAATTTGATTTCAAAATTCACTTTTTTACATTTTTTGTTCCTAGTCTTATTGTTTTAATCATTTGTTACAAGTTTAGGGTATTCTCAACTAAAAGGTCCCATTAGTAAAAAATGTGTGTTGCTTGCACAATGTAAACCTAAAGCTTCATTTTTTAGGAAGTAAATCATTTTATAGAATATTTCTGTTCTTGTATGTCTGGTCACTTTTTACTCGATTTGACAATATTTATTTTACATTTATTGTTCCATTTCATCATACCTACATACATTGAAATATTAATTTGGCATCGTTTTGATTATTCGATCTTTGCTAATCTATAGCCAGTCTATCAGTTTTTACACCTAGAAACAAAAATTCGATAATAATTATGGTAATTCCTTCTCATTATTGTGATAATTAATAGTTCCAACATGTTTTTTCGAATAAGTAAAGAATCAAATCTAGCGGACATTTATTATTAGCGATGCGTTGAGGAAAAAGAAAAATAAACAGAAAATAGCAAGAGGTAGTTGATTAAAAAAATAAACAGAGATTTCAATGCAATTATTGTAATAAGTATTTATTTTTATAAGGCCTCAGAAAACATTGCTGCCATGTCTTTTTCTAAATGAAAAATATTCCCGAATCGACAGCCCCGACTGTTAGCCTTTTAATCGTTAACCAAACGTTATGATCGGCTTTTTCAAGAGAGAAAAAGCGGTTCATGTCGATTGGTTCATCGATATTGGTATGATGTTGACGATGAATAATGTGCTGACTGGCCTGGCACATGAGATGCTGTATTTACTGTGCTGCGCGCAGTATAGCGAGATATAGATAGAGAGATACCCGATGCTGATGTCTGTTGATGTTGCCGGCGGCGCCGCAGGACGTCCCCGGGGGCCCCCAGCGTGCCGAGCCAGCCGTCTCCAGCCACTTCCTCTTCTTGTAAGTCGTCAGTTGTTACCGCTCCACTTTGAATACAGCATCTCACCACTTAACACAGCATGCGGTCATTTATCTGCCCGTCTTGACCGATCGGTAGACCATCATTATTATTGAACTAACCTTCTTATTAATAATAACCGTGTTTGTATCTTAACAATAACTATTTAGGTATTTTACTGCTGTAATTACGATTCTGTGTTGTTGTGTTTGTAATGAGCTGTGATAACTTTTGACTCACATAACTTGTATGTGTAACTTTTTTACTTTTACGGCTGGTTGGTCAATGTCAATACCTGTTGAACTGTTAGAACGACAGACGACAGGTACAGTGATCGAGGTCTGGCGTTGCCTTTTCCTCGTTTTTTTTTTACCTAATCATGATGAGCTATCCGTTTACCTGATTCCTGGCTTTCGATCGCTTCTCCATTGATTATCCTGCTAAGTTTAACCCGACTGGAACCTGTCAATTTTAGTTACTTTTCGTAGTAACTGCATGCATATTTATTTCATTACACACTATTTATTAGATTATTAATATTATGTTAATACTTGGTTACATTTACATTAATTACCAGTACTGGTACTACACTTCCTTTATCTTTTGCACAGGTTGTTTGTTAGGTATAACGTATAACATAATCTGATACCTTTCCTCTTTTGTCGAGGAAAATTTAAAACGAAAGTTACAATAAATTAATATTTTCCTCTACGTGATAATGACAAACACCTTGTACTTATCTCTTATTTATTTGTTTTGTTTTGGTATGTATTGGAATTATAATTATTAGAACTTAGAACAACCCCTGACCACGTACGTACTTAGTCTTATTTTATTGCTAACCGGTGTCCTGGCACTACTACTTTTGTTTGGTTTGGGAGTTTTTTTTTTTTTTGTTATTTTGGTTAGTTGATCAATGCATGATATCAGGTAGCCACAGTGCTTCTATCACCGCTGACGCGTCGGACGTCCTCGCACGCGTCCGGCGCGTCAATGGGTGGCGTCCCTGCTACCATAATTCCTCATCCGCCTCTCTCCCCCAACGTTCGCGGTGTCGGTGTCGGTGCCGTTGTCGCCACTAAACCGAGCTGGTGCTGGTGGTCGGGGCTTGCTCTAATAACCTCCGCTCGCCTAACCGACCCGCATATCCTTGCGCGCTGACACGCCACGCCAGGCCCCGGACTCATTTGCCGCCGCCTCCAATGCCGTCTCTGCTTCTTGGCGCCGCCGCCAGATGGCCGACCCGTCCAGGGAGGAGGAGCAGGTCACTCTGCTAGGCGAGGAGGGATTACGTGCCGGCGGGCAGCAGGCCCTCAAGCTCGGGTAATTATCCAACCTCTTGTCCACCCTGGTGGTCGTCCTTGCAGCAGCACACCTAACACCCGCAGTCCCCCCGCTACCTACCGCCGTACCTGTACCACCAACTTTCATCATGAGCTACTGTTTGATGCACTGTTTTATTTAATAAGAGCATGCGTGTGTTGTCTTTTACCTGGATGATGTAACTTTTGTTATATGATTAATTAATGAATTTGAATGTCGGTGATTCTAATTTTATTGTATGTATTGTTACGAAACTCATTTTATTTATAAAAAATAACAAATAACTTACAATACTTTAAAACAATTATTTTCAGTCTTTATTTACTTTACAATAATCTCAAAATTAAAATAACCTACTACTGTCTCAGCACTAAACACAACTCCTCTCTTTTACGCTCGCAAATTGCACTGATAGTCAATTGGCACTCCTCTAACTGAACTGTCTCACTTCACATTCCAAACTACTCGCAACTGTTCACTTAGTAGCCTTCTTATTATTATCATCAGAAAATTGAAACTATCAATTATAAATAATTTCAAAATGAAAAAATCCCCCGATTTCAAATTCAGTTTTTGTATGTTGAACGTTTTCATTTTGTGTGTTTGCATTTGTGTAAAAGTGTGTAATTATCCTGCATGTTACCTGGCACTAGACTGTTTCCTTGCTTCCTACTAACGCACTAACCTCGGGGGCTCCTATTTAGCCCCCACCATCTCGTAGCAGTTAGTGTGTTCATGCTAGGTCACTGTTCGTCTCCCCCCCCCCCTACATCGCCAAACAATGGTGTTCCCCTAGTTGTAGATTCAATGTACTCTGCTTTATGTCAGCTTCCTTTACCTTATGTATAATCACTGAGGGATGGCAGTCGTGGTGGGCGCGGGTGATGCTCGCCAGGCAAACCCCGTGCTCCCTGCCTTTCCTCTGACCGGTGCATGTGTGATTGTCCAGCACGAAGGCGGTGCCGGCTCCATAAGCAGCGAGTCCATGACCCGGGCCCTCATCAGCGATGACTCGATGGCGCGTCGCAGCGTCTTGGGCGCCGTGCAGCTCGGGTATGTATGCCTACGTTCGCCCCCTCAGTGCTCCCGCTTTTGCGCGCCTCTGCTAGAGACCTTTCTTGTCTATTTCCGTCCCGCCGCTTGAAGTTGTGCTGTCAAGGACGATGGGCGCTTTGAGGGTCCGTTCCCTTTCTCCCCCCGTACTGCCGGATAACCTCCATCGTATCTATGGGGGAGGCGTTCCGGTAACCTTATAATTTTTCTTTACACAGTTTCGTTGCCGGAGTGATCCTGAGGGAGCGCATCCCGGCGTTTGAGCGGATGCTGTGGCGTGCTTGTCGCGGCAACGTTTTTCTCAGACAAGCGGAAATCGAGACTCCCCTCGAGGACCCGTCTAGCGTGAGTATTTCTTTCTGTGTATTACCGCAAGGAGCTATTATTTTTCAATTTCGACTCGTCAGGGTGA
Organism: Malachius bipustulatus; assembly: GCA_910589415.1. NCBI lineage: Eukaryota > Metazoa > Arthropoda > Insecta > Coleoptera > Melyridae > Malachius > Malachius bipustulatus. The sequence goes on from OU342633.1 coordinate 42,001,262, forward strand.
CAATGTCTACAAGTCGGTGTTCATCATCTTCTTCCAAGGAGACCAGCTGAAGACCCGTGTGAAGAAGATCTGTGAAGGTTTTCGCGCGACACTCTACCCTTGCCCGGAGCTGCCCACCGACAGACGGGAAATGGCGATGGGCGTGATGACGCGCATCGAGGACTTGAACACCGTGCTCGGACAAACGCAGGACCATCGCCATCGCGTGCTCGTAGCCGCCGCCAAAAACATAAAAAACTGGTTCGTGAAGGTGCGCAAAATCAAGGCCATCTACCACACTCTCAACCTGTTCAATCTCGATGTCACTCAGAAGTGCCTGATCGCTGAGTGTTGGGTGCCCGTCCTGGATCTGGAGAACATCCAGTTGGCTCTGAGGAGAGGCACTGTAAGTAATTTATAGCAATCGGAGTTATTTTTGCATTTTTACTAACTTTTTGAAGTCAACAAAAATCAAGTAAAGAGGTATTTGTGTTGTTATCTTCAGAAGGGGTAAAAGAACTAATATTTCCCAACATATTACTTGAAGATTGCAATATAATATAACTTTTAAAACAATCTATTATTTTCAGTCTCGATTTATTTACATTACAATAACGTCCAAATAATTAATTAATTAACCACTTTTTCTTCCTTTTTACTCTTACTTCTGTCTAAAATCCTTCTCTCTTCCACTGCCACTGTATCTCTGTCTCAACACTGTCTGCTTACTAGCCTTCTTCTTCGTAACTTTTCTTCTGGTCTCACTTCCGTAACATTCAAAACTGTACTGACTCTTCGTGATATTGGCGCTCTTTTATATGCCATGATGGGTGACGTAAGTGACTTTCTAGATCTAGAACGTCATCAATAAATCAGAACAGATTTTTTATTTCATCACAACTGAAGAATGGTTCTTACAACCACATTCTAAATTCGAATAACCCAGAATCTAGAGATACGAATAACAAGAAGAACAGATGTTTATAACCCCACTTCTTATTTTTATCATTGTGACATGATAATAAACAAATCAATTCAATTGATAGACTGAATATTTGATTGTTTTCGACAGGAACGAAGCGGATCGAGCGTGCCGCCAATCCTGAATCGGATGGACATCGCGGAGGATCCGCCGACGTACAATCACACCAACAAATTCACGAGCGCTTTTCAGACACTGATCGACAGCTACGGCGTCGCGTCGTACCGCGAGATGAACCCGGCCCCGTACACCATCATTACGTTCCCGTTCCTGTTTGCCGTCATGTTTGGAGATTTGGGTCACGGTCTCGTGATCGCCCTATTCGGTGCGTGGATGGTCCTCAAAGAGAAGCCGCTGGCCGCGCAAAAGTCTGACAACGAGATCTGGAACATCTTCTTTGGCGGTCGCTACATCATCTTATTGATGGGGCTGTTCTCGATGTACACAGGTTTCATATACAACGACGTCTTCAGCAAGTCTCTGAACGTGTTCGGTAGCAACTGGCGCATCTCGAACCTTACCAAGCAGTACGTAATCGATCTCAAGGGCACGTACATGTTGAACCCGGCCTCCGACGACTACTACAAGTATCCTTATCCCGTCGGAATGGACCCGATCTGGCAACTGGCCAAGAACAAGATCATTTTCCAGAACTCTTTCAAGATGAAGATTTCGATAATTCTCGGCATCATTCACATGCTGTTCGGTGTCTCAATGAGCCTCTTCAATAACTTATACTTTCGCAATAAGCTGAACATTCTTTGCGAATTCATCCCGCAAGTGATATTCTTGGTGTTCCTGTTCTTGTACATGGTACTTCTGATGTTCATAAAATGGTTCACTTACTTCCCAACAGATGACCGTAAGTATACTCTTATATGAACAACACTACTAGTTCTCTTTGAAATTCCATCCCGCAGCACAAGAGGAATTGTACAGTCCCCACTGCGCCCCGTCTGTGCTGATCACCTTCATCAACATGGTGCTCTTCAAGCCACCCACTCCTAACCCCCCCTGCGATGCAATGATGTACGCCGGGCAGGATATACTGCAGAAGTTGCTGGTGGTGTGCGCCTTGCTCTGCGTGCCATGGATGCTGCTCGCCAAGCCCGTGATGGTGATCCTCGAATCTCGCAAGCCGCCGCACTCGCTCTCTCACCAGCAGATGCAACAGCAGTCGGGCTGGATGGAGAACGGCGATGCGGCCGTCCATCAAGGAAACGACGGAACTCAAGGAGTGAATCCCGCTCCTCCTGCCGGGCACTCCGATGACGACTTGAGTGAGATGTTCATACACCAGGTGAGCATCTTCTCATTAGTTTAGTCTCTACTTCTACTACAAGTTGATTTATTTTTAGGGCATACATACAATCGAGTACGTGCTTGGCTCTGTCTCACATACAGCCTCGTATCTCCGATTATGGGCGCTTTCGTTAGCTCATGCACAGCTTTCCGAGGTTCTCTGGAATATGGTACTGAAGAAAGGGCTGGGTGTGAACAGCTGGGCAGGTGGTATTGTCCTTTACCTAATCTTTGCAATGTGGGCTACCCTTACAGTCTCCATCTTGGTTCTCATGGAGGGTCTCTCTGCTTTCTTGCACACCCTGCGTTTACATTGGTTTGTATTATTTATTTATGAACGAGTAAGTCATACGGTTTTGAGAACACGTTTCTGTTACAGGGTGGAGTTCCAAAGCAAGTTCTATTCTGGATTGGGTCACGCCTTCCAGCCCTTCTCGTTCGAGTGTATTCTCGACTCAGCCTCTCAGACGACGGAGGTCGAGTAAACCTTTGGGGAAAATTCCTTCCCGGTTCTCATAAAGGTGCAACGAGGCTGAAGTAGATCCTTTACTATTTATGGAATGTTTATCTCAAATTTTTATTTTTTTACATTTCAGTTTCTCTATTACTCGGAATATATTATTATAATATTGAATGTCCTAAAGCAAATCTATTACTCGGAATATATTATTATAATATTGAATGTCCTAAAGCAAATATAGCCATATTTATAGTTAGTTAGGTGTCACATGAAATGCAAGAGCTCGACTTAAATAAATGTATTAGAAGAATTATTGTCAATATAGAGCTTTATGTGCTGCATTAGTTGTTTTATTGAATTAACTGTGGAGGATTAACTTCTTTTTCAGTAAGTATGATGAACTACTGTCAAATAAATTGTAACCGATTTATATATGACATACCATATCTTCTGTCTCCCTGTTCCTTGGTATATCGCCAAAGTCTATTTTTTTGCTCATTCTTTTTATTGCTGACACTGGAGTCTCAAGGTCAATTTTTTTTTCATTTTTCAAGGTCCATTTTGGAAGAGAGCAAATTCCTCTGGAAAATATAATGTTCAAAATGTTTTGGCGGATAGCTCGCCAATTTTTTTTCCAAAAACTATTCCCATAAAGTTTGTACTTCTGGTTTTCTTCTAAATAACTGCCAACAGACTCTCAACGCGCCACACCCTTACCAAAGAAAGTCCATAAATGGTACATTGCAAAAACAAATACAGCCCTGAATGGGGGCCTAAAAATTCTTTGATACTGCCCATTCTCCATAGGTGGTCTTTGAGTGTGCCGAGATACCCCCTGAGAAATTTCAACCGGATCGGTGCAACTTTCAGACACTTGGACTGTTTTCTAGGCTACGACATTCCCAAAAAATGATACTTCTCGGCCCGGTAATGGATCCTGTTTATTTTCAATAGAGGCTTCGCGGAACCGTGCACCGTTTTTATCGAGCTCCTATGGCGAAAAATTGAGACTAGAGTGTTTTTGTTGGAGTCGCGAGACGCCGCGCACAGACAGAAAGACCGGGTGACGGATAAAATCGTGGGGAGTTGAGATTTAGCTCGATTGAAATTGTGCACGGCCCCACAAAGCCTATTGAAAATGAGCGGGATGCGTTATTTTTTCGAGCTTTTTCAGGAATAGCCTAGGAAACACTCTCTGACTGTCTGAAATTTTTATATCAGGTTGAAATTTCACCGTGGGTACCTCTCAGCACCTCAAAATACAACCTATTAAAAATGGGCTGGATCCTACAATTTTAAGCTTAAACCCCCTTTCAGGGCAGTTTATATTTTTTGCACCGTACCACCTATATATCCTGGCTTTTCTCAGTAAAAGGGTGTGACATGGCGAGATTCTGTTCGTACAGTTATTTAGGAGAAGAATTCTCGTACAAACTTCATAGGAATAGTTTTTTTGGAAAAAGTTGGACCACCAAAAATATAGGAACGTTGGTTTTCCTGAGAAATTTGCCCTCTTAAAAAATGGCCGCCACTAGAGGCACAGGTCTCACTTTTGACATTCATGACAAAGTGCAGTATAGGTAGTTCGTCATCTGGGTCTGGTCCAATACTTGACAAAATATGATATTGCGCAGGTCATTTGACGTCACTGGATCTCTCTCACTTTTCCATTCGTTCTGAATTAAGGAAATGTTGAATACCTAGTTTAAGGTATTTAGTAGAGTGTTAATAATAATTAGTTTATTTGGCGTTAATATTCGATATACAAGTACTGTTGAACAATGTGTTGTGCTCTGTACAATTGTAATATAGCGATAATAACAGAGCAAAATATAAGACCGATAATGTGATTTTTCGTTTTCCGCGAGTGAACCAATAATGTTAAGATAGGCATAGCAAAACGCGTGCATGTTCTCAAGACAAAATAAATAAATACAGCAAATGCCACAGTGTGTTAGTGCTAGAATAAAAAATGTGGTCTTAATAAAATTTATATTAGTGTACGAATTTTTATTTCTGAATTCTGACTAGCATCAGATGCGGCAAGCATAACTGCAATGCAAAACTGGTCTCGGAAGGAGGGAAAACGGGCAGTTTGTTTGCGAGACCGGGAAGGCCATGAGTACCAGGACAAAAATGCAGGTCTGGTGCGGTGCTGGTGTTACATCCGCAGTAGTCTGAATTATAAAAGGATAGGCGACGCATCGCTGTTGTTTCCTCGGATTCGTATTATTTTATAAACAATAAATCGTTATGTTATTTTAACAAGTGTTTAATAATTATTTTCCTTATACCTATTTCGTTCGGCAGAAATATTACCTACGACATTGGATAAAAAATATTCACATTTCAATAACCTTACTCCTACTATTCTGGCCTGATTGCATTATTGCATTGAATATGATGTGATGAGTATTGCATTCTATTATGTTACTTAAAGTGAGGATATTTAATACAAACTGCCTTGCTAAATGAGCAATTGTAGGTAGGTATCTATAATAATTTAATAAAATACTCGAACAAAACCTTCAAAAGCTGAATTCGTCCAAGCACAAGTCAATACAAATTCAAATTTCGTGCGCTTATGGGATCCACTGACGTCATTGTGCCGATTTGATGAAAATAAGACCGCCTAGTATCATATAGGTATATGTATGTAGGTATCTTGTATGGATTACAATCACCACAGTGACGTCACACGCAGAACAAACGAGTTGTTTGAATGGTTTTATAATTAATTTTTCCTGTTGTGTTTTTCCAACTATCTTTGAGATTTTAAATAATTGATTAAGGTAATATTTAAGCGATATTTAACTACCTACTGACTATAGTTTTAAAATGATTGGCAATAAGGTAGGTATGAAAATGTATAATGAATGAAGTTAAAACTTTAAAATGAAAGGCCAACAATTTGGTATTTTTTACTAAACCATAGGATCCAAAGCCACATATTATTGAATTAATCATAATTGTTATCATACTACAAAAATACTTAATTATTTTTTGAAGTTTAGAAAAATTATTCCTATACCATCTTTTTAATTTTAGCTTTTTTAGCTCAAATCTACTGTTTAAGGCTTGAGAAAACTTAAACTTTAAGAAAAAAATAGCACAGCCAATTCTAATTTAAAAATATCTAAAATGAGATAAAGACGAAGAAACTTGAATAATTTTACAAAAAATTCAATGGCCATGGATTTAGTGGGTAAATGAGCATCATGGCCGTCGTAACTTCACTAGACCGCGTCAAATTTTTTTTTTAGGTTAGGTGCCTGTCAAGTTTGCATTTCCCAGGTCCGGGTCCCAGTATGGTCAAGTCAAGTCAATCAATTGAACTTGAAGAAAGATAAGATAACATAAACGACCTTCTACCTTTTCCATCAAATTCCAGTGCAACTCTATACGCTGTACGTCATTATTGTATTTGTTTTGCTGTTGTTAGCCAATTCAGATTCACTTCACCTTTGCCAGCTTTGCCTATCATCATTCCTCCTTTGGAGCAATTTAGAGGTAAGTGTTTTGATACGCATCTTGTATGTGGTTTGTTTAGACACGTTGCATTATTATTCGCCTCTTCTTCACTAATCACCTGTTGAACTTTTGACTGTTTTAATTGTCCATTAAGAGATTTGAACTTAAATAGATATTTCCAGACAGCAGGAGCTAATTTGTATTATTCCAGTGTTCATAAGTGAGAGGTGATTGTCTTCCACCTTGTTGGATCAAAGTTCAAAGTCAACTGAGATTCCTTCCATTGCTGAAATACCAAGTTACTTTTACTCTTTTACAACAACAGAAGAGACTGACTGAAGAATGTCGAACAAACCTAAGCAGGTCTGCATTATTGGCAGCGGTAACTGGTAAGTTTACTATGTTTTATTTTCATCTGCACCCTTTCTAAATCTTTTTGGATGTCCTTTAATTCGTACTGTTGTATAAATAAAGTTGATTTGATTCTTCAGGGGATCTGCTATTGCAAAAATTGTGGGAGCGAACGCTGCCAAACTGCAGAATGTCGACAGCCGTGTCACAATGTACGTGTACGAGGAGATGGTGAACGGACGCAAGCTCTCAGAGATTATCAATGACACTCACGAGAATGTCAAGTATCTGCCTGGACATAAGCTCCCTTCCAATGTCGTGAGTGCCTATCAATTAAAATTTTAAATAAATTTGACTTTTTTTAATAAAACCGTAACGATATGCATTTAATAGGTAGCAGTGCCAGATGTAGTTGAAGCGGCGAAAGACGCGGACATCATGATCTTCGTAGTCCCGCACCAGTTCATCCGAACGATCTGCTCGACACTCCTGGGCAAGATCAAGCCAACCGCGGCCGCTCTCTCCCTCATCAAAGGCTTCGATCAGGCAGCCGGCGGCGGTATCGATCTCATCTCGCACGTGATCACCCGTCAACTGCGCATCCCCTGCTCCGTGCTGATGGGCGCCAACTTGGCGGGCGAGGTGGCCGACGGCCAGTTCTGCGAGACCACCATCGGCTGCAGAGACCTGACCCTGGGGCCCGTACTTCGTGACCTTCTCCAGACAGAAGACTTCCGTGTCGTCGTGGTCGACGATGTGGACACAGTCGAGGTGTGCGGCGCCCTCAAGAACATTGTCGCCTGCGGGGCGGGCTTTGTGGACGGTCTCGGTCTCGGCGACAACACCAAGGCCGCCGTCATCCGTCTCGGACTGATGGAGATGGTCAAGTTCGTGGATGTCTTCTATCCGGGCGGGAAGCTGCAGACGTTCTTCGAGAGCTGCGGGGTCGCCGATCTGGTGACGACGTGTTACGGGGGGCGCAATCGGCGGGTCTGCGAGGCCTTTGTGAAGACCGGCAAGTCCATTAAGGAGCTCGAGCAGGAGATGCTCGGCGGGCAGAAGCTCCAGGGACCGTTTACTGCGCACGAAGTTAACTTTATGCTCAGAAACAAGGATATGGAAAGCAAGTAGGTGTTGATTTTATTATTTTCATTTAAGGTTTTATTATTTATTTTATTTATTTTGTTTTAATTCCTCAGGTTTCCTCTGTTTACGGCAATCCATCGGATTTGCACCGGTACACTGGCTGCTCCCGATTTTATCAATTGCATCCGACACCACCCAGAGCACATGTAAGCCTTTCATCAGGTCTTCTCGGCGGGTTTCCACCGCATGCCTCTTGCATGACTGATTTACCTAATTACCTAATCGGTCCTAGCATTGTCTTCCATTTTTATTCTGTTTTTAATCTATTAACTGGTTGTTTGATTTTTTTAAATAACTTTCAGAGTATTTAATAATGACCGACTTATACTTGTAGGTATAAAACATATATTTAAATTGCCATATAACAAAGGGACCACTTTCATGTGCCTTATTGATAATTAGATAGAGAATTCTATCTAATATAGCATTAAAGCTATAATAGCACATGTTAGACATATCATTGATAGCATAAGCATATTATTAATTAATTATCATGATGATAGTAAATACCTAAAAAAATTAGAGGTAGACAATGTTGTAGCTTAGATCATGATTCATTCCTATTTACATAATGTTATAACCTTATACAGAATCTATTTTTAAATTTTAAATGTTGAAGTATAAATTTTATATATATATATGGTTAAAAAATGTTTTATATTTTAATAACAATATTAATCTGAGTGTGGAGTGCATGTAAATCTAGAATGAATGTCGATTGGTAATATAGAATCAATCAGTAGATTTGTTGTGTTCAGTTATGTCTTCCTTATGTTCCAGCTATATCCCGAAACACCTCACCTTCCAGTGATTCGTTCCCACTCAATCCAGTCTTTGCAGTCTCCAGTCCTGTGTGATTTGTTTTGTGATTTCCCCGACACATGTTCCACAATAGTCATTTTCTATGTGTTTTAGGGCCGGTCAGGGCTCCCCGTCAGCACTGAAATCAAAGCTCTAACCTAATGGGTAGCCCTCCTGTACAGTCGCAAGCCCACCCATCTGTGATTCATACCAAACCAACAATTAATTAATATCGATACTTTGATACTTACTTAAAGGACAAATAAATCATGAATTTGTTCATTGTTTTATTCACGCTTTTTTTTCGTTCATGTGCATGCTTTTGCATCATTTAGTTGAAAAAAAATCATGTGTAATGTTCATAGTAGTAGATCTGGACAGTCATATCATGAAGAAAATAAATTCATATAACAAAAGGATTAATGCAAGAAAGGGAAGAAACTAATCCAGCAAGAAGTTATCATGTTTAAGAAGATTTTAATATTACAGGGTCAAATCTTCTTCAGATTAGGAGAAAGATGTTCCAGCTGTTATGTATCATGACTCTTCTGAGAGAAAATCTACAATCAATTATTAATTTACGCCCATATTCACAAATGGGATGGAGATACACTGTTTAGATGCACTAGAATTAGATAGATAATACAAAAATTATCGTTTGTGAATATGGGCCTTAAGTATTATGTATATGGGATATAAAATAACGAATTATGTATTTTATAAAACATTTGTATTAGGAGTAGACAGAAGTAGTAATATTTTTTCACTGCATGTGTTTATTTTCGCTGTTGTGTAAAAAATTTGTATTTATATTAAAATTTCTTGAAAGAGCCAGTTGAATTTAAAATTAATTAGTGAGGATACTTCTAAATCGATGTACTTAATCTGTCAGGTAAGGAAAATCAAATCTAGGGATAGCGGGTAAGCAAGTGGAAGAGAACTGTAGGTACTGTAGCTTATTTGGAGCTGGAAACCTGCTCGAGCCGTTTGACAAATTATATACAAGTAGGTATGACAGTATGGTCTAATTAGATGAAATATTTTTCAAATTAGAGGTATACTTAGGTACCTGATGATTCTAGTGAGGTCAAAACATTTTTTGAAAAAAAAAAGAATAAAATAGCCGGTACAGTTAACTTCAAATGAGCTTGATTGTAAAAAAAATTGATACCTAGTACAAAGTAACGAAACAAGATAAACAAGCAGAGACCAAAATTTTGATCTACTTACTCATCCATCAGCTTGGGCTTGTTTTCACTATTGACAATACAAGAAGAAATTGGCAAAATCTGTAATCCCCCTAATAGATGTTCAGCTGTTATGTATCATGACTCTTCTGAGAGAAAATGTACAATCAATTATTATTGATTTATGCCCTTATATTCACAAATGGGATGGATCTTATTTTCTGAGTAACACAAACAAAATGTGTGGGACAGGGTAGTGTTATCATATAGATCCATGCAGGCAGAACTCTTGTAAGTCGGTCATAAGAATTTAACATACACATTCAGTTTTGTGCAGATATAATAATATGTCCAAATGTTTAGATTTAGAATGAATTGTTTTTGAGTACTGGCAATTGCTAAAATGTACCTACTTAATTAACTACATACTTTTAATTTTGAATAGGTTAATATATTAATGCAGAGCAATAAAAATCTAAAAAAAAATCAAATTCCTAAACTGTGTCCAAGATATGAATGAACAGTACGGAGATCTCGGAAACCGTGGGAGATAAGGGTCGGTTAAATGGGGAAAACGTGGGACAAGCGAAAGGACAATATACAATGGCAGAAAGAGATTTCAAAAATTATTTTTTATCGAATTATTTTGACAAAAACAATTTTCTATTTTAGTTTTTCCTGTTTTATCGGCGTTATTATTGAAGATTGGGAAAAATTGAAACCACATTTTTATTGAAGTTTTTGACCAGCATTATTTTTGCGATGTCAGTTTTTTTTATCTGAGGATTCATATTTGCAGGGCCGGACTGAACTTTGACTTTTTAAATAGGGCCTTGAATTTTTTATTGCAACAATTGAAAGATATTATAATTCTAAATTTATTGAATGATATGCCACACGTGGTGGTTCAAACGTGTTTCCAACTATAATATAATAATTATTGACATTATCTTTTTTAATTTTAATTTTTAAGTTTAATTTCCCCTTGATACGGATCTGTGCTCTTATTAAACTTCTCGGATTCTCATGACTGTGATGAGTAGGTAATACTTTTTAATATAAGCTGCTTTGAAAATGGAAAATTACGATTTTCATTTGTTTATAATAATTATCATATTATCCTCTACTCAATTTAAAACCTAAGTACAACTGTAAAAACCATTCTAATATTGGATTTTCTCAGACAATCTAAAAAATGTACTAAATATACACGGTATCCTATTAAAAAAAAAATAGGCAATGTCGTCATTACTGAGCCATAAGGAACATATCCAGTATAATTATTACATCATTAGAAAAAAATTTAAATTATAAATTTGACCTGTTTTTGCATTTTTTTCAAAACACAAAACTAAAAGATTTCTTGGACTGTTGGACTTTTTATTTTTTTATAATAACTCATAAATCACAATAACACACACACACAATAACGAATGGTAATTACGTTTTTAAGTGTCATATTATACAGGGTGCACCATATATCCTTCTCTATATTGCTATTTCCTAACGCTAACAGTTACAGGGTCGGTTAAACAAGTCCAAAGAAGCGCAATTTTGTGGCCATCTCGAATCAGTCAAGACATAAAAAATATCTGCGACCGTTCCAGAAATATAATGAAAAATCGAGATTTCTTATTTTTTCCATATCTTTTTTATTATTGGAGATTAATAAATAATTTTTGGCATTTTAAAAATTTTCAAAGCCGACTAGATCCCAGAATTTTCATAGTCAACTTTCGTTTTTCTTATGGCTACCATATTGTTTTTTTATGTTGTTCGGTATAAAAAAATTATAAAAACTAAAAATTTAAACTTCAAAAAATAAATTTAAAAAAATTTTCTTCTTCTTTTTTCTTTACAAAAACGACAACTTTTTAGACCGAATTTCATAGATAAATTTAAAAACCATGAGGCCAGCACTATTTCGGCGTATTTTACAATCGTTGACGTTTTTCGACGATTCTTTTTAGGGTTTTCTTTGGAAAAATAAGAATAAAAATTTAAAAAAAAATTTGAAGTTAATTGATTTTCGGTTTCCATTATTTTTTTCATATCGAACGACATAAAAAAATAAATATGGTGGCCATAAGAAAAACGAAAGTTGACTGTAAAAACTCTTGGATCTAGAATAGGCCTTGAAATTTTTTGTAATTACAGATGGGTAGCTCTTGACGATTTATGTAAGCCTACAATAATAATTATTTATTAATTTCCAATAATAAGCAAGATATGGCAAAAATAAGAAATCTCGATTTTCAGTTTTTTCAGGATATTTCAGGAGCAGTCACAGATATCTTGTATGTCTTGACGGATTCGAGATGGCCACAAAACTGCTCATCTTTTCTCTAATTTAACCGACCCTGTATCTCTTAGCGTTCCGGAGATCGCAATATAGAGAAGGAAATGTATATGGTGCACCCTGTATGCATTTTTACAAGCGGAAAATTTAAACGAGAAGGACAACGCGGAAATTCGCGTTTTCCAAGAATGCGACCGGATGTCCTCGGGAGAGTTCCAATTTTTCAATTTTAGTCTTTCCCCCATATCCCCTTTCACTAAAAAAATCCGAGGGGTATTGTTTGGAGGATTTTCGTGTAGGTAACTACATATTCTTCAGAAATTAGTATTAGTGAGTGGAAAATTAGATTAATTAGTGGAAATTACCTACTTGGGAAATTCGGGGAATTTGTAGAAAATTTGGGAATTAATGAAGAATTAGAAGCAATAGAGGGAGGGAACTAGTGCAAGAAAATGAGAAATTGCGCAACGTTTGGTATCGCATAAAAACTCTCTCTTCCTCATCCTATTAGTAGGTACCTATACCTACGTGTGTGATTTTACTTGTTGAGTAAGAATGTATAAACATTCTTACTGTCTGCATCTGGAGTTAGAAAATAGAAGATGTTATGAAAATTGCCTGAGAGAATCAGATGATTTAATAAAATTTGAAAAATATAGTAGAGAATTAGGGGGATTACCTACTACTGCTAGAGAATATGATTAAGGGAATTAGTAAGAAATTAGAAGAATTAGAAAGGAATTAGATGATTTATAGAAAGCATCTTGAGAATTAATGTAGGTAGTCAAGGTGAGTCAAGAAATGGTCAGCGGGAAATAGCATCTCAGAGAAACTAAGCGTCGTAACAGCCGCTCAGGCAGAAAAAATTTTTTTTAAGGAAAAAATTTGCCCTAAAAAATCGTTGGCAACTAGTTTTGAGCTTTTAAAATGACCGCTAGGAGGCGTAACAATCATGACAAAATAAAAAATTGTAATTATCTTCCAGTTTTTTAGTATCTACCATGCAAACTCTACAAATAAAAGTGGTGCATGGGCGAACATAAAAACTTGGTTTATTCAAATGTCGATTACTCCGGTTAATCTCAACGGAATTCAACAAGATTAGTCTCGTTACAAAGAGTTTTCATTGTTCTGTCGATACCGCAACCGCTTAAGTTATCTGACATGTAAGCAAATATCACGGCGGTTTTTCTAAAAAAAATACAATTTTATTATTTTTACATGGGGAGTGAAAAAGAGAATTAGTTGATTTTATGAATTTTCAGAGTTTGGACTCTGCACAGATCAAATGAAAATCACCCCTCGGTTAATTCAAATACATATACATATAACCATGGGTATCTCGCTTATCAGTAGGTATAGAGATACGAGGTCGGTTAAATTGGGTCAAAGTTGCGTATTTTTATGCCGAGTAATAATATAAAAAAAATTCAGGATATTTTCAGTCGTTGCTGAAATATCCTGAAAAAAACTGTAAAATCGAGAATTCTTATTTTTGACATATCTTTCTTATTTTTGGAAATTAATAAATAATTTTTGTGGGCTTACATAAGCCGTTAAGAGCTTGGATGTTCATGTCAATCTGAAATAAAAAGATTAGCAGGGAAACCAAAAATCTATCACACTAAAAAAAATCTTCAAAATTTTCTTCTTCTTTTTTCAAAAAAGAAAAAAAAAATTTATCACCGAACGACGACATTGCTTGACTTATTGCTTGGTTTATGACATTCAGTTGAAGAAAGGTTCTTTTTCCAAAAAAGAAGAATAAAATTTTGAAATTTTTTTTTTTAATGTGATAGATTTTTTTGTTTTCTTAATTTTTTTAATACAGAATGACATGAAAATCCGATATGGCGGCCATAAGATAAACAAAAGTTGATTATGAATACTCTGAGATCTAGTATGGCTTTGAAAGTTTTTGAAATGTCAGATGTGTAGCTCTTAACGACTGATTAACGACACTTACAAAAAAATTATTCAATACTTCCAAAAAATAAGAAAGGTTAGGAAAGGCAAAAATAAGAATTCTCGATTTTTCAGTTTTTTCAGGATATTTCAGCAACGACTGAAAATATCCTAAATTTTTTTTTCAGATTATTACTCGGCATAAAAATACCCAACTTTGCCCAAATTTAACCAACCTCGTATCTCTACTGATAAGCGAGATACCCATGGTTAGCCTCGAAAAACTGACACCCTGTATATACTTACACTCCTCTAAAATTCAAATTTGTTTATGGCAAACAAAAGTCTCCATGGGCGTGAAGTGAATATGTATGCAGAGTGATGAAAAATCGGCTCTTCTCTATTTTTTTCCGTTCACCATTGGTAACGTGGTGATTATTAGAGCTACGAAGTCGGTTAAATTACCAAAAGTGAAGAATTTTTGTCGCTCATTACAATGGTGAAAACAGAAAAACAATTGAAAATTCACGTTATGAGTGAATTATATCATCAAAATTCGTTCTTGGGTATATTTCGCATGACGTGAACTTTATTCAATTGTTTTTCTGTTTTAACCACTGTAACGCGACAAAAAGTCTTCTTATTTGCTATAATTGAACCGACTGCCATGGCTCCAATAATAACGAAATTACCGATGGTGAACAGAAAAAATAGAAAATAGCCGAATTTACATCATCCTGTATACATACTCATCACTTAGCACCCATGGAGACTTTTGATCGCAATAAACATATTTGAATTTGAGCAAATTTAACCGAGGGATGATTTCCATTTGATCCGTGTGGGGTCCAAACTCTGAAAATTCATTAAATCAACTTTGCTGGCAGATATCCACAGTCGAGCGAATTTTTAGACACCTTATCAATAATTAAATTTTTTTCATTATGTAAAATAGTTATTTATTATACAAGAGAAAAAAGTGATAGATTTTAGCGGAGGGGACAAACACATCGAGAGCTAAAATCGCACTTTTTTCTCGTGTGTAATATACAATTTTTTTCTGCGAGAAGAAATATCAGTGTTAGAATGTCGAAAAACGCAGTTAGATAACTGAAAATTATGTCGGAAAAATGATTTATGTTATAGGAACTTGGATTTTCAAACTGTCTTTTATCGTAATTGACGTTGCCTGGGTAACGAAACGATCTAATTATTACATAAACGTCATATTAATGTAATTAAAATTGAAGACAGTTTTGCAAAGATTGCAAGTTAGTTTTCGATGAGTGAATTTAATAATATGGATAGTGATTATTATGAAAATTCCGTTAATAATTGCCATTTGGATAATAAGGTAACTTTCCTTTACGTATATTTGATATAAATTTAATGATATCTGAGTGTTAATAGTAGCTATACCTAAGCCGCCATTTCGGGGAAATAAGTACTCATTTATTTCCCTGCTAATTCATTTATTTCCCCGATAAGATGCAGCTCATATAATGAGGCATTTTTCTACCTGTCAACGGGGAAAAAAGGTCAAACTTTTAGCCCGTCGCAGAAAAAATAAATATATCTTTGTAATTAATTTTTTTTTCAGAAAAAACGAGATGTTGCGGAAGTGGCATCTTTGGCTCTTCCCTCACCACTTTACTTATGGAGTTATTGAAAAAACTGCAAGATAAAAAAAAAGAAGTTATTTAAGCATTGCACCCATGATTTTTTTTGAATATGCGATAGGTATCATACCTATAATGGCATATAAGAGCCATATGACTAAATAAAAAATTTGAATTTTCTCATCATGGTTTTTTCAACATTACGCACCCCCATAATGGGGGTGCGTAATGTTGAAAAAACCATGATGAGAAAATTCAAATTTTTTATTTAGTCATATGGCTCTTATATGCCCCCTAGCGATCATTTGAGAATCTCAAAACTATTTTCCAACGATTTTTAGGGCCACTTTCCTTAAATAAAGTTTTTGCCTGCGAAGCTATGTACGATGCTTAATTAGTTTCTGAGATATTCACAGTGACCACTCTTATAAACGACTCTTTTTTCTGCGGTTTATCCCTCGACAAATGCAAATCAATTTTTTTCATAATTTAGTTTAAATTGATTTTATTCTAATTAATGAAAAAAGGTAGATTAAAAAAAAAGAAAATAAGTATAAGGCGGGTAAGTAATTTTAAATATTTTATTACATAAAGACAATGCACAATAATATACAACTGATTTAAAGTTACATTCTTACATTGTATATGTATGTAAAGTGATCGTAATAATAATAACAATAAAAATGGGATTATGTAAGTGTCGATGTAGTAAATGCAAGTAAAAGTCTTCTACTGCCGATATATCAATACCTAGTAACTAATAATAATATGTAGGTACTAGTAAGAGCAAAGCAAAGCTTACCAACTAGATACGGTAATATTTTTCAAAATATACTTAACACATATACTCGTAACGTTCCTAATTATTTTTAACATCAGCAGGACAGTTCATATTATTATTATTATAGGATTCAAAAAAAAAAATTAAAACGTAGAGCGTAGAGCGGAAAAATATAAATAAAATACAATAAAATTGCTATTATATCTATAGGTAGATAATATCGTTACATACCTTGAAGAAGTACCTACCGTTCGACGTATTAAGAGAACATCAAAAGCAATATAATACATAATATATTATAGGTACTTATTAACGGTACAGTTAAATTAAATCAATAACAACTAACAACTATGGGTAGGGGTATAGGGGGTGGGGTAGTTAGGTAGGTAGGTAGGTACTTACAATAATCTTGACAATAATGTTCCACATCATGACATCATGCACATCAATAACTAATCTAATTATGTATTATTATTATTACATAGGTACTATAAAAGTAATAAAAATTAGATAAATCTTGCGTAGTACCTATTGGTGACCAAAAGCGAGAATGTATCTACACTAATCTTCATTTTACTTTTACTTCTTCGTTTAATCTTTTATAATAATTTAGTACTCATTGCACGGGTACTAAACCTCATTATAGAAACCACCATTATTCTCTTTTTATTTTATTATTATTATTAAGTATATAGTATATAAATGGGTTTATTCCTTATTAATGTGAAATTAAACGGGTAAATATTTGATTATGATTATTGTCCGTCATTCGTCATATTTAACTTTCTTTTCTTAAAATATATAACTATATAAGTAACATATTCTAAAAGGGGTGTATCGAAACTTACAATTTTAATAGAAAATACCTAGAATTCAATAAATACGTACTGACTAGTACTAGCGTGTGTGATGCAAGAAATTAGATACAATAATAATCGTCAGCAACCATATTTTGCTGTTCTGTGTAGGTAGAGAGCTCACTACATATAAAAATGGGAACGAGGCAGGGGACGTAGCCACGAATTTTCGCTAGCTCTATAGCTCCACCTGGCCAGGTAGAGGTAGTCATGAGTGATTTCTGGAACCTCAGAATTAAGTGCGATGATTTATCAGAGATGACATCAGCAATTTATCATACCCCACCGGTCCGTTTTTTAAACTAACCCCCCAATTTGTTCAGCAACATCTCCACCCTCTCCTGCGTGGCTCATTCCCAATTTTATGTGTCCCAAACTCTAGGTTAAGGTACCTATTATAAGTGTACCTGTACCCACAATTTTCAAATTCAATAATACTTAACATTATTTTTTTAGAAAGCTAACCTTAAACAATAAACCCGCGGTGATTAGGTACCTATATTTAAGACTTCGGTGGCTCATTCTGTGTATAATAACAGAAGATGATATATCAACATTTTGATGATTAGAATCACATGACAAGCTACATACAAGCATTTGACAATCAGATCATTTTCACCATTTTTGTTGCCTGAAATAGACGATGCAAAGATTACACCTAGATATTAGATATTAAGCCTACAAACACGGGGGGCCTTGGACGGGACTTTCCGCTGGCAGACAGATTCCTGATCAATCAGAGAAAAGGCATCTGCACCAAATAAAAGACACGCGACTAGCCCCCCACATAGGGCTACTACTTCCTACACACTACTGGTATAAAGTGGATCGGATAGTGGGTTGCTGTTAGTTGTGAGTGACGTTAACATTACGGGTCTCTTTACAGATCCCCGCTGCCCTCCAACTCTGCATCCTCGTCGTCGTCGTTTGAACCGTCCACGTGGTTGCTCGTGACGGGCCTACGCTGCTGCCTTTCGCTGCTCGTTCTATTCATTATTGCTTCTAAAAGAATAAGTGAATAAAAAATGAACCAGAGCTATAAACGTAATGTTAAGAGAGGTTATCACTCACCACAATCCGGCTTGGATCTCGCCCTGGTGTTGGCATACTCAACACCGTGCCTGTCCACGCACCAGCAGAGCCCAGCCGATGGTTGGCACTGACGGGGGCGGTAGAAGCCGTCCCTGTCGCATTCGGGCGCGTGGCCGCCTCCGCCTTGCTGCTGGGCCATTCGCCTGGCCGCGGCACATGGGCGTTCTGCCTGTCTGAAACAGCGGCACCACTCATGACCGTCAACGCGCCCATCGCCGCCACCGTCGCAACGCTCCAGAAACTCCCGCAAGCAAGGTTCCCCGCGCTCGTGCTCCAATTCGTAGAGCTCTGTCGTCGATAAACGTCCGTCGTGGTCGATGTCCAGGTGCGCGTGCATCCATCGCGCCTCCGGCTTGCACCAACCCGGAGCCCCTCGGCCCGCTTTCACCGGCGTCTCGC
Organism: Malachius bipustulatus; assembly: GCA_910589415.1. Taxonomy (NCBI): domain Eukaryota; kingdom Metazoa; phylum Arthropoda; class Insecta; order Coleoptera; family Melyridae; genus Malachius; species Malachius bipustulatus. The sequence continues at coordinate 42,019,893 of OU342633.1, forward strand.
TGACGCTTCCGGCAGCTTGGCGCCGTCCCCAATCTTGCATCACCACCGAAAACCAATCTAGCAGGCGGTTGCCCATCGCTTGCAAAGCCACGGCCGAGCATTGCTGTTGTTGATCTATTTCGTTGCCCCGTCTTGCCTTTTCTTCCTCGCTTGCACTCACGTGTCCTCGTCGCTGTCCACCCTTGTATTCCTGCAAAAGAGTAGTTTATTTACGTTGTCAAAAAAATGGATCGATGGACGCTCCTCATTGACCATGGTGTTTGGTCTTGCAAAAAAAAATAAGACCGAGACCAAGACCGATTCTGATGCCATTACTAATTCCAAAATTATTGACCAAACTTACCTTGTCATCGTACTTGGTGTACTTTATATATTTGTAGTGCTTGTTGTCATATCGGAGATCTTGTGGAGTGAAAGCATACAAGGGTCGCTGCTTTCGTCGAGTCCTGATTGTCGGGGATCTATCACCGCCACTGTTTGCTGCTCCCTGGACTTGCTGAGGGCGACATGGGCAAAAACCTCGACAGGCTACGCGTATACCGGCCCGGTGCACGCAGTTGTGGTAATCCAGGCGACACAGCGAACTGTATGTGCGATTGTCGGAGCCGCAAAGGAACGATGGCTTGGTCACGGGGCACGTCTTACATCTACAAAACAATTTAGTCAAACCGAAATAGGTACAAGTATTATTGTCAAGTATTTATTACGTAAGTGCCATGTCCGAGTCTTCGTCTTCGGCATCGTCGTCCTCTGGATCGTCATCCTCGGTGTCATAAAACACGTCTTCATCTCCGTCGTCGTCGTCTTCTTCAGCGTCATGTTGACGGTACTCTTTGACGGTATCTGCGGCAGTCTTGCTCTGTTTGTTCGCTGCTGGTACTACCACATCTCTACAATTACGTTCAATTAATATGGGAGGATTGACAATAAAACGTGCGTGGATTATGGTGAATTACCCGTTTCGTTTTAGCTCCTTTCTAGAGACGCAAACGGCCGTGAAAGCGTCCTCCAGCAAGCAAATCTCCCTTTTCTTGCAATCCAGCGGCCGGCATAAGTCGCCTAGAATGCAGGAACGTTTTTAATGAAAAAAAAGAAGGTACGTGAAGGAATTCTTACTAGAAGGGTCATGAATCCAGCGTTTCTTTTCTCCGGTTCGGACGTTTTTCTTTGTCGTCTCTGGTTCCTGGTAAAGAAGTGTAAATTAATTTTAAGCTCATATTAATTGCAAGAAAATCGCAAGAAATAAAAGGAGTATGAAAATTTCAGTTATTAGTTTAACAAGGGAGATTTTTGGAGAACAAAGTGATGACAACAAAATTAAGCGGTGTGAAGGTTGGAGATCTGCAATTATTATTAAAGTCCATGGCTACATGAAAGGTACTTTAGGAAATAAAATTTTGATTGCTAATTAGGCGCAGCGTTGAGAAAAGCGAGATGCTATAACGAAGTAGACATTAAGGAAATGGGACACTTGGAGCAGTCTTTCGAATCGGAAGCAATCATTTCTAGTTAGTTATATTAATGTAATTTCAAACACCATCAATGAAGATGATGTCATCATATGAATGTCGGCCATGACTGCCACAATAAAGCGCTGCCATCCAAAAGTGATTTTTTTCATACTTTGATTTTTACTTTAAGTGATGGGCGTTCCAAAAAATATCACAATTTATTGGTATTGCTTTAATTTATTTAATCCCACATGCATCATCTCACTCGCCATCTGAGAGCTAAAAGTAATTTCAAAACTGGAAAAAAATTCTTTAGCTGCTGTGGCGAGAGTTACATTGCAGTAAACCTTGCATCTTCGATATAAAGAGAAATTGGTATTAGGAAGTTTTCTGAGCTCCGAGAAGACAATTCTTTTGCGACTAAGTACTGTGTATGAAGAAATACTAGTCTCGACGGCGTATTAAACAAACTGGTTCAATAAATTCCGCTGCCGCAAGAGTAGAGTAAACCGTAAAAGTAACCGAGTAAGAGTAAAAATAGAGTAACAGAGTGAAACAATCGCTTTAGAGTTGAATTTTGAAAATTTTCTTAATGAAAACGTGAAAACGACAAATTTTGGGATTCTGTGTTTTTTTCTGACGAGAAAAGATTTCAATCCTGCTATAAAACGAACGGGGCCCCAAGTTGTTAACCTCGCCGAAAGACCAAAATTGGGGGACAATATATCTTTGAGATGGTTCTTTCCAAAAATAAGATTTTTTTTCTTGCACAGTGCGGCCAAGTGGCCCAAAAATGAGGAAATATGAACCAAATAATGGAAACAAATTCAAAAATCTAGTGTCTCTCATAGTTTTGTCGCAAGACGGGAATTTCCATTTCATTTTCCTGTTCTCCGATCTCATTTTCCACCCCTTGATATGGAGAACGCTATGAGAATGGTATAGGGACTAGATATTCCGAAAATTAGGATTTGTGTTTCACAAGCGCGACCAAGTAGCTCAAAAATGAGGAAATATGAACCAAATAATGGAAACAAATTCCAAAATCTAGTTTATTCTCTCATAGTTTTGTCGCAGATAGGAATTTTCATTTCATTTTCCTGTTTTCCTGTCTCATTTTTCACGCCTTGAATTGGAGAACGCTATGGAGAATGATATAGGGAGTAGATATTCCGAAAATTAGGATTTGTGTTCCACAAGTGCGGCCAAGTGGCTCAAAAATGAGGAAATATGAACCACTTAATGGAAACAAATTAAAAAATTTAGTTTCTCTCGCAGTTTTGTCGCAGACAGGAATTTCCATTTCATTTTCCTGTTTTCCTGTCTCATTTTTCACGCCTTGAATTGGAGAACGCTATGGAGAATGGTATAGGGAGTAGATATTTCGAAAATTAGGATTTGCATGTGTTCCACAAGTGCGGCCAAGTGGCTCAAAAATGAGGAAATATGAACCAATTAATGGAAACAAATTCAAAAATTTAGTTTCTCTCGCAGTTTTGTCGCAGACAGGAATTTCCATTTTATTTTCCTGTTTTCCTGTCTCATTTTCACGTCTTGAATTGGAGAACGCTATAGAGAATGGTATAGGGACTAGATACTCCGAAAATTAGGACTTGTGTTTCATAAGTGCGGCCAAGTGGCTCAAACATAGAAAAATATGACCCAAAATGGGAAAATATTCAAAAACTATAGAAAAGGTCCTCTCGAGCACCAGTCCATACGAGTATATCATAGTTTTGTCGCAAAACAGGAATTTTCATTTCATTTACCTATTCTCCGCTCACATTTTCCATCCTTTGGTATAGAAAACTCTATAAAGAATGGTATACTTAGATGGACTAGATGGACTAGAATGGACTAAATATGCGAAAATTAGGATTTTGTGTTTCAAAAGTGCGCAATCAAATGGCCCAAAAATGGAGAAATATGACGCAAAACAGGAATTTTCATTTAATTTCCCTGTTCTCCGCTTTCCTTTTCCATCCCTTGGTATAGAGAATGCTATACAGTGTGTTTCAAAACATATTATCGGAAAATGAAAAATGTAATTTTCTGCCTCGTTCTAAGAAAAAAAATCCTATTTACATAATATGGGTCGGCAAGTGTACCGTCAAAAAAACGAAAGTTAAATTTTGTGTGTGATATCTCAGGAACTGTTTGATATATAAAACTGAACTTTTGTACACATCTTATCATTAACATTATCTCCGTTATGCGAGCTAATTAATTTTTTATATGGCAATGAAACAAATGTTTTTTTTTCAAAAAGAATGTTTTAATCCACAACAAAACATGTTCCCACTTTTATGTTTTTCTTCATAAAATGCTGTTAAAAAGATGACCAAAAGCAACTTTTTTACTTAGAAAACATTGACAGTTTGAAGTGTCCTTTCATAATGCCAATTTTCTCAGTGTCGTAGAAATTAGGGCCAAAAACAATTCATGCAAACTCGATCACTACGCACAAAAAATGACACCGTTCAATCAAAAATTCAGATAATAAAAAATCACACTTTCTCGTTATAACCCCAGCTATATGAAGAAAAAAAAATCTAATTTACCCCCCCCCCTCTTCCAAAATTACCCAATAAATTGGTTATTTTCTTCATTTACACCTCACGCGCGGCTAAACCTTATATTGAAACAGCGTGTAAATTTGTTTTTGTGTTTATTTAATAATTCCCATCAACATTAATTTTTTTTTTCAATATTTGGCAGGTTCAAATGTTGTCAAAAGATTGTACCCTAAAGTTTTGAAAATCTTGATTATCTTATTCTTATACCTGAAAAAAAAAAGAATTTCGAAATTTATTTTTATATCAACCTCAAGCGCTCAAAAAATGATTCAAATCAATTTTACAAAAAATGAGAAATTCAACGTTATGTCCTATCTCAAAAATGGGCATCTTTTGGTCCTAATTTCTAGCAATGCTAGACTTGGTTTAAAGCAACCTTTTTTTCTGCTCCACTTTCCAATAATTACTCAAACCGCTTCCCAAAATCTGCAACGTTTTCAGAGATATTTAAAAACCCATTTTTGAGCTAAATTAACTCATTTTTGGGCCATATTTTCCCATTTTTGGCCACTTGGCGGCACTTGCGAAGAACAAAAATGAAACAAAAACGAAAAAAAAAAGATTGAGACAATCAAACTCAATAAAAGCAATATCGATATGATTTTTAAAACTCGTTTAATATAACCATCGCAAAAAGACCCCTAAGTTACCAACCCCAATAACCTTTAAAATTAAATACCACCATAGATATAACAGACAGAGATATAATAGACAGTTGCACATTTGTCAAAAGCCTCGCAGTTTATAATAGAATCCAGTTCTGCCATCAGCATTGGATTCAAAAATCAAAGCGCTCTAGATATTGGCAGTTAGCTGTCTTTCACACCATTTGACCACCACCGATCATGATAATAATAAAGTAGAGAATGGCAGTCTTTCAGGTAATAATAAATTAGATTTAAGCAATTTTTTATCCGAGGGCCTGAGTTGCCTTCGGATATGTTGCATGTTGCATGAGTGGTTCTTCGGTTACAATAATTCTTAATTTAGAGTTTAAATGTTGAAGGGGATGATTAAATAATTTATATGGCACTCCTGCGAAATTTACATCATGGGGGAAAACATTTTGATACTAAAAATTTAAGTGAGGCATGCAAAATTTACAGATATGAATATTAAAAAAAGCTATGTAATTTTAAATTTAGATCATTTTTATTGTTGTTTTGAGTTTTAGGTTCTTTTTATGATTTTGAAAGATTAATTAAACTTTCCATCGCTCTGTAGCTCTAGTTTGAGCCTTGCCCATATTTGTTTTTTTATTATTTTGGTATACCTTTTTTCTATTTTTTTATATAGGTTAGTTAAGTACAATTATGTACCAACTAATCATATAAGTGTGACTAATTGAATTAGGGACTGTCATTGAAAGTATTGGATTAAAATTATTGTCCTATAGCTAGAAGAGTTAGAAGTTGTAGTAAGTAAGTTGTTCCAAAAATCAATACTTACGGTCAAGATCTTACCCTCGTAAAGGTCGATTAAGATTAATCTTTCACTGTTTCAATCATATCACAAAATTATGAAAAGAAGATATTATTATTAGGTGAATAAATATATAAGTAATGAATACATGCAATATATTTTTTTTTTCATTTAAGTACACCAATTTAATCACATTTCAGCTATTGGTAAGCTTTTAAAATAAAAAATACAAAAAACACTTTCGAATCATGAAAATGTCATGTCAAGGTCAAGAAAACCCGATGAAAGGTCGTTTATTTTTCAGAAAAGCTTACGTCAATAAATCTCCCTTAATTCATCTAAAAAGATATGTTTACAAAAAAAATATATGCCCGCGTCATAGGAAATGACCTACCACTACCACCACCACCATGAATCTCAAACATTTATTTTATATTTGCTTGTCTTGAACCGCCCCAAGTTGGACGAAATGCTCATAATTCAATGCGTCTCGCAAAGCAAATAAAAAATTTATGCAGCTACAAGAAACCGAAATATCAGTCCCAATCCCCCAGCGAAAAAAAAAATGACACCGTCTACATGTCAATACATCGCTTCGGGGCGCCTAAGCATACCTCCTCGGCGAACTCGAAATCTCCCTCAAAGCCCTTGGTATCCAGGGGGGTGGCTGCGGCGGGGGCAGCGGGATCGGCGACGGAGGCGGCTGCCAGCGCTATCAGCAGCAGGAGCAGCGCGGGGAGCTTCATCGTAGGCACGACCGCTGGGGCAGGCACTGCGCTGTCGGTGGCGGGCGGCTGAGACACTGACGATGCGTCGTTGCCACTCCGCACCGCCTCCCTGCTTTTGGATAAGGATAGCGCCGCCGCCCGACGCCAGGGACGGCAACGACGGGCCTCGGGCCGCGGTATCGACGGGATGCGCCCCGGCGGCGGCGCGGCCCCATAATGTTTCGATGTTTTCCCCGACCCGTTGGCTCCCCGCGCTGGCGAAGTTGTAACTGTGCCACGTCAGGCCAATAACTGACTTACCCAGTTACCAAAAAAAAAAATTCTTACAAGGGGTACCTACCTACTTATTGATATTAACTCAATAGATGTCTAGATGTCTGGATTATAATAATAGAAAACGTATAAAAAATTATTAATGAAATGTTTCGTTATGAAAAAGTAGTTAATAATCTCCTAAGCGCTCGGTGAAATATTTGTTAATTAACTTGTAACTTCATGTTATATAAAAGGAGTATTAGACTGAAACTAATTGAGAGAATTATATGTATTGTTTTGCAAAGTTGCGTCTGAAGAACGTATCATTGTTAATTTGATAAAACAGCTAACGAACGTCAAGATACGCTCAAATAAAAGCATAAAATCCATGAGTAAATTTTGAGATTTACAGGGTGTCAATTTGAAAACTTGCCACCCCCGAATTCTCCTTTAAAAATGTTTCTCAAAGAAATCCCGTAACAGGTCAATTTTTTAATTAAATTTATGTTCTATTGACGTAAAAATTGTTCATACTTGTTTTGTAAATGGAACAGCCTGTATATTAATACATTTTCAGATTGTCTGAGAAAATCCAGTAAGAATGGTTTTCACAGTTGAAGTTCAAACTGAGTAGCTTAGGAGTTATAAGCCAGTGAAAATTTCAGTTTGTTTATTTTCAAAGCAGCTTGTTTTGAAAACGGCTCCAGATATTGGAAAAGGGCTTACATGTCCCTATCTTAACTTTTCAAGAGGTATCCTATTGTGTGGATGAAATTTTTATACAGAATGCCGTTTTGAAAATGAAAAACTGCGATTTTCATTTGTTTATAACTCATAAGCTTCGAAAGTTTAAACTCCAACTGTGAAAACCATTCTTACTATACACCGTGTTTTATATTAAGTCGGCACTATTGCTAACTTCGTTATTATTTAACCTAGAAAGTCGGTTAAATTAGCAAACTAGTAGTATTTTTTCTCCTGAATAAAATGGCGGAAACAGAAAAACAATTGAACATCGCGTTTTCGAGATATTTAAAAAAATGTTACTTTTTTAATGGAACACCCTATATATTTTTGGATGGATCGGTTGAAAATTATTTTTTTTAAAGGAAAAAGTCTCTATGCACTATGATCCTAAAATAATAAATTCATTAATTATTCATTATTTTATTACTCCCAAAGTAGGCTGCGGCAATTATTGTAATTTAGTGTACCTATACCCACGCAATGTAAGGTAAAAAAATATATCGTCCTCAATAGTGTATTTTTCAATAAAAAATACACAAAAAAAGCAGTTGTTATATTGAAAAGGATTTAATTTTAAATAAACAAATTACAGAACTTGTCTATGTTTTAAATTAAGTCGGCACTATTGCTAACTTCGTTATTATTTGAGCTAGAAAGTCGGTTAAATTAGCAAACTAGTAGTATTTTTTCTCTTGAATAAAACGAAGAAAACAGGAAAACAATTAAACATCGCGTTTTCGATATATTTAAAAAAAATGATATTTTTTATGGAACGCCCTGTATATTTTTAGATGGATCGGTTGCAAAATTTTTTTTAAAGGAAAAAGTCTTTATGCACTATGATCCTAAAATAATAAAATTGTACACACAAACAAGTTCTGTTATTTGTTTATGTAAAATTAAATCCTTTTCAAGGTAACAACTCTTAATTTTAGTGTATTTTTTAATTGAAAAATACACTATTGAGGACGACATAATTTTTTTACCTTACACTACGTAGGTACACTAAATTACAATAATTGTCGCAGCCTACTTTGGGAGTAATAAAATAATGAATAATAATTATTGAATTTATTATTTTAGGATCATACTGTATAAAGACTTTTCCCTTTAAAAAAAAATTTGCAATCGATCCATCTAAAAATATACAGGGTGTTTCATTAAAAAAATTACATTTTTTTAAATATCTCAAAAACGCGATGTTCAATTGTTTTTCTGCTTTCGCCATTTTATTCAGCGGCAAAAATACTACTAGTTTACTAATTTAATTTAACCGATCTTCTAGGTTAAATAATAACGAAGTTAGCAATAGTGCCGACTTAATATAAAACACGGTGTATGTATGTATAGATTTTTTCAGACAATCTGAAAATGTGTTAATATACAGAGTGTTCCATTTAAAAAAATAGACAATATCACCATTACTGAGTCAAGGAGCACCCTGTATAAAAAAATTTTACGTCAATAGAACATAAATTAAATTAATTGAATTTTTTTGAATTAAATAAATTGAATAAATTGTTTTGGGATTTCTTTGAGAAACATTTTTCAAGATTTACCCCCGAATTTGTTCAAATTTGCCACCCCCGAATTCTTTCGGGGGTTGACACCTGTATAAAGACCTAAGAAAAAGGTCATGGCTAGGTGCGAGCTGAGTGGCAGCGTGAAACCTTTCCTATGAAAGATCATGGTTGAAATAGGTTCTTATAATCTGTCTGCCGATGGGTTCAATAATCGGCGAACAGATTATAACCACTTGGTCGAAGTGCTGGTCCTCCTAACTGTAAGACCTTTCCCGCAGTACGAGTGGTGAGTTGACTCGTTGACTGATCCAGTCAACTCGTGAAGTCGTGAGTTGACTGGATCAGTCAAGCTGATCAGATTGAGCTGATCATTCTAACTGTGATACCTTACCCGCAGTATGAGAAGTCAGAATAGTTGACTCGTTGACTGATCATGAGCTGACTCGTGTTGACGAGTTGACTGATCCAATTAACTGACTTATAAAGAACCAATAAGGTTATGCGATAGGTGCAACGTGAGCGGCAGCGTGGAACTATTCTCATAACTCAAAGATTTTTAAGCAAAACGAAGAGACTCGATCTGGATTTTCGATACTCCGTTGGTTACATGATGGTTTCACAGGTGACGTTAATAAAAAAAAATCAAAAATAAAATTTCTTCAAATAAAAAAAAAATAAAATTAATATAAATCTTTCGAACGGAAAAACAGTAAAGTTCTAGTGTTAGTCTCATCGACTTACTACTTAGACGTAGCCCTTGGATTGCCCTTTCTGTAGCTCTGACTGCAGCTCTGCTGGGTATCTCCCCGTCAAAGAAACCAAATCACTCACTCGCGTTTACTTTAAATTCTCGCGCGAACGCCGTGACCGTCTCCTCTTCGGTCCCCGAAACACCACTAACTTTTTGGTTTCTAAGCCCCTTTCCAAATCAGTTACTCTTTCTCGGGTTGCGAAATGTAATTTCCACTGGAGTGTTGCCGCTTTGACTTTACCGGTCATCCAGTTACTTGACGTAGGTAAACAAAAGCAAGGTGCATTCTGACAGGGAAATGACAACCATGCGAGTTGTTCCAGTTTACCAATCGTTCTGCAGTCAGCGTTACATTAAAAAATTCAGCTAGAGTCATTAAAATTTTGCCACGGTGGTTGTTTCATGGCCTAGTTAAATTGTTTGCTTGTCGTTCAAAACGCTTAATATTGCTTAAAAATTAAATATGCAGTATTTCGAAATTGTGCAATTTCATTGACTTCTGATCAAGTAAAGTAATTTTAATTATCATTTATTTCCTTTTCAAAACTTAGTAACTATGCCAAAAAATTACCGTGACTATCCTGGCTCTGCCACACTCACTGATCCCCTTATTTTCGCCATAAAATAAAGGTTTAAAAAAAATCAGTGGCGTAGATTTAGGGTATTTTTAGGGTTTCGACCCCCTAATTTCTACGCCACTGGAATAAATGCGATTTTAAGCAGCGCCTTTGAACCGCCCATGTTTTCTATACACCATACAGGTACTCTTGGTTAACAGCTCTAAAAATGAACCGTTTTCGAGAAAAATTGCATTTTATGAGAGAAAACTCACTTTTTTAACGATTTTTCAACAGCATTTTGGAAAAATGAAAGTAAGTGAAAACTTATTCCTATAATTAATGTTTTCTCGCCGTTAACTAAGAGTACCTTTTTGGTGTAGAAAATATGGACGGTACAACGGCGCTGCTTTAAATCGCATTTATTTCAGTGGCGTAGAAATTAGGGGGTCGAAACACTCAAAATACCGTAAATCTACGCCACTGATTTTTTTTTTTAAACCTTTATTTTACGGCGAAAATAAGGGGATCAGTGAGCACATAGTGTGCATAAGAGCTGAACATTGTATCTCATACGGTTCCCGAGATATCGTCAAAAAACTGGGAAAAGAATATTTCTTCGACACCCTGTATCTTAAAAACGGTGCATTTCCGGACACACGTTACTGGGAAATTTTTTGTTTATTTTAGTCTGAAGAGGCAGCCTGTGAAGTTTGGCCAACCTTACAGTAAAAGATAAATAATTATCGTATTACATATCTGATTTGAAGAAAATTTAAAAAGAAAAACAAAACAAAAATTTACCTCTCCGAGAGAATAATTGCAACTTCTTGTTATGAGAAAGATGCATACATATCACATTAGAAAGGGATAAGGTTATCTTCAACACGTCAACATACTTAAATAATTCTTTCCACATTTTCTAATTGAGTGCTTAATATAAAGCAGCAGGAGCAGACTGCATGTCCTCATTTTTATTTTAACAAAACTTTGCACTACGATAATGCTTTGACGTCATCAACGTCAGTCCAATCTTAATGATTCTGTTATTGTAAACAATACTCACAGTATAATAGTGTGTTTTGGAAAGTTACTTTTTTTGGTTTATTTTTGTATTTTTCCTAAAAAAAATAATAATAATAATAATTATTGATTGTCATTACCCTCTTATCTTCAAGAAAGCTGTTTGGGTGCTTTAAAAATGTAAATGGTAGGTTAAGAACTCTCTGATTTTAATAATATTGATAGTAATAATAAAGGCGTTTATCGCTCAATAGCTCTCCCCAATAACGTAGAAAAATATATAAAATGTGGTGCCTATAATTAATAATCGTGGTAAAGCCACAATTTTGCGGTAAAAAAAATATGAAAATTTTCACTATCGAATATCCAAAATAAAGGAATTCGATAAAAATATTTTTGAGAATGTTACAGCTGAAGTCGCCATTAACTTTTTATTTTATTTTTTAATTCTACTTAAAATTTCATGAAATTTGATCTGCACACCATAATGTCAAAAAATAGCAGTTTTTGTCATATTTTGAAAAATCCTGTCAACGCTTTCGCCTTTCCAGTTATTGCGAACAAACTCCGACAAGATTCGGGGGTAACAGGCACATGAAAAAAAGTTCACATACCTGCCGAGTGTTTTAAATTCAGCGACCCAATCTGAGAAATTTTATTATTTGAAATAGGACACCCTAATTTGTTTATTTATTTATTTATTTGATAAATCAATAAATATTTGCATTGTCCTTCGATCCATGTCAAAATGATCTAAGTCCATTTGGTTTTGAAGTTATTGGCGGATTTGTACAATTATCAGAAATAATTTCTACACCACTAAGCACCACTAAGCACTATACTGTATAAAGCACCACTAAGTAGGCTTAGGAAACAGAAGATTTTTTTTGACAAAACTGTCAAATTTATTATTATCACAGTAAGTCAATAGATTTATTAACATCAATTGGTTGATAATCAAAGAATGATTTTTTTAAAATTAATTTTCATTTATTCCATTTATGGCATAAGCTCTTAACTTCGGCTTAGCTACAACTCTCCTATACTTCGGTAACTGGACAGCCAAAATTGAACGTCATGTATAAAATCGTGTTTTAAGCAGAAAAGAGAGAATAACTTTTTTCAAGATCAGGCCTCGTTTAGAAAATATTTCCAAAATTGTTGTTCAGTTACTGAATAAAATATATTTTTATTGTGGCCTTAGTTTTACATTTTTGGAGATATTTCCTAAACGAGGCCTCATCTTGAAAAAAGTTATTAATTGACTGTCCAGTTACCGAACACTCTTTATACAGAGTTATCCTCATTCTTCTTCTTCTTAGCGTACCTCGCATCCTCTAAGGACATTGGCAATTATCATGGCCCACTAATACTTTGTTTGCTGCTGTTCTGAAGAGTTCTATAGCTGTTTTCCGCTCCATTGTCTCAAGTTTTTTACCCAGGATGTCCGGCGCTTTCCCGGTCCACTTTTTCCCTTCACCTTTCCCTGTATGGCCAGTCGCATCAACTCATATTTTTTATCGTTTCTCAGTATCCTAAATAGGTGCAAAAATTTTTAGAGGGCGATTCCTAGGCTCATTCTAAGGAAAAAAAAATCCCCATAAAGGTGTGTCCAGAAATGCACCGTTTTTGAGATTGCATATATAAAGGGTGTGTCAAAAAAAGAAAATTTTTACAGTTTTTTTTTTTAATATCTCAAGAACCGTTTGAGATACAGAACTCAGCTTCTGTGCATGTTTTATCATTGGTATTAGCTACCTATTTAATAACAATTCTATTTTTATGTGCCAATAGGATTGAGCGAAGTTTTTTCCCCTTTATTTTTTGACACATATCTTGAAATATCCAAAACGAGTTTTTCATCGCAAATTAACATTTTTCTCGAAAACGGCTCACGTTAGCAGTTATGACCAAGAGTATATTTTTTGCGTAGAATATGTACAGGGTGTATCTAAAATGAACCGAGAAAATTCAGAGGGTGATTGATGAGATCATTTTAGGAAAAAAAGTAAGTATAAACGTATGTCCTAAGAGGCTTAACTTTTTAACTACCGGGTGTTAAAAGAATCAAGATATTTTCGTGAAAATTTGTGTACACCTTCCATGGATCAAGGGGCATTTACCAACGTATAATTTTTAGTTATTGTAGCAGTGGCGTTCGTGCAAATAGCGTTTCACTTAATGTTTTTGAGAAAAAGTAGTACGCCACTGCTTTTTTTATGAAAATAAAATAATTTTCTAAATCCATGTTCATTTCTGAGTAAATATGATCTCCTGACTTTTTTTCAAGTGATGCAAGGTTTTCTGATAAAAAATAAATATCATCATATGTTTAGACACCTATGTTTGAGTAGAGAGTTGGATTTTACAAATAAAAATAAATTCAAAAATTCGACAGTTTCGCCTTTATTTACGTTAAATGACGTTTACTATCTACAGGCCATTTTTTAAAGAATCAGATAATATGAGAAAACGTTGTTTTTTTTTTATCGGAGTACAGATTGAAACGAACTTCTGCAGTTCTGTAGCGCAGTTTCAGAAAGAGGCAACCTAAAAATGTATTTAATTTTTTTTAACAGAAAATCTTGCATCGGTTGAAAAAAAGTCAAAAGATCATATTTACTCAGAAATGAAAGAGGATTTTAAAAATAATTTTCTTTTCATAAAAAAGCAGTGGCGTACTATTTTTTTGTTTCAAAAATATTAAGTGTAACGCAGCTTATACACAGAGAAAAATGCTTCGCAATAAATTTGCACAATCTTGTGCCATAGTGAATTGTCAGAAATTTTCTAACTATTGTGTAGAATTATTAAAAAGTCCTGTGTTTTTAAAGTTTATGGGATTGTGTTAACACATTGCAAGAATTCATGTGACAAATTGTGAAAAATAAACTCAAATAGATTATAGAAATTAATAATCCAGCACACTGTGTGAGATTTTTTCATAATACTTACACTATTTTTAAATAAATTGTCGAAACACAGGGATGCACATCAGTGTGCATTTCTCTATCCCAACATTGTACAGAAATATAGCATAAGTTAGTAAAATTTGTAAATAAGATTGGGCTATTTGGTTTCAAGGTCAATATAATGCAGGAACCGACCAATCGAAACATTTCCCCCTTGATTCTGATTAGATTTTCAGACAGATTTGCGTGTGGTAACCGGTTTACTAATAAACGTAAAGGTACCTAGAATAGATGTTCGTTTTCGCTTCCTTGACTTGAACTTGGGTAGGTAGGTGGTTTGTTCCGGTTTCCTCGTTCGTTGTCATTGTAGAGGTTAGGGTAGGTTGTAGTCGAAAGTGTGAAATGTGTTGTGCGGGTGTGAGTGCTTTCTGGATGAAATTTGTTTTAGTGTATTATTTCATTAATTGATGCAGGTAAGTAAATATAAAAAAAACGAAAGCAAACTAGGTATGAAGGAGCTGATTAGTTACGTAGTTATTTCACGTCAAAAAAGTATGTGAGTGTGATTGGCTACTGGGATGACTGGAGACTTAAAAAAGAATTAAGAAAGTAGGTAAATGTTGGGTTTGTTCACAACTCCTTTGGTTCGAGACACAGGTTGTTATAAATTTTACTTATCTATTTTGTGATTTTTGATATTTTGAGTACTTTACTTAATGGAAGTAGGTATAAGTATATTGCTAACCTTTTTCCATTGCAATATCACTGAAGTAATTTTGCAAATATTTAATTAAAATGTCTTGGCCAAATGTTTGATGAATAACGTACTTTTTTAATTTTTTTTTTTTACAATCTCCAATAACCTCTTGAAGCCGATCCCATATATTATAAAACAATCTGTATAATATTGATCTTGTAGACAGTTAGATATATCCAGTCACATAAAAAAACAGAACATAGAGGCAACTTGTATTGACGACATTAAACTAGTAGGATAGGAGTGTTTTTTTTTTATAAAATCCACTACCAAATTATTTATATTTAATTGACTATTCTATTCTTTTCTTATTCTTCTTCATTCTTTATTCTATATTCTTTTATTTCAGTGACAAATGAAACTCAAGAAATAACCAGTGAAAATGAGGAAATGACTGAAACTTTCACGTGGCTCCACCATAAAGCAGTATTATACCTTATTAGGAAGAAGTAGTTGAAAAATGGCGAAAATCTGCCTCACATATTAGACTAAAATTTAAGAGTGATTATTGTGGAATTTTACAAAAAATATCCTGCATTAAACCTGCAAACAACAGGTATCTATGGGTAAGTTACTCCAATGATTTTTCACAATATCAACAATTTAAATTAAATTTGTTACATAAATTATTTTTCAGCTTGAATCAGATTTTAATTATCTACCTATATGTTTTTATTTTATTGTTATGAATATTTTTTAATTTCATATTTTATTATCTACATAATACTCCAATAAATACTTTTTCATTAAACAACGTTTTTATTATTCCCCCACGCTTTAAAGTATTTTTCCAAATAAAGTATAAAAATTAATTCCTAATAAAATCGCAAAAATGACAAAATATTGTACAAAAATTTTCTAAAAATACATTTAATCGAATGCTCCAATTGTTTACTTATTTAACAATATATTTCCTAAAAAAAAGAAGTATAAATTGAAAATTGACGCAGTGTTGTGCAGATACTTTGTATTTGTACTCTAAGACTTTAACGAACTTGATATGATTGTTTAGCACAACGTTGTGCAACATGGTTTTACAAGGTGTTGCAAACTTGTGCATTTAAAATATACAAAAATATTAAAAATACGTACATAATTTTATCCAAAATTATTCCACACATTGTGTGAAATGATTCTACGAAATTGTTGTATGTAATAACATTTCTAAATTGAAATAGAACCTATATATGTTGTACTAGAAAAACGCACAATTTATTTTACACAAACAAATACATCTAGATTGCACAAATTGGTCCTGTCACCGTTTTAAGCACAATTTGTAGCAAGTTTTTGAACATTTGTGAAATTAATACACAAACATTTTTCTCTGTGTACGAACGCCACTACTACAATAACTAAAAGTTATACACGGTTATACGTTGGAAAATGCCTCTTGATGCATGGAAGGTGTACACAAATTTTCACGAAAATATCTTGATTCTTATCAAAGTTTCTTATCAATCACCCCCTGAATTTTCTCGGTTCATTTTAGATACACCCGTATATTGGCGGTTAAATGTGCGCTTTTAAAAAATATCAATTTGCCTAGTGTCGTTGGTATAAGGACAAAAAAACCATCACTCAACCCTTCAAAAACAAAGGCTTAGTTTTATATCTCAGCCAATTCTCGAAATACATTATATTCAAAATTCTGGGAAAATAATTTTTTGCCAATCTTACCTTTTTCAAAAACCTTTTCCGGACACACAATAATAGAATTTTTTTGTTTATTTTTGACCAAAGAATCTGTCTTTAAAGTTTTTTGACAATGTTATTGAAGGTTGAAGATACGAAGAATTGTTGAAGAGAGCTGGATTTGAAATAATGGTATACATAACTAGTTTTGTCACTTCCCTAATAAAGAAAAAAGGGAATTTTCCTAAACAAATTCGTAATCTGATAAAGAAATTGAGCAACTTTGTCACATGAAATATGTCTGATCCGGCACGTGCAAAATACCAGAAACCTTGAGTTTAGGCCGTGGAAAATATTTAAATGTCAATATTATTCAAGTAATAGCATCATATTCGATTAATAAATAATTATAAACATATATGTTATGTACCTACCCACCAATTTCGATAAATTCATAAGCAGATATCTACTTGAGTTTTATTCCATAAATTCATGGAAATTGCTATAATACTTACATTATGTGTTTACTATACAATACACTTACATATTGAACGAATAATAAATATTTTATCAAATTCCCAGACTATTATTGGTTTTCCATTTTCACTGGCAAAATTATAATAATAACTAGAGCACCGATTCTAGGCGTGATATTTTAAAACCTTACGCATCATTTAAAACGCCATTTTGGAAATTGGCTTTCTGAAATGTTCCAATGTTAGGCCATATTAGTAAGTTGTAAATCCTTTGAAAACAACCCCTAGAACGGATACGGAATTTTAGTAAGTATGACCCTACGTCACTGGTTGAAAAATACATGAAGTGCCATTTTTTGGCACCAGAGAAAATAATTTCTTGTACCGCCGCACCTCAACCGAACCGGCCTTCGAACATGTATAATTACTACATTATTATTAAAAGGAAAAAATAATAATACAAACCTTCCCGTTTTCGGAATGCATTCAGCGCAACTTCACACAAATTCTCTTCACATAGTTCTCCGTCCAATTCATCTTTACTTAACCCGCGCGGTGAGTCGAAAAAACCTCCCAACCTCGGATTTTCTCGAAACTTTTGGCACAGTCTGTCTACGTCTCTCTTCCTTCGCCGACCTCCACCTCCACCCACACTGGTGTCCTTGAAACGTACCTAATAAAAATAAAATAAGAACTAATATTTCCAACCTCCGATCGTCACAAAACTTTGGGGAACAGGAACAGGCTTTCCACAATTCCACATCTGTCTCAGTCGAATACCGTCGACCTCCACTTGCATCGTCCTTGGACCGTGAAAATAATAATTTAAAATAACTCTTGTCAACCTCGGATCGTCACGGAACTTCGACCAAATCCTTATTACTACCGCCGACTTTCACCCGAACCATCCTTGGAATGGTAAAAAAAATAGAAAAAAATTAACCTTCCTAGCCTCGTATCGTCATGAAACTTCAGGCACTCTGTCGAATAGCGCCGACCTCCACTCGCACAGTCCTTGCAAAGTAAATATATTTTTTTTCTAAATCTTCCCAATTTCGGTTCGTCACGAAACTTAGGCCAAAATAATAAGCCCGCTGGCTTCAGTGTTTGAGACCACATAAACCATATCTCACATTTAGTTAAAATACCAATACCAAAAAAACAGGCCAAGAAAACCATATTACGTCTCTCTTCGTTGAATTCTGCCGAACTCCACCGGCACCGTCCTTTGCACGGAAATAATTATTTACCTTCCCAACCTCGGATCGTTGTGAAATTTCTGGAACAGTCTCTCCACATCTGTCTTCCTCTTCAGACCTCCATCCGCAATGCTTTTGAAATACACCAAATAAAATTAAATAAAAACTAACCTTCACAACCATAACCGTTGTGAATGTCTCTCTTCGTTGAATTCCACCGAGCTCCACCCGCACCGTTCTTTTGCAAGAATTTACCTTCCCAACATCGGATCGTTGTGAAATTTCGGGCACAGTCTCTCTCCACATCTCTCTTCCTCTGTCGACCTCCACCCGCACCGTCCTTGGAACGGCAAAATAAAACATTAACCTTCCAAACCTCGAATTTTCACGGAGCTTCGGGCACACTCTCTCCACATCTGTCTTCCCTCTCAGACCTCCACCCGCAATGTTCTTGAAATATACCAAATTAAATTAAATAAAAACTCTCGGATCGTCACGAAATTCTGCCGAAATAACCCCACGTCTCTCTTCGTTGAATTCCATCGCCGAGCTCCAACCGCACCGTACTTTGAAAGGAATTTACCCTCCCAACCTCGGTAGCTACGAAACTTCGGCCACAATAATAGATTTTTGGGCTCGAAACAATTTATAACGTAGACTGGAAAGCCCAAAATGAAGAGGAGCTTAGATGCAGAATGTTCCAAAATATTAGAAAAATCGACTTAAATAAGGGTCTATTTCCAATCCCAAAATCTCCGTTTTATCGAAAACGCAAATGTAGTGGGATTCTTACGACGGTCTTGAATTTGAGCCGTTGCAGCTTGTATTCCTCGGGAGGAAACAGTCCTTGGAATGCTATTCCAAAGTGATGCGGTAAGGTGATAACGAGCTGAATTTGACAGGGATGAACTATTGCAGCTCGACGTTTATTTGAACACTTCCCACAAAAATATCCGTAAAACAATCTCAGGTCAGTTACTTTTCTTCGATGTTAAAGACTGTCTAAATTTTTAGTTAAAGTCTGGTGCGCGATCAAGTGGATTGCTATTTTCTGGATGGAGTCAAGTTATCTCAGCGTATGTTTAGGAGCTGAGCTCCAAACATGTGAGCAGTACTAGTACTCCAATAAGGATGATCGACACTGGACCTTGTATAAGAGGATAGCTGCAGCTGTTGAGGTGTATAAAAAACCATGGTCAACTTTATTTAATTTAAACGCGTGAATTTAATTGATTATGAAACAGTCAATAATTACTACGTTAATAATTATTATACCGGGTGAGTCAGTTTTTTGTAGCAGAACTTCGCCAGTTTATATGTAGAAGACAGTTTAAGGAATAAAAGTTCCCAGGGTGTTGAAAAAAATTGTTTTCCTACGACCACTATACAAAACACTACTTTGCGCATCGTTTTTTGTGCGCAAACTAGCAGATTTCTCACGTATCCAAAACTGTGCGACAAAGTGACATAACGCATAGTCAAAAATCGTTGCCGTACAGTTTTAATGTAAACAATAGTGATGGGCGGTAACTGAGAACTCACTGTTACTTATTGTTAATGGAATAACTATTCATTTAAAGCTTCAAGGTAATAAAATAAACACAAATGGGATAAGATAGAACCCGACAAGACTATAAAATATAATATACTTACTCTTGTGGCGTAATTATTAAAATTTACGAGTTGATCGCTAATACCAGCATTGGTAGCGTTCAAATCAAATTCACGAACGTGAAAACTCGCACACCTCTAACTTCAATCCACGACTGCGCCTGCGTTGTGTGGAAGTTGCATATCTACCACTACCACGTCTCCACGCTCCACGTCACATTATTTTTAGTTTAGATACGGAGTCTAATAATAAATAATAATAATATTGTCGGTAGAATTCAATGATTTAACAGTATATAATATGTAGTAATATTAAAAAGTCATTGGTAGAATTGAAAATAATACCTACTTACCTAGGTAGTCTGAAAAAATAAACTATAGTTACCTATCATTATAATGGATTGTGATTCCTCTGAATCTGAAGCAGAAAATACACCACCTGCTGAAGTCAGAAAACAAGCAGGTTTGTGTTCTTTGAATTTGCTACCTGTAGTTTCGAGAGAAAAATACGAATCTGCTTATAAACATTTCATAAATTGGAGAAAAGGTCATAAAAGCAGAGCATTGTCAGAAAAAATAATTTATGTGTTAAATTTGTTAAATAATTAATTTATTAAATTGTGGTCGTAGGAAAAGTACTGTGTGTAGCATGTGCGGAAAAGAAATTTCACACTCGTGAGAAATTTTCTCTTTTCCGCACTTGTTTCACAATATACTATTTTCAGTTTTCGGCGCATAATTTGGGCAATTCTTAATATTTTAATTTTATACCCGAAGACAAACACAGGTGAACAAATTCAGCAGTGGCGTAGATACAGGGTATACAACCCATTTTTCTCTCAACAACTTCTACGCCCATGGACTTACAGGACTTTACTTACCAACCAGCGATGGATTCCCTGGAGATTTCTTACAAAAAAATGTAAGTATACTACTTATGAATATTCGAAATTCCTCACAGATTTTTAAAATTATTATTTTATAAAAATGGGCTTATTTTTGCGGTATGATGAAGTTTAGACTGAATTTACTCAAAAAATATGGGGAATTTCGAATATTCTAGGTATGTTTTTTATGTAAGAAATTTCCAGGGAATCCAATAATGATAAGTAAGGTCTTGTAAGTCCATGGGCGTAGAAGTTGTTGAGTGAAAAAAGGTACCCTTCATATACCCTTCTATAAACTCCTATAAAAGCCCTGCTCCTACAAAAAACTGACCCACCGTTTATAATAATTATTATTTTAATAAAATTATAAGTATTTAAGGTTTTTAGTTAATTTTTATTTTGTTGCAAAATTAATGGGGAATACGTTATTTGTCAAGAATAGAGTAAAAATGACTTACATGTCTAAACGAATATTTTTGAAGAGCTTCAAGAGCGTTAAGCTGTATCTATGTGGCGCGTTAATCCCCAAAATAATATTACCTTCATTTTATTTTTCTATTTTCGTTGTTGACTCTAACTGCATAATTAGCACTAAATGATCACTAATGCTGATCTTAACGATTAAGATTGATATTAACTCTCCAGATTTAACTGGATACATCTAATCTAGACGAAAATAACAACAAATTAGATATTGATCTGACGATGAGACCATCACTGCAATATTTTTAAACTCCTTATTTAATTCAAGATTAATAGGAGATTAATAGTTAGGTACATGGTACATGCACATATTACTTAAATGTAGGTGCCTACCTATATTTGGCATGCAACATGCAACTAGATGATGTTTGTCTGAATTTGTTGCATTGGAATTTCCAATGCAAAAACCAATGTATCCAAGCATGACTCATTTTTTTTTTATTGATCTCGAGTAGTCCTGCTGGAGTGATCAGTGATAATATTATATGTTTAGAGAATTTGTTTAAAACCTTATCTATGAGACAGTAAATACAAAAAATACATGGTATGTTTTTTGGAGTTAGAACCGGAATCAATTCAAGATCATGCATCTTTGCAGTGTTTGATGGTTTTACTCGTACGATGATTCATAGAAGCTAGCCCGGTTTCATGAAAGGGGTCCATAAGGTCTTTTATAAACCCCCTAATATAGGGTTGGTCATAGTTTTTTTCTCACTTTTTCTAGGTTTCTTATTAGTGTGATTCGACCTCATCAGAATACCCAGTCACGGTTATGGAATTCCTACTGGACTCACCACATTTTCATATTTATCTGGAGAGAGAGACCAAATGGACTACATATGAATGCTACCGATGGCAAGAACCTTGCCAAAGGCTTATAACTTTGGTGATATAGAAAGTCACTGTCAACTGGGTATGTCCTGGGACATAATTCCTAAAACCATCATGGACCGCTCTGATTATAAGGTCGTTTTCCTGGGAAGAGACGTGACAACAAGAAATGAACTCCTAACATCAGCGCTGACTCGAAGAAGTGTGTCTTCTCGAGCCTGGGTCTTCACGCAACAACTTTCCAGACCAAAATCTATGCCATAGAGCTCTATGCGCAGATGCAGGAAAAGATACACTGACGATAACGCATATCAATAAAAACATTTTCAGACAGCCAAACAGCTCTAAAAGCCCTTAGCTCCAGCCACTGCAAGTCCAAGTTGGTCTGGAACTGTCATTTAACTTTCATTAGGTACCCTTAGCAAGAAGCAACGAAATAACTCTGATCTGGATTCCAGAGGCAACGCTAGATATGGAGAGAACCATCTTGCCGTCTCTCTGGCCAAAAAGGTGCCGAATCCAAATTTATTTGACCAAATATTGTCAAATCAACAATACACGCAACTGGGCTGAGAGGGGAAGTTATTCAGCACTGGCAAAAGTTACCAAGATTGAACAATTCGAAGGCTTTATACAGAGCACGTCGAAAAAGATGACCAAAAAACTATTGTAGCTTAACAGGATATAGCTAAAAGCCTTTAGGTCTATATGTGCTTGAAAGATGACGAAACAGCAAAGCACATTCTATGCAAGTGTCCCGTTTTGGGAAGAACCAAACTAAAAACTTTCAGGGGAGACTCCCTCAGACTGGAGGACATGGATTACCAATAAGGACATTAGGTACAAATAGTCAAGATGGTCCAGCTTACTTAAAGAGGCTGCCTGATGGTCGCAATACTCGCAATGGCCCATTCATGTTAAATTTAAATATAAATCTAATCTTGTGTTGGTGTCCTTCAAGGCTCGAAACTGGGTCCAGTCTTATTTCACTTAAATATTTATTAATGGCATCTGTTACATGTTGATGAACAGAAAATCTTCTACAAGAGAGGCTCCTTTGATGATTATGTAAGACTACCGTGCTTTATCGATTGTACACTGTTTTTTTTTTTATTTTGGCAACACGTCGATCTTGATCACACTCTTTGAAGAATTCTGGATTCTGAGCAAGCTTGAAGATGATTGTATTGTCTGGTCTCCCGCGTCGGTAACAAATGTCATCTTCTCAATCTTGAGCATGTAAACTCATCAGAATACCCTGTCACTTCTGATGTTGGTGTCCTTCAAGGCTCGTAACTGGGTCCACTCTTGTTTCACTTATTTATAGATTCGTTCGATGATTATGTAGGACTCCTGCGTTTTATCGTTTTTACACTGTTTTTAGTATCAAATTCAACGTCACCAATTTTTTTTTTTTACACTGACACTGTCCCATTACTTATTATAACGATGGAGGTTTCTGACTTGCATGACCACTAAGTTTTCCGACCGGTTGCATTTGCTATCGCCTCTACATTTAGACTGCTTGGTTTTATCATCCGAAATTGTTTATTTGAGATCTTGGATTTTGGCATTAGGTACCTACGTCTACGACCTTGATCACTCCATTGAAAATTTTTGGACTTTTCAACAAGGAGCCACACTTCTGGACAACAAGGAGCCACCCCCTTAATTTTTTTGCAGCTATATATTCCTTTACATCCTGTACATGTATGTCAGTCCGTTTCCTAATACATTGAATGGGCGACCACTTACTTTAACGAACTTGCCAATGACCTCTATCACTTCTCTCGTGACGTAGGGTTGATCAGATTAAAAGATCTTTTGCCTTTAAAGTTAACTCGCGATTCCCCTTAAACGTTGTAACAGCCCCCACAAATTTTGCTACTTTGGTAGATTTATTTTAGTTTCTTAATAATTCTTTTATTTATTATTATTTGTTTTGTAAATATTGTTACCTTTCTTATTTTAGTGTATTTTTTAACAAAAAAATACACTATTGAGGACGACATCACTTTCCAAAAATCACCCAAACTCATCAAATGTCCACCGATCATGACCCCCAGATTACGAAAAAGTGGTTTTCCAAAATTCACCTGCCCACGATATATATTTATTTCTCCAAAATCACGATTTTTCGAGTTTCAAAACGCTCCTGTAGCTTTATCTTTCAAGATTAGTGAACGAAATTTTGGATTCTTGTGAAGCTGAGGAATGACTTTAGATTTTCGTTGAAAAAATTTCCAAAAGTCACGTTACTTCTACAGGGTGTCCTTTCAAATTTCCAAGAATCCGGTCCTTGAGGCACGGTTTCTGGCCGCAGTTTTCAATCTAGGGGGCTGAAATTTTTGTGAGAGTAAGATGTCTACAAGGACTGGTCTGGTATTGCACTTGAGCAAAATCGGCCGAGCCATTTCAAAATGGCGGCTATTTGAATTTGCGGAAAATTTACTATTTTTTGAATCCCTGTATGAGCAAGATGGCAAAAAAACTTTCACATCAAGTTAACAGGATTGAAAGAAAATTAATTGAAATTTGAGTTAATGCAAAAAAATTTGAATTTTTTCCATTAATAAGCCAGTGGAGTGGGTAGGAAAAGAGTGAAAATGGCTTAATTTCTATAACAGTTTTTGAGCACATTTTTGAAGAAATTG
Source organism: Malachius bipustulatus (assembly GCA_910589415.1). Taxonomy (NCBI): domain Eukaryota; kingdom Metazoa; phylum Arthropoda; class Insecta; order Coleoptera; family Melyridae; genus Malachius; species Malachius bipustulatus. The sequence continues at coordinate 42,044,371 of OU342633.1, forward strand.
AACTAAAATTTTTACAGTAGACAACTATACTAATACTCTTTAATCTTCAAAAATTTCAAGGATCAAATAAAAAAAATGGCGGAGATATTTAAATTTATTTTACATGATGTAAATTTCTCTAAAATTTTAAAAACGCTCTAGTAGCTTCATCTTTCAAGATTAGTGGAAGAAATTTTTTACTCTTGTGAAACTTTGGGATGAAGTTAAATTTTCGTTGAAAAATTTTTCAAAAGTCGCGTTACTTCTACAGGGTGTCCTTTAAAATTTCGAAACATCCGGTCCTGTGGCACGGTTTTCTGGTAGCAGTTTTCAATATAGGAGGCTGAAATTTTTATGGGAGGAAGATATTATCCACAAGTAGTGGTCTGGTATTGCATTTTTGAGCAAAATCGATCGAGCCGTTTCAAAATGGCGGCTTTTTGAAATTTAGGGAAAAAGGCTATTTTTTAGTCCCTGTATAAGCAATATAGAAAGAAAACTTTTCACAACAAAATAATGAGGATGACAATTAAAGGCTTGTTTAATAACTTAACGATTGAATGTAATATTCAGACCCGGGACTGCTTGATTTAAAACCAGCACCAGCACCAGACCAGCGCACCGTTTTCATCGCGCTCCGCTCGGGCGGGACCACCCATGCAGATATGACTGCTCCTGCCAACCCAAATTGCAGAAAATAAAAACTCCTACAACCTGTATTAACAAGATTGGATTAAAATGATTTGAAATTTGAATTAATGCAATAAAATTTTTATTATTTTCATTAGTAAGCTAGTAGCGTGGGTATAAGAAAATGGTAAAAATGGCTAAATTTCTTTGATTGATTATGAGCACATTTTTGAGGGAATTTACCTGAAATTTTCGGAGTAGACAACTACACTAATAGCTTGTAACTCTCCAAAATTTAAAGAAGCAAATAAGAGAAATGGCGGAGTTTTTCGAATTTTTTTACATGATGTTTATTTCTCTAAAATTTCAAATGTTCGGTTTTCAGAACTCGCCTGTAGGTAACTTTTTAAAGTTAGTCAGTGGCGGGTATATAGGACAAGAGACGAAATTGTTAAATTTTGCCAATTTTTTTTTTTGGTTTATTATATGTAAAAATCTATTTTATGGCACGCTTTCAAACGAAATGAAATGAAATTTTCACAGTAAACCACTACGTAAATTCGACCTGACTATTGAAAAATTCAGAAAGCCAATTTAAAAGGCGGCAAAAATTTTCATAGTTGAATCGCATAAAAATACACTGTTTCTGCGATTGATGTGCAAGAAGGTTTTTTTGTATATCACATTATTCTTTCTTTGGCCGTGATGCTGTAATTATTTTCTTTAATTATAATGGCGTCAGAATGCTTTATAGCATTGTCGGATAATAACTGGATGTAAATCTGTTGTGGTGATTATGCAAATAAATAAATTAAGCTTCCACCTTCATATGTCCTCATAAGTAGGGGGCCAGGAATGAGTGATCCGGTATCAGGGTTCTCCTTAATATTATTTTTAGAAAAATGCGGCGGTGCCCCATCCATTCGCAACCAGATGGGATTTAAAGACTCCTCTGGTTCCAGTTTAACATATAACTAAGATAGATGGGTAAATTTTTATATGATTTAGGTGTATCATAGAGACCAGAAAAGACCATTAAGACCAGAAAATTAAAAAAAAATCTGATTCAACCTTTAATAATAATAAATAATAAAATCAGCCGCAACTTTGTATGCGAAGTATTTTATTACAAAATCTCGACGACATAAATAAATAATAGTACCTACCGATTAAAATAATTATATCATAGAACCGAATGTAAATATAACGTCGAATCGATAAAGGTTTGACGTAATATTTACTATGGCGAATGATGATCGCGTGTCACCCGACCGATCCCATCAAGCGCGTTATCTCCGTCTCTTTGAGCATTTGGTCTGTTGATGATCACCGAGTGAAATTGTTGGTAAAAATTGTTCCACTGATAAGAAACCACTTTGATATGACTAAAGCTCATCATCGTCGACTCGTATATATAGATCACTATTTCCTAGAGGGTTCAGAACATTCAAGACCATTCCAGTGTGAACTAACTACAGGTATACCTACCTGTTTGACCTAATTTTTACCAGACAAGTCTCAAAAAGTAAACAAACAAGATGTCGCCGAAAAACTTGGTTGGTGCCGCCACTCGTTACATCGCCGGAAGGAACGCAGTCCAGACGGTCTATTGGAGAACTCAACAAGGAGCCAGTAATGGCGATTCCCTGGATCATTCGAGGTTCGTGAAAGTGTCCAGGACCTTCAACTTTGGAAGAACCGGAGCAGACAGTTCGCCTCCTCTCAGTGTCAGGCAAGGATTTAATAAGACCAACTTCTGAGCGTTCCTCCAAGTATTATTATTATTCGATTCCCAGGATTTATTTATTTATTTATTCACGAATTGTAGCATTAGGATGTTTTTATTGCTTTGAAATATTTGAGCTGTGTTCTTTTTCAAGTAATTTTTGTTTATATGTATATTGTTATATTATTATGTTATCAGTAAACTATAACATAGAAGAAATAAAATTATTTTAATCCAATTTATTTTTGGATGAAATGAAATAATTAATTCTTGATTTTCTATTCTCTTTTCTATAATATTTCCTGTTTTGACTACATTCTTGCAAATAAATAATAAATATCCGATAACCAATATAAACGAATAATGAATGATTGATAATGTTATTAAATGTTGAAATATTTTTTTATAAATTTTCTATGAGACCTACTCAGCTTGTTTGTATACAGTGTGTATCTACATAACACCGAAAAAATTTAAAGGCTGATTCTTTGGTCAAAAATAAACAAAAAATTCTGTTAAAGTGTGTCCGGAAATGCACCGTTTTTGAAATACAGGGTGTCAATAAAAGATTATTTTTTCAGTTTTTTTGAGATACCTGGGGAACCGTTTGAGATACGGAACGCAGCTTTTGGACATGGTTTTCCATTGATATTACTTATACCTTTTTAATATCAATTCAGTTTTTTTTATGTGCTATTCGCGGAGATCTCAGGATTGCGAGAGATGTTTTGTCCTTTATTTTCCAACAGATTTCTTGAAACATCCAAAGCGAGTTTTTCATCTTAAGTGGCTCAAAAACGGCTCACGTTAACAGTCATGACCAAGAGTACCTATTTTGTGTAGAAAAAGTTGTAGATATTAGGGGCAAAAAAATCTCCCCAACCCTGAAAATCTCCGCAACTGGCATATTTAAAAAATTTAGTTAGCATTATAATAGTTGCTATTATCAATGATAAAATCTGTACAGAAGCTAAATTCTCTGTGTCTTATACGGTTCCCGAGATATCTTCAAAAAACTGAAGAAATAATATTTTTTTGGCACCCTGTATCTCATTTCCAGACACACGTTAATAGGAATTTTTTGTTTATTTTCTACCAAAAAATCAGCCCTTAATTTTTTTCGGTGTTATTTAGATGTAGGTACCCTGTATATTGGATCAGTTTAAAAAACATAATTCAAAATCTATAAGAAATCAATCAATTTGAAATGATGAGCATATTTTTTTAGATTTTAAGGGTTCCAGATTGTAAAATTGATAAAAATGATCAGTGAAGATATTTAATATAACCCCCCCCCCCCTCTCTAAAATCTGACCCGACTGAGATAGAACTTAGAATTTTAGAATTTTAGTAGAAAAGCAGGGATAGTAGGTACCTATTTCTCTTTCCAGGAAAATTATCCAAGAAAAATGTGGTTCTCTAAAGTTTCTTTTATTGACCGTAAATACATGCATCAGCACTATCATAAGAATGAGAACTGGACGCTGCCTTACAGCTTACAGGAAAACAAAAGTAAAATTGAGGTGGTTGAGAGTCCCTATTGTGAATGCGGGCAGGTGCGGTAGACCTGTACGTACCATATATTTTTTCAATGACCAATCAATAAGTTGGATGACTTTGCATTCTACCAACAGCTCTCTCAAAAATTAACCATATCTCTCTATTATAAAATAAATTATCTTTAGTTTCAGATTTAACTTGTCCCATATCCTGGGTGCTATCCTGAGACAACTCTCAGGTGTGTGAAACTGTGAATGCTCTGCTGTTGCCCCAGAGAGAGAAGAGTTACTTCCTGTATTGTGGTTTCCAAATACTGCCCATCATTTAGATTAATTATTATTATAAGCACAAGAAATCCCCTAGCCTAGACAGTCGTGTCCCTCCATTGACGTAGCATTGAAAGTTGAAGTTGGCTATTTGAACAAGGGTGCCCAAGACTTTACTTTACTTGGGCCCAAGAGTGCGCAAGAATTTTACTACTTTTTGACGTAAACCTGACGTGTCAGATGTCAAAAATGACGTCGCAGTTCGTGTCAACTTCAAAATTTTAAAAGGCATGGGAGTTATCATGTAAGACCTAATTTTAAAGATCTTTTTTCTACTCCCAACCTTTAATATGCATATTAAAAATGAATCACCAGTGCTTTAATGGGTCTCATTAAGATACAAATTTTCATTAAAGCACTGGTCAAGCTATCCAATGGCAGAGGAGCATTTGCAATCGAATCGGTTCCTTTTCGCTAACAATCGGGTCGGCAAGCCAACCGAAGCCACAGAGTTGTCATACTCACGACATAAATTGCCTTGTGATATAAGTTCTGTATTTCTGAAAAAAAATTCTGAACGTTTATTTAATTTAGAACATAAGTAACATTCAAAGAAAATTTATCAAGATTTTATGTTACCTTAATTAATTTGATAGGTAGGTATATCGTGTAAAAGATAGGAAGATAAAGTATTATATTATTCGTGGCGCTCCGTGATAGTATTCAAAGCGGCAACGCTGCGATCGTCGCGTTCCGCAGGTAAACAATATAGTAATTAATGGCTGTCGATGTTATTAAAATTATTAATTAATCTCAAAATCGAAGCGTAAAATTCGGGATTCGAACTTCGCATAATAAAAATTACGCAGTAGTGAGTAGTGCCCTTTAAACTTGATACTAAAACATGTCTCAGCAGAATAATCTTAGCGACGAAGAGAAAATTTGGTAATATGCGTAAACAAATAGTAACCTATCTTAACCTCAATGATCCGCAATTGTACACGGGTCATTGTTAAAATATATAATTTTTTAATCTTTTCTATGAAATAAAAAAGGGTCGTAGAAAAAATAGTGTATGGAACTCGCAGATAATGGCTATTAATACGCTCTTATGATGGTTAAGACACTCGCCTACGGCTCGTATCTTAACCACCATACTCGCGTATTAATAGCCTTCATTATAAGCTCGTTGCATAATATACTATTAATTACCTTACCTACACAAAAATGAGGTTGGTGTTTAATTTCGACAGTCTATGTGATAGGGAGGATGTTAGTAGCTTATAGTAACTTCTGCAATGTCATTTTAGACATTTGACATATCAGCTTTATGTTAAAAAGGAGCAAGATTCGTATAATTGATTTTAACTTTTGTATCAAAGCTCTAGCTCGTTTGACTCAGAATTTAAATGCAGGGAGGGGGGGAGGTATCTGATATACATTTGTTTTTGTAGATAATTAAAAAAAAACTGTAAAATGAGGCCTCACTTGACACTTGCACTTGACCCCCTTGCCTTTAAAAATGTTAAGTTAACAGGGACTCCAAAGTCATTTTTGACATTTGACACATCAATTATTGTAGATCAAAAAGTACAAGAATTAAAGCTATAGAATTTAGTTTTTTGAAGAAAAAAATATCCTATATACAACATACCTCATATCTTGTTGCCTTGGTAACTCAAAAATGCAGTACTATGGTCAATAAAGCTGGTTAACTCCTCCAAAATAATTTTCATTGAAATAGTTTTTTAAACGCATTGTTGTAAAGCTAGAGAGGGGGAACGTTATTAACGGTTTTAGGAGCTTCGATCTTGCGAAATATTCACCTAAGAAAAAAAATCACTTGAAAACTCTTACTGCATTTATGAAGACTGTCCAATGATATCTACATCCATAATAATAGAAAAAAACAAATTTGTAATTTTTGTATCCATCCTTCAATTTTGTGCATGAAAATCTACCCCCAAGTTATTTGCTCTTATAGACTTAAGAGTCAGCGACTGCCAGACGTTTGTTATTTTATAAAAACTAAAAGTTTATCTGCGCAGGTCTCCTCCACAGGTAGGAACGATGTAGCGACTATGAATTTTGGATTATCGTGGCTTTGGCAGGTAACAGCTGAGCTGTTTAAAATCACTCCTCAAAATCTTGAAAATATGTATAAACGATAATTTTCTTAAAACTTAAAGAGCACGTAGGAAATGCAAAAATAGGCGAAAATTTTGTTGTAGATATGGTTCGTTGGAGCTTTGCTTTTTGAGATATACTGGGTGTTAAAGTTCTTCGAAAATTCTAATATTTTTTTAATATCTACAAACTGCCTGATCAGAATAACTTGAAAATTTTGAAAATTGTTGTACTAATTGAAATACACATGATATTGTGATACAATTAAAATTTATTTAATTCAGTGGCGGAGACCTAGCCTTGTTATTACCTTTCTTTTTAAATACTATATCTACTCCACTGACTTTAATGGACATATATGACATTTTTGATAGATCCCTAGTGTCGAAATGATTAATAATTATTTCTGGAAGTACCTACTAAAAAAAAAATAAGGTGACCGTTAAAGTCAGTGGCGGAAAAATTATTTAAAAAAGGGTAACGATATGAATTTTATACATATTTGGGTTTCATTTGAAAGGACTTTTGTTGAAAACTTGAAAAATCATTTTTTTAATACCCACTGATGCGATTAGATTTATCGCTTATGAAATAAGATTTATCGCAGAAAATTATGAGAAAACCTCGATTTTCTCCTTATCTCCCAAACCAGTAGACTATTATGCCCAAGAAATTTTAATTGTCGCGTGTAGTTTACCTGAAATCTATTTCGATTCTCTTACTTTTTTTTCATAAGTTCCAAATATTTTTTACAAAACATTGAATTAATTTTTCTGACATATAATAACATAAGGTGTCACCGGAAAGAGTCTTCACTGGACGGGGATATAAAAATAAATTTCTCAAAATTCTCTTTTTTTAATTCACGAGATATCGCAGAACATGATTATCAGAAACAACACTCATCCACCCTTAGCTCCGAAATTGATGAACTAAAAATGTTTTTGTGTCCAATTTTTGTTTACTAGAGATGCCCAGACTCAGGATGTTTCATTAATCACTCCAGAAGATTCAAGTGGGAATTCCTTGATAGATTTTAATAAGGGAAGTTTCACTCCTTAAATTCCATTAAAAAATTCACATAATTTGTTTTATTCTGGGAACTCTTGAAAAAAAAAACTTTTATAAAATAAAGAAACTGTCACAAAAAAACCTTTATAATATCACAATTATTTTGTTCATCCCGCTCTCTTGACAGGGGGTGAATACCTGTTTTTTATAAGTTTTTCTTATAAGAAGTTTTTTCTTAATAATTTTTATTTAATTTCCAAGTTATAAATGTCCAATTTATTGAGACTTGAATAAATTTTCAAATAAAAATTTAACATTTTTCTCTAATAATCTACACAGGTTATTTATAATTTTTATTAAGTACGTTTATATGTTTATAAAAAGGTCCAATAAACATAAGTCACGAAATAGCCTCAATAATTAGTTATGAAAATGCAGAATGTTGAAATTGAAGGAAAAGTTATTTTGTTAAAACATCCTGTACCTACCTATTTTCAAAACTAGGCCATTTGGGACCTTTTTATCTAAAATTGGCTAAGGGATAATTTCCTGTGTTGATATTTTGAAAAGATGTTTAATTTTTATTTAATAATTTATGCAAGTCCCTTGATTTTATTTTTTTGTTCTAATAGTGTCAAGTTTATGCGAAATCTCGGCAAAAATAATTTCAAATATTGGAGATTGTCTAAAGTATGACTTCAAAATCAATAAAAGCAGCAAAAAAATATTTAAAAAATAAAAGAGGCACAGTCCGATTATTTTAGGAAGGTGTCCACGTTAAAAAACAACCAATCAGATAAGCCGAACATGTAAAAGCTCAGCATTCTTATTTTTATAAAAATTGGACAGTACCTAGTAATTGATTGTTAAAGTTTATTTTTTCATTGCTCTTTTTAGGTGTTATTTGGACTAAAATAAGCTTGATGCTAAATTATTTTAATAAACATAATAATAATAATAACTAAATAAATGAATAACTACTGTTTATAATTCACGGTACCTACCTATCCAAGAATAATACTACCAATAATTTTGTTTCCTTTAATTTTTAAATAAAAATCGATGCCTACCTATGTGAAAAGACTTCAAAAAAATTAATATCTTATACTTATGATAACTTAATCTGGGTTTTATTAAACCTTCTCAAATTTGAAATATTCTAATATTTCAAGCCTTCTGGCTAGATAACGTATTTAAAAATAAACAAACACTCCTGGGAATAACTTATTGTAAGTAGATTGTACCTACTTGAAAAATACAATAGACGTAGTAAATTTGTATAAACAATATAATAATAATTATAAATAATTTAATATTATAATATTGCTATGAGAGAGAATTAGCAGAATTATTTTGTTTTACTTTGTTTTACATTTTTTGAAAAGTTCAAAAATGGTCTTCCATACCTACCTCAACTTAAGATCAAAATTAAATTTTCATTATAATTAGTAGGTATAATAGCATTAAGCTATTTAACAAAATACTCAAGCCGAGGGATGATGAGGAAGGTTTGGGTTCGGAGGATGAGGAAGGCACGGTAAAACCAGACCATGGGTACAATTCCCACTCGTCAAGAACACACAGGCATGCAACCTTTTATTAACTCGCTTTCTTGTCTGTCTTCTTACTAAGGTCCAAATCTTGAAATCGAATTTAAACTAACTTCACGAACAGCTAAATCCTTGAAACTTCAAACAAAGAAGTCAGAATTTTATGACAATACAAAACGCCTCGCTTTCTTGTCTGTCTGAGAGTCTGTTTTTCAAACATTTTGTAAAATCACGAGCATACCAATAAGATGTGCAAAATCCATTACAAAATTTCGTGCACAAACAAAACTGAAAAGCGGAAAATTATTATTTATTTAACACATTTATTTAAAATATTTGCGTTCCATCCCCTAGCAACCATTATTTGAGGGTTGGCAAATTTTTTAAATTAATATAAAAATAGATTTTTTTATCAATATATACAGTGTGTCTGCTTAAGTTTGGAACCATATGATGGAAAACTTTTTTATTGTTGGTTTTGTGAAAAAATGTATTCTTTATAAAAAGTTGTGCATGATCCAAAACTTACAATGCAACCATCAGATATCGATTTTTCTAAGCCGTATACGAGGTTTGTCAAAAAATATCAATTTAACGCAAGAGTAAAGTACCTGTATTTTCGACAATATCAAAATTTGTTATTCAAAAAAGTTGATCAGAATTGCAAATAACATTCAAATATGCAGTAACATGCAGTTGCTTAACCAATAAAAAACAGCATAAAAGCTAAACCGCTGCTGATAAACCCTAACTATTTGATAAAACAAATATTTGATGAATTGCATATTTGAATGTCATTTGCAGTGCGGATCAACTTTTTTAAGTAACAATTTTTGATATTGTCAAAAATAAAGGTAACTTTACTCTTGCGTTAAATTTTTATTTTTTGACACACTCGTATACGGTTTAAAAAAACCGATATCAGATGGCTGCATTTTAAGTTTTGGACCATGCACAACTTTTTATCAAGAATACATAAATTTTTTCACAAAACCAACAATAAAAAGTTTTCCATATGGTTCCAACTTAAGCAGACACCCTGTAGAACTATGCCGACATTTTTTGCAAAACCTTTTTTATAAAGCTGGGAGCCTCGGAAATATGAGCCCATCCCTGCTTAAACTTTCCGGGCACCCGGTATAACTTTGTTTTCTTCTTTTTCAACAAAGCGCTTCCAGAAAATGTCACAGAAGGCATGGATCAAATGAAACCCATTGTTAGGGGGGGTCATTTGGAACAAAAAAATCAAATAAGAAGCTGCCAGATTGTTTATGGTTTTCGAGAGTTATTCGCCACTTTATGATTTTTGAAAAAATTGTACATTCAATAAGAAAAAAAAAATTTTTGTCAATAAATTTCTACATTATAAATGTTTCAGAATAACACCTCTTTCTTACAGTTGTTATTTTGGGATTGTTCTTTCCATAAAAGTGTAAGCAGGCCATTTTTCTTCGAGTTAAGTGTTTTTAAAAAGTTTAGGGCTCACTTTTTCTGTGAGTTAATTTTTTATGGTCACTCAGTTATCGCGAAGATTTTATTTTAAGAATACTAAAATCGAAGAAAAATGGCCTACAACTTTTAAATATGCAAGGAACAATACCAAAATAACAATTCTAAGAATAAAATAAAAAATAATCAAAAAAAATCATAAACTGGCGAATTTATGGCGAATTCTTTATTTTGCTCTAAAAGACCCCTCCCCCCCACCTTTCACTAGGTTTCGTTTGAACCAGACCGTCTGGGACACTCTAGGGACACTCTATATTTAGGAGTTGTCTATTAAAACATTTTTATAAATTTATATTTTTTATTGTTTAATTTTTGGAGGTTTCTGTTAGCATAATAATAATATTTACAAAATAACACTAAAATAAATAAATCACAATATGTACACTACTAATTCTAATTCTACTGCAATGAGTAGGAAAAATAAAACATCATCATCAGTACCTATCAAAAAATACCTTTTTTCTGTATCTATACACAATCTGGTAATAAAAAAATTAAAAAAAAGTATTTAAATTATTTTTTAAAGAAAAAAAACAAATAAAGTTGAATCTAGCCATGGCATTAATATATGTATAGTAGGACTCATTACTGTAACTTCAGCAATGTGACAATGCTCATACTACTTACTCCACTAATTGCAAAATAAATTAAAATTAATATTATAAAATAATAATACTTAATACCGCCTTGGAAATACTCCTCAGAAGTAGGTCTTGTATCCTTGTTGCACATGTTGAGGTGGTTGATTAGACCTTTCAGGTTTACCAAAATTGAAAGTCTTGGAGACTTTGACCAGCTTGGAACTCTCTTCGGCGCTGTGAGTCCTCCAATAGACGGTCTGGACGGCGTTTCTTCCAGTAATGTAGCGAGTGGCGGCACCAACTAAATGTCTTGAAGGCATCTTGATTTATTTCTGATTTTTTTCTTGGTCAAACTTAACTTGCGTCAAACTTCTCTAATTAGAGAACTTATATTGTTACGATAATTATACTTGTGATGAAGCTCGAAACTTGAAGTCTGAATGATGATAGCTCTTCAAAGTTCGTCCTATTTATATGGACGATTCCTTTAGATAAAATTACGATCAGGCATAGCACGAATGAAATTTCGTTAGGTCTGCTGGACTAGACTCCGATGACGTGAATGTTTGACGTAAAAGAGATATTTTTCAAAATTTATACACAGCACAGATCGCAGTGATCGCATGACCTCAACGTGTAATGTAAGGCTAATGGAACTGGGGTTATCAAAGTTATGGAATCACTATGACCCGTATATTTTTGTTATGATAATAAGAACGTGCGAAATTATTTTGGTGATTATTATTACAGCAAATGCATATTTTTACGTCTTTATTTGGGACGGTTTGGTATAGGTTATCGAAATTTTGGCTTTAAATAAGCACCAGAAATACATGCATGGCATTTCGAAATTTTTAAAACCTAAATTTTTAATCCAAATACGCATGCAGAAAAATTGTAAACATTAATATTATGTTTATAAATACATATCTCAAAATAATTACATGTTAATTATGTTGGCAATAAATGTTTCAACCTCATTTGCCATATTCGATACAACTCTGTTGGGGGATAGGTATAGTCGGGAATATTATTAAGATATGTAAAAAAATCACCCCGGTTTACATAGTAAATTAGAAATAAGTGTTTAAGTGTTCAAAAATATTCCATCTCGTATTTTTAAAATGAAATGCTTTTCTTAACAGCAAATCCCAGTCAGATATAATAATTAAAATTTTCAAACTTGATCCAGCTATCAAAATGTAACCGATTTTTCCGACGACGCACCTGTGAAAATGACAAGTAACACACTACTTATTAGGTACTTCTAAAATGACAAATATCACTCTAGAGTTGAAAAGTAAAATATCACACATTTTTTATGGAACTTTAAATATTTACTTTCTACATATATTTTAATGGTTTTTTATGTAATAAATTTAATGATGTACCTACCTATAGACCCAAAACAGTAAAATCCAAAAGTTTATCTGGCGTTTTCGAAATATTATTTTTAATTGAAGCTCACAGTCATATTCGTTAGCTTAGGTCAGAGCAGGCCCTTGAGGCTACTTACTTGAAAACTTCTGACACTTGCGGGCTTTACAATAGCCATACCTACTTTTTTTATCCTGCTCGATATACAAAATGTACAAATAAATAACAAAAGATAAATCTCTATAATCTAAGAAATCTACCTAATAATAATAATATGACCTACTTTCAATTTCTACAATTCTAAATTGTTTTATTTTTTATTTTATTTGTTGTTGTTACTTTCTAATTCAATTAAAATTATTAAAATAATTAAAATGATTAGTTTTCTTTGTAAAGTTTTCAAATATATAAAATATAAAAAGATTAAAATATTCATTAATCTTTGATCGTAGGAAAAATAGAGTACATTACTAGTGTGGAAAGTTGTCCATAATGGGCCACTTTCCACACTAGTAATGTACTATATTTTTATATTTATACTATTCCCGCCTTCATAAAATTCGTCTATATAGAGAAAGCTCAAACTCTATTAATTATTTATTACAAAAATATGATTTTATACACACTATCTACGCAATACTATTTATTCAAAACACCAATAAAAACTACTTAATATTAATTTTGTAAACCGCAAGTCTTGACCCATCACTATCTTCGGCTGCCAAACTGCACATCTGTTATTATTCCTATTAGGAATAGATCCAGGAAACGATCCCAGTCTCTTTGGTTTGGTGGTCAGGGCAGAAACTCAGGTACAACGTTCTTCCTCCTGTAAATTTTAGTTTGAGATTTTGTTTCATCTTACATACAGAAATGTCAGAAAAATGTCTTTTTTGCCAAAATTTTTAAGAAAATTAAAATGGCTGACATTTTGAAGAGACTGATATTGATCAAATGAAACACCTATATATCAGACCACTCCTTCTAGACCATCTTGGCCCTTAAAATAAAAATTTAGCTTCGCAGAGATTTTTAATAGGACAGTCCGTATAAACTGCGTATAATGAATATAATAATAATGAATTTAAAGATATTCTGCATTAATAACTTTTTACATAAAACAATTATTGTATCAAATGAAACCAAAATCATTTCTGTTTATTGTCCAGTTTTCTTTTTCTTTATCTTTTCTGTTCTTGGTCTTTTTTATTTATTTTTAATAGTCTTAATTTCTCTTATTAGTTTTAACTCCAGCGTACAGGCGTAAGTATACCTACATATACTGCCTCTTTGCTGGAATGTTTATGTTTTTTTTTCATTTTAGTAAGAATTTTGTGAAGACAGAAAAAAAAACGTTCTTGAGCACATTTTTATGCGATAATTTAACTCATGTATTAAAAATGACATAAGGAATAGTGTTTTTGTCACTTTGACATCGGATAAAGTTAGCCCTAACTTTGCATCTGGATAAAATGTAAGCTAGCTTTTTAGACGCAAAATCAAGTAAGTAGTTACCAAGGTGATATTAATTGACAAATTAATAAACGTCATTTATTAATAATTATTATCATATGAACGATTTGTTGCAAACAAAGAAATGAGTGATTCAAAGCGTTTTGGGACTTGTTAATTCGCGTAACTGTAATAATAATAATAACTGTACTTTTTCCAATAAATAAATAAATTTTGTTATTCGTTAAATTATCTCCCTAAATTACACACGAGCTTATATTTTTTATCCGGATAAAGATGCACTTTTAAACTCAAATTTGTTTTTTCTTTGGTAATTCAACTCGTCAAATTGTCAGATAAAACGACTCGTCCTTCGGACTCGTCGTTTTATCAGACAATTTGACTCGTTAAATTGCCAATAAAAAACAAATTTTCGTTAAAACTGCATCTTTATTCGGATAAAAAATAAGCTCTCGTGTAATTACCCCCGATATAATCATAAATATTTTCGCCACTTTTTAAATTGACTTTCTGAAATTTTTAAACCTGCTGACTCTTTAAACTAAACCTGACTAATTGTACCATCAATAATATCATCTACAATGATGGATATTAAAATTTAGCAGCTTTGACCCTTTGACCCTTTTCCTATACAGGGTGTCCCACGACCTGACTGCCATAGCTTAAGGGTAGGTGTAGTTTTTCAAGGCGATTCAGGATCTGGTTTTGAAATTTTCCTGAGGCCCTTCGTTTCGATTATACAGGGTGATTTGTGCAATTTGCCGAAATCTTTGATGAGCGATATCTTTTGAACGAATTGATCGAATTTAACGAAATTTGGTAGATATGCTCTACTAATGACACTTAATACCTCGCATTTTTCGCCGATTCGAAAACTGCAGGGCCGTACTAATTTTTTTTTATATCTTTCGGCTTTGTCGAAAAGTTCACCCTGTATGCATTTTATTCAAAGTTTGGTGCCATTTTCTAAAACTACGTGAAAAATGCTACAATTATGGTAGAAAAATACTTGGCATCATTAAACTGAATCGAGAAGAAAATTCAGTTTTTTAGTTTTTTATTCGGAATTTCAATTCATGTGTTGTTCATAATTGACGAAAAATCAAATGTGGTTTTTTAAAACTTGCGTATTTTGTAGTTATTTCAAATAAATTTACTTTATCTACATCAGATTTAGCCAGATTGGGGACCCTTCTACAGATTGTTTCGAGCTAAAAAAAATTTTAAATGGTTTTTAGATTAATTTCAAGGTCAAGGAAATGTGTTGAGTTTGATGGTGGTCTCCTTGACCATTACCTGCACTGAATTGTAGTTTTTCTTCCCAACATTTGTGTTGATATTTTTCTTCCTGTTTCGTTTATGTGGATAATTATTTGTCTATGTGGTAATGTGTTAAATGTGTTATTTATTTTGCTGTTAAAACTTATTCTTAGCTCGAAATAATCTGTAGAAGGGTCCCCAATCTTGGTTAAATCTGTAGATAAAGTAAATTTATTTGAAATAACTACAAAATACGCAAGTTTTAAAAAACCACATTTGATTTTTCTTAAATTATTAACAACACATGAATTGAAATTCCGAATAAAAAACTAAAAAACTGAATTTTCTTCTCGATTCAGTTTAATGATGCCAAGTATTTTTTTTACCACAATTGTAGCATTTTTCACGTAGTTTTAGAAAATGGCACCAAACTTTGAATAAAATGCATACAGGGTGAACTTTTCGACAAAACCGAAAGATATCAATAAAATAAGTACGGCCCTGCAGTTTTCAAATCGGCGAAAAATGCGAGGTATTAAGTGTCATTAGTAGAGCATATACAATCGGTCACAATAGCCAAGCTGCTAGAGTTTCGGTCAAACGATCTCTAAAGTGCAGCATGACTTTTCTTGGTCAGTACTTAGATGGGTGACCAATTATAGTGGTAAATAAAAAAGTTCCGTGACCGATCGTGCTCCGGGAGGTACGTTAAAAAGGGGGTCCTGACTGCTTCACAGCAGTCGTTAAGTTACGTCAGAGGCCCTTGAGGCTACTTGAAAACTTCTGACACTTGGGCTTTACCACTGCACAGCCATACGATATTTATTTATTTATTTAGTAGAGCATATCTACCAAATTTCGTTAAATTCGATCAATTCGTTCAAAAGATATCGCTCATCAAAGATTTCGGCAAATTGCACAAATCACCCTGTATAATCGAAACGAAGGGCCTCAGGAAAATTTCAAAACCAGATCCTGAATCGCCTTGAAAAACTACACCTACCCTTAAGCTATGGCAGTCAGGTCGTGGGACACCCTGTATGTACCACAATACGCTAACTGGCTAACTAATTAAGAAAATGGCAATTTTCTTACACTATACCTTGAAATCCGAAAGAAATTCGTCTTTTTACGTCAGAAGTTCGTCAATGTTGTTAATGTATTTTCAAAAGTTATTCCATTCTTATGCAGGGACTCAAAAAACGGAAATTTTTACGAAAATTCAAATGGGTCGCCGTTTGGAAACGTCTCGATCGATTTCAATCATATGTAAAGTCACTCCTTTTGGATATCCTACTTTTTGAATATCTTACTCCCACAAAAATTTCAGACCCCTAGATTGGAAAGTGGGACCTGAAATGGGGAGACAAGAACGGATTTTTTCGAAATTTGAATGGACACCTATTATTATTGTATAATAGAAATAACGCGGCTATATAGAAATTTTTTAACGAAAGTCAAAAGTTCTCCAAAAGTTTTACAAAACAACAAAATTTTCGTTCAAAAATCTTGAATGATGAAGCATGAAGCTACAGGGGCGTTTTGAAATCAAGAATTTTAAATTTTCGAAATACTAAATTAACTAGTTAGGTAATAAAAGAAAAAATACAAAATTTTTTTTTCAGGTTTTCGTTGAAAACGACAAAGTTTTTTGAAAAATAATAAAAGAAATAAAAGTTTTAGAATTAAATTCCCCATCAAATTAGGTAAATAATAATTGTTTAAATCGGCAAACAACCTAAAAAAATGGCATTTTGAGGGTGCATCCATCCCTTTTCATTTTTCAACCCTTTAAAATGCTACAATTTAACTCTGCTTAACTGTCAATGAATGCTCTTAGTACACTTACTATACGTGTACCAAATATTCTTCTAAGTTCTGGTAAGTATAACTAAGATTTTTTTTCGAAATTTGAAACCCCTATTTCAAGGCCTACAAATTCTCAAAGGGTCCAACTTAGCAAAGAGGCAAGTTGCATTGAATCACCATCATATTTTGGATTCCCCTACACGCCCCTGCTCTGTGTCGGTTCTTATGCGAAATACCCTGTATAACATAATAATATATAGGGTTTTATATACAGGGTGATTGATTGAAACGCCACATTAGAAAAAGTTCGACTTCCAAATGATCTAGGAATCTGAAATTTGGAACTTAGGCAACATACCTAATAACGAGTCAAAATGAAATATTACCAAGATGGTAGAACATTTAAAATGGCGAAAGCAACGGCCATCTTTGTTTTTTTAAATGGGACACCCATATATTATTGCATTTTCAGATCGTCTGAGAAAATGTAATAACAATGGTGCTTATAGTTGTATTTTAAATTGAGTAGGCCATGAGTTATAAACAAGTGAAAATCGTGATTTTCCAACTTAAAAGACATTTACCACGAAAACGGCTCATGATATCAGAAAACGGCTTACATGTTCCTATCTTAACTTTTCATCTGGTATCCTACTGTAGAGTTGAACTGTTTATACAGGGTGATGAAAAATCTGACAATTTTCACCACCTTGTATAAAGATTTCAACTGCATATTTGGATGCCTTATAAAAAGTTAAGATAGGGACATATGTAAGCCGTTTTCTGATATCTTGAGCCGTTTTCGTGATAAATGTCTTTAAAGTTGGAAAATCACGATTTTCACTTGTTTATAACTTATAGCCTACTCAATTTAAAATACAACTATAAGCACCATTGTTATTACATTTTCTCAGACGATATGAAAATGCAATAATATATATGGGGTGTCCCATTTAAAAAAACAAAGATGGCCATAGCCATCGCCATTTTTAAATGTGCTGTCATCTTGGTAATATTTCATTTTGACTCGTTATTAGGTATGTTGCCTAAGTTTCAAATTTCAGATTCCTAGATCATTTGGAAGTCGAATTTTTTCTAATGTGGCGTTTCAATCAATCACCCTGTATACCTAAATTAAATATACAGGGTTTTACTCAAGGGTATGTAATAAATTTAAAGGCGCATTCCTGGGACAATTTAAAGTTCATAAGTTCATATAACATGAGTCCTAAAATGTCTTGCTTTGAAGATACGGGGATTTAAAATCCAGTGGCGTCCCGGAGGGCACCCTTACTAGTACCTATTATTGCAAAGAAAAATTTAATACACTGACTTTTTTTAAATATTGATATTTTTTAAGATTAGGCAACTAGAAATACAACTTTTATGCCTCGTGACTTTTCTTCGTATCTCCTGTGGTTTTCTAAAAAAAAATTAAACCCGCTTCAAGGCATGTTGAAAAATTGATTTTAATTTTAACGGTTTTATTAGTACAGCGTTAAAGTGGCTTTAATTATTTTTCTCGAAAATGAAGTAAAATAGGCAAACAATTTAAGAGACAAAAAAAAATATCAAAAATTAAAAAAGTCAGTGGCGTAAATTTTTTTTGAATAATTTTGGTGAGGGTGAAAAATGACTTCAAGCACTCTGTGTATTTCTTGAAAACCAGACGTTTGAGGACTCATGTTTATATGAACTTTATGTATAATAAAATTAAAATTAAATTAAAATTGGTCCAGCAATACGCGCCCTTAAATTTAATAAGTAACACTGTAGGTATTTCGTGGGCAGATGAATTTTGGAAAACCACTTCTTCGTGATATGGGAATCAGGATCGGTGGACATTTTCGTAAAGTGATGTCGTCCTCAAGTGTGTATAGGTATTTTTTTATTGAAAAATATACACTAATACGGACCTGAATTTTTGTCTTGATTTTGGAAGGAAATGGTACCCTTAATTTATTTTGTTCATTTTTTTTCTGAGATTTTGAAATTTCATAAAGAAATTTAATACGGTTTTGGGATAAATTTAAAAGAGAGATGAAACCTTTATTGAGTGTGCCGCGGTCTGATTTTTTCAGGTTGCTATAAATACATATAATATAATTTATTTACTTTCTTTACATAAGTTAGAGTCCAATTATTACCTATAGGAAGGCGAATAATATGTTCTTACTGCGCAGGAATGTTGGTTACCAATAATGGTTGCCGCATTTCGTGCATAGGATTATGCACTCAATACTATAACAATACTATGCAATTTTGCAAAAATCTTTGAACATATTATATTCAAGCGTATACATATACTCAGAGGTCCATTATTTATCTCCTAATCAGTAATCAGCATGGATTTATGTCCAAACGTTCGACAGTCACCAACCTAGCTTGTTTTTCACAGTTTGTTTCCGAGGTAATTGACAGTCGTGGGCAGGTGGACGTAATTTATACAGATTTTCAGAAGGCATTTGATCAGATAGACCACTTTGTTCTTCTCGGGAAAATGCAGTCATTTGGTTTCGTCTTGTCCTTGATAAATTTATTCAAATCTTACCTTCTTAATAGAAAACAATTTGTGGCATATGGTAATATTAGCTCTGGATACTCTACGCCGACATCGGGAGTGCCGCAGGGTTCAAACCTGGGACCACTCCTTTTCTTGCTCTTCATAAACGACATTACGGACGTCCTGAGCTGTGACAGCTTATTGTACGCAGATGATCTGAAAATATTTGTAAGTGTGACCTCGGTGTCTGATTGTACTTTGTTGCAGGAGAATGTGGACCGCATATCTCAGTGGTGTCGGCAAAACAGACTGTCTTTGAACACATCTAAAATTTACGCGGTCCACATTCGTTCCATCGAGCGTGTTCAGAGGAAATTCTTGAAATTTTTATTTTTAAAAACTGATGGCTCTTATCCTCCGAGAGGGTTTGAGCACTCTGTTCTCTTGAAGAAATGTAATGTTGTGTCTCTAAATCTTAGACGCGTGTTATTGTCGTGATTAATTTTCTTTATAAATTAGTGAATGGTAATGTTGACTGTGTTTTCCTCCTCAGCAGAGTCCCATTTTTGGTCCCTCGTTTGAATGTGCGGCTGCAGTCTACATTTTACATTCCTTTCAGACGAAGTAATGCATTGGTTAGATCGCCACTCCCTCTGATGTGCTCGTACTTCAATTGTAAAGTCTATTTCACCGAAACTTGTGCAAAAGCCATAAACCCGTCACAGGTAATCCCACCCTCTGGCCGCCTATCCTAGTCACACAATAGAACAACTATTTACTTTCTAGTTGTAAAATTCTGTAAAGAAGGTAAATCGCAAGACAGGTGTTTGTGAAGAAAAAGGAGAGGAATATATTTAGGCGTACAGTCAAGCTACCAGTAACATGGCATATTTTACAGAATAGGGGTAAAGCAGAAGTCTCAAACTTTTAACATTATTTAAAAATTTTAAGCGACACGTTTTTATAGAAGGTGAAACCAAAATTACTGATGTCGCTCCTTACCCCCCAGGAAGTAATCTCTTGACAATTGAAAACCCTTACCTGATGAGTTAGACCTGCAATAAATTTTCTTAACGACGGTCATAAAATTTTTGAATTAGGTACTTTACTTGCCACCATAGACTGCGAATTTAAAATCAATTTGTATTTTAATTTCAAATTGTCTCTGTTTTATTTTCATAATAAAGGTAATGAGCCCACTTTTGGTATGTTTTACACTAAGTAGGTACGTCAGCATTATAAAAAAAAGCATGCTCTTCGGTTGTCATATTCACCAATTTTTTTGGAATAGAGTAATCAAAATAAGATGGAGTATTATTATTGCGTATTATAAGGGCATTAAATACGAAGTAAACATTTTTTGTTTATTTATTGAATTTTATCATTTCTTATAAAATAGAAAATAAACTTCCAACTTTTAAGATGGCCTTTCTTCCTGTTGAATGCCTACACGTTGCACTGACAACATAGAAAAAGGTTAGAGAAATTTTAACACATATTTTCGAAAATTTCGCTCCTGCATTAGTTTCTATTACTTACGTTGATTTTTCTAATTATTATATAAATAATTTTAACATAAACTAATATTGCAGACAAAGTCTCAAGAATTCGGGATTATTTTAGGTATTACTATAAGAAAAATTTGTAAAAACGTGAAACAAAAGTTACCACTATTAGACCACCTATGTATACAGGGTTATTCACGGTATACGCCACGGAAGTTTATGGCCGTGTCTCTGGATTTTAGGACCTTTTTATTTTTGGAGTGGATAGAGACCCGGCAGAGGTACGTTTTAAAATTATATTCATAATGTACAGAATGTCCCAAAAGCATGAAACATATCAAAGTTAGGTTTTTTTAAATAGAATGCTCCTATGTTATTGCATTTTTATATTGCCTGGGAAGAAAAAAGAAGATTGGCTTTTACAGTTGGTGTTTAAATTCAGAAGTTTGTGAGTTATAAACAAGTGAAAATCGTCATTTTTCAAGTTCAAGGCCCTGTACAAGGAAAACGGCTTAAGATAGAGAAAAACGGCTTACATGTCCCTATTTTAACTTTTCATATACTATCCTACGGTATAGAAACATTTGTACTTTCTTTGATTTATTTATTTGTCGACGCGTGGAGAAATCTCAGAATTTTTCAAATTTTTTATCACCCTGTATAAACATTTCATCTACATCATTGGATAGTACATGAAAAGTTAAAATAGGGACATGTAAGCCGTTTTTCTCTATCTTCAGCCGTTTTCGTTGTACAGGGCCTTGAACTTGAGAAATGACGATTTTCACTTGTTTATAACTCAAAAACTTCTGAATTTAAACACCAACTGTAAAAGCCAATCTTATTTTCTGTTCTCAGACATTCTAAAAATGCAATAACATAGGAGCATTCCATTTAAAAAAACATAACTTTGATATGTTTCATGCTTTTGGGACATCCTGTACATTATGAATATAATTTTAAAACGTACCTCTGCCGGGTCTCTATCCACTCCAAAAATAAAAAGATCCTAAAATCCAGAGACACGGCCATAAACTTCCGTGGCGTATACCGTGAATAACCCTGTATAATTATAAAATAATAATTTCTTTCACAACTGGCATTACATTAATTTGGTGAATATCAAACGATTTTTGTCAAAATTCCCCGCAAAACTCTTTTGTGTTATATTTTTGTAATTTTGAAGTTTAGCTAAACGCTAATTTCTCTGCAATTAAAATTCACACCATGGATCTAGGAGAATTTTATCTTTTGAAAAATTTTGCTGATTTTCGTGAAGTGGTGCGTTATCTATTTTTCAATAAAAAATAAAAAATACATTGAAGTTGAATGTTGAAATTCAAAAGGATATTAAAAAAAAAATTGGGCTATGTGTGAAAACTTATTACGTGGACATAATAAAATATATACCTTACGAATTATTTATACTCCAAAACAGTTATTTATATTATTACTGAATATTATCAGTTTTTGATTATCAATAATTTAATTATAGCGGTAGGTGCTATAACTGAATATTTTCTACTTATGTACCTACCCCTACTTTTCTAAAAGTTTTACTTAAATGCAATTTTAGGTACTTATATATTTTATAAAATAGCAGAAGCACCCTTGTAGATAATTTATGTTTGATGACCACTGGTACTACTGCAGGCGGAGCCTCAACACCGATGACATTTATGGCTTTTGCACAAGTTTCGGTGAAATAGACTTTTATCAGCAATTTTTGCGATATTTGTTTTGACAGCTTGAACGAATAACTAGAGTTATTATTGAAGAGTTGTCTGCTGGTGATCGGTGCTAATGATTGCCGGAGCTTGTTTGGCGTTTACTGGACGAGTGGACGATACTATCGGGCCTTATTGATATATGTAGTTTATATATTTTTTTTTTTTTTTTTTGATTGCCTGGGTATCTTATTCCATTTGTCAGTAATTTTGTATCTTGTTATGAAGTGAGTAACTAAAGTTTATGGTTTATGTTAAGTTTACTATTATACATGATGGGAGTGATAATCGAAGTGATTAATTTATAACTTATTAGTTTATAATTACAAATTTAAAATGTTCTATTTAATTGCATCACGTTCTGTATATTTTTGAGTTTGTTATTTTGTTTATATATTATAACTTATTTTGATGTGCTTCCTGTAATTGGGCGTTTGCCTGTTGGAAAGTAATAAATTATTATTATTATTATTATTATTATTGTTATAATCATTTATTATAACGTCCAATATCAGCGTCGGTGTCCACGGTAAAAAGACAACCAACCAGATAAAGCTGATAAGAGTATTCTGTGTGCCGCGCGCAATAATAATGTACTGCTTGATTTTTATATGAAGGCGAAGGCTGGGCGTGAACTACGCATCTTGCGAGCTTTGCTCACCGCCACTAATAATTTACACGTTCGATGAACGGCGGAGATACTCTTATCAGCCTTATCTGGTTGGTTGTTTTTTTACGCGGACACCGACTAACATTGTTGATATTGGACAACAAATATTTATGGAGTCGGAGACGGTACCCACCCTTTTTGCGCAGTAAGAATTTACTCGCCTTCCTATATAGTAACAGGACTATAGGTACTTTCTACTCTGATGAGGAGTAACAGTTAAAGCTTGCAAGATATTCAGTTCACGCCTATATTTTCGCTTTCCTATAATAATTGGACCATATAGTCATGAAAATATGAATTTATTTGTTATTTTTAAAATCCAAAACCATAATGAATATTTTTTATGAAATTCCCAAATCTCAGAAAATAAAAAACTGATTAGAATAAATTAAGATTTCCTTCCAAAAATCAAGAAAACAATCAAGATCCGTATAAAAAAAATTGATTATGACAGCGGAAATTCGAAACGTGTAACCCTCAATCTTATTACATTATTTTGATAGCCAATAAAAAGTGGCCGTGAGAATGTGCTTACATTTTTTTGATATATTTTCAAATAAAGCTAGGTATAACTTATTTGAAACGAAAGCTATAGGAATTTTAAAGGAAATTTGAAAAATTTCGGTCTTTTTTCAACTTTTTTCAAAAATTATCGGATAACTAAATTTATTTCTTGATTATTATTGAGCTTTAAATTTATCAACTTTGCCCCAATTTAAATTTAACCGAGTCCATAGGTAGGTATCGCTCTTCTATTTTCTAGATCCCGCAATGATGTGTACTTAGCTCTAATTTGACCCACCCTGTATTTGCTCGCAGAAATGTAGGTAGGTAGAGGTAATGAAGATTTCATAAATGGTGCTTATTTTTCGAAAAAAGAGGCGAGGCTTGAATTTTTTATGAAAACCTATAGCTTTAAAGTATGTCAAGGACTCAAGGAGTATATTTATGTTATATTCTGTATTATTTATTATTTATTAATAGAACGATTTATCTCACAGTAATAATTATTACTTTCAAACCGACATGTGTCGCCCTCTACTATTAAACTACCTAAATTAATTCTTGATCACTTAAGTTTCTGATATAAATTACAGTTTTCTTTATATGCATTCTAATAATTCATCCTGTTGTTTACCTTACAGTTTATTCAATACAGTTAGTAGACGCTCATTTCTTTTCCCTGTCATTTGCTCATTTGTCCCACTTATACAGTGTGGCGCCGGCGCCATTTATTCATCTCCGCAGGGAACCAGGGAGTCTAGGGCAGGGTGTCATTTCAAACAAACACCTATGCTCCTCCCCCTCCCAACACCCGCCTGCTTGCAGCCATGTTCGGTTGCTTTTTGCTTTATAGAAATAGAGATAGGACAAGGCATAAAAAAAATTTTCTGTAACTGAAAAAGTTTTCCTTTCCAAAAAAAAGGAAAATTTTTACTCCTTTGCAGGTATAAAAATGCACTTTATATCTATGAAACTGTTTGCCTGGAAAAAAAGTAAGTATATGTAAGCAGGCAAAAAGGTGAGTATAGGTATCTTAGACAATATGTACTTATTTTATTTATATTGTCTAAGGTAGGTACCTATACCTTACCATATATACTTACCTAGTTGGGTACTTTTTTCCAGTGTTAGTGTATTTTTTAACAAAAAAATACACTATTGAGGACGACATCACTTTTAGAAAATCACCCAAACTCATCAAATGTCCACCGATCATGACCCCCAGATCACGAAAAAGTGGTTTTCCAAAATTCACCTGCCCACGATATATATATATATATATATATATTTATATATATATTTATTTATTTCTCCAAAATCACGATTTTTCGATTTTAAAAACGCTCCTGTAGCTTTATCTTTCAAGATTAGTGAACGAAATTTTGGATTCTTGTAAAGCTTGGGAATGACTTTAGATTTTCGTTGAAAAAAAATCCAAAAGTCACGTTACTTCTACAGGGTGTCCTTTCAAAGTTCCCCAAATGCGGTCCTTGAGGCACGGTTTCTGGCCGCAGTTTTCAATCTAGGGGGCTGAAACTTTTGTGAGAGTAAGATGTCCACAAGGAGTGGTCTGGTATTGCACTTGAGCCAAATCGGCCGAGCCGTTTCAAAATGGCGGCCATTTGAATTTTTTGAACATTAACGGAAAATTGACAATTTTTTGAACCATTGTATGAGCAAGATGGCAAAAAAACTTTGAAATCAAATTAACAGGATTTGAAGAAAATTATTGGAAATTTGAGTTAATGCAATAAAATTAGCATATTTTCCATTAATAAGCCAGTGTCGTGGGTAGGAAAAAGGGTGAAAATGTGTCAATTCTATAACCGTTTATGAGTCCATTTTTGAAGAAGTTGAACCGAAATTTTCCATTTTTTTTTGCTTTAACATATAATTTGATGTCTTAGCTTCAATTCGCCTCGATTAATGTAGCACTTTAAACGAAAGATAAAAAAGTTTTTCGCTTGTGCAAAATTAGCTTACACTTATATAAAATTATTAAATCGATGAAATGGTTCGCAATTTCTTTTTTATTTTTTTTCACATTCAATTATGAATGGTTCTGAAAATTAGAAGAGCAATCGCAACGACAATTAAATCACCTACATGCAGGTGAAAAAAGTATTCAAATTGGTTTTTTAATAACTAAGATATGACCAGTTTAAAAAATAAAATGAGTAGATGTAGGTACCTGACGTACTACATATATCTACCCCATCATCACTACAAATTCGAAACGCACCGTGTGGCTCAGTTTGTTACATCCTTGACTTGCTAACTGTTGGAGCGGGTTCGCATCCACGAGAGGATCATTCTTTTTTTTTTGTAGGTAGGTGGAGTTTTCCCAAAAAAAAATCGGATTATTTTTCATTAAATTCATTATAAAAAAAAATAGGAAGAAAATATTTATTATTGAATCGCATAAAAATACACTATTTCTGCGATTGATGCGCAAGAAGGTTTTTTCTGGTTTCTGTTTCCTATTATTTTTTGTATTAGGACCTACTAGTTGAATGAGGGAGACTCGCTCATCACTCAACGACCAACGTTATTACTAAACTGTTCCCCCATTAAGTATCCCATGCCTCAGGAATTTTCTCATTTTTTTTCCAACCGGGGAATTTCTAATAAATCATGAATAAGTCGACAATTAATTATTTTGGTCATTATTTACATCCTCGTGTCCTACAGTTTCACTATTATACATATAGGGGTGGAGAACGTACCTACCTACAGTAACACCAGGAGGAAAGGTATTCATTTGCTTTGCAAATGAAAGGGAAGGCAACAATACGGCATGAAAAATCGATTTTGAGAGTGGAATATGTAAGTACGGTCCTGGAAGAAGCGCCAATTAAATACCTCGAGTATCGGATGTAACCACTTAACGACAATGCCAAGCGCTTCGAAGCGTGCAGAGACGTACTGGCACTATATCCGCTTTCTCATATCGTGACCAAACCATACAGGGATTGATGTTACGATTTTTGGAATATAAATGCAAAATAAATGCAAAATTCAAAATAATAATCGTGCTACTGTTAATCTCGAAGATATTCCTTGCCCTGAAAGTGAATAAAAAAATAGAAATGCGACCGTTAGTGTCAAAGAGGCCTTAGTTGTGACCTTAATATTAGTTTGCAATGGCTGTTTTTAGCTTCTTTCCCACCCAGCACCCCTATTTCGCTCCTCGGTCCCGAAAAAATCATTCATTCAAAAAATTTCAAAAAAAAAATCATTCATCATTCAATCAAATTCATTGCCAGTTTTGTACCTAACTGGTCTTACTATCTACTACCTTACCTACTTAACCCACAGCCCACCCCCACAGAACAACCAATTCTGTGTTTTGTGTCAGTCTGTACTTATGTACCTACATAACATTTCAGTGCATAGTGCTTACTGCTTAGTGGTTATGATGCTTATGAATTATGACTACTTATAAATGCTTCACCAGAAGAACCAACAAGAACAATAATTTCTGTGCAATCTGTGCTATGACCCTAAGAGCTTCTCCCTATGGTCCTAGTCCCTATCCCTAACCCACACCCCTCATCAGCTCAGTCAGCTGAGTCCCCTCCCCTCGGATTCTCTTATGGGTTGGGGGAAGGGGTTCAATATCAATATAAGCATCAAAGGGGCGGGGGGTCATTATAGTGATTTAACGGAAACGGGATTAGGTAGGAATAGGTATAAAATATAAATATAATAATATTCTACAATCTACAACCTATAGTCCAATAAAGTCTAAAAAGTCATACGTATCGATTAAGAATACACATCCTTTTGATAGTTCGATTTATTTTGTTTCATGTACGTGTTTTTATAGTAACCGTCCAGTTTGTCTAAATACTCCATCCCGCATAAATAAGTATACGTCAACATTGGTTTTGAATGAGAATTAAATGCACAACACAGAGGATAGAATGTCATTACGTGAATAAATTTTATGTAGTTGTCAGTGGCTCTCAAACTGACGTAAGCGGTTCAATTCATTTTTTGAATGATTCCTTCAATAATTTACGCTCGTTCGCAACTTGACAATTAACTGTTTGACATTTTCTGGTGAAATTAAAAATATTAATTCGGACGGTTAGTGAGACGTCACATCACATCTGACTTTTTAAAGTTAATCCTACTATATACAACTACTAACCTACCCACCTACCACCTACCTCTACCTACCTACCAGAACTCCTGTATTGATTTACGAATTTGGAATTGCGAAGGAACACAAGAGACACGGGACT
The DNA here is from genome assembly GCA_910589415.1 of Malachius bipustulatus. Classification (NCBI taxonomy): domain Eukaryota; kingdom Metazoa; phylum Arthropoda; class Insecta; order Coleoptera; family Melyridae; genus Malachius; species Malachius bipustulatus. Next base: position 42,072,328 of record OU342633.1, read on the forward strand.
AAACTAAGTATCTATTTTAGGTACCCATAGTTAAATAACTAACAGTAAAACAGTAGCATATGTAAATAGGTAGGTAGGTACCTACTGAAGTTTATGTAAGTAATGTTAGGAAATTAGGGACTTTTATTTAGGTAAGGTAAGGTAATTTAGTATTTAGTAGGTAAATATTGAATTAAATATGGCAAGTCTGCAAGATGCGAATATGATAATATTTTTATAACGAGTTTGTTTAAGTTTTGAGTTAACCATTAACCATAGAATTATGTCAATTATTATGTTTATGAGTTATGGTGATGACGACGCAAAAGATGTTTATTTTTATTGTTTTGTTTGAGTTGTTTACAACGTCGTTATTACTGGGGCAGGAGGAGGAGCGATCGACCGAGCAGGGATAACGAATTTCAGACATCGTTGCCAGATGTCTCTCATAATATTTTATGTGGTACCATTGTAATCGTTATATCTGTGTCGTTTTGTGACATACATATTTTGGCATTAGAAATAAAATATTTTAGCGTATTTGGTTTGAGTATTGCTGCGGTTCGAAAATGTTTGTTGTATATCGTTACGAAATATTGAATTGTTTTCACTACTTAAAGCTTAAATCCAATGACACATCGTCCTTAGAGTTTTTTTCAAGAGATTGCGCTAATTGTTCATGATGGTTACCTATTTGTCCATAACGTTAAAATGCAAGAGCAACAAAGGTTTTTCTTACTTTTTATCTTTTATATCTGCCTGCATGCTACTTACACGAGACTCGCTGTATACAATGAAATACAATAAAATGCAAGACCTAACCCGGTATGTTATTGCGCAAGTATGACGTCACACTCGAGGAGGCTGTTCGTTTACTGAATATAATTTCGGGTTCAAGTTTTATCAAATTTAAAATTATGAGATTCGATTTTTTAATTGAAACTGATTGTGAGAGGAAAAATTTTTATGAAAAATGTGTTCTATAATTATTATAATATGAAAGCTGTGTGTCAATAAAGAATTACCGGGTAAAATGTCGGAACGACTCTTCGAATGTGACGTCACATGCGTGACGCCGACGCCGAGAATTGACGCCAATAGTAACATACCGGGTTAGGTGTATCGTGATTCGGAATATAACTACATTCGACACTGCAGTTTATAACGTATAGCATAGAACGCCTGACGTCACAGGCTGCGCATTTACATCAAACAGTATTTACTGACATACCTTATTTATTATTCGTATCATGAAGGTTTTACCTCGTTCTATGACTACGATTACAAACAAAATGTAAAATTCTCAGGAGGATGTAACGCAACGTAACTAACGATTCTCGACACTATAATAATATTAGTGTTAGTGACGCAAAATAATAGAACCTGGTTAAATATTTTAAGATAAACTAAAAATGAGATAAATTAAGAAGAAAAAGAAGAAGAGAAATAATAACCTTAATTTTATTATAAATTATTTTCATCAACCGTGTTCTTATTTTAACGACTTTATTGAAGCAGTGTATTAAATTTGACAACGTTGCGACGGCATTGCGTAAAGTGGGAGGATCGGTGGTGGGGCTGATACGGCGAGAAGAAGAGAAATCTAGAGAGAAGGGAAGAGAGAAATCTAAACTAAAATCATTCAATCTAAACCAAGGTCATAATGCAAGAGGTGTAAAAAGTTGTTTTTAAGTTAAAAAGTGAATAAAACAGAATTTTGCCATAAATATTTTGATTAATTGACTTCATTATTTGTGCTTCGATCAAGTGTTCGAAAGAATAGACGCTAAAATAATCGAGCCGAGAGTGGAACAGCCACATATGGTGAAGTTGATCGCGGAATCCGAATTCCTTTGTTTGGCAATCGAACGTACGTCGCGTTGTTGAGGCGTCCATTTTGTGATATCAAAATCAACGTTCTCGTTCAAATTATTCCGGACTCGTTCCGTTCTGTTGCCTAGTCGGAAATCTTTATAGCAAAATTCTCCCCCCGCACCTTGAGCTGTGATAAACAAGATACAAGTCGCCCTTTCGAGTCGCATAATTTCATCATCTCGTCCGATAAGACCAAGAAGACGGGACACCTTTCGTCCCCCTTAATGTCTGCTATCTGCAGAGACAGCGAACTGGACTATCCGAGATGGCGAAGCGAAATTCAGATGACGTTAAAGCCGTTATTAAGCGGCCAGGCAAGGACGCCCGAGCATCCCCGGCCTCACCGTCACCAGCACCAAAGGCACGAACCAAGAACGCCTGTTCACCCACACCGACAAAGGCGGATCCTGTAACCGCGACCAAGAGGTCAAGCCCCAGAAGATCGGGCTCACCGCAGATGCAGGCTCCAGTCTCTCCGAGCACTTCTCCGGGTCTATCCAGCGGCCTCTATGCCGGCTGTAAGTGGTCTGAGCCCCCGTCACCGTCAGCTCTGCCACCGCCGCCGCAACACTGGACCCAGGCGGGTCACAAGACCATCATGCTATCCTGCATGAACCCCGCATCGATACAGCAAGACTTTGCACACCAGTTGAAGGTGCTGCTTAAAGTACATGCCTGACCTGTTAGTGCTAGAGCCGGTGCCGATGCTAGTAATGATGATGGTAATGCCGGAACCGGAGACCCCCTCTTTGCGTCATGTGAAAACGGACATTTGATATCTCTATACTACACGGTATTTCTGAGTGAAGGACTCTATACTAATTCTATAAGTCTGGTTGGTAGCGAGTGAACACGACAATACAGATATGATATTTTTTACCTAATAATGTATCCCAGTCAGTGAATTGATAGTGGAAGTATGTTGTATTGTAAGCAAGCAAGCAAGCTAAGCTAAGCTGAGCTGGTATTGGTTTGTGAAAGTTGTATTATTATTGTATTATTGAGGAGTACAACAAAAAACACGACATCTATGATGTATTAGGTATGGTTGACAGTTGACGTGATTGTCGATTGTCGGATATGTCAGATTGTCTGGTCATTTGAAAAAATTAAATTCACTGATGGGTGTTGTGTTGATATTTTTTTGTTGATTTCTCAATATTATTACGAGATTGTCCTGTTCAGCCGCACTGTGATATAAACGCAATCGTCCGTTTGAAACGGGCGGTTGTTTTAATTATTATTAGTAGATGAACATTAAATTTTACTTAAGTCTATTTCTGAATGTGATTTTGTTCCTTTGTTGGAAGTTGTAAGAGTATAAGTTTAGTTCTTTTTTTTGTAATATAAAAAAAGCTCAAGCATGGGTAAGAAAATATCTAAAATTAATTTGTATAATGTAACAAAGTAACATTCGATGTTTATGTTCAAGCAGCAAACAGGCGAATACGAGGTTGTTCATTGATTGTTATTATATCTATGCTTGCTGATGGAACGTTTTTGGTTTCTTCAGCTGTACTGATTAATAATAATAATTATGCATGGATGTAATAATGTTTTCGAGAACGACTTGCTTTAATGTTTTATGGTAGTACTGGTACTGGTACCGGTACCGGTACCAGTGCCTAGATGTATGATGGAAATCAAATTTGTGGAGTATATTTTAATTTGTTTTTTTAATAATTTAAAGTTTCTGTAGTAAAGCCAAATCAACTGGGTTAATTGGATGATATTTTGTTACCCGATTATGAAGACGTACGTGAGTGTAACTCGTCAATTATGACGTTCGATGTTTCCTTTTCTCATGTAAAAGCAGTACAAATGTTTAACAATTATCAATATCATCTAAGTAGTTTTAAAGTACTATCATTTCAACAACAAGTATATATTTACAATAATAATTTAAAGACCACATTGAGGTACAACTTCTCAAATAACTCGAATCTTTCGGTTATAAAAAATAAAATCCCTAAAATTCTTTCTTCTCATCATCAAATTTTGCTATTATTACTTTATGTAAGTAATAATAATAATTAATATTATTATTGTAAAGTATTTACTTGTTGTCAGTTTTGAAGTTGACATCATATTAAGTGTTATGTGGCATAAATTGCAGATCGCCCAGTAATAATATGTAATTACAAATTACAAGCAACGTGATGTGCAATATTCATCAAGTTCGCATACTGATTGATTATTATAACAAAAAACAAACTTTAGTCACAAAGTGAATGCTTTAATATCGGGGATTCTACTGAAGAGTTTTAAATTAATCGGGCTTTGTTGAATAAAACGTTTCTGGAGAGAGTTATTTTCGAATCGAAGTTTTTAAAATCAAATTGAGTATGGAAATTTAATTTTTTAGACTGTAGCGATCCCCGGTACCTAGTTTTAAGTTTCGTTTAGAAGTATATCTGATCTCAAATAATAATGTGAATCATCAGAAATCATGTCATAGTCAGCAATATGTAAAGAGAGGTTATATATTATATATTATGTATTATATTCATCTCCATCCTAAAATCTGTGATACCTAATTCCCAATCCTAGATCCCAACAAAGTCAGAAATTTCCTTTACCTAGTCAAATCCGGAGTTGAAGTTTTCGTTTCCGTTACGCTCATCAAAATTTCCTTGTTTTCCGGTGTCCTAAAATCGTGGTACCGCACCGACATTTCATATCCTGTTGAAATAATATTGTTGATCTTGATTTCCCCAACAAAATCCCTTCCCCGCTCCTTAATCCTTGATCCTTTTCCTTCCCGGGGTTCTTACCCCACCAAATTTTTAAGCAAATGGTTTCAGCAAACAAACAAACAAACAAACTTGGGTAGAGCTTTCAAAGCTCACAATTTTTTTCAGGTTCCTATAATATTCAGTCCCGATCATGAACATTCCTGAGATTTTTAGTTCCTAAAATATTCACAGTCCTGATCCTTTACCTTCCCGGGGTTTTTACCCCACCATAATATCTAAGCAAATGGTTTCAGCAAACAAACAAACTGGGGTATAGCTTCAGAAGCTCACTTTTTTTCAGGTTCCTTAAATATCCACTCCTGATTACGAACTTTCCTGAGAATTTTAGTTTCTTATCCCACCAAATGTTAAACCGTTTGGTTTTTCACGCCTGATCCTTTACCTTCCTGGTGTTTTTACCCCACCATATATCTAAGCAAATGGTTTTGGCAAACAAAATGGGGTAGAGCTTCAAAAGCTCACTTTTTTTCAGATTTCTAAAATATCCACTCCTGATTACCTGATCATGAACTTTCCTGAGAATTTTAGTTTCTTACCCCTCCAAATATTAAACCATTTGGGGTTTTTCACAATGTTTAGTTCCTAAATAATTCACAGTCCTGATCCTTTACCTTCCCGGGGTTTTTACCCCACCATATATCTAAGCAAATGGTTTCGGCAAACAAACAAACAAACTGTGGTAGAACTTCAAAAGTTCACATTTTTTTTCAGGTTCCAAAAATATCAACTCCTGATTACCTGATCACGAACCTTCCTGAGAATTTTAGTTTCTTACCCCACACCCCACCAAATATTAAAGTATTTGGTTTCTCATAATTTTTACTTCCTAAAATTTCACAGCCCCGATCCTCTACCTTCCCTGGGTTTTTACCTCACCAAAACAAACAAACTTGGCTAGAGCTTCAAAACTACACATACTGGGGTAAAGCTTCTGCAACTCATGTAAGTTTATAATTATTATGCAATTCTTTTCTCTATCTCCCTTTTTGTTCACTAATCTACTGGTGTTTTTTTTTATAATGAAATGTTTATTTTTACATATACAGGGTGTCCCAGCTTATTCGAAGTCGTCTCTGTAGGTCAAATAATGGACTTTTTCCAAAAAAAATTTGCATATTCAAGTACAGAATCACAACGGCCATAATTTAAAATTATTTTGGAGTATACAGAGTGTCCCATATGACAGTATTTCATATGTCCCTATTTTAACTTATGTACTATCCTATAGTATAGAAACATTTGTACTTTCTTGGATTTTTTTATTTGGCGACGCGTGAAGAAATCTCAAAATTTTTCAAATTTTTTATCACCCTGTATAAACATTTCATCTACATCATAGGATAGTACATGAAAAGTTAAAATAGGGACATGTAAGCTGTTAACTCCGCGTCAAAGAGCCTAAAAATATTAACGACGCGATTCGATCCTGAAAGGGGCTAAATTAATGCGGCTCGATGCCGCGATGGTAATGACAAATCGCCACGGTGACAGGATCGAAATTTAGGGAAGGACCAGGCTATAATTGCCAATGATTGACAGGAACACAATTAATTAATAATTATCGAAATTACTGACCTTGTGTCTTGTCCGACTAAAGGGGCACTTGTTTTAATTTGCGAGATGTTGTAACTATTATTATTGTTCACTCTGCTTCACTATGTAGGTACCCACGATTGTTCCACTACTTAATACCGCTTCCTTATTTAATTAAAGAACTAGGTATCCCGTTCCCGTAACACCAGCATCGACGAGTCTGGTACGAACGGCACTCTGTCGAGTTCTTTTCTCTCTCGATGTTAAACCTCGACTCTTCTCTCTATGTGTGGTCCTGTCCGGTCAGGTGTCCTTTTCCTTCGTCCCGATGTGTAAAGGGATAGGAAGGGGTAGGAAACGGTGGTGTCTTAGAGAATACGAATCGATTATTCACCAAGGACGTAACATACCGCCCACCAAAATTACCGGAGGAATTTTCCGCTATCAGAAAATTGAACCAAAAGCGAAACTAACGAAAACGAAACTAACGACAATAACAAAAACGAAACGAAACGAAACGACAAGTCAGGGACGAAATTCCCTGAGTCCGTTACTGGTTAGGTAACGGGCAAAGTTTGACCAGAGGTCGTTTACAAAGACCTCTGGTCGTACGAACCGAGGCAACCCTGGCGACACCATCCGCACCAGGGTGCAGAGAAACAATTCTTCCTAGAGCCCATTTCAAAGGAGACAACAATTCATCCTTTATCAACACCAACGAACCGATATCCGTTGACTCAAACAAATGGGTTTTCGACCATTTACTCCTCTGGTGGAAATTATGAAGATATTCAGCCCTCCAACGTGTCCAAAAATCACGTTGCATCCGTTGCACCAATTGCCAACGAGAAAGACGAGAAATCTTCAGATGTGACAAGTTCACATCCGGCACCGACGACAGAGGTTCCAAGGTCAGAAAATGACCAGGGGTCAACGCGGATAGATCGTTGGGGTCGCTACTAATGGGGCAAAGGGGGCGCGAATTCAAGACGGCCTCGATCTGAACGATGAAGGTGTTCAGCTCCTCATAAGTCAAAATTTGACCACCAATAACACGGGCCATGTGTGTTTTGACGGACTTAACACCGCTCTCCCACAGTCCACCGAAGTGTGGAGCTGAGGGTGGATTGAAGTGCCATCGAATACCTTCCCCTTCTGCGGCGATTTTCAAATTTGAGTTGAGCTCCTTGTTAGCTCCGACGAAATTGGTTCCACAGTCACTGTAGATGTCACTACAGCGACCGCGGCGAGCGACAAACCTCCTAAGAGCTGCCAGGAAAGTCTCTGACGATAAATCAGAAGCGATTTCGAGATGAATCGCGCGAGTCGCGAAACATACGAACAAACATAAATAGGCTTTAGAAGTTTTGACACCCCTATACCTCGACAAGACAATAGGAAAGGGTCCCCCATAATCGACCCCGACACAACTAAAAGGCTTCAATTGGGAGACACGAGCGACAGGTAAATTCCCCATGGGAGGCTCCAACGAGAGGGGACGAGTGCGAAAGCAACGATTGCATTTCGACAAATAACTACGAATGACCCTACGAGCAGACAGGATCCAAAAATTTTGTTGAAGGAGATAATGAGTAGTGTTCACTCCTGGGTGCAAATTACCTCGATGTATCTGATCAATCAAAAGTTCAACCAACCTATGCCTTCCTGGCAACAATGCGGGATATTTAGCGTCGAATGCTAAACCCGAATGCAACAGTCGACCCCCGACTCGCAAAATACCGAAATCATCAATAAAGGGCGACAATGACTGCAAGTACTTGGCACATGGTTTACCAGAGCGAATTTTCTCCAATTCCGAAGAGAAGACCGAAGATTGAACAATTCTAACAATGTGCATGAGAGCAGCATGCAACTCAGAGACACTCAATGCACCAGTGGTCCTATTGACAGCACGACAATTGTTAGTGAAACGAAAACAACGAGCGATAATACCCTGAATTTTCCTCAAAGAAGAAAATCTTTTCAACAAAACATCGACATCCGAAATCTCTATCGTAGCGAACAAAACAATATTCCTTTTCTCCAGTTCAACATCAGAAGTGGGAGCAATGGGAAAGAGTGCTGGCCAAGATTCCAGCGGCAATCTGAGGAATTCAGGCCCCGCCCACCATGCGGAAGCCCCGACTAACTCCTCTGGTAACAAGCCCCGAGACGCGACGTCCGCTGGGTTGTCACCTGAACGTACATGATTCCAACAATCCGGAGGAATTCGATCCTGAATGTGGACGACACGATTCGAAACAAAAGTCTTCCACCGATGTGGAGACGACTTGATCCAGGATAGAGCGACCGAAGAGTCACTCCAAGCGAAAACCTTATCAACAACAATGGATTGAGGACCTTGTTCAAGGACGAACGAAACGAGATCTGATAGTAAGACTGCGGCACACAATTCCAGCCGTGGAACGGAGAGTGGTTTGAGCGGAGCAACACGAGACTTGGCAGTAACGAAACGAACCTGCACATTGCCATCGGCGTCCTCGAAACGATAATACACCACACCCGCATAACCTGCAGTCGACGCATCACAAAATGCGTGCAGTTGACACGACACGAAAGATCCTTCGGGAACCAAGCACCTAGGGATTGTCAACTTGGATAAAACATGAAGAGTGGACTTATATCGATTCCACTTTTCGACAACATCAGCTGGTGGATCTTCATCCCAATCCAGCCCGAGATACCACAAATGTTGAATGACTCGTTTTGCCATAAAGGTCAATGGGCACAAGAAACCCAACGGGTCATAGATCTTAGCGACTTCTGAGAGAATGCTTCTCTTAGTACAAGGTGAATCTATAGACTTAACCGCGAACGAAAATGAATCAGTAGCCGAGTGCCACTGAAGACCGAGAATTTTCCCGGAAAAGTCCGATTCCGAATCAAAGTTGGATGACTGCTGTTGACGATGTTCAACAGGCAGATCCTGAAGCAATTGTGGATTATTAGCAGACCATTTCCGCAACTCAAATTGTCCCAATTGCAATAGCGAAATGAGCTGATTTCTCAACTCCAAGGTTTCCTCGATTTGATTTGCCCCAATGGCAAAATCATCGACATAAAGCCCGAGACGAATGGCTTTCGAAGCGAGAGGAAACTTCTCAGAATTTTCTTGAGCTAATTGTAACAAGCACCTAATGGCCAAATATGGCGAGGACGAAACACCATAAGTTACAGTGTTCAATTTGTAACTTCGAATAGGATCCTTTTCTGAAAAACGCCAACGAATTAATTGATACTGTCGATGTGAATCTCCAACTAAAATTTGCCGATACATCTGCCTAATGTCACAAGTGAACACGAATTTGTTCTCTCGAAAACGAAGCAAAACACTAGTGATATCATTTTGCAACTTCGGACCAATCAACAAGGTATCATTTAACGAAAGATTGTTCGATGCTTTGGCCGAGGCGTCGAACACGACACGAATTTTCGACGATACTGGGGCGAGCGAAGACACATCAGAAGACATCGAAACACCAGGGTCTTTAAAAACGCAATGATGCGGAATGTAATAAGAGTTTGCAGATTCCGACTCCAATGGCACCAACGACATGTGCCCAGCCTCCAAATAATCTTTCATAAACTCTACATACATGTCTCTAATGTGAGGCAACCTCGACAATCGTCTCTCCAAAGCGAGCAAACGACGATCTGCGACATTCAACGAATCATTAAAGATAGGCAACTCTTTGCTGTCCTTAAATGGCAACAATACCCCAAAACGACCTGATTCTTCTCGATAATGAGACTCAACGAACAACGACTCAGCCTCTTGTTCCTCATTAGAGCAAACCTCAACTGAAGGCACCTCCTCAACTCTCCAAAATGCCTTAAGAGTCTCTTCAAGGGTCGAATCTACCGACGCAAAACAAGCTTGAACCTCGCCCGCAACCTTCGACGAAATGGTTCCCAAAAGAACCCAACCAAACGTCGTGTTCATTGCGGCTGGACAGTTATCACTGCCCGACAAATAACCACCATGAACAATATTGGGAAAGATGTCAGCTCCTAGCAAAACATCGACAGAACCAGGCGTGTACCAATTAGGATCCGCTAACTTCAAATTATCAAGCGCCTTCGATGGCGAAATGTCAACACTGGGAAGTTTTCCACAAATATTGGGCAAGACCAAAGTACTTACTTTAAAAGTAGGTGATGGTACCCCAACGGGACGAATAATGCAATCAGATGATCCCTGGGCCGATCCCAAGGTCACGTGACCCAAACAAGAAATAGGTGTTGATGATCGATTCAAGTGCAAGCCCAAACGCTTGCGGCACCGATCAGTAATAAAAGACGACTGACTGCCAGAGTCAATTAAAGAACGAACCACTTGATAGTTGCCCCACTTGTCTTGAACTTCAATACATGCGGTTGCTAAAAGAACCGTAGTATTGCTACGAGAACGAGAACGAACATCCTGAAAGGATGGGAGAGAAGACATGGCAACCGTGGATGCGACTGGAGGCGGCTCAACTCGATGAGAAGCTGCTCCATCCGAATTACTAAGTTTAACGAAATGTAATAAAGAGTGGTGCCGACCTGCACACTCCTTACACGAATGAGAAGAGGGGCACTGCTTCACCAAGTGTGAAGGGCCAAAACAATTTAGGCACAAGCGCGCTGCCTTCACAGCCTCAAAACGCTTGCGCGGGTCCAACTTCAAAAAAGAACGACAATTCGAGATCGGGTGTTCTCCATTACAATGGAAGCACGACTGCTTCGATGAAGACGCACTCGACGTTGACAAAAATGCATGTGAATTCCTCGATTCCACTTTTCCACCAGACTTGACGCTACTCCGCTTACCAACGACTGCAGACGGAGATAGGTCATTCCCCAAAGATGATTCTAATGCACGACACTGTGACGACAAAAACTTGTGCAAATCCTGATATGATGGAAACTCTTCAGATGCAAATTGGAGTTCGAAACGCTTTCGAGTAGCGTTATCCAATTTCTGTAGCAACCAGTTGAACAAAGTGAAATCCCAGAGAGAGACGCCTGAGACCTGACCCAAAGCTGTAATATTTTCTGAAAAGGTATTCAACAATTCACGAAGCGATTGTGAGGAATCAGAATCCGTTATTTTGGGAGCATTACAAATCGCCTGCCAATAACACGTCGCAAGTACTCGCTCATTCTGATACCTTTGGACAAGAGTATCGAAAGCTATCACATAATTGTCATCTGTCAGTGGTAAATGTTTGACAAGGGTAAGAGGTTCCTTTGACAAAGTCGAAACTAAATACTGGAACTTCTCAATTGGAGCTAACGAATCATTCGAATGAATCAAAGTCCTAAACAAATCATAATAAACCGACCACATCCTCAACGAACCATCAAAAGTAGGTATACCGATACGAGGCAATTTCACATGTGAACTTGCAGAGGAGGGTAGTGCGGGAGCACCAGACTGTCGACTATTCAATGATTCACTCGAACCATGACGTGATTTCACCACCGTATCCTGAGTCGATTCCAACGACAATTGAACCGCTCTAATCTGAAAATAAACCGAATCAACTTCGATAAGTAGTCCCGAGTATGATTTCCAAATCTCCGATGACACATCTACGACCAAAGCACTCTTATCTGCCGACTCAACCGTAATCAGGATATTTCTATCAACCTCCTGCACCTGATTGTACAAATCTGAAGCGCTGTCGCATGCAGCCAGGACAATAAAACGCGACTTTTCATCAATGGGTGCTGAAACTACTGTCAGAATCGAGTTCAAACGAGTCAAAAACTTCGAAACAGAAGCGTTTGCTCCGACCAAAGTGTTGGACATTTTGCTAAAGAGTATCAACAAAACACTAAAGCAATAAACGAATAAGGGTTATTTTTTACACCTGTAAAAAATACAACGACAACGAAATACGAACAATAACTAAAAATAAGTACCTAACCAAGTGAAGGTTACTTATTTAAAAACGAGTTGAAAATAAATTGACTTTGAAATTCACCAAAAAACAATACTTGAGATACCGAGTGTACCCAGTAGGTATACCGTGAATACAAAAATCAATATTTTCCCTGTAACAACGAAAAAGGGTTATTCGTTAAAAACCTGTAAAAATACAACAACAACGAACGATGAGCAATACTAAAAATAAGTACCTAACCAAGTGAAAGTTACCTATTTAAAATCGAGTTGGAAATAAATTATTGAATTTGAATTCACCAACAACAATACTTAAGATACCGAGTGTACCCAGTAAACCGTGAATGCAAAAATCAATATTCTGCCCTGCGAATTCAGAGAGAAAATATTTCAACTATTACAGAGGTTTTTAAAACGAACACCTGCAACGAACGAAGAAGTGGAGTGAGGTGAGAATGGAGTAAAATTAGTGGAATGGGTGAAAATGCCGTCTGGCGTCCTTTGGATCGACTATTTCGAATCCTTTGACCTACAAACAGGCTACCTTAACACAGTGAGTGAGAAACTAATTTCAAACAAATGATGCAACCAATTAATGAACTATATTTCCACGAGCTTTCCTATCCGGCTCGAAGGACCAAAAAAATGTTAACTCCGCGTCAAAGAGCCTAAAAATATTAACGACGCGATTCGATCCTGAAAGGGGCTAAATTAATGCGGCTCGATGCCGCGATGGTAATGACAAATCGCCACGGTGACAGGATCGAAATTTAGGGAAGGACCAGGCTATAATTGCCAATGATTGACAGGAACACAATTAATTAATAATTATCGAAATTACTGACCTTGTGTCTTGTCCGACTAAAGGGGCACTTGTTTTAATTTGCGAGATGTTGTAACTATTATTATTGTTCACTCTGCTTCACTATGTAGGTACCCACGATTGTTCCACTACTTAATACCGCTTCCTTATTTAATTAAAGAACTAGGTATCCCGTTCCCGTAACACCAGCATCGACGAGTCTGGTACGAACGGCACTCTGTCGAGTTCTTTTCTCTCTCGATGTTAAACCTCGACTCTTCTCTCTATGTGTGGTCCTGTCCGGTCAGGTGTCCTTTTCCTTCGTCCCGATGTGTAAAGGGATAGGAAGGGGTAGGAAACGGTGGTGTCTTAGAGAATACGAATCGATTATTCACCAAGGACGTAACATAAGCCGTTTTTCTCTATCTTGAACCGTTTTCGTTGTACAAGACCTTGAACTTGAAAAATGACGATTTTCACTTGTTTATAACTCAAAAACTTCTGAATTTAAGCACCAACTGTAAAAGCCAATCTTATTTTTTCTTCTCAGACAATATAAAAATGCAATAACATAGGAGCTTTCCATTTAAAAAAACATAACTTTGATATGCCACTGTCATATGGGACACTCTGTATACTCCAAAATAATTTTAAATTATGGCCATTGTGATTCTGTACTGGAATTTGCAAAAAATTTTTGGAAAAAGCCATCGTGTGGCCTACAGAGACCGCTTCGGATAAGCTGGGACACCCTGTATTTTTTCCAACAATGCAAATTTCACCTTTTTTCCAAGATTTACCTACCCCACCAACTACTAAATATTTATGGTTTTTTATAACACTTTTTCTATGTCTATGTATATGAGTTATGCAGCTTTTTAATTTTTTTTTTTGTAGATGTGGAAATACAAAAATTCGGTGGCAAAAAGACAAAATGTCTCACGACATCTTTATTTTTTCTATTAAAAAAATCCACTGAAGGTGCAATGTAATTTTTACAAACAACCCCCAATAAAAAGCATTATTTTCTGTTCTGCAAGATATTGATTCTTACCTATTTATCCAACATTTTGCAATTATGCATGGCGATTTTTAAGTTGAGTGGTTTCTTTTAACACCCTGTAGCATTAAATAAGGCAAACAACTTTTCTCAATTAGGTCAAAAATAAAATATATAATTTTAAGCCTTTAATAATTACAAAAAAATTACAATCCATCCGTATGATAAATTCAGGTATCTAAATAAACTAATTTCAAACAGATAAACAGAACAAAAAAATAGGAGACACTAAAAGAAACAATTATTAATGTATGTGTATAGGTAAATTAAATTAAAAAAAGGCTAGATAGTTCAACCAAATTATATATCACTTTTAATGCCCTGACAACCTTTTTCTCCTAACCTGGGAGAATTTATGAATCTACAAAAGTGTGTATTGAAACAAAAGTATTTAAAAAAATCTTATCAGTCAAGTTTTGATTGAGAAAAGTAAAATTAAAAAGTTTGCCTTAATGAATTCAATAGGGTGTTCAAAGAAATACCTCAAGTTTGAAATCACCCTGTATACCTGTAGATGTTTATTTTTATATGAGTGGCTTAGCAATGTGTAAACCCCTAAGAGATTGCATGGTTCATTGATTACCTCCTCCACAGTATTTTAATTTTTGTATAAGAAGTATCTTCCTCATATTTCTGTATTATGTACTAATTAAAGTGATTGTTCCAAGTTCCAACCTCATCAATTATGAATGATTTGCACAAAAGCAAAATTTATTTGGCTGTTATCTAAATGATTATTGTCATCTGTTTCCTAAAAGGGTTTATTTCCTTATCTGTTCATTGTAATCAATCAGAAATCAACAGTTCATCTTTTTCACCTTCATCATTCTATTCCTTATCTCATTTATTTTAATACCTTTTATTATATTTGATTGTTTTCATCATCATTTCTTATTTTAAATTTTTCCTTTCATTCTTGTCCCCATCCAGATTTTACCTTCACTAATATTCTAATTAATAAGAGTTTAATTTTCTGAAGTTTTTACATTTTTCTTTCTTTTTTATTGTGGTTCTTGCATTTTATTTTGTAAGTGGTAAATGTATCTTTCTGTTGGATAAATAATTTTTTTTATTGCTTAGGAGTAAAACAATTATTGTAAATTCATCTTTTATAGTTTGTGTAAATTATTTTTTCTTCTTGGTTTGGTTCATATTTACTGTTACGTATTTTTATTCTCTTGGTCTTTACTCTTTATTTCCAGCATATTCCATTTTATTTCAGTGTCAATTTTCTTTTGTTCTAAAATTTTTAGTACCTATCCGTTTCTCTAATTGGTCCATTCATCTTAACCATCCCATCATTGCAGAGATTACAAAAAGAAGCAGTTTATTAGTCGAATGTACAGAATTAACACTCACTCTCATTCATAATTATTGTCAACAAGAACCATTATCTCAATTTCTTCTTTCTTCACTGTGGGTGGGAACAGAGCTGCTTGACCAGTTTACCCTCAATTTCAATTAATTTTTACCTATTTTACATACCTATCAGAATCATTAATGTTGCTTGGACATGTGTGGTTCTACTGTAATTAATTAATTTATTTTTAACAAAAAGCAAATATTTTTCAATGAGGAAATGAAAGAAAGACCAGAAAAACTCACAACCAGCGTCAATGGTTTATTATAAATACTGTGAAAGGCAAACACTGCGTTATAAAAATGAACATTAAGTAAAAACACCCTACATACTATTACATAGGTCTACCCATCCCGCGTCCCATTTGAGGAGCCTCCCCGGACTTTTGATTTTTAATAGTTTCATCGACAGACAAAATCATACAAGTCGCTTCCGTAGCAGCAATCAAAGCGTTCACTTTGATTATGGCCGGCTCCCAAACGCAAGCCTCAAAATTATCACTTATATCCTCCTTATTGATATCGACCCCGTACCAACAGTTACCCTGAGCGTGCTTCTGACGCAACTTATTCAAGATATTGGTGGCGTCGAATCCGGCGTTATCGCACAACTGGCGGGGGATTATCTCCAGCGCCTTCGCTATCGCCCCAATCAGCAGCTGCTCTTTGCCGGCGATCGTGCGAGAGTGGTCTCTGAGCATCTTCGAGAGCTCCATTTCGATGGCGCCGCCGCCGGCCACCACCGAATCGTTCTTCATCGTCCTGCGGACGATCATGATCGCGTCATGCAAGGATCTTTCGGTCTCTTCCAGGAACTGCTCGGCTCCGCCTCTCAGGATGATGGTGCAAGTCTTGGCGTTCAAGCATCCGCTGAAGAAGTTGAAACGTTCCCCGCCGATCTGACGCTCCTCGAACAGCTCGCATCGGCCCAAAACAGAATCGTTCAGATCTTTGACGGTGGTCATCATGGCACCGCCGCATGCTTTCAGGGTGCGCTTCAGATCTTCTTCTGGGACACGACCGGCGCAGAACATGTCTCTGGAAAATTAATCAATTTTAGATGTATCAAAAAGTATTGATCAATACTGCAAGTACCTACCTGTCGGCAAAGAATTGAGTAGCAACATCGCCGATTGGTAACTTGGAGAGAACGACCTGGGCTCCAGATTCGTGAATTTTCTGCAATTTCTCGTACAGAATATTCCATTCTGCATCCACGACCTTCTGATACTCTTTAACGTTGTTTACTCGAACCTCAGCGTTATCTCTTTCCGCCTTCAATTCCAGCTCGATATTCAAAAGCGCGATCTTGCAATGATTGTAAATCTTTGGCTGCATTTCAAACCCGGCATACGAGAAGGTCTTCTTGAATGCGACTCCGGCAACCAGAAGGGAATCTTCCAAGCCGCCCCCTTGCACCTTCTTGATGCCGATCATGTTCAACGGGAGCAAATCGTCCAGTTGCAGCACAGCTTCGACGACCATCTTTGAGAAGAAATCTCGCTGCTGATGAATCAACTTAGAGCTCATGGCTGTGGCGGCGCATTTCTCCAGAAGTGAGCGGTACTCGCTCGCGTTCTCCTTGTTGATCTTGATGGCCAGCTCCTTGATTTTTTCGAGACAAAGAGTCAAGGCTCTGCGTACCGCTTTGATGATGACGCGAGGATGCACGTCCTCTTCGATGTAAGGTTTGATCTGCTTCAAGAACTCGCCGGCGAGGAGAACGACGCTGGTGGTACCGTCGCCCACTTCCGCATCTTGGGACCGCGCTATGTCTACCAATGTCTTGGCGGCTGGATGGACGACGTCCAATAACTTCATGATCGTGGCCCCGTCGTTCGATATTGTCGCTTTACCGTTTCTTTCGACGATTAGTTTATCCATTCCCCGGGGGCCAAGAGTCGTTCGGACCGCATCAACAATTGACTGGCACGCGTTTATATTCGAGACTAGCTGGGGTTTTCCTTGAGATGAATCGGTTCCTTCTTTCAGGAGTAAAATCTGTGGTTGCTGGAAATATAAATCGAAGGGTTTTGTGATCAGGTGCACCCGGCAGGTAGGTGTATGATGAAGAGAAATGGTGGAAGTGACGGAAGTGACTGTTTTAGGAATTAATTTATGATATGATATAACTTACCATCATTTTTGCTAATTGGTTTAACACTTAAAATGTTTAAATTTTCAAACACTGGTATTAATTTTATAAAATTTCGATTTTCACTTTTCACACACACGAGTTTGCTTTCTTGTTCTTGATTTTTTATTTTTTCTTTCTGCGAAGTGCGAACTTCTTTTCTTGTCAATGGTCATAGTAAATGTCAATCTAGGTTGTCAACTACTGAAAGATCTGACATTCCTTAGACTAGGTAAGCTATTAGGATAAGTACCGCCACTGTCACCTTTACGTTACGTAAAGAAAGAAGTTGAAACATGAGGTGGCCCGTGGCAGATAGCGTGTGGTGGCAATGTATAGAATTTTGAGCGTTTAAAATAGTAAAGTTTATTTTTTTATTTACATGGGCATGTCCAACAGCTGTCGAGTCGATAGGCCATGCAATATTAAAATAGTATATTTATATTACATTACTAGTGTGGAAAGTGACCAATTTCACACTAGTATGTATGTACAATATTTTTACGACCACAGACTAATGAATGCACATTTAAAAATTTTTTTAAGTACTTTTATGTGAAAACTTTACAATGAGAACTAATGACTGAATTAGAAAAAATTTAAAATAACAACAATTTAAATTTGTACAAATTGAAAGTAGGTCAGTTATTATAATTATATTAGTATTATTAATAAACAACAATTTTAATTATATGGAGTTTTCAATAAATAGAGATTTTTCTTTGTTATTTATTTGTAGATTTTGTATATCGAGGATAAAAACAAAAGAACGCTAAACGCTACAGAGCGAATCGATATAATAACCGAGCACCGAGCGCAATGGTGCCTCTGATAGAACTGATAGAAGTATAACATTATTTGTCCTAAAAGTTTACCTGATCTAAGTTATAATGTCTAGTCCTTAGACTAGGATCCTAGTCTAAGGTCTAGCCTGTGACGTGTAACGTGCCGTGTGGTGTATCACATGTCACTACGTCTAGCTTGTCAATGAGATAACATAACCTATAAATTGTCAACTGTCTATTCTAATTTCTACTCTACATTTTAGAAAAAGAAAATAAGAATAACCGGGTAACCGGGATGGAGTTCTGCTAGTTGTTTGTTTATGATAATTATTTATTATTATTGCACAGTCATAAGTTTAGTAACAATAATTATACCTAATTGTTCGTAAAATGTATGATTGTTAAAATAATTGACAAAAACCCTAATTCCTCTTTGCTTTCATTTCATGGAAGAGTAGTTGTTAGGGACTTTGAAAATTGCAATTATTTATTTATGCATTCATCAGACCACCGACTATCAGACTGGAGGGTACCAAAGTATTGAAGTTTACTAAATTAATAATTTATCTATATGAAAGTACGTATTATTAAATTTAATATTTATAAATGAAAATGGGTATGTACCTCTGTATCAAAGGATTTTGCATCCTCATCTTAGTATTATGTAAAATTGAGTATTCAAGAGCAATAGAGCGAGAGCTTACAGTTAACATAGATCCAGGAAAAGATGACTGTTTCTATCAAGAAGTGAAAGAAGGCCAAGTCATAGATTTGGAATATCAAGTGATAGACGGAGGCCATGGAGACTTGGACATCACTTTTCGGCTGGTCGACCCCAATGGGAGAATAATCGTGGCCGATTTTAAGAAGTCCGAAAACAACCACAGAACAGACGCGAAATTGAACGGAGACTACCGATTTTGCTTCGATAACACGTTCAGTACGTTCAACACGAAAACTGTGTTTTTCGAATTCATCATCGAAGGAGACACCGACGGTGAGTGGGACAATCAAAACGAAATCGACGGCTTGAGACCGGAAGACGTGTACAGTCTCAAAGTTCAAGATGTCCAGGATATAGTGAGCAATGTCAGGAACCGTTTAACCAAAGTCCGGTTCATACAGGAAGCGATAAAATCTTCGGAAGCGAGAGATCGAAACGTTCTCGAAGAAAATTTCTTCAAAGTAAATTCGTTATCAATTCTTCAGATTGTTCTTATGATTGGAGTCGGATTAATACAAGTCGTTATGGTTAAAAGTCTGTTTGACGATTCATCGAAGGTTCATAAAATTTGGAAAAATCTGGACACAAGATAATGAATTTTTCTGTGTACATAAAATGTATGAATGAATTTTTTGTTGTTGTTGAGAAGTGCCATATCCAAATTTGAATTATAAGCTTTAGCAGCAATCAATGAATAAAAATATCGTTCAAACTTCAGGATTGTCTCCTGACACAATATCAAGTTTAAAGAAGTATTTATTATTATAAAAAGTTCAAGCAGCTTTAGTAGAGAAAAATGTCGTATTTTTAAAATTGATTTTTGTATATTTGTGTGGTGTGACATTTGTTATTTAGTTAGGATTGTTTGTCTTGCTGGGAAACCAAATAATGTATTTAATTAATTATTTAATTATTAAAATAAAATCCTGTACCATTTATTTAGTAATTGATTAGTTGCGTGCTCTCTTCACTTTTAATTTTTCATAACATTGTGTTGTCATTGTCAAGTCAATTA
Organism: Malachius bipustulatus; assembly: GCA_910589415.1. Taxonomy (NCBI): domain Eukaryota; kingdom Metazoa; phylum Arthropoda; class Insecta; order Coleoptera; family Melyridae; genus Malachius; species Malachius bipustulatus. The sequence continues at coordinate 42,092,261 of OU342633.1, forward strand.
TTGAAATAAAACCCTTATAATTAAGATATCTTGATTTATTCTTAGATATTATTAACACACTTAATTAGAAATCCTACGGGCCACAGTTTTTTTCCAATCTTCATCCCTGTGTCCAGGTCTAATATACTTCTTGACTTGGGCACGCTTCTTACAGTGTACTTTGGTTGGTTCTAGAAGATTTCTTCTCTGAAAACTCTTAAATCGATCAACCAATAAACTGCCATCTTTCTTCATATTTTTCAAATTTCCTGTCAACTCTGAACCCAAATTGAAATCCTTACAAGGTTCTTCGTACTTATTTGAACCCAAACGTTTAACGTCGTATTTTTTGGTTTCTTTACTTTTTTCTCGCTTCTGTTGCATGAGAAGATTCTTTTTCTTCTCTTTTTCGATAATTTTATTCAATATCTTTATTTTATGTATGTCAGTGACTTTTTTCTTTTCTAATTTAATCGCTTTTCTCATCAACTGCTGCTGTAACTGTTCCCTTTGCTTTCTTCTTTGCTGGGGGGTTTTCTTTTTATTTATTACCGGGGGGTTTACACTTCTATATTCACCATCATCACCATCACCCGTTTCATTGCCTTCATCATTTTTTGTATTACCTTTAGAAATTGGTAACCCTTCTGACATTTCCTCAATCCAATCAGACTACATATAACAAAATAATATTCTTTAGATTAACGAACTGTTGTGATAATAATAATAATACTTACATTTTTCTTATTTTGTGTAACTTTCGAAAACATCCCCTTTGTAACTCGATTTATATGCTCTTCTTTCTTTATAACAGCCTGTTCTAGTTCCGCAATTTCATTAAGTAAACTTTGATGGTCTGCTAAGCTGGGATTATAAGACGTTCCAGGATGAGGTGGTTCCACAGAAGGTAATAAACTATTCTTTGTGGAAATTGTTTTATGTACTCTCTTTTGCAATTTTCCCACGCCAGCAAGATTATGCTTTATTGTGTCTTTAGAAGCCCACTCATCAAATTCCAGATCGTTTGTGGCTAAAATGGGCGTTAATGCTGTTAATCAATAATATAAAAAAGAAAAGCAACTCATATTGGACTTACTTTCATTCCATACGTCTTTGTTAATCTCGACTCGTTTGGGTTTATTTTCTTTCTTGCTTTCATAAAGTTTCCGATCCTTTTGAGCTCGCAATTCCTTGGATTTGAGAATTCCCCCTTTCAATTCACGAAGTTCTCGGTTCTTTACCATAACGCTCTTTCGTTCCTCTCTAGTCTTGACTCGATTTCTAAAATTAATAAATTATTTCAGGTCATAGACTTATAGAACCGACAATTATACCTCTTTTTGATGGGGTCGGGTACTTTAGAATCAGACCTCAGCGACATGAAACTCTTTGGATTCAATAATTTCAGTTTGGCTTTTTCTTTCTTCGATAAAGAAGTGGGTTCTTCTTTGCTTGCATGCGTTTCGTAGAATATGTCATCTTCTGTGAACTGCCTGGAATTATGAGCGTGTGCCAACATTTTCGAAATTGCGAAGTAACGAGGGAACTTACCCAATTCTTTCGTCCAGACGTTGGTCTTCCAAAAATTTCTCAACATCATCGATATTGACATGCTTCCGCCAAGCGGTTTTATTCTTCTTTGACACTCTTTTTCGTTTCATTTTTTTAGTTGTAGGCTGCCTTTTAATAACTAGTCGTAGCTGTAGACTCAGAAAGAGTTATCTAAAATAATAGGTAGCTGAACAACTGGCCTATACCTTTGATTTGCTTTGATGAGTAGTAGACGGTTTGATACCTACTTTATAACAACACAAATTCAGTTAACTTGCACTTCTATTATACAAGTAAACTATGGGGGTTTCAATTACATATTTATATTACAAATACAAAATATTAAAATACATAGAACATGGCAAATTCACTTATTATATTTGAGGTTAAGTCTTCTCTCTTCTGCTGTGGTTCATAGAGTCAAGAACATCAGGAAAGACTATTATTATCACAGCATAGGTACAATCAGAATATAAACTTCAATAAAAATACCGAGTTCGCGCATCTACTCGGCGCATAGAGATCCGCCATGATTTGAGATGAGCTTTCATTAGTTTTGAATGCGGGCCCACAGAATAGAATTGTACCTATTCTGTGGCGGGCTGGTAGCGGGCCTGTCTTTCTACTCTGAAGCAATTAATGGCCGCTAGAGGTGTGGCTTGTCTCTAAAAGATCAAAGGCGCCGCCGGCGAGTTTAGCTTCTGATTGTATCTATCTATTCTGTGCTATTATTATTATAATGAGGTATTATTGCTGATTTCTTTCGCTCAGCCGTTTTGGATCATGATCCTGAAAGTTGTGATGTGATCACCACTCCTATGAGTTCGAAACATATCATTTTCCTGTTAAACTAATGACGTCAGAATTGAAACTGGCTCCATATGGTTTTTAAAACAGTTTCAAACCAGTGGAACATCTACTTTTGAAACGTTAATACGTCAAAATCAGAAAAGATGGCTGAAATTCTAATATTATATTTCTATACAATATCTATTAGGATGTCGATAAATGGTCGTTAATAATAAAATTGATTATGATTTCTTAGTGAGAAATTTATTTAAATTTTTGGAAATGTTATGTTTTGTGGTTAAGAGGTTTAGACGTAACAAACGTGAGTTAATATTATATTATAACCAAATTTATGAACGGCAGCAATATGTTAGTTTCAACATTTTGAAATAGTTCATTTTCGTGATCATAAAATCAATGACGTCATAGTAGTTGAAATAGTTTTGAAATGTAATTAAAATTGCTGAAACAAGAAAAAGCGCCTTCGGTGGCAAATGCGTCACACGGGACGACCCGTTTGAATCGATCGGTATTGAAAGTAATGGTTCTCCGTAATATTATGAAGATTTTGTTCCTTAAAATGAACTTTAATGTCCGTATTCATCAAACTTCAAAATATAACTCTGGGGTTATATTTTGAATTTTCTGACAGCTGATTGGTCTAATGCTCAAACCCTACGAACGCTACAAATTTTAGACCAATGACATGTTCCAAAATATAACCCCAGGGGTTATATTTATTGATGAATACGGGCCTAATAAGGCCCGTAATTAATTACAATGATTAATTACAACCCGAAAAATTACAATGATCAACTAACCTGTCCACCAGGTTTTAATCACTCTTTAGTCATCTCCATACCATACTATTTATGAAAAATCCACTTTTAAATTTCAAAATCACCCATGAATCACCTCACCACCCTAATTTCCAGTCTACGAAAACGTGCATGTAAGGTTATCGGCGCTTTAGCAAGAACGTAAAATTTTTACAACACCGGTACGATTTTTAGTGGTACAATTTATTTGATAGCGAACGAAATAATAATGTCAATGTTGTCAATGTCATTTCGGTCTTTCTTTTGTCATCATTTTAAATGCAAAAGACGTTAATGTTTACTTTTTAGTTTATTTGAATTTTTCAAAATCAAAGATAAAGATTCAAAGATTTCAAAGAACGATAACCTGCTTTTTTATTGGTTGTTGTTAGTGTTACTGATTTTATTGTAAATATAAAATTTATCTAGAACTAAGTTTTAAATAAATTACTCATTACTCGGCTTCTGGCAAATTCACTGTAAGTTATTGACTGCAAAGCACAAGACATGGATGAAGAGAAGTGTCGAAATGATGAACGTGAACAAGAATATTATGGATTTAGTTCTACACAGATGTCTTCTGGGCGTAAGAATTTTAATTATTTTATTATCTCATTTTAATTTCATTTAAATTTTAGTCAAATTAAGAGCTCAGTTCCATATAGAGCATGTTTGTACTGGCTTTGAAACTATCTGGGGGCAATCTATGGATCCAACGCTCATCAAGAAACACATGGAAGACCTGAAAAAATTGTACATGAAAAATATTAAGCAACCACTGAAGGAACTCAAAGTATGCTTTTGCGATTTAAACCTTTTTTTAGTGTCGTAAATTAAACTTTTATACATGTAACTTTGGCTGAGTTCCATTTATAATGTGAGAAGCAGGGGAGCGGGAGACTTGTATGTATAACTATTTACCTACCTAAAAATTAATTTACTCAAGAGAGAAGCAAGTTCTTTGTTGCCCTCTAACGTAACCCCTCTCCCTCCCCTTCATTAGGAGAGCATCATTTTTTGATTCTTGACCGAGCTGTTCTATTCTATTTTCCAGGTATTATCACAGGAGATTTTTAAAATTAAACCCAATGTTGTCTTTGAGGTAGATGAATATTACCCCAGACAATTCACTGATGAAGAAATAAAGAAATTAGAAGAAGACATCAAACTTTTAAATCAGGAAATTCTGAAAGTATTAAAAAAAATGTCCGTTCATCTTGCAATAACACTAATTGATTATACTCTTTCAGGAAGAGGTGTTCTCTGAAATGTGTTATGAGGAATTGATAAACACGCAAGAAATATTAGCACCTTTATCTGAAAAATTGAATACTACTTTGAAATGTTCTATTGACAAGAAAACGGAGGAAGATTTCAAACTAATAGAGAGGCTACAAAAAGAATTGGCCGAGTTGGTTAGGAGTTTCTCAACTATGAGCATTTTTAATAAGTATTCTGATGATTGATAAGCGATGAACGGGTCGAGATATACAACAGTTTTAACTCCCAAGTAGAATTAAGTATATAAAATTATCATAATTATTAGATTGTTAATTCGAGTCAATTTTTTGGAATTTCATTTGAAAATTAAACTTCAACTATTTAAGAACTTATGGTTCAGCTATAGTGACGGCAACAGAGCGCAGCTACATGCATTGCTCTTGCCCTCTTTACGGCATTCTCATTCTCATTATGCTGCTAACCCTATTCCTGTATATTTGATCCCATCCGACTATAACGGGCCGATTTAATTAATTTTTTCAAATCTCATCTTAAATTTCGATGTTTGAAAACTTAATGTAAATCTGACAACAATACAAGGAATGTCATAAACTTGGGACTATCAGGTTGATTTTTGTGTGAACTGTTCAATGAAAAGAGGGCGTTTTCTAATAACTAATCCACTACTTTTAGAGACATTACCTACTATACTATTTTAGTGTATATTTTTAATAGTTTTCTTAACTTTGTGTACCTGTACAGTACAGTAACTATTTAAACATTTTATTAATAAATAAAACTACAATAATTATTAATAATACAATCAGATTTAAATTTATTTTGCTTTCAACAATACATATACAGTGGTATAAAAATGACTTGTTCGAAAAAAACCATTGTTCAACTGTGAACGAATTTTAATAACTAGAGTATACCCTATGGAAACATTGATCTTTATCACAAAAGGGATATTAAGGACTTAGGAACAACTTAACACTACTAAGAACAAAAATTGACCAAAATGAAGTATGGAATTATATTTCCCCGTTCAGTAATTTCTTATCAAACAAGAACTCTCCCAGAGCTCCGTGCTTGTCCATCATCTTCTCCAGGTTGGAAACCTTTCCAGCCAAATCTCGCTGTCCCTTGTATTGCTCTTCCAGGAATTCGCCAGTTAGATAGTCCACGAGCTAAAGAATAACAAAACATTAACACTTACTTATCACAGCATGTTATTTGAACTTTACACCGCATTATTTTTAATTCCAGAAACATGGTTGTAAACAAAATGAAATAATAAAACAATAACTTACATGATAATCGTTATAATTAGGAGTCGACTGAGGATTTTCGCAGACTTCGATGACCTTACGAATTTTTTTAGTGACGGACGCTTCCAGATTCAAGGCATCTTTCAAAGCATCGACTGCACGATTCCACGATGTTATTGGGGGTGCATCCAACTAAAAACATCGAAAGTCTTCAAAAAAGTGTTCAAAACATCTACAACTAACTTACATTTTTCTTGATTAAAGTGCTGACAGCAGATGTTAATTCGCCTCTCATTAACAGATAATCGATAAGTTTGATAGAGTGAGATCTCTCTTCACTTGCCGACTCGAAAAACATCTTGGCGAAACCAGGTCGATTGACAGTGTCTCTAGAGAAGTGAGCCCCCATGGCCATGTACTGTATGGCGGCCCTGAGCTCTTCCTGGATCTGGCTTCGCATGGCTCTGATGCACGGATCGACCATGTCGATCCAAGCGGTCGGGATGTCGAAATCGCCATGCCTACCTGGATTAAACAAACTTAAGATATAAAAAAATACAGAGCACAGTATTTTGGTGTGGTCTATTAGTGGTCAAGTTAACTTTTTTAGAAGGTAAAATTGGATAAACAATGAAGTCTTTTCTGGAAATTGTGAACCGACATTTCTGAGAACTGTTTTGAATTAGTCAGAAAATAGAACGAGTCCAATAATATAAAACAAGTGTTGCTGCCAATTTCCATTCTAATATCAAGTCTAAGTAAGCAAATATAACAAGTGTTTTGTATTATGTTTGTGTTGAAATTGGCAACATTATTTGCTTTCTGGTTTAGAAAGTATTTAGACTTTGGAGGTTCTAAAAATGAATACTATTGATTTGATATGATCAGTGGCCTATTTTGCATTTTTCGAAAACTTCCTGTTCCTTATTGCAATGTAAATTACATTGTCTTAAACTATTATTGAAAATTCGCAAAGCCTTTGCATCTTTATATTGCACAGCAGTGTCAAATTAACTGATTGTAGAAAGCCAATTTCCTGCTTTGTAAAAAAAAAATGAAAAGTACAAAGTTGCAGTTTTTATATATGGAACACGGCCCAGATCTTGACCGGTCAGGTTCTAATTTAGTTAAGTCTGGACATGCTACTTTGAAAAAACCAATAGAATTATATCATTAGATCATACAGGGTAGGAACGCATATGAAAATGGGGAGAACAACAGTGGAGTAGTTGTTTGTTTATTATTATTATTACCTTTATTTTTCAATATCCACATAATATTTATTTCTATATTATTAATTGTAAGGAGTAATAACTAGGTCATGATCATTGATCAGTAGTACGAACACGAACCAATACTACCAAACCAACAATCATTAAACAATAATCCTCCTTTCAGATATATGACAAAATTATTAATAAGTCCATGATACAAAGAATTATTATTAAACCATGAAACATTACTGATTATACCTGAAGTCTAATAAAGTCTAATAAAAAAAAAAACTTGATTAATCCACTGTTCCACAAAAGAAAGTTCACCATGTGACTTGACAACAATGACAAGATAACAGGCAACCAAAAAGTGAAACAAGTTACGGAATTTGGCCATCTTTCCCATCGATCAGTTTCATAAAACATTTTTATAAGTGACAATTTGACAAATTGTCATAATGTGGTGCATCAAGTTTTTAAAAACCAATATGATTAGAAATTTGTCACGACAAAAATGTGAATTGTCATTTGTAAACGTTTTATGAAACGCGCCCAGGCCATTAAGCAAATAAGAAAGGTCCAGGAAGTTGGCCCCACATATGAAGCACAAATGAAGCTATTGATGGAATACTTAGTGCTTTGTTAGTGCTTCATTGTGCTTCAAACCGGGGGCCAGCGACACCTATGGTTCAAGAGATATGGGGCCCCAAGGTGAGGCCGGAAGCTGGCAACAACTTTTTTGTTATTGAAGCACAAATGAAGCTATTAGGTGGAGTCCTTAGTGCTTCATTAGTGCTTCAAACCGGGGGCCAGCCACACCTATGCTTAACGAGATATGGGGCCCCAAAGTGCAGGGCCGGAAGCTGGCTACAGCTTTTTTTGTTATTGAACTACAAATGAAGATATTAGGTGGAATACTTAGTGCTTCAGTAGTTCTTCATTGTGCTTCAAACCGGGGGCCAGCCACACCTACGGTTCACGAGATATGGGGCCCAAAAGTGCTGGGCCGGAAGTAGGCTACAGCTTTTTTGTTATTGAAGCACAAATGAAGCTATTTTACTTTATTTTATTAATAATTAGGTCACTTGTTTTTTTTCCAGACTACAATAGTTCCTTTATTCATTCATGATACATATTTTTATATGGGACAAAATTTTATCGAGAATTTTATCTATTCCCATTTTATTCTGTTCCGGCCCTGCACTTTGCGGCCCCATATCTCGTGGACCGTAGGTGTGGCTGGCCCCCGGTTTGAAGCACAATGAAACACTAACGAAGCACTAAGAACTCCACCTAATAGCTTCATTTGTGCTTCAATAACAAAAAAGCTGTTGCCAGCTTCCGGCCCTGCACTGGCAGGTATTACAACAGCTAAAAGTAGTGTTATGACAATGATTGAATTATTATAGTTACATGGCAGAAACAATTACTTTCAAAACCAAAATTGCAAAACGACAAAGACAAAATGTCACAACATCAACCTCAATCATGTGATTTAATTCTGATCATCTGATGCTGGAATGTCCCTTGTTTTGTCCCTATATTCATCAATAAATTAAGTAGGTATAGGAATAATAACCCATCCCATTATATTTTAGAATTTCCCAATTACATATAAGAATCTTTTATTTAAGAAATAATTTTTTAACCAAGAACCTAAACCCCAATAAACCACAAATTAAAAATTAATTATATTTAGAATACAGGATTGTGATTGATTGGTTTAAAATGGAAATTTTAGCCATCTTGACTGGAGTTGGATCATTATTAGATTGATTCTGATTAGACTAATCAGCTGTCAAAAATGTCAAAATTTAACCCCAGAACCCAGATTAGATATATTTTGACATTTGATGAATAAAGACTTCAAGAAAATTGTGATCGACTTTAAAAATATAACTTTAAATTAGGTTTAGGATGATCGAACCTTGGATTTAATCAATCAGCAAAATCGCCATTCGCCATGTTGTCTTTTCAAAAATTTTATACCCTGCAAGCTGAAGTTATAAATATTCGTTTTCATTTATACTTTTTAAATAAGCAATAAAAAAATTATCTGGAAATATAAATATGTGGATATAATAAAAATAAATAAGACATCACTATCACTGTTTAGGTTAGGTTTAAATTTTAAAAGGAAATTAAAGGAAACTCCAAAAAAAGAGGTTAGTGGAGGCTCTAGAAAGAGGGGCTAATTAAAGGAAGAATCAAAATTTAAACTTACAATGAAGTTCAGCTGAGACAGCGACGGTACAAGCGAGGAAAGCTACGATGTAGATTGTCTTCATTTTGCTGCAATTGCTATTTTATTAGGACTTGATAAACACCACAAAAATAATCAGTCTCGATATCAGAAGTTTCAAAACGTTTCACAGCCTGCCTTTACACTCACTGGTGCAGAAGGTGACTATGGTAAAACCTAACGATTATTGAAATTAAAAACTATAATAAATTGCGCATCAAAATGAACTCAAGTAACTGATAAGCCTGCCCCTCTTTCGATCTAATCAAAATACTCGAGCCGTCCCCTCGACCCCCGCACACTCCTCTTTTCCGCAATGACTGTCGCTTTTCTTTGTTATTGGAATTTGAAAACACATGACGCGGTAGTTCTTACGGCCTTGGTCGTAAGGTCCAATTTCCTCTGCGAGTGCGCACCACTGGCACTGGAGCTAGAGCTACGCAATTCACTTCCATTTGACAGATAAGATCGGAATTATTGCCATTGCCAGATCCAAACCAGAAGAGTGGTTGGAATTAAAAATTATTTTGTGAACTGATCGTTAATTTTATGTTATTCGTGATTACGCTGGCGAGATACCAGGTCAGTTTAGAACATTAATCCGAACACCAAGTACTAACATTATAGTTACATTTTCTGAATTATTATTATCAATTTATAGGTTAATAAATAATAATACGTCGTAGTACTATTTATAGTAAATCGACTGGTTTTGTTCAAGAACTAAAAATTATTTCTCGTTTTAGGGATCATGAAGGCATTCCAAGTTTTATCCGTTTTAGCCGTTGTTGCTTTCGCAGCTCAAGCCCAAGCTCAATCTTCTGAATATTGCTACAGAGATGTCGTGAAGGCCTGCCAATATTCCGCCAACAAACAAGGAGATTTAGGTAAGATTGAATTTTATTTTGAGTCTGAATTGGGAAAAGCAAAAAACTGTATTATCAGAAGATAAATCTCATTCTATCAGAATTATTGCTTTTTTTTGTTTCTAAATTCGAGCAGGCTTCAGATAGATTGGTAAAATCCAAGTGTCATTCTCGAATTGTTTTTTGTTTCTAAATTAAAAGTAGGTTATGTGCAGGTACCTATAAAAAATGTAAGTGTCATTCTCAGAATTGGTTTTTGTTTCTAAATTAGAGTACCTAAAGTCTATTTTTTATTTAGATGGACTTGTCAAACAGCTGTTAAGTTGGTACCCTGTGCAATCTTTAAACAGTAATTTTCATATTGTCGGATGGTAGCCTGTTTTCTTGACCTTGGCAAAAAATTTACGTTGCAACTAAAGTAACGGCAACATTCCCCGATTCGTGTATAGGCTATGACGTCACCTGCAAAACATGTTTCCTTGTTGTAAGTTGCTCAGTTATAAAATGCAAGTTAAAAACTTCAAATTACTTTATTTTCTTCGAAAATAGTCCTTTTTTAGAAGTTATTCGTTTTTTGAGGATACATTTAACTGTTGCTTGGATTGACTATAATAATCTAATGACGTTTTGCGAAAACTAGGTCTGGGTCCTCAGTCGGCACTCTAGTCACAGCGAAACGCCAGAAACTTGAAAAGTTGAAGTTGTCAAATTGACAAACCAAATTATCAAATTAAAAATTATTAAAATGCTCAGGCAGGTAAATTTATTTCAAAAGAAAGAAAAGAATGAATCATCAAATGCTATAAACATTAGCGATTGAAAGATGTTTCTCCAGATTAAGCAAAAATAGAGTTTAATCAGATTCCTTGAAATATTCCTTGAGAAATTCTTAAAAAATGATTTAAATAATGTAAGTACCTCTATTTGTCAAGAATAGATCTTCTATTTTCAACATTTTTACATAAAACTAAAGAAGGAATCGGTCTAATATCTTACATATATAAGATTTATAAGAGTAAATAGCTAGGTGCTTACACTTACAAGTCTCTAAAATTTTCCAATTTATTACCTCTAGAAATTGCGTTTATAATTTTTCTAATTTTAAATTTTGAAATAAAATGACATTTCAACTAATCGACATAACCTAAATTAATTTAGTAACCATTCTAGTGACTATTTTGGTAACAACTATCACCATAACCAACCTAATCAGTCTTGTTGCCAATCGTTCCCCTAGAATTTTGACTTGGTGGAATCCATCTAAATAAAACATAAAGTATACTTACCTAGGTTTTGGGTATGTAAAATTTCAGTTTCCATCTCTTGTGTTGGTCATTTTCACAAATGTTTGATCGAGATTTTTCTCACTTTACATCTTTTTTACCCAAGTCAAGTTAGCCACACGTCGAACAAGCCACACTGTTGGCCAGTGAGAGGGACTTGGAATGATTTTTAATCATTTATAGCGAAAACAGATCCTTTCAACTTGTGAAGCGACTAAAGTTTCTCTGTCCCAGATACCAGTGGAACCGCATAGTTCCATGTGACCAGAGTTTCTTTATCCCGGATTCTGATTCCGGAAATTTCTTTGCCCCGGATTCCAGTGCCACCCTATAGTTTTATTCCTCTATCTGGCCACGCTCTGTGACTGTGACGTTATAAGAAATATTCCAAGTTCCTCTCCCTTGCAAATAGCTTGGAGTGGTGTCATCAATATCGATAAACGTATGCAATTATGACAATTTTATTCAATTTTGGATTTTTCCATTAGATAAAGTTAAAGATGTAATAATGAAAACAAAGTTTATATCTCGGTTTATATTTTCAATTTAAACAGTTGAAAAAAAATTGTTCAAACAAAAAAAGAACAATTATTCAAATCCATCTCCCTGGAAACCGTGCCTAACTTGACTTGGTTATTATATTAAGCCGGCTACTCACTACACGGTACTTGGCAAGTGAATTATTTGGCGAGTACTTGACTTGTGCCAGAATTATACATTTACATCCTCGTGGCTGAGCAGGTAACGTAAGGCACAGTTTTGAAAATTATTTTCAAGTACGACGTTTGACTTGGGACAGTTTACCGACAACGAACCAGAAGTACAAGCAACGGCGTTTCAAGTCAATCTGAGTTGTACGCAGTGTCCTCATTGTACTACGCGGCACTTGCCAAATATTCACAAGTACTCGGCAAGTTCCGCTTTGTGAGTAGCCAACTTTATTTATTTATGATCAGAGAAGTAGAGAGTGCATCTTTCTAAAGCTATCACAGGACAGCCGACTCAAATATAAATCAATTTGAATAATTTGAGACTGTCAAAAAGACACCCATATTGATTTCTTGATAAATGTTGAGGAAGTCTAACAATATTTGACTATGAACCCAAAACAGGTTTTCTGAGTCAGCAAGTGATTGTTCAAATCAATTAAAAAAAATAATATTTCAACTCGCATGAAACAAAAGAAAAATGTATACCTACACACCCAGTCATGGCCTTCTTCTAAGTATTGATAGCAATTCATGCAAATTGCAAATTTATATCTCTGGTTGTAATTTACTCAAAAAATGTCAGTTTGTAAAAGAAGCCTTTCTCAAATAGATGTGGTAACTTTTGTTGAAAATTTGTTATTTTTTAAATGACAATTCACGTGCAGTAGTTACTAGTTGTCAAATCTTTTCACAATCTAAGGGAGCCTTGAATTTTTTAAAAATCTTGTCGTGAGTGGGCATGAGTTAAATAAAAAACGTTTTTAGTTTGATTTTTATTGTTTTGAATTTTGAAACATCAACTTCAACTCCTGTAGAAGGAAATTCGAACAATTTTAAAAAGAAGACTATTGTATAATAATTTTGTTATTGATATGATAAAATCAATACAAATTAGTTTGCAAGAAGAACCATTTTTTTTTATTTTTTTTTTTATTTAGCCAGGCCAGTGTTTTAAACCAACTGAAACTGGTTTAATCCGGCATTTTTTTTACTAGAAACTAGAAATACGAAGTGAGTCGGAAGTCGGATTGGAATTCTGACAAGTAGCTGGCTAAACACAATGTCATACTTTCATAAAGGCTGTTTTATTTTGATTTTGATAAAGAAGCATCAACATTTGGCATGTTAAATAGCTTGGAGACAGTTGATAAGCCAAAATAACTAAAGAAGAAGAATTAAATCGGTTTTATAGATCTTTATGTTCAGTCTCCTATTTCGCAATAAAAAATTAAAGCTGCAAAAATTAAATATTTTTGATGCAAGTTCACACAAGGCAATTTGTATCTTTGGTTGATTAAATTCAAGCTAATCCGGTTCAAGCACTGCTGGTTCGAACCATGTCGACCATGCTACAGTGAAGCTATTTAGGTCTCACCGTGGCGACAATAGGGCTTAAGCTCCTCCCAGTTTAATGCTTTCTGCTACATGGTTGATAAACTGGAACTGGACATCCTATTATTGTCATTTGTCACGAGTCACCACTGTGATAAAAGAGCCACTACTGTAGTCTAGTCTATTTTAATTTTTACTCTGATTTAAAAGACGAAATTTTTATGCCATAACATTGAAAAAAAAGTGTATAAGACTTGAATAAATAACATCTTGTAATAATTGGAATGAATCTAAAGAAGCCTCTTTTGGAGTGAAGATGCAAATAATATTCATGTGGCCCATAATTAGGTGTAAAACATTTGGTTTCATTATTTTTTATGCATAAACATGACACACTTAGTTGAAGGTCATGTTATTGTGTAATTTTGTGTATTTATTCTGTCTTGGATATTTTTTTTTACTTGATTTGTTTGAAGTTTGAAGCAATACTTTGAGCTCTGTAATATTTTAGTTATTTTACTAACACCATAACAGTAACAGGTCATAGTATTTGTTTAATTTTTCTGTTAACAAACATTGATAATATGAAGCAATAACAACTGTTTGTTGATACTGAAACTAATAATAACAAGATACATTTGTGTAAATATTTTTTTAGTTTTTTAGTTATTCAAGTTTTCTTTGGGTTATAAATACTTCATATATTCATATACAGGGTGCTCCCATTTCGTTTGCTAATTGCAATAATTGCCTTCTGCTAAACTTATCTTTGTCAGAAGTGTGTAATCGTATTTTTTTACAGTCTTTTTCTTTTGGGTTTCCTCTTTTGTCAATTGCTTTTCCTATTTACGTACAGTGACAGTTTTATGAACATTATAAAGAGAATCTAATTTGACTAAAGAGGGAATTGATAAATCACGCTGACGTTTAATAAATGGGAAAAACCTTTGATTTGGAAACACAATTGACAAAAGACGAAAACCAAAAGAGAAAGACTGTAAATAAAATTGGTTTCAAAGATTAGTAAATAGAATATTCCCAGTTTAAGCAACAGGATATTTATATTCATATCTCTTCCAGACATTCCATCTTGTAACTCCCGTTATGGCGCGATTGCCGCTTTGGAACCCGACCTCCAAGCCTACGTCAACACTCACCTGGCCCGTTCGTTTGAATACCTGATGATGGCGACTCGTTATGCCAACTACGAAGAGAATCGCAAGGGCTTCGAGAAGGTCTTCCGTGGTCTCTCCGACTCTAAATGGGACACCGCAATCGAGCTCATCAAATATATCACCAAACGGGGAGGCTCGCACGATTTCAACCTCCGTAAAGCCGACACCGTCAACCCCGACGGAAAGACCACTTACGAATTGTACGAGCTGGAAAGCATGGCCAAGGCTCTAGACATGGAAAAAGACCTAGCGGTCCAAGCCCATGCCATTCACGGCGAGGCGACCAGAAGGCGCGCCGACCTGCACGATCCGGAGATTTCATCTTACATCGAGGAGGAGTTTGTTCACAAGCAAGCTGACATTGTTAGGAAGTTGTCGGGACACACCAACGATCTCAAGAAGCTGCTCGATGGACCGGATAGTTCCTTGGCTTTGTTCCTGTTTGATGAGTACTTGCAGAAGTGATCAGTTTTTTTTTAGTCATATCATTTAAATGTTAAGTAACTTGCGTTTTATTCTATTCTTGTGTAGTTTCTATTAAATTAAATACTAAATACTTGTTGATTTCATGTATGATGCGCTCTGTAAAGGCTGTTGAAATAAATATCATGATTTTGTAAGAAGGGTTTTAATTTATTTGCCTGAAAAATGCTGTAAGAAGTAAAATAATTGCAAAAGACTAGAAGTAACAATGATAATAAAATCAAAACTGAAAGAAAATAAGAATTATTACACTATAAGTGGTTTTTAAATTGGAGAGTTTTTGAGTCAACAAAAAGATATCAAATTAATTATTAATTTGAATTTTCTGTCAACAATATGTTGTGATTTAAATAAGCTTAAAGTCTAGACTGGTTTCAAGATACAAGTGGGTATTTATTAAATTTATGTTTTGTTACCAGGTGAGTTTTTATTGATTGGAATTACATAGATTAGAACATACTAATAATGATATATTTATGAGGAATAAATACTCTAACAAAGTTCATTAGGTACATGAAGCAATTACATGCCATTACACTATCTGTTAATTCTGGTCTTTGTGATGTGACAATGGAATTTTACTAGTCCGTTTCCTCAGTGGGAAGTGTGACAAATATTGTTAAAGATAACAAAAATGTCTCATTTAACATACTTTTTATAACTGTTGCTAATGTGCAAGTTCCAAAGTGCAAACTTCATGAAATGTTTTTTTTTTATCTAACTACCTACATAGTCATTAATTATTACGTACGTACTTAAGCAGGTACCTAAGTAACTCTACAAATTTCAAACCGAAACAGACCATAGCGTGGGCAAGGTGTCATATTATTTATTGATAAAATGACTAATTAGACAAAAAAAGACTTAAGACGACCATTCAAGCAGACACTTATGGTAGCATAATAGGAGCAGATGATCTTTGAAAGAACCCATCCCATGGTAACCAGATGGTTTATGAAATGAAGCAAATAAAAAATTAACATAAGGGAGACCGAAATCTTATTTGCGAATTTTTGTTTCTTAATTAAATTAAAATCTATTTCTGATAATTATTTGAGAGACGTAATATATATATATATATATATAGTTCCTATAATAGGTGTCTCTTTTTGCTTATTTACATCAGTAGGTAAATCTTAAATGAAAAATATTCCCAATATACAGGGTGTTAAGAAAATGACGGATAAACTCTTCAGTACATTGTAGGGAACACTCAGTAGAGCACGGGAAAAATAATTTAAAAAGTTCTGGTCTTCAATTTGGTGAGATAAAAAATGCCAAAGTTAACATTTTACTATCTTTGTTTTTCAGTATTTGCAAAAATTTAATGATTTTACAGATATAAAAAGGGTACTTTAATCGTTATCAATTAATAAAATTGCTTAAGATGTATTACTGGCTCGGAAAATTTAATAAGAATTTTTTTTCTTTTCTAAGATGCTGAAGAAAAAGCATTTGGCAACAACGGTTTTGATACCTTGACTACCTGCATTGTTAGAAATTAGACGAAATTACCAAATACCAGCAGTTATCGTGTTAAACGTTGCCAAATTTATTGTTCAATATATTTTGCTTATATATCTTTTAAAATATAGCTCTGGATCTTTTTTTAATTATTTTTCCCGTACTTTACTGAGTGTCCCCTACAATGTACAGAAGACTTTATCCGTCATTTTCTTAACACCCTGTACACAGAAATATTTACAATGTACGTGGACCTACTTATGAAGACCTTTATAATTATTATGATAAAGGGGCTTTGTTTAGTTTCATTTACCTACCTACTTATCTCTTCCTTTATTTGCCAATACATCAAAGTCTTATCAGGATCATGCACTTAAGCATGTATTGTATAAGTATTGCAGCTTGCAGACATTAATCATTTTTCTCAAATTAATGATTGATCATTATTTAAAAAATTTCTACCTACTTGATAAATTGAAAGTTAATGTGCAAACACAAATATGAAATCTCTATACGTGAGGTGATAAGGGTAGGTGATATTAAATACAAGGAAGGATAAACATTACCTAATTATTATGATAATTATAAAAAAAATAAAAGTATTTGTTTAATACTTGAATTTAAAGGTAACAAAACTAAATGAACGTAAAGATTGAAAAATGATTGATTAGGTTGATATTATAATAAAATACATATATACTTATTAGGTGTACTTCTTATTTCTTATAATTTTTTATAATTATTTATAATCAGCAAATACGTGAGCGCAGAAAATAGAGATTAGGTAGAACGCGGGAATTTTCTGGTAAATTCTAAAGCAAAACCAACTAAAAATTTATGACGATTTTAAATTTCATATTAAATTATTAACATCCTTTCAATAAAATGGGATTTTACAGTTTACACTTTAGCAGGTATTCTACATTATTTATTAAATTTTATTAATCGTGGGTATTTCAGATCAATTACAGTTTAATCCCAAAATCGCGCAATGCATTATGATTAGTATTTTTTAATGATCACATGTTCTCGAGCTAGAATGAATCAGCAGAGTAATAAAAAACTATTCCTCTGTTGTCTGTTATTTTTTATTGTTGATGGTATAATTATCTTTATTTTTAATAATGCACTTTCTCATATATCATTTTTAAGCGACCAGAAATGTTTTGCGCTTGCAATCAGTTCTGACGCTGATCATGTAATTTCCTAGAATATGATGCATGATTAAAATTAATAAATAGAATTGAGGCCGAGAATTTTTCCATGAACTCGTGAACGCAAATAAATATTAGCTACGTATTTTTAGTTATTATTATTAACAATTTAATAACATTCAACAAACTGATTTAATTCCATTCGAGTATGATGTATAGTTAGGCAATCCATCATACAAGTGTGATGTATTTACTAGAATAATATAGTATTTTATGCAACAAAACTAATAATCAGAAAATGTGGGCAATATATTGATTGATATACTGTATGATTATTAAGGTATGTGTAACAATAACAAGCCGTAGACGAGTGCCTTTTATAAAACCTTCGGTAAATTTAATATTAAAAATATTATATATATTAATTATTATTAATTATTAATAAATATTAATTAAATATATTATATGTTGTAGTTGCTGAATGCGCATTCTGAACGCACCCTCAAATTTCACGACGCCATTCTTGTCATGTCGCCTTGTACCAAAGAAGGAAAAACGTCAGGAAAGAGCGATATCCTTGGTGACCACCGGAATGGACCACCAATATGGCGGACGATGCCAGACAGAGACAGAACACAACTGAAAGAATAGAACTTCCGCCTGTTTGCGCCTGTCCAAGCTTTATGGCATTATGTGATTAAGTCAACTGTCAATTCACTGAAAATTAAAATCTGTATCATAATATTGAAATTAGGAATTCAAATTTAATTCAAATTCAAAAACCAATTCAAATTTAATAAAATCACATTCAAGGTTAAATAAAAGTATTTATATTCATAATTATTGTCGCATATTGAAAATTGCAAGTTTAAATGTACTTGCTATTATGTGAAGCGTTCTATCGATCTATTTACAAATAATCCTGAAAATTTCGAGCTGCACATTTTCTGTTGTTTTATTTTTCTCACCGACCAATTAGAATTATTGAAATGAGTCAATTCCGTAATTTTTTCTTTAAGATAGCATTTTTCACTGGAGGTTTCGATACGCCAATCTGTGATTTTACCTTATGTGAACCCCCGGGAATAAGTGAAACAGCAAATCAAAAATTCAACCTGGCCAAACTCCATTTTTTTAGATCTGAATAATAGAACATTTAACTGTACCATATATTACAGATTCAAATACAACTACATAATTAAGGTATGTCAGCGTAAGACTGAAAAGAAAACTCGTCTTTCTGTGGTGATTGTAATCCAAGCTCTAACGGAAGAATTGAAAATATTTCAAGGTTGAAGTCAACATTTGTGGGATATAATGTCAAGTGCAGGTGCTTGCTTTGTGATACGATACAAATCACTTATACATAATTGACTTTTCCTATGCTAGCAACCCAAAAAAGGATATCTTTTGTCTTTCGTTTTCCTTGCGTGATTCTCACACTCGCACTTACCGCACAATAAACCATTTTTGATATCATACAGTCAGATACTGAAATCAAAGTTATTAAAATTACTGGAACATCTTCAAACGTCGAAATAAGCTACTAAATCGCGACTTTACGTCATTATTACTGTTGCGTCGCATGTAGCTATCACTACACTGACGTCACAGGCTGCTCGCTAATAAGTAGGTCCCTTGTTTATTTGTATCAGGGATTCAAAGATAAGATGATCCAGATTCCAGAACAAAAATTATTGCTAGTAATTAATTTACCTTTTCGTTCTTAAAAGAACCATTTGGCGCATCTTTATGTTTCTTTTGAAGATCGATATTTTTAAAAATCTACAGAGTACAGAGCCTAATCATTTTCTTTAAATTTTCAAGGAAAAAACCACGCAACAATAACTACATGGTCTGCTTACTAGGTTCGTATCAATTTCTGGTAATCATTTTGTGGAAAAATCAATTTTTAAATTTCAAAATAAACCAACAGCAACCATGGACAACCACTCCACAAAAATGCGCATGCAGCGAAATGCAAAGTTACCGGCGCTTTAGGAAAGACTTTTTTGAACGTTCTTAATAATTACATGTCATATGTCATTATAAAAAAGTCAATTGTCATTATTGTCAATTTTTGCAGATGAGTAAAAGTGAAAAATATTGTGTAATCGTTTTTATTTTTTATCACTTTCCCTTGTGATCTTGAAAAAATACGCGTTGCCGGCCCGGCAAATTTATTTTCATAACTTTTATGGTACCTACTTATGTAATTTTATATCAAATCCCATCGCATTTTGATTTCGAAGAGTTTTTCCTGCAGAAGATTATTTAGCAGCGAAACGATCCTGAAAAAGCAAATATCTCTACTTCAAACTTGAAACTAGTCTTCTCAGCATGCGCGTAAATTGTATTCAAATTTTAACCCCTTTTTGAATTTGAAAAATTATTCGATTTTATCTACCCAAGTAAAACTAGAAGGACTTGCTCGTATTGAATAAGATCATGTCTGGGATTTTGAAACAGTTTGCTGTCAGTGCAATGGAAGGTGCTCTTTTGAAAAGCAAGTTTCGGGGCTGCATATTGGGCTCATTAGCAGGAGACTGCTTGGGATCGCCTTGGGAGGGAGATGAAATATCGGAAGGCGAAAAAATGGTAATTCAGAGATATTTCGACCAACTTTCATCACCAGAGTTGAAAGGTAATAATGTTTTGTTCTATTCAGAAAGAAATTAAGTTGACATTTGTACATTCTGTCTGATTGGTGAAACGTTTCTATAGGGGTGGTAAAGTCAATTTTAGCTAACCAGATATGCTTATAAGAAATTTAACAAATCAAATGTCACCATGATTTCTTTGTGAATATACCTACCATCACCATCCCATCACACTCTGATTTGGGATAATTTCAAGTTTGATTGGTAAAAAGCAGTCATAGCACCTTAATAAAGTAAAAACATAAAGTTTACTACGTATTTTAGGTCCTCCTAGAGAATATACCGATGACACGGCGATGACGAAATGTATTCTCAAATGCCTGCTAGAAAAACCGGAAATCGATTACAAACACTTGGCAAAATTATTCTGCAAGGAGTTTTACCAAGAACCCAAGAGAGGGTACGGCGCGAACATCACCGACGTATTCGCCAAGCTAAGAAAAAGTAAATTCCAAGACATTTACAAGCCCGCCGACGAACAATTCAACGGTAGCGGGTCGTTTGGTAACGGAGGAGCAATGCGTATCGCACCCATCGCTCTGTACTACCACAACAATTACAAACTGATGCTCGAGGTTGCCAGAAACGTCACCAGACTCACCCACACGAACCCTCTGGGTGTCAACGGGGCTCTCCTCCAGTGCATCGCCGTACATCAGGCTTTATATTGCGACTCGAGGGAAACCTTAGATACTCATAAGTTTTGCGAATCGTTGATCGAAAAAATGAAACCGATCGAAGCAGAGGAGGATGAGTAAGTTCGTTATTGTAATACTTACACCTTTCTGATTATCTCTGCATATTTCAGTCTTGGAATGAAACCCAAAGATGAAGTGTATAATTTGAAATTGAGAACAGTTCAGCACTTCTTGAAGGCTCCCTATAACGATGAATTCAACGACGAAGTGTTGCTAACGTTGGGAAACACCATTGAAGCTAGCGAGTCCGTTCCGACTGCAATATTTTGTTTCCTAATGGCAGTTTCGAGAGACATACCGAGAGTTGAGGTAATTTTATTAATTGTGATGATATATTGTTATAATTATTTTCAATTTTCAGACTGATAATTTATTCAGGAAGACGATACAGTATGCAATAACTTTGGGAGGGGATACTGATACTATCGCTTCTATGGCAGGAGCGATCGCTGGTGCTTATTTAGGAGAGGAATCTATTAATCCCGATTTAATCAGACATTGTGAATCTAGCAAGGAAATGATAGACATGGCAGATGACTTGTTGAACGCTATGCAGAAATAACTGTTCATTGTAATAATTTGTATTGTGATTTGTTAATTAAATTTAAAGATGCTATTATAACATAGGGCTGTGACGATTAACCCTCTGTAAATCACTATAACGGTTAGGAAATTTTACTACCGGTTAACTATTTCATAGTCTGCTAAGTCAATTTTCCAACATTTTATTTTACAAAATTGACAAACTGGAATAATTTGCCTCGAGAATTAGTACAAATAAATGCCAAAAGATTCTTTCCCCTGAAATAAAAAAAATGAAATGGCCATGCATTTAGTGGCCACGGCAGAGTTGGATATAGCACCGGCGTTTTATAACCGACACATTCTTACTGCTGCAAACTGATTGGCCGATGGTACAGTGCCGATAATTGTAGCAATAGCAATAATAAATCCTCTTCATAGTCATCTTCCCTGTAGAATCCCATCTTTCAACATCCCTGGGTGCTTAATCCCAGGTAATATTTTGGTTCATGTAATGCTCCAAGTCTATAATGCCCAATGAGAAAACCTGTTAGCATTCTCAAACCATTTTTGTTCAGTTTGATGCAGGCTTCGAATCTTTGTTGGTTGTTTTTCCCAAGCATTAATTTAGCCTGTCTTAATCCTGGGAGGTCTTCTCTTTGGGTTTCCTCTTCTTTCTTTATTTTGTCTTTGAGAACATTTTCTCCTATTCCGCAAAAAGCTTTTGACCATATGAGCAGAGTTCTTGCTCCTCCCCTAGTTGTCAATTCATTGCCTTTTACATCTATCTGTCCTGGCACCGAAAGGAGAGCTACTTTGTTTCCTTTGCCTAATTTATTTAGCTTCATTATTAGGCATTCCCATATCATTTTTGAACTGATGATGTATGAGCTCTGCTTTTATGTTTAGTAATCCTAGAATCATGCTAGGATTACTAAAATAGTTAAAATGGAGCAGATAGAAGCATACTTGATTAAAATATGTATTTTGATAAAAAAATTAGAAAGAAGTTGTAATTCTAAGGTGACGATTTGTCTATTCCTTTTTGTTACTGAACTGTATTACAAAGTTCTTGAAGCTGTATTTCCTAGTGATTGAGCCCCTAGGAGCACTAGTAATGTATTGGTAGGTAATGTTGTTCCCTTCTCCCAAAGGATAATCCTGCTTCTTCTTTAGCCATGATATGATGAGCGCTTTTTGCAGCAATTTGCACCACTAGGGTGTAGTGGTATGAGGTTTAGAATTACCTTACTGAATGTCACATGTTGACATATTCTAAACAGTACAGTAATGTGCCCGGACCACAGTTCATTCTGGAATATGATCACATTCTACACTCCAATAGGCCAGAATTTAGACGAACAAGAAGAACAGATGTTCAATGTTCCTAGCCTCCAGTTCCAGATTTTTGGGAACAGATCATCAGCTGATTTCCATCACCGCATGTTCTATTACAACAATACCCACACCAAGATCAACCCAATCCCCCCCCCCCCCCCCCAAAAAAAAACACTGAAAATAATCTGAACTTTTTCTTTAATGTGGAATGAAAGTCAGCAACACAATATAATTAATAATTAATTACCAATCACATACAATAATATAAAGAAGAATTAAGATACATCCATTATCATAACTATTAGAGCAGCATAAAATGAACATCTAAATAAATACAAGGTGCGAAAATATAAACTTAAAACCCTTGCTGATACTGTCTTGATTCCATCCGGTTTTGAATGATCTCTAACTGCCGCTTGGCTTCGCACTGTGGGAAATTCTGCAGATCGTAGTACTGCGGCGCAATTTTCAACAACCAGTCCGCTAAAAAATAAAAAATAGGCCGATTAAATGATAATCAATCCATTACTAAATTACTATAACTTACGTTTTATATCCGTAACGGTCCTGATGTAATTCTTTGTCGTCAAAACAAACTCATTATAAATAACCCATTCGGGTTTATGATCTAAACAGGTGGATGGATGAAGCTGAACGATCTGGTTGTCTTTAATTGTCAAATAGTGTCCGGTTCGCTCTAAATGCGCCACCTGAAAAATTAAAATCAATCAAACGGCCCGAGCTGAAAGTAAATCAAAGACACATACCTGCATGAAGAAACCGTTCACTAACGCTTTACGAATATTGATATAATAATCTTTACTTGTAAAATCAGTTGATGTTCTCTTAAGGTTAAACCTGTCCATTATTCTCGACAATTGTTGACGAACGTTATCGGCCGATTTCAACGATCGGTAATTCACGTAATTCTCGTAACACCACTGAGGATCTTCTAAGCCTGAAAAGATACGAATGAGCGAGACGGGACAGATAATAAAATTGACGACTTACTCTGTTTGAAAGCGTGGTAAACGTTGAGCAGGGTAAGGTGGTCCCCGTCGATATGTGCGAACCTCATCTTGGCATCGTCGGCGGCCTTCTTCGCTTCGTTCGGCCTGATGAAACACTGTGGGACTAAACATTGGAGCAGGGCACGTGCCCGTATCCAACCAATGTAGATGAGGTGACTCAAGCGATTCCTACAGAGCTACCTTAGTCAGAACATTTGTTCGAAACTCAACAGAACAGACTCGTGTTCTGTCTTTTTTATTTATTATTATAGAGGATTCAATAAATAAGTCAGTTTTGATCAGATGTTCCGATTCAAACACGGAAACCCTTCGAGTACGGTCGGATCGTTCGAGACGGCCGTCTGTACAATTCGAGCTAATCATACAGGGTGTTTCAGTGATATTGGACCAAATTTTAAAGGGTAGTTGAAGTTCCTCACATAAATAAAAGGTGAGAACAGAATCTTCAGCTTCTTTTTGTGGAAAAGATATGTCAAAGTTTAAAAAAACAACAGTTTTTGGTCGTATCTTGTGTAAATTTAAACCGATTTTGATAAAACTTGGCATGAACAATAAGCAAACAAAGATCTTCAATTTGGCCATTTCAAGTTTTGTAGATGTCTACCAGTGGCGTAGATATTCAGGGTTGGTGCCCCTTTTCCCTCCCTATCTTTTTCACCATTGGCATTGTTGCAAATAACTAAACTTATTTAGAACAATGAATTGACCATGCAATTTAGAACAAAAAAGTACTTTTTAATTTTTTTACAAGCATTGTTTTTGACATATTTGAAGTTTCCTCAGGCAATGTCACTAATCATTAAGAATAACAATATGCATAAAAATTCTAGTCAGATAACTTTTAATGAAATCAATAATTTTTAAATGTAAATTACCTACGCAACATTACCCACGAAAACTTAAAATATCTCAAAAACAGGCCCAATGAAAAAAATGAAAGAGTAAAAATTAAAAATTAAAGTCAGTGGCATAAAAGATAGGGAGGGAAAAGAGTCGCCAACCATGAATATCTAGTCACTGGAAGACATCTACAAAAACTGAAATAGCCAAATTAAAGAGCTCCCTTTTGCTTATTGTTCATTCCAAGTATCATCAAAATCGGTGTCAATTTTAATTTACACAAGTTATAAGCAACTGTTCAAACACCCTGTATTTTTTAAACAAAGTGTCTTTTTGAGCTGAAATATATTTTTTCAACTTTATTTATGAGAGGATCTACCGCTTTAAATTTGGTCTAATATTAACTGAAACACCCTGTATATGACTTGATTACCAAGTCCATTATGATTGAAGTCGTTCTACTCAAAGAGTTTACAGTTCGTTTCAAGAAAGGTAGCTAAATTTTGAGTTTCAATTTTGCCAGAAATGATTTTTTTTATTGCGGAACATTTTATGGTGTTTTGTTATATAAATACTAGAACACCATAACGTTCCACAATAAAAAAATAATTTCCAAGAAAGGTGGCTAAATTATGAGCATTCAATTTTGCCAGAAATGATTTTTTTTTATTGTCGAACATTTATGTATAAATACTAGAACACCATAACGTTCCCCAATAAAAACCATTGACAAGAAAGGTGGTTAAATTTTGAGCATTCAATTTTGAAAGAAATGATTTTTTTATTGCGGAACATTTTATGGTGTTCTGTTATATAAATACTAGAACACCAAAACGTTCCACAATAAAAAAAAATTCCAAGAAAGGTGGCTAAATTGTGAGCATTCGATTTGGCCAGAAATGTTTTCTTATTGTGAAATGTTTATGGTGTTCTATTACGTAAGTAGTAGAACACCATAAATGTTCCATAATAAAGAAAGGTAGCCAAATTTTGAGTTTCAATTTTGCCAGAAATGATTTTTTTATTGTGGAACATTTATGGTGTTCTATTATTGAATTATTGTATCATAAATATTGATCAATCTGAAGAAATTGGCGATGGTAAAAAAACAGATCAAAGAAAGCAATGAGGTCATTTAAAAATAATTAAAACAATCCCATGAGACTAATCTGATGAATTCATCAATTATTATTATTATTTGTAAAAATTCGATCTCTGCAGTTTTATTCAATCAAGTGTCATAATATCAGAATTGGCAAAAAACATGTTTTATTTATTTCCAACAAATAAAACAGTGTTTAAAACAGTTTTTTACTGTATAAAACATGTTTTCTTTAATGGAATAAAAAACATGTTTAAAGCTGTTTAAAATTTAAAAAGCATAATCAAGCAATATTTTGTAGTGGACTAAATGATATTAATAATGTGAGGCCATAATGCACTATGACTAAGAAGAATGCCAAATTAAACATAACCCAAAATCATATATTACTAGTAGGAGTCTGGAGATGAAGGAAATCATCACAGTGCAGACATACAGGCCTCTATCTTTCTCTTGTAAGTACTTTGAGTCCTACGCGCATGTCTGAGAATTGAACACGCCTACAATCCTCTTAAAATTCTTAAAAACTCTTAAAAATTCGTGCCCAGATAAAAAAATTCCCAACTACTGCTGCCATAAAAATTTATCAACTGAACAGAGT
Organism: Malachius bipustulatus; assembly: GCA_910589415.1. Classification (NCBI taxonomy): domain Eukaryota; kingdom Metazoa; phylum Arthropoda; class Insecta; order Coleoptera; family Melyridae; genus Malachius; species Malachius bipustulatus. The sequence continues at coordinate 42,118,605 of OU342633.1, forward strand.
TTCATGATCACTTTGCATAAATTATTTGCTGTGATTTTATCATCACAAGGCCTTATTTAAAGAAAAAAACAATGACAACCTAAATTCAGAATTTGACATTGACATTTACAGTCAACACAGGAACACAATGACAGTTCATGATCATATTCTGTCTAAATGCAAAGAAAACAAAAAATTTCTATACCCGCACTGCATTAAAAAAAAACCAAAAATTTTCCTGCCTGCAATAATAATTGAGCGATTCATTCAAAGTAAGCATACGTATGGTCCATCAAAAAATTCATCAAAGTGGGTCATAGAAAAGAGATTGTCCCAACCATTCATTAACTATAAATGTCACTTTGACAGATAGGAAAATAGAAAGGGCATGTTCTGAAATTCATCAGTCATGCCATCACCTTTCCAGCAAATAAAAAAAGTGATTTATTTGTGATAGTACCCGTAAAAAGCATAAATATAAATTCAAAACAATTTTAAAATGGTGGAGCTAGAATGTAAGGTTAGGTGTGTTGTTGCTGACTGCTTCCATCAGACTTTACTGATGCATTTCAGACCAGGTCTGCTTTTTAAGAAAAAAATTAGCGTTAGAAAGAAAACCTCGACTTTTCCATCGATCCCTTTGATGAATTTTTTTCATTTCAAGGATCACACAAATTAGATTACCTTCTCAAGTCTCATAAGATTTCAGAGAAAGAAAAATAGTAAATTAATGACGTTTTCTATCATTCAAATTTATACCTGACAGCATTGCTGTAATGGACAGAATTTCATTTGAACAATTATGGTTACAACTTGCGATCAACATCTTGGCCAGCTGCGGATCCAATGGGAACTCGGCCATGACTGCTCCCAGATCGGTGAGATTCCCGTCGTCGTCGAGGGCGGCCAGATAGTTCAACAGCTCCAGGGCTCGCATCAGGGTTTCCGGGGCAGGAGGGTCCATGAAATCGAAATGCACCAGATCGTCGATGCCCAGTTTCTTCAGCTGCAGCACCACCGATCCCAAATTCGAACGTAAAATCTCCGGGTACGTGTTGTCTTGCATTTCATTCTTATAGGCCTTCTCAGTGTAGAGACGGAAGCATTTCCCCGGTTTCGTTCGCCCAGCACGTCCCGCTCTCTGCTGCGCGGATGCTTTACTAATGGGAGACACGAGAAGGGACTCGACTCGGATCCTGGGATTATAAACCTTCTGCTTGGCAAAACCGGGGTCTATCACAAATACGACACCGTCTATGGTCAGGGACGTTTCGGCGATATTAGTCGATACCACTACTTTTCTTCCGATCGCCCCGCTCGGTTTATTCGGGGGCGCTTCCTCGAAAATTCTCTGCTGCAAGTTGGGCGGGAGGGTCGAGTATAACGGGATGCATTTCAATTCGCCAACTTCAGGGCCCAAGTTATCGATTTCTCTCTTGATTCGCTTGCACGCTACTTCAATCTCTTCTTGTCCCGTCAAAAACAGGAGGATATCTCCTGCGATTTCTTCGCACATGTGTATCTGAATGACGGTTCTAATGGCCGCTTCCAGGTAGTCTCGTTCCGGTTCAGGGGTGTAGAAAATTTCTACCGGGTGAGTACGACCGGGGACGTTCATGAGGGGAGCGTTGTCGAAATACTGCTGAAATTTACCCGCATCCAAGGTGGCTGACATGATCACCAATTTCAGGTCCGGTCTCTGCTTGATTACCTCTTTAAGGACACCCATTAAGATATCTGTAGCTAGTGTTCGCTCGTGAGCTTCGTCGAGTAGAATGCATTGGTAAGCTTCAAGCATCGGATCGCTCATTCCTTCTCTTAGCAACATACCGTCTGTCATGTACCTGTCAATAAAATAATAATTATTGTTAACATTAAAGGACCTTTGTTGTGTAGAAAAACTTACTTCAGGATAGTTTTAGCTGAAGAACAATCTTCAAACCTAATACTGTAACCGACTTCCTGTCCTAGGGCTACATCCATTTCTTCAGACACTCTCTGTGCGACCGACATTGCAGCGACTCGCCTCGGCTGAGTGCAGGAAACAGCTTTCTTTCCAATCGATCTGGAATACTCGACACACCATTGAGGTATTTGAGTCGTTTTTCCGGAACCCGTCTCTCCGACGAGCACGATACATTGATGCTCTGCTAGGAGTCTCATGAAATCGTTTCGGTAGTCGAATACTGGCAGAGTTATTCTTTTTTTATACAATTCATGGTATTTGTGCGTGTAAGGTAAACCTGTGTAAGGATTTATGGAAGTGTTCATTTGGGTCGTGGTCATTGTTATAGGAATACCTTTCTCCTCCCTGAAAAGACAGGAAACTTAGTTGTTATAAGTCCTAAATTATTAAAAGTCGAAAAACTTACCTCTTCTTTTTAATGAATGGATCTAGTACTTCAATTCTTCGTTTAGACATGATGCGAGTTTATAATAAGTACCTTTCTTCTTTCTGTCTGCAAGTTGTTCAATATTTATAAATCGGCAGTAGTAGTATCAACAGCTAGACTAGTTCAATGTATAACAAAATAAGCGTATATAAAGCGAAGACTACGAATTTTTTCGTTTTTTAAACTTTGAGTTCGAGCAAAGCTCAGGCTTGAGGACACCTCACTCAATCAAAAACGTTTTCACGCGAAAAAACGAAAAAATTTGATCTAAAAGCAACGAAATGAAACGAGGTACGAGGTCTCTTCTCTATAATTTTTTTGACTGATACTGCACTGCTTTGTTGACTAAAATGACAAGAGACAAACGATTAAAAACACTAAATGTCACTTTCAGTTCACTTTCAACCAAGGAGTATTAACTACGAGAGGGACTATTGTAAATGGAATAACTGGCTAGGGAACCTGTATTACCGACACTGACGCTTACTAGGGAGCGCATTCTCATTCTCACGAAAAGTTGGGAAAAATGTTGGGAATGTCAAATTTAACTTCATAAACGTCAGATTTTCCATGAACGTACAACTGTCTAAAAATTCACATAATTTGTTATTAAGTCCACGTGTTTAAAAAAAGGTAAACTTTTTTTAACCTTAAGATTTAACGATAAAAAGAGGGCTTTCTACTTGTTCGCGTTGCTTAAAGGTAACTTTCTCAATATTTTAAGCTCATTATAGTTCTTTATCAATACTTATGTCCGTATTCACAAACGATAATTTCCTAAATAATTACGTAATTAATTAAATGAGTGAGATGGAGATATGCAGTTTTTTTGCAATAGAATGAGATGGAGATAATTGATTACGTAATTATTTAGGAAATTATTGTTTGTGAATACGGGCATTACCTGTTACTTCGATTTTCTGGACAATAAATGCACCCAGCCCCATCAGCAGACCGTTATAATTGCAGAAAATATACGAATCTCAGAATTTCCGTATTCCTAGAAGTTTGTTAGGTAGGTTTTATTATATCTTGATGAATCTTATTTTTAAGGATCAGTATAGGAGGGTCTTATATATAGGGGTACTCAGATCACACTACCCTTGGTGTGTCTACCAAGACGCTTTTTCTCAGTAACTACGTGAGATATCGAGTTAAAAATTATACCCAATCCAATCCCAATACTAAAGTCTACATAGCTTCATAAATCCTATAAACCCGTAATAAGTTTTCATACCCACTGAAAGAAGATTCCTTGATTTCTATTCGAGTTATTAGTGTTATTTTTCAAACTTCGCTTTTTTCCACTTGATACCTACGCCTGTGACCAAATGTGCCGAAAATATGACATCCAGCTGTTCAAACATAACCGTGTTAAATAAACGTCAACGAGTGAATGCGCTACCCTAGTAAGCGTTAGTGTCGGTAATGCAGGTTCCCTATTGACTGGCAACAGTACAGTGCCCTCCTCCAACCTGGCAGGAACTAAGTAACCCTGACGTTCATGGTTACCATGGATAAATTACTATAAAGAACAATAATATGAAATAATCAAAAGTAAGATTTTCTCTCAAAGTTAATTCCCTTTGCTTTCATTTCATAGGTACTAAATGTCACTTTCAGTTAAGCTTCAACTTAATATGTCATTCAAATATCAACTTGTCTTATTGCAATACTGTTCTAATTTAAACTTACAATCTCCACAACTAGGCATGCGCAAAATTTAAATTTTTTAATTTCCCAAAAGGCTCATCTCATCAGAGATTATCCGGTGACGTCATATTGATATATGTTTATTGATCTTCTAATTTAAATACAAACTTCTCCTCTTATTTAATTCGAAGCGGAATAATATAAAATAATACTTCTTATAAAATATGACTTTGAGATAGCAGCGCAACTACTTTTTATTAAAAACCTTTGCAAAAAGTCTTTAACTTCTATGCAGGACTCAGATGAACAGGCATAGATTTTTTAATTAATTGCAACTGAATTGATTTTAAATTCCATGTTTCATTAAAATATATCACTGGCGTTTTGGGGTGGACATAAAACGTTCTAAGCAATTATTTTTTCTTCAATCCAAATAATTAAATGAAAATGAAACTACTGTTAAAAACATGGGTATATCTAATACTTCTATAATAGGTAGGTTGCTAGAGCGCACCCATAAGTGGAAGTGCCATGCACGACGGACTTAGTGCGAGACAGCAAACGACTACTTTTATCTCTTTTTAGAGTACTCGACCGTTGTATATATATATTCGTTATTGTTTCGGTGGAAATTTCATGAATTGCTTGAAAACCTCCAGAAAATTTGGTTAAAGGACATTCATTGACAATGTGATTGATGGATTCTTCAGGATGTCCGCAAATACAGGAAGCGCTTGGTATTAAATTCCATTTATGTAACATTGAATTACATCTACCGTGTCCTGTTCTTAAGCGATTTACTTGTACCCAGACTTTCCTTCTTATTTCAAAACCGTTGACTACTGATGAAGGATCTTCGATTAAAGTTGAATAAAGAAACACTTTTATTTCGCCAATCATTTCTCCATTCATCTTCAATTTTAAATGGTCGATCCAGGTATGTTTCTAGCCACAGGTCTTCTTGACCTGTGTCAAGATTTTTTTGTGCGCAAGCGTCACGGTCTGATGGATCAAATCAGTGAAATCTGATGCGCGCTTGTATAGGTGTGTTCAATTCTCGGATATGCGCGTAGGACGCGAAGTACGAACGAGAGAAAGATAGACGCATGTATGTCTGCACCATGATGATTTCGTCCATCTCCTGATCTCTATTAGCAATATTGTATTAGATATATGGTTAAAACTAGTGTAGTTTGATATCGAAGAAATCGACTCAAGTCACATACTAATTTTGGTGCTAGGACTGCGAGGGCTGCTAGGTCCGCCCTGAACGAATAGATGTTGCTAGAGGCGGTGTCTTCGAACAAATTTGTGTTATTGTAGTAAGAGTTTTACACTACAAAGTTATCACAGTGGTGGTCCTCCCACCATACGTCTAAATTCCTCCCACCTGCTACTTCTTTTAAGCTGTAGAAATAAATATATGGTTTTTCAATTGTTTTAATTTTTATTTAGAAGAAATCTTTTACGGGTAAATTCTGTAAATCAATTTTCAATACCTAGCCTAGCAATGTGCTTAAAGTTCTAAAATACACACGTTTTACATACTTAGCTATTCGTTGAGGCTCTGACTTCTGACTTAAGGCATTCCTGAGGAATCTTGAGGTAAAGATGTTTATACTGTGACTAGATTATCGGATATTGTGACTTAAAATTCTCGGATCTGAGCCGTTTTGACTAGGTAGTATATGGGACTGCCGAGGAACCCTCCTGCGAAGTTTCAACACCATATTGGTGCAAACTTTCAGACGCTTAAGAGTGTTTCCTAGGCTATTCCCGAAAAATCCAAAAATTCTCGAAAAATCTACACTTCCCAATAACGGATCCATGCACTTAGTCTCAATAGACTTCTTGGGACCCTGTGCCGTTTCATTCGAGCCGAATTTCATTTTCCCGCGATGAAAAATGGAGGCTCTAGAGGGTGTTTCTTATTAGTGCCACGGTTGAAATTAGGGGTTAAAATAATAATAATAATAATAATAATAATAATAATAATAATAATACACTTTATTGCCCAACAGATTGAAAAAATCCATTTACAGGACAAAATAACATTTGAAAATACAACAACAGTATTATGTATTATATCTTATATCACTAGAGAACAATTATATTGATATTACAAACATCAAAATTTATAAGTTTCACCAATACTCTGCCTTATAACATAATATGAGAAGAAAAAAAACAGAAAAAATGAAGAACAACACAAGGATTGGTCCCCCTCATCTACAAACCCCCTTCAACCCTGTCAGCTATGAATCCAACACCTGTTTGAAAGCGCTTATTGACATGTGGAAAATGTCGCACTCGTCACTGATCTCATTGAACCATGAACACATTCTGAAAATGGGCGACCTGACAAGGAGATTCGTCCTGGGTGTCGATAAAACGAATGCCTGTGGAGTACGAATACCAGTGCGTGGAATGCAAAATTTGAGCTCACCGATCAACCAATTCGAATCAACCTGGCCATGAATTAATTTAAATAGAAATATTTAGCAGCTGCATCTGTGTCTTTCATGTAGTGCTTTAAAATTAAATGTCTGCAACAATGTCAGATGAGGGAACCCCTGATGAGGATACTCGCCAAACTTCCTCAGCCAAAGTGCCTTCAAAAATCTCCGTTGAATCGATTCCAACAATGTAATCTGTCTATTATAAAATGGAAACCAGATCAGCATAGCGTATTCCAGCTTAGTTCTAACAAATGTATTATATAAAGTAATCATGCAATGAATACTATCAAATGATCTAGTGTTTCTTAATACAAAGCCCAACATTCTGAGAGAAGAGTTTGAAGTCTTCTTTTTTATGTCTATAAAATCATGGAGAGTGGAAATTTAGCTCTATTGGAACGTCGCACGGTACCCCCAAGCCAATATTGAAAATCAGCGGGATCCGTTCCCGGAAGTGTTATTTTCCGGGAATAGTCTAGGAAACACTCTGGGTGTCTGAAAGTTTACCCGATCGCGGGTTGAAATTTCACAGGGGGCGCTTGTGGAAATTGGGACCCTTAAATACGACCTATTCAAAATGGGCCAGATCCTAGAATTTTAAGGCTTCCGTTCAGGGCCGTATTAGGACTTTTCTTGACAAAGGTGCGACGCGGCGCGTGATTCTGTTGGCACATTCATTTAGATGACGTAGACGCCTACAAACTGTATATAGAAATAGTTTTTCGAAAAAAAAAATTAGGCGAGCGGCCATCCGCCAAAAATATATGAACAACATATTTTCCAGAGGAATTTTCTGTCCCAAATAATGGCCGCCAATATGGGTACAAGTATTCTTTATTCGTAGTACAAGCCTCAATTTTGTCATGAGGGCAAAGTACGAAGTTAGTCATGTACTTATAGTATAAACATCTCTGGGTAAGGTCAAGGAATAAAACCTGCCGGTAATTCGTTTATATTACTTATATGGTACGTCGTACGTCTGTAGCGGGGGGTCGAGCTACTAATTTGCAGCGGCTACCATGCATGGGCTGGGTTCGAATCCCCGTCTCGTCATAGATGTTTGTGTTTATCTGTTCAACTATTTAAAGTGTAAGAATGTGTCTGGGTAGAATGAGCTTCTTCTCGAAGCCCAAAAATTAACGGAGGAGAGCAACTTTGTCTTAAATTAAGACCGATGTTTCCTCCTTAAATAATCATACATACGTCATCTGTGGTAGGCTGTAGGTGAATTTTGAACCGGTGACGTCATTTGGGAGAGTATGTAGGGGCGGAGTACGAGATACGAGAAAGTAAGAAATTTATTAGTGAGAGGTATTTATCGTTAAGTTATTTAAGGTAAGAAAGAAACAATATATTTCTGCAAGATAAAGGTAATTAAATTTTAAAAAGACACGTTTCTTATATGTATTTCTCATGCACACCCACACCAAAGTAGAGAGTTCAAATTAGGCGTCAATTCCTATTCTGAGAGTCAATTCTGAGTTTGGTAATACTCATTAATTTATCGGGTTTCTCTGACTCAGCTTCCAGGGAAGGTTTTGGAGTACTTACAGGATCTTTGGCAGCTTGTCGGCGTCTGTAATTAGATTACCTTCTACCTCAAGCCGACTCCACAGACTGGAAACATTTATCTAAACTGGGGCAGTTTGTTTCTCTCTGATGATCAGGAATTATTTCACCCAAAAGGCTGGCGATGGTGACGTAACAGGCCCTTTTTAATGGACTATCGAACACCCAAGTGTGTAGGTACCTAGGTATATTTATTTGAGTCTCGGCCGATTGTTATTATTATTTTATACACAGCGTTTTAAAATTAACTCAGTTTCGTAGATAAAATCAATTTGATAAGGCAAGGTATTTTAGGTATTTGAGAAGATAAAAATAAGATACACCCCCCCCCCCCCCCCCCTATTTAATACGAAAATTCGCGAAAATGCGGTCAGCGTTTGTTTCCGCTTCGCGATTTACGTATAGAAGTCATCCCTTGCTCATCAAGCATTCTCGGAGTTCTCTCCGTGTGTCTTTCCACCGTAACGTCATAATTCACGAATCACCATATCCTTTTACCGGCATGCTATTTTTTTAAACCAATCAGAAATTCAAGTCATCATTGCATCTTTCTTATTTAATGGTATCTCGTCGTCGTGCTTGCCCTTCTATACGGTTAGTTACGTTCAGGTCTCTGTTTACTGGTTTAGCGGAAATTACGAATTCTTGAAGTTACAAGCATAGCTTGGTACTCTAGGTACGGTCATTGGAAACTGGGGGCGCTAGCCGTTTCAAACGAGATATTTATTTTATTTTATCAAAACAACTTTTAATTTAATGAAAATTAACTGTTCTCGCACTAATTACTTTAATGACAACGCGTCTTGACAAGTAAATAAACTAAATGTAGAATAATGTTAGCTATAAATAAGTGTTTCAGTTAAAAAAAGTGCATCTAATGATTAACTTTAGGTAGGTATCTATCCAACTTGATAAAGTTAATAGCGTAATTTTATAACTAAAGATAGATAAATTAAAAAATTCCGAGAAACGCGAACAAAAATTAAAATTTATATCCGACGTATAATATTCAAGCAAGGACAAAATCGAACTTGAATACTTCTAGAACTATTTTCGATTTTCAATTAAGTATGCACTCTATGCAACACGATTATGATGAAACAAATTGGTTTAAATTAATAAAAGATGAATTTTTCTGATAAGTTCAAGCAATTATCCAAGTATTAGTGGCTACGGTATGGTTTAAGACGATCGCATGTTTATGAATAATACAACGGATACTTATGTACTATTTCAGTTTAGAAATTGAATTCGGAATTTATTAGAATGACCGCACACCAAATCGCCATAAATTGTCGATATCAGCGGGCAACAAACTGTAATCTGTCTAATATCACAGCTGGTCATGGCCAAACTACTCCGATTTGAACGGAGACATAAATTCGTTGCGTGCTGTTTGAGCAGCATGCGAAATATTTTCTAATTTTCTAATAAGGATTGATTTTTATGAACCCGGTCCCGGTAGATAATATATCTGATAATATCTGACTTGGGTGGATGATTATACTTTCCAGCTAACTTCTGCAATGAACCTGAATCTGCCGAGTTCATTCACTCAGACAAATCACGAACTTTTTTTTATGCCTTTGCTTGTAAAGGGGACTTTCAAACTTTAAAACTAAAGAAACGCATGCATCATTTGTAAATGATTAGAATTCAAAAGCATACCTCTAAACCAAAAGTATCAGTGTCTCTACCAGCTACCAGTGTCTAAAGTAGCAGAGTTTAATTAGGTGATTCCCATAAATTGATTCCGGTGAAAACTACTTTACTCGAACTCTGGAGATTTCTCTGAATAAACGAAGATGCTTGAATTTTGCATATTATAAATTGCTTGCTGTTGTAGGACTTGTCGGTTGTTAGCTGAAAGTTTACAGAAATGGGTTTTACTGATGTTTCTGACTCGAATAAACTTCCTTCAGTGCTAGTGCTAGCAAGAAAGCAACTTTCGACTTATAATGAAGTCATTTATTGTGTTTGTTGTTTTTGCACTTTCCACACAAGACCTCCGACTACCGTGTTACGTCGTTAGATTTGAATTTATTACTCAAGCCGCAATGAATTTAAAAGTTCACTCGCTGCTACTCTGAATAAGTTCGTTTGTAGGTACTTTACTATTTTGAAACAAGTGTAGAGAAAATTTAACCAAAGTTATGCGCTTTTAGTGATCATTAGAGGAGATAAATAAAAGGTTGAGGCGGTGCGTGCGCATCTTCTCACTAAATATGACGTCACGTGCGGGGATAATGTGTTAAGGAATTATGTTAAGTACACATTCAAACTTGACTTGAAATACGTAAATTTACGATATTTTATAGTTTTAATGTTAAAATGACTATCAGCAAGCGCTATGATAATGTTGGGTCATATTTACCAAATTATATATGTAAGAATAATGTTTCAGTCAGACACCATTCAGCAGATCCCTCGCGTGTGACGTCGTGATGCGCCTACTTACAATGATTAGGTTTATAACTGCAGTCGAGAAGAAATAAAAAACATAGCACAAAATGGTAAATGCATAGAAAAAAATAAATAAAAACGAAACAGCCATTCACGGTGTTCCGTGTATCTCCTCGTTTCCATGTTGACGAGGATAATGGTAATTATGTGATCCGAGAGTGCTCCAACAGTGCTCACCGTCTCTTTTAGAAATGAATAAGAATGCAATAAATTTCCTCAACAAATAAACTATTGTGTACACTGCTTAGATATCCGACATACGGTTCAAGCGACGAGGAAAATGAATATTTTAATCGGAGTTAATTTAACATGCAAATCAGAATAGAAAAGCTCCTTTTGTGCAGGGTCGTATTTCATCTTAAACGTAGTCGTAAATCTTAGTGAAATACAGTTCCAAATAGGGTCGCATGAATTTCTCCCCGTCCTCTCAGAAAATCTATTTCCTTTAACGGTAACTTCATACAACCGCTGATTGCATAACGTGACACTTTCGGGAATAGTTTATACGTATACGCAATCGAATACTTACTTGTTTTCCTGCTCTAATAAATAATGCACCGAAATTTTGTTCCGAATTTGTATTCAGCAATAAGATATACTGGTTAGGAGGGTTGGACGACTGTTTGTATTTGTAGCAAACTTATAGCCGGAAAATCTCGATGTCTAATCTAGTTTGGGGATCTCGCTACAACTACACACGACTTCTGAATAATACGGTACACGGTTCAATTTACAATCAACTTTACTTATACAAGCGATCAGAAATGAAGTTTTGTTCCTTATTAGTTAACTGTTGAAGTTTACTTGATAGACTTACTTTAATTTTGGATTTATTGTTAACTCTTATAATTCCAACAAAGAAAATTAAGAAACAATAAACTCGCAAGCGCCCTAAATAATTCAGAAGTGTCTATAATGAAAAAAAACAAAATAAGGCGAGTCTTGCGTTATCATAATTTCAATAAAATAATACTTTTTTAGAAATCCGGTTCGAAGGACCAATGTCTGTGTTGCCTTCAATATCACAGCTGCTTCAACTATTCATCGGTAGCGGTATTTAATAGAGATCTATAATAGTGAGTCTAGCAAACACAGAGTGTAGAAAACATAACATCCCAGTAAAGTTTTTGACATTAAAAAAAGCTAAAATCGCAAAGCTAGATGTAGTTCTGTTTTTTTTTTGGTATGTTGTATGGATCTGTCAGAGTGGTGTGGTCCCAAATCTGGAACATCGAAAAACTTCTTCTCGCTGCGTACCACGCGAAGAACTGCGAAATTTTGGGATTGTTTAAAGTTAATTATATTTGTAACAATTTAAGTCCAACCACAGCTCTATAAACCCTATACAGATCAAGCTATGACCGTTCGAAGATGGTCCATTATTCTCGAAAATTAACAATTTTAAATTTTGCTACCGTCTGGAGCCAAATCGCTCATCCTATGAGAAAGGTCATTAAAAATTAAGTTGTACTGCTTAATAATTGATAAAGCTCGATGGTTGGAGGTAAACGTGCCACACCAAACCAACCTTTGTATTTGCCGCTGTCTTCACGAAGAGCTGGAACCTCAGGTCGTGCAGTGGCTGTGCATGGAACACCTCCGTAATAAGAGCCACCAGCAACTTTTCGCCAGCGTCCGCAATACTCTCATGCGTTGCATCTGTTAGGGGGAAGATGGCAGCCTGGTCTACTATAGGTCCTGCCTCTTCTGAAATTGTCCCCACAATTTCCTTCTTCCCTACCAGAAAAGGGCAGAGGTGGTATCACATCCAGCAAAGAGGAGAACAAGGAGGTCACGTTCTCTCCAATCACAATCACATGATCGTAGCTCGTGGTTTTCTCCGATGCCATCAGAACGATATCGCGGTCTGTCTCTTCCGTCGCTGTCTTTGTTTGAATTCCTTCGAGCGAGAATAAAGAGCATGTATGTTGAACGAGGCGTTCTTTGTTTCGATCCACATCTTCTCCTGGATGGCAATGAGGTACTGTAATGATCGTAGAGGAGTCAAAAAAACTTCGCTGAAAGAAGCATTAAGTATATCGTCTCAGCTGCTTTTGCAGATTTTGTACTCTGATCAGCACCCTTCTGTGGGTACCGGTCGAATGCCAACCACTTTCCTGTTCCTGCCAAAGTGGTTAAACGTCTACCTGACATCGGTAGCCACAATCGCCCGTATAGATGAGCTTCCATGCCAAATGACAATATGCAGGAGGTATCCCTCATCCACCACTGCACATTTATTTGTTGTATGGAGAAAGACATTTTCAGAGACTGGGGTGAAAGTTCCGTAAAACTTTGATTTGATCCATTTTCGCATTCCATCTTGCTAATTGGTCGTTTGACTGCACTTCTCTCTCATTATGCACATTTTCTGAAAGATGGTGAGTGGTTCAACATCAACAGTGATTCATTCCTTTGAGACCTTTCTTCTCGGGTTAAATGACAATTTACTTCTGGACCACCCACGACTCCACTGTTGAGTGATAATAGTTTTCATGTCGATGAGAAGTTGTATGATCTGGGTTGGTCGCATATCAACGTGTTGATCGTTGTGAATATATGCCAACATAGTTCGACCTCTTCGCATTTACGCTAATAAACTTACTCTTTCGATAAACTATTCGCGTTTAGCATAGATACAATCCCGCCAGTCCAGCGAGCAAGTATACTGCTGTAAATCCCCCGACCGTGGATCAATCCCCTCGGCACTTCATGGATCATGAATCTCATCAAAACCTGTTCAGAGACCGCCGCTGGCGGCGTGACGATCGTGATGCCCACACAACGAGTCTGCCGGTTGTTGGCTTGGCAGCCGCTTTGTTGAATTTGGATGAACTAAAGTGTGCTCGCTAGATTCCAATATTATTGTGACGTGGGCGTTCGTTCGGACATTATTGAAAGCTGAAACTCACAGTTATTTTAACAAAGTTCTTTTGATGCCTCCGTATATTCGATCTGTGATGAGGAATAGGGTTGAAATCTCTTGAGTTTAGTACACGCCAGAATGGCTTTGTCTTTATAAAAATCGCGAAAACTAAGTACCCACACGTGATCGAGAGATGAATATCTCAGATATTTTTGGGTATGGTTGAAGAAGGCGATTGACTCAGTACTTTCTACCAAATAGATAAATAGCATACCAAACCTTCTCTATTGCACAGAGGCTTAGCGTTCCGAACGTGGGCGCGTTCTGGATAACGTCGTGTGTGAGGCGGCGATATTTATAGCTTCTTATCTACGAATATCTAATCCAAGTGCCCGAAAAAGCAAATGACCTTTTTCTTATTATTTTCGCTTAAAAATCGCTTTATTTATTCTCTCAGAGATAACGTATGAGCGAGAGACTATACTATTATTGCAGTCGCTTATTATGTAAATAAAGCTAATGACGATAATTGAGAAACATTTTGCTAAATGGAGTACAAAACCTGTTAATATATTCTGACAATCTAGAAAAGCCGTCAAGGGTAGATACACTTAGCGAAAATTTGATTATATTCAAATTTCATCTTCTTATTACAGCAGGTATCAGCGCAAATGTCAAAACACACCGCTTAATTAATATTAATTAGATTAAGGATGCAAACAAGGCGTATTCCGTATTCCAATTGACCAAATTACATTCGGACTCGGTTAGAATTACGGATGCAAATTTCGAATGAACGTAAACTAGGTGGTTCGGATTATTGAATTATATTAACGACGGCATTCAGAGAGCCAATTCAGTTATCAAAATTATTTCCTGCTTCCCCTGTAATCGAATTACCCTTTCAATACGATAATTAAATCTTATAAGTAGACCTTTCAGGACGTTACAGATTAAGCCATTGTGGGATTCGGGAGAACAATTTCCCGAAGGTAGGATTGTTCACAGTTAATTAGCTGATTCAAGCACCACAAGCTGGTAAATAAACAAATCCTGAATTTATGACAAAGAGTTAATAAAAGAAGATAAAAAGTTAATTAATATTTTGATTAATTGATTAAGTTTCTCTCTACTATTATATTGCATCAACGAGCATGCAACGACTACCCCGCTGGAATAACGCCATCACTGACCTTCAAACCATGATCAACACAATAAGGATCACCCTCAAAAAATAAAAACAACAACTTGACACTAACCACCTGGAACGCCACATCATTAAACAACAAGCAGACGGAAGTGGAAAATATCCTGAGGCACCACGACATCGCAATCGCACTCGGGACAAGAAAATCTCCTAAAACCAGCACACAAACTCAACACCCAAAACTACACATCGTGAGAAAGACAGACTCACACAAAAAAGCGGCTACAACGTCATCATAATACTCAGACAAATCCAATTCGATGTCAACAAAACCCCACCTAACACCATCAGTGACGGGTCATACACCAGGAAACACACGGATCCTGGCACAATCCACAATTCATGCACAACGACATATATTTGACCCTTCGATACACACGAAAAAATCACACTGGGTGATGACTTCAACGCCAAATACACATGCAGACTGGACAAGACCAATAACAAATCCAAAAGGAAAAATATTAGAATACCTCTCAGAACTCCTCAAATTCCAAATCCTCCTCCCGAGAGAGCCGAAGACAACGGGAACAACAGGACACTCGAGATCTTCATCATCAAAAACGTCAAACAAGAACATCAAACAAGAACACAACATAGATGCCGTACACGAGCTCTCCCCGAGACACGTTCTACTAAAAATCGAGATCGAAGGAATGTACGCAGAAACATTTAAATTAAAACACTCCAAATTCAAACGAATTATGAAAAACTCACCAAACACAGGCCCTCTAAGTTCTCCACTGGGAGCTGCCAATGACACAAAGCTACCGCAATATTTGAAAAACATCATACACAAAAACAAAACACTTCGAAATAAAGTGAAAATAAAAATATACGAACACAGCAACGAAGAGTGGTGAAAGACACTCGAAACAATCGGGACACAAGTGACGGCTTCCTCTGGGAAATGACAAAAGCCCCCACGAAGATAAAACCCACAGAACTCTTATCCATCACACACAAAAATAAAACCGCACACACCCTCCAAGACAAAGTGGAACTGCCCCTTCGCTGACTCCCTCGAGGAACAGTTCAAGACTCCCACTCCCCGAACTCCAAGACAAAAGAAACAGCCACACAAGCATCAGTCGAAAAAATCATCCACATACATCCACAGAAGACTACACGGCAATCACCGACTTCGACGAAGTCAAAAACATCTTCAACACTAATCTTCAACGCCTGCATCACACAAAACTTTTTTCCACAACAGTGGAAAAATGCAACAATCATTCTCATGCACAAGCCAGGGAAAACGAAAAACCACACAGAAAGCTACAGAAAATGATCACACGACTCAAAGACACTCGACGAGAAAACACCCTTCCCCGGAACAATTCGGTTTCAAGGAGAGCTACTCACCGCACTCAAGCCGCAAGGCCGACATCATAAATCACAACAGGACTCAAAAACAAAAAACCAAGCTACACGGATGCCGTTATGTTATTAGACATCTCGAAGGTATTCGACAAAGTCTGGCATGAGGGGCTGCTATTAATAATAAAAGAACTCGGTCTACCCACTCACATCATCTAATTATTCACAAACTCCTTCTTAAAGTAACAGAATCTTTCAAATCTGAATCCAGCCTCTCACCTCTGCATCACATCCGACATCCCAAAGCGTTCACACATTCACGTCAATAACACAGACATCGCGTCTACACGACAAAACACAGAAACCGACGTCACAAAATACCTTGAAGATATAAAACAATGGGTCACTAAATGGAAAATCAAAGTGAACCCAGGAAAAATACAAGCCATCTTCTTCGGAGACACAACAGAGAAACGATACCTATCAGAAAACAAGATTCTCTCGTGGGCCTCATCGGTAAAATACCTGGTCCTCACATACGACAAAAAACTGGCCTGGAAAGATCACACACAAAACAATATCACAGAAGCCAGAGCAGCCTTAGGGCGGCTCTATACTCTCATCCTCAACCAAAAAAGCCCACCAAGTAAGCAAAACAAACTACTCATCTGCACACAGGTCTGGTAATCTGACCAGCGATCACGTGGCCACCTGGCATCACACTCCCCGCCCACACCATACACCGATTCCAGATCATTCAAAACAAAACGCTCAGGAGCATCACGTGACGAGCGAACTCATCTAGACATAGTCATTGACTAAAAACCGACCAAAAACCACACATATACAGCAACCACAACAAAACCGCCTCAAGAAAAACACATATCATAGAAAAACACAAAACAAGAGTTACCAAACTACCTCAACTTTCATTTAAGGTCCCAGTAGAAGAGAGAGAGAGAGAGAGAGAGAGAGAGAGAGAGAGAGAGAGAGAGAGAGAGACAGACAGACAGACAGACAGACAGAGAGAGATAGAGAGAGTAGTTCGGCAGCTATAAGAGGAAGATCAGTTGGACAATTAGAGACAGAAGTCAATGGTGTTGAATGTTATGGAAGTGAAATGAAAAGGAAAAGTAAAGAAGAAGACTACTAAGTGAATGTGAATGTAATCACAGACAGTTTAGTTGAATAAGAGACAAGCGATTATGCAAGAGTAAACAGGTATACGCTGTATATTCATAAAGTTACGTTTCTAAAAGCTTTTTACACTCGCGGGCTTATTAAAAGTGAAGCGAAATAAGAATTTATTAATTATAAATAATTTACAGAACGTTATGTATGGAGCATTTGTGTCGGTTCCGGTTCATATTTTTCGTAAATCGCCCTTAAATTAATAATTATTAAATCTGCTCTGCACTCTGCACAAAATGGGTGCACATTTATAAAGCAACGACTTTTTGGTCTATTATTAGAGGGCCCGGTTTCATTAAATCTTAATCAAGTGTAAATTAGTCCGTACTTTTAATTTTGATTAATTAGACACCGTCTATTCAGGGAAATATGCGTCTAGGATTTAAGAGGAAATTGGACGGCAAGATTAAAAATAAAGGTGGATGCTTCGAGAGAACGAACAGTTAATTAAATTCTAAGACATAAGAAGTTGAATTAAAAATAGATTGGTTGCTGTAAATAAAATCAAACCATATTTGTTGGTGTTGGTGGGAGACAAGAGACAAAAAGTGTTTTTTCGCCCGTCATAGAACGTTTTTCATTCTTTAATATCTGTCCTAGATTCGATGTTTTCTCCGCTTTTTCTTCTAATAAGAAGTTGCTAATATCGATTCATATTTTTCATATATAGCACTGGCGTTTTCTTATCCCACATCACTATTTCTAGCTCTGCAAAAAGTTATACTTTCTTATATCGACTATTTGGTCTTTTATGGGTAAACTTGCCCGCAGATTTTGCTCCTTAACGAGATTCCTTCCTCTCTTTTTTCGACAGGAATTCAATTCTGCATATTTTGGAAATATTTTTAACGATGTCGAGTAATCGCGTTATTGGTGTTGGTATAGTTGGACCAGAGATATAACGAAACGACTTCTGTCATTTGATCACTTTTTTAATTATTGACGTATTGTTGAAGTCATAAAATAGGACAGTTTAACAATAATTAGATCATTTCGTTATATCTCTTGGTCGACTATACATCAACTATTTTGAATAAAAGATCTGTCAATATCTAAAAAAGCCTGTTCCTGTAAAATTGATAATCTGACATTTACGATATTTAGTCAAAAACCCATCCATATTATAGTTTTTATGAACGAATGCGCCAGTTATGATCTTCTGCAAATTTCACTCCGGGTGTGCTTTGTTTGTGATACATTTGTGAATGATATGGAATGAAAAAGTGTTTAGTGTAGAAGAAACGCTGAAAAACGTTTTTTGAGAAGTAACAACGAGAAGGGTGAAAGGAACCCTTATTGCCTCTCCCATGCAAGAGTTCACCAAGAGAGATACGTTCTTCAGTAAAAGAATTTAATTTTAAGACCAATAGTTATTTATATGGGAGGGGGTGGTCATCATGGTCAATCATAGCTGTCGCCCATAGACTACAACAAAAATACGAAAACAGGATAAGTATCCTGTTTTATCCTTTTTATCATAGGGATATCCCTATGAAAATTAAATCGATACAGTTATCTTGAAAACAATGACGAAGAGTGTCAGTTTTCATTGGAAGCGTAGATGGAGAGGATTGAAGGCAATAGGCAATCTCAGCCGATAAAGAAGTACCTATATGGATAAAGAATAATTGACGTATTGACATCTTATACTGCTAACAAAGAAAACTGTCATATGATTCAAAAATACAGGCCAAAAATACTTTAAAATTCTTTTTAAAAAATACATTTTTGAAACCATTCCCGAAATAATCATTGAAGATATTAAAAGGAACCGATGAGGTAATTCCAGAAACTCTTTAAGTTTTCTATAACTCAGTCATGGTCCAGATATCAGAGTCACGTCAATATGACGTCATTTTTTGGTATTCGCTGACGTTGAACGACGAATTTAGTGACGTGAGACTGATATATCGCAATGCCAAAGAAATGTCACAGATCAAAGACGTCATTTATTCACGTAATAATGACCTAAAAACTACCAAATTTAGCACGTAATATAGACCTGAAAATCCGTAATTTGGGAAGTGAAAAACACTTACTTTAGTTGGTTCGTCAAAAGAGGTTCGACCAAAATTTACACACTTGTAATGTTATCACTTCAATGTTACCACCTCAATATGACTTTTTTTGTGTTCGCTAAAAATATTCGGACTTGCTTCAAGAACTGAAAAAATATCATTTCCAGAATTTCGTCTCTCAAGTTATATGACACGTATATGACGTTTAAAGTACGTTGCTTACGGCGACGTCGTAAAATGAAGGTCAGTTTACGTCTTTTTTACGTTATCTGTTGGTTGTCTTTATTTACGTGAGATATCGCGTATTTAAACGACGTGTTTTCGACGTCATTTATACCTGTTGATGTAAGCGACCAATTTTCACCAAAATAGGACGATATAATCACGTGTCATCATAGGACGTGGGTGTCTTGAAGGAAAAGCACGAAATTTAAAAAAAAATTCGCAAGAAATGTGAAGCACTCCTTCACAGTTTGACTTGTGCTCTAGTGCTTTAATAAGATGTTTTTCTCAATGTTTTGTGCATCCTATACGTATACCACCTTCGAAAAACTGACGCTTGGTAATGTCAGCTAGACAAACATGTTTGTGTATCATGTATTATAATATATGTCATTGAAATTTTATATACAGGTGTCCCTTATTTCAGAGCTCACGTTATGGGTATATGGTAATCGTAAACGCTAAGAGATGCAGAGTTGATCAAATTACAGAAAAGATGCGCTGTTTTGTGGTCATCCCGAGTCTATGAAGACAGACAAGATATCTGTGACCGTTCTTCAAATATTCTGAAAAAACTGAAAATTCGACATTGAAAGTTGACGCATCTCTAGTGAGATACGAGATACCTCTAGTGAACTCTGAAATAAGGGACACCTGCTATAAGCCAAGTAAACTATCGTATATGTTTAAAAATACTCCAACTGCTGTACCTAAGTTTATCATCATCAGATCAAGTTTATCACATGCTCGGTTGTGTGAAAGGCCAATAAGTAAGGCGAAGAACTGAACCCTGGTTTTGAGAAGGTCGAAATTTGCCTTTGCAACTTTCTTGAGATTACATACCAAAGAGCGCTGTTGTTCTTAGGAGTGACGCACCTTCTGTTATTCTCGTCACCGGCCACTTCTATGACTGTCTTTCGTAAGGACATTCATTGATACTCTCTAACGCTTAGGCAATAAGAAAAGAGAGCGATGTAAATTTATAATTGGTAAAGACCATGTAGACTTCAGCGTGTTGTAGTTAAAAAAGGAAAAACATTCATTGATTGTGTCATGCTTTTACAGCCCCGTAAGTGCCTTCGCAGTATTGCTTCGCCGGTGCCTTCACCCGTATTGCTTCGCACATATTGTCTTCACCTACCTTACTGTTACTATTTTACTCCGTTTGCTGTTCACCAGCTGTTGCTTCGCCTGGTAGCCGATTTACTTTTTCTGGCAATATGATTCATCTTGGAAGCTGATTCGTTGATACTTGTTCCAGCAGTCCACCTATGATATCACCGTCACCAGCAATACATTCTGTCAGTTTTTTTTATATTACTTTATTTGTACATGTAAATCCATGTTTTATTTTAAGTCATTCATTTAATTTGTAATTTTCAAAAGTTATTAAACTGTTTTTTTTTTAAGTCATTGTTTCATTTTGTCTGCGTCTGTGTAACTAGTAGCAATGCCACTACTCTTGAGATTGGTTGTAATTTGTAATTGCTCTCTGAATTAACTATACCTAGCCTATGTTATTTTTCCATTTTTTTATTTTAAATTAAAACGTAACGAAAAGAACCTTATAGGTAACATATCTACGAATTTTGATGTATGTATTTCTAATATTTTGTTGCCAGTTTAGATTTACTATTTTATCAACTTGAATCCGAACGTACGGAATTATTTCAGGTGTTTTTCACAGAAAAAATACTTAGCATAGTTTGTCATTACTTTCGGACAGATTACCTACGTCATAGTATTACTATAACTAACCTATATAGTAACTGTAAAACTATTTTTACGCGGACGCAGACCAAATTTTTGCTCGTTAAAATAAAATGAAAGCTCAGTTATCATTGGCTATAAATACTGCTGGAACAGCTTGTATAACAAATGTTTGTAGCTATGTAGTTTGCAGGACAAATCTGCTGAGTGCTCTCGGTTCGGCGGCGCAATGTAACAGACGGGTGATTGGAAGTTCCATGACAATTATTACAAGCGCAGTTACAAGGGTCTGGCAGTGGTAATTATTTTAAATTCATCGCTTCTGCTAATGCTCTAAAGCGGCTGGTACATTTGACAGATGTGCAAAATGAGCGGACACGTTTCCGATCCATTTAACAGACGAATTAACTTTCTGACAACTACAGTAGGTAATTACGATAATGATGATTGTCTTCATTCATATGCTACTAATCGGTGTTATTAATGGTCAATAGTTTGAAATTTCATCTAATGAAGATTAATTTTTCTTTAAATTGCATCAAATTAAGTTGACAAATTGAAAATTCTAGTTGTAAAATCTTCCCCGGTAATGTATTGATAATAAATCGGGGATTCCCTTGAAAATGGTATATGCATGAATTCAAGAGAGAGACGGCAAAATCTCAAGAGGGAGACACAAATCTTTCATCATTATGAGTTTGACGATTTTCAACATAGTAGGTCGACCTCTAGATTTTTCATACAAAGCATTTATTAGGTGCAATGTAACATGTGACCAGTTCTTAAAAATGACCATTATTGATTAACTATACCACCAGAAAGCAAGTTGGAAGACAAACAAAATTATTTTGTTTTTTGCGAAATCCCAACAACAGCGGGAGGTACTGGAAAACGACAGAAATATTTATGATCAAAAAGAAGAGAGATAAATGGAAGTTGGATTTCCAGAAGGCTTTCTCCATGTAAAGGCTCGACCCCACCACGCCATAACGCAGACTTGTCGAAAAGAACAATTCGAACACGATATTCCGGTTTACTGCTCCCATAGACAATCGATAAGTGTGAAGGCTCAAAAATATCATCAACAAATCACTAAAGAAAGCTCTATCTCTAAAGAAAGATGACCATTATCAAAGAAGTAAAATTTTGAAGAAACCTCTTTCGGAGGAACACACATCCGGAGATGCACTTGGAGTCGAAAGAAAAAAGTTGCAGATTGGTAGTCTGCAATCGGAATTGACGCGGATCACGGTTTGCGACATATATGGACAATGTATTCTCGAAGAAAATGCTCAGAAAATGTTAGAAACCATACGAGACCCAGTTTATGGTCCAACATCATAACATCTACTTTTCCTCTCTTTTCCGCTCTCCCTGAATAGGTAGTAGGAATTTTATTGGATTTCTAGATATAAGTATCTATACCTCGATAGTTGACACAAAACGAGTCTTTCTGGGTAATTATCTTACTTTTATTGTCTAGAATAAAGAGTTATCTCTCCACCAACCAACGGGAGAGATGGGAACTATAATAACCTTCTTAGGAGCCTTTTCTCTTTTTCTCCAGCAACTCTTTAGAAATGAACAAGCTTATATTGCATTAATCCCCTATGTTTACCAATACAAAAAACGTACAGTATAAGCCACGGAAAAGATGCAAATTTTGAGCAACACGTGCGAAATGCTAATGAATGTAGACTTGAAAACCAGCGCTCCAGCACTTCCATTTCCAAGACCACTTAATCCTACTTATCAATCTTGAAAATCCCGGAATCTTGCTTATTCCCAGAGCATCCAGACATACTCAGCTTTTGCTTTGATAAATTGTAAACCTGTTTTCAATTGGATTTCTTAAAACTATTTAGTTGCATTTTAACTTTCTTAATCAGCATAATTCGACTGGTGTTCCAAAGCACTACTAAAACTATTACCAGATCTGCTCGTTGAAGTTTTCTGTTGCGCTTTTCTCCAGATTCGGCCTCTCTCGTCCAGTCTAGCCTAGCCAATTAAAGCAATTGCAACTTTCTCCACCCTCACTCTAAAATCTTCACTTGATAAAAAAAAGAATGGTTAGTAAATAAAAACTACGCTGTTAACATGGTATATTTCGTTACCACATCATAATAACATCCACGTCACTAACAAATAAATAATAGACATCCATTCAGTTCTCATAATTAGTTCACTAATAAAATGGCACTGGCACTGCTCAGACACGGCACTGAACGCCATACGTATAGCTCGTCACTATAATCAGGCGACCGCGTCGAACATCTGGAGACCCCTGGTGATGACCTCGTCCTTGAGACAGGATTCCATGAACTCCTCGATGGTGATGACGCCGTCCTGATTCAGGTCCAGCTTCCGGAAGACCCTGTCGATCTGTTCGCGAGCCTTGCGGTCGTCCTCCACCTGGTGCGGCCTTCTGCCCATCAGCTCGTGTATCGCAACCACGATCTCGGCGAGCTCGCTGCGGCTGATGCAGCCGTCGCCGTTCACGTCGTAGAGCTTGAACGTCCATCGGAGACGCTCGTAGATGGAACCGCGCAGGAGGGTTGACAGGGTTATTAGTAAGTCCTGTAACAGAAAAGTTGTATTGTAATTTTGCAGTTGTTTGGTTTATTGTGAGGTTATGTGGTTTGCGAAAATGGTAGGCGCACTCCAAGGCCCTGCTTTCAAGCCTCAAATGTTTTTGGATATGGATTTGTGAAAAAGACGAGCTGAAGCTTTGAAAAAGCAGCTCGTTTGGTAAAAATAAAACAGAGTGTCTGGAGTTTAATGTAAGTGGTAAAGAGCAGGCAGAGATGTGAAGAGGAGAAAAACTGGAAAAAGTGCATGGAAAATTTCAAATGCTCAGGTTTTAGTCACTGATGGCTAGACGTGGAGATACCACAGAGAAGAAAAGCTGGTTGGTTGAATTTGAATTTTTAAAGAACCTCTGGCGCGCTATGTAACCAAAAAATATCGCAAAGGAAGTAATATACGAAACTGTGGTTAGAGCAGCAATAGGATGTATGGAACAGAATCAACAGAAATATCACCAAACAGAAGAAGAAGATGGAGGTTGCAAAAATGAGATGGATCGGTGGAGTTGGAGTAACAAGGAAAAATAAAATCAGCAAAGATAAGCGGGACTACTTAAGCTGCAGAAATTTCAAAAAAGATGCAAGAAAAACGGCTACAATGATGGTACATGCGTCTGATGAGAAGAGATGCATGCAGAAGAGTGTTGCCAATGGAAGAATGTGGAAGATGTGGTAGGAAAGGCTCAGACAAAGATTGACGAATGGGATTGACAACGATCTCAAAGAAAAAAGAATCGGGAGCCATGCATAAGGAGAGGAAGAAGAAGATTGATGTCAATGGTCGAGGCTAGCGGAGTTGGTTGGATGGGATTGAGAATGATCCCAAAGAAAAATAATTGACAGGAGAAGAATTTTGTGCTTTTGTTTCTGGAGATAACCAGACTCTTGAACGACAAAATGATGAATGACACTTAAAGTCTTTTCGAAAGGACTCTCACAAAATCCTTATAATATCCATGCTGAAAGAGCTGAAATTAGAGCGAAGAATTCTGGATTCGTAATTCGTATTTGCTTTTGTTTACGTTCTGCAATTGTGGTTATGACTCGCCAATTCGATTTCAGAGGGTTCTCGGCTGACATGACAGGAATGACATATTACCAGACCAGTGTAACTAACATCTCTACTAAATACCAGAATGTCTCTGCGTCCTACGCATGTTCTAGCACCCGCGGGGTGTCGTGGTTGCGTCTAGAGATACGCATGAGATTTCCATAGCAACTCAGATCAGAACTATATAAGAACTATATATACCGTCGTGGCTGGAGAGTAGAGTTAGTTGTAATTGGAAGTGGAAGACAGAAGGAAGACATAAAGTGATTTGTGACAAGTGAAGTGAAAGAGCATTAGTATGTGTAAATAAAATGTGTAAAGGATTATTTAGATATGGAGGTTATTATTATAAATTGTCACCCAGTGTTAACATTGCTGATGCTGAACGCATCTAAGTGCACTGACGAACGAATTCTAATTAACCCAGCAGGACCGGTAAAATAAACAGCTCGTAAACAGACCGGGGAAATCTATTTTTTTTATTTTGTCAGTCGATGGAGTCGGACCTTCCCTGTCTTTTGACATGTGTCTTAGGTTGGGTCGGGGTGGGGGGGAGGTGGGGCACGCTTTTAAAATTTACTGAAAATGAATTTTATCGGAAAAACGGGTATATCTGAGCCGGATTTGATCTGACAAAAAAATTATAGTATCGAAAATTAAAGAGCTTGACTAAACACGGAAGTTCGTTCCGACCTGAACCCTTTAGCTCAACTGGTTCGCGAAATATTGCGATATTAAGGGTAAAAATGAATAAAAATTTAACTGACTTTTGCTCGGCAGGTGGTGGAGTTAGGGCGTCAATTTTTTGCGAGAAGAAGGGTGCCACCGAGTACTTTGACGGGCCGGAGGGAGATGGTGGTGGGCCAATTAGGAGGGGAGATATGGGGGTAAGAAGAAAAATACGGAAACGCTCGTAAAAAGTTTATTTATTGACCTACAGAGACCAGGCACCGCTCATTTTCTTCGTTTTTTATCTACTACCCGGTAGTCATGGCAAAAACATTATTTTATTTATTTAAAAAATTTATGAAAAAAAATTGCGAAAATTTATTTTCGCAAATGCGCGCTTGGCGCGCAATTAAAAAAAAAGTCCTTTTTTTTTCTCGCGTTTTTGGGGTTGAAGGAAGGGGGTGGGGAAATTTTTTTTTCACCACTGCACGGTATTTTTTTTAAATCTTTAATTTGAGCCCCACTTGAACCCGATCCGACCATAAATAAGGGCACAACGAACCGGCAAAGTCTAGGCTTTATTGCGGGCGAACGGAGAGGGGTGGGGGGGTTCTTGTTAGGCTCATTGGAAAGAGAAAACATTTATTTATCTATTTATTTATTTGTTTTTTCTTTCCCGATCGTTCAGCGATCAAAAGCAAGCAAGAATTTTCAAAATCGATCCATAATTGAGCGAGGTACGAGCGAACAAGCATTCGAAAATAAATTACGAGCGCGCGTTCTCGGCCGATCGTGACTGTGCGTGCCCGGAGTATAGACAAGCGGAGAGCGTAAGCTCCGCCCACGGCTGCTCGTGTATCTTTCTCGCCCGGTTTAAAGAGAGATCTTCATGTATAACTCGCGCGCGCGGGCAAGATACGCACGAAAAAAAAATAAATAGATAAATAAATGTTTTCTCTTTCCAATGAGCCTAACAAGAACCCCCCACCCCTCTCCATTCGCCCGCAATAAAGCCTAGACTTTGCCGGTTCGTTGTGCCCTTATTTATGGTCGGATCGGGTTCAAGTGGGGCTTATATTAAAGATAAGAAAAATGCCGTTCAGTGGTGAAAAAAAATTTCCTCACCCTCTTCCTTCACCCCCAAAAACGCGAGAAAAAAAGGACTTTTTTTAAATTGCGCGCCAAGCGCGCATTTGCAAAAATAAATTTTTGCAAATTTTTTTCATAAATTTTTAAATAAATAAAATAATTTTTTTGCCATGACTACCGGGTAGTAGATAAAAAAACGAAGAAAATGAGCGGTACCTAGTCTCTGTAGGTCAATAAATTTTTTTCTTTTTACGAGCGTTTCCGTATTTTTCTTCTCACCCCCATATCTCCCCTCCTAATTGGCCCACCACCCCCTCCCTCCGGCCCGTCAAAGTACTCGGTGGCACCCTTCTTCTCGCAAAAAATTGACGCCCTAACTCCACCACCTGCCGAGCAAAAGTCAGTTAAATTTTTATTCATTTTTACCCTTAATATCGCAATATTTCGCGAACCAGTTGAGCTAAAGGGTTCAGGTCGGAACGAACTTCCGTGTTTAGTCAAGCTCTTCAATTTTCGATAGGTACTATAATTTTTTTGTCAGATCAAATCCGGCTCAGATATACCCGTTTTTCCGATAAAATTAATTTTCAGTAAATTTTAAAAGCGTGCCCCACCTCCCCCCCACCCCGACCCAACCTAAGACACATGTCAAAAGACAGGGAAGGTCCGACTCCATCGACTGAAGAAAAAAAATAAATAGATTTCCCCGGTCTGTTTACGAAATACCGGTCCTGCTGGGTTAAATAGCAACATCGAAAATATTCTTTGTGCCCGAGAAGAATCAATGACAACTTTATTTCTAGAATTAGTTATGAAGTATGAAGGTCGTTTTGAAGTAGACTGGAGATATGACTTTGATACGAACGTTCAAGTAGACTTTAACGAGGAATAACGATAACAACTTACTTGAAATTAATTAATGTAAATTTTTGCGTTCGGATAACAAGCACACTTCAACATCATTTATGCATAATTTGTAACAAAGTGCTTAACTGTCTCGTCACTAAGACACGCTATTTTCACCAAACTCTCTAAGGAGTTTGGTTGCTTAAATCGCTCCTGTAATGAAAAGTAAAATTGATATTTTTAGAGAAAAATTTTCAAAACCACTCACATGCTAAATTATATGCACGATTCGTGACCCTTTCGGAGTTATTGTACTGTTAAACATTCGGGTTCTAAATAAATCTTTGGACTAAAATGATTTATAGCCAAACAAGTTTGTTGATTACTTGCGTCATGTGAAAATTCAGCGTTATTTTGTAAATAATTGTCTAAAGGTCTGCTATCAGCGCGCACAGAAACAATTTTCATACCAAAATGAATGGCATCTATCATACAAAGGTTTATTTTATTTCTTTTGGTTTGGATTATATATATACAGTTTTCCCTGCCTTTTCCTGAGAACTTTGACGTTCCTGGATCTTAAAACAGAAATAAACCGAACTCTTATAGAACCACTTATTGAAAAAGTACGCTTTCTCGCTTATATCTGAATTGTAAAGTAACATTTACAAAAAAAATTGCTGTGCTAGAGATAGATTACGCGTACATTTTATTACAAAAAATTAGAACAATAATTATTCATAATTCACGAACTTGAAGTTGTCATAAAAGAGCTGCCGGAATTGGGAGCGAGACCTCGCCGGATTCCTCCGCAAACTGAAGAAGCTGTTCGAATGAGCGCTATAGAAAAATATCTTCAAACCTAAGCCTTATATCCAACATACTGACGGAAGTTATAGCCGAAACTTAACTTAATCTGTCTCAATGATGGACCTGACGAGACCCGGATAGTCCAAGTCAGCGGCGTACCTTACATTCATCCCATGCACCATTTCCCCCACAATTCACTCTACAAAACACCCAATTTTTCTGGCAAAGTAGAATGGAACGTACTTGAGGACTCATTTGTATCTGACCACTTCCCCATACTTCTGTCTACGACCTCCAGTTAATGAATAACTACTGATGAGGTTATTCCATCGACCAAATTAAAAGACCAGAAAGTAAATTGCAGTTTATTTAAACAAAAAATGGAAGATGAATTCCGGGTTCTGGACCCAGACATAGAACCCAGTTCAGAAAAATCGAAGTTATTTTTTGAAATAGCCAATAAAACCGCAAACTATAACCTCTCCATCATATAAAAACCTTTCATCATTAAAGCCTCACTGGTGGGATGAGGACTGTGATATCTTCATCAAAAAAACGGAAGGCAGCTCTGAGCTCATACAAACAGAATTCTAATTGGGACAACTATATTATTGGTAATCAAGACATCTCTGCATAGACCAGGCGACTCTTTAGACAAAAACCGCGCAGCTCCTGGATGTCAATGGGAAACCCGAATTAGTAAACCTCAACTTTCTGAAGAACTGATCAACAAATCCCTTGAGAATTTTGCATCCCCTATAGGTACTGCCATTCCAAGACCCATAGTAAAAAAACCTTAGCGGAGTTGGAAAGTCTTCGGGAAGATGAAGTTAGTAGCCTCTTCTTCATGCAGGAGCTTGCAGTGACCCTGAACACCACTACCCGGAACACCTCTCCTGGATTAGGTAGCTTCACATACAAATTATTGAGTAATCTCTCGTACTCAATCATCCATAGATTGAGTTCTTTTACCGAAACTGTCTCACTGCTACAAACTGCTAAAGCTTTCGCCATCAAACAAAGCTTACTACGACTCAAGAGAGACTGCAATTGTTACCGACTCTAAATCGGTTCTACTTAGCTTGAGTGGTGATGCGAGGAGGCCTCAGCCAATCGGCATGTAGTCTTTGTCCAGGCCAAGAAAAATTCGGGGATAACGGGCAGCGAAAGAGTCGATCACTATATCAAGGAGGCTGTCAGTCTGCGTGAACCGCAAAACATACATACTTACTGTATAAAGATTTACTCCTCTCTATCAGATCGGCTAAAAGAGAACTGTTGGGAATCGGAATAGAAAAACGTTTCCTCTCTAGTTAGAACCCAGTACTTCTCCCTTCACCCCTCATTACCTGGCAAAAACTACAGTCTTTTTCTTTTGGTTTTCCTAGTTTGTCAAATGATTTTCTTATTTTCAAGCAACTAGTCATTGATTTATCAAATAATTTCCTTTTATTTCAAATCGGTTTCACTTTATATCGATTGCTTTTCCTATTTACGTGCAGTGACATTATAATAAACATTGTAAAATCACACTGACGTTTGATAAATGAGGAAAGCCGAAGTTAGTAGCCCTTAAAATGGATGGCGCTGAAGCGTCGTGCTCATACTCGACCGTCAGAGGCAAGTGTGGTCGGGATCGTCGCTTCGGGTGCGGTCCGGCCATCAAGACCTGACGAGTAGGAGGGTCGCGGCGGTGCCTTGGAGCCGCCGTCGGTGAAGACCTTGGTGGTAGCAGCAAATACTTCAGCGAGACCCTGGAGGACTGACGTGGATAAGGGCTTCGTGTGAACAGCCGCTGCACATGAGTCAGTTGCTCCCAAGCCCTAGGCGAAAGACGATGTTGACGACAAATTTGGACAAGCAATTGTCAAAAGACGAAAACCAAAAGAAAATGACTGTAATAGTCATAAATCTATCCGTCAATAGAAACTTGAGTTCAATAATAACTCGTCTGAGGCTGAATCACGGTCGATTCCCTTCTCACCTACATGATAGGGATCCTAGACTCTCCAAACTGTCAGCATGATAACTTTCCTGAGGATCTAAGTCACCTATTGTTTGGCGATGTTCCTTTTACTCACAAAACATAAGCATCCTACTAGTAAATTTGGATAACAGTGACTCCCTCTTCCCACCAACTTAGCCTCACTCATATTCGCAAAATTGATTCATGATCCCACCTTTCGCCACGCATACAGTTTTTACACCTGAAAAAATTACAAAAAAGAAGATTACCAAAACGCCGAAAATCTAAATTAATCTGTGGCTAAAGGACAAATGTCTCAGGCCATCTTAAATTCATAAAAAAATGGAACTGTATTCGACGAAGTTATTTTTTTCGTAGTTCCTAAGAAATTCTACTGAAAAATTATACAAAAAACAAAGTTAGAGCTTATATACTTAAAAACGATCTTTCAATGGTGTTAGTTAACTCATTCCCTCCACCATCATGCAAGCATTTAAGAGTTGTTTTTTAATCATAAATTATAGTTTATACAGGGTGTACCAGCTCGATTTAGACAACGGTAAGGGCCGTGTAGGTCTCGTCAAGACGAAACGTTTTTTTATTTGAAGTTTTTGGATTTGGACCTTCGTTGCGGAAATATGGCCGACTTCCGGTTTTTAGTTTTTTGGCTCCAGTTTCGGCATTTTTAGGTTCTCGCCCAAACTGAAACTAGCTTTGGAAACTCCTTAGCTTCAGTTACAACTTTCATATTGAAGTCAAGGTTCTATCTCTGTTGGATTCAAAATGGCGACATGCTCAAGGCTTTGACATTAAATAATTTCAAAACTGCACGATAAATTCTTTTTTAAGTAGAACAATAATTTTATTAATATAATGGCCTATAATGTTTGTCTGAAAAGTTTCCTAAAATTACTTCTCGTTCAGGCGTTATTTGAGGAAAACGAAGATCCTTCATTCTGTGTTTGACCTGAAAATTACATCTATTGATATTTAAAAATGGACGCACTTGGTTACCTTGGTTACCTTTGGTTACCACTTACGTTACCTTGGTTATCTACGCTTTAAAGGGTAATTTAATTATTGCAATGTCAAATTTGACAGTTGTAATTCAATTCTTTTCAAACAAACTCAGTTTTTATTTTCTTGATGAAATGAATTTTACTACTCAAGAATTTGTAGATATTCATTTAATTTTTGCCGAAGCTAAGCGAAATAGACGATTAGCCCAAAGAATCTACCGTGAGAGGTTCCCTGATAGACGAATTCCTCATCACAGCACTTTTCTGAGAGTGCATAATAGGTTGCTTGAAACTGGTAGTTTCAATCGAGGTAATATAGGAAATAATGTTCGTAGAAGAAGAACGCCAAATTTTGAGGAAGAAGTACTAAATCGCATCGAAGACAACCCAGCCTTGAGTACGAGAATTCTGGCGAGTACAATGGGCTGTGGAAACATGGCAGTCTGGCGCGTTTTATATGACCAGCTTCTGTTTCCTTATCATCTGCAGAGAGTTCAACAGCTACTACCAGAAGACCATCAGCCTCGTGTAGACTTCTGTAGATGGCTTCTGAGAAAAGGTGGCCTCCAACCAAATTTTCACGCTCGCATTTAATTTAGCGATGAAGCGACTTTTTCTAGAGAGGGAGTTTTTAATAATCGTAACTCTCACAGATGGGTCGATAAAAATTCTCATTCTAAACATGTAAGGAGCTACATACAGCGTTTCTCAATAAATATTTGGATGGGAATGGTAAACCATCAACTAATAGGCCCATTTCTTTTTCCGAACCGACCTGGACGGATTTATCTACCGTAACTTCCTGGTAAATCGTCTGGCAGAGCTGCTGGAAGATGTGCCTTTAGACCTTAGGAGAAGGATGTGGTTTCAGCATGATGGAGCGCCTTGTCACATTAGTAGGCAAGTTCGAAGATCCCTAGATACCCTGTTCCCCAATAAATGGATAGGACGAGGTGGACCCGTAAACTGGCCTGCAAGATCTCCAGATTTAAATCCTTTGGATTTTTATTTCTGGGGTCACATTAAGTCATTAGTTTACGCAACACCTGTTAGTCAGACGAAGACCTTGTACCTAGCTCGAGTGGTGGCTGCAACGCATGAAATAAGAGAAAAGCATACAGTTTTACAAAAAGCTACTGACGATGTCCTTAAAAGATGTAGGAAATGTCTTGAAGTAAACGGCTCACATTTTGAGCAATTACTTTCGCTTACGTTACCTATTGTTTAATTTGTTTATTTTGATTCTCTATTGTTTAATTTGATATTGGTTTTAGTTTGTATTTCATTTCTTTGGCATCATATTGTTATTACTGCGTTATTATAATGTTTTACAAGTATGAATACTGATGTTTATTCCGTTTTATCGTCCTTCAATCAAAGAAAATTTATTTTGATGTCAACATTCAAATAAAATATTTTTCAAAGCCCACCTGAATTCGTTTTCATTTGCTCATGAGATAAAAGCTGTAGTTAAAAAGAAGGTCTGGACTACAGATGAAACTTTAGAAACAAGAGCAATTAAATCCAAAAATCACACAACAGGAAGTCGTCCTCACATCAGCGACAAGGTAGAAATCCATAAATTTTTAATAAGAATTTTATCATAATGCAATTTACATGCCCCATATCTTGCCTCATCGACTTACACGACATGAGTCTTCAATAATGATAATGAGTTTGTTTGACAGGTGCTTAACCTTTTTAGAATAAAATAACAACTGTCAAATTTGACATTGCAAAAATTAAATTACTATTTAAAGCGTAGATAACCAAGGTAACGTCATTTTTAAATATCAATAGATGTAATTTTCAGGTCAAACACAGAATGAAGGATCTTCGTTTTCCCCAAATAGCGCCTGAACGAGAAGTAATTTTAGGAAACTTTTCAGACAAAGATTATAGGCCATTATATTAATAAAATTATTGTTCTACTTAAAAAAGAATTTATCGTGCAGTTTTGAAATTATTTAATGTCAAAGTCTTGGGCATGTCGCCATTTTGAATCCAACAGAGATAGAACCTTGACTCCATTTGAAAGTTGTAACTGAAGCTAAGGAGTTTCCAAAACTAGTTTCAGTTTGGGCGAGAACCTAAAAATGCCGAAACTGGAGCCAAAAAACTAAAAACCAGAAGTCGGCCATATTTCCGCAACGAAGGTCCAAATCCAAAAACTTCAAATAAAAAAACGTTTCGTCTTGACGAGACCTACACGGCCCTTACCGTTGTCTAAATCGAGCTGGTACACCCTGTATAATTAAGATTATTAAGATAATCGTGCTTTGGTACACTATGAATTCTCGAGATTGGTGATTCGTTTTTTAGCAACGTGTCAGGTCCTTTTTCACAATTTTCTGAGGTACGAATCAGCCTTTTCCGAGATTGAAGACCCCAAAATTTATTAGGTTCTGATCAATGGTTGATGGGCTATACGAAAACTTTGTAATCGAAAGATGATGCTTTGGTACACTATTGCCCGTATTCACAAACGATAATTTCCTAAATAATTACGTAATCAATTATCCCCATCTCATTCTATTGCAAAAAAACTGCATATCTCCATCTCACTCATTTAAATAATTACGTAATTATTTAGGAAATTATCGTTTGTGAATACGGGCATATGAATTCTCGAGACTGGTGATTCATTTTTTGGGGTGATTAGTTTTTTGGCAATGGATCAGGTCAGTTTTCCTATTTTTTTTGAGGTACGCGCCAGACTTTTCCAAGATTTAAGACCCCAAAACTTATTAGTGTTCTGAATCAATGGTTGATGGGCTACACGAAAGCTTTTTAATCAGAATGTGATGCTTTAGTACCCTATGAATTCTCGAGATTGATGATTGGTTTTTGAACAACGTGTCAGGTCATTTTCCCAATTTTTTTGAGGTACGAAGCAGCCTTTTCCGAGATTGGCAAGTTTTTCTTTGTTTTATAGAAAAAATATTTCTTCAAACATTTTCAGGAATAGTAAAAAAATGAGGGTTTCCATTTAGCGTTTGAAAATAATTGCATACCACTTCTCCCATAATGGCAGTGGTTGTGGGGGAAGGGGATATTAAATTTAACACCATTGAATGAATGTTTTCAAGTAAGTAGGTACCCAAATTACCTCGTAGTTTTTGAACAAGCCCTGACCTGACCGCTCCCAGTACAAAGTAGGCTTAACTAAACGATAATAAGGGATACTATTCATTACTTTTAATAGATAGAAATCTCCAATGGAATATAGGACACTGGAGACTGGAGAATATTATTATAATTATCGCAACCCGTGAAGGTCAGCAAAGGTGAGCTGACATTAACTAAAAGCACGCATCCCGCATTAAATAATTAAATCCTGGACGTTAAAGGTATAGGCAGGTACACATAAATACGTGTTCAATTTCTGGGATAGACCTATCATAACAAAGACTCCTTTGGGATTATGAAACAATGAGGTGTGTATATCCAAAATCAGATATATCACCATCACGAGCAAGGACAATATGTTAACATGCACATCGATACTTGTAAACTTCCTTCATTTACCAGAATTTGTATGCTTCAGTGGAGCTTTTATTTGGAGAGTGATATTTCCCGATGTGACGCCAGTTCGGCTGGAGTCAATTTGGAATGTGAACAAACTTTTCTGTATACAAACATGATGAATAACCACCGTCTGGATAAATGAATCGAGATCGAAAATATCGCGAAAATGAACTTTCTCCTAATGTCCGTAAACCTGTCCACGGTAAAGATAACAAACATCTATCAATATGACTTATAGCTAAACTAAATTCTCACATTCCATTAGGAATTAGATGTTTATATTTATAAAACTCGTTAGTGAAATGATTGAAACAGCTGCGCCATAGACTACTAGACTATTATTATTATTATAGAACTATCTTGGAAAATAATGTCTACCTATTCGAGGACGTATAAATTTTTATAAGCGAGAAAATGAGCCCAATAAAACTTATGTGTATGTGTATATGTACCCCTATTATGTAACATGTAACTTTATGATGAAGGATGAAGCTCGAGGAATAAAAGCTTTTCATATCGCGAATTGTATTATTGCGTAAACGCGGCTTTAGTAATGATCAGGTGGCAAATCCTGAAACAGCAGTAGCATAATAGGGTGAAGCGGAGGCGATCGAAAGGACTTGGAAAAGAGAGAAGGAAAAGGAAGGACATTTTCGGTATCCTTTAACCTTATAAAATAGAATTGACCTTTCCCTGGTATGGTCGAGGAAACTGTATGTGATTCACCGTTTATAAATAAATCGCCACAACGACACTAAGGTCTAGATAAATGCCTATGATTTATACCCAAGGTGGATAAGAATAAGGTCAACCGTCTCGCACTGAGAAATATTCCACCAGCGAAATAAAGCTTCCATTAATTCTGGTCTTTTATATTATACTTAAACCGAATTAGAGAAAAATTCTTTAAAACTTTTTTCTTTTCCTTCGAGAGCCGTTTGATTGAAGATCGCCCGAAGCACCTCAGTCTTATGGGCTTATTGTGCTTACTTTAGACAAGCGCTTTAATATCCAGAAGGTGATCGGAGAAGCCACCTTGCAAAACTCTTTCCCCAATAGTAGGAAGCAGACAATAAGCTAGCGCTCGAGAAAATGCATATTACTATCAGAAATATTCGCTTCGGGGTCCAATACTCTGGACCATTCTGTCCATTCAATCCATTCTGGACCAATACGCTTATGAAATGTACTTTTGTTCAATCCACTTTTAAACATAAAAAACCCTTAAATTATCCAGGCGCTGATAAATTGGGACCAGCAGAGTCTGGCCTGACGAATCAAATTATTTGTTCTTTTTTGTAACTAGCGATATTGAATTTTTCGACTCTCTTTCACTTTT
This sequence comes from Malachius bipustulatus, assembly GCA_910589415.1. Taxonomy (NCBI): domain Eukaryota; kingdom Metazoa; phylum Arthropoda; class Insecta; order Coleoptera; family Melyridae; genus Malachius; species Malachius bipustulatus. Next base: position 42,154,557 of record OU342633.1, read on the forward strand.
AATCCGAGAAAGTCTCTTCCGGTTTTCTGAGTCCGCTAGGTCACATAAATAATAAGTCTCAACTAGTATTGCAGTATCTCCGAATATTACACCCATACACTTATTGAAACAGTGGATTTTTTCTAAAAGTCCAGAAGTCACACTGTCACAATAATTATTACTGAAATTTCCGTGAAAACCTGCCATGACCATGACAGATTTGGGTTCTTGCATCTGATGCCATTATGAAGGCCCATTTCAGACATTTGGGCCTGGATATTCCCAAATTTGTTGATTTTCTGAGTTTGTTCATAGACTAAGATTCTCCAATAAAAAAGGTTAATAAATAATCATATCTTGCGTTCATTACGAATTCTTGAGATTTGTGATTCGATTTTTATGTGAGGATTTCTATTTTCTCATTTTTAAAGTCCCGAATTACCTAAACCCTTTCGGGCCTCGTTTTAATTTTGAATCAATGGTTAATGGACTATACTAAAACTCTGCAATCAAAAGGTGATGAAAAATCGTGTTTTGGCACACCATGAATTCTCGAGATTGGTGATTCGTTTTTCGGTCACGTGTCAGGTCATTTTTACCAATTTTTTGAGGTCAGAACCAGCCTTTTCCCAGATTGGAAATTCCAAAACTAATTAGTGCTCTGAATCAATGGTTGATGGGCTATACGGACACTCCGCAATCAAAAGGCGATGAAAAATCGTGCTTTGGTACACTATCTGAAGTCTCGAGATTGGTGATTCGTTTTTTGGCAACTTGCAGGTAATTTTTACCAATTTTTTGAGGTATAAATCAGCATTTTCCGAGATTAGAGATTTCAAAACTAATTAGTGTTCTGAGTCAATGGTTGATGGGCCATACGAAATTATTGCAATCAAAAGGTGATAAATTTTCGAAGTTCCAATTTCGGGCCTCAAAATTCCCAAACTTCTGAGTCTGGAACGGTGTAGAATCACTGGCATCCAGGCCTCAGTCGTTCCCTTTGCCAATCCTTTCGAGTTGAAAACATTTATTTTTTACACACGATTACTCGGATGTACAGAAAGATGAGTCATGATGAGGTCTCCCCAATTAAGGCCACACCAGACCAGATGAGTTCCCCCAATATGGATTGTTGATATTGACGAAACGATGGACAGTGGTCAAGTTTTGGATTTTCCGTCTTCTTAGTTAGCTCTTATGCTTTCGGTTCTTCTGCTACACCCAGATGACGATGTTTGTTTAACCTGCAGTGACCATATCCCCAAATTAGTTGAATTTTTAAATCAGTAGTTAGTTCATTGACTATTCCAAAACTCTCCCATCGAGAGGTAATTAAAAATGTTGCTTTGTAAGGTCAGTGTTTTCAATTTCCCTTTGACCCAGAGATTATCTCGACTTAAACCTGATAAGACCATTGTTCTTATAATCATACTTTTGCTCCACTTTGCGTTCTCTGCAAACCTTAGGTGCGCATGTCTCCTGGTCACCTGATATTTTATAATCTATAAAAAGTAGAGGCTATAAGATTGAACCCCGTGGCATTCACTGGTTGCAGTGAAAATAGCGTTATACTTAACCCATTTTCCCCCATCAGGTGAACAAAATGTCCTTAATCATTTTTACATTAATGAACATATTAGCTTAACGATTTTGAAGATCACTAAAAACTCCCCGAGCCAAAGAAGGTGCCATAGAAGAACAATTTATTTTTTATTTATCACTGGTTAGTCATTCCTTAACCCTCTGTTACGAGATAAAAGTGATCATTATTGGACCGTGACCATCGGGAACGTCCGTCTAGAACGTTACTGTCATCACCTGCCAGGATATGAGAGATGGGTCGTCTTAAAGAAAACAGTAGTTGACAGCTATTAGAGGAAGATCAGTTGAAGAGTTAGATGTGAACAGAAGAGTATGGTGTTGAATGCTGGGAAAGTAAGATCAGAAGAAGTGTAAAGAAGAAGAAGAGTGGTTTGAAATGTGAATGTGAAGTTAATTAATTCCAGGTTATTGTAATATACAGGCTGTTCCGTAATTAGCGTGCAATAATGAAACAGCAGATTCTATTTTCAAAAATATGAAAAAAAGTTCCTATAAAAATAGGTCGAGAAATGCTTCCTAAGGGGGCTACAGCCCCCGAAAGGGGAACCCATGAAGATGGTTTTTATTTAATACCTCCGAACCCGTTCAAGATAGAAAAATGAAATTTTGGGAATATATCTAGCTTTTTATGGTCAATAAGATGCAATTAAAAAATTAAAAAATTTCCATCAGGGGGGGGTCAGATAGGTACAAAGTGAGGTTAAAATCACCCTAACTTTTTTTGTATGTACCTCGTGCCAGGATTTGAGATCAGATTATGAAATGTTGAAGTTTTTTACACAAAAAAGGTCAACCTGCTGAATTTCGATAACATGCACCGTTTTCGCTTAAAATCGATTTGAAAATTACCTTACATGGCATAAAAATTCATATTGAAACACAACTAGAGAAAAATATTCAACGTTGGCCATGGATCACGGGATGTAATAAGTAACAGTTTGTTTGAAAATTGTGTTTCACGCTAATTAAGTAGAAGAAAAAGGAAATTTATAGAGCAAAAAAAATGGCAAAAATTTTCAACAGCATGATTCCTATGATGGGGTCTCCCCTGACCGCGTGCACGTCAAAAATTGCCATTTTCCGGTAAACGTTGACGTATGCGGGTGAACATTTGACGTGTAGGAGCTCTTCGGTTTGAAAATCGTCGTCGGTATTCATACTCAGCCGCCAGATCACGACCATTGCAGAATCCATATACGAAGTGCATTTCAGCCAGCTCTTGGTTAGTGAAATTTTCCATTTTTACAAAACAGTACTCAATAAATTTTCTTTTTCTTCTACTTAATTAGCGTGAAACACAATTTTCAAACAAACTGTTACTTATTATACATCCCGTGATCCATGGCCTACGTTGAATATTTTTCTCTAGTTGTGTTTCAATATGAATTTTTATGCCATGTAAGGTAATTTTCAAATAGATTTTAAGCGAAAACGGCGCATGTTATCGAAATTCAGCAAGACGACCTTTTTTGTGTAAAAAACTTCAACATTTCATAATCTGATCTCAAATCCTGGCACGAAGTACATTAAAAAAAGTTAGGGTGATTTTAACCTCACTCTTTACCTATCTGACCCCCCCTGATGGAAATTTTTAAATTTTTGTAATTGCATCTTATTGGTCATAAAAAGTTTGATAAATTCCCAGAATTTCACTTTTCTATCTTGAACGGGTTCGGAGGTATTAAATAAAAACCATCTTCATGGGCTCCCCTTTCGGAGGCTGTAGCCCCCTTAGGAAGCATTTCTCGACCTATTTTTATAGGAACTTTTTTCATATTTTTGAAAATAGAATCTGCTGTTTCAGTATTGCACGCTAATTACGGGACACCCTGTATAAATTATAATGACTGAATTTTATTATTATAATCTATTGTAAGTAATTTGTTATAAATAATGCAAGTTTCGTAACAAATCTATATAAAAAAAAATAATCAGGATTGAACGAAGCGGGACCGAATCCTTTGAATTTAGTTGCGGTGGAATATCGTATTTTCAGTACGTTTTAAGGATGCGCTTCTGATTCCAGGCTGCGTTCCTTTGAGTGGTTTTATACGACCTGATTCTTGGTCGTTAGCTAGACTGGGCATGCAAAACCCGCACCTTTATGTAAGATGTTGCTGTTGTGTTTTGTTTTTTTTATCACGATCCTTGAAAGCTTTCACAAAATTAGAGAGCACGCTTCTGAAATCAGCAAGGATTTTTTTTTGCATACGAAATACGAATGAATCCCGGCTATTAAAGCGGAAATTCTAATCAAAGACCTCGGGCTTTACACTTTAATTAACAAAGATGCAAAATTCTCTTTTGAGCCTTTTGAAAACGTTAATGCTATAAATATTATGAGAGATTCGATAGAAAGATAAAATAAAAATTTATAAATAATCGTTTGAACTGATTCTATTGAGGAATGAGTCGAGGCGCGTGAATGTTCCATTTGTAATTGTGTAACATAATTTATTATGATTTAAAAAAAATTGTTTGGTGTCTGTTCTTGGATTGGAAGATATATCAAAACCGACTTACTCTGGATGATGTAAGAGGCCTCAATAAATCTGCATCAATATATTCTGCAGATTTATCAGATTAATCCGATAAAATTCCTGCAAGAATATGTCCAAACATTTTTTCCCGATTATTCGAGCACATGTTCTGTGTTTGAAGACAGGTGACTTTAGGATGGGTGGGAACGTGAGCCTATTTCATTGGCGAATGGTTGTATCATTTCAATAGGGCTACATTTTTTGAATAATAATTGTGGAAGGCTCTTGCAACCTTCGAACGTCTAATGAAATTCTTAGCTTTTACTATAAGTGGATTAAAGACGATTTTGCCGGGTTGTGATCAATGGATCTTACTATGGATTAATTGACAGGTCATGGTTATAATAGGAACTCAATGAGCGTTGTAGAAAAACTCTCAATAGAAAAACCAAGCAGAAGAAATTTTCTGTGAATTTTCCATTTTGGTTTCTGCTGGTTTTTCCTCTCGCTTGTTCTATTTCCTCAAACAAATTTGAACTTAATAATGTTACAAGACAATAGTTAGACCCTCTATCCAGAAAAAAACGACTTAGAAATGAACCTGTTTAATTTATAGAATCCTCTGAAAAAACCTCCCGAAAGGGACTGGCAATAAAAAAAGAGTCGCGCGTTATATACTCATTCCTCGCTATTCTCATTTAGAAACAATACAACTACACGAAAAAATTAATGAATTTTTTAAGATTTTTTAAGTGCTACTACGACACCTTTGTTGGACGTCATTAAAATGAAGTAGCAGCTCTTCTACTCATTCCAAATCCCCGCGACGCCTCCCGGGCTGAGCTTGAACCGGTGAAATTTAATTTATCACACATAAAAAGTTCCTCTAGATTACATGAATAATTCTCCTGAAAATTTTTATTACGATCTACTCAACTACGAGCCCGGCGCATTATAACTCGGGGCCTTTGGGTATCCGAACTAAAACAAGGGCACCTGAATTAGTTCAACATCGTTAACGTCAGCTCTTTAAACATGGGCACCTGGGTGAAATAGTTCAAAGCACTTTACAAAGTCATTTCAGTCAAATTCAGCCTGAAAACTGTACTTACCCTGAAACTAATTGCTCCATTGCAGTTTACATCGAAGGCCTTGAACACGTAGTGAGCATATAGACTAGAATCTGCAACAATAACATTTAAATGCGTGTTAATTTACAATAGAATTGCGAAGTTGGTGCAAATTGTGTTTACATTTAATGACGTCATTCGCCATTTCATTGTTTTGTGTTGTTGTGTTTATGGACATGGAAAATACTAAGCGTGCTTGTCTAGATCATTGTTTTGAGGAACTATACAACATTCAATTGACAAAAAAAACATCCCCTAGACTAAAATATCGATTAAATTTATCTTTAGATGATTTTGTTAAGACCTCCAATGCCATAACTATTTTTTTGTCTTATCTTCTTAACATTTTATGAATCAAAAATCACAAATATAATTTACCATCTGCTGTATACAATATCTCCGAAAATTTTACTTCAATGACTTGACAGTTTAAGGAATTTTATGTAAAATGTATAGTGTGAAATTTGTCTTCTAGTATTTGGGACCGAAATAGCGGAACCAAAAGAAATAGAACAAGCACCCATTGGACTTATACTGAAATACTTTCGGGAGATGGGACCGATGAGATAATAATTATCCAAAGGGGTACAATAAGCGCAAGCTTCATTACAAGGGCAGACTCCGAAATATTCAATCTGGTGTACCGCAAGGGCCTATGTTTGAGACAATTTTATTCATCAGTACATACATCAGCGATATATTTAAGCTCAACAAGCAAGTTCAACATTTATAGATGATTCTGCTATTCTGGAACTATTCGATGTCCTAACCCACATAATTGTTGAGATATGACTTCTCTTAAGACGCTGCTGGTAATGGTAATGGTCGACAAAGGAGCTTTTGAGCTTAGTTCTCATGAATTAGATGAAATAGCTGAAAGAGTTTCGTTTCCAATCAAAAACAAACCCAAGTTCTCAATAAATTATCAATATTTTATTCGATGTATTGCTGATCCAGTTCTCTATTCAGAACTGAAAACTGCTCTGCCCTAATTCTTGTAATAGTTGAGATATGACATCACAGACGATACTATCACTAAAAACTGAAAAACGTCTATCTTGTAACAATGAAGTTTTAGGGAGCAGTTCTAGAAACTGAAGTGACGTATCTTAAAATGGTTTGGGTTGATCAATGGACGATTTAATTCTACACTGAATACTAGAAGCCAAATTGTCCCAACCACCACTAATTATTGAGATATGACATCATAAGCGTAACTGTTTTTTCAAAAATTGTCTATCTTACAAAAGATATGTTTTTGGACGTGGCTCTAAGAACTGCAGATATCTTAAAACTTAAAATGGTTGAAAATAATTAATAGGCGATTAAATTCTATAATAAACACTGGAAACCAATTTGCCCTAACCACCTTCATTGCAAAGATATGATATGATTTATATCATTTATATAAAAATTGAAATTTTGTAACAGAACAGTTTTAGAGCACCCTTTTTATGAGATAACTCAAGTAAGAGTTATCTTGAAATGGTATACATTGTAAAATAAACGATTAAATTCTATAATTGAGACTAAAATCCGAGTTGTCGTAACTAGAGTAGGTAGTTGAGATATGATATCACAAACGTAACTGTTTCTAAAAACCAAATTTTTTTTATCTTGCACAGGGCCGGATTTAGAGTAGTGGCGGCTCTAAGCTAAAATATAAATGCGGCCTATTGAATGTTTTTATTTTTATTATTATAAAAAAAAAACTACAAACTACAAAGCTAATTTCCTATAGTAGCTGAAAGGAAGGGGTGTGTAGCGCCGCAGGAAATTTTTTTTGGATTTTCAAGGTCACGAAATTTCCCAGTAGTTGGAGGTTTACTCGGATATTAAGTAACAAAAATATTATGGCATACGACTACCAATTTTGCGGCCTAAATAATTTTGCGGCCTAAAGCTTTAGCTTATTTAGCTTGTACGTAAATCCAGCACTGATCTTGCAACAAATAAGTTTTGGGCCGTTGTTCTTAGAACTGCAGTGAGATATCTCAAAACGATTAGGCTTAATAAATAGGCGAATAAATTCTACAATAAACACTTGAAACCAATTTGTCCTAACCACCTTAATTGTGAGATATGATCTTATTTACGGCACTGTTCGTAATAACCGAAATTTAAAAAATCTTGTATCAGAAGAGTTCTAGGAAGGTTAAGTTAAGTGAGGTATCTTAAAATGATTTAGATTGATCAATAGAAGACTAAATTCTACATTGATTGTATACTAGAAACCAAATTGTCCTAACCACCGTAATTATTGAGATATGACATCACAAACGTAACTGTTACTGAAAACCAAAAGTTGTCTATCTTACAAAAGATAACTTTGGGCGTGGTTCGAAGAACTGCAGTGACATATCTTAAAATGGTTGAAAATAATTAATGGGCGATTAAATTCTATAATAAACACTGGAAACCAATTTGTCCTAACCACCTTAATTGTAGAGATACGATATGATTTACACAGTTCACAAAAATCGAAAATAAATTTTGTAACAGAAGAGTTTTAGGGCACCCTTTTTGGAACTCAAGTGAGTTATCTTGATATGGCATACCTTGTAGAATAGGCGATTAGATTCTGTAATTGATACTTAAAACTGAATTGTCCTAACGAGAGTAATTATTGAGATATTATATCACAAACATAACTGTTACCAAAAACCAAAAATTGTCTTTCTAACCATAGATTAGTTTTGGGGCGTCATTCCAAGAGCTGCAGTGACATATCTTAAAGTGATTAAGATTAATAAAGAGGCGATTAAATTCTACAATGAACTCTGGAAATCAATTTGCCCTAACCACCTGATTTGTAGAGATATGACATAATTTACGACACTGTTCACAAAAAACGAAATTAGTAAATCTTCTAATAAAGAATTTTAGGGTATCGTTCTTGTAACTTAAGTGAACTATCTTAAAATGGTCAAAATTGATAAAAAGATGATTAAATTCTTCAATTACCTTAACCACCGTAATTGTTGAGATATGACACCTCAAACGATACTCTTACTAAAAACCGAAAATTGTCTCTCTTGCAACAGATGATCTTCAAGGCATCGACATCGGACTAAGAACTTAAGTGAAGTATCTTAAACTGGTCAAGATTAATAAATACCCGATTAAATTCTCCAATAAACACACCCCAAAACAATTTGTCCCAACCATCTTAATTGTACAGATATGACACAATTTAACACATTGTTCACAAAAATCGAAATTTGTTAATCTTGCAACAGAATGGTTTAAGGGCATCGTTCTTGGAACTTGAGAGATATAAATTAAATTGTATTTTGATAGGACAGTGAAGTTTCGATGTTGCTGTATTTACGTGGTGTTTTTATATTTGAGCAGGTACTAAAGTATGGAAATATTTGTAGATTTGTGTATTGTTGGTCGCGTAATAGGTACCACTTACCTATTACGTGATTCAAATAAACGTAACACTACTGTTTATACACTACTGTTCATACTGTAGTGCCTTGTCGGTTTAAAAAATATGAAGTAGGAATTTCTTTTTAACTGTAAAGTATGGGCAGTTTATTTTCTGACAGGTTGGTAGCGTAATAGCGAGTTCATCTACCATTTATTGATTTATGAATAAACAAAAATAAATCCTAGTGGCTCCTTGTATATACGTATGTATAAGAACCGATTTTATGCAATATTTGTTTGACTTGCTGAAGTTCGATTTCGTTAAGTTGAAAGGTTAATTTTTCAGAAGAAGCGATAAGTTTGACGTTAATAAGATAAACAGCCGCGTTAAACGTTTTATAATAATTTACACTTCAGCCGGTTCCATTTTTCTAACACAAACATCGATCCATTTTAAAAACAGATGTATGAGACGAAAATAAACAATCGTGAAATTTTTTTCCACAATTCAGAATAAAAAGCAAACAAGAAGTATTTATACTTGAAATTTATAGCACCTGCTGCGTTAAATTTGTATGAAATATGACTGGAATATAACATGCTGGAAGTTTATAAAAGACTCATTAAGTTTATGAAGAATCTGAATTTTCCCAGAATAAATAAACGTCCGAAAGTCCAGGATTAAGAGAGTAAAAAAAATAAGCTCCCGTTATTGATGTTTCATAAAATTTATAAATGCGAGAAAATTTGCATATAAACATGTTTTTAATCGGTGCAGAATTATGAATTAATTACCATAGCGCGGAAATTCTAGAGGGAGGTAAAACACATGGCGAGAATGAAGGAGTACGAGAAATCCTTTTAATTACTTGAATAATTACCATTCAACTTGAACTTTACTTACTTCCGTGGGGAAAGAACTTGGAATATATATCTTTAAAGCTATCTTCGTGGACTACTCCCTCGGGACATTCCTGAAACAAAATTTACGTGTTAAATACTAGCAAAGTTTTAGACAATTACAATATTTAGAGCTATTCACATGATAATAATAAATTATATTGATAAATGAGACAGATCAGAGAAACAAATATATAATTTATAGGGTCTTATTATTACATTTACATTTATTTAAAACAGCAACTTTTTATCTCCAAGAGTTAAAATTCACCGTTTAATATGCATGAAATGCCATGAAAATTATGCAACTGAAATCAGGAGGTCTTAAGTCTTGGCGTTATCACCCCGTTTAGTCAACGTGATCCTTCATCCAGAAATACGTTGCCAGTAACCTCATGACTCAAGGCGCAAGATTTGAGTTAATGTTCTCTTTATCAACTTCTGGTCAATAAACAGCACCACAAATAATGATCGCTTCCTGGAAAGTTGCGGAGAAGTGGGTGGGCCACGGTATACGAAACGGAAGATTATGGCCGCGTCTCTGGATTTTAGGATCTTTTTATTTTTGGAGTGGATAGAGACCCGGCAGAGGTACGTTTTAAAATTATATTCATAATGTACAGGCTGTCCCAAAAGCATAAAACATATCAAAGTTATGTTTTTTTAAATGGAATGCTCCTATGTTATTGCATTTTTAGATTGTCTGAAAAGAGAAAATAAGATTGGCTTTTACAGTTGGTGCTTAAATTCAGAAGTTTTTGAGTTATAAACAAGTGAAAATCGTCATTTTTCAAGTTCATGGCCCTGTACAACGAAAACGGCTGAAGATAGAGAAAAACGGCTTACATGTCCCTATTTTAACTTTTCATGTACTATCCTATGATGTAGATGAAATGTTTATACAGGGTGATAAAAAATTTGCAAAATTCTGATATTTCCCCACGCGTCGCCAAATAAAAAAATCAAAGAAAGCACAAATGTTTCTATACCATAGGATAGTACATAAAAAGTTAAAATAGGGACATGTAAGCCGTTTTTCTCTATCTTCAGCCGTTTTCGTTGTACAGGGCCTTGAACTTGAAAAATGACGATTTTCACTTGTTTATAACTCAAAAACTTCTGAATTTAAGCACCAACTGTAAAAGCCAATCTTATTTTATCTTTTCAGCCAATCTAAAAATGCAATAACATAGGAGCATTCCATTTAAAAAAACATAGCTTCGATATGTTTTATGCTTTTGGGACACCCTGTACATTATGAATATAATTTTAAAACGTACCTCTGCCGGGTCTCTATCCACTCCAAAAATAAAAGGATCCTAAAATCCAGATACATGGCCATAATCTTCCGTTTCGTATACCGTGGCCCACCCTGTATATTTTTGTGCTAAATTATGTTTTTAGATGCAAAAAAATTGTCAAAAATCCTTTTTAAAATTGTTTTGTTTCGTGCTTGTAACATGAGAGAGCACATTTTTTGGTAAACTGTGTAAATAAAATACTGTGTGACCATTTAGTTCTTAAACCACCCTGTCAAATCCTAATTTATGGTGCAGTTTTTACCGAATTTTTTTACAATGGTAGATAGAGCTTGACGAATTGGATTTACCATCATCTCTTAAGACGGTACTATACTAAATTTTATCGCAACTTGTCAAGTATTAACGATTTTGTAGTCCAATTAAAATTTCTAAATTGATACGTATTGCAGCCATTTTCTAGAAAAAAATCGCTTTTCTTAGAAGAAATCTGGGCACGCCACTGAGTTGAAACTCTGCCCAAGGCGGTACAATACTAAATTTTATCATCCCCTATTAAGTATTAAAGATTTTACAGCTAAATAACAATTATTTTGAACAAGAGTTCTTATTAACTTTTTCATCCACCTCATTATTTTGCGGCTACATAATCAAAACTGTCTCACATCATCATAAGCTACTAAAAAATGACGAAAATACGGTAAAAAATACGAAAATAAATCGATAGAATTATGACATATACAGGGTGAGTCGGTTTTTTGTAGCAGGACTTCACCAGTTTCTAAAAGACCTGTTTTAATGGATAAAAGTTCCCATATGCCCGGAAAACGTGATAAATTTTTTTTTTCAGTTCTTGCCGCATAACTTGGGCATTTTTCAATGTTTTAATTTTATACCCAGAGATTATTTACCTATTATAATTTAAAACAGACAAAACAAAGAAAATCACGGGTGAAAAAATTCATCAGTGGCATAGATACATTTACATAGATAGATACATAGATATTTTCAATAAAAAAAAAAAGATACAGATAATGATCCCTTTTCCGCTCAACAACTTTTACGCCCATGAACTTACAAAACCTTACTTATCAGTATTGGATTCCTCAGAGGTTTCTCACAAAAAAGGTCCTGCTACAAAAAGCTAACTCACTCGGTATATTTTTTTTTTATCTTGAGAACAATGAGGAAGAGTGTCAGCTTTCATGAATAAGATTGAAGCAAATTACCGTCCTGACTTTACAAGAGTGAAATCTCATCTGCTCAAGAAATTTGAAAATGGATATACAATGTACGTGTCCCAGACTCGCGTCTCTATACAGGGATCCTCGGCTCCTATTACACTTACAGAAAAGGTTAAATGGAGATAGTTTTAGGGAAAACTTTGTGCATTCGATAACCGGTTTCAGATTTACGATCGGTCAAATGGTTTTGGAAATATCGGCCAAAAACCGAAAATGGCGGATTTTGTTTTTCGCAAGTAAGTCCGAAACGGTTAATTTGACAGCTGTCAAAATGTGACATTATCCGGACACTTTTTTAAGACAAATAAGATAGCGTGTATGACAGGTCTCAATCGTCTTTTGTTATTCTGCAACCCGCCCCAACTTTCGTTTTTCTTATGACCGCCATATTGGATTTTTCCCTTTTTGAACGTATAATTTATTTTTGTGATTACTATGATGTATAACACTACGAGTTATAATTTTTTTTTCAATCCAATATGGCGTCCATAAGAAGAAAAGATAGCTATCGATTTTTCTCTATCTTAATTGTTACGACACTTTTCAACAAGGAATACAAAAACAATTTTCGAGTCTCTAGCATTTTAAGACGGCGAAAAATCGTTAGTTCTTACCTTTTCATCTTATGGACGCCATATTGGATAAAAAAAATTATAACTGGTAGTGTAGTAATCAGAAAAATAAATTGAGTTCAAAAAGGGAAAAATCCAACATGACGGTCATAAGAAAAACGAAAGTTGAGGCGGTTTGCGGAATAACAAAAGACGATTGACACCTGTCATACACGCTATCTTATGCGTCTTAAAAAAGTGTCCGGAAATGTCACATTTTGACAGCTGTCAAATTAACCGTTTCGGACTTTCTTGCGAAAAACAAAATCCGCCATTTTCGGTTTTTGGCCGATATTTCCAAAACCAATTGACCGATCGTAAATCTGAAACCGGTTATCGAATGCACAAAGCTTCGCCTAAAACTTTCCCCATTTAACCTTTGTTGTAAGTGTAATAGGCGCTGGGATCCCTGTATAGAGACGCGAATCTGGGACACATTGTAGGTAGAGACATTTTCTACTGCTGACAGGGAAACTATCGTTTGCTTCAAAAATACAGATTATAAAATCATTATTGATGTCAGGAATCAGCCATATGCAATCCGAGGTGGTCCAAATTATCTCGACCGTAAGTCTACAAAAATTATTTGATGTCATTATTACGATGGATTCGTTTATTCGTAGAGAACAAATAGATGATTCACATACATATCTTTATCTCGGTAAATAATTAGAGTTCTTTTCGAATATTGATTATTTATGAACCAGAATGGAAAGGCAGACTGGAGTGGAATAAATTGCGAAATGAAGGAGTGATGGCGAGTCGAGGAAGCATTGTTTAAATATAAATTATCTTAAATTTATGCCCTGTCATATCATATGTCAACTTAAGCTCTAATTTTAGAAATGAAACAACTCACACATTAATAAAATCATTGAATTATAAATACCTACATATACTTAGGTACATGTAAATGTCTGGATAAAATCCCTTATTAACGTAAAACGCGAACTTATCGTATTTCGACTATCCTTAGTTTAAAATAAAATGTGGGGCAATAATACAAAATAATACCAGGAACTTTGGAACAAAATTTTAAACGGATTTAAAATATAAATGAACTATGTAGAAAGTTTTAATCTGAATTCAGGACTTTCAGGATAAGTCCCTAATCCAAATGGCCCACATTTCATTTCCAGGGTTCCACAATATTTTACGGTTTCACGCACAATTGCACAAAGAGCGATTTACAATAGTGGAAGTCGAACTAAACGAATTAATTACTTTGTCATTGTCAGAGATCTTTACAGCACCAGCACCAGAACTAATTTATTGCTGATGGATTTTGTCTGTTTTTCCTGAAAATACATTAAATAAAAGCAGCCGATCGTAAATTTTCTGGTTTACAAGGTTGTTTTTCAGCCTGAAAATCAAATTAATGTATATAAAAGCTGTACTTGCATAATCCATGTCGTAATTCAAAATTGATCAACCTCCAAAGTGTAAATATAGAGGCGTAAATGTGTCGTAAAATTAACAGACCTTGTTAATATTTCCTGCTTTCAAATACGCTTAATAATAATTAGTGAGTATTTCAACAAATCAGACTAATTTGACTTGACCCTTGAACTTGAATGAAACTTTACGGAGACTACTTCAAATAAATTTATTTTATATACATCGGAAATTGTGAAAACTGCAATGAAGAGTCTGTTCGAGCTTATTGTCATTCGTTGATGTTTGATGATACGGATCTGATCAATCTTGATTGGCTTTCCTTCGCTTCCATCAGTTTACCTCGTTGTTATCGCGACCATTCCGTTTATTTTTCCGTAACCATTTCGCAGTTAGGGCGCACCACTAGAACAATCCAGTCAAGTTCCTCCAAGTTAAGGAGGATATATCCAAATATATTCAAAAGGTATAGATTCTCGGAAATGTCACTTTTGGGGGCGGAAACGTTTTTTTTTTTTGGTATGGATATAGAGGACGCCAAAACTCGACCAGTGCCAATATTTTGGAACATTTTTGAATCTGTTATGCACATAACTAATTATTTATTAAAGTCAAAGCGTTTTCACTAAATACGTGCTTTTCAGGGTAGCAGATTTAAGAATCCGATATCCGATTTTCAAAAAACCAAATGATGGCTCCAATATGGCAGACGTCTGTCGTAAATTCACCGCATTTTCATCACTCATCATTTGGAAATTTTCGGATTCTTCCTAATCAGCGACCCCGAAAACCCCATTATCAGTAAAATTCGAAAAAATTCAAAAATATTAGCTATGGACGACTTTTGGCGACCTCTTTATTTGGACGAATCATGCTTAAAAAATTGAAAAACATGCATATTACAGAGAAACTCAAAATCTACAACTTTTAATCAGTCCATTTTTCACCCCCGATTGACCGTTTTGTTGTCAAATCCAAAAACACAATTTCCACCCCCTAAATTGGAACAATAAGAAATTTCAAAGTGTATCCTCCTTAACAATTTTTGTAATAGTCCTTTTTCACGTATACAACCGATATACATAATTTCATCCATTAAATTCAAGATGGCGGCCACCCGTTACGGAATACGAGGGGGGAAACTAGGCTGGAGTGTTCTAGTGGCGCCCCTTACCTAAACCATTAAAATTTCGTTAAACTTCTAATTAACGCAACCTCAGTCCTGTTTTTTCGACTATTTGACTCGACTAATTTGTATGGAAAATAGCTTTGAGTAATCAAACATCACCGTCGCGGTTCACCTCTACAGTTTGCTTATAGTAGTATAATACTCGGACAAGGCAGGAAAAAATATATCCAGCTGATCCAGCGTGACCTCGTTGCTTATATTTCATGTTCTGGTCGGTGAAATTCATTTCTTAGGGGCGTTTTTCTCGTCATAATCACTTTTTGATCAACGACAAGCCACATGAAATATTTGAAACTCGTCATCTATCAGGTTTTTAAAATGCGAGTATTTAGGTATTATTATAACGTGTAACGAAATCCGAGGCTTTCGTTGATAATTATTATTTATTTCATTCTTAGAGGGGTTTATCTGGAATGATACAGTTTTTACGACAGTGATTAGCAGGTTATCTCCACCAGCACCGGCTATATAAAGAGCACCAGCTGAAGACTCCGTAGAGTGCATCGTGAGGAATTGACTTGCGAACAACTCTCTCTCCTAGGTGAATTGAGCCCGGAGATCAGCTGGGGCATGTAGTGACCGTAACCCGGCATCGGAAGCGCGACCAGAGTGAAGTGAGCTCTGGTCGGCGACCGATCAGAATAGGTAATCAACCGGAACTGCATTGAGGTTCCGGCGGATCCCTTCATTCCCTACCCGGCCTGTATTGAGGGCGGGATCCAGTAACAGCCGTCCCGAGGTCGTAGTGAGGCATCGGGAGCGGCTTTTTGTTTCAGAGAGCGCCTGCCAACGAAGGTAATCGCCCGGAGGGCCCCGAGACGCGTATCTTACATACGGTCGGGGACAGCGCAGATCGTGCGGCGGCGGTGGAATTACTGACGATGAACGGCAAGCAGCGAGGACACCAGCAGCAGCAGTACCGGAAAGGCCAATGGTAAACGAGGCCGCCTTCGACGCGGTTATCTGTAGCCAATCCGGTCACTATCCAGAACGAGGGCCACCCCCTTTCTCTCACTCAGAGGACGGAGCAACCCTAAGATCAGTTGTATGGATAATAGTACTAGATCGATTTATTGTAAATATACTTCTTTTGTAAATAAACCCTAACTATTTAATCGACTTGTCACGGGTACCAAGGGGCAAATATCCATTCCTGGGAACTCACCTCAACCCACAGAAAAATCCCGTTACAAACGGATTTACCTACGTTGAAAAGTTCGTCTCTAAAGTGATCTCAGACTCAATCAATCAATTATTGATTAATTATAGTTATAATATATATAAATTAACACTTATAGTTATTTTTACACACTACACCCTAATTGTTAATCTAATTATTTTTTGCACTTAGCTAAAAGTCTGCTTGTTCAATTCCAAGGTCAAGCAATGTTCAACTGGAACTTAAGTTCACCGCTACCAAACGGAAAACAGTGAATTTTGGTCTGAAGAAGGCAGTGAAATTAATCAGAACTGGAAAGGCGACGACCCCCTTTCTAGTTTTAATTATTCATTTCATTGCCTTATTTAAATAAAACTCCACCAAAAGTGACTAAAGCTAGAAAAAGTTTGAACTTGGATTGAGCAAGCGGCCCTAAGACACGGACACAACTTCACATTTATAAGATACATTTATCAACATTAGAGTTTATAATAGGTACCTACACGAGATGTATTACGCGTGATATTCGAAAGCTGTCTACTTTTACTTTTCCTCACTCGTGTGGTGCTTAGGAGTAGGTATATATCTGACTTTTCCTCTGTCGGGGGCTTTCGAGTAACAATCCGGAAGCTCAGGCAATTCAGCTCCTCGCTTTACATTCCACCGATTTCGAACGTCGCACAGCGACTTTCTGGTCTCAAGAATTGGAATTAAGTCTTAGTCCTTGAATACATAAGCTTAATTCCTACATTTGACTGATTCATCTAATGCCAACATAATTTCTATTTATCACCGCTAAATTATTGATCCATTTCGCGTCTACGCTTCTTGGTAGGTATTACTGTGACTTTTATAAATTGCTTTATAAATTCAATTATCTTGCTGAAAAATTATAAGCTCTTAAATTTTCCAGAAAATTCTATTTACGAGTTCAAAGTAAAAAACGAGCAACAGCGGGGCGTTCTTAAATCTTTTTAACTGTAACACGTGAAGTTCTACGTGAAACTCCAGAGATGAAAAATTCAGGTAGCTAATTATTATATTCCCAGAACGTCGTCTCAAGCCAGACGGCGGACTAGATACAGACAGACTATAAAGACCTGAAGATGAATTATTAAAACATAACCAATACCGTGGAAAAACCCAGCTCCAACACAAAATTCAAGAAATGTCTTGTGAATTTTAAAAGAACCGTAAATCTTCCGGCAGCTCAGAGAATTTTATGACGTTTGCATTACCTGTAATAGCGCCATCCTATTCTCCCTTCCATCTAGTTTTTGTAAAATGTAATTTCAGTTGCATTTATGACCCTAGAGTAACTGTGCATATGCGGAAATCCAATAAGACTTCTGATAACTTTGGATGAGGTACGAGGAGAAATTCTTGGTCAGAGGGAACATTATTCTCTTTCATCTTTGAGCTTTCTGTTATCGACAAGTGAAGCGTGATTGATATAGGTCCTTATTCGTACATTTAAAAGAATGTGGAAATAGAATAGACATTTTTACTTATATTTCTGTAGCTGCTGGACATAAATAAATGAAAGATCCTCCTGATAGTAGCCCAGAATAAATTATTTTTCTAAAGATGAAGTTTAACAGAGGCGTTTGAAGTTCTAGAAGAAATCTGAGTTAAGAAAAACAAAAAAAAAAATTCCCCTTCAAGAACGAAAAGCGTCTAACCCAGAATGTCTAACCATCTGCCTCAGAATGTGCGTCTATAAAAGACATTTGTTATTTCATATTGCAGTAATCAAGCGATTAATGAAAAGAAAGGTGGCTTCTAATATCGTCCACAACATAGGCGGCTTATAAAAGCAACTGACCCAGAATGGGCGGCTTCGGAAAAAGTCCGCCCCGGAATGGACGGTTTCGAATAGATTTTACCCAGGAAATAGAGGTTGTGGAAAAGCGTCAAACCCAGAATTAATGTCTGAAAATCATCGCCTAATAAAGGATAGGAAGCTTCTAAAAGCGTCTGGCGCAGAACGGGCGGCGTTGAAAAGCGTTAAACCCAAAATGGGCGGCATTGAAAAGCGTCTGACCAAGAATGGGAAGCTGCAGCTGCGAAAAAGTCTGCCCCTGAATGGACGATGTTTGAAAATATTTTATGGGGAATGAGCAGATGTGGAAAAGCGTATAACCCAGAATTTATGACTAAAAATAATCTGCCCTAGACTGGAAGTTGCGTCTATAAACTGGATTTGATATTTGTATTGCAGTAATAAAGCGATTAAACCAAATAAAGAGCGGCTTCTAAAAGCGTCCACAAAATGGGCGGCTTCTAAAAGCGTCTAACCCAGAATTGAGCGACTGTGAATAAAGCAGCAGCATCCCACCCCCAGAATAAGTTAAATAATTATCTGGTCCGGAATATTGTGCGTCCCTACAAACTGTATTCCGTCTTTTATACTGTTAGTGATACTGCAATTGATATAGATATAATGGGCGGCTTCTCAAAGCGTCTCACGCAGAATGAGAGGCGTCGAAAAGCGTCTTCTTTTTTCTTTAATGGCTTCACCACCCTTGTGCATATAGGCATTCATAGGCTTTTACCCTGGGAATAAGCGGCCATGAAAAAAACGTCTTCTAGAATTGCTTAACATAAATTCATATGTCCAGCAATGTAATAAAGTTTACAAACTGTATTTGATCTTTAAATAAACCTGCGATTGATCATCGAATGGGCGATTAAGAAAAGCGTCAAATCCAAAACCGAAAACTAAAAAACGTCTCTCTTCGAATACGTGACTAGAAACGGCTATAAATTCTGAAGGTCGACTAAAAACTACAATGGCTCGGAATGGGCGGCCTATAAAAGCGCCTTCTCTGGAATGGGCAGAATGGGCAGCTTCGAAAACATTTAAACATAATAAATACATGTCGACTAATAACAAACTACTACGTCATGGAATGGGAGGCTTATAACATACTCCGGAACGGGTGGCTTCGAAATATTTCACCTCATAATCATCAGCGCTTATCAAAAAGCATCTGATAAAGAATTGGTTACTGAAAATCATTTGACCAGAAATATTGTGCGTCTACAAGCCGCATTTTATTTTTAATGTTGCAGTAACACTGCTACTGCAGTAAGTAACCCTGCAAGTGTCAGATAGAATGGGCGGCTTCTATAAGCGTATGAAACAGAATGAGCGGCTTTTATCCTGGAATAAGCGGCCGTGAAAAAAGCGAAGCGACGCGGGGTTGAAAAGCTTTTACTCTGGGAAAACGCGGTCGTGAAAAAGCCGTCTCACTGAATTGCTTACAAAAAATTATATGTCCAGAAAATCTACAAACTGTATTTGATCTTTAATGAGTGAATCAAATTGAACCATAGAATTGGCGACTAAGAAAAGCATCAAAACCATAACAGAAAACTTTTTTAGAATATGTGACTAGAAATGGCTTTAAATTCTGAAGATCGAATAACAACTGCTATGTCATGGAATGGGCGGCTTATAAAAGCGTCTGCCCCGGAACGGGCGGCTGCGTCTGACCAAGAAATACCATTAAAAATCATCCGACTTGGAATATTTTACGTCTACAAACTGTTTTTCTCTTTTGTACTGTTAGATAAAATGGGCGGCTTCTAAAAGCGCCTGACACAGAATGAGCGGCTTTGGTCCTGGAATACGCGGCCGTGAAAAAAAAAACCGTAACAGTTCAAGTCCTTTTTGATGGTTACCTTCTAGCTAGGAGATCGGGTCACTTAAATAGGGATTTTGTTGTTTAAAAATAGAAGTTAAAATTTCTTTTCTTGTTGTCTTCGAAAAAGTAAATGATACCTAATAAGACTGAAATTTCTTACATTTTCAACAAGTAGGTATAATAGAGCAGGAGCTAATAAAAATTTTATAAAAATTGATAAAATCAACATGATACATTCAGCAATCCAGAAATAAACGTATTGATTTGAATACACCCACTTTCATCGACTTTGTAATAAACGTATAAAACCTTTATTACAGTTTACATGATATATAAATATAGACATTAACACCTGGGTAATATATCGATTAGAATTGACACACGTGTCCCAAAGAGCTATAACATTATTCTCACTGACACTTATATTACCCACATTAAGTTTACTATGTGTAAATAACATTACTATGTACTATATCTCCTGTTTACCTACTCACAGCTCAGAACACCTCTAAGGACATCCACAGTAAACAAATAAGGAGGAGATGAGCTACACGTTTAAGACAAAGGCACACAAACAAATGTCTCTGGTACAAAACATCCTGTTTTGTTACAGGGTGAAACTGACTTTTTGTGAAAACTATAATAATGCGCTTTTTATTTATTATTTATTTATTGATTTATTTATTTTTTCATTATATTTATTATACAGTAGGGACGATATTATACCTGATCTTAAAATTTTACATGAATGAGATAGAGCTTTTGAAACAAAAACTAAATCAAATGTCATGAATTTCACTACTTTTTGACCTAAAACTGATGTGTCAAACAGTCGCTGTCAACTTCAATTTTTAAAATGGAATAGGGTATCATGCGAGGACTCATTTTAACGATATTTTAGCAATCCGCATAAAAATTATGTTAGTTGTCAATGTTGACAGTCTTTGTGTCAGTGAGGAAGTTTATAATGCCCCTCCCCCTAATTTTTATTCTGAATGAGATTGAAATTGGCAAAATAACTTTTACTAGCATAATTTTTGTGAATGTCATAAGTGTGATGGGTAAGGAAATCTCACTTTCCCAGAATTAAATATTTTAGAGTTAATTCATTAACTGGCTTGTTAATAAAACAAGTATAGTGTTGGTAATATAACACTGACACAGATAAATAATATTTAATAACAAAACGGTAACCCTGACCAGGTACCGACCTTACAATAATGCTAACTAAGGGTAACGGTTTATCAGATGGCGATCCTGCGAGTTTATCATGTTGGCGACCGTTCCAGTTTATCCTATAGATTATCACATGTAAATAATTGAGGTCTCGCACGACCACCTCCCCATGCCCCTCATAATTTTGAAGTTGACAGCGAATGATCTTTCAAATTTTGATAGAATTGATAGAATTAGGAACTGTAGATATATCATATGCTGGCAAAATTGAAATGAATGTATTTTTGTGTAATTTGTAGTATGTAATTTTACATATTGTAACGAAGAAACACTGACGAATTATTCAGGATCTGGATTCATGTTTGTTTACATTGTCTCATAATTATTAATAGTCAGAGGTTCACGAAAAACCTCGCTTCCATGACAGGAATGTCATATTCTAATCCAGAAATCCAGATTATTTTCTCGCATGTTCTAAAGAGGGCCTATGGCTGTGTCTAAAGCTACGCTGTAACACCAGTGAAGCTTCTAGAACTTTTCGAGAACCACGACAGGCGTGTATATAAAAGCGTCATGGCAGTAGCTACAGTTAGTATGGGTTGGAAGTTTGTTGAGATTGAAGCACCACAGAGTAAAAAAGAATAAGAAGGTTGTTCAGTGATTGTGACCGTATAACACAGTATAAATGGATATTGGAAATAGTCTGTAGAAGTGAAGTGAAAGTAGAGCATAGTTGTGTTGAGTAGTGTGTGTAAAAAATAAGAACTCGTTATTTGGACTTTGGAGGTTATTGTTATTGTTGTTGTGACTGATTTAAATAAAGACTAATTATGAACAGTTGTCACAAAATATGATTAAGATTCTTCTGAAAATAAAGTTCTTGTAGAGTTTTTGAAAACCATCAGGAGCGTTGTAATTTAACTAAGAAGACGATCAAATTGTTCTAGTACGTTTTGGATGGCATTTCTCCTTCCAGTCATTTGGAACTTCGCAGCTCAGAAGTTTCTTCTTTGAGGTAGCACAGGCATTAGCACCAGCACCTCTTGTAGTTCAGTGACATGACATTCCAGGGGAATTATCAGTTTGATACAATAATTTACGTTGAATTCCTGGCGCAATAACGACACAAACAGGATAATGAAGAATTAAGTTGTTATCACTTTTGATGTATAGAAAAATGTTTTTATATGAAAAAAACAGAAATATGGCATCTATAATGCAACTGTGTCAAAAATCAAATTTTGATTTGAATAACATTCTTTCTTAAGATACCATCAAGCATTCGCTCCCACATTCGCATCCTGTCCCTGCATGAGTGATCGATGTGAACACATCCATACCGAAACAAAACTGTTATTTTACATCACAGTTTCGTTCGGGTGAGTTGTGTAGAATATCAAATGAGATCCCCGCAGTAGACGAATTTTCGCTATTGACCCAGATTTTTCATGATGCAGACGCCATCGGTTCCTCCTTTATCTTCTACCCTGTATACAGCGTATGCCGTCAAACATCGACCAAGTCCCAACAATGGCTTCAATGATTCTGCAATCCTTCCAAGGGCTTATACGCCTACGGCCCTACGGGCCCACTCGCAGATTTTCCAGTTACATGACGTGATGGTTTCCTTAATTTAGATTTTGTATAGATGAGCTGTCATGCTGCGCCGTGTATTCGTGAATCAATCATCCATGCGGAAAAAGGTTTTGTATATTTTATAGTATAGGTACATAACAAATTCTCTGCCGGGATGAATATTAATAAATAATTAATTAATAATCCTATACAATATGAGCAAATTTATGAGCAGATTTAGCCTCATGTTAAAAGGTTCTCTAATTATTTATTTACACTTGGCTTAACGCATGCACTATTTATCAATTTACATAAAGTAATAAACGCCTCACTTCCAGTTCAAGACTGAAGACTCTTCCTCCGGTAGTTCATATATATATGTAATCCAAGGCAATAGAAATATTCTAGACTCCTTCCTAAATTATTAATTTATTTATTTCCTAAGTAATTACGTAATCAGATATTTCCATCTCATTCTAATGCATATAAAATGTATATCTCGATCCCCTTTATTTATTTATTTTCGAGATATTAGAGGACCAGAACGCTTTGTGAATCTGTTCTTCTTCTTTACCTAAATTCTGGTCTCTTGAAATCTAGAATGTGGTCGTATAGAATTTTATAGCTGATCGAATTGGTTGGAATAAGGTGTCAGTTGATCTGTCTATTATTGTACTTTAGAAAAATTCGTCAAAGTACGAGATTTTAAATGTTCAGCTTTAAAATCCCATTTATTGAAGAAACATGTTAGTAGCCACAATTATCTATTTCGTCTATCTTCATCTTCCATAATTATTATGGTTAACGATGCATGTTTCAGGAACATTGACGTGCTGCTGTTACTAGATTTCTGAAGGGCTTTATGAATATATTTGGAATATTTACATTCCCAATTCCGCTTCAAACTTAAATTTAACAAGCTGTGCTTCCTAGTTAAACTATACTTAACAATATGCTGCATCAACAAGGTTGGAAACAATGCGGAAAAGTTTTGGGCTCCAGAGACTCCAGATGTCTGATTCGTCCTTACTTTGGATCGATTTGTCGAATATGGGCGACATCAAGATGGTGTTATATTGTCACGAGATAACAGTGGTAGCACTCCTGGATTTATTTGCTACTGGAGGTTAGAAACATCGAACATTTATTCTTCTTTTTTATTTATATTCTGGCCTATTGAATTCTAGAATGTGGCAAAATTAACAGGAAGAAGATAAAGGAAACAAGCAGTTTTTCTAGAGCCGATAGGAGCAATTCTCAACGTCGCAGCCGCTATAAAAGGAGACAGCCAGACTTCAACTAGTAGTTGGACTCTAGGAATTGGAAGGACCTACCCATCTCTGTCCCTCTCCTACCTATCTGGTAAGATAAGCCGATAGGAATATCTCCGCCCCTACGGACGTGATGAATCTGCAAGGCTCCGTACCCGTCCTTTCTCCTGCCGGGTGAGATGAGCCTCAGAAGAACCCGTTATTGCCCCAGCAGAAGAAAGCGTCCGCGAACGGCGGGAATGAGAAGAGGCAGTGGTGTTGGTGTTCCGACAGCATTTATCTCTGTTTCCGCCGAACGCTAGCTAAGAGCGCCCGACATCTCCAAGGCAGAGCAAGAAGGAATTTCGGAACGCTCAATTACGCGGAATGTGCCAATTACAGTGGTCGTATAGAAATTTTAAAGCTGATCGATACAATGAGACTGTCCGTCATATTCCAGATAAACTCCAGAATTAACTGCATGCATCAGGTTCTCGCATGCGCCTACATACTCTCTAGAACATGGTCAACAACTGGCGATATTCGGAAACGTAACTGTTCAGGAATCTCCGCCTAGAACGTCACTATCGTCACCATTTGGGATAAAATAATCGTATAAACGACGGGTCAAAAAAAAAGAGAGTAGTTCGGCAGCTATTAAAAGAAGATCAGTTGGAGTGTTAGAGACAGAAGGTATAAGTGTGGCGTGTATTTATTTATTTATTTATTCCGTAGAACAAAAAATTTGTTCTGGAACAGGTCATAATAATTATACATTAATACACATTAATACATCTACAGTCGTCACGATACCCCACACTACTTTTCTCTGCAAGCTAAAAGTTTTATACAGAGATGCACAGTGACCCCATACCAATATTTCATACGAAAACTTGCGATGGATAGTCGCAAAATACACCATTCTGGCTACGTTCCTGCTAACCAAGGTCACCATGATCCGCAGGGCGAAGATATAGGGAGACATACTTTTTGCCGTGTGATCAGTATGTAATTCGCAAGTCATTCTAGAGTCCAACCGTAGTCCAAGGAAGAGAACCTTCGGAGCAGACTCAGACTGTGTTAAATCCCTTAAAGAAAACCACGTTTTTACCGTTTTCTCAACGTTCAGTGTCAAACGATTGTACAAACCTAACCAGCACAATTTCGTCTATTTCACTCTCACCGGAAAACATAATATAAGGTTCGCCAGAATATCCACAAAAGTTCCACTTTTGACTGATAAGTCACTAGATCCTATAAACTCAAACGAGACACATCTCAACATAGAGTGCAGCCTATCACGACCACGCTGCGTAATAGGTCGAAAGTACGACACCCTACCAGGTTGCAGAGATCGCTGAGACAAACGGATATAGACCGCATCATGATGTGAAAACGAGCAAGGAACTACCCCTGATGTCCCATCAGACCTTAAAATTTCGTGAATCTATCTAGGCACGCCCTAGCTCTAGTACAAGAATTTATCCTCCTGTGATACAGTCCATGCGATGCCAACAAGTCAATAAATCGCAAAGTGTCTCTATCAGGGTTCAAAAATCCCAGGTTAAATCACAATAACACGGTGTCTGCAACCAACCACAAAGCGTCCCAGAAGGTCCTGGAAAGTGCTATACAACACAGTGTAACGGGATTTTCTGCTAGGTAGAGGTGATTTCCCAGGGATGGATGTCTGCCCCTTTGTACCCGCGACAAGTCAATTAAAAATTACAAATCTTTACTTACAAGTATTCTATTTACACATATCTATATTTGTCTTGCTAATACTGATAACCACTGTATCCTATGGGCTGGCTCTCGTCCTCCACAATCCGTCTAATTGGTTGCAGATAGCCGCGTCGGGGCGCGTACTAATGCTGATTGGTCGTTTACCTACGGCCACTCTTGAACGGTTCGCGGCCGGCTCTTCAGCGCCAGTCGTCCGCTCGCAGTCGCACAGTGCGTGTCGGTTGCTGTAGTCTCCGGAACACGCGCCGGAAAGAAATCTGGGAGGATATTCTCCGGCGGCAAGGCTACCTGAAACAAAGTCCGTTCCCGATGCCTCAATATGACCTCTTTACTGTTATACTATGACGGCTGTTACTGAATCCGGCCCTCAATACAGGCCGGATAGGGACTGAAGGGATCAGCAGGTACTTCAATGCAGCGCCGACTGATTCCCTATACTGAACCGGTTATCGGCCAGAGCTCACTCCACTCTGGTCGGTCTGCCGATACCGGGTTACAGTGAGGTTCGACTCATTTCATCGAGCTACTGTAGTAGCCGGCTACGTAAATGGATAGGGTGCACTCAATACATGACCCAGGTGATCTCCGAGCTCAATTCACAAGGAGAGAGAGTGGTTCTCGAGTCAGTACCTCGGATCCTCTGGTCAGCTCTTCATTTGGCTCTCTTTATATAGCCGGTGCTGGCGGAGATAACCTGCTAATCACTGTCGCAAAAACTGTATCACTCCTGATAAACCCCTCTAATAATGAAATAAATAATAATTACCAACGAAAGCCTTGGATTTCGTTACAACAGAAAAACAACCACTAGATAATGGTACATTGATATAACCAAAGTTTTGACTTCAGCAGGTCTAGTGATCTCAACCGCTGATATCTCACAGTGCATCTCCACCGATAAAGAACCAATGTCAGGCCTGGATCTGCAAAATTGAGTATAATTTTGAAGGTTATAAAAGTAAGATTAGAATTAAGGAAAGTAAAGAAGAAGCAGAAGAGTAGACTGGAACGTGAATGTGAAGTAAGAACAGTTCAGTTAGAGGAGTGACCTAAAGGTGTTCAGTGCCGAGTGAAGAAAAATTAGTATCTAATATAAATAAAAAAATTATAAAGACTGATTGTAAGTTACTGAATTTTGTATTAATAATATTATGGTTGATCTAAATTGAAATCTTTCGTTCTATAACCACCCGATCCATAGCATGAAAATATTTGCCATATAGACAATTCAATGTAGGATTTATTTCAGGTAATCAAATCCCTTAAACATCAGCCCGAATATCCCGAATGGGAAATAAGAAAAAGGTGTGCTTCGTCACTGATATGGGTTTTTTAAATTGGCGATTTTTATCGCCGCGATTTCGTTCGCTTTCCAATTAACTCCGCTTCAGTTCCCTCAAAAAACAACGGTGTGAAAGTTTCACAATTTTCAGATAAAGCACGTATACAACGTCGAGCATTTTCATTGTTCTATAATACGCTTCTCAGAGATTCTCTTTATAGGGTCATTATAAAAGAAATTCTTCTACGCCGTTCAGAGACTTGCATTAAACACCCTATAAATTTTAACACTGTCATGAAGAATTTTCCATTCAGTTACTCCAAGATTTAGGGGCTTTAATACCTATCTAAGATTGGTACGGGAGTGTCTTGCAAAATTAAATAAAAATTATGTTAACATTCCTTGAGATCGCTTCAAGTCTTCTGAGAGGCAGTAGAAACGAAATTAGTGTAAGTTAATAATAAGTATTCTTCAAGGCGCAAGGAAATTAGTAGCAAGTCCGTATTAATGCAGACTGAGATATTCATACCTACTTCATTAATGAACGCTTTCTTATTCGATTGTTTCCTTTGATATTTCAAGGATTAGACGAGGAAGCAAACATCCGAACGTGATCTCGCATTTAGCCATGGATTTGTTTCTTATTTAATGCGTTTCTCTCAAAGTTCTCTCTTCTAATATCCTTGGAGATATGATAGATTACATTTTCTAAAGACGCAATTCACTACTGTAGAAGGGAATACAACCGCCCTAAGATGTAACAGCACTAATGACTGTTTCGTGACATTCTCAGTAATATATTCCGGGCCGAAAACCAACACCCTGGATAAAACGAGGCTTCATAAATGTAGTGGATTTAATGTAGAAAATGAAAGTGACATTAAAATTTATGCGCCTCTATTTCGGTTACTTTAGCATCGCGTGCTTGGGAAATTTAACTTCGGGTGCATGAGTTATAACTCAAAAAGAGTAAATATTTACCAATTTTTCGCTTATTAAATGCAACATCGGTGCCGATTCTCACGTTGAAACGAATTTTAGACAGGTACAGACGCGTTGGGCGCCACCTGAAATGAACTATTGACGTTGGGCGTCACTTGAAACGAATTATTTAACCCTTGGAGGGGAAAAATAACCTTTGAGAGCATGAGGCAATTAAGAGACAAGGGTCGTGGGTTAAGTGGCTAATCTAAGAGAGTTCACAGTAACAGGCAGGTCAGCAGAACAACAGGTACTCTTTATTAAAAAAAATCACAGTTATTATTATCACAATGGAACTGTTGAGCGTGGTTAACAATTAATAAAACGACAAGAGCGTGGAATTCAGCAGAATGACTTGGTCTGATAAAAATGGATCAGCGAAGGCACTTATCTTCAGGAATTCTATGCCCTATATCTTCAGAAATTACGTCCCATCCTCAAGAGAATTAAGATCAAAATGTGATCAACAAATTTTACATGCTGGCAGCCATTGAGCGAAACTCGATCGGATTACGTGCTGTAATTAAAATAGCATATTGCATTAAGAGGAAATATGATCTGTATAGTCAAGCAAATATAAATGAACCATTTTAGGTCACTCATCAAGCCAAAAACGTGATGGATGATGTCTGCGGTATTTTACGAGAATTATTCACGACGCCATTACGGTGAATTAGCGACAGGTGTTCAGAAATAGGTCCACCTTCAAAGATTTCCCAAGGTGAAAAGAATTACACAGTTGCAAATGAAATCTCAGGTATCGGCGTACAAGATCAAAATTCGACAATCGAGGTCGACGAAACTCGAGGGCTGCTGCCAGGCGCGTCTGCACCGCCGTCGACTGACCGAACTAAAAGTCACCATCACTCACTTATGCGACGCGCGCAGCGCGGTTGTCTACGGGTCGCTGGCATTTAGCCAGTAAGTACAAAATGTACATTACAACGTCAAGGAATAATTATTGTTAAAGTGGAGACTATCTCAAAAGCTTCGTCCCTAATGATTCCATTGATACATGTTTTATGAAATTCTCTAGCTACAATTAAGTATAACGGAGTGTTCCTTTATAAAATAGGTATAGTTAACTACCATTTGATAAGAACATCTCAGTAATTTTGAAGCGCTTACATAACATTCAGATAAATAGTGGGAGCAAAAGTTTAATGATTAGTTTGAAATCAAACAACAGGGAAAACGAATGTTAATTATGTTAAAAATCGCGGTAGGAAGTTTGATGCCGCGGGGATTACTGGGTAGGTATCAGACGCTCAGCGAAAGTGCTATTAGGGGTGGCTCAGTGAGCTCACTTTGCGTTATAATTTCAAGCCACTAATTGGTCCTTGAAGAAGCGGTTGATTAACGGAGATCTCCGCGCTTTAGATTCGGCCGCGATGGAATAACTAGAGCGCCGAGAATTAGATGCACCTGTCATTTTCGACACTCAGAGACTTGGCGAGTCTATTTAATTGAAAAGCAATTACAGGTCTCACGTGACATTTAAAGGAAATCGTGATTCGGCGGCCTCTCAGTGTGCTTGAATTTAGTAAAGCTCTTTCCCGAAGTCTGATGACGAGGGAAACTGATCGTTTCTTCTTAGAAAACCATTGCTTCAATCATTTTAATAATTTGCGTTTCTTCCACTGACGTTCAGGTAAAATATTTTCTTTTGGAGATTTTGGAGATCTTCAATCTAGAAGGGGGTGGGGGTGGAACGACCCATGGTGAAAAAAAACAGGTTTGAGCCCGAAGCTCTTAGTTTTGTGGCTGCGTGACGGAAGTTATAAAGTGGTGAAGTTCAGTTATACAGATTATAATAACGAGGAATCATCACAATGTCGCTTCCTGATGGAGAACTCGCATGGATGATCCTGAGGGCCCAAAATTTTGATCACAGAAATATCATTTTTAATAATAATATGATGTAGACGATAAAAAAATGCCGCCCTTTGGTTGCTCAGCCAATGATGTCAGTCAATCCCCACTTAAGGGGTTAAAGCATATGATTATGAGTTAAATCGACTGTTTTATCGTTGCCAGATAAATTGTAAAGTTCTGCTACCACCTTTAAAAACTAATCGCTCCAGCAATAGTTGGGAGGTAAATAAAGCCTCCCCCCTACACCTCTGAGTTCATGAAATAAATAGAGATCCGGCAGATGTCTCCTGAGGAGAACTGATCTCGTCATTTTGTAACGTGAAAACAAAGTTGGTGTCCGACGATTAGGACGAGTAATAGAAGTATATCGCCAAATAATACGTCACCGGAATTTGAAACGTGACATTTTGCGCTCGAGCATTCCCTTGTTTAGTTTTGTGGGCCAGTTTTTAGGTGTGACACTCCTAAATGGAATAATTATTCAATCATTGTGATTGTGTGTAAATTTTGAGGTAAGAAACACCCTGCTAAGAGGTTGTACAAACAAAACACTTTACTAGAAGAACAGGAGTTTGCCTCCCTAGTTAGTAGGTACATCATACCGGCTCGCCGGTTGAGATAGTTTCTGGAATTTATGTTTTCTAGTGGTGATGATTGCTTGATTATGCGATCACGTTAAATTAAATAAATATGATGACGTCACAGATGATAAATCGCAGGGCTATGTCTCGAGATAGGAAGGAGATATCGAAGTGCCGTTTTCACTATTATCATCAATAAGCTCAGAAGAATTGATTAAAAGAAAATTGTTTTTTCCTACGACCACTATAATACAAAACACTACTTTGCGCATGGTTTTTTGTGCGCAAACTAGCAGATTTCTCACGTATCCAAAACTGTGCGACAAAGTGACATAACGCATAGCCAAAAATCGTTTCCGTACAGTTTTAATGTAAACAATAGTGATGGGCGGTAACTGAGAACTCAACTGTTACTTATTGTTAATGGAATAACTATTCATTTAAAGCTTCAAGGTAATAAAATAAACACAAATGGGATAACATAGAATCCGACAAGACTATAAAATATACTCATTATTCTCTTGTGGCAGTGATTATTAAAATTTACGAGTTGATCGCTAATAACAGCAATAGTAGCGTTCAAATCAAATTCACGAACGTGATCGTGAAAATAACTCGCACACCTCTACTAACTTCCATCGACGACGCACAGCGCCTGCGTTGCATATCAATGATATACTAACCTCTCTTAAATCATTGTCATTATCTACCACGTCTCCACGCTCACGTCACTTATTTTTAGTTTATACGGAGTCTAATAATAAATAATAATAATATTGTCTGTAGAATTCAATGATTTAACAGTATATAATAGTCATATTAAAAAGTCATTGGTAGAATTGAAAATAATACCTACCTAGGTAGGTAGTCTGAAAAAATAAACTTTAGTTAGGTACCTATCATTATAATGGATTGTAATTCCTCTGAATCTGAAGCAGAAAATACACCACCTGAAGTCAGAAAACAAGCAGGTTTGTGTTCTTTGAATTTGCTACCTGTAGTTTCGAGAGAAAAATACGAATCTGCTTATAAACATTTCGTAAATTGGAGAAAAGGTCATAAAAGCAGAGCATTGTCAGAAAAAATAATTTATGTGTTAAATTTGTTAAATAATTAATCTGTTAAATTGTGGTCGTAGGAAAAGTACTGTGTGTATCACGTGCGGAAAAAAAATTTCACACTCGTGAGAAATTTTCTCTTTTCCGCACTTGTTTCACAATATACTATTTGAGTTGCCAATGCCTTCAACAGGAGGTAAACATGATTTTAACATGATTTAATTAAAATTTGATAAACATGAGAAGATAGAATTTCATAACCATATAATTTAAAGTGATAATAATGAAAGTGTTGCCGCATCGGTACCTACGGTAATGATCTGCCAATCATGTTTATCCAAAAATATATCAAGAGATCAGGAAAGCTTTACATTTACAGTTTATTAGGAAAACAAACACTGTCAACATGAAACCCGCCTGTTTGTGCAACGCACGTGACAACTGCCAAATTAATGTAATTATTTTCAAATTACAATGCGACTTTCGGGTCCAAGCCATCCAGCTCGAAACGAGCCATTAGGAAGATTAAATCCCCATTTTTTCATTTTTTTACTCCGCAGTAATACGAGCGGTTTTTACAGTGGCATGTAAAGTATACAAAAATTCCTAAACATACGAAGGGTGTAATTAAAAAAATGTTCCATTTCTACCTCATTAAAAGCTACATACAGTGCGATAATAAACAAAAAGCGCATAAAGTAAGGAAAGGTTAATTTAATAAACGCGTTGTCTGTCTAATTAATGCGGCTGTAATTTTTACCTTTTTGACGTGTTTAATGCGGAGGGTGGGGTCTTTTGTGATTAAAAGTCCCACTTAAGCTTAATGAGAAAGAAAAACTTATAGTAAGCAGCTTTTTATCGAAAGATTATATTTATGCTAGGCATAATACTTACGTGGTATATATAAATTGTCTAGTTTAGAGACAGAAACTGAAGAGATTAACTCCAACTTTGCAGATTAAACTTATCTACTCGTGAGCTTAACTAGACAAGTAAAACTTCTATTATATGTCCTGCAGTATACAGGATAGACTGATTCATGAGTTTTAATCCTTATTGCTTTGCAAGGCACAACTTTAATTAATAAAAAAAGTTTTAGTACTAGCGGTTTCACTAGACCACTAGAAAAAGATAAGACTTATGACATGAGAATGAAAGACAACTTAAACTAAATACAAAGCTTAAACTAAGCTTTTTCTACTTGGTCACGTTGGTTTCAGTTTCTGTCCTCATCGTATACATGGGTAATACCTACAAGTATAATACATACCCGCAGGGTAGAATTTTTGAAGCGACAGGGTATGATGCCAGTAACCTACATAAGACGGAGAGAGTAAGTAGAATGTTTCGAAGTTTGAGCTGAGGGCAAATCGAGCAAGGTAAGGTTGCCAAGTGAGGTAGGGAATTATCTGAAATTTATTGGAAATTTACTAGGTTTGAGGAGAAATTTGGTTTGTTGTGTTAATTAATCCCTTTGTTTAATCAATGGTGTGTGGTAAATAGATACCAGGTAAGTAAAGTTATTCCTTTATCTTTAGCATTTTTATATTTTTTACTTTTGTGTCCATGTGCTTGATATGTTTGAATCTGAATATAAATCCTTTAACCAAGAACATAGATTGTAATAATGGATAGCTTCGGCCACTGTATCAAATTATAGTCAACATTCTGAATATCAGCAATGACGCACTTGCAACTTAGGTCACCCAAAGTGTAAAATATTGCCATATAAATTTTACCCGGTGTTAATGTGAATTCGAGAGTGGTAAACTTCAAACTGAACCCGAACCCGGTGACCACGCCAATGAATCGTATATAGGGACAGGAGTTTGCGGTCGAGGTGACCAGTTTATGTTTATTACCCTTCAGGATCTCATAGTCGTTTCATCGTTCCCGGTGGAAGGGTTATAAATTGGGGACAGTTCCACGTAACCGATTAAAATGCATGTCTTTCGCGTCTATTCAAAATTAAATCTAAATGCTGCGAACACACACTCCATCGTTTATTTTACGGTTCGCATGTTTCTGGGTTAATTAATTCCGGGTGCTCCGGTGTTTTGCTGCGTCCCCTACGCTTCCAGCTGCGGGGAGCAGGGAGAGTTTGGTAACCAAACACTAGGAGTACCTGAACCTGCTTTAGTATGCAGGTAGAAGGAATTCTTAATGAAATGTAATTGAAGCTTCGCTCTAAAGCTGAACGATCTGCCAGCAGCGGAAAATGTTTGATTTGTTATTTTTTTAAGGGAAATTCGTCTCTTATTTGAATATAAAATTGATTTATTCACCAACCAAATTATTTTAAAGCCCGGGTAATGGTTTTATTTGAAATTGCTTTAGTTCCTAACCAATATACAGGGTGTCCCGTATCGTTATGTTCAAATTTTTTTAGCATATAGTAGGCTTAATTTTGAGCCCAAAAAAACAAAAAGTGGCAGGTCTATCTTTATTCGTTACGAAGTTACAGGCCTAAGAAAATTATGACTAGTAAATAACAAAGATTCAACTTTGAAAACCACACAACCACATGTGTTGTGGTTTAGGCTAATAATTTATTGTTATATGGTAGCGACATGAGTAAATGTCACCGAAATAAACATTAGAGAGGTTCTCTTGCTCATACAAAATGGCATTTGGATTCAAATAAATGGGACACCAGCATATTCGGAATTGGCGTTTGTAACTAAATTCCAAAAAGCAATTATTATTGGATCGTATTCAGCATGCTGGTCAAGAGATCGGTCGCGAAAAAACTCAGAAATTAGAACTGTTACTTCTGCAATAGGCCTCCGAGCACAAGTTTGTATTCAGCAAGGAATAGGACATTTTTAACACATGACAAACTAAAGATTTGGTCAATAAAATAAGCTTTATGTGGTTTTCAAAGTTAAATCTGGTATTTACTAGACATTATTTTCTTAGGCCTCTAACTTCGTAACGAATGCAGATAGACCTACCACTTTTGGGTTTTTTAGGCTTAGGAATAAGCCTACTATACGCTCACAAGACTTGAACATAACGATACGGGACACCCTGTATACAAGGCAGGGCTATCACTACTGTCACAAAAAAATTCATCTTGAATTCGTTTTTATTTAAAACAGCGTTACGAAGTATTAGTACTGAGCTATTGTACATAGATACAGGCCCCTGTGTAGTAAAACGCTTCACATAAACAACTGGCTGCAGGGCCAGCGGAAGTCGCGCGTCCTTGTCTGTATACTTTATATACAGCTTGGAAAAGCCAAATGGAATAAATTCGATAATAAATCAATGAAGATGGTTGCGAAAAAACGCTCGGACACGTCGATTAGTATTTTTTGTTGCGATTTTTTTTCAATAAAAACTTTTTATACAGGGTGTGTCGTGTAAAAGTGCTCAACACCAACTTTCTTCTTTCAAATCAAACACCCTATATATTATTACATTTTCAGATTGCCTGAAAAAATGTAATAATAATGGTGTTTATAATTCAAATGTGTAACGAGTGATTTTTGAGTTATAAGCAAATGAAAATAGCGATTTTTAATTTTCAAAACAGTGTGTACACCGATAGGTAACGGCTCAAGATGTCGGAAAACGGCTTACATGTCCCTGTCCTAATTTTTCATGTAGTATCCTATTGTGTGGATGAAATTTTTATACAGGGTGATTAAAAATCTGGTAATTTTCATCACCCTATATAAAAATTTAAACTACCTAATAGGGCTCTAAATGAAAAGTTAAGATAGGGACATGTAAGCCGTTTTCCGATATCTTCAGCCGTTATCGGTGTACACATTGTTTTGAAAATTAAAAATTGCTATTTTCATTTGCTTATAACTCAAAAATCACTCGTTACAAAATACAAATTTGAATTATAAACACCATTATTATTAAATTTTTTCAGGCAATCTGAAAATGTAATAATATATACATAGGGTGTTTGATTTGAAAGAAGAAAGTTGGTATTGAATACTGTTACACGACACACCCTGTATAAAAAAATTTCATGGAAAAAAATGTGCAACCAAAAATACTAATCGACGTGTCCGAGCGTTTTTTCGCAACCATCTCCATTGATTTATTATGGAATTTATTCCATTTAGCTTTTCCACACTGTATAATGCCATGTCCCTTGTTGGGATGGGGATGGGGAAGCTATTTTGCCTTCCCGAAAGTCTAATTAAAGATGTTTCTGTTTTAAATATAACTCAGCTCCAGACATTATGAGATCTGGAGTACTAAATGCATAAATTTAGCTCAAACTATTTATTTATGTAATATTTGTTTACAAATGACGGTGGGCCAAGATCAAATACCACATTTCAACAGACAATATTATTTTAAATGTTTAGAAACATTATTCGTTTTAGTATCATCATCATAAATTATTATTTTATATAAATTACCCTTACTTATTAAATAATATAAATTTAAGCAGAATTTTTGGAATAGCGTAGGTTCTCTGTGATCTTTCCGAGCTATCCAAAGTTAGTGAATTGTGAAATTATTAGTCAACACAACCTCTTCTTCTTCTTCCTTTTTTAACAATAGTATGGTAAAGAAATGCATACATTTTTTTATAGGAAACAAAATTTAGCGAAATATGTTCCGAAGGACTACGGCAGAGCCAAGATAGTCACGGTAATTTTTTGACATAGTTACTAAGTTTTGAAAAGGAAATAAATGATAATTAAAATTACATATTTCACTTGATCAGAAGTCAATGAAATTGCACAATTTCGAAATACTGCATATTTAAATTTTAAGCAATATTAAGCGTCTTGAACGAAAAGCAAACAATTTAACTAGGTCATGAAACAACCACCGCGGCAAAAAAATTTAATGACGCTAGCTGAATTTTTTAATGTAACGCTGACTGCAGAACGATTGGTAAACTGGAACAACTCGCATGGTTGTCATTTCCCTGTCAGAATGCACTTTTACTTTTACTTTTGTTTACCTACGTCAAGTAACTGGACGACCGGTAAATAAGAGTCAAAGTGGCAACACTCCAGTGAAAATCACATTTCGAAACCCGAGAAAGAGTAACTGATTTGGAAAGAGGTTTAGAAACCAAAAAGTTAGTGGTGTTTCGGGGACCGAAGAGTGAGTGATTTCTGGCTTTACGGGGAGGTACCCAACAGAGCTGCAGTCAGGGCTACAACAGCGAGGACAATCCAAGGTCTACATCTAAGTAGTAAGTCGATGAGACTAACACTAGAACTTTACTGTTTTTCCGTTCGAAAGATTTTTATTAGTTTTTAAATTTTGATTTAAAGAAATTTTATTTTTGATTTTTTTTTTATTAACGTCACCTGTGAAACTAAAATTGAATTAATCAGATCAGGTACCGCCACAGCACTATTCCCATAAATAAAATGGTAGTTACAGTCAGATTGTACGTAAGATAGTTTTTTTTCCTAAAGTTTTTTTTTCTTTTTTTTTAAATTAATTTTTTTTTTAACTTCAGTTTTATCAGTTTCAGAGATATCAGTTTTTATAATCGAAATTTAGTATGATGAAATTAGAAACAACAGGCAAATAATTCAAAAAGCAAACCAAAATTTATGGAAACTCTGCAGGAAATGTATTGAAGTTGGTAAAGGACATTTTGAGAACCGTTTATAACGTTAATATTGATAACATTTAATTTACACTGACATTTTTCCCACAGAAACAAGTCAAAAAATAAATTTGAAGGAATTCAGACGAACATTAAGTAAAATATGTCTGCTCGAAAACGATAATTTACTGAGAAGTTTTACTTTGACATTTTTTTTTCGAGACGGTTTGGGTGTGCCGTTCAAATTGAGGAATGATTTCTATAGAGTTTTTTCTTATCTTTTCAAATTCGATGACAGTTTTTCAGTAGCACGGTCAGAAAATAAACTTTTTCAACAAAGACCATGGGGGTAAAAATTTTCAAGTCCGGTCCTGGATTTTTAATTAACTCAGAATGCGGTTTTGATGAGTTTCCGGAATGCACCATTCCTAGTAAATTTCTACAAAATATCTCCAGCCGTTTCAGAAATATCGCCTATCAAAGTTTTGTACCTGAGACATAAAACACCCTGTAACTTCTTAACCAATCACACAAAAAAATTTCTTTTGTGGTTTTCGACCCGCCTTGAAGTCCGCTTATCACCATTGGTCTATGTAAGGTCACTCATGAATCACCCTGTATACACGCCGGCCGTGATTCTTGACATTTCTGGATGTATCATTGAATTAAAATTATTAATAGAATGTATTCCTGTCATGTCAGCTAGAAGTGCCGCGAATTAACAACTAAATCAACTAAATTTCCCGGAGATATTTTGATCCTGAAATTATCCCCCAATTATTGCTTGATATGAGTTAAGGCAGGTCAGGTCGTGTGGTTTTGATCCGATTGCGGTCACAGGAACTCGTTATCAGGTTGTGGTAACAAGCGCCATTAACAGTTACCGGCGTTCCAGATTCATGTTCGAAGAAGTACGGCCCAATCACACCACCCGCCTAATAGCAGCGGTTTATGTCACATAATTACACTGGAATTCTCTCCGAATCACTTACGGATTATTTGCGTTCCAAACTCGTCAGAAAATCTGACAAGATAAAACAAGAACTCAAATTTCTATCAGGAATGGTGAGAGTTTGTGACGACAAGAGTCCGCGGTGCAATAATTCCCGGAATAAATTGGGTGAACGATTTTGAATTGACTCTCGAGTATTATTAGCACCATTCAAATAATGTATGAGAGAAAAGGTATAAAATTCACAAAATTTCAGTTTTGAATTCGTCACAATTTACAGCGCCTGGAAAAAATTTACGTTTCAAAAATTTGAAGAAATTTTGGGTGAGCAAAGTTGACGTATAATATTCAGTTGCCAAAAAATTATCATTTCACTTTAAAGATTTTAAGAGGGCGTACAAACAATTAAACGTAAACCGTGTCGATATAAATAGTGAACAGTTTTATAAATAAATAATTACTTATTGATGGTTATTAAGCTTCCTTCGTTGTATGTGTACTTTTCCTGAGATATGACTAATAGATTTTATTTATTTTCATCAAGTTATAATAAATAAAGATGGTTAAAATTTAGGAAGTAATAAAATTAGACAACTAGAGACTAAATAATAATAGTTAAGTGGGTCATAAACTTGAAACAAATCTGAGAAACAAATGTTTGAAATTTCGCATATGAATCCCATCTTTTATAATATTATTTTACGAGGATGAGTGTTGTAGTAAATAAAAATGTGTAGAAATAGTAATAGGTACGCTAATAAGCTTCTAAATTTAAATTGAAAATATTTATTTTTCAAGTTATGTCTGTCTAAAAGTTCAAATTTATCGAGAAAAGTGAGAACTGGTTCAGGAAATATCGCTTGAAGTTTTTCTGATTTGGAATAACTTGAAAAAGACCTTGAACTTAATAATTAAAATTAAAGAGTATAATGAAAATTGCAATTTACTGAATTAAGAAATATTGCGAAAATCTTCTTACCATATGACAATTCCGCCTCACCGATTGTTGCTTTTATTTGGGGCTAAAACTGTTACAAAGAAGATCGGTTCACTTATTTGTTCATTTTTAAGGTAACATCCGCAAACTTTTTGACCTGTAGCCCTGAATCGCGACTATTTTAACGATCCAGACCATTTTTCTTTCAGAACAGTTCGAGAAGTTCTTTCTTAGTTCAGTTTTGTCTTTTCTTTGTGGCTAGTCATATACTTTATAGACCAAACAGCTCCGAAGCAGACCGATATCTCACCCTTTAATCCTAAAATAAAATAAATTTTAAGATGCCTCTGAGAAGTTGATAAGTTGATAAAAGGGCAAGAAGAAATCGACTCTAAATCTAGAACACTTCCTTATTCGTCTCCGCGAAGAAAAATAGTAAAATCTTAAATTGCCCATGCAAATAGCTGGGATTGAAGGTGTTCGATATATTTGCAATGTAAACCGGTAGATTTCCTGTCCCGGGGATCTTTCAAATTCAGAGCGTCTTGCAAATGACTGAACGCTTTGTTATACATCCTACAAAATCTCACAATTTACCTCCCCGGGTAACGTTTCTTATAAAGCAGCTTTTCGATCTGAGATAACGCAATCAGGGCTGCTTCCAGCTCGTTTAGTGTAATCTGAAGCCTCATTCGTTATTTTGTCGCAGGATTTGGCGTGTAGGACAACGCCGAGATGTCTTTGCTAACGATTTTTATCGCAACAAGTGAAATTCTCCGAGCTGGGACGTTTTCCTGCTATTATTGTCTGAGAAAGGTCTCCAATATTAAAAGAAAAAAACCTTTTAAACATATTGAAACGTTCTTCCTCTTTATTATTTCAATAATTATTGTTTATAATCAGTTTATATTTAAATCAGTCACCATACCATTACTAACACAACTATGTCCTAATCTTTGATTTCACTTCACTTGTCACAATCACTTGCATCTGATCTGTGGAGTTGACTTTCAATCTGAACTGTCTACCAATCTAAACTAACTGTAGCTACTGCCATGCACTCTGTAAAGGACCACCCTTTACAGAGGTTCATTATGGTCAGTATGGTCAGCTACCCTGTATATTTATAAACCATATAGAGATGCAGAATTTTTCTATTTATTCAAACCGGCATTTTTCACAGCAATTTTTACAGAATAATAAGGAATATGTGCCGAACTTTACCATCAATAAGAGAAGTCATTGTTTTCATTGTCGACACGATAAGTATGACGTTAATAAAAGACGACATTTGACATTTCAGGATGCTGTAATAGAAATCCATTTTTCTTCTACTCCTGAAAGAAGCAAAACAAATATACGCGTCTCGGGAGAGAATGTTATTATTCCTTAAGTGTTCTGTAGCTCTCAGACTACACTTTGTCTCCCTCTGTCTACAAATTAAACCTCAGGACACATACATTTCCCTCGCCCTGATGTGCGATATTTTATTTTGATGGAAATTGTAATGGAACAAGGTGTCTGTTATAAAAGAGACACAGCACGTATTGAAGAATATCACAGCTACTAAGAGCGATTTTTGATGAAGGGTAAATCGTGGTAATTAGTCTGCGGATAATCTAACCTCAACTGTATCTGACGTTTCTGTTTCCAATGTCACGTGTTCGCAACATACAACATCTGCCTTAACGCGAAACGCTGCTGTAATTAATAAGGGCTGGTCAATATTGATGTTGACCACACGTACTTGGTCCATATTCGAAACGATCAATATTTCGGATAGTGGACGGTCAGTTATAATACCCACCTTGCTCCTGGTTACGTTTGGTCGTTTCGAATAATGGAAAAGAATAAAAAATAAATAATGCCCGACTTGTCCTCATAGCACTTATAATTGTGAGCTTTTGAACTCAACTTTACTGACAGCAGTAGAGTTCTATCATTTCATTTATCATAGTGTGAACTTTTAAAAACCATAAAAATTCTAGGAGTAATTAATAATGAGGCATGGTTCGAGAAGAATGCTCGAGATAACTCCATCTCTACATCAGTAGAGACCTTAGGAAATACGTTGCTTGTCAGTAAGGCTCTTGAGATCTAAGTAAAGCCCACGTACCTAAATGGAACTTCTGTGTCATGCGCATCAAAACTGTAATGTAGGTATCGTGGGAACTAAGATGTCTGCTGACAGAGACCCAACTGACTGACTTCTAACTTTGTACTTGAGGTTATCCCGCCCTGAAGTCTTTAAGAACATTTGAATTGATTTTGAAAACGTCCGGCTTGATCCTAACCCCTTTAAACTTTGAAACCAATTATTTTACATGGTGATCATGATCTTCTAGTCTTGGATTAACCCCATGGACCTTCTACGTTGTTTTGTAACGCCATTTGGTTCATTCGTAGCAAAACGCTACGAAAATACTTGAGTTAGCCAATTTTTGGGAGAAAGCGGTATTAAAACAACGATTTTAGGTGTCAAAAATTAACGTACCTGACCTGCATATTTAACGAGAGTGCCATATTTGAAAGGGAGAACAGCTAGGAAAGAATATGGCACACAAAGAAAACTCAGCTGCGTGCATTAAGAAACGACGACATTTAAATCAAGCATTTATAGTCATAGCATAATAGTCATAGCAACATAAACATA
Source organism: Malachius bipustulatus (assembly GCA_910589415.1). NCBI lineage: Eukaryota > Metazoa > Arthropoda > Insecta > Coleoptera > Melyridae > Malachius > Malachius bipustulatus. Next base: position 42,196,141 of record OU342633.1, read on the forward strand.
AACAAAAAGATGACATGAGAGGGGGAGTGAGATCTAATCGATTCTATACTTTCCACCTCGATAAATAAATAGCTACCAATAAACATCAAACCTTGATTAATCAGAGGTAATCGCTATTATACCAAATTAATCGCCGGATGATTAAATGTAACAGATGTAACCTATGTAACATATCGATTCCGAAGGACATCGAACGTCAAAATGAGATGTAGCCTATACATATACAAGATTTGATTTACCTAACGCTTCTATTCGTGAATTTCGAAACAAACAAAATCATATCGTCCTTTCATATTTTATCTAACCTTGAAAGATTCATTTTTCTACCCCCTCTGGTGTGAACTCACGGCAGTGACTAATTGGACGTTTTTAGCGTTGGAAGCTTGAAAAGTGATAAATGATATTTGAGCGCATAGGCTACGTTATATATAGTTTTTGACTCCATTGGTTCCTATTTTTCTATGCGCAGTTGGCATGTAAGTTGGTTGAGTCCTCTCAGTATCGAATTCAACCAGGAACCCGCTGTGAGCAGTTGGTGAAGTTTTTGAAACCTACTTTCCCGGAGGTTAAGTGTGACCAGTTGACAGCAAAGCATCCAGAGGTCGAAATCTCAGAGACGAAATCTGAGGCATCTGGTTGGTTACGTATTGAAGAGAGTTTATAAGAATGAGTCAATCTCAAATTTTGAAGGATCACTTTCCTCACAGTGAATTGATCCAACTTATATGATAACCTGGATACAGATGAGGCGTTTGCTTGGTTTTATGAGGTTTTTCTGTTTCATTTTCACCCATTTTGAAGAAGTCTCACCCCATGAACGTAGAAAACTATCGTTCAATTACTATACCGTCTGTGTTTTCCAAGATTCAAGGTATTGTTTCAGGGATAGACTGGGAAAGTTTATGGAGGGCGAAAATATTCTCATGGCCAACATGGTTTTATGAGCCAGTGATCAACTTTTACAGTTGGACTCTTTCTACGAAAATGTTGTTAGTGCGTTGGAGTCGGGAGAGTGTTCTGCTGTGATCTTTTGCGATCTCATTAGGTGAATTTGTTTTTAAAATTTGTAACGGGATTTTTCTGAGGGTAGAGGTGAGTTCCCAGGAATGGATATTTGCCCCTTTGTACCCGTGACAAGTCGATTAAAATTTATTACATTTATTAACAAACTATCGTATTCACATATATCGTAACTATATCAACATTGGTTAAACTACTTGTCCTGTATCCTTGATTCCGTCCAGACCGATGAGTGTTAGAGTGGGCCGGCTCTCGTTCCGCAAAGTGGTCTTACTGGCCACAGATAGCCGCGCCGGGGCGTAAACTGTTCCTATTGGCTACTTCCTTGTTATCGTCGTCGATACATTCACGGCCCGTCGGCCACCGCCAGTAACTTATTCGCAATCGAGCCGTCTGTGTCGATCTCAGCCGTCCCCGGTACACGCGCCGGGGAGCTTCTCAGGAAACGTCCTCCGTCGGCGGGCGCTTTCTGAAACAAAAACAGCTCCCGATGTCTCACTACAACCTCGGGGCGGCTATTAGGGAATGAAGGGGTCTGCCGGCACCTCCATGCAGCGCCGGCTGATTACGTATCCTGATCGGTCGCCTACCAGAGCTCACTGAACTCTGGTTGCGATTCCGATGTTGGATTACGGTTCGGTCAATTCAGTTCATCGACCTCCTGTATCCGGCGGGGCACTCACTACATGCCCCAGCTGATCTCCAGGCTCAGTTCACCTAGGAGAGAGAGTTGTTCGTAAGTCAATTCTTCACGATGCTCTGTCGAGTCTTCAGCTGGTGCTCTTTATATAGCCGGTGCTGGTGGAGATAACCTGCTAATCACTGTCGTAAAAACTGTATCATTCCAGATAAACCCCTCTAAGAATGAAATAAATAATAATTATCAACGAAAGCCTCGGATTTCGTTACAAATTTATCGGAGTATGGTGTGGATATGGATTACGCATTGTCTTGGAGAGTCTTTTCTAAAGCGGTGGGAGGCAGTTTGTGTTCATTCCTGATAGGGGGGAAATGCAAGGATGTAATTCAGACCTCGTTGACATTAATTTGGGGGTACCGCAGGGTTCCATTTTGGGCCCGTGCTCTTTTTACCGCGCATAAAATTAGTTCCAATTATTTGGGTAATGATCCGAAATTGTTAAGTTCAAGTAAAAAATGCATTCTAGGAAATCAATATTTATTTTCATTTTCATGTAAGTAAACATGACTCAAGAGATTTTACCGTCCTGATTTAAGGGGACACCTACAGCACCGCTGTGGTAGGTCCTTGTTCTACTGTAAGCAGGGAAGACGAAGGCAGTGAGGAGTTGAGTCAGAAAAAGGAATAGGACCTTCGATGCGAGGCATCTTATCCAGTATTTTAATAATAATTGTTCCATTTAACGCAAAGAACGGCAGTTCTTTTCACCGTTAAATAATTGTTTGTTCCAAGTTTTCTAGCATAAGTTTGATAATTGTTTCTTTCAGGAGTAAAGGGAGGGTTGGCCGCTCGTCCCAATTATTTGGGTATAAAAGTTGTAATGATCCGAAATTGTTAATTTCAAGTAAAAAAGGGATTCTAGGAAATCAATCTAAAAATCAAAAAATCAAACTAAGGTAAGACAATAACAATCTATTTGGGTTCTAGATCTTATTTACTACCTGATTCTAATGGTATTTTTACTGCTTTGATAATTTGCCTCGCCATTTTACGACGTGACATAGTTTTATTTTATTTTTATGGTGGTGTAGTAAATTCGCATTCAACATTTTTCACTATAATAATAATCGGGAGCCCTATATAAAATTCTAAAGCATTTTCACGTCGTATATAGTTTTTATGTGCCTGTATGTATTTCAGCGTAAAAAGCTCGCGTTTGTGTAGCTTTAAATTAGCAAGTTTTGAGTGTTTGTGTGTCTGCTCCAGTTAACAATCTTCTTACTGCCTAGTTCAAAGCTTTGTGGCGGATACCGAACAGAAAATTGTGTGTCTAGACTTTAGAACGACATTTTCTGTCATCATCCTGCGAGATAGATTAACTGACGCGAACTGTTTCACATCTATCTACATGCAACTTATTAGAAACGTCATTATTAAATTGCTCGTTCTCTCTGCAACAGCATTCCTTTGAAGCGAGGAGGCAGTTTTTCACCCCGCATGGAAACTTTGTATAAGCGAAAAGTGAATATTTAGTGTAGATGCAGTTTCGACTCGAGTCGAGTCGAGTCGAGAGGGAACGACTTTAGAAAAGCAGGAGGTAGAAAATTATTACGAAAGCTCTTCTGAATGTGGGACCGCAGAAACATTGTTATGCTGTTCTAAAGAAATGCTTGCAGGAGCTTGCTGGATTGGAAGCGGGAAGCCGATTCTTTGTGAAGCTGCATTTCTTTATCGCTCTTATCCTTTTTGAGAGATAACTTTTACACTCGGTTTGCTATTTTATTTGAGTTGTGTCAAGCAGCATTCAGGTACGGTATGAAAATTGATGTAAAGACAACCTTAGCTACTTTACGCTCGTATAAAATCATAAAAAAACCATTGAAATTTAATGCTACACCAGAGTAACTATACTTTATAAGCGTTATAACAGCCAAGACCTGTTATTATTTAATTTAGCAGTCTAAACATGGCAGCGGCCGTCAGTGATATTTTACGCCCGTTAGATGGCTTTTAAAGCAAATCCAGCTTAAATAATTTCTATAAGTAATAGCAGGTAATTACTTGGAATTGAATACATTTTTCAGATTGATTAAATAATAATAATAATAATATTTATTTCCTTATGGTAAATACATATATTATTGTATTTTTTAAGGAAAATGAACAAAAATAAATCGTAAAATTATTTATAAAGCTATAATTATTTAAAATTACAAATCCAAAGAATTGTTCAGATATTCATTTAAGCTGTAATAACATTTTTTTAATAAAATATTTTTAATTTCTTTTGAAAATTTTTTTAAATTATTTTTTTTGTAATTATTTGGCAAATGATTATAAATTTTGGCACATATGTATTCAGAAGATAATTCATAATGAGTGGTATTATATGTTTATTTAAAATAATTGTATTAGAATTTCTGGTATTAGAATTGAAAAAAGTAAACAAATTTTTATTTTTATGTACAAAACAGAGACATTCGTATTCAGACTGTCCGTTTTTCGCGTGCCACTATGGGGATCTCGCTTATCTTACGAGATACGAGGTTGGTTAAATTAGAGCAAAGTAGCGTATTTTTGTGCTGATTGATAATCTGAAAAGAAATTTGAGCTGTCACTATTAGTTGTCAAAATATTTCAAAAAAACTGAAATTTTCAATTATTGTTTTTATTTTTTTATTCAAAAACTAATCAAGCAAGCCATTTTTAACTGAAACATTATTAAGACACTTTTCAACAAGAAACCCAAAAATAATTTTACAATAGCTCTAGCACTTGAGATAGAAGAAAATCGATGGTCAGCTTTGTTTTTTCTTATGGGCGCCATATTGGATTTTTCCATTTTTAGATTACGTTAATTTTTCTCTTTTTTGCTGGTAAACATTTGGCCTGAGACATCGTTTTTTTTTTGCATTTTGTGCCCAAATTTTTGCACTTTTTTCAGTTTTTGGCCTAAATCTCAGAAAGGAAGCGTTTTCTCGACGATTTTATTTTATACAAAATTAAAGCAGACAAAATTTCCTACATTTGTCAATAAAAAAAAAAAAACGTTCCGCTAGTTGAGCGCTCAAAAAAACATATTCCAATTGCATCGGGTTTTGGACAGTTTTGCTACAATTTTGATTTTCTCACCCTTTATGTTTTTTCGCAAAAATTTGTCCCGGAACTGTGTTTTTTTGGACTTTTTTTTTAATTTTTGACTTTATTGAGTTTTTGGCATAAATCACAGAAAGACAGTGTTTTTTCGACAAGTTCGTTCTATAAAAAATCAAAGTACACAAAATTGCCTACATTAATCAGAAATAACGCTTTTTTTTGGTAGATTAGTAACCGTTACGCCGGCAGAGCGCGCCAATTGCGGGGGTTTTTGGGAATTTTTGCAACAGTTTTGATCTTCTCACCTTCTATGTTTTTTGGGTGTTAATAAGTTGTAATAAAACGAATGTCAAGTTGTGAGCAAAAATCTGACACGGAACTTTGTTTTCTTTTTTTTTTGTCAAAAATTTTGCTCTTTTTTGAGTTTTGGTCTAAATCTCAGGAAGACAGCGTTTTTTCGACAAATTCGTTCTATACAAAAGTAAAGTAGACAAAATTTCCTTCATTTATCATAAAATAACGGTTGTTTTTCGTAGAGTATTAACTGTTCCGCCGGTAGAGCGCGCCAAAAAACATATTCCCATTGCGTTGGATTTTGAAAAGTTTTGCTATAATTTTGATTTTCTATCTTTCAGGCCATTGAACACGAATTTTAAGTTTGCTGGTAAACATTTGTCCCAGAACTTTTCTTCAGCACTTTTTGCTCAAATTTTGGCACTTTTTTCAGTTTTTGGGATAAATCTCAAAAATAAAAAGGTTCTTCGACAAGTCCGTTCTATACAAAATTAAAGTAGACAAAATTTCATACATTTATCATGAAAAAACTTTTTTTTCGGAAGACTACTCACCGTTCCACCGATAGCGAGCGCGCAAAAAAACATATTCCCATTACGTGGGGTTTTGGAAAGTTCGGCTATTGTTTTGATTTTCTCACCCTCTATGTTTTTGGATCGCTGAAGACGAATTTTAGGTTTACTGGCAAAAATTTGGCCCGGAACTTTGTTCTTTTGCACTTTTTGCCCAAAATTTTGCACTTTTTTTAGTTTTTGGAATAAATCCCAAAATTAAAGAGGTTCTTCGACAAGTCCGTTCTGTACAAAATTAAAGTAGACAAAATTTATTTCCTACATTTATCATAAAAAAACTATTTTTTTTGAAAGACTACTAACCGTTTCGCCGGTAGAGTGCGACAAAAAAACATATTCTCATTACTTGTGGTTTTGTAAAGCTTCGTCATTGTTTTGATTTTCTCTCACCCTCTATGTTTTTTGGGTCGGTGAACACGAATTTTAAGTTTGATGGCAAAAATTTGGGTGAGACTTTGTTTTTTTTTTCACATTTTGCCCAAACTTTTGCACTCTTTAAAGTTTTTGGGATAAATCACAAAAATTAAGCGTTTTTCGACAAGACCGTTCCATACAAAATTAAAGTATAGACAAAATTTCCTATATCTATCATAAAAAATATTATTTTGTTTTTTTTTCAGACCACCACTAGTTCAGCTGGTAGAGCGCGCAAAAATGAAAAACATATGCATAAAAGAGTGAAATGCAGGTCTCCTGAGTAGCCTGTTAAATGGGGTCGGGGTATTCCTTTATCGTCCATAACAGTTGTCATGCTGGCAGTGCCCGAAACTCCAATATATAGAGCTTCCACATCCAACAGCAGAGCCAGCCAGAGTACCAGAACAAGCACAGACACGTGTTTCGCTCTACTGGAGCTCATCAGTGTGCTGCATCTGGAGTATCCGGAAGGATGCTGTCGGATGAATGGAAGTGGGCCAACTTTATGTCGGGAATTAACACGGATCTCCGTGTGGTGTAAAGTAGTGCGACATCTAGCGGTCAGTCTAAAGAACTAACCGTGAGTTCACTCCAAGTTAATTGCAGTTTCAGACACCGACACCACCAATGCCAGTCGATTGACAAATATGAAGAAGAGGGAAGGCAAGTATACTCAATGTTTAATGCATAAACATAAAAGAGTGAAATGCAGGTTTCCTGAGTATACTTAAAGCATATAAAGTGCAATTATTACTAGCCTGTTAAACATATTCCTGAAAAACATATTCCCATTGCGTGGGGTTTTGGCACGTTTTGCCATAGTTTTGATTTTCCCACCCTCTATGTTTTTGGACGCTGAACACGAATTTTAAGTTTGCTGGCAAAATTTGGCTTGGATTTTTTTTTTACCCAAATTGTTCCCAAATTCTATAATTAAAGTGGCCGAACAAGAATTTTAAGTTTGCTGGAAGAAAATTTGTCCCGAAGTTGCTTTTGTCCTTTTTGTCACATTTCACAAGATATGGAAATGTGTTTTTTTGGCTCGCTTTACCAGCGGAACGGGTTGTCTTCCAAAAAAGTGAGGGTGAGAAAATAAAAATTACTTTCCTCTGTACCCCCATTTTGTTCCTGATACCTATTATGCCTAGCCTATTTGTTCTGGCGTTGATATCTTTAGATACAAGTAAAATTTTTCTATTTTAACGTCTCGAGGGATTGAAAAAAGTAGATGTCGGCTACACCAACACAAATAACGCAAACACGAGTAATAAATGATGATTTTTAAAAGAAAAGCAATCAACCATTCGTTTATTAGAACTATATACACATTATAAATGCACCGATATAAAAATTTTGCAACGGACATAAAATTTCAGATCAAAACAATAGTTTCGGATTGGTTTCACGTCGAGGCAGTGAACTTTTATGTTTACGTGGGAGGTTTGATTTTATGATTGGTCATCTGCTGAATGTTTACATCGCCTGCACAAATTTATGATATTTCCAACTGCAATAAACGTTGGTTGCGTGTTGATTTGATGAACGTCAGTTTCAGTAATGAAATTTAATTCGACAGGAAATCGCAGACTTTATGGTGTTTATCGAACGGTTCAACGATGAAGTGATACAGTGCATAAACCTTTTCGCTTTTGTGCTATTTTATTAATAGAATTTCCCTGCAAACGCAACACCCGGTGTGCATTCATCGTGCATCCAACCGCTAGGGATTAAAAATTTATACCCGGTGCAACGATAGCAAATTGCTCAAAGTCTGGATTATTCATGAGTCTATATCTAACTTTTAAAACGAAATTTTCGAACTAATACCAGTAAGTAGCCAGCATAAAAGAGAATAAATACAATGTAACCATTTATAGCAGGTACTTTTATCCCTGCTTTACGTCGGTAGATTATACTGAGTCGTAAAAATTCAGAAAATTTTACAATGATGCTCGTAAATTTTCACAGCTTCGCTTAAAACGCTAGCTAGGTACTCTATTCCACTATTTATTCCGTCCGAATGACGCATTGTTTCGAGATTCTAAGTAATTTTTCTAATTTTATCTCCATTTTCTCGTTCGGTGCATTTGCAGAAACATAAAACCACAAATTAACTTTACAGTAAGTCATCCATGAATTATTTTACTGTCCACAGTTGAATGTTTTAAAGTTGTGATGAAAATTTGTGCAATGTTTAATCTTTTTACCTCTGACAATAAGTAACTTTATTTTACTATTATTGCGACCGTATTAGGAAGTTTGTCCTTTATCATAATCATAGAAGCGAGAATAATATTTTACAGAGATTTAACTCGAAGGATTTCGATCCCTCGGCTTCGAATAACCTTAATCAGCTGTCAGAAATATATCATCATAACTGTCATAAGATTAAAAATAATCAATTCTAGGATCCAGGAATTCATGGAGCTCAACACGCAGGAAGAGTCCGGGAAAGAGCGCGAAAATGGCGGACACTGTTATACTGAAAAGGTTCGCTACATGGAAATACCTCGAACGGCTCGAGGTGACTTGGTGGATGCGATGGACTCTTCGAAGGACTTTCCGCTGGAACGAATGAAATTATTGAATACGTTGACATTGGGGATCAGTATTCGAGGACTGGTTGAATGTAGATTTTGTATGTGTGGAAGGGAAGAGGATTTTCAGGTGGCAGTCGGTTGCCGCGCAAGCGGTTTCTGGCTTTTTCTATAATAGGCTAAACAAGTAACTATTGTGGCGCCACCAAGTAGGCAAATTTGACACTTTCATGCGGCAAGTCCTGCGTGCCCGCTGTTCATTTTATTGTATTTGTTATTGCAAACATGAGGTCGTTCAGGTATACAAAAATCGGGAAGTGTTTGTTGTACACGAGTACCTTAAATGCTTGAGATTACATACCTATTTATTACTCCTGAATCTTTTTTTAGATAGTAAATTAAAGTTAAAAATTTTAGTTAATAATTTAAGGCATATAGGTAAGTAATGTAGGTAAGTAATACATTAAGAACAATATGAAGCCTGTACGACAATATTGTTCGAGAGTTTTCAATTTTAGTGAGGCAAATTTTGCGGCAATCAACGAAAGTTTGTTAAAGACAAATTGGGGTGAATTATTTTTTAAGTGCAATGTCGAAAAATGTACATCGGTGTTCTATGCCATTGTTAATAACTTGATTGAGTGTCATGTTCCAAAAAAACGAAAAAAATACCATGGCTTTCCGTCGTGGTTTAGCAAAAGTACGATTAACGCAATTAGGGAAAAAAGGAGACTACATACAAGGTGGAAAAAATATAATAATGAGATTGATTATTTGTCATTTAAAGTTCTGAGAGGGCGTTCCAAGCATCTAATTAACCTAGACTACAAGGATTATATCGCTTATTCCGAATCTAATCTGATTAATAACCCAAAAAAATTCTGGCACTTCGTTAATAATAAGAAGAGGGCAAAAAACTCTCTCGATTCAATTATTTATGATAATAAAGTATATACCGATTGCCAGGATGTGTGCGAAGCCTTCTCGGAATTTTTTTCCTTGTCATTTGAGAGCTCAGATAGAAAATATAATCCTGAAATTGCAGATGAAGGCAGTAATTTGGTATATGCGATCACAATGGATGAGGAGGTGATTGGGGAGAGAATATCAGCACTAAAGAGTGCATCACCTGGTCCCGATGGTATCCCTTCTGTCTTCATAAAGGCTTGTAAAGAGGGTTTGTTGCAGCCCTTGTCTCTTATCTTCAACAAATCATTACAGGAGGGTGTATTTCCTCAGGTATGGAAACAGGCATTCATACTGCCTATTCCAAAGTCGGGAAATAGCAAGTTAATTACTAACTTCAGGCCTATTTCCAAACTATCGATAATATCGAAAATTTTCGAAAGTATAGTTAGGGATCACTTATACTTTAAGGTTAAGGAGTTGTTAAATATTGAGCAGCATGGATTTGTCAAATGTAGATCTGTGGAAAGTAACTTATTTTTGTATTCAGAGTATGTTTTGAGACATCTAAATGAGGGTACTCAGGTAGATGCTGTGTATACGGACTTTAGCAAGGCGTTTGATAAGATAAGCCATAATATATTGCTAGAGCGGCTTGCTGGGACCGGTGTCCACGGCAGTCTTCTGAGATGGTTTGCTTCATATCTGTCTAACAGGTCACAGGCTATAAGACTGGGCAACTGTACATCGTCTTTTCGCGTAGTTACTTCTGGCGTTCCACAAGGATCCCATCTGGGACCCTTATTGTTTAATATTTATATAGACAAAATTTCAGAATGCTTTAAATTTGCTAAATTTCTAATGTATGCTGATGATTTAAAAATTTTTCATTCGATAAAATGTTTTGGGGATAGTATCTTAATACAGCAAGATATCAAACGATTAGAAACATTCTGTGAAAAAAACCGTTTGCCTTTAAATTTAAAAAAATGTCAGCACATCACCTTTTCACGCAATAAATTTATAATAGAAAATAGCTATGCAATAGGTCAGACCAAGCTTGATAGGGTTAATAGTATAAAGGACCTTGGTATTATTTTTGACTCCAAAATGATGTTTGATCAGCACATATATTATGTCTCAAAAAAAGCTAACAGAATGCTGGGTTTTATAACACGGGCCTCTTATGGTTTCAGGGATCCTTTTGCTTTACGCTCTTTGTATATGGCTTTTGTTAATAGCTTATTGGGCTATTGCTCGATTATATGGAGTCCATGCTATTCTACCTACATAGATAAACTAAATTCTATACAGAATCGGTTTGTCAAAATTGTCAAAAAAAGATGTTTTAATAATATGGGTGATCAAAACTCGATAGTGAAAAAACTTGCTTTGTATTCACTTGAAGATCGCCGGAAGCTTTCGGAAGCCAAGTTTATTTCAAAAATTATTAATAATTTGGTTGATTCTCCTGACATCACTGCATTTCTGCACTATACAGTACCCATGCATAACACTAGAATTAAGAACGTGTTTTATTTGAATGCATCTGCCACAAATTATTATCAGAACTCTCCTCTAAATCGCTGCCTGAGAACTTGCAATACATTATGTGGTCTCTCTGGGGCGGATGTTTTCGCCCTCTCACCTTCTCAACTCGATCGTGCATTGAAGCACTACATAAAAAATGTTTGAGTAGGTATAATTGATGTAATAATTTATTATTGTGTCAATTTGTTTCGTTAAAATGGGTTTTTTTGGGTAGCACATTAACGGTACTTGTTATTGTATGTCAGTTTAATTTGTTATAATTATGTTTATATTAGTTATTAAATAATTGATTAATTTTGTTATGTTTATGAAAGTAATTTCACATCAATTAGCAATAGTGAATACTATTTTGGGTTTGTCCCGTTTGTATTCCATTTTATATAAATAAATAAAAATAAAATAAAAAATACTAATAAAACAATAACTACTGCTATAATTTTTTCGAGCTGTATTTCAGACGAAGGGTAACATTTTCTTGCTTTACAGCTGCAAAATATGTCTAAAATTCTTCGACTTATTATACATAAGCTCAATAAAAATCCCGAAAACATGAGATAAAATATGAACTTATTATGCGTTGATAAGAAAGGTGATATTTTTTTAATGGACAATTAATATATCACCTGAACAATGGGACAATAATAGGTTTTTTCATTTTTATGAGTGCTATGTGCACCAGGAGTCTCTCTAAATGAGCGCTGTTCCTTGAAGAAAAGTTCCATGTAAACGTATTCTCTAACACCGCTCATGTGAAAACTCATCATGAGATTTCGCCCATTTCTCAACGATTTAAAACGAAAGCAGTCGAGACTGGGTGCTTGGAAATGACTTTTAATAATTATTGTAGTCATAATAAATTTAAAAATCTATAAGTTCACTGCCAAATAATAATTTTAAAAGGGTTTCATTATCCAAACGAGCTGTCAAAAATTGCAAAGCAAGGTTATACTACCGCACGAAAGTGCGAAAAAAATCCACGAGGAGGCGCGCGCGCCGCAAACATCCGATACTTACTTAGCCTATACTGCCGCACGAAAGTGCGAAAAAAATCCACGAGGAGGCGCGCGCGCCGCAAACATCCGATACTTACTTAGCCTATAGTGGCTTGGAGGTCGGATTTGAAGTTGAGGTATTCATTGATGATCATAACCTGAATAGCAATTTTATGTTAAAGTCACCTCAATTCGACGTGAATCAGGTCAAAATATTATTTCCTTCACCTCAGTTACGTAAAATTTACTTCTAATTTACGTTACGAAGACTAAAGTGAGAGTAGTTCTCCTTTCATTCTAATTCTTCCTTCACGCAGTAACTATATAGTTCTCATGACTCATCATCATTAAACTTTAAACTTGCAGACTTTCCGGGCTTATATGAACACCTTTCTTGCCTTTACTGGGATTCCTTACTGGGTTCAAAAACAAGACCTAAAAAAACGTACCCTCCTTGGCTTATCATCTCTTCATCTATCCTACAAACAATTTGGCGATTGCAACTGTCTTCTTGAATTTAAGCGCCTTATTAAAGGCATCTCTAAAGCGAGATATTGTGCCGGCATATCGAAACTTTATTCCCGAGATAGATGAACGTCTTGTTGGGGATCCTGGAGGATTCTGGTAATTATATCTTCCTAGATTCGTAAAAAATTGACGGGGTTTTTCTGGCCTTCCAGGCACTATGATGGCTACCTTTTTTCTACTTTCTACAGTCTTTTGGACCTACGACTAATAAAACTAATACTATCTTATCTTCTGATCCCATAATTAATAGATCTATGCCCGTATTCACAAACGATAATTTCCTAAATAATTACGTAATTAATTAAATGAGTGAGATGGAGATATGCAGTTTTTTTGCAATAGAATGAGATGGGGATAATTGATTACGTAATTATTTAGGATATTATCGTTTGTGAATACGGGCACTAGTCTAATTACCTATCTCATTTTTTTCTAGTGATGAAGTGTACAACGTTCAGAAATCTTTCAAAAACTCTAAGACTGCAGGCTCTCTTTTTTATCACGTGACCGTGATCTGGTTTTTTCTCGTCCACTTATCGAAAGATTAAACCTGTCAATTTCTTCTAGAAAGTTCCACGCTCGATGGAAACTATCAAGGGTGGTCCCTGTCTTCAAAAAGGACGACAGGAGTGAAAATACCAATTATAGGCAGATATGTATCTTACCTAATTTTGGGGAAGTCTTTGAAATGGCTGATAATAGAGTACTCTACCTACACGTCAAGCTTCACATATCCAACACTCAACAGTGCTTTCATGAAAGGCCCTTCGACTGACACTAATTTGTTTGCTTTTACCCAATTGACTTGTGAAATTATTGACTGTCGATTTCAAGTGGACGTGATGATATATCGACTTTTCCAGAGCCTTCGATAGGGTAGATCATGGCTTGCTACTTCGTAACCTCTCCAGCTTTCGCTTTTCTGCTGGTGTCTTTCAGGACTTCAAACTGGATCCATTGCCTTCAACTTGGTTATTAGCGATATCATAGATGGTTTGGAGGTTAGTCATCTTCTTTATGTCGACGACCTGAAGATCTACTGTGAGGTGAAACCGCTTGACGACTGCCACGTACTCTATCGTTCTCTTGACCATCTTAACGCTTGGTGTAGTAACAATCTACTTCCATTGAATATCTCAAAATGCCACAGCCTTAAACATGATACCATAAAGTCTACCTACTCTATTGGGGCGCACTCCATATAAAGGATCACTGAATTCAAGAATCTTGGTGTAGTCTTTAACTCCAGACTCTCCTTCAACAGACACATTGAATATGCATCCTCTTCTGCTTTTAGGGCGCTAGGCTATATTATTCATAATGCCTGGTATTTTGAACATATTACTACCCTTATGACTCTTTTCCATTCCTTCGTCCAGCCCAAATTTGAATACGGTGCTGTTATCTGGTCTCCGAGCTACAGATGTCATGTGAATGATCTCGAACGAGCTCAACGTCACTTCTAAAAATTTTGGGTACTTCAAATGCACAGGCTTCTATCTCCTTCTCTCTATCTCGGCCTCGGCCTTCCATATTTCACAGTTCTCCTTCCACAGGCGATAGACAGGTCATAACCTTCATAGAATCGACCAATTTTGCTCCTTGGGACTGTCTCTATTGGGTCTCTAAAATCCGCAGGATTTTGTGTCCTACTTGTGAGATATGTCACAAGTGTTGATTGCTTCAAGGTGACGTTGTAGAATTGTCCGGATTTCTGTAGCCTGTTCTAACCATATCTTCTCCTGCAGGGCAGCAAGTATGCTGCTACGCTTAGGAGTGTCAGACAGACAGAAGGGAGAGGCGAGCAGAAGAAAGTGGTCGGGCGAACGAGAACGGCAAGCCTCCCCTGCACACGAAATTTTGGGCACACGCTTCACCAAATACACTAAACTTAAACAACACCGGCTAATGCTACAGGTAATGCATTGTATTGATGTAGGAGAATTACAGAAGCGCCGCCAAGCGTGTTAGATTGACACTAAAAGGTATATTTGGTGAAACATGGCGGGAGTTTTAAATATCAATATTCAATATGTTTATTAACCATTAGTGACACCCACAGCCGCATGATGGCGTTTTAAAATTTGTCGTTCCAAGGTACCTTTATTACCGACACTAACGCTTATTACTGACATTAACCGACACTAACGTTTAGTAAGCGTCAGTGTCGGTAATAGAGGTACCCTATATCGTTCAATTTAGAGGAGAGTGTTTGGTATACAAATAGTTGAACGTATTTGGCTTTACTTACAAAACATTTCTTATGACAGCAGCAAAACAGTCACGCATCATATATTTTTCCAAAAAGTAGCTTAAAAGAGACTGAACTACCATTATTTATAGTTATTGAAATCAAACAACAAAACAACAAGAACGTCACTGAATTTCAAGACATCGCGTGTACATCTCTAGAGAGCACTTATCATTATACAAAGCCAACAGAGACACTTCCTTAATAATTATGTTAATACTATGACATTTCTATGGAATTTCTAGGAAATGTTAATCTCAAATGACACTTTAATATTCAAGACAAGCAATTTCGAGACCTTTCCGGACTCTTTTTGCTCATACTAGTTGAGCAAGCAAGCAATTGATGTCAAGCGAGGGTTTTGACCTACTCTGGAAATAAAGAGCAGCCAAGCCAATAACCTACTTCAGTTATCTATAATAGCCTTCTTTAAAAAAATATCTCGAACAACTAATTAAAATTTACGCTTGCTTTGAACCCCGAACCCTGAACTTGAAGTTTGAAGTAATTCCGGGTTAAGTAATAAGATTAACCCGGACGATTTTAATTATTATTGTGCTTGATTAAACGCGTCCTTTCACCCCTTCTAGAGATAACCGAGAAGGTGTCTGCTGTTGATAGCTAATATAAACTGTTTACATTAAAGGTAGCGACGAACGAATATAAGCGTCCTGTTTATAGTCAAGTTACTCGATATAAACGTAAGAGGATTTGTCGTAAACTTATCGTCTAAACATCCCATGGTTATAAATGTTTGGCTGGATTCTCCTTCAGCACCTCAACATGCTTCATTAAATCGTCCGGTGCGTCTAAAAGGGAAGTCAGGCATTGATTTGTGATCTTTCGCTTCAGTTTCACGATAAATTGAAACGTAAATCAATTTCCCTTTGCCCTAGAAAGCGCCTTGATGTTTCTAAGAGTTTCCTTGACTAACTTGGCAAGAATTCTGGTTGTAATTCTTTCCTAGACGGAATGATGGAGGTTTTGGCTGGAAATGGAACCAATATCATCATGCTTGAAACGATAGAAACTGTTGTCTATTGGACATAAAAAAGGGCAGAGGAGCGATTCTCTTTGTCGTAAATTTAGGATTCATATTTAACTTGTCGGAGATTTATTTTTATTACTCGGTCACTCTCGTTGCTTCAAACCAGGAAGTATGGTTGGAAACAAATCACCATGTTAGATAGACGAATTGAACACGTATCCAGAGGTAGCTTTTAGGGTGAATCCTAAATTTACAATTATCGTCCCTTTCAACATCACGGAATGGTAGCTGATTGATGTTTTATTGCGGCAATTTACAAGTAAAATTACACTACTAGGATGTGATCATTTGTACCTTTTATCCTCATTTATCACCGTTTCAGTTCCTGCTAGTTTGAAGCGTTAGCTGCAAAGGTTTCCGGTGTTTACACCTTGTGTTCTCGCTTTACACAATTTTATTCTCTAGTTAGTTTTTTTTTGTATAAAAGTAGACTACCGCAATTAAAAACGTAACATTTAGCCAAGAGTGGGAATTAGATCTTAAATCTCGCGGAGCAATTGGGTTACTTGGGGCAATTGATGAACTTTTAAATTTGGTAAAACAAAAAAGATCAAAAGTACCTACTTGTATCAGTATCTTGCTTAGATGTACATTTTTAATTTGTAAGATTAAAAAAAGAAGAAATAAAAATCTGCTCAAACTAAAAATAGTGGAATGATTTGATTTCCTCATCGTAAATATTAATCAAGCAGCCATTTTTAAATTTTATTTCAAATAGAACGCTGAAATGGCCTCGTTATTGAATAACCATCATATCGACGCAGACAACTTCTACGGATTCCTAGTATTGCCATATTTACCATATAATTTCAAATGCAGAACATTAAAGGAAATAACGTTCCACAGCCGTACATTAAAGATAAGTATATAGCGGTAGAAGCGGCACAAAATTTAAGGTCTAGTAACACTAGATTCAAATCTCCGGGAAAGCTCAAGAAAACCTAATTTCTGCATCCCATATAACACCCCCACATCCTCCCACTGCGCAGAGACCTTTAGAATCCTTCCCCAGTGATGCGAAATAGCTTTATGTGGAGGAGGCCAGCCATATTTCGGTTGAATCGGATGTCTACGAAAGACCCTTCATCGCAATGAAAGTGAAATGATGCCCTCTTGGTCGATTTCAGCAAATGCAGGATATAAACGCAATGACGTCACGAAAAGGCAGGCTTAAAATCGATATCCTTGACTGCTTTTTCCTCTTTTACGGCCTGCATAAATCTTATCAATCTTAATGCTTGTCTTGGAAATTAGATGAGAATGATATTTGTCATCTGAGATACTCCAGGGTAATGATTTAGGATCCCCGGAGAGGTGGAAAATTGATACTTCAAGAAGCTTTTATGTTCATAGTGATGTAATATGTCACCTGTTCTGTCAGGGTTAAGTAGGTATACTGCGCGGTAATATTTCAAATTCTATTAATTATTCTGTTAGTCAAACAATTCAATCAAATATTTTTTCATTTAGTGATCATAGCCTTTTTAAATTCATATTATTGACTTAATAATGAAATATTTTTTTATCGGAAGGTAGCATTTAGTCACAAAGGAATCCATACGCCTTAAAAAAATGCAATTTATATGATCACATCGTGGTTTATATATTCATTTCCGTCCTACTCGTTCTGAAGGGTGTTGATTTTGATTGATACTTGTTTGTAGATCTATGAACCAGGTGGATAGGGTTGTTTACAAATCTAACTAACATTTTCGTCCTCACCATGGGGACTAATAAAACAATCAACAGGTATCATCGTATGTAGGACCTCGAAAATGGGCCTTCACAACTGTAAGCTGGTAGCATCCTGTATTATAGGACCAAGCTATCTTCTATATTGAAAGGACCCAACTCAAATGCCAACTGCGCATGCTGAAATCGAAACCTATCGAGTCGATTCTATTCAATTATAGTCCATGGACTCAAATGTCATTTGTCACCTTTAAAGCTATCAACGCTTAAAACGTAAATTTTGTCACTGCCATATGCGCAATACACCGGCATTGACGGTGGGAAAACAGGTTAGATTCACATACTCACATACTTTACAGTACGACGTTGAAAGGGTAGGAGGGCAACTGACCAGCTATGTTAGGTTAGGTGTTTTGCATTTTGGGAATCCATAATTTAATTAATTATTCAAAATGGGACTTTATTCAGATTCATCTAATTATTGTTTGGGCATGAACTAAGGGGGATGGTAATTGGCTTGTATTTTATTTCGATCAACTCGAGTTAGGTACCTGAGGTTCTTCCCTTTAGAATATGAGACAGCTTATAATACATGGGGGCTTTATTACCGACATCACAGGTGATAGCCGTTCTGTCAATTGACGATTCAAGACGATGAGTTAACGCTGTGGTAATTTGTTTGTAATTGTAAAAAAATGAACTATGGTTTGGTTCACCATATCGGTGATGGTTCACTTGCCTTAATTAATAGTGTCTGTAGCCAATTGTACTGAGGAAGAACTTGGTCAGCAACAAGGTGTATTATTTTTGCCCGCTGTTTAATTATATTTTTATGTGTGTGTATGGGGTACAGGGCTAATTATAAATTTGTCTGAACTGTAAATGATATTTTGTTTTCATGTAATGTCATCTTTGAACGACGAAGTAACGTTCTTTAATCCCGTGCGTTATTTTAAACTTATAAACGGATTTGATTCTTTAATAATTCATAATTTTGACCTTTGTTGCTTGTTCGATGGATTGCAGTGTTGTTAGGTCTCCGGAACACGTTGTGAAACAAGATCCTCATCATCCTAGCCTATTCGTTAACATTCAATTTAAAAGGAGCCACACTTCCGATCCTTCTAAGGAAGATCCTCCGCGCACTTCCTATAATTTAAAAAAAAGGGACTACATTCAACTTTACAATCAGATGACTAGGGACAATCTTGACTGGGACGTTGTCATGAATGCTGATCAGTGTGAGGTGGCCTTGAATAGATTTTACTTGATTTTGTATAGGACCTTAGACTCCTTTTGTCCCGGTTATCCAGCAAATTATATCTGACATCAAGCTGAAGTTATATCACTGACGTAGGTTTCGATCGTCGGGAGATTCTGTCAGTCATGCTTTGTTCAGAGGATTGCGTTCCAAAATAAAAATCGACATTGAGAATTTACATAGAGCTTTCACTGCTAGGACAGAGAACGAAATAGCGGCTCTTTCCAAGAAATTTTGGTCGTATGTGAACAATAAACGGAGTATTTCTGGAACACCTGGTCGAACGGTGCTCCGTGGAGTCGCGTTTGGAGATCAGCAGAGTGCCGCTGATGACTGCGCTTCATTTTTCGTGATAAAAGCTCTCCCTCCTCGCAGTCATCATTCAATAATCAAAATAATAATTTCTTCTCCCCAAATAATTTTACTGAGTCTGATGTTCTGTTGACCTCCAAGAGACTAAAGCCTAGTCTTACTGGTGGACCGGATCAGATTCCTGCCTTACTTGTAAAGGATTGCATTCATCTCCTTCTGAGGCTTCTTCTTCACATTTTTAACCTGATTCTCTCAGGTTCTTCCTTCCCGGACAGATGGAAAATTGCTAGAGTTATTCCCATATTCAAGGCAGGTGAGAGGCTGCTTTGAATTGCTTTTCTGATTAATTTCTCAAAGCTGTTTGAATTCTGCTTGCATACTCATTTGTCACCTATTGTTGATCATCGACTTTCCGACTCTCAACATGGCTTCATCAGAGGAAACTATTCATTTATTTGCAACAAACTTTATTTATTTGTCCTGCGTTGCTGCACACAGAAAGAACTTTGTGTCAGCACCAAGGCGTGTTATTTATTTATTTATTCTGCGTCGCTGCACGAAGAAAGCATTTCGTCAAAATCAAGGCGTGAATATTATATGCGTTTTTTTCTGTTTTATATGTATTATAACGAGACCGCTCTGGAAAAATTCTAGTAATTGCTTCTTTAACCTTTAACATTCTAGTCCACGATTTGCTTGTTTGTTTACATTCTCTTTTTTTATACTGAGTTAGTCAAGGACATGTTCGCGACAGTTCCAGTCACATGTCATGTGACATATTGACGGACAGTGTTGGTTCTATGGATTTCTGGAGTGGGCTCGCCGAACAATCCGACATTTCCAGAATCCACGAATCGACGGCCGGTGCAACGTTCGAGAATGTACCTACTGTTTCGCTGCCCCGTCGAGGGAACTATATAAGGACAGCCTGCGGTTGCGTGGAGTAGTAGTAGACCGGACGTTGAACGTGAAGCAGTGAAGACTGAAGTATAGACAGAGCAGTAGTGAAGTGAAGTGTGAAGTAAGGAAGCCAGTTGTGACAGTATAGCGGTTTAAATAACAGACAAGTACAAGAGTAGTAGTGTAGTCAGCTGTGTGTGTGTTTATTATTAATTAGAGGTTATAATTTGGTCAATAAAGATTTGCAGACTTTGGTGGTGATTTATTTATTGTGAGACCCGTAACAGTATTTTTGCGTGTCTTGTTTCTTTTTCAGGATGTATGAGTCCTTAAATAGAAAGATACAATGTCCACTTTCTGATTATAATAGATTTGTTTGTTCTTTTAAAATTAACGCCAAAACGGTGATTATTTTATGTATTGTGTCATTTATCTTTGAAGGGTTCTTTCTCTGATTAGCTCCACCGAACCCGGCACTTGGGAGGGCGTTAGGATGAATAAAAGGTTTATTTAATTTCATAACGGGAAATTCTTGTGTCTTAATAATATCGCCCCTTCTCCCAATAACTGGCCAACTCAAGTATTTTCGTAGCAACCCAAAAACCCAACGTAGAAGGTCCACGGAGTTAAAACCAGACGATCACGATCACAGGTAATGGGGTTTAAGCATGATGGTAAACAGGTAAACATGGGTTTAAAAGGGTTAGAATCACATCGACCATTTTGTTTTAAACATTCAAAGCTTCAGGGCGGGATAATTCTCAATATAATCTCTAAGACTTAAGGGCGGAATAATCTCAAATTCAAAGTTATAATTATTTTTAATCCATTCACTTTAGGTCTTCGATTTGGGACATTTTAGTCCTTGGGCCACATCATAGATGAACTCGCATGACGCGCAGGATCCTCATTTTATAAGGTACCTAGGTTACACTATAGTATATAAATGGATAATATAACCGATCCATTAGTAGTTATAGTTGTTAAGGTCGATATTAACAATAATTAAAACTTGAAAGAATTGAATGAATTTTTTTTCTTTTAGTGATCAAGGAACGAATAATTAGATAAGAGTCTAATAAAAGTGAAAGAACCAAGAGACTAGGAGTCAATCTTTAATGAATCTTTATATTCGTGCGAACTTCCAGTCTCATGATCATTTATATTTAAGCATTTTCCCGTTCGATAAAAAAGAGGGTCCTGGAAATTTCATCACGATAGTCTTGAACACTTCCGTTGTGTGAACTTCATTAATGCCCTTCCCAGCTCTATCCCGATGAAATGGATTCAGTTTGTCGATGTTTCAGTCAATGAAATGCCAAACCTAGGCTTTCCAGCTAACAGCCTTGCGTGCTCGAAGAATAACACGCCTAGAAGTGTTAATTTTGGCCTTATCTTTATATTTGATTTAGTAAGTAAGTAGTAACTAACCCGGCTCATGTCTGGATGATATTAAGAAACGCGGGACAGAAGCCTCACCTTGGAGTTATAATTTTGACTAATTAATGATTCAGGCGTATGCCATCATGTAGTTATATCTGGAATAATTTAATTCAAGATAAAATTTTCCGTTGCCTTTTAATAGTTGCTTGTAAATGGTTGGTTCTCTGTTTTGTGTTAAAAATTAGATTTACCGGGGCACAAATCCATTAGGTTTATCATGCCGGAATACATGGAAATTACAATCAGAATTAACAGCGCGTAATTTATTTAAGTTGTATGTCAGTATTCTACTTTGTGAGATTATAATACATGATAAAAGTTCATTTGCCTATTTTAATGATATCATTAATATTTATAGGCGGGTCACGAAATGGAAATAGAAATTATAATAACATTAATAGTTTTGATAATATTTTTGGTTTCATTGATTGAATACAATCGGTACTTTTTTTTATTAAATAGCTGCCATTCTAATATCTTAGTGATTCTCATTCACCTCCAACCAATCGAATATTCGCCCACAACCGCCCACTCTAGCAGTCCCAATAAGAGGTTATATTAATTCCACAGTTCATCCCTTTGAAGTCATGACGAGGAAATTTCATCTTGGATCAAACACTTATTTTTCACTCCTTTCCAGCTCGCTTTCCTTGGTGGTTAATTTAAAAGTAGTAGAAGGTTAAATAAATATAATTTCAGGTTCCGGACCCTAATAAAGGGTAAAAACAGAGCTTTTACACGATCACTGCTTTCTTCGCATTTCTGTTTACATATCACAGTCGATTTTCTCTGGACTGGATGAAGGCATTAACGGAAAGTTCTGGCAGTTTATAGAGCTTGCTCACACTTATTTCTTAGCAAGTTGGTGGCCCCGTGTTTGTTATGTGATATGAAGGTTTAGTTTCAAAAGCAAAGTTCTATCTGACTGGGGTTACGTACAGTGAATAATCTACAACTGGCTCCGGAAAGCCGTGAAGCTTTTATGCTGTTAGTTAGACATCACGATAACGTATTCTGAGCGATTGTACGTAGACAATAATAGGTATATCTACCCGAAATGACGAACCAATGTCCAAGTATAATGAACTCTGAGATCCGTTCGGTAAGGTGAGACAGCTCTTGTCCAAGCGATGAATGATGGAATGCAATTCAATTCAATGCAATTCAATGCATTGCAATGCAACTCAACCCCGACCGTATATAGACATGACATACAGCGTCATGGAATATTATAAGGATATTCAGTGAATGATCCCTTGGATTTCCACGAAGTTGGCGAAAGCTAAATAACATGACAACTAGAAGAAGACCCCCATTTTAAAATTATATTTGCAATGGGGTGGAAAATTTCAATTAAGTTATACATTTTCTTTAGTTAAGTTGGTTCACAGCAGACTTTATTTTATTTTTTATCTTATTAAACAGTCAACGGGCACAAAGAGCCCTTTTATTACAACAATGAAAATTTACAAAAGTAACATCAAGCAGCTACAACACATGAAAAATTGAGAAACTTAACATTAATAGGCTATTAAGCTACAAGTATCTGCTAACCAGCATCTTCAACTCACGTTTGAACAAAGTTAAATCATTTAGATTTCCTAACTGAGCAGGAACAACAATCTTATTCCACTTACGTCGCAGGCGTGGAACAGTAGAATAGTACACATAACCTCTACAAGTATTCCTCTCTTCAAGTTCTCTAGCAGTTCTTAGAGAGTAAGATATATCTCTTGCAGCAAAGATGGTATTAATAGCAGTATCACACTTTATCAGGTTCAACTTAACCTTTTTCACAAAATAAAGATCATGATATATGTGCAAAGATTTGATTGATTCAATATTCAAACATTTAGAGATGCCAGAGTAATCATGATCAGTATAATTCATTGCTTTCCCCATCTTAAATGCAGCATATCTAAAGAATCTATGCTGAACCTTCTCAAGTTCATCAATTAGAAACAGCTTAGAGGGTGACCAAATGATCGAGGCATATAGCAGTACTGGACGTACTAAAGTTTTATATAAATGAACTAATGATAAGTGAGACTTAAACTCTTTGGTACTTCTTTTAATAAATCCAAGGATTTTGTAAGCTTTGGAAGTAATAGTCCTTACATGAACATCAAATTCAAAATTTCCTTGGTAAATTACACCCAAGTCTTTAATATTATCAACTTTTTCGAGCCTCTGGCCGCCCAAAGTGTAGTCAAAAACAGATACTACAGAGTACAAAGTACAGAGACTTGATATTTTTTTTTTTTTAATATCGCAAGCCTGCATGGAAGGGCCAGATATTGCGGTGATATGTTTAGATTCTATCGCAAAATAGGCAAAAAACAGATTGCTGCGACTTATAGAGGCTACATACATAACACCGAGGAGCACGAGGGATGACCCGACAAAATTTTGGTCATTTTGGACATCTGAGAAGAACTCCACCAGAATTACGGGTAGGATGAACTTCCTGGACGGAGTGCTTACTACCCCTCGGGAAAAAGTTGATGCTTTTGCAAATTTTTTTAATCAGTGTACGTGCAGCATCCCAATATATAGCTGTCAAGGGGGATAATGTTTCCCGAGGTATCACATTTTCAGATTGCCTAAATATACCTACGCAGTGTGACTATTCTTCGCAACGTCTCGAAGATGTTTCATTATCATTTACTCATACATCTTTCCTCATGTTAGAGCCTCAATTTCTTCTGTACAGCATGAATTTATTTCAAAGAGGTCCACAGAGACCAATTTATCTTGTTTCCACAGTTTGTACCTGAGACAATTGATAGATGTTCACAAGGCAACACTGTTTATCTCGATTTCGCCAAAGCATTTGACAGACTCGACGATTATTGTTTTGTCAAAGTTTGAACGATTTGGGCTCTTTGATGGACTGCTGCTTTTATTAAGATCTTATTCAACTGGTCGCAGACAGTTTATCAGCTACAACGGTTACCACGGCTACCTCGAGCGTTCCTTAAGGATCAAATCTCGGTCCTCTTACATTCGTTTGCTTCATTAACGATTTGTCTCTTGCGCTTGGTGATTTTGAGATATTGGTCTATGCTGATGATGCTAAGAGTTACCATAGAGTTGAGTCTGTCGAGGATGCCACCATCCTGCAGAATTGTTAAGACTTGGATCGTCTGTTGTCAACAATTTGCAGATGAATGTCAATAAGTCGAATTGTGTGGACTCCGTTCTATCAATGCTTTGTTGCGATGTTGGAGTCAGTCCAGAGACGATTTTTGAAATATTTATTTTCCGTTTTCATGGAAACTATCCTCCAAGAGGTATAGATAACGGGATACTTCATGAAATGTTTGATGTCCTACCATTGCATGTTGAGAGACAAATTTCGATTTTGATGTTTTTACAAGCTTGTGAATCACAGGGTTTATTGTGGGGAGCTATTGGAAAAAACTGATTTTCACGATCCTCGCCAAAATAACAGACATTCATCAGCCATTTATACAGTACCTTCCAGAAAAAATGCTATGTAACACTCTCGCAGTGATGATAACGTCGAATAACTACAACCTCATCAGCAATGACTTATTTTTGGCGTTTTGAATTGGCATTGCATAAATTTTTTTTATTAATAATAAAGTATGCAAATATACAACCTGCTCTTGGAAGCATTAAGTAAATGTGATAAGTGTTGAATACACGAGGGGAGAAATTACCCTATGGTATGACTCCCGGTTAATAATTAACATAAACACTTTCGGCCATTGTCTTTTTAACCGTCTTCTGATTTCTGGCTGTGTGCACAATTGTCTCGCTAATTCATTGGGGTGGTCGGGAAGTTGGTCGAGGTAGTTCCTTGTAAATCTTTTGATTTCATTTTCAACAAGCGGGAGGCTAGAGTCGTCGTGCAAGGTTTTGTTGCTTACATACCATGGTGCATGGAAAATTGCTCGAAGTATCTTTGATTGGATTCTGTGTATAATTTTGGTGTTCGATGGCTTGGCACAGCCCCAGAGCTGGATTCCGTAGGTCCAAATAGGGTTTATTATACATTCATACAGAAGTAGCTAATTTTCAGTGGAGAGTTGCGATCTACGGCCTATTAGCTTTCCAGGTGAGTTTTTGATCAAGTGTTAGTCTTAGGTACTTGACTTGGTTGTTTACTGGTAACTGCGTATTGTTCAATGTGACTTGGCGACAGATTGTATTCCTGTTCGTGAACGTAATTTGTGCGGATTTATTGTGGTTAACTTTGATTTTCCATCTATTCAGCCAAACTTGAAGCTGATCAAGGTGTAATTGAAGATTCTCCGACGCTGTTTGAGGGTCTTCGCTTATTGAGATTATGACGGTATCATCGGCAAACGTGGCGATAGAGGTATCGTTTATAGTTGGAACACTTCCTTGGGGAACACCAGATTTTATATGGTAATAGTTGGAGGTTTCTGTGCTGAGCCTTACTTGAAAGTATCGGTCTGTGAGGTATAATTTTAGGATAAGATAGTAAGGAGTAAGGAATAATGTTTTAAGTTTATTAGGATTTCATCATGCCATACACGATCAAAAGCCTGCTTAACGTCCAGGAATGCAGCTGTACACAATTTTCTCTCCACTAAACTTGTATGGATATTCCTGACTGTTCTGTGGCACTGCGAAGGGTTGAATGATTTTCTCTAAATCCAAATTGGTGTGTGGGTATTGTTGTATCTATGTCAGTGTCTGCTTATATCCTCTTGAGCAGAAGTCTTTCAAAGGTTTTGGACATAATTGGTAGTAAACTTTATGGTCTGTATGAGGTAGCTATATTTGGAGGTTTGTTTGGTTTATGAATTATGATTATTTGTGCAAACTTCCATGTGATCGGGTAGTATGCTAATTATAAAACACTATTTTAAATTATGGTTAGCAGTACAACTGCTTTTCTGGGTGGCTGTTTTAACATCTGGTCCACAATCAAGTCGTAGCCATGTGCTTTGTGGTTGTTGCATCCTATAATCGCTTCTTTTACTTCTTTTAGCGTGAAATATTTAATTGGCAACATCATCGGGCAGGGTACGTCTAGAAAGTTTTGACTTTGTCTTCGTGAGCGTTGTTGTTTAGTTCTGGTGCACTGAAGACTTGTGAGAGGTGCTCTGCGAAGCTTGTTGCTTATAATATGTTTTGTTGTAATATGTACCGGGTGTCCCAACACTAGTTAATTAATGATTGACATTTCTTTCAAGCGATTTTGATTTTAGTAATCGATTTCCACCTATATATTGAAGAAAAATTGAATTTTTTTTCGACAATTTACAACCATATTACAGTTTTATATCGCTGGGGGACTTATAAGTATAACTAAGCTGGAGAAGTGTAATGAACTCTTTGAGATCCATTAGGTAAGGCGAGACAGCCCTCATCCAGGCAATGAATGATGGAATGCAATGCAATGCAATGCAACCTAGACCGCATAGTTCCAAGGAAGTTAGCCCGTACCCAATGACGTAATAACTAGAAGACGAGACCTCATCACGAAAGAGACTTTTAAGTATTTGCAATATAGAATGGAAAATTTCATTTAGTTATTATTTTCCTTAGGGGGAGATAAGGGGTGGCAAAATAAAAAGTTAGCCATATTTTATGACATTAAATGCCTTTCATAGATACATCTTCGATTTCGAAACCTAAGGTTCATTAAATTGAATTGTACAAAAAATAAACACAACGTAGGGGCTGGTTAAATTTTTTTCGCCCATTTCGTTCAAACATTGCCAGGGCGGAATTTACAAACATAACTGCAGGGCTAGAACTTAAAGCTGTTTACCGATGAAATACGGGAGCGTCTGAACGCGGCACGTTTTTATTGTGCAGCGGTAAATGCATGAACACAAATTCACTCAATTTTAGCAGTCTTTATGAGTCCTTAGACTCCT
Organism: Malachius bipustulatus; assembly: GCA_910589415.1. NCBI lineage: Eukaryota > Metazoa > Arthropoda > Insecta > Coleoptera > Melyridae > Malachius > Malachius bipustulatus. Next base: position 42,223,483 of record OU342633.1, read on the forward strand.
ATGATGTGGGTCGATTAGAGGAATTGTATATTTCTTATCATAGTGGGTGTAGCATTATCACAGTTGCTGCTCTATCTTAATTTTAGCACTATAATAGAACATTAATTAAGCGCAATAAAATGTTTTCTTTTAACTGCTCGTAATAAGCATTAAATTAGCGTGTCTCTATCTTTGAATGTATCTACAGTCTACACAAAAGTTAATAGCAGTTTACTTAATTACTGCTTTGTTCCCGGGTAAATTCCCGATTCAAGATACTCATTTTGCAGTAAATGTCCTTTCAGGATGCGAACAAACTAACTTTAATAAACTTTACTCCAGTTTCTAAGTGTTGAAATCCTAATTTAAGTGTTCATTGAAACTAATTTTGTTCCTATAAAGTTCACTACTGGTATTATTATTATTACATGCATCAGAGTCAGAGTTTAGTTAGCGTACCTAATTTTTTATATAACCTTAATGTAACCTGTATCCACGTTTTGTTTAATTATTATTATTACTATTACGAATAAAAGTATTAAAAGTACTATTGTTAGTGCTTAATTTTATGGTGAAAATTCTCCATGTTAGGTATACAATTCACGTATGTAAATGTACATGCATTGAATAATTCTCCAGCTTGATGAAGCACTCTCTTTTTATTAGTACCTAGTAGAAAATTCCACTGGAAAGGAATAACATTTGGGATTAAATTTCGGGATTTTTAGATCCCGGATTCAATGAAGCGTTCACTTGAATGCCACTTTGGAATACTAAATATTTGTTAGCTCCATATGCATGTCCATAATTTAAATTGTAATGCATATCCCATATTCGACCAACAACGTGACACGAGAGTTCTAATGTTAGTTGAATTTTCATCCTTTTGAGGTCAAACAGTTTTTTACACAATAAAATCATTCGTTCTACATGCATGGAAGGATAATGTGGACTCAAACGTTTGAGTTTAATTAAATAATAATACTAAAATGAACTTTATAAAGGGAATTCACCCTCGAGGTTTGGCATAATATTTTATTAATGCATAATTAATAATTTTCATACATATGAAATGATATATCTGGCTCAAATATATGCGTAAACGCAAGCAAATAAATTCAATAAACATATTTGATTAAAAAAAAACTCTACTATAAACACCGTTTCTGGACATTGATTGCATTTAGATATGACTAAAAAGTTTTCTTCCTAATTAAAACGGAAGTTTCGTAGCCTCAAAGCCCCAAACAATGATTTATTAATAATTTACAATATTTATTACAATATTTCTAGGCGAGGACTATTCATATCAGCTCAGTTCGCTTGACAGGTAGGAGGGGGCACGGACTCCGATCAGCGCCCAGGGGAGAGATTAAGTCGTTCCATTGTCACCGTCCGGGTTCCGAATACCTTCAAGAATTAGCAGCCGGTCTTTTATAGCGGGTTAATCGCTTATAAATCGTCGACATCGCAATAAAAAATACTCGCAAATGCTCCTGAAAAACTGTTCGTGCTTTCTGCTTGCTCTCCGCTTGTTTTTACAGACTGAAAGATTATAAAAAAAAATCAAAACAGGAAATTTGAGTCTTGAGACTTAAACGAAAAGGACAAGGCTATTGATTGAGTTGAGACGAGAGCATGGCAGAGAGGGAGGAGATTATATTCTGACAGCTATTTGTATGCTATTTGCCGTTATCACCATAAGATGGGTGGGATCCGCGAAAAAATCCTTTTCCCAGAAAAATTCTCAGACGAAGGTGTTTATTTCACCTTTTTGCAAAATAACTTGGTAAGCAAAAGAAAGTTAAATCTCGACTTACGACTGAATCTTCTATTAGTAAGTATACCTGCCCAAAATTTGATTTGGTAGAATGGATGAACTTGCAAGGTTACTGGTTCTCTCTTACTTAAACAGTCAGATGTAACTTCTTGAAAGTAAACTGGAGTTGTTCTTGAAGGCAGTCACGAAAGACATACGTTGTTAAAAATAACTTCAATAGTCTTTAAAAATAAACGTGTGTCTGATGTTAGCAATCACAGGAAGTTCAGCAATCGTAAACCGAAAAAGGCGCTTACGTATTTAATTGACCGAATTAATAAGCTTTTTGTTGCCGTAATTCTTGCGAGAACAACTGATTAGCTTTACGATATTCACGTCTGATTCGTGAAGAAAGAATTGGTGCTTCGCAAACTTCTTTAAAAAGGTAGAGACACTGGCATAAGTACGGCGATATCAAGTTTTAGGTAAGGCAGAAAGGTGAGGAATGGACAGGTGAGCCTTACTCCATCTTTCAAAAATCCGCTCGCAAAGTCTTCCGCACGTTTGTTGCCCGTCTCATCGCCTCTACTTTTCTGTCTCATTCACTACCGGGATCCGGATACCCCGCGTCGAAAAAATTCTTACTTTAACATCATCATTCTAATACCTACGGAGTTCTTGTATCTTTATTAATCCAGGTGTCACTTCAAATTATATCATTTTCGGCGAATCCTCTGCATAATTTCCGCGCGTCCTATGCGTGTTTTTTTTCCACGTGACTTTCCCTAACTGCGCTTCAGAAAATGTTCCTCCACCATGTCGATGGAATCTCGTTTCAATTGTTTGTTTTGGCTGGTTCAAAATTGAATTTCGTCTTCCAAAAATTGACTGCTGAATCTGCAGATTTAGCCATTTTGTCTCATAGACTTAAGGTATTTCTACACCTACAGAAACTTTGCCGCTCAGGAGCATCCGCAACATTCTCCGCTAGCACGTCATTTTCAAGATCAAACAAAATGAGGATCTTGAGGATCACACAAATGCCGTTAACTCTCCACGTTTCAGAGGCATAAAGTAGCTCCATATATGGCGATGATGAAAACCAGAATCTCGTTTCTTTTGACTGGTTCAAAATTGAATTTGGCCTCCAAATTGCCGATTTAGCCGTTTTGTCTCATATGCTTGAGAAACTTCTACATCTACGGATCCTTCGCCGCTCAATAGCATCCGCGACAATCTCCGCTACCACATAATTTTCAAGATCCAGCAAAAATTAGGATCCTGCGGATCCCACAAATGCCGTTAGCTCTCCAAAACGTTCAAATACATAAGTAGCTCCATATATCGCGATGGAGAAAACGAGAATCTCGTTTCTTTTGTTTGTTTTGACTGGTTCAAAATTGAATTTAGCCTCCAAATTGCTGATTTAGCCGTTTTGTCTCTCTCACATTTTTTCTCTCACAACATTTTGTACTTCTCTCGGAATTACACGCAATAGAAGTACATATGTGCTCAAATAAACCTATATAGAAACTACAAAAACAAAGAAATAGAAATATTGACGGATAGTCAAGCAGCCATAAAGACGCTGAGCTCTTCGATCATCAGCTCCAATATGGTTTGGGAATGCCTAGGAAAGCTTAACAAATTAGGCAAGGAAAACAAAATTCACCTCAAGTGGATACCGGGTCATTCCGAGATCGAGGGAAACGAACGTGCCCACTCATTGGCAAGAAAAGAAGCATTGACACTCTTCATAGGACCAGAACCATTCTGTGGCTTCGAAGATACATTCTTCAAGGCAGAACTCCAAAAGGAAGGAGAAAAACTGAGAGAAACCTATTGGAGGAACCTCTCAGGGTTGAGGCATGCCAAAGAACTTCCGGGGAATTTTAACCGAGAGAGGTCGAAGATACTCTTCAACCTCAGCAAGGAACGTCTCAGAACACTGACGGGATTCCTAACGGGACATTGTATACTCAAGGAACACCTGAGGAAGATAGGCATAGAAGAGAATGGCGTCTGATCCTCTTGATTGATCCTCTCAAAATCCTGAAGTTTCTCAAGGAAACGGACTTGGAGAGGGCCCTTCATTAGAGGGATTCCACACCAGGCGAAGCACAGTAGAGGGGAAACAATAGATCTTTTAGGTCGCAGTAACTTGATCACCCTCAAAGATACAAAAAACAAATACACTACTCTCCAAAACGTTCAAAGACATAAGTAGCTCCATATATCGCGATGGAGAAAACGAGAATTTCCTTACTTTTGTTTGTTTTGACTGGTTCAAAATTGAATTTAGCCTCCAAATTTCTGATCGTTCAGACTTATTTTGATAAAATTTCGATTCTAGGTACACGATAAAAAACTCCAGGTGATGTAGAGGACCATTCGATATCCGCCTCGCTTAGCGTTCCCTCTATTATTGAAATCTTCATCCAATCAAAGCCGCTATCTCTCTACGAAGTTTGGCGATCCAATTGGCTACCACGACCCAAGAAACTTCAGCTTTTAAAAATCTCGATTAATGTCCGTCCAAGTCATCGTCACAGGTTTTTTGAACATGAATTTTGGCCTCATCTTACATACAGATCATCTCATTCCCCGCAACATCCCCTTCATGATCATGAGAATAGGCTGCCATTAATTGACGGTTCTAAGCAGCTCACAAGATTTGTCTACCATGACGAGTATTTCGATTTTTTTGGTATCCGTCTTACCATTTACGAGATAAGTAGAATTTTTCCATATACATAGAGGAATCCAAAGAAATTTAGACGGCTATCTACACTCAAATGGTGTTTGAACCTGAAGATTTCTTGATGAAGAGGTTTCTCATGTTGACGAAAATTCTTCTAACTTGATCAATCTGGATTTCCGATCCATTTGTTACTTTACAATAATTTCCTGAACTACTCCTAGTACTGCTGCTTCCAGCACACGTTGTCCTGAATGCTGAGTTTGGCTCTGGCGGCTCTCAACATAATGTCGATCATCTTCAAAGCGTTCCTTCACGTATTCATTCCATCGCCTCAGCCGGGTCTCCTCGACATTAATCAAAATCTCGTTGTTGATCCTATCATCCAAAAACTATCTTGTATGAGAAATATTTATTTCTGGGTAAAGCAGAATTCTGACGGCTTGAAATAGTATCTTGTGAAACAAGTGCGGAAAAGAGAAAATTTCTCACGAAAGTCGAGTGTCACAATTCACACGAGTGTGAAATTTATTTTCCGCACGTGCTACACACAGTACTTTTCCTACGACCACAATTTAACAGATTAATTATTTAACAAATTTAACACATAAATTATTTTTTCTGACAATGCTCTGCTTTTATGACCTTTTCTCCAATTTATGAAATGTTTATAAGCAGATTCGTATTTTTCTCTCGAAACTACAGGTAGCAAATTCAAAGAACACAAACCTGCTTGTTTTCTGACTTCAGCAGGTGGTGTATTTTCTGCTTCAGATTCAGAGGAACAATCCATTATAATGATAGGTACCTAACTAAAGTTTATTTTTTCAGACTACCTACCTAAGGTAGGTATTATTTTCAATTCTTCCAATGACTTTTTAATATTACTATTATATACTGTTAAATCATTGAATTCTACCGACAATATTATTATAATTTATTATTAGACTCCGTATCTAAACTAAAAATAAAGTGCATGACGTGGAGCCTGGAGACGTGGTAGATATGCAACTTCCACACAACGCAGGCGCAGTCGTGGATTGAAGTTAGAGGTGTGCGAGTTTTCACGTTCGTGAATTTGATTTGAACGCTACGCAATGCTGTTATTAGCGATCAACTCGTAAATTTTAATAATTACTGCCACAAGAGAATAATGAGTATATTTTATAGTCTTGTCGGGTTCTATGTTATCCCATTTGTGTTTATTTTATTACCTTGAAGCTTTAAATGAATAGTTATTCCATTAACAATAAGTAACAGTTCAGTTCTCAGTTACCGCCCATCACTATTGTTTACATTAAAACTGTACGGAAACGATTTTTGGCTATGCCTTATGTCACTTTGTCGCACAGTTTTGGATACGTGAGAAATCTGCTAGTTTGCGCACAAAAAACAATGCGCAAAGTAGTGTTTTGTATAGTGGTCGTAGGAAAATATAATTTGTCTAAATCTTTTTTGTACTTTACTCACGACAAATGAGCTAAAATAGCGGCAGGAGAGGTCTCGTTGATAATAAAATATAAAATGTTTTGTTCTCCTCAAAACTTTGGACTTTAAAATACATAATTAGAGAATTGCCATAGAATAACGTGCTTATTCCTGCATACAAATAACTCCGCATACTCCAATAATATTATAGGTAGAGGAGTATTCGAGTAATTATAGTTTGTAAACTTTATTACATATTTTCATGAAATGAGAAATAGAGAAGTCACATCTGAAAATCGATAGTAATAGTGCATTATATAGGTCAGTTGGGGCTACTTAATGGTGTTATCAATAACCAACGTAGTTCGGTACTTAGCGGTGATTGTAGATTGCACTCTTGCCAAGAGTTGGCCGGAAGTCCAGGTGGGACGTCCAGATTCTTTAATATAAAAATATTAAACCGACTAGGGCTATTATTGCGACGATATATAAGTAATCTGACAGCAGCAGTAGTGGCAGCCAGGATAAAAGAGCAAGTTTCAATGATTTCGACGGACTTAGACTCGTGCTGCATTGCGGTTTTCTTTGAAAATAAAATTAAGATGGACAAACTGAAACTTTAAACTGTCATTGTAGTTATGTGTAGTTATTGAAGGGATAAATCCTAATCTTGAATTTTATGTCTTTTCCGCTTCAGGAATTCTATCATCGATCCACACAAGTTGAAAAGATTTTACAGAGGAATGGTCCACGTGAAACGAAGTGCTGTCTGTGATAGCGACAGTGATTAATTGAGGGATTATACTTAGCACAATAGTTATAAATTTTAATATAATTGCGTTGTGACGTTTCTGTGGAAATCGCTCTTCTGATTTTTAACATAGTATTAATATGACGTCATCGGTTTTTGACCAATAAGGTCATCATTTTTTGGTCAATGACGTCATCATAATTATTTTGGTGACATCCTTCTTGTAGTAAAAGTCAAACATTGCAAAAAGAAATTCACGAGAAAAAAATATGAAGAAGGAATTATTTTTCAAAATGAGGTCCTGCATAATAAATACACCATTTCGAAGGCCTCTCTAACCTAGAAAGCAGAGTCAGTTATAATGACGTCATTCTTTAGTAATTTTAGGTCCCAGACGTAACGTTACCTAAAAATCACGTGATTTAGACGTGATGTTTATGATGTCGGTCTAACGTCGGTTTTTCGTCATTTTTAGACAAACTGAATATGACAAACTGAATATTTTAATCTGCCTTTGAATGCGTTTTTCTCTCTCTTGCTTGTACAAACTGCTCCTATCAATTTCTCATCGGACTTATATAAGTGTTGCAACGTCTTCTGAAAAAAGTCGACTTCTAAAAATCACGTCGACGGGCTGTGACATAATCACGTCATTCTACCGTCATTTGTCTGTCATTTCTAAAGTCATAATTACATTGGGGATGACCAAAAAATCACGTCGCAGAGACGTAGGTAACTCTATTGCGAGCTCCGCTGCCTGGGAAGGAGCACATTTATTTCTAGAAAGTTTCATTTTTATATTCTAAGACTCAAAAAAAAGGTACAACGTGTTTTTTAAATTTACAACATTTTTTGGTGTAGGTACAAGTAGTGAAAATTTGTACCTAGAAACACGCCATAATTTCTTCGAGTTTGCCATTATAAATATAAAACACATTAATATTTCTTTTTTTTATTGAATTTAGAGGAAAATATTCTCCTTCAAAAGACTTTTGCAAGGATGAATCTCAAGTAGTAGGTTACCATTAAATGATGACGTCATTAACCAGGAACCAATGACGTCATAATAATATATTATACATCAAAAGATGGCATTTTAAAAACAAAATCAACCTGTCAAAGCAATTTCCATAGAAACGTCACATAACGGAATAGAAAATGTTAAAAATAAATGTTAATAAATGTTTCCAACTTTCTCATCACACTGTATATGCCTGTCTTTCGATTTATTTTTAGAAAAGACATTTTCGAACCGATTTTTCGCAATAAATCGGTCCTCAAATCTCCTCTCTCAGTCCAGCTCTAATCGAGTTTACTTAAGCGAAGAAAAAAATATCAAAAGCTTTTGAACAAAACAACATTTAAAAAAAATTGAGAGCTTTTTATAAAATTTTCAAGTTTCAAAATTTGTTTTAATTGATTTTTGTCAAGGTCTATTCAATTATGCCTATTTATACGTTCCGAAGAAACATGACTTGTATAAATTTTTGTGGTAGGTATTCATAGGAACAATGCAGCGACTATGCAGTTTGGATCATCGTGGCTTTGTCAGGTAACAGCTGAAGAAGGTGTATAATCACTCCTCAAGATATTTGAGGTACAAAATCAATTTTTTTTTTAGCTTAAGGGGCATATGCAGAAAATGCAAAATCAGGCGAAAATTTTCCTGTAGATTGGGTCGTTGGAGCTTTAGTTTTCGAGATACAGGGTGTTAAAGTTCTTCAAAAAATTTAATGTTTTTTTGAATATCTTACTGGCTGATCAGAATAATCAGAATACTAATTGAAGTATATAATTTGCTACTCCCAACAAAAATTTTAATCTAGTGTTACCTTTTCTAAGATAATTTATACGCCACTGACTTTAATGGAAATATGACATTTTTGATAGATAAGAATAGATAGGTAGCTAAGACCAGAAACTGTTTAGAACTTGATAGGTCAGGTCATTGATCAATCACAGGTTCTCCCCCTTCCCCCTTTATTTCAAAAAAATATTTGGAAAAAATGAAAAGACTGTGGATTTAGTGAAGGAGTTCACGTCAAGCTAACCATAAAATATAACAACGGTGTTAAATACAGGGTGTTTCAAAACATGTGTCGCAAAATAAAAAGTGTGATTGAAGAAAAACTCTTCGTTCTAAGAAAAAAAGTTCCTATTGCATGTGTCCGCAAATCCACCGTTTTCGAGATACAGGGTGCCAAAAAAAATTCAGTTATTTGACGATATTTCACGAGCCGTTTGAGATAGAGAGCCCGAATTTTGTACACATCTTTTCACCAATATTATCTACTTTTTGCGGGTTAATAATTTTCTTTTTTATGTGGCAGTGAAACTAATCATAAGAAAAATATCAAAAACAAATAATATTTTTGTGCACAACAAAACATGCTACTGCTTTTCATCATAAAAAGCTCTTTTTATCGAAAACAGTTCACATTAAAGCTTTTGACCAAGACCACATTTTTTATGTAAAAAACTTATTTTCCAGTGTCGCAGAAATTAGGGGCAAAGCGTTTTCAAGCAACCCTAAAAGCTCGCCACTACCATGTAGAAAGAATTTTAAGTAAGGCTCAAAAAGTAAATATCAATGATACGATGTGTACAAAAATTCAGGTTCATATCTCAAACCGTTCCTGAAATATCGTAATAATTCTGAAAAACAAAATATTTTTAACATCCTGTATGTGACACACCTTTCATTTTACGACACACATTTTGAAACACCCTGTATATGATAGCTTAAGAAAAACCTCACTCATATATTTTTCATCATTAGGTGGTGGTATTTGGTACCTATTGTTTTTGTTTATCTCTCATCAGCAGGAGAAATTGATTTTTACTTGCAATATTTTTAAAAGTTAGCGCATGCGCAGAAATCACAAATGAACCAATTTAAACAAAATTTCATGCATATTTTTGATGTGACTTATAGCTACGTCAATTATTGCTCTTTGATAGCACAGCATAGTCAAAATATAAAATCAAAGTCAAATTATATTAAAAATAATGGCACATTAATTATGTGTACTCGGCAGCGTGCGCGAAATATTTCGCGACCTAGTGCGTCAACTACTTCGTGCACTGTATATAAATCTTATTATTTGTTTACCTAGCAATAACTTTGCTCTAAACTAAAAATTTCCTTGCGTCATGTTTATAATTAGGTATTATTTAGATTTTTTCTCTTATTTGAATAAAGCTCTCTAAAAAATGTTCTATGCATCTCGAGCGCGAAATTATGGTGTTTTAGCATGTGTTTTTGTCTCGGATTTAATTCGGATTTAATTTGATACGAATTTAAAATTTAATTAGGTCAATAATGACAGAAATTGCAAAAAAAAAACAGTTTGATACGTTACAAAAACAACAAGTGACATTTTAATACGGTAGAGTTGATGCCGCAAATAAACAAAAATAAATTATTACACTCTACTTATCACGATATATTATTATTCTCTACAAAAAGCTCCTTTCGCATTTAAAATTTACATACAATGCATACTTACATATATGCATACAAAGTTTCAAAACGTTGCTAATTATATACCAACCTAGTGTATTTTTTAATGCTGAAAATGACATAATAAATTCAAATTAAAGCAAAATTTATGTGTTTAATTAAGGCAAAGGATAACACAAAGCTCCTCTCGTAATGTATTGCTTACGTGGCGTATAATATGGCTGCCTCGAAATTGAGGATGGGCTTATTCAAGCGCCTTGTACAAGCTATGAGACCATTTACATAATTAAGCTTTTTGCTAATAACATTTCCAGAAAGCACTCTATTTGTGGTTCATCTGCGCGTCCTTGAAATTTAAACTACCACTGTCAAGGACAATACGTTGGAGGATATTTCGAGAGAGATTTTTATGATAAGTACTTACCTACTTAATTCCGCTGCACTCATATTCTATTAGCTGATTAGAATATGTGAGTTATTGGATATAATCCCGCTTGGTAATACCATTTGAATTATTATATGTAGGGCTTATGTATCTACAGCAGGATCTGAAGATATAGGACTGTAAATTTGGGAACATTTTTCTTTTTTTTTCTATTTACCTACAACTCATTCATCTTGCTGCGCTTCCGGCTCTCCATTCGCTTTAACTGTATTGAATCTGAAATTCTTCTCGACTATACCTACAACCGATACGTTCTAGAGTTCATTTCCAGAACTCATCTACTCTCGAGACTCTAGGAGTATTAAATGATGAACCATATCTCGGATGTTTCCTGGAGGTGTCTCGTCTCGAAGTTTCCTATTAAAACACAATTCCGTTCGTTTATTTTATCCGGATTATGGGGGGGGGGGCTCTAATCTTCTCTATCGCTCTATATTCTCGCAGAAATATTCTCTAAATATTTTACCATCAGCCTGCTGCATCCACATGTGGATCTACAGAATTTAACATAAAAAAACTCGAGTCAACTTATAGAACAATAAAATCTCTAACCCTCCTAGTAACATTGTCATCAATTATTTTGATATCGTCTTCCTCTTCAACTCTCTCTTCCGTCATGTGTTTACCACAACTTATTTTTGGGCAGCCCCTAAGCCTTGTTGTTGCCAACTTCTACTTGTATTTCTTTGAAGCCACGGCCTTCAACGCAACCATTAACAAATCGTCTTGTTGGAACCACTACGTAGGTGACATCTTCGTCATACACAGGAGGCCTTGGAAGAATTTCTTCATCTTATAAAATTACGGATAGCTGCCTACCGATCACGCTTTTCAGACGGATCACTTTCAAAATACGGCCAAAAAGTCAAGAAAGCATTACAACTCAGAACGCAACATCCTACGACACCCAGCGAACAACCACCAAAACTTTTGTGAGCTGCATTTCTCTCTTACTTCAGGAAAGTCACCTTCAGTGTGAAAAAGTGAAAACCATCTTCAGGCCTACTCAACAAGTTCGCAATATTCTTCGTTCAGACAGGTGGAGAGCCATTCAGCCAGAATATCAAGCTCCTGTGGTTCAACACCAAATCCATCGTCAATACCAGTGAATATAGGTACACAAGAGAAACTGTCGCCTGGGCCAGACAGACAAGTCAGCTAAAGCGGATCTGATTTTGTTTCAGGATGACCATTTGCTACCAATGGGCTGAAATCCCTTCTACCACGCCACACTATCACACCTGTTTACATCTTGAATAGGTTGAAATTAATAATATCCAGATAATTTCAACAAGAAGGAAGGAAAGATGAAATTGAAGAGGATTTAGTTGCGAGGGTTGTTGATGGAGGGGGTACATCTCGGACATTCCGCCTATAAATAGCAGCGCTCTTCTAGCCGTTCAGCCAGTTGGTAGTGAACAGGAGTGGATCTATTGCTATTGGAGTGGAAGTTATTTATCATAGTCCTGGAAGTAAGTTTTTAAAAGTTTTCTTAGAGCTGGTAGTTGAAATGGTAGGACTATATGGGAGATTCCAATCATCAAAAGTCTTGTATGAGATTTAAGACTTCTCTGGTTGTCGAGATCTATAAACAGAATCCAACAGAGAAAGCAATTGCTATTTCATATAAAGTTCCAGATTAAACAGCGGGCGATTTTTGGAGACACGATGAAATGCGATTTATAAATCTAAGTAGAAAGCATCAAGAAGTATTTAATTGATTGAAATAACGCGTTCAGTAATCCAATAGGGTGTTATTGATCATTACTAAGAGACCCGGATGAAATAATGATAAAAATATAACGTGACCCCATTTTCCAGCAAAAAGGTCCCTATGTTTTCTTAATTTAATTAATTATCGGGCTTCCTAATTGTTGTCGAAAGTTCCATCTAGCCTTCCTATGCGAGAAATGGTTAAATGAAGATAGGACAGAAGTTTCGGGTTAGTGTCCGGTCTTTGAAGTGAAGAGAAAAAGGGAAGCACAGTTCTCCAGGGGAGAAGGAACCAGCGAAGAAGCTCTTTATGTAAACGTCATCGACTGTCCAAGTCCAACCTTCCAGATCCAAGGTAAAATGGGAACTTGAATCCAATTTAATAAATTCTCGTCAACTCTGTAAATCAAAAGTTATTGCACTACATAAAATATTACGCCCTTATTACAAAAAATTATAACGAACGACGCGATAAAACAAACAATTAATTTTCATATCCAGGAAATGCCATAAAAATAATGATCATTTACGTGTTTTATATCGCTCAAGGGTCCACAATTACAGCCAATTGATGTTAACATTTAATAATCATCCGGAATTTGAGGTACCTACCTACCTCTACTGATAATAATTTCTGTTATGGAAACATGCCGCGATTGACGACAACCGCAAAACAATTTGCGGGGGTTTTAATCACTTTTCATAATAACATTTCACAAACTTCTGGTCCTGGCGGTTTTATATGTGGAGATAACTGACGTAAAAATTTTAAAGCCCGTAAAATTAATTCAGAGTTGAGGCGAAGCGAAGTGCGTCCATAAAACTCTCCTGTTGGTGTTAAATTGGTTTGTAAAAGCTTAAATCAACTTCTCAGATTTGGAGGCTCTGCGTGAAATTTTGGCAAGGATCATGAACTCCTATGATACATAAATGAAGCGAACAACCGGGATAAAAACACGAAAGGCAATTAATTAATAGAGTTTGTTATAGGTCTACCTTCTCGGTGTTATTTATCGCCTCCGTGACACCGTTATTCAACGGAATGCCACTTTGGCTTCATTCTTTCTAGGTCAGTTGCGTTGCGATTGAATGAATCGGGTAAAGTATTGCGGGAGACGTCTAAATTTATAGTTGGTGAGACTCCCGAGTTATTAATTACCCTATCAAGCTATTACGGTGAGGAATTGCACCAGGATTGTAGTTCGCAAGTACCTACCTATACATTATAAACCAACCCATCGTATTAAGAGCGCCTTGAACTTTTTACGTTAATTTAGAAGTTCTTGCACCTTATTTTACCGAGACAAGCTTTTAGTTTAGTCCAAATTTATATTTATTGTCTCTAGTTAAATTAAAAACTCGTCGGGCAGGAGTAATATATAAGGGTGGCAGAAAATTTACACTTCTATCGCTGATTTATGTCATATCCACAAAAGTTGAAAGGGAATTTATCCCTCGACATACTTCAACGGATAGCAAAACGATAAATCTAATGCGGATACCTCTCATCAGATGATGAGATCGCAAAAAGAGACCAAACAAGAAAATAAAACTCAGTAATACCGTGACCTTGCCAGGCACTAAGATGATTCCTATGACCTTGTTATCCCTCAATCGGAATAATTATAAAGTTTATTTTCACTAAACAACGTCATAAGTCACGTGCAAGTAATGATGGAGTAATGTTTTCCAACTTTTTCCCACGGATTGAGGATTGGAGAAGCAACATCTTCTGCGCGACCCTACGACTCAAGGTGAAAAAGACCCCAAAAATGAACAACGCAAAAGAGCGCAAGACTAAAGTCAAAGGGGAGAGTTCACTCACTGGATAAAAAATAGAAAAGAGGAAAATATATAAAGTCATTTCGGAGAAGGTCGCTTGACGATCAAACCTATTTTCTGCGCGACTTTGTTAAAAATACGTAAAAGTAACAAAAGGAATAAATCGTCAGAAATAGGTCGAAGGCGACAGTTGGCTTATGTTTACTCAAAGGGAGGAAACGAAACAACACAAAGACATGGCAGAGAAGGTCAAGCCAGCTCCTTGACGATCAGATTCTTCTGCTCGACCTTGCTAGAAAAACGTAAGTTCCAAACAGAATAAATCGCAAGAAATAAGAAGAAGGGGAAAGTTGGCTTATTTTTTCCCAATAAAAGGAAATAAAAGAACACAAAGACATGCCAGAGAAGGTTTCAAGTCAGCTCCTTAACGATAAATTATTTTGCGTGTCCTTGCGAAAAAGCCGCCAAAGTCATGCTTGAGAAGGTTTCAAGTCAGCTGTTTGAAGATCAAATTCTTTTGCGCAAACCTTGCTAAAGATACGTAAAGTCAAAAAGTCATAAACAAAATAAATCGTCAAAAATAAGTCGAAAGGGAGAGTTGACTTTTTTCCCAAGGAAAGGAAAGTACACAACACAAAGACGTGCCAGAAAAGATTTCAAGCCAGCTCCTTAACGATAAATTCTTTTGCGCGTCCTTGCGAAAAAGCTGCCAAAGTCATGCTTGAGAAGGTTTCAAATCAGCTGTTTGAAGATCAAATTCTTCTGCGCAAACCTTGCTAAAGATACGTAAAGTCAAAAAGTCATAAACAAAATAAATCGTCAAAAATAAGTCTAAAAGGGAGAGTTTACTTTTTTTCCCAAAGAAAGGAAAGTAAACAACACAAAGACGTGCCAGAGAAGATTTCAAGTATCTCGAATTTTCATAGCTAAACTACTCCGTCTAAAAATTCAGTTACCCACCAGTATACATGTCCTATTAGCAACAAATGATAAAGATGTATACGACTTGATTGTAGACTTTGTGGTTAGGACTGGAATTCCTCTGTAGAATATTATATGTGTGGTTTATCAGAAATGATCAATGATCAGTTAAAACTTGTGTGTGGCTGAAGGACCTTCGTCCATAGCCAGTTCACAGATAATAAAAAAAAAGATTTCAAGCCAGCTCCTTAACGATAAATTCTTCTGCGCGTCCTTGCTAAAAAGCCGTCAAAGACATGATTGAGGAAGTTTCCGGTCAGCTCCTTGAAGATCAAAGTCTTCTGCGCAAACCTTGGTAAAGATACGTAAAAGTGATAAAAAAAGATCGTCAAAAATAAGCCAAGGATAGGAAATAAAACAATACAAAAACATGCCAAAGAAGATTTTAGGTGAGCTCTATGACGGTAAATTCTTCTGCAAGACCTTGTTAAAAATACGTAAAAGTTACAAATGGAATAGATCGTCATAAATAAGTCGAATGTAACAGTTGGCATATGTTTATACAAAGGGAGGAAATCAAACAACGCAAATACATGCAGATGGAGAAGGTTTCAGGTCAAATTATCAATCAAAGCCTTTTGCGCGACCTTGCTAAAAATCCGCCAAAGTGACAAAAACAGAATAAATCGCATAAAATAAATAGAAGGGAAGAGTTGGTTTATTTTGCCCAAAGGGCAGGACATAAAACAAGACAAAAACATGCCAGAGAAGGTTTCAGGTGAGCTCCTTGACGATAAATTCTTCTGCACGGCCTTGCTAAAAATACGTAATAGTTACAAATGGAATAAATCGTCATAAATAAGTCGAATGGAACAGTTGGCTTATTTTTGCCGAAAGGGAGGAAATGAAACAACACAAATATATGCTGGAGGAAATTTCAGGTCAACTCCTTTTCGGTCAAACTCTTCAAAACCTTGCTAAAAATACGTAGAAGTGACGAATGGAATCAACCGCAATAAGTGAGTCGATGGAGAGAGTTGGCTTACTTTTTCCCAAGGGCAGGAAATAAAACAACACAAAGACATGACTTATTGACAATCTAATTCTTTATGTGACCTTCCTGAAAATACGTAAAAGTAACAAATGGAAAAAATTGGAAGTAAAATTCTTCCCGATTTCTCCGAGTCTGGCTTTTGAGTCACCAAGGTTGTCGATAAATTTAATAAGAGTCAGATGATTTTACCAGCAAACACACTTGGTGAGCTTGCTTGCCAAGCCGATAGCTCGTCGAGTTCCGTGCCTGGGAAGCCGCCTTTATATGTCTGAGAATTCTCGAAACGTCACGAGAAAAATAATACTTACATTCTTCGTTCGATCATAACCACAATATTGTCATGGAATTTTTTTACAAAGCAGTTTATGTGATGAAATTATATTAAATATTAGTCTTATTTGTCGTCAATGTTACTATTATCAGAAATATCAAAGAAAAAATTTAAATAAATAATTTTTAAACAAATAATAACTGTAATGAAAAAAGTATGCAGGTAATTGTTTTTTCCTACGACCACTATACAAAACACTACTTTGCGCATCGTTTTTTGTGCGCAAACTAGCTGATTTCTCACGTATCCAAAACTGTGCGACAAAGTGACATAACGCATAGCCAAAAATCGTTTCCGTACAGTTTTAATGTAAACAATAGTGATGGGCGGTAACTGAGAACTCACTGTTACTTATTGTTAATGGAATAACTATTCATTTAAAGCTTCAAGGTAATAAAATAAACACAAATGGGATAAGATAGAACCCGACAAGACTATAAAATATAATGTACTTACTCTTGTGGCGTAATTATTAAAATTTACGAGTTGATCGCTAATAACAGCATTGGTAGCGTTAAAATCAAATTCACGAACGTGAAAACTCGCACACCTCTAACTTCAATCCACGACTGCGCCTGCGTTGTGTGGAAGTTGCATATCTACCACGTCTCACGTTCCACGTCATTTTATTTTTAGTTTAGATACAGAGTCTAATAATAAATAATAATAATATTGTCGGTAGAATTCAATGATTTAACAGTATATAATAGTATATTAAAAAGTCATTGGTAGAATTGAAAATAATACCTACCTAGGTAGTCTGAAAAAATAAACTTTAGTTACCTATCATTATAATGGATTGTGATTCCTCTGAATCTGAATCAGAAAATACACCACCTGCTGAAGTCAGAAAACAAGCAGGTTTGTGTTCTTTGAATTTGCTACGTGTAGTTTCGAGAGAAAAATACGAATCTGCTTATAAACATTTCATAAATTGGAGAAAAGGTCATAAAAGCAGAGCATTGTCAGAAAAAATAATTTATGTGTTAAATTTGTTAAATAATTAATCTATTAAATTGTGGTCGTAGGAAAAGTACTGTTCACAATATACTATTTTCGTTCGATTTGCTGGTGTTTTTTATTATATAAAGCTCATAGGTACGTACATAGATACATAAGTGAGCGCAACATCTTTACTTTGGATAATTTATTTCAACTCCTATTCATTCTTTATCGACTTTATGCTATTATCTACGAACTTTTTCATTTTTCATCAATACTTACGGTAACAAAATATTCCATAACGCTTGTTATAGAAATTGAAAGTCTCCCGTTTTCTCATATATAATTCACACTCGCGCTTCACTAAAGTTTCCAGGTAGGTATAATTTCCTCCAGATATGAAACAAAATTTGAAAACTCCATCAATTTTTAATTCATGAAATTCACGAAAGAGTTCACTGAAATATTTACTGCAAAATTATACCAAGTTCAGAGTCTTAAAATTATTAATGAAAAACGTCGCATGCAAAAGATTGATTACAGTGCTAAGATTTACTTTTCCCGAGATTGGATCCACAATAATTTATTCCTTATCTTGGTAAACAATTACCCTCTTGAATTTTCCCAAGCCACTTTATAAAACTTTTAGTTGGATATATTTGTACCATTAAAAGCATTTGGATGTCTATTTGCATTTGAAATTTCGTTCTATTTTTAACTTAGCCGCTTGTTGGCTAAATTAGGTCGATGATTAAATTTGCAGAATCTGCTATACACCTACATATACCTACCCGGATTCACAAGCCCCGATAATGCCCAGATAACAATACTAGTAAATCTAATGTCATGATCCTCTAGAACCATATATCAAATATTTTTTCTCGCATATTGGATAGGATTAATTATAAAATTGATGGGGCTTCGCCTCAATAATTTTCACGCTTATACGTACCTAACTGCATACAAGGCGATTGTAATGAATGCAACAACTGCAAATTTGGTCCGATTCGCTATAATCGATTTTGCCGCATGCATGATGAGCAAAAGTTTTTCTCGAAGCCAATATTGAAAGTTTTAATTTACGTTTTCAACCACATTTGGGTTCAAAAAAGTGTAATCATAATAGCCATAAGTTTAAGGTATAAATCGAGCTGTTAAATGTTTTAGGTCAAAAATGTTAAGAAAGTCTTTTATTATTATTAGTTCAGTAGGTGCACTTTCTGGTGCTAAAACAGAACTTAAGAATAGATTGTTTTTGGTTTCTAAAAACTAAAAATAGCTAAACATCACTTGACACATTCATTAGTTGTCATTGGCATTAGTCGGTGACCTTTAAATTCTATGCATTTATGTCTTCTCGTGTTACCAAATGTTAGAAACGTTTGAATGCAAATAATTTATTAGAGACCCAATTGTGGAATGATCGAAATTTTATGGATTTTAAAATTTAAAATTTTAAAATTTTATGAACCATACTCAATAAAATCGATGCATTTAGTAATTTATTATTTAGTAATTTTAATTTAGTAAGTTATCAATAATAATTAATGAGAAAAATGGGACAGTATTCTTCAAATAACAAGAAAAAATTCCAAATATTCTCTGAGTTCCGCACTCAGAAAAAAATTAAGAATCGATCAGTTGCATACATTCGTAGAAATATTGATTGTTTATTAACAAATTAACTTAAAATACTTTTTTTATTGAATAAAAATTAATTTTGTTGTGAAAAATGAGCATAAAAAAGATAACAAGAAAACCTTTCTAAAAATTTAAAAAAAGTCAAATTTTGAGCAGTTTCATCTCGATCAGCTTTTATTCAAAAATAATTTTTAACCCACCATTTTGAAGACAATTTTATCTACTTGTTTTTCTGTGAAGCGATGCCTGTACCTATCTCCACCCAGAAACAAAATATATGCAAAAAGAATGAAAAAGATATAGTAAGTGAATTTTTGCATTTTTTTCAAGTTACCTTTTTAAATCTTTGCAACACAAGAAATATCTTATAAATTTTTCTAATAAATGATTTCGATGTATAATCGCATTATCTACCAAAAATTATCAATAAACTATACTTGAATTTTGCTTCGTTTTCGAGATGTCATTAAAAAGCTTAAAGGGTGAAATTTCACTCCTATCTCAATTTCCACCCTCTAATTTAAAAGCACTCCAGGATTTTTAAATCCTGAATGACCATTTGAAGGATTCATGCAATAAAAAACAACTCTTTTGATAGTTCCTTTCTATAATACATCATCAATAGCCTAGGTATTTACTGTATACAAAATATACCTAAATTACTTAATTATTAAATATTAAATTACTAATTAAATATCAAGTATTTCTTAAACACAGACTGGTTGTTAACAAATGACTATTTAATTTATTGTCAGTTTTTATTGTGTCGTAAATATTGCCACTAGGAGGCATTCGAGTGTTAAATCATCAAATCGAACGAACAAGGCTAATTGGCATAATTCTTCTTTCTTCTTAGCTTATATGATCTTTAGTTCTTTTTTAAACTGTTTAACCATGTTCTTCTGTGATTTATATGTTTTTTCCTGAGACGCTAAGAATATTAGGAAAAAAATTGGGGTTCAGAGGTAAGATTTGCTATTTTGATTTTCTCACCCTTTATATGTTGAACATGAATTTGAAGTTTGCAGACAAAAATTGGGGCCGTAATTCTGCTTTTTTCGCTCTTTTTGTCCTACTTTTTCAGTTTTTGGCCTATAAAAATATTCGTGAAATCATCAAATCGAGTGAACAAGGCTAATTCTTCTTTCTTCTTTTTTGGTTATATGCGGTCTTTATTTTATCATAAACTATTTAACCAAGTTGTTCTTTGATTTATATCATATTTTTCCTTCCTGGTAGGTTAAGCATATAAGGAAAAAAAATGGGGGTTCTGAGGTAAGCTTTGCTATGGTTTTCATTTTCTCACCCTTTATGTTGAACAGCAATTTGAAGTTTGCAGACAAAAATTTGGGCTGGAATTTTGCTTTTTTGGTACTTTTTGCCCAAATACTAGCACTTTTTCAGTTTTTTTACTATTTCTCAGAAAATAAGCGTTTTTCCTACAAACCCCTCCATTACAAAATTAAAGGAAACACAATTTGCTACCTTTATCATACATTACAATATTTTGTAAGACTAACCGTTCCGCTGCTATTAGAGGGCGCCAAATAACATCCTATTCCCCTATCCAGCGAAATTCGCCGTTATTGCGCTTGGCTGACACTTGCTTGGAGAGGACATCGACCTCTTGGTCAACTTCACACGTCTTTGGGAACGAGAAAATGTTACTTCTTGAAACCATAGAAAAGGGAAGCGTTCCTCCAACCGTACTCTCCTATGCACGCTCTGCAATACAAAACCATTAACGAATACATCATGTTTCTTTACACAATGACTGCGTGTGATACGACACCAAAAACTCACACCTTGCCGATATTTTAGGCGTGTTCAAAAACCCAGAGGCAACTCCAGGAAACACTGCCATTGCAGTAGCAGGAGAGAGATTCCTGGTCAACGTGTACAGCTACACAATAAGGACTGAACCATCGATAAACATTCTGAGGTACATTAATTATAAGATGGCAGCTTTCAAGACCTCATCAAAAAAAGCTGCACTACCACAATAAGCTGCTGAAGCCACACATCACAGTTTTAGGGTGTATCAGCAGGTGCAGAAATGGCTGGGGGTTGAGAAAAATACCAAAGATTGGAGATGTAAATGGGCAACAAATATCCTGGAACCGATTACTTTTCTAACAAACCCCTACTTCTCCCGAACTGCTGTGTCTGGTGCCATGCAAATGAGTCAGGTCAGCAAACTAACCATAAAATGTAGTAGCTACAAAAAATCAGGCCTCGATTGCAACAACGTGACAATTGATACAGATCTCAAAAATACCCTTGAGGACAGACCATTCGTCGAAAGTCACTTGAGTGAACGAACTAGGAGCTTAAACGAACCCGGTTGTTGAGACCATCGAAGAAAGTGTGAGCAAAAAGAACGAAGATATGTAACATTTCCTTTCCCAAAAAAAAAACACCCACACACTGTCTGAAGTAGTTAATATGAATGTACAAGCTACAAGCCGACCTTTATCTTCTGTTCGTTCCAGATCCATTTTTCATGTAACAAAACTTCTAACAAAAACATCACAAAAGATAATTTATAATGTAGGAAATTTTGTCTCCTTTAATTATGTATTAAATGGGCTTGTCCCAAAATGTCTCTTTTCTGAGATATAGGCCAAAAAATAAAAATAGTGCCAAAAATTTTGGCAAAAGTGCCATAACAACAAAATTCGGGGGCAAATTTTGCCCGCAAACTTCAAATTCGTGTTAAGCGCCCAAAAAAAAGCATAATTTAAGGGAGGTCCTCCCTTAAATTGTTTGGAACAATCCGCTCCTTTCGAGTTCGTATTTTCCTTTAAAGCTGTTTCATATTAAAATTAAAATGCAAAATTTTGTCACTAATGTCAAACCATTGGGACTTAGTGGCCATATAATTTAAAACATCCGGAAGGAGTATAATGCCAAAATTGGTCGTTCTGATGGTGAACTCGACGGAATCAACCATTTTGAACCCTCAAATACTGATTGTTGTTAAGACATTAACAGTTATATTACAGTTAGGTATATTGATGGCGTGAAATTTTCAACAAAAGTTACTTGGAGAAAGTTTGACCAATTTTATACTTCTGGATGTTTTTCCACGATATCGGTTTCTTTCTAGCGCATAGAATTTTCGTGGTTTTTCTATAAATGTATTTTTTTCTACTAAGAAGTCGCAGAAATTCCGTAAATAAAAGCGAAAAATTAGGCTGGAACTTCAGCTGATAGATGAGACAGTGCTTCGACTATTTTATATTTTAGTACACACTATGGCGAAACTTTTGAAATCCATTTCACCAACTTCACTCTTAAAATTTCGATTCTGTTTATTAAACAAACAAACGACTTTGGAATTAATTGTGACAAGTTTTATCAGCAATGAAACAAAGTCAATATGTACCCACGTGCCACGTGTAGATACACCACTTGACTCAGAGACATTGTATTGATGCGGGTTCTAATGTATGGGAAGACATCTAAAATTAACCCTGATACTGCATCTTTTATCTCCAGTGCCGACTAGCTTTGTTCCTGATTGCTGCCTGAAGCTATGCCTATTCTCATTTATAAAACAGTAGAGATTATCTTCCAAAGTGAATGCTGCAAAGGAATTCGGTAATCTCATGCACGCATAGCAAAGATCAGTATGGTTCTTTTCATGTAAGATGGTCACTTTCAAAGCCATACTGCGTTTTCCCAGAGTTTTTTTTTAAGAAGAGCGTCGATCTCTTCTCTTGTTTGAAAGATTTAGAAGCAACTGCAGCTTTCTTTCGTTTAATCCCGTGTTTTAATATCTGCCGAAGCCTGAATTAAGAATCGGGGTGCTGTCAGAAAAAGCTGATCTTCTAATTTTTGAACTTATTCCAGTTTTATTGGGATTTCTATAAATCTATAAACCTCACTTCAAGGTGACATTTTTGATAATTATCTCAGAATTTCGCTCTCAGGCCTATTTGCCAATCTTGTTTTACCTCCCAAAAGTAATTCTTTATCCAATTAACTCATTATCTCAAAATTATTAGTCTTTAATAATAGAACCCCCCCTACAATAGTATTAACCTCCTGCCCGTTTAAATTTATAAAATATTAACCCATTTTCATTTCTCAACACGAAAACCCTCAATTTTCGAATTAACCATGTCACTATGTCACTTTATGCAACATAACACATTGCTATATTTAACTCAGGATACACCTTCACTGTTGTATTTAAATGAAATGTAGTGACACTGCACGCATTTATTCTATTAATAGTAGAGTCGATAGATTTCCATTCGGGTTTCATCTAAAAATGGAACAAGCCTTATATGGGTCTAATTGTAAATTGGCATGAATTCTTGGCTAATTTAATATCTTCTTGAAACTGAACGGGGAGCGGCGTGTTTGACAGTTCACCATCCTGAGGGTTTTCTTCTTGATATAAGTAAGGCTTCGATTTGATTAATTAATTACACAAGCAATTTATTTCTTTTTATTGTTGCTTTGATAAATATTATTATTATTAATACTTGACGAGTTCTAAGACAAGTGCAAGGCAATTGAAATCACAGCTCTTTTTTAACCATGCCTAATTATTGTAGAGATCTGGGTCGCCATAGGACTTGGTTGCTATCTTTCAAGGATCAAAGAAAAATTCAGACGTTGTTATCTAAACTTTATCATGAACCGTGGTAATGAAATGGATTAATGAAAATGGATAATGTAAGTTTTATCTTCGGTTTTGTTCGCGTATCGAATGAATTAAAATGGAAATGGAAACGCCGTTAAAGGGATGACGTCGGTTGTGTAATAAGAGAACGTTGTTTTCATCAAGTCTAGAGAAAGACCAACTGGCGGTTGCGGAGAAGATTAAGGGCTAGGATTCTTGCGGAATTAAGTTACGTTGTTAATTGGAAATAAAATGCAAGTGAAGCTTTGATGTATTATAGGTAGGTAGGAGTACCTGAGCTACGAACTTTGCCCCTACTCTAGGTTTCATATGCCTATTAATTTGATGATGCTTTCTGGGGATTCAGACTGTTGTCTTGAAATTATGTTTAGTGTTGAAATTCAATTCTTGTGACGCTTTTATGAGATACCTACGTCATCATTAAAAATATTAATTGGGATAATTGAGAGGGGGTTAAGTGACAATTTATTTTGAAGTCATTTGAACAAGCCCTTGAAGAGCTAGGTACCTCTACAACGTTGTAAAATGGTCGACGATGAACAAGAATCACATTGAAGAAGAAATTACCTGCTTCACTTGTTGCAGCCACATTCTCCAAGATCGAGAAAAAAGTTAAGCCGGTGGGGATTTATTGATAGAAAGTACAAGCACCTTCCAGTAGGACATTTTTTCCTGCTGGAAGGAAGTTCATTACAAACGATATAGGGGGCTTCGGGTACTGCTTACAGGATAGTTGTAAACACCAGTAGATTCTATATATTTCAAGGAACCAGCGCATTTTTAAATCGTCGTTTTATCTTTATTAATGAAAAAGTTATGACAAGTTAAAGTTGGTTAAAGTTAGTGCAAAATTTTTGTAGTTCTCGCGTCACCAGTACCACACTTTGTTCAGTTTGTTCGTACTGCGAAAACGTCGTCCTCTCGGAAGGACTACTTTATGAGAAATTGGTTTCACTTAATCGATTTTCCCATTTACATGTAGCGACGATATTATCCCAAACATTAGAAAAAAAATAGGAATTTAAGTGAAAAATCACACTGACGTTTGCTAAATGGGAAAATCATTTGACAAGTTAGGAAACACAATTGACAAAAGACTACAACCAAAAGAGAAATACTGGTAATGTTTCCACGTTAAGACGACTGTCGATGAATTACAATCCACAATTATTAACATCACGTTACCAATGTTTTCTTAGCTTAGTGAAGTTCGCACCGCTAAATGAGAATTTTTATCATATTTAATCGGGATTCTTTTGTCTATGATTTGTCTAACCAAAATTTTCATTTGTTCACCCTCCAAAAAAGTTATGATCAAATTAAGAAAATCACAGCAGCATCAAATGTGAATTTTATGCAAATCGTTTGTTCACTATTTGTCCACCCAAAATTTCCGTTTGTTCCCCTTCAAAAAACAATTATGATCGGATTTTAAAAATTGACAGCAGCACAAAATGAGAATTTTTACAAAAATTCAAACTGCGCATTGCTTTGTTCACGGTTTGTTCATGTTTGTCCTACCAAAATTTTCGCTTGTCCAACCTTAAAAAAAAGTTACGATAAAATTAATAATTTTGACGTCAGCACCCCCATGAACATATTTCATTGAATTTCTTAGTGGTGCCATCTTCCCTAATAAGCTTTTCCGCACTGGTAAAACTACATGGTACATAATGAAGTTCATAATCTTGTCAAAGTGCAAAAGATACGTTACCAGCTTAGATCTCCAGTTCATGTATGAGTTATAAAGGCTTGATGGATTTTATCAACAAATAAAGAACCAATTATTTTATTTCAGTATATTCCTTTCCAATCAAAATCACTTTGTGGCCATTGTGTACGATCTTTTCGAAAAATATGTTAATTTTCATTGCTTCATTAGCGATAATTTCGCTTTTTCGCGATATTTTTATAGCAGGAAAATTTTCATTAGACAATAGCTGTTCTGAAATTATTGTGAAACTCATATAGAGGTGAAAAGTAAGCAAGAATTCGATGAAATTATAGTAATTAATCAGTAAAATTTAAAAATAATTATTTTTTTTAGTAATTTAAGTAATATTGCTTGCCTTGTGGTTTTTACGAAAAAATTATTTATTTATTTTCAACAATAAAAAAGAAAATTATGGCCAAAATAAGAAATTTATTTCTATCACTTTTTTATGGAAAATCAGACACTTTAGTGCAACTTTTCTATAGTTTAACCGACCCTGTATCTTTGCTAGTTTTCGACATCCCGATGATGAGAGAAAGAAAAAACGCTCTGTATAATAGCCGGAGATGAATAGGATTATCGAACCCACCTGTATAATATAAAAAAATGGAAGTAATTTTACGTGCCAATTCAGAAAATTCAAGGTGATGTGAGAAAAAAAAAACTTTTCCGACGACCACCTGCGAAAATGACAAATATCATTTTGAAGGTTTGAAGTTTGAAAGTAAAATATCATACTGTATGTAGTGATATGTATATGAAGTATAAAAAGGTCATTAGGTTAGTTTATTATATCACTTAGGTTAGTCAGTTGTTTATGGAATTATTATACTCCCTTATATGAAAGTTGACAATAATTACAAATCTACTTGCACAGCCTTAAAGTAAGCCTTTGCACATACCTGTTGTGTAATGAAAATCAAAACTCAAAACAATGTTGTTTTTTTCATTACAACACGGTCTTATAAACCATCAGTCAAAACTGGCGGCTATATGAATAATAACCTGTTATTATCGAAATGAGTGGCACACGCAATATTATTTATTCGTTTAATAATTTTCATTAAATTGTCTCATAGACTGACAGAAAATCATAATTATTAATTCAGTATTGTTTTTGATTTAGTAGTTGACATTTCTCGGTTACTAAAATATTCGATTGTAAAACATCGGAAATGACTATAATACCAATTGACGGTTTTCTTGAACGCGATGTAAAATGTCATTTTGAAACATCTAATAAATACTTCTTGTTGTTCAGACATTCACGGTTTTACTCTTTATTAGTTCAGTGCGTCATATTATTGGTTTGAATAACGGACGTGTTGAAATAATAGCACAAACTAAAATTTTACTTAAAAACTTTACTCCGGAAGTCAAAAGAAAGATTAAAATTTTCTTATTCAGTAGGTATTCAGATTATACTTAGTAAATCTGAAAAATTATGTACTAACGTTAGGTATTTTAGTAAGGTAAGTGGGTACGTCTGGCATCAAAAAATAATTCGTTCCTATAATGCTATCGGGAGTAGATAAAGTATAGTACAATAACTCGAGTTGAAAGACCATTTCGCACTTGCGGAAAAAGTGCGAAAAAAAGTCACTTTCAACTTTGTTATGTAATATACTATTACAAATTTTTAAATTATACAGTGTGTGTCACAGGCATGGTACACCCCTTTTTTTTCCTTATTTTTGTAGATAATTTTTTGAAATTTGGTACGTCGCATATTCTCGATAGAGCGCACTTTTTAGCAGAAAATTGAATTCTTTCCCACATCCGGTTTTTCCGGATGTGTTACCAACTTTTTATTTTTAAATGGGACACCCTGTACATTTATATATTTTTGGATTCTATACATTTGTACGAATCCAACAATACCACATAAGTACCATTTTAAATGTCAAATTTTTTTTATTTTATTTTTTATTTTTCAATTATAGTGTGCCATGACTTCAGTTGTGTTCGTAACAGATGCAAAATGGGTACACCAAAATGTCCCTTATTGGAAGTAGATGGTACCTCGGTACCAATATGGTACCATTTGAAAAAAAAATGAATACAGCTCAAAAAATCATTCCGGTGCGCATTATTTATCCATAAATCGTCTAATTTAGTACACTTTGAACAAAAATTCGATTTTTCTGGCATTATATGATCCAATTGGAGTAAACCGAAATAGTCATGGCACACTATAATTGAGAAACAAAAAATTAAATAAAAACAAATTTGACATTTAAAATGGTACTTATGTGGCATTGTTGGATTCGTACAAATGTATAGAATCCAAAAATATAATAATATATAGGGTGTCCCATTTAAAAATAAAAAGTTGGTAACATTTCCGGAAAAACCGGATGTGGGAAAAAATTCAATTTTCTGCTAAAAAGTGCGCTCTATCGAGAATATGCGACGTACCAAGTTTCAAAAAATTATCTCAAAAAAAAAAGAAAAAAAAAGGGGGTCTACCATGCCTGTGACACACACTGTATTATATTTGAACTTCTCTATTCAATAAAACTGTATTTTTTTATCAAAATACCTTAAAAACACAGACGTTCTTCGCAAGCTGGTGGAGGAACAAAATATTATATGGATAGGGAAAACAGTAAATGCATTTAATGAAGGAATCGATTTCATATAAAATGCATGGGCCTTTGTATTATACTACGGGACGGGAGCTATCAACATTATCTAGTTAAATACTCGATTAATAAGCCTTGTTACATAATTTACTTATAAATCAATAATTCAATAATAAAACATTTCAGAGCAGGTATTAGTTTCGTGTTCCGAGAAGAATGGAAATTTTGATATTTCAATAAAGCAACGCAGCAGAGAAATTTATTTCCATCTTGCTCTTTGGGAAAGTTTCAAGATCAAACTCTGAAAAAGATTCAGAGAGAGTTGTCAAAACAATCCTGATTTATTAATATTTATTATATTTATTTTAATAGTCCCCCTCGTGGAGGATAGAGATGAGAGGTCAGGGGATAGTAAATAAAGCCACCATGAAAAATTCATATTCGCTCATGTTTTTTGAGGGTTTGATAAATATTTAAAAGGGTGTCTTAATACATGTACCTACCTATGTTTCAGAGGATTTTACTTCTTTTGGCCATAGATTCATCGGAAAGAGGGGTCTCTCTAGAATTATACAGAGCCACCTTGCTTGTAGGTCCATTGAAGTTTGAAGCCTCACAATTTATTCAACATTTAGATGAGTTTCTTATTCTCTTTTTTATCAAATCTGAGTACGGGTTGCAAAGGGGGAGATTTCTAGTGTCCAACCTTCAGTAAAGGAAAACTGACCTCGTGGCGATATTTTTCAGATAATACCACAGTCATTATAAGCAACCCGTATTATACTCACTGGATCGAGTATCTAACCGAAACCGTCATCAATCGAGCTTCGATCGAGATTCTTTACCTAATAAGCGGTCCGGCGCGATCTTTGCCTTGTCTGACGATGGCAAGTGAAAAACGTCATTTTGATATAACTTTAAAACGCAGTTCGAACTCCTCTGATACTAAGTAAATTCAATTAATCAATAATGATCATTTTTTTAGGACTGGCCAGATGTTACCGTGATGTATAGTTCAATCCATTGCGTGAAAAATCTATAGATATAGATCGAACTACTGTTGAAAAATTCCAAATCGATAGCAAGGAAACTGTATTTTCTTTAGCCTCCTTAGGATTTTGAAGACTCTTCCTTGAGATTTTATCACCTCTTCCTTGGGATTCCTAT
This sequence comes from Malachius bipustulatus, assembly GCA_910589415.1. NCBI lineage: Eukaryota > Metazoa > Arthropoda > Insecta > Coleoptera > Melyridae > Malachius > Malachius bipustulatus. Next base: position 42,252,513 of record OU342633.1, read on the forward strand.
TTAGACGTTTTTTTTCTGCAAGACCAACGTCAATTTAATGAAGTATCTTGAATGTACATTTAAAAAAGGTTCAATACCTAATCCTTGAAGAATCTGTCAATACCTGAGGGTTTTTTTTGTAACCCCGCAGAACTTAAGCTATAAGTATAGGTACCAATATTGCAAGAAAAATATCTATGACGCGTCAAGTCTGTTTTTTTTTTCTTGTTGTTTTGGTAAGATCTGGATTGGAAAGATGCGGCCAGCTTGATTTTTGTACAAGGTCTGGTCAGCTCATTTTTTTTTGGCGAGATTAGCTTTGACGGCAAGGTCGGGTTAGCTCGAAAATTCGCTTTCTGCAAGATCGGGTCAGTCCGAAAAGTCGAGCTTTTTTAAGCGGACGCTGCAAAAAAATTCAAGCCGACCGAACTTTGAAAAAATCGAACATTCAACACATTGTCCTGACTCCTGGACAACTTTGCAAATCTACGAACCGCCACTGGTTCACCCTGTTATAAATGGAGAACATAATAAATATAAAATATCGCCATCAAAATATTTACAAATCCCGCATCCATGGAGGGTATTTTTAGACGTCGTTTTGAATTAGCGTAGCGTGAAACAAAGTCTGATATTACCCCGTATATATTCAAATGACATGTGTTCTAGAATTAGTTTAAGGCACCTGTTATATTCGTATCACGAAATAAAACAACCTCACAACTACTTTTTATTGTTGACTTCGAAACTGACAGCTTCACACGTGCCAATTTCTAGTTCTAGACTCCACTGACTTGGTTTTTCAACGTACCTATTACTGCTGCTGCTGCGTTTCCCGGTATGATGAAATCAGGACTCTTTTTCGAACACGCGATTTTATAATACAAGAGTTGAAGTTTTTATTTTTATGAACTTACTTTGATTCGATTAAGATCAGTCGGATTATAATTATTAATTAAGCATCATGAATAAAAACAAAGACCTTTTTTCTCTTTATTTTAACTCTTTTTTCAATTGAAGACTTGGTGAAATACAGGCTACATAAGAAAACGTATATAATTGCAAGAGATATGAGAAAGACATTGAATCTGCTTATTTTCCGTTGTTGCATGCAAGGGTTTTTTTATAAAAAAATGTTAAAAAGTAATTAACCCTCAAGAATAACCACGAAGATTTATTTCCTTTTTTTTAACTCTCTACAATAATTATTGAAGGCTTGCAAAAAACCTTTCATACGAGAAAAATATGGAAACCTTATTATTGAAGGCTTGATGCATTATAGTCCACTTGAAAAAAACATTTTGCGACAAAAATGAGCAGAAAACCTAGAATCTGCTTAATTCCATTGCTGCAAGGAGCTTTTTTGACCAAAAACCGATAAAAAGTAATCAAGCCTCAAAAACAACCACAAAGTTTTTCCCTCATTTTTTAACTCTTTCTACAATTATTATTGAAGGCTTGATGCATTATAGTCCACTTGCAAAAAACATTTTGCGACAAAAATGAGCAGAAAACCTAGAATCTGCTTAATTCCACTGCTGCAAGGAGCTTTTTTGACCAAAAACCGATAAAAAGTAATCAAGCCTCAAAAACAACCACAAAGTTTTTCCCTCATTTTTGAACTCTTTCTACAATTATTATTGAAGGCTTGATGCATTATAGTCCACTTGCAAAAAACATTTTGCGACAAAAGTGAGCAGAAAACCTAGAATCTGCTTAATTCCACTGCTGCAAGGAGCTTTTTTGACCAAAAACCGATAAAAAGTAATCAAGCCTCAAAAACAACCACAAAGTTTTTCCCTCATTTTTTAACTCTTTCTACAATTATTATTGAAGGCTTGATGCATTATAGTCCACTTGCAAAAAACATTTTGCGACAAAAATGAGCAGAAAACCTAGAATCTGCTTAATTCCACTGCTGCAAGGAGCTTTTTTGACCAAAAACCGATAAAAAGTAATCAAGCCTCAAAAACAACCACAAAGTTTTTCCCTCATTTTTGAACTCTTTCTACAATTATTATTGAAGGCTTGGTGGATTATAGTCCACTTGCAAAAAACATTTTGCGACAAAAATGAGCAGAAAACCTAGAATCTGCTTAATTCCACTGCTGCAAGGAGCTTTTTTGACCAAAAACCGATAAAAAGTAATCAAGCCTCAAAAACAACCACAAAGTTTTTCCCTCATTTTTTAACTCTTTCTACAATTATTATTGAAGGCTTGATGCATTATAGTCCACTTGCAAAAAACATTTTGCGACAAAAATGAGCAGAAAACCTAGAATCTGCTTAATTCCACTGCTGCAAGGAGCTTTTTTGACCAAAAACCGATAAAAAGTAATCAAGCCTCAAAAACAACCACAAAGTTTTTCCCTCATTTTTGAACTCTTTCTACAATTATTATTGAAGGCTTGATGCATTATAGTCCACTTGCAAAAAACATTTTGCGACAAAAGTGAGCAGAAAACCTAGAATCTGCTTAATTCCACTGCTGCAAGGAGCTTTTTTGACCAAAAACCGATAAAAAGTAATCAAGCCTCAAAAACAACCACAAAGTTTTTCCCTCATTTTTTAACTCTTTCTACAATTATTATTGAAGGCTTGATGTATTATAGTCCACTTGCAAAAAACATTTTGCTACCAAAATGAGCAGAAAACCTAGAATCTGCTTAATCATTGCTGAAAGGAGTTTTTTTGACCAAAAAAACCGATAAAAAGTTATTAAGCCTCAAGAACAACCACGTAGTTTTTTCCTCTTTTTTTAACTCTTTCTACAATAATTTTTGAAGACTGGGTGGATTATTAGCAAAATAAATTTCAGAGAATAATGAGCAAAACATAGTCTGCTAATTTTTAATTGTTGCAAGGAGTTTTTTTTACCAAAAACTGACAAGCAGTATTTTGACCCTCAAGAATAACTACGAAGATTTTTTTCCTTTTTTTAACTCTTTTCTACAATTATTATTATTCAAGGCTTGGTGCAATACTTGCAAAAAAACGTTTTGAGAGAATAATTAGAAAAAACATAGAGTCTGTTAATTTTCGCTGCAAGGAGTTTTATTAGCAAAAACTTATAAAAAGTAATAATTAACCCTGAAGAATAACTACGAAGATTATTTTTCTTTTCTATTTAACTTTTTCGACAATTAATTGTTGAAGGTTTGGTGCAATACTTGCAAAAAAACAGTTTGAGAGAAAAATGAGAAAAACATAGTCTGCTTATTTTCGATTGTTGCAAGGAAAAACTGATAAAAAGTGGATTTTTCCAAATTGGAACATTGATAGTTTTTTTACCAAACCCTTTTCAAAAAAAATTCACTAACACACAACTTGTAATAATTTGTAATTAAAATCTAGGTGTAAAAAATCACACTCGCTTCGCGGTTTCAAAAAAAAATGATAAATGGAATTTAAATGGAAGACTTTTTTATTTATCATTTAAAGTTCCGAAAAAATTTAAACTTTTAAGAATTTGTAATAAAATGAGAGACTCAGCGACACTTATAGTAGCATGCTGTATAAAGACGTGAACACCGATGCTGAGTCAGCAGGTTCCTAGAACCGTGAAACACGGCAATACAAAGTGGTGAAGCATCTACTTTTTAGAAATTTTAGGAATATGTTAATCGCAATAATAATGACGCATAGTTCGAGAATTACGTCCGAGAAAAATTCTACCCTCTACATGACTGCAGGCAGAGTAGGGGGATATACAAAAATTTTAATTTTTGTAGTATTAAATGTTAAAAAAGAAGTGTAAATAAATCATTAGATTGGTAAAATAACTATATTTCTTTAACAAACAATAATTATTAGAGTCAGAAATTACTTTATAGACGAACCTTTTAAAGGTAAACCTGTTACAACAATACATATAAAAAAAATCAGGTTCAAGCCAAAATGACATGGGGACTCTACAAAAATCTCAAAGCTATCCGAACCATTATCTGATGTCGATATGCAAATAAAATGAAAAGGAGTTCTATGCGAAGTTTACGAACAAGTATTGTGATTGTTCAGCTAATTGTTTCTGGGGTGGAATTGCCTTACTCATGAGAATAATAATTATTCCGGTAGAAATTTCATCAGATAATTAAACAAAAGGCTTGTTTCTGGTCAAATACAGGAAGAAAAAGGAAGTGGCTTATTTTAGAGTAAAAAATCAGGTCATAACTGGAAAATAATGAAAGCTAAAACTGGTCATTCTTATTAAGCAAAGCTGATAACAATCTTCGATTTTTCCTCGAATTCAGGGGAATCGAGCGTTATTTTAATGGAATGATAATGTGGAGATAAAAAATATCGTATAGAGAACAATGATTAGGTAAGTTGACAGTATTATAAAAAAAAGGTTACCAAAGTCTTTAAAACATTATTGGTTAAGTTTAATTTTACAAATGAAGACTTTGTAAAAAAAAGTTATATTTTCTTTACAAGAACGATTTTTCCAGCGAAACTTCTTTATCGCCTTTCTCGAAGTTTTATATTCGTAAATTTATTACCACTGTCAGTAGAAAGTTTTATTGAGCCCACGAGTGATCCTGTAAATCTACTCTGGTTAACACTTTTCCCTAAATCCTGAATCCCACATAAAATAAGAACTAATAATAATAATTCAACTTTAGTAGACCACTATCACAAATTATCAGTTTTCAATTATTACTTATGAATATTTAATGATTTTTTCAAAAAATTGCTGCGGTCGGGCTAATTAGATTAGGCTCTGGGCCAATTAAAATGATTCTTGGCCAATTAAAATTCGATCGTTGTCGAAAAACAAAGCCGACTTACCTTCGTTGGGCCGAAGTATTAATTGATGCACCAAAATCTCATTCAGATTTCATGCGACTGTAGTAGCATCAGCAGCATAAAGCGGTACGGTTTAATTTCCTCTAAGATAAAAGATAGTGGGATGCCAGTGCCTTATGGTTTTTGAATAATTGATCTAAAGTAACCTGAACTATAAAGGCATCAAAATTCACTCAGGTTATGAGATGTTTACTATTTCTAACTACTGTAGTATATACCTACTGAATAATAGGGTTGATCTTTTAATGAAAAGTATATTTATGAATTCTGTTTACAAAATAACTTATTGAAATTCTATGGTTATGAAATTACTAATTAATTGATCATGAAGTTAATTGCAAAATATCTCATTTAACAGTTTAACTGGTAGAGAAAATAGATCTATTTTTTCCTTCACATAAAAAGTGACAAATTCATTTCAAGCATTACTTGAATAATAATGGTAATAATTGTATATCAGGTATTTCAAAGTTATTATTAATATAAGTTTTAATTAATAAAACATCAATCTCTCGATGAGATAAGGCAATAGAACGACACAAAAATCCTAACAGATTTCTCTGATATCACTCTGAGCAATAAAAGGTTATGTCACACTTTGCTTACTGATACGACATTTTGCCTTCCTTGGAATGTCGTGCCGAGACTGGAGAGCGGGGCCCTGGACGAAATCTCAGGATAAGAGACCGTGGTCTCCCTCTGGGGTGGCAGAAAGACTGGTGGACGGTGTCGTGTCCCGTGGGAACACGTGCCTAACTCTGGTAGCGTGGTCGTCCTTCGAGGTTAGATGAAACTCGAAAATATGGGGCTCCGAATGATGAGATCCAGTATTCATGGGCAGATAGTAGCAAAACCTTCAGATAATGTAAGGGATTCCTTCCATAAAAGCGGATATTCAGATGTACCAGAAATGGAAACCAATATGGCGTCCGGAAAGACAGGTGGGGTTCTACTCCGTAGATAGGTTTTCCGACGAGATAAGATAGTACCCCGATTGATAGGGTAGGTAGAAAGAACTATAACAATATATAAACTCTATTAGAGAAAGTTTCAGATAGTTTGAACAATTTACTTACCCTATTTATATAGGTTCTTTTAGATAAAGAGAAAAGGTAGGGGTGCGACTTGTCGCTTCGAGCACCAAGATTGGAAGACGAACAAACTTGTCCAGAAATTGCGGAGCACCTTTTCCGCGCAGCTCGAAGAAAGGGTTGTTGTATTTAAATTCACGAAACCACATCACAGCGACATCTGTGTTTCTAATTAATCGAAAAGGAAGATTGTAAGAGAAGGAAGTTACAGATTGTACTCAAAAGGTAGGGATCTTGAACTTGCCTAGTTTAGTTAGTTTTACCACTCGGCAACAGGTGGCGATGTTAGTTCGAAACTCATATTTTCGGAACCTTATATTCCTTCTCATTGATGAATACCTTAATAGCAAAGATTTAGATAATGTGGTCCCATTTAATAATTTTAAATGGAGCCAATTAAAGAATAAAACCTTTAACGACGTTACACACCTCTCTTTACCGGGGTAAGGAAAGGATTAAAGATAAACCAACTGGAAGAAGCACAGGCGTATTTCAAGTTGTTACTATACCCGAAGAAGGGTATGTTTGCGGGACAACTAGGTGACGATAAGCTTAGAGAATATGATTCAGAAATCACGTTCATAAATAACATGAACCTTTCGAGGAAATAAGATAACAATTCCGAACGAACAAATTGTCAACGACATCATTGATCTGTTTCCTTGAATGAATAAAATTTCTCTTATATATGCTTACTAAGGTAACATGCAACTTTCAAAGGGAATAGCGTTAGGTTTACTAAAATTACATGCAACTTAAATATTAAGCACTAGGTAATAATTATTCATAAGGTATAAAAATAAAATATTCTTGCTTCATTGCAAAGGTAACAAAAATAAAAGATATGCTAGTAACGATAGTAATAAGATAATTAAGATAACTTTCTTAAATGGTAATTGTTCTCGCCGAACAATGTCGATAAACATAGGAATAATTTCTAGATAACTAGATATGAAGATACGATAAGATATGGTTAGATAATATAAGATAAGATAGATAATATAAGATAAGATACATACTAAGATAAACAAAATCAATAATACTGTCAGATATCACAGTAATGAATATTCTGAAATAAATAAAATTAGAATTCCTAAGAAGGAAAAATCTCCTGAGGTGGGCACGAAACATCTCCCTTACTGTTGAACACCGCTTCCCCGACCAACGACAACCCGCGCTCTGCTTTGAAGCATGCCCCGCCACTGAGACAGTGGTGAGCGGAAAAGTCAAGAATGAAACTGTCGCGGTTAAGTAGCAGGTTTAACAAAGCAAAAGTGAAACTCGATCCTCAAGGGGGTTGATGCTGTCCAAACTTGGGCATCAAAACATCTATGTACAGGGAAAGATAAATTTTTGGAGTCCACAGGGGTAATCCATGGGCAAGATTTTTCATCTTTGAGCCAGTCAAAATTTGACTATGTCGTCGTCTATGCGACTCCATAATAAATAATTGAGAGAAAGGAAGTTTGCAGATAATCACTGCGTAGCTTATCAAATAGCGTAATTGTAATAATCACTTCGATAATTCATCCAATAATCGCACAGATAAACATTCGATAATCGCACAGAGAAAACATTCGAGAATCGCACAGGGAAAACATCAATAATCGCCTGGATTATTAGATAAACATTAAGGTAACGGTAAGATAATTTATCTCACTCGGTAAGATAAGAAAAATGGAACAACCATTTTCATCGCTAAGGTAGGGGACATTCAATATCCGTGTTCAAATTCATTTGTGTAAACACCGAATATCTAAAGTCATTTTTGCAAATTCAACACTAGAATTCACATAGATTTTTATTTTCCATTTTGGAAAATATTCACAGAGAAGATAAGTATTAGCTACCATTCTATTATGGTACTAATAGGTATAGATAAGGTAAGATAGGTAATTCCTTTTCTTTGAAAAGAAATTAAAGATAGGAAAGGCACGAAGCTTTGACTAAAGCTTACGCCTGTCATTTTTATCAAGAAGAAAATTTGCTAATTCAATTTTCGTTTTCTTGAAAAATAGGTAAGACAAGGTAGAGATATTCTGTGGTCTTCCGTTGAGACAACAGAGGGATTTTTCACTTTAGCCATGCAGGGCGGAAAATCTTAAAGCACCCAAACTTGGAAAGATGGTGGGTAAGATAAAGATAAAAGAGATCTGCTGTCGTCTGATTTGACAAGCAGAGCAGTTTTCACTTTAGCACATAGCAGGGCGGAAACTGTCGGGAAAGCACCCGTCTTTGAAAGATGGTGGGTAAGATAAAGATAACCTGTTGCCTTTTGTTTGGACAAACAGGGCAGTTTTCTCTTTAGCACGTAGCAGGGCGGAAACTGTCGGGAAAGCACCCGTTTAAAACTAGACGGTAGATAAGATAAAGGTAAAAGATAAGATAAGGTAGATACAACGGCAAGATAGCATTTTCTTTAGTTTATTGAACATAAGAAAATTTAAAAGATAACATTAGACCTGTAAACGTTAGTTAGACAAGATTGGCGAATAGTTACTTTTCAAGGTAATGATTCAGATAACCAGAAAGATATGGGTTCTCAAAATTTGAGCGATAAAATAAAATGAGAGCCTGAGGATAGCAAATACCGATCCCAAAATTAGCAACATTTACACTTTGAGTACTCACATTCACACAGCTAGTTTCGAGATCCTTGAGAAACGCTTTGAAAGATACGGTATTCATTCTTCATACATTCTTCATTCATTCTAAGATACGACAAGAAACGGAGCTTTCTCAATTCTCATATTGCTAGACCTCATTTTCTAAACGGATTTTTGTCAAGTACAAAAAGAGAGATAAAGATAGGTAGGGAAATAAAATTGGAGAGAAGATATTACAAGGAACTATTCGTCGCTTTTCGGCGGGTCTTCGCCTCGATACGCCTTCAAATCTTTAGAATGCCAGCGACCTAGGGGATTGCCTTCTTGGTCTTGTAATTCGTACACTAATTTAGACACTACTTTAGATATCCTACACAGTACGAATTTTGGGGCCAATTTAGCAGCAAAATTCTTTGCGGCATTCGAAAGTGGGTAGGTATGTTTCCAGACGAGGTCACCCTCGGTGAAAACATCGGGGCGCTTGCGTAAGTCGTAATGTTTCTTACTTACTTCGTAAGCTTTCTTAAGTCTATCACGTATATCGCTGAAGATAGGAGGTAATTTAGATATGTCTTGTTCTCGATGAACATAAGACAGATCATCAGGTAATTCTAGATAATTATCTGAGACTGGACCGTAAAAGGTTCCGTCTACAGGGACATTTCTAGCGAAGAGTAGGAAAGCTGGAGCGTGTTTAGTAACTTCGCTCACCGATAAGTTAATTGCTTGTGCAATTTTATAAACATTTTTATCCCAATCTTTATGATTGTCACGGATGTAAGATGAGATGGCTGTAAGGATGGTACGATTCGTTCTCTCGGTCGGATTCACCTGAGATAAATGCCTGGCGCTATACCACAAGTTAACTTCGTAGTTTTTCAGCAAATTAGTAAATAGACTGCTTTTAAAAATTTGAGCGTTGTCACAAAGCAGAATTTGGGGCACACCGAAAATTAAGAACACTTGGTTCTCAAGAAATTTTGTAACGGCAGCTGCTGTAGCATTAGGCATTGGCTTAACCAAAACGAACTTTGAAAACCAATCGGTGACGACTAAAAGTTGGGTGTTTCTAGCCTTAGATCGAGGGAAAGGTCCCATGAAGTCAATAGAGAGAAATTGAAAGGGAAAATTGATTTTCTTATAATTACCCATGAGTCCTACGCGAGCAGTGTTTGGGGCTTTGTGCGAACCACAAACCTGGCAGTTTCTCACGTACTTTTTGACTGAGATAATCATTTTGGGCCAATAATAAACTTCAGATATTCTTGCCAAAGTTTTACTTACTCCAAAATGTGCAGAAGTTGGAGGGTCATGAAATTGAGCAATTATTTCCTCCCGATTAGGAGTAGGGACAACAATTTTCCAATCAGATAGGTTAGACACGACTTCCACTCGAGGCTTAACATGTTTATAAAGAATATTGTCTTTGATGGTAAAGTCAGGGTATTTCTCGGGAAACTCGGTAACTTTGGAGACCATGTCTTTATACCAATCATCAGGTACAAAGTTTTGGAGAGAGATAGAAGAAATAGAACGGGAAAGATAGTCTGCAGGGACATTGCAAGTGCCTTTTCGATGTTTAATGTCGAAATCAAACTGGCTGAGGCGTAAACACCATCTAGCTACGCGACCCATAGGATCTTTTAACGTGCGAAGCCAGAGAAGAGAGGCATGATCGGTGTAAACTGTAAAATTTGCACCTTCGACATAAGGGCGAAAATATTCTATACCAAAGAGGACACCTAAACATTCTCTTTCGGTAACGGTGTATTTCTTCTCGGCTTTCGAGAGCATTCGACTAGCAAAAGCAATGGGGTGTTCAAAATCTCCCTCAAGTTGAAAGAGCACTGCACCCAACCCGAAATCACTTGCATCCGTCTGTATGCAAAAGGGCTTCGAGAAATCTGGGCTAGCTAGAACGGGAGCTGTAGTTAGTCGTTCCTTGAGAAGTTTAAAAGCTTGATCAGCTTCTGAGTTCCAAGCTATCGACTGTCCCTTTTTTCGGTTATGCAGCAGAGCTGAGATAGGAGCACTGATTGTAGAAAAATCCTTTATGAAACGCCTATAATATTGTAAGATACCTAGGACGTGTCTTACTCCAGTGGTGTTATGGGGAACAGGGGACTCAATAATCGATTTAACTTTCTCTTCACTAACTCGCAATCCGTTTCTATCGATAATAAAACCCAAAAAGGAGAGAGAATCTCGACAGAAGTGACATTTGTCAAAGTTGACAGTGAGATTAGCGTCCTTTAGACGCTCGTATACTTCCCTTAAAATTTCCAGGTGTTTCTCGAAACTATTGGTGGCGATAATTATATCGTCTAGATACACGAAAACAAATGGCTCCAAAGCTGGACCTAAAATTGTGTCCATAAGTCGCTGTTGGGTTTGAGCACTGTTTCTCAGTCCGAAAGGCATTCGTCGGAATTGGAATAAACCTCTCCCGGGAACTACAAAAGCGGTCTTTGGGCGGGATTCTTCGTCCAAAGGAACTTGAAAGAAAGCCTGCTTTAAATCGATGGAGGTAAGGTAATTAGCGTCTTTGAGCTTGCTCAAGATAGTATCGATTCTAGGCAGGGGATATGAGTCATGTGTGGTGATCTCGTTTAGTTTTCGACCATCAAAACACATACGGTATGTTTTGTCTTTCTTGCGGACCAAAAGAACAGGGGACACCCAAGGAGAATTACTTTTTTCGACAATTTCTAACTTAAGTAATTTATCTACCTCTTCATTCAGATATTGTTGAAGGGTTGGAGATAATGGATATTGTCTCTGTCTAAAAGGCTTAGCGTCTTTTGTTTCTATGGAATGGCATAGCACATTGGTTTCAGGGAGTATATCAACACGGGCCAAACTTTTGAATTTGTCTATCGTCGATTCAAGTCTAGACAGGTCGGTAGGAGGTAAACAAGAGATATCCTGAATCTTATTGATAGCGCAAACCGTAAGTTCATTAGGTAAGATAGGAGATAATGAAGACGAAGGATCACCGGGATGAACTTCGAAGGATTCATTTACGAAATTAATCATCATGTTGAAAATACGAGCTACGTCTATTCCCAAGATAATTTGTGGTGAAATGGAAGATACCACATGGAATTGGACTTTCTTTGTGACGTCATCTATGGTCAGATCAAGTTCAATTATGTCGATAACAGATAGAGGGGAACCATCGGCATTTTTTAGAGAACACAATAAATCTGAATTTTTGGAAGGGATGGGTAGTTCGCCCAAAACTTCCTGCATGGTTTCCAAATCACAAACAGAGATATTGGCGCCGGTGTCAAAGAGGGCTGTATAAGGTACGTCACACATTTTGACAGCTATAAATGGTCTATTGTCAACAGGGTTAGATAATAAGATTGGAGCTATAACAGGTATCAAAGAGTCAGCACTTGGTTTAGGTATGTCCTTTTTAGGAGGTATTCGAAAGGATTCGAAAAAGTTTGCAACTTTTTGCAACCATGATTTCCACTGTTCCTTTTGGATAGTGAAATCAACAAGATAACTGGAAGATATTAGTGCTGGTCTTTTGGAAAGGGAGGAGACTGATCGTCCTTTGACTTCAAGCTCTTTTCTACAAGGGCTCGCTTTGGGCGGCTTGTCTCTTGTTGTCGCACTGCACCCTGTTGTGCAACTTCGTCGTTTTTTGAACGAGAAGTGACTTTGAGAGAGTTCAGGAAATCTGCCGAACATGAGGGGCATTTAGACTTGTAGACATTTTTATGGCCACAGCCATAACAAAAAACTTTTCTAGGAAGATTACACCTTACATAGGTATGACCTTTGTTGGAACAATTCCAACAGGTGACTGCAGAAAGGTTAGTAACAGGGATCTTGGTGTTACTAGGTGTAGGTGCACCTTTAGTTGGTGTGCCTCTGGCTTTACGAGAAGAGAAAGAAGCTGGTTCTCCAGAACATGCTAGGTCAGAATTTAAGAGACTTTGAACCTTCTTAGAGGGAGGGGGACGATATTGTTGGATAATAGTCCTATTATCTTCTAACTTCTTTCCAATGGAAATTATGTCCTGAATGTTGTTTACCTCAACTAGGACAAGATGATTTTGGAAATAGGGATGAAGATTTTTCTTGATTATTTTAAATTGTTCCACTTCTGATGGAGGAGTAGACAATCTCTTAAATAAACCTTGCATCGAGGCAACATAAATAGCAACTAACTCAAATTCACCATGAGTTCTTTGTTTGATTTCCTCTAATAGGTCATCATCGTAAGAGAGGGGGAGAAAAGTAATTTTCAATTTATTCTTGAGATCTTCCCAAGAAATAATTGAGCTTGCAACACTGCGAAACCAAATCAGGGCCTTGTCTTCAAAAAGATCCATTGCAGAATCAAAAAGATCGCGGTCTGAGACATTTCTCGACCTTTGAAGTTCTTTGACCTTTTCTAGAAATTGGATCAAATTATCCTTAGAAGAACCAGAAAATTTAATATTCCATTTATAAACTGGAACACTAGGTCTAGAATGAGTGGAGACAGTAGAGCTTGATGCACTCTGGGAACTGGATGAGTTATCAGTTTGGTCTAGGGACTGGTCGTTTTTCAGAAGCCATTGACCTTCTAATTCTAAAGCCTCAGAAAATAAATCATCAGCTAAAGCTTTTGCTTCAGGATCTTGATCAAGTTTGAATCTATTGATTCTAGAGATCACATGATTCAGACGACATTGAATTCTTTGACAGATAGGGTCATTAAGAGACAAGGGAGCGTCCTGTATTTTGATTTTCAAATCTGCAAGAGTCTTTTTCACCTCTGCAGAATCTTTGTCAAAGGGGTAGACAGATTCGGAAATAGAAAGAGAATTTTCTTCCCTATTTAACAGGGCACGAAATTGAATTCGTCTTTTCTCCTGTGTATTAAATGGGACTTGTTTTCTAATCGCTATTTCATAAGCGAGTTCTTCACTTAATAAAGCTTGAACGGGATTCATGATTGAAATCTACTAAAGTCGGTAAGGTAGGGATCGAAAAAGCTATGTGACGCTATGATGTATCTTTACACGTAAAGAATTCGTTTTCTACGTTTGACGTAAAGAATGCAAGGGATACGTCGCAACACTGCTCGTAGCTTTAGCGCTCGTCGGCACTATTAACAACAGCTGACTGGAGAGTCAAAGATTAATGGAAACCTAACCTAACTTAATGAGAAAATGGTAAGGTAATTTTCAGGGAAAGATTTTTGGATACAGTTTTCAAAGACAGCTTAACTACAGAGCTCTCGTATCGAGTATCCTCTCTGTACGGAATTAAGCTTCTCTAAAACATGCTCGAGACATCACGACGGTATAATCAACCACTCCGTAAAGCTCCCTGACGGGTTACCCTTTAGCGGCAGTGTTAGTGTAGCGGTAAGAAAAAGTAGGTATTTTCGCGGCACGGCACTTTGCACAAAGATAATTAGGTAGGTACACATATATTAGGGAACAATAATGCTTAAAACTAAATCATGCAAAAGCTTTCAATAAAAACATGCAGTAAGCAACAAGAGAAACTTATATAAATATCAAGTGATATCGCAGACAAATCGTAAAGTTCAAATAATTATGAGATTTATTTTATGAAAATCCTAGATACATAAAAGCCAAATAAGATAAAGATAAATTGGGTTTCTAAACCAAAGAAGTAATCGTTCCACACCGGGGAGTGCCAATTGCTGCGGTCGGGCTAATTAGATTAGGCTCTGGGCCAATTAAAATGATTCTTGGCCAATTAAAATTCGATCGTTGTCGAAAAACAAAGCCGACTTACCTTCGTTGGGCCGAAGTATTAATTGATGCACCAAAATCTCATTCAGATTTCATGCGACTGTAGTAGCATCAGCAGCATAAAGCGGTACGGTTTAATTTCCTCTAAGATAAAAGATAGTGGGATGCCAGTGCCTTATGGTTTTTGAATAATTGATCTAAAGTAACCTGAACTATAAAGGCATCAAAATTCACTCAGGTTATGAGATGTTTACTATTTCTAACTACTGTAGTATATACCTACTGAATAATAGGGTTGATCTTTTAATGAAAAGTATATTTATGAATTCTGTTTACAAAATAACTTATTGAAATTCTATGGTTATGAAATTACTAATTAATTGATCATGAAGTTAATTGCAAAATATCTCATTTAACAGTTTAACTGGTAGAGAAAATAGATCTATTTTTTCCTTCACATAAAAAGTGACAAATTCATTTCAAGCATTACTTGAATAATAATGGTAATAATTGTATATCAGGTATTTCAAAGTTATTATTAATATAAGTTTTAATTAATAAAACATCAATCTCTCGATGAGATAAGGCAATAGAACGACACAAAAATCCTAACAGATTTCTCTGATATCACTCTGAGCAATAAAAGGTTATGTCACACTTTGCTTACTGATACGACATTTTGCCTTCCTTGGAATGTCGTGCCGAGACTGGAGAGCGGGGCCCTGGACGAAATCTCAGGATAAGAGACCGTGGTCTCCCTCTGGGGTGGCAGAAAGACTGGTGGACGGTGTCGTGTCCCGTGGGAACACGTGCCTAACTCTGGTAGCGTGGTCGTCCTTCGAGGTTAGATGAAACTCGAAAATATGGGGCTCCGAATGATGAGATCCAGTATTCATGGGCAGATAGTAGCAAAACCTTCAGATAATGTAAGGGATTCCTTCCATAAAAGCGGATATTCAGATGTACCAGAAATGGAAACCAATATGGCGTCCGGAAAGACAGGTGGGGTTCTACTCCGTAGATAGGTTTTCCGACGAGATAAGATAGTACCCCGATTGATAGGGTAGGTAGAAAGAACTATAACAATATATAAACTCTATTAGAGAAAGTTTCAGATAGTTTGAACAATTTACTTACCCTATTTATATAGGTTCTTTTAGATAAAGAGAAAAGGTAGGGGTGCGACTTGTCGCTTCGAGCACCAAGATTGGAAGACGAACAAACTTGTCCAGAAATTGCGGAGCACCTTTTCCGCGCAGCTCGAAGAAAGGGTTGTTGTATTTAAATTCACGAAACCACATCACAGCGACATCTGTGTTTCTAATTAATCGAAAAGGAAGATTGTAAGAGAAGGAAGTTACAGATTGTACTCAAAAGGTAGGGATCTTGAACTTGCCTAGTTTAGTTAGTTTTACCACTCGGCAACAGGTGGCGATGTTAGTTCGAAACTCATATTTTCGGAACCTTATATTCCTTCTCATTGATGAATACCTTAATAGCAAAGATTTAGATAATGTGGTCCCATTTAATAATTTTAAATGGAGCCAATTAAAGAATAAAACCTTTAACGACGTTACAAAATTTCAAATCTTAATTATTGGTCAGTAGATAAAAATTAGTCATTGGAGAAAAAGTGGATAGGAATTACATAAGAGAAAGGGAGACTTGCTTGAAAAGGATGAAATCAAAATTAATGGTGAATGGGACTTGAGTAGGGGAGAAATAGGATAATGACAAATAAGACTATTGAAAAATGGAAACATCAAATAATTTAAACGTATTCTTACAAAATGGCCGAGGAGTAATGTACCGCTGACAGAAACAGGGGAGGGGAGATTTTCCATCTTTTCTCAGTATAATGCAACATTATCGATCACTTCTCTTTCTTATACTTGTGGTTAACGACCATTCGCCACGTTTATGTCCAGATTGTTACATAAAAGTCAAGGATATGCGCAATATTTTATACAGATCGGTTTTCTTTATCTCTCACAGTAAATAAGGAGCGATGATACCAAATTGGAAAAAAAAAACCATACATCATCCATTAATGCCCGTATTCACAAACGATAATTTCCAAAATAATTACGTAATCAATTATCCCCATCTCATTCTATTGCAAAAAAACTGCATATCTCCATCTCACTCATTTAATTAATTACGTAATTATTTAGGAAATTATCGTTTGTGAATACGGGCATTAGTCTCTAAAATTTTGTAACAGGTTTAGGTGTATGTTCTTAGCAGTACCAGTACATAAAAGGAAGTGTTGACTTTACATTCGACAATTGACTATGTGCTTTTTTTGCTAGCCAGGTAGTTGGTAAGCTTTATGGGTATAAGTAATGGACTGTATATAAATTAAATGAGTTAAGTGAATGAAGAATAGGAAAGGATCACCCTTAATATTAATAATAAAATTGTCATAATAATACTAGGGATAAAATTTCAGATCCTTCAGATCCTTGATGTAGAATGAAGACGTTTATACCCTCCCCCCTCCCTGTGCGCACCTTTATATTCTGTGCCGAATGAGATACAATTTTTGTACAAAAACTGAGTTCAATGACGTTAATTTTACTACTTTTTTACAATTTTGTGTCAAAAAGTTGTAATTCATGCAATTTAATTTAATTTGTGTAGCAAAAGTTCTGTCTCATCATTCTCAGAACCTAAACGCAGGGGGGACTGTAAACGTAAACGTTCTGTAATCACCCAGAACAAGTTACTGCAAATTTGCCGGGCATTTAGACTCATTTGGAAGCATCTCTCACTCTTTGTAGGGACTTCATTTCGTGATGTCTATTTTTTTCCTAGCAGTATAATTATTTTCAAGCCACTGACGAATCCTCTTGTTTTTATGCCTTATAGCGCATTCTTTGATTTATTATTGTGTGTAGAATTCAGTGGCGGTTTCTCCATTAGGTCATTTGGTCAATGACCTCCCAAATAAATTAACCACCTCAAGTAATTTTATAGTGTATCATAAACTAAAACTAATAATAATTATATTATAACTATGTAATTACATAGTTATAATATATTAACTTTAATTTAATTTAATTAACTTTACTTATATAGGTAGTTGTTATTTTGTAATATCCGGGAAGATAGTGGCGAGGATCTGGGACATGGGTCAACGAAGCAGTTGATCACCTTGGTTTAAAGAATAAGATGCCTTTGCCTATGTGCTGGAGCGAGATAGGTATAATAGTAACTTTGCCTGTATTTAAGACGGTCCCATTCTGTACTTGAAGGTCAAATCCGAGACGGGGCGGGACCAGAGATCAGATATTTCGATGTGCAGTGTTGCCGCGGTGGTACATTTGTATCACATTTGGTACATTTTATTTTTGCTGGTACTACATTTTAAAGTTAAAGTTCAATGCCATTCTGGTACATTTTTCATTTTTGCAATTTTATTATTTAAACTTGCCTATTATTGTATGTAGGTATGCAATCACATATTTAAATTGTATATTATGTCTCGCAATGAACATTTTGTAGCTTTAAATATTGATCGAATGAACCATTATGAATTTAAAATTATGTCATTTAGGCTAAGTAATTAAATAACAAACATAGTTAATTGGCAAAAGTACCATATTGGTACATTTTTAATTTCTCATCAAAAAACGTACCGCGGCAACACGGGAAATACACTGTCGGTCGCGTTACTGTCGTATCGACTGGGGGGGGGGGGGGGGGCGGGTGTGCGTGCTGTGTGGTTTGGTGGTTCGGGAAATCGGGATTCGGTGTAGACGAGAGAGAGAGACGCAGACGAGACACGACTCGACGGAAATACGAACACGTGGTGGTGCTGGTGCTGGTGTCGGTTTCTGATTTTTCGGTTTTTTATTGAAAACTTCAATGAACTTGTAATTGAAAACTTTGCAAATTGCAAAGACAGAAGAATAGACCTCAAGTTCAAAACTCTTTAATTTTATTTTAAACTACTGGGAAATTGCGTGACCTTGAACACTCAAAAAATTTCGCTATGTGCTATTAGCATGCATCAATAAGGAGGTTCAAATCAAACTCTCACCACTAGTCACTATCAGGAGTCTATTAAACCGATAAGTGAGCGACATACAGGACGGATTTACCAGAAATTGATACAATCCTTTACCAAATCTTTACTTAATATTCAAAATCCAATTGATTTAATTAGGGAAAAAAAATAAAACCGATATGGCGGCCAGGCTTTGATGCTGCATCTGCAAATAATCATGATGTGAGGAAGGTATGCAGATCACTGAAAAGAGGCAAATCATTCTGTGGAAGACCGACGGAGATGTAAAAATTCCATATTTTAGCCTATATTGCCATTCCATACACCATACACCATAAGCAGAAGAGATTCTGCGTATTCTTAGCAAAAATTTCCTCTACACTTCTAAAATTTTTGTGCATGGTAGCCAGATATGCCCTCTTACCGTTCACGTCTGGAGACCACTCAGGAAAAGAGGTCTGGATTCGATTATTGAGCGGGGTGACACATTTCTACAAAAAAAACAGTTCTGTGTATGATTTTGCTGTGCATCCATTGTTCTTAAATGTTACCTCGGAAAAAGGGAATTGTTCCCACAACATGGTAGTGGAACTACTAAGTCCTACTCAAACCTTTAAGAACTTTTTATAAATTCCAGGAGGTCTTTCCATGAGAAGAGTTCCGTTTCTTCTTTTTGCAGTTCTATTGCTAGCGCTAGTGCCTATATGACTCAAAGACATTGAGTCTGACCGTATCCATCGCATAAAAGGTATGTTCATATAATACGCGGACTGGTGTCATAAACAAAATGTACTTTATTAGAAGTCACAAGAGCCAGAAGTCACACTCCTGGTGTGCTGCTTTTGTAGTGTCGTTTGTACTTGAATCTCAGGAAGAATAGTCTCAAATCTTCTTAGCTTCAAGGGGTTTTTTAGTTTGGGGAGCAAGAAAAGGACACAAGGAGTAAGGTCAGGTTAATAAGGGTGGTAGGAAGAACTGCGTTCGAGTATTTGGCCGAAAGCTCAACTCACGAGTTCGGAGGGCTGAATGGGGTGGAGAGTTGTCGGGATGGAAAAACCAATCGCCACTCCTCCACATTTCTGATCTTTGGCGACGGATGGCGTCCCTCAGATGATTTAAAGCTTCAATGCAGTATGTCTGGTTCACTGTGGAGCCTTTGAGGTTGGGGAGGTACTCGTGGTGAACAACACCCTTTAGCTTGAACACCCTTGAACTTAACGAGCTTTCTTTGGTTTAGGGGACGTTTTACCCACCCACTAGATGGTTGGACCTTCATTTCAATGTCACCCATGATTAATCAACACCTGTTAGGATCCTTGACAAGTTTTCATCTTCTTCTGAACGATCGAACAGTTCCTGACAAACCTGAACGCTCGCCTGGACGCGATATAGAGATATCGTCCGTCATCAAGTACGGCACAAATTTCGCAGCAAAGCGGTGCATCTTCAATTTTTCGGTCAAAATCACGTAATAAGATCCAACCGGTACCCCATACTCTCCACCAAGCTCCCTGATGGCCAGACGTCGGATTGCCCGCAATAAGGTGTCGATTTTATTGACGTGGGTGTCGTCAATTGAGGTGGAAGGAAGACCAGGATGTTCATCGTCTTCAATCGACTTTCGACCACCCTTAAAACGTCATGTTCCATACACGCTTCATAGCAATATCATCGTAAACCATGCCGAGCATAGTAAATCACCAAGCAAATTCAACTGGAACCAACTAGAAAGCCGCGCAATTCAAACAGTCCGCGTATTTCATTAGACCTCGTACACCTATGTTGTAGTGGTAGGAGTCCTCGTCGTCTATTTCACATTTAGGTCAGACTCATTTATAGAAAAAATTGGAGAAGAGTTTGCATATTATGATGATACTCCTTCATAAAAATAACCTTTTTGAATAAGAAATTTATATTTGCTTGCATATTAGTCAGGTTTATATCGCTTTTTTAACGATTTATGATTTATACCATACAATGGTTAGGACGAGGGTTAGGACCATCACTATTGAATGGGTCAGGAGGTCTTGATGTGAAGTGGATGCAGTTCCTGAATCCTGAACGAAACGGCACTTTTGTCAAGAAAGTCAAATCATAGATCTGTCCATAAATGTCAATCTTCAAAAAAGATGTAAATAATAATAAAAAACGGAACATGTAGGTAGGATTTGTAGGTAACATTGACAACATTGGTAGGATCATTTTTTAGGAAATGATTGTATTGTTTCAGACAAAACGACAACGTCTTAGCTATCCCAAATAGGTGAAAAGCATTAATTAATAAGAGTTTTGGAATGATGTTGTATTTATTTAAGATCAGTTTATGTAAAATTTCTATTTTAATTCATTGTCATGTCGCACATACAGATGGCGTTACTGTCACCAAGTCACTAGTCACCATTTCATTACTCTTCTCCACGACCACTCAACATTTCAGCAAACAGCAGAGAGTTTCAACTACGTTCGAGGTGGCATGCTGATGAGTCCTACAGTGGGGGGAACAGCGTCCATGTCTTCGGGTCATGCAAATAAATCTGAGTGTTTGCTTTTTATGGAGGTCTAGCAAATGGGCTCAACCCATCAACTTTACACATTTCCTTAGTGCGATTATTAGGTATGCGAATTTAAAACCTCAACTCAAAAAAATTAAATATTTATTTATGCGTAGAAGGTTGCGGGAATGGGTTCAAACCTGTAGATTCTACGTGGGTATTTCCAGATTATGGATTAATATCGCGTGCTTATAAGCGAGAGAGCATGAAAAAATGTAAATTGAATAGAAATTGTTGTCGTAATCGCGTGAAAGTTGTCACTGTTACGAGTGTCAAGTAGTTTTTTTGTCATAGTTGTGCATTGACGTAGTTGAAAACTGGTAGTCATCTTTATTATATCAAAACGCGAAAATTATAGCTTATGGGTCTTTTTCTGGAACGCATGCGCATTTTAAACAGACATAGGTACTATAACTATATAAAAAAACGCTGAATTTTTTTCTGAGCTCTTTTCATACGTTTCCTACGTTTTTCCTACGAATCCATTTTCTTTTTTAACTCAATTTTATTGACGTCAGAGATTATGGAATAAAATGGGATTTCTTCTATCATACTTTCTTTTTTACTAAGTACCTACCTAGGTACTTTGTGGTACTACACGCTGTGTTTACAGTTTAATATGTAGGTATTTGAAGTTTTAAACGGTATTAAAATTATTCTGAAAGTATTTTTTCAGACGATTTTAGACCTACATTTTAGAGCGCGCGAGATTCATTGATTATTTTTCTCTATTTATAAATGGAACGTAATGCCATAGCAGCATTAAAAATTAAAAGGATTTTTACGCGCTAATTATCTTCTTATGTTTGAATAATAAGTTAAAACCCTTTGGGTATCTTAATTAGAGCCCACTTAATGACTGAAATTATCAATATTTAATCTGATGGAATGGTTGATTTAATAAATTATATATTATTCAAACCACCACCTATACCATTTTAGAAATAGGTCGTGAATATTTTATTAGTATAATTTGAAAACTTTAACGTTGGTATTACTGTTATTAATTAATTACTTAGCATAACCATAATAAATTGAATGGTGACTGTCAGTATTATTTACTTTAAGTGACAGTAGTACTGACAGTATAATTTTATGACAAATTAGACCATACCAAATTCAAGAATAATCTATTAATTGAAACAATCATAAATTATATTATAGGTAGGTATACATATACAGAGTGGAAGTCACTTATGGAATAAAATTCATTATTCAGAGAAAAAACGTTTTGGAAAAAAAGCGCGCACACCTCAACTACAATTTTTTAATTGGGCATCTTTTAAGTCTCAATTTGAATTTTGACCCCCACCGCTCTCACTATCACCATTGTGGTCATATATTTTTTAAATAAGTAGGACACCTGAATATTTTTGTATTTTCATTTTTCCTGAGAAAATCCAGTAAGAATGGTTTTTACAGTTTCAGTTTAAATTGATTAGTTTTTGAGTTGTAAACAAATGAATATGGCAATTTTTCATTTTGAAAAAAGTGTACCTACTGCAGAAACGGTTCAAAATATCGGAAAACAGCTAACACGTCCCTATCTTAACTTTTCATTCCAGCGTACTGGAAATTTTTATACTGGGTAATTAAAACTATGATAATTTATTTAGCTCTGTATTAAAATTTAAACCACATAATAGTAGGATACTATTTGAAAATTTCAGATTGAGACATTTAAGCCGTTTTCCGAAATTTTTATAAACTTTTCCGTCAAAAAATGAAAAATTGCCATTTTCATTTATTAATAAAATAACTCATAAACTACTCAATTTAAACTGAAAATGTGAAAACCGCTCTTACTGGATTTTCTCAGGAAATATGAAAATACAAAAATTTGAAGTTGAGGTGTGTGAGCTTTTTTTCTAAAACGTTTTTTTCTCTGAATAGTGAATTTTATTCCATAAGTGACCGAAAAATGTAAGGGATAATTCTTTGGTCAAAAATAAACAAAATATTTCTATTAACGTGTGTCCGGAAATGCACCGTTTTTGAGATACAGGGGCTGTCAAAAAAAAATATTATTTTTCCATTTTTTTGAAGATATCTGGGGAACCGTTTGAGATACGGAACTCAGCGTTTGTACATGTCAAATTGATATGAACTACTTTTTTGACGCCAATTCAGTTTTTTTCATGTGCCATTTGTGGAGATCTTAGGATTGAGTGAATTTTTTTGCGCTTAATTTTCCGATATTTGTCTTGAAACATTCAAAGCCAGTTTTCATCATAAATGCCACGTTAGCAGTTATGACCAAGAGTATCTTTTTTGTGGAAAACATTGGTGGTTAAAAGTGTGCTTTTAAAATATCAATTTGCTCGGTGTCGTAGATATTAGAAGCAAAAAAATCCTAAAAATCGCTGCCAAAAAAAATTTTTCACACCCTGTATCTCAAAAAGTATGCATTTCCATACACACGTTAATACGAAATTTTATGTTTATTTTTTACAAAAGAATCATCCATTAATTTTTCCGGTGTTATTTAGATACACCCTGTATAACGAATAGATCATTTTCTCACTTAATATCGTAGAATTAAAAAAAAAAACTAAGCAGGTCAATTTTATATTTTAATTTTCTTTCTAGTGATATAAAAAATTGTACAGGGGATTCCTTATTGGCTCAGAATGGACGATATTGACAATTTTTTTAAATAGGACACCATATACATAAAGGTATCATTAGATTTTCATATTTCCTGAGAAAATCCAGTAGGAATGGTTTTTACAGTTTCAGTTTAAATAGAGCAGATTATGAGTTATAAACAAGTGAAAATCGCAATTTTGGATTTTGAAAGTAGTGTACATCGCAAATGGCTTCCAATATCGCAAAACGGCTTACATGCAAAAATGTAACTTAATTTTTCACATGGTAGTGATGAAAATTATCAGATTTTTCATCACCCTGTATAAAAATTTCATCTACATCATAGTGTGTATAGGTACATCATAATGTAAGCCATTTTGCAATATTTATTTGTTTTCATTTGTTTATAACTCATAACCTACTCCGTTTAAACTGCAACTGTAAAAACCATTATTATTGGATTTTCTCAAAAAATATGAACATACAATAAAATATAAGGGTGTCCTATTAACAAAAAAAAAAAAAATAGACAGTGTTCGTCATTACTGAGCCAAGGAACACGCTGAGTAAAAAATTACATCAATATAGAAAGTAAATTCAATTTAAAAATTGACCTGTTTCGGGTTATTTTAATTCTACAAATACATATTAACCGGGAAAATGAATTTATTCATTACATATATGATTCACCCTGTATACTGCTGTACGCTTATAAAATTCAATAAATATCATCACCTAATTTTTTCCTCACCTCTCGTTTATTATATTTATTTCAGCTTGTTATTAAAAAAAAAACACTTCAGACTTTCCCTACAGAGAATACAATAATAAAAACAGCTGATTTTTTATAATCAATTCTGGGGGGAGACAGGTACTTAGGTAAATCCCCGGAATAAGTGTACAGATACAATAACAACATTGAAAACTAAAAATTAGACGAATTAGAAGAACATGCTGAACGAACACAAAACTAACCGTTTTAAATCCCCTGTACATAATCCTAATCTCCTGTCTGGTAAACTTGGTCAGTCTGCATAAGTCTTCCAAAGCAACTGGCACGGGTTTCGGGACCCTGGACGGTTCAATCTCAAAGACGACCTCTTCAACAGGACTGTCCGATTGCGATGCCATTATTTAACCCTTCCTTATCTCTCGCCCGAAAAGTTATCTCTATCAGCTGCTAGGACACTCTTTTGTCTTTCCTCTCCTCATCTTACCGCCACTTTCATTCACACTTTCACCTATCCGAGACCCTGGCGGTGTTCTGTTATTTATCTAAGAGTCAGGTAAATATTGGTGTTCTGGTCGTGTGACGATCGTAGCGGAGCGGCTCGCGAGAGTGCTCGTTCTCGTTATTCCCGGATTCGACCCGGACCCGCACTGGTCCTGTCTACGAGCTGCAGGTTCGCGGTTTGCGCAGGAACCGGTCGCGTTGTCTTTGTCGCACGCAGGGGGGGAGCAGTCGGGACGATGGAAGGATGGAGGGATGTCTGGATGATCCTGCAGCAGGACGAGTCGCTCTGTCTGGAGACCGGGACTCGCGCTGCTTGGGTTTGTTTTGTATGGGGGAAATGGGGGAAAAGTTAATTTGTTATGATATGGATCTTATGGGATGTAATTGTTGGTTGCGTTTATATACGGGGAGGAAGTAGTGTTGTCTAGAGAGAGATTTAATAGGGATTTGGGTTGTTTGTAATAGGTACTTAATGTTTACGACTCAAAAATAATAAAATCTCATTTCTTTTTTTCCTTTTTGAAATTTTACAGCATGACGCCAACAAAAATCTATGGGAATACCCTAGATACTCTTATCCAGAGACTTATTTTAAATTATTTTGTATCAGTATTATTGAACTTCTCATCAATACGTTAAATACGACTTGGGGTGAAGAATTGTGTATGTTGTAACCGAATTTTCCTTATAACCGATTTCATTGTACATTATATATTATATTGGTTTATTCCTAGTTATAATGTATTACATTTTATATCGCATTATTTTTATTTATTTAGTTTAGAAAGGATAATTTTGTCTAGGGAGTCACTAATAGGAAAAACGATGTTTCTTCCTATAATATGTTTGAAATTTTTTTGTCCCTCTCAAATTTCGTAATTAGCTTTATTTACCTACAGGTTGGTCTTACAACAACTTACTTGTTAATGATAAAACAACAATAATCAATCTTCTGTCACATCAAACAATTAATCTAAACACTTGTTGATAAAATAACTCTCTTATTTGTCAATGTCTTAATTCTAATTAATTTCACTTCACCGTTAGTGTTACCTGCTATTCGTTCGGGGCGGACCTAGCACCGAAATTAGTATATAAATCATGTTGATTACTTCGATTTAAATTTACACAGCCCCGCTGAAGTAATTTTGACTGCAGTTTCATATTATTATTTGGAGCGAAGTGAACGAAAGTAATTATTTAAATCGTTGTTAGGTTCGCCCCGAATCGATAGATGGCACTGTATTTTGTCGCCGCTTTTTCAGCTAAGTTTCCTGTCCCAACTATTTCTCTTCACTTAATATCTTCTGATTAGAACCCTCTACCAGATTAATAAACAAGAACCCTCTAATAGATTAATAAACACTTCTTCTTATGTGCCGTCGCCTCTACAAAGGTTGGGGACTAATAAGACCATTTTGACTTTCGAAGCTGCTGTTCTGAATAATTCAGCATCAGTTGTTTTTCCAGACCATGTTCTTAAATTCCTCAACCAGGAATCTCTTCTACGTCCAGGGCCCCTTCTGCAGTCAATTTTACCTTAAATTATCATCTGTAATAATTAGGCTAAATAAATAAAGTACTCAAATTTTCTTTTTTGTGAGTCAAACACTCGACTTAGAAAGAAAAGCCCGACAACTAGAAGGAGTACCCGAAAATTAGACAATAATTCGACTTGAAATTCGATGTTATTATTTATATTCACAAGAAATCATCAACGCCCATTTTATCACAAGCAGATCAGTAAAATAATCGACGATAAATTGAATGGAACTACAAAATTATTCTCGTTTTTAAGTAAATCTAATGTTATTTCTTAAAACAAGGGTTATTGTCTATGGGGGGGGGGGGGGGGGGAGTATGGGTGACTCGTGACATGATAGAATAAGGTGAAGCGGGTCTTAATAACGAGGTGAATTTAATAAACAGCTAAAGGGGCTCTCCCCAAAATAGTGAATTTTTTATTAATCAAGGTCAAGCAATTTACCCGAACTTGAATAAAAATACTCATATTATGAAATAAAAATTAAATTGTTATACTTTACCTTAATTAACTCTACCTTTAGCCTTAGCTACAAATTAAGCCAGGGCCGGATTATGATTTTTTCGCCCTACATTATACAGCTCCGTTGTCTCGCTCGGTGGCTTGCAAGGTTTTGAACATGTGGTTTTGTTCAAATAAATGTAAGAGAGTGAAAAGGGGTGGATGGCGATCTTAATGAGCCGCAGGCGAAATTTTTTTCGATGTTCCAGATCACACAATTGCCCAGAAATTGAAAACTATATCATTGCGCGCCATTTGGATTTTCGAAAAAAAATTATTTTTTTTTAACCCCTGATGTATATGAAAGATGGAAAAAAACTTTGAAACTAAATTACCAGAACAAAATCTCAAAATTGCTAGATCCATTTATTATAGAACATCGAGCAAATCAATTCAACAAAATGAGAAACACGCGCGTATACCAAACAATACCCTTGAACCAAAAAATCCGTTTTTTGATTAGTGGCGTCTGTAGAAAATCAGTCAAATTGACACATTTCTGTATCCAATTTTTTTCGGGCACATTTTTAAATAAAAAAATTGAGCTAAAGTTTTCACAGTAGACAACTAAGTATAAGTAATACTAAAATAACCGTTGACCTCGAAAAAATTAGGAAAGCAATAGTAGAAATATTCAAAATTGCGCCAATAATTGAAAAAAAAATACAACCATTTTAGAGATACAGTTTTTTATAATACCTGCCATTTGTTGTGTTTGTGATTGCGAATCAAAAATAGTGATGCATGCAATAAAACAATGAATCAGGTGGCGGAACTGTTTTTTTTTTACTACGGAGGGAGGATCGGTGGTCAGGCGATTGTCACCTCTCAGACATTATGATTAATTGCACATTAGAAGCTTTCTCTAGAATCTTATTGTTTCTATCGAAAAAAAATTGTACAACTCAGTTTTTAACCTGAAGAAGAATTTGTTAGATATTGTTTATTGTGTTATGGTGCCCTTCTGCCAAGCCGTATGGATAATCTGCGGCCCTGCATAAAGGTACCTACTTTCCTTTATTATCTAAAGACTGTTGATTTTGGACAATTCAAAAAGTATCTCTTGTCAACATTCCACCTTGAAAAAGGAGTTTCCAAGAAAACATAAACAAACAGAATCAAGCATGCAAAAATAATAAAATGGCTAGAAACACACACCAAAGAGCACTGGGTGAGCTAGATTTTGAACCACCGGCACCGCTGTCCTATTCGATCATAGACGACAAACAGACGAGATAAACAACCAAAATCAAACTTTTCAATGTTAAAGTGATAATTCTGTACAAGTAGGCTATACTTATACCAATCATAATCCATTTTGCCGTTTACCTACCTCTAAGTTCCGCGAAATTTTATCTGGAATAGGCCAGAAAGGATTCCGGTGTTGAACGGGCCCTCCTTTGCTACGCCCTTGCCTTAAAATAAAATTTAATGAAAATATAGAGAAGCAGCTGAGCTATAATAATTCAATAATTTAATATGGAAAAAAGGGAGTTTGTTGAAGTTTGATCAAGAAATTATATGTGAACCTCAAGTCCGCAGCAGCGAAATTAATTAAAAAATGGCCTTAGTAAAGAGAGAATAATTCAATCGTCCAATTACATATAAATTTAAACGACCCCATCATATAAATGTGGTAACGTTTGATTTATTTGTAAACAGTTATCGTCTCCCTATTTCATCAAACCGCGACATTAATTAGCAGTTCGAAACCCAATAATATCAGCGACTTGTTGAGCAAACATAACTATTGAACGGTGTTTGTATTAGTGCTAGTAAGTAGGTACTAGTGCCTAATTGAAGAAAAATTTATACGCGTTCTAATTCCGTAACCATTCATGCGAAACCTAATTCTATGCTCGAATAATTTCATCACTCATCTATATAATACCTGGATTCAGCAATTATACGTTATTACATTTATAGGGCCGTTATAGCGTACACTAATGTAAAGGCGGACACTAAAAGTAACAATTACTAAAGTAAGCAATGGCTGGCTTTTCGGGGCTTTTGAAAATAACAAAATAAGAAAGCAAATAGTTGAATTGAATAAATAAAGAAGAAGAAGCTAGTTTTGAATAATTAAACTTGTCGTAATAAGAAGAGGTAGTTGCTGTGGGGCAGCGCGGATATTTCACTATTTATATCGGTGCTTTGAGTTAAGGGAAGCACGTTCGAGTCAAACTGAAGTCACTGTTTGAATTATTTATTAAATAGCCCTTTCTTTGAAACATGTGCGTACTTTATATCTAAGTGTCATATGACAGAAAAAAAGTATATAAATTATGGTGATTTACTACCACTTAGGTACCTATTTGTCTTCTTAGCTGATGGAATATAACAATAATCTGATATCGTTTTTTTTTATTTTAATAAAATATGATTATTAAAAATTGATATTGTAACGGGATTTTCAGCTGGGTTGAGACGATCACAGGGTTAGGTATTTGCCCCTCTTTTACCCGTAACAAGTCAATCAAAATTTTAAAAGCATTTATTTACAGTTACCAAATTTCAATACAACGACATATATTAATGCTGCGCGATGAGTTCGGATCAATGTGGGCTGTCCTCTTCCCTCGGTGCTCTGTCTGATTGGGTGCTGATATCGACGCTAGGGCGCGCGTCTTCGTATTGGTCGCCCGGTCGGTCTATCACTGGAACTGAGCTCACCACGTCAGTCGCTCCACTGCCATCGCCCGCTGCGTGTTGTGCTAGCAGCGGCCGCGGCCTCCGGCATACGCGCCGCGGCGACTTCGGAGAGAAATCATTCACGGACGCCTCAATCTGAAAAATACAAGCCCACTCACGGAGTACCGAGGAGGGTATTAATAAATAGCTCAGGGTCGACAACTCAATGCGTTGCGATCCCGACGCTTGTGACACCTGGCCCTCAATGCAGGCCTGGTGCCGTCTGAAAGGGTCCGCCCGGGACCTCACTACAGCCCCGTTTGTTCCCTTATGTGGTCGGCAGTCGACTGGAGCTCAATTCACTCCTGTCGGGCTCCCGTTTCCGTGTTACAGACAAGCTCAACTCAGTTCATTGGCTTGCCGTCACCGGATGAATGTGGCGGAGTGCACTCAATGCATGCCTCCTGCTGGGGGGTTAGGGGACCTTCTTAGCTCAGTACACTAGAAGGGGTGAGAGAGCTTCTCGAGTCAGTTCCTCGGAATCTTCTGCCTTGCTGGTCCTCTTGGTCTGTTTATATAGCCGGTGCCGGCGAGATAACCCGCTAATCATTGCTGTAAAAACTGTATCTTTCTGATAAACCCCTCGATAAATTAAAATAAATAATAATTAGCTGCGAATGCCTTGGAATTCGTTACAATATAAAACATTATTTTATTGTAAATCGATAATAATCCTATTCGCGACGGATCAAATGTTGTTTATGAACAGAGAGCTACCCTGCTTGCTTATTCATCTGCTCCGGGACTTTACAGATATTCAAGGCTAATCGCAGCTAAAATTAATTTAATTCAGTTGATTTTAGCATTAGTTCCGGCAACTTATTTGAATTCAGCCAACCCTTTTAGTTGCCATTATCCTCAAATTTCAGGCAAAGGATAACTCCAGCAAACTGTTAAGTAAGTTTAGAAGTTACAATCCAAAAGTACGCAGACAAATACAGTTTTATTTTATTAGTTCTAAGAGCAACTAGAAAGAGTATTTTAACCCAGCATGAAACGAAATGCCGGTAATAGCAGCGTGGAGGCATCCGGTGGTGTTCAATGTTATCTTTTTGTTAAAGTGTCTTCTTGAGTACTCTTTTGAACTCAATTCGAGCCATTATCTATATTATATTCCCAGCTGTTATTATCAATTCAACACCAACGAATTCGCACCGCTTCAAAGTTCTAATAATAAATTGTTTTGTGCAAGATAAATTCAACTTGTATTTTTTTAAGGAGAAAAGTACGAAGTATCTTATTTCCCAGACATCATTTATCTGTTAATATCGGATCTGTTATCCGATAATTTAATAATTCAATAGCAGCAGTAGCGCAATAAATTTGCAATCAAATAAGTAATTAGGTATACTCAATTAACGCATTATTTATATGTACCTATACGCGTATATGGTATACCTAATTAATAATGTATAGGTATTTTATATTATTACACTAGGTGTGTAATAATAGATTTTATGCATAAAAAATTAACCAATAAGTGTTTTCATGATGATATGGCTATAAAAGTAAATACGAGAATAAAATTTGCATTGATTTTGCGTGGGCAGCTGAACGCACACTCTGAGCGCATGAGCGCAACTTAATAGTTACGATTTCGTTGTTCTGTTCTGTGTAATCCCCCTGTAGAAAACTGATTAGGTGTATATTAGTATATTAGTGTATGTAGGTGCCATATATTTATTACTACTATATGACTGCTATTAGTGGGGGTCTGGAGATGGACGGAAATATCACGGTGCAGACATATCTTTCTATCTTTATCTCGTCGAATGTACTTCGAGTCCTACGCGCATGTCCAAGAATTGAACACGCGTTCAAGCCAACAGATTCGACTGATTCGATAACTGACCCTGATGTATCTCCTATCGTTTTCGAGATCCTCATAATTATGTACCTATTTCTTTTCAAATGAGCAGCTGTTTTTTGTGGTTATGTTCAGGGGTCATCATCAAAAGAATGATGCATCCTACGTCAAAAGCTGCGCAATATCGTATCTTATTTATTTCTTTGTACCTATCATGCATTCATGCGTAAAGCTCAATTTGAAAGTTAATAAAATAGAACAGTCGTATACATAGAGTGTTAAAAAATATAGAAATACTTAGAGAAGGTGTAATGTGGACCAGAATAAGTCAAATAATTTCAATAAACATGGGTCAGAAAAATTGGCGGTTTCGGCGAGATATAGCAGAGGATTATCGTTTTTTCAACATTTTGGGTATTCAGATTTTTTTATGATGTAGTGCTCTTTTTTGTTAATCACAGAGCACAGAAATGACTAGAATGTGCTATATTATTTATTAAAGTTGGCATCGGAGCAATCAGTAACAAATTTAAACCCGATACAGTCACTTATTTCTGCTAATTGCTCCATTTTTAAATGTCCATAATGGGTCCAGAATAAAAATTTAAACTTAGGGAACCTGTATTACCGCTTTACTAGGGTAGCGCATTCTCATTTTCACAAAAAGTTGGGAAAAAAGTTGGGAATGTCAAATTTGACTTCATAAACGTCAGATTTTCCATGAACGTACAACTGTCTAAAAATTCACATAATTTGTTATTAAGTCCGCGTATTAAAACGCATTTTTCTCAGTAACTACGTGTTAGATACTAAAGTCTACAGCTTCGTAGATCCTTATAAATCCGTAATATGTTTTTAATACCCACTGAAAGAGGATTCCTTGATTTCTATCCGTGTTATTATTTTGTTTCATTTTTCAAACTTCGCTTTTTCCCACTTGATACCTACGCCTGTGACCAAATGTGCCAGAAATATGACATCCAGCTGTTCAAACATAACCTTGTCAAGTAAACGTCAACGAGTGAATGCGCTGCAGTAAGCGTCAGTGTCGGCAATGCAGGTTCCCTATTTAAACTTCATCAGCAGAGTTCTCTCGATTTCGTTTTTAATAATTAAGAAAAATTAAGAGAGCAAACGTTAATAATTTGGAGCTTTATAATCATATTGATCGTTAGCTCCACCCATGGAAGTGGTTTCATTAAAATCCATGGAAAAGAGGATCCAGCAGGTCAGCTTGTCAATGTCAAGTTTATAAATAAAGAGAAGAGTCTACATAGCTAAATACACTGATCTGTGCAAGCCATTAAGAACATCATAACTGAACTGAAAAAGAATAAGAATAAGAATCAGTATAACCTTACTTTTACGATACATCATTTTCATTTTATTCATTTGCCTTCCCCTAAATTATTATAAATAACTTGCTCGACTCTATTTTAACTATATACTATATTATTAATAATATTATTGCAATTTAAGAAGAAGCGATGGAAGACGAAGAAAAACTACTCCAATTTCACGAAATGGATCTTGATGATCGCATTTTGAAGGTAAGTTCCACAAATCCATGACCTCAGAGTCTTCTGAATTTAACGCATAAAGCTGATTTAAATATAATTCGTTCAGGCAATTGCGAAACTGGGATGGCATACTCCAACTCTCATCCAAGAGAAAGCCATACCCCTCCTCCTAGAAGGCAAGGACGTCCTAGTACGAGCCCGGACAGGATCCGGGAAAACCGCAGCGTTCGCAATTCCAGTTATCCAGAAAATCTTGACACTCAAACAATCGGCGACACACCAAGAAATCAAGGCGCTAATCCTGGCCCCGAGTAAAGAACTGTGCAACCAGATCTGTAACGTCGTTAACGACTTGACGATTAAGTGTTCCCGGGACATACGATGTGTCAATATTGCACTCCAGGTCGATCTGAACATCCAGAAACCTCTGCTTGTGGAGAAACCTGATATTATAGTCGGGACCCCGGCTAGAACCTTGCAGCATATCAGAGCGAAGAATTTGGATATAAAGAAGTCTTTGGAGATGATCGTGATCGATGAAGCTGATCTGATTTTTTCTTTCGGTTATGAGGAGGAAGTGAATGAGTTAACTAAGTGAGTTGGTTTGGTTTATTTATAATTTACATTGTGTTCCTTAAATCCTTATTAATAAAAGTAAGGTGTCCAAAATAGCTTTTAAGAGTAAAAAACTGGGTTTTTTGCAGTCATGAATGTTTGTTTTGTGGTGAAATAGAAATAGTTTGATTGGCTGAAGAAACGACAGTCAATTGATGAAAATGTAATAGTTTTTAACATTTTATCCTGTGAGGAAATGAAAACATAACACATTGAAAATGAGATGGTATCTGTAAAACTGTAAGCTTCATTTTCAATTCAGACCGCTCAAAATAAGAAAAATGAGACATTACAATCGACTAATGATTTTAATGTGTGTAGGCTTTCACGACCGGCTTCTATTGAAATTGTAATTGATTCCGGAGAGATTTGCTTCGAATCTTTAACGCTGATAACTAACTGGACGGCTGGAAGAGTGCTCCTATTTATAGAGTGACGGTCTGAAACTGCCAAGGGTGTGGTATCGGGCATTACGTCAGTCCCAAATCGTTGAAAACTGACTCAGGAATCCATTTCATCATTCGGAGAGACCGGCCGTTGCTGTGGTGGAGATAGCCAGTGGAGGAGGTATGATGTTATCAGTGAACACGAGGAGTGGAAGCATCCCTGGCGCACACCTAACTGCTGATGATGTCTACCTCAGCTGTAGATGAAACATTCGGAGCAAATCTCCATAGACTATGGCGCAACAGCCCGGAATCAATCACGATTTTAATGATTTCATTGTAAGATCGAATCTCAGGCATGATATGGGTGCATACGTCTACACCTCTTTCATTTGATTAAATCCCATTAAATCTGATCAAATCTTTAAAAATAATCAATAAAACTGTATAGCTTACACTTTTATTGTTGTTTATATTAATTATTTCTTCTATTTCAAAATAAGATCTTTTTCATTTAATTTTTATTGCAGACATTTGCCTAAAATTTATCAAGCAATATTAGCATCAGCTACTTTGAGCGAAGATGTTAAAAGTTTGAAAAGTCTGGTACTTCACAATCCGGTCACTTTAAAGCTGGAAGAACCTGAATTGGCGCCGGCAACTCAGCTCACCCACTACCATTTAAATGCGGAAGAAATGGAAAAAGCGACCATACTCTACGCTTTACTGAAATTATCACTCATCAGAGGTAAATCGATTATCTTTGTGAATACAGTCGATCGCTGTTACAAGTAAGTACTTTATCCTATTATTGATATTGCAAACACTAATGTTATTATTAATTGATGACAGAATTAAGCTCTATCTGGAACAATTTGGTATTAAAACGTGCGTTCTAAACTCCGAGCTTCCATCAAAAGTTAGATGTCACGCTGTCCACCAGTTCAATCAGCACATATACGACATAATCATAGCGTCCGATGAAAAGGCTCTCGAGCAACCGGAAGCTCTCGTTAAGAGTAAGGACACTCAAAAATCAAAAAGAAGAAAAGATAAAGAGAGCGGTGTATCTAGAGGCGTAGATTTCCAATTCGTTTCCAATGTTATCAATTTTGATTTTCCCTTAGATGTGCAATCGTATATTCATAGAGCCGGAAGAACAGCTAGAGGAAACAATCAGGTAGGTATTTATATTATATAAAAATATGTGTTAATAAATTAAATTTTATTATTGTAGGGGAGCGTATTATCATTTGTTGCAATAAGAGAGCAACCTCTTTTTAATAAGGTGCAACATCGTCTAAGAGCTGGTGATGATTCTTCAATTTTTCAGTAAGTATTATTTTTATTTTATTAAATGTACTTACGACAAGTAAAATTTATCATTTTAGAGCATACGAATTTAAATTAGAAGAAGTTGAAGCTTTTGCGTATAGGGCGAAAGACGCATGGAAAGCCGTCACGAGGGTTGCAATAAGGGAGGCTCGGTTGAAGGAAATTAAAATGGAAATATTTAATTGTGAAAAATTGAAAGTAATTACATTTTTTTTTAATGCGCTCATATTAAATTATGTGTTACAAATACATTAATTTTTAGAGTCATTTTGAAGACAACCCAACCGATTTGGAAGTTCTGCGACACGACAAAGCGTTACATACGGTTAAAATCCAGCAGCATTTAGCAGACGTTCCCGATTATATCGTGCCAGAGGCGTTAAAGAGCCTAGCCGGGATTAAGAGGAAGAAGAAGCGTTTCATTAAAACTGACAGTTCAGCCGCCAGATTTAATGCAAAGAAAAGTAATCCACTCTTGTGTATGGAGTTTGATGGTTTCCAGTCTAAGAAGAAAAAGAAGACTTGATCAAGTGTGCTGTTTTTGATAATAAAAAGTTGAATTAAGATGTTTTTAATTTTAATTTTCATTATCTCTGCAACATATTAGTTTCACAAAATATCAGGATAACGGTTCTTGACCTGTTATATTTTTTGTGTTTTATAGGTTGAGTCAGGAATGAGTTTTTTTAAGTTTGAGGTGGCTAAAAACCTCCAGAACAATCTCATCTGTGACCAGAAACATGCTGAACTTTGAAATTTATCCCAAGAGGTTTCTATAGAGAATAGAGACAAATACTTCATTGAAGCCAATAATTGTTGAACTATTCCCTTTAAAATTTCCAGAAAGAACCTTTTTACTTGTGAACACTTTTATAGCAGATATTGTAATTCATAGCTTGCATTTTTGATCACTCTTTGCAATCTTTAGGAAAATAACCCTGAGACTTGTTAATAGAGAAGCAAAAAGCGCTTATAGTGTTTCCATGAAAAGGTATGATTGTCCAACAAGAATCGGCATATTCGATTCAGATTTTTGGACCAGTTGAAGATTTCCTATTAAAAATCCCATAAAGAAGTGATTTTCGCATAACTTGCTGTAAATGCCCAGTGTAAGATATGAAGCAAATCTAGCCCTAAAGTGGCCAAGCAATCAGAAAACTTCTTTGTGAAAATTGACCAAAGTCCAAAAAATATGCAGACGTATTTATAAGTGATAAAACTTTAATAAATTCTTTAGAAAATAGTCCCGGGATGGGTTAGCTATTTTACTTGTTACTTATTAGTTATTACTATTAAAACTCACTCTTCAGAAATGCCCAAATAGTAGGTACTCTCGCATTTCCCAAGTAGCCAAATTGATCATTTCTATGGAGAAGAAATAAACAGGAAATTTTGTTGACACTTTTTACCAGAAATGTGATTTATTGGCTTTGCATCAGTATAGTGGAACTATTAATGAATACTCCTTTCAAGTTTTTTAATACGAAATTTTGAACTGCTGTAGAACTTATGAAGGACTTTGAATTTTCGTTTAAATAACGCCGAAAGTCCGGTGCTTTGTAACAGGATGTTCTTTCAAAATTCGCAAAAATCCATTCTTCTGCTCACACCGTTATTCAGGTCGCAGTTTTCAGTCTAAAAAGCTGAGTTTTTTTCCATTTAGACATCTGCAGGGGATGGTTTGGTACCGACGCAAATGTATAGCTATTTAACCCCTTGGAGCTCATAGAGGCACTACCTACTCACAAATCCAGGAGTAAGGGATTCCCCTGACACGGGAAATTCCATAGAGATCATTCCAAATTTGTCAGGCAGTCATAACCGATACGACTGTGGTGCTATATAATAATAATATTTTACAGGGTGTTCCAGTTAAAATAACGAAGTAGGTGTCCACTTGTATTTCCGGAAGTGCGGCCATCTTGAAAATATTTTCATTGACTTTCTCGTGATCACTTTTGTCTGGAAATTTTTTATTATGAGGTTCTAGCCCCATTAGTTTCCGAAATACAGCCAGTGGCCAGCCTTAAGCAGACACCCTGTATTACTGGACATAATATTTCCCGAGGAAACTTCAAATATCTTAAAAACAATATGCCGTGTTAATGAAAAAAATTAATGGATACTTTTTGTTCTAAAATGTATGGGAAATTGAACAACGGTTTTGTAATTACAACAAAATCAGTGGCGTAAAATATAGGGAGGGAAAAAAGGCTCCAACCCTGAATATCTACGCCACTGAAAAACGTCTATAAAACCTGATGATACAGCCAAATCATAGAGACCTTTGTTTGTTTAATGTTCATGCCAAGTTTCATCAAAAATCGGTTTAAATTTACACGAGCTATTATACCTATAGGTAACCAAAAACTCTTATATTTTTTTAAACTTTGACACCGTTTATACTTTTAAACGAAATGTCATTTTTGGAGCTAGAATTCATTTTTTTCAACTTATATTTTTTATGAGAGGTAACTACCCTTTTAAATTTGGCTCTATATCTATGAAACACCCTGTATAATATTAGTTGGTGTGCGAAATTTAATGAAAACTAGGAGTGCGAATAAATGGTGTTTTGTCCCTGGATGCATTTAATAGGTAGGTACATCAAAAGAGAGTCCAGGAAAAATATTCATAATTTTTTACTTTAGTCAGAGCGTTGATGTGTTCTTCCATGGAATTTTCTTAAGGTTTTCTTCCTCTTCTTCTGCTTCTTCAACTTAATTAGAGTTTATAGCCTTCAGCGTTTTTCAAGCTATTTTAGCCAGTATATAGTCATAAAAGTTCGGTCACTGATTAGTGATTACTCTATTCGTCTATTTCTACAGCATTATATAAGAGCGAAAACTTTTTCCCCGGGCCAAATAAGTTAAAATAAATTAGAAAAAAATAAGTTAATAGGTAGAAAACTTTTCGGGGGAATAAAAAATTATTTAGTCGTTTTAGTTTGATTTTGAAAGAGGCGCGATTCAGCCCTCATTGACATTAACCTGAGGATACCGCACTGCTACATATTGGACTTTGTGCTCTTTCTACTTTTTACTGTTCATGTCCATTCACTTTATCGCTTTTCGGGGATGATGTTTTTTGACCATGTACGCTGAACGATGGATCGATCTTCTGTCCCCTGGACAATCAGACTGTTGCGGCATTCGACCTCCTGTTTTCTACAACAGTATTTATATGTCCATGTGGACAAAACGCAAGTTGTGGAATTTCAGAATCGTGAAAAAATTTTGAGGATACCCATAGTGAAGTTCATCTGGTTACTTGTGTTAAAAATTAGATATATACCTATATGAAGACACTCAATTTGTTTTTTAAAGTGGCCCACTCAAAAGTTTTTATTAAAAGTCGAGTAGGGCACTTATACAGGGTGTTTACTGTAAGGTTGGGCAAACTTCACATGCAGGCTGATTCTTCAAGAGTATATCAGCCTGCTGTGAAGTTTGACCAACCTTATTAGAGTAAACACTCTGCAGACCATACTTTTAACAGAGCGTTCTATACAATCGATTGGATGAAATCACGGTGTAAGTTCTTAAATTGCTCAGACAAAAGTAAATAAGATCAAAAATAGTTGGTCTATTATTGGGATTAGTCAATCATAGTCATTTTCGGCATCAAATTGGATTTTTTGTTTAGGTCTTATGAATCGAGCTATATTTTCTTCTATTAAGTACCTACTACCCACCCATTTGTGTACATTGTAAATTTTTGAGAAACCCTTATAAAATCAATAAACCTCTTTGAATTTGCCGCATCTAATTACGAAAAGACCCATAAATCATGAACATAAAATAACAGATAGCTAAGTAAATAAATAAAAATCGAATTTCTCTGAAATAAACAATTAATCCCACAAGTTCCGCTATAGGGTCTATATATCACCGCGGGACAAAGTGATTGGATTCTCGCGAAAACTAAAACGTATGTGCTGTTCCCACAGAATCTAAAACCTTTTTCGCTTAATGCAAATAAGCATCATCTCCTCTTCCGTGAGGAGTTTAGAATTTAAATTTCGCACGCGACTTTATAAAATTGATTTATTAAATTAGTTTAAAAGAATCTCCTTTGAGATTCAGACATTGATGCGTCTCGTCATCAATACCAAGTAGGTTGAAGATAAGAAGATAGGGCAAAAGTATACAAGATCATCCCCACCCAAAGCATTTTCCTCGACGGAGATAGCAGTTTATATAAAGTCTGGAAAATGGGAAATTTATATCAAATTGCTGGGTCGATTCGTGTGAACAAGAGAGTCTGGTGATATGAATAAAGAACTAATAGTCGCTTTGGTTTGCTTAGGTAAGTTATTTATTTGTTTATTCATTTATTTATTTATTCGCCTTAATTATTTTTTCAACTTGAAGTTATTTTCATCGATTAGAAATTATACCGGCGGGCTCTTACATTTTGTCTTTTTTTTAACCAAACACCTTATATTTAGTAGGTATGTGGCATCGTTTGTATACCTATTCAATAAAAAGAAGATTTCTGAACAAAAAAGGGAGAATTGCTTTAAAAAAATAGGATAAAAATGTAGTCTGATAAAAAATAAATTTCTATTTTGATGCTTTTTTATAAATAATATTGACGTGTTTCAGGATTTAAAAAACAAACATAGGTGATAAAAAAGTTATGAATATTGTACAGAACTTTTACATCACTCTGTAGGTATATTTAAATGTACGAACAACCAATACTTTATAATTTATTTTATTATGCATAAACAGTTGGCACCACACGAGAAAAATATTTATTTTTGATTTGCCAAAAAAATTTGTACGAAATAATCTCTGGTTTTACCTTGGTGAGAAAATATACAATGTTTTAGAAATATTGAAAATAATTAGAAAATTGCTTTTATTGGACCAATTGCTGATTATTATAATATTTTCTTTGCTTTCAGACTTTTATAGTCTTTTAATATAAATTTTTCGGAACTGCGTTAGTCCCTTGATCTGTCATTGCAGTTACCTGAGGAAAAATTTCGAAAGCTGCAAGTAGAAACAACGTTTTAATTAATTATTGCAACCATATTGACTGCGCGTTCCCAAAATACATATCAAATACGTTTACCGCAATAGCTGAAAAATTCTCAGTTTTCAATTTGAAAAAAACTACTTTTATGTGGAACAATTTTTTATTAAGAAAAAAGGTAGGTATTACGTTTCAAATGATGTTCGAATAAGTAACCACCGTTTTCGTTTAGGCAGCTATGAACACTGCTTATTAAAAAAGACTTCCTAACTCTTTACAAAATTCCAGGAGTTTCTGTGATTATGTAAAAATTTTTAAAAAATTGTTGTTCAATAAAGAGGGTGAGGCGCGAGAACCTTTAGAGCGTTCATAAATGGAAAAGTGATTGGACTAGAAGTCTGTAGGTATGTATGATTTCAATTTCGGGGAACTTCCAGTTATACCGGCAGTTGTCATAAGCTTTCTTATTTTAAATGGAACACCTCTGTATATTATTACATTTTCAGATTGTACGAAAAAATCTAAATCAAATGGTTTTTATAAATCCAGTTCGTAACGAATAATTTATGAGATACCTATAAACAAATGAAAATCGCAATTTTCCATTTTCAAAGCATTTAGCTTACAATGAAAACGGGTCAAGATATCGGCGCAAATGCCCCGTTTACATGCTCCTATCCTAACTTTTTATGGTACAGAAATTTTTTTCTCTTTTTTTAATTGCCGATTTTTAATCACATTGTATAAAGATTTCATCCACACTACGTTAAAAGTTAATATAGCAGGGACATGTAAGCCCTTTTCCGATATCTGCCTTGACCTGTTTTCAATGTAAGTAGGTACTAAGTTGCTTTGAAATCGAAAAACTGATGTCATTTTCATTTGTTTATAACTAAATTACTCACTGCAAACCTAAACTGTGAAAACCATTTTTATTATTTTTTTTTATTTTTTTACTTATACCGCTATAGCCGGAAATGGTGGTGGTGGTATGGGATAGTAAATATTTTAGTTCAGCTCGTCAAAATTGAAATCATACATGTACAAAATTTCAGACTTCTAGTCCAATCCTTTTTCCATTTATATATAAGTTTCTCGCGCCTCACCCTGTGTACCTAGTCCTTTAACACTTATACAGGGTTATTCACGGTATACGCCACGGAAGTTTATGGCCATGTCTCTGGATTTTAGGATCTTTTTATTTTTGGAGTGGATAGAGACCCGGCAGAGGTACGTTTTAAAATTATATTCATAATGTACAGGGTGTCCCAAAAGCATGAAACATATCAAACCCAGGCAGCAATCGAACATTCACTGAATGTTAAAAATGAACATTCAGCCAATGTTAGAAACGACAGATTCGTGAACATTCAATGAAGGTTAGTTTTAAATGTTCAGTGAATGTTCAGATTTAAGCTTTAGTGAACATTTATAAATGAATGTTTACTGAACATTCAAAAATGAACATTCAGCCAATGTGAAAAACGACAGATTCGTAAACATTCAATGAATATTAGTTTTAAATGTTGAGTGAATGTTTGTTTTTTTTTTATCCAACTGATCATCACTAAGAATTGTATTACCTATATGGAGCTGAAAAGCTGAAAAAATAATACTTACTATGTAGGTGTATTCCATTTATCAATCCATCAGTGAACAATATAAATTATTATTATTATTATAAGGTCACATTTGCTCTTACGTGTTGTTTTTCTTCTTCCTGTCTACATCATAATACCTACCTACCTATATATAATACCTGGGATGAAGAATTAGATTAGTTTGCATCACTCTCTGCACCTTCTCTCTCCGACCAGACAAGCATAAAATACTTAGCTTGCTGATAATTTATTGTTACTTTTATACCTATACATAGGTATATTCATAGTTTAGAAAAACAAGATGAAATGCCAAGAATAACGGACATATTGAATTGAACACAAGAACTGGGACTGGGAATGAAATAGAATAGACAAGAGAGCTGCGCGCGCAACACCTGGTTGTAATAAGTATAATAATATAATTCTGGTTTTTATCAATTTTTAAGCCAAATATTTTCGTTTCAGCATGTGATTTTCCAATTTTTTTTGGTATATGTTATTTACCTGATGTCAGTGTACCTGTATGTAATTGCGTGCAATAAACATTTCATTTTAAACATTGTATGAATGTTAATTAAACATTGCATTTTGAATGTTCAGTATCTAATGTTCAATGAATGTTTATTCAAGGTCTGAAAACGAACATTAGAATCTGAACGTTGCCTGAATATTCGGAAAGTCTGTTTAACATTAGAGCAATGTTTAATGTTCGGTGAACATTTAGCGAACATTCAGTGAACATTCCTTGCTGCCTGGGAAGTTATGTTTTTTTTAAATGGAATGCTCCTATGTTATTGCATTTTTATATTGCCTGGGAAGAAAAAAGAAGATTGGCTTTTACAATTGGTGTTTAAATTCAAAAGTTTGGGAATTATAA
Source organism: Malachius bipustulatus (assembly GCA_910589415.1). Classification (NCBI taxonomy): domain Eukaryota; kingdom Metazoa; phylum Arthropoda; class Insecta; order Coleoptera; family Melyridae; genus Malachius; species Malachius bipustulatus. The sequence goes on from OU342633.1 coordinate 42,294,970, forward strand.
ACAAGTGAAAATGGTAATTTTTCAAGTTCAAGACCCTGTACAAGGAAAATGGCTCAAGATAGAGAAAAACGGCTTACATGTCCCTATTTTAACTTTTCATGTACTATACAATGATGTAGATGAAATGTTTATACAGGGTGATAAAAAATTTGAAAAATTCTGAGATTTCTCCACGCGTCGACAAATAAATAAAATCAAAGAAAGTACAAATGTTTCTATACCATAGGATAGTACATGAAAAAGTAAAATAGGGACATGTAAGCCGTTTTTCTCTATCTTAAGCCGTTTTCGTTGTACAGGGCCTTGAACTTGAAAAATGACGATTTTCACTTGTTTATAACTCGAAAACTTCTGAATTTAAACACCAACTGTAAAAACCAATCTTATTTTTTCTTCTCAGACAATCTAAAAATGCAATAGCATAGGAGCATTCCATTTAAAAAAACATAACTTTGATATGTTTCATGCTTTTGGGACACCCTGTACATTATGAATATAATTTTAAAACGTACCTCTGCCGGGTCTCTATCCACTCCAAAAATAAAAAGATCATAAAATCCAGAGACACGGCCATAATCTTCCGTGGCGTATACCGTGAATAACCCTGTATAGGCACCGGTAGTTGCGCAAACGAGACTTCAAATATGGCTCAAAAAATGACAATCCTATATGGACAGATTTGGTGATCTTTGATCAATTGTGACCAATTGTTTGGACGTCCTCTTCCTAATGATTCCCATTATACAGTGCTTCCCAAAAGTAACGGATAAATTCAATAAAATCGTACCTATGAAGACGGTTTTTTTTCTGACACGTCAATCGTTATTTTGATTTGCCATCCAAACCCCAACTGTAAAAATTCAAATGGCAAGGTACCCCTTACGGTACCTTGATTGATAGGTTTTTTCATCCCGAATAAAACAAAAAAAAAATTCAAATCGGTTCATAATTATTAACGAAAATGTTCACCAAAATGTGATCGAATAAGGAAATAAAAAATAAGCATATTAAAATTTTAACAGGTCTTCGAGAAATTACACACGGAAAGAAAATTCATTAATTTAAATTAATAAATGTTCAAAATGTTGTCCGTTAACAGCAAGACAATGCCCTAATCTTACGCTAAAGGCTTGCAATTATTTATTTATTTAATTAATTAATTAATTTATTTATTTATTTTCTTTATTTCCTTATTCGATCACATTTTGGTGAATATTTTCGTTAATTAGGTATATGAACTGATTTAAAAAAAAAATTCTTGTTTTATTCGGGATGAAAAAACCTATCAAACAAGGTATCGTATGGGGTACCTTGCCATTTGAATTTTTACAGTTGGGGTAGCTACCCCTTGGGAGGAAAATGGTGGGGGGTCGTAAAAGACATGCTTGGATGGTAAATCAAAAATAACGATTGACGTGTCGGAGCAAAAAAAAACGTCTTCATACGAATTTATTGAATTTATCCGTTACTTTTGGTACTTACACATGAATGTTTTATTGAGAAAAGTTCAGAATTGCTTTAGTTTTCTTGCAAATGACTTTCCAAGGATTCTGGAGGTCGTGACACCGTCGATGGCAAGAAGAAGAATGTGCTTATGGTTTATGCACAATGGAGCTCCAGCACATTTTTCCACATGGTTCCAAATAAAATCCCAGAAATTGATGAGCACATTTCATAAAGAATAAAATGGCTATTTTTCGTAAAAAATTGTAGGAAAAAAACAACAACTCTTATGAAGAAAATGGCAAAAAACCAATCAAAACGGACCATAAAATTGAATAGTAATTTTTTAGTAATAATAATACTCCCAGCGTATAACTGGATAAGGGTACTTAAAAAAGTTATTTTGTGTCATGAAAAATATTCAAAAGTATTCCATACTTTTATATTTCAATTCATTTTAATTTTATTTTTGTTCCTTATTTCAGAGCTCACTATTATGGGTACCTCGTAAATGCGAGATACATACAGGATGTTAAGAAAATGATGGATAAACTCTTTAGTAGGTACATTGTAGGGGACACTCAGTAGAGTACGGGAAAAATAATCTATAAAATTCTGGTCTTCAATTTGGTGAGATAAAAAATGCCAAAGTTAACATTTTACTACCTATCTTTGTTTTTCGGTGTTTTTCGCTAAAAAAAAAACACTTATATAACTGTCAAAACAGAATCAGTAAGGTTAGAGCGATCTGACATGTTATTTTTTACGAGGGGCAACACAAATCATATAAAATTAAAAAGTACAATACCAAATACCAGCAGTTATCGTGTTAAACGTTGCCAAATTTATTGCTCAATATTTGATTGAATTAAAATTTGAGAATTTCAATTTAATTTAAAAATATACTCTTGATTTTTTAAATTATTTTTCCCATACTCTACTGAGTGTCCCCTACAATGAATGTCTTATGAATAAGAGTTTATCCGTCATTTTCTTAACACCCTGTATATGGTCGCTTAAATTTGAGAAATAATGGCCTATTCTGTGTCCACTTCGAATCCATTAAGACATACAAGATATATGTGACTGTTCTTGAAATATCCTGAAAAAAACTGAAAAATCGAATTTTCTTATTGTTTTCATAATCTTTTTGTTATTGCAAATTAAAAATATTTTTTTGCATGCGTAAATAAATCGTCATCAGCCATCCATCTGACATATTAAAAAAATTCAAAGCCGACTACATCCCAAAGCTTTTATTGTCAAGTTTTGTTTTTCTTCGGCGTTAGATGCGATAAGAAAATCATTGTGGTTTCCAAAAAATTTGTCGTTTCCATGATTTTTTTATAGCAAACATGATCAAAAACTAATATGTCGGCCATAAGAAAAACAGAAGGTGCCTATGAACACTCTGGCATCTAGTCGGCTTTGAAAATTTTTGAAATGTCAGATTGATAGCTCTTGACGACTTGGAGACACCTGTATAGCTGTCTCATCCATATTTAAAAAAAAAATCATAATATTAATATTTAACATTTGCGGTTAATAAAATTCCAAACACACAAGAAACTTTTCAAACTTATGGAAGGTTATTAAATTATTAAATCAGGATTTCATGGATGTTAAAATATGCAAACATCGATAAATAATTTCAAAGGAATTCTTTGAGGAAGTTAAAAGAGAAGTTTTCTCCCATCATACTACACTGCATCGTGCATTAGCATTACTAATAAGGAATGAGAGTACATTATACTTACTTCTATGAGCGATTAAACGTCTTAGTTTGGGTAGGTATAGGCATTCGAAAAAACTTTGAAAAACAGAACTGAAATCGAAGTACCTCATGCAGAGATAAGTTTAGGGCTTCTTTATTTTTTCCATTTATATACTGGATGTCTTGTTAAAAAAAAAACACCAACTCCGACTCTCCCTGGAGTACTTCATAAATTAATTAATTGGCTCTACAATAAAAATTGACACCAACCTAAAATAGTTATTTACATTACAAGCTACGAAAGTTCACTTTTAGGTGTGAGGTGTATTTGAATACCCGAGGCGAAGCGTAGCGTAGCCGAGGGTATTTAAAACTCCGAGCACCTGAAAGAGCTTTCGTAGCGTGTAATGTATTAAACTTTTCATTCTCCCCTTGCCATATTGAACCACGGATTAAGAAGAAATTAGTAAAATAATACGATTCAGTGATAACAATGGAATTATTATAAGGTGCCATGTTTTTAACATTACCATAGTAACGATAGCTTTAAATTATTAATTTATGACACTGTCAAGTTTAAAACTCTGTACCGCTATAATTTTTGGCTTTTACAATTGGTGTTTAAATTCAAAAGTTTGGGAATTATAAACAAGTGAAAATGGTAATTTTTCAAGTTCAAGACCCTGTACAAGGAAAATGGCTCAAGATAGAGAAAAACGGCTTACATGTCCCTATTTTAACTTTTCATGTACTATACAATGATGTAGATGAAATGTTTATACAGGGTGATAAAAAATTTGAAAAATTCTGAGATTTCTCCACGCGTCGACAAATAAATAAAATCAAAGAAAGTACAAATGTTTCTATACCATAGGATAGTACATGAAAAAGTAAAATAGGGACATGTAAGCCGTTTTTCTCTATCTTAAGCCGTTTTCGTTGTACAGGGCCTTGAACTTGAAAAATGACGATTTTCACTTGTTTATAACTCGAAAACTTCTGAATTTAAACACCAACTGTAAAAACCAATCTTATTTTTTCTTCTCAGACAATCTAAAAATGCAATAGCATAGGAGCATTCCATTTAAAAAAACATAACTTTGATATGTTTCATGCTTTTGGGACACCCTGTACATTATGAATATAATTTTAAAACGTACCTCTGCCGGGTCTCTATCCACTCCAAAAATAAAAAGATCATAAAATCCAGAGACACGGCCATAATCTTCCGTGGCGTATACCGTGAATAACCCTGTATAGGCACCGGTAGTTGCGCAAACGAGACTTCAAATATGGCTCAAAAAATGACAATCCTATATGGACAGATTTGGTGATCTTTGATCAATTGTGACCAATTGTTTGGACGTCCTCTTCCTAATGATTCCCATTATACAGTGCTTCCCAAAAGTAACGGATAAATTCAATAAAATCGTACCTATGAAGACGGTTTTTTTTCTGACACGTCAATCGTTATTTTGATTTGCCATCCAAACCCCAACTGTAAAAATTCAAATGGCAAGGTACCCCTTACGGTACCTTGATTGATAGGTTTTTTCATCCCGAATAAAACAAAAAAAAAATTCAAATCGGTTCATAATTATTAACGAAAATGTTCACCAAAATGTGATCGAATAAGGAAATAAAAAATAAGCATATTAAAATTTTAACAGGTCTTCGAGAAATTACACACGGAAAGAAAATTCATTAATTTAAATTAATAAATGTTCAAAATGTTGTCCGTTAACAGCAAGACAATGCCCTAATCTTACGCTAAAGGCTTGCAATTATTTATTTATTTAATTAATTAATTAATTTATTTATTTATTTTCTTTATTTCCTTATTCGATCACATTTTGGTGAATATTTTCGTTAATTAGGTATATGAACTGATTTAAAAAAAAAATTCTTGTTTTATTCGGGATGAAAAAACCTATCAAACAAGGTATCGTATGGGGTACCTTGCCATTTGAATTTTTACAGTTGGGGTAGCTACCCCTTGGGAGGAAAATGGTGGGGGGTCGTAAAAGACATGCTTGGATGGTAAATCAAAAATAACGATTGACGTGTCGGAGCAAAAAAAAACGTCTTCATACGAATTTATTGAATTTATCCGTTACTTTTGGTACTTACACATGAATGTTTTATTGAGAAAAGTTCAGAATTGCTTTAGTTTTCTTGCAAATGACTTTCCAAGGATTCTGGAGGTCGTGACACCGTCGATGGCAAGAAGAAGAATGTGCTTATGGTTTATGCACAATGGAGCTCCAGCACATTTTTCCACATGGTTCCAAATAAAATCCCAGAAATTGATGAGCACATTTCATAAAGAATAAAATGGCTATTTTTCGTAAAAAATTGTAGGAAAAAAACAACAACTCTTATGAAGAAAATGGCAAAAAACCAATCAAAACGGACCATAAAATTGAATAGTAATTTTTTAGTAATAATAATACTCCCAGCGTATAACTGGATAAGGGTACTTAAAAAAGTTATTTTGTGTCATGAAAAATATTCAAAAGTATTCCATACTTTTATATTTCAATTCATTTTAATTTTATTTTTGTTCCTTATTTCAGAGCTCACTATTATGGGTACCTCGTAAATGCGAGATACATACAGGATGTTAAGAAAATGATGGATAAACTCTTTAGTAGGTACATTGTAGGGGACACTCAGTAGAGTACGGGAAAAATAATCTATAAAATTCTGGTCTTCAATTTGGTGAGATAAAAAATGCCAAAGTTAACATTTTACTACCTATCTTTGTTTTTCGGTGTTTTTCGCTAAAAAAAAAACACTTATATAACTGTCAAAACAGAATCAGTAAGGTTAGAGCGATCTGACATGTTATTTTTTACGAGGGGCAACACAAATCATATAAAATTAAAAAGTACAATACCAAATACCAGCAGTTATCGTGTTAAACGTTGCCAAATTTATTGCTCAATATTTGATTGAATTAAAATTTGAGAATTTCAATTTAATTTAAAAATATACTCTTGATTTTTTAAATTATTTTTCCCATACTCTACTGAGTGTCCCCTACAATGAATGTCTTATGAATAAGAGTTTATCCGTCATTTTCTTAACACCCTGTATATGGTCGCTTAAATTTGAGAAATAATGGCCTATTCTGTGTCCACTTCGAATCCATTAAGACATACAAGATATATGTGACTGTTCTTGAAATATCCTGAAAAAAACTGAAAAATCGAATTTTCTTATTGTTTTCATAATCTTTTTGTTATTGCAAATTAAAAATATTTTTTTGCATGCGTAAATAAATCGTCATCAGCCATCCATCTGACATATTAAAAAAATTCAAAGCCGACTACATCCCAAAGCTTTTATTGTCAAGTTTTGTTTTTCTTCGGCGTTAGATGCGATAAGAAAATCATTGTGGTTTCCAAAAAATTTGTCGTTTCCATGATTTTTTTATAGCAAACATGATCAAAAACTAATATGTCGGCCATAAGAAAAACAGAAGGTGCCTATGAACACTCTGGCATCTAGTCGGCTTTGAAAATTTTTGAAATGTCAGATTGATAGCTCTTGACGACTTGGAGACACCTGTATAGCTGTCTCATCCATATTTAAAAAAAAAATCATAATATTAATATTTAACATTTGCGGTTAATAAAATTCCAAACACACAAGAAACTTTTCAAACTTATGGAAGGTTATTAAATTATTAAATCAGGATTTCATGGATGTTAAAATATGCAAACATCGATAAATAATTTCAAAGGAATTCTTTGAGGAAGTTAAAAGAGAAGTTTTCTCCCATCATACTACACTGCATCGTGCATTAGCATTACTAATAAGGAATGAGAGTACATTATACTTACTTCTATGAGCGATTAAACGTCTTAGTTTGGGTAGGTATAGGCATTCGAAAAAACTTTGAAAAACAGAACTGAAATCGAAGTACCTCATGCAGAGATAAGTTTAGGGCTTCTTTATTTTTTCCATTTATATACTGGATGTCTTGTTAAAAAAAAAACACCAACTCCGACTCTCCCTGGAGTACTTCATAAATTAATTAATTGGCTCTACAATAAAAATTGACACCAACCTAAAATAGTTATTTACATTACAAGCTACGAAAGTTCACTTTTAGGTGTGAGGTGTATTTGAATACCCGAGGCGAAGCGTAGCGTAGCCGAGGGTATTTAAAACTCCGAGCACCTGAAAGAGCTTTCGTAGCGTGTAATGTATTAAACTTTTCATTCTCCCCTTGCCATATTGAACCACGGATTAAGAAGAAATTAGTAAAATAATACGATTCAGTGATAACAATGGAATTATTATAAGGTGCCATGTTTTTAACATTACCATAGTAACGATAGCTTTAAATTATTAATTTATGACACTGTCAAGTTTAAAACTCTGTACCGCTATAATTTTAGAATCTTTGATCGTAGTTTAGTTCCAAATGAATTTCATTCAAGAAGCTGCAAATTCCAGTAAATCTTTCTGGAACATTCAATAATAATTATTTGTATATTCCAGAAAGATTTACTGGAACTTTTTATTGCAGTTTTACATTTAATTTTCCATCTAAATAAACGTTAATCAAACTGACATTTCTACTTTTTTGTCCAGGCCACGAAAGTTTTTCATAGCTAGCAACCACCTAGCAACCTATCACCTAGGATGTTTTACTTTCGCTTTCGGTTGCCTTATCAAGACAGAAAGTTACACTTTCGTAAAGGGGAGAATGAAAACAATTATACGGTCGCATAGAGAATCATTACCTTTTAAATTCCATTTAAAATTCTTGAGACTGGATAGTTGCTGGAGCTTTAGGGGTTTGGTACGTCAAGGTTAAATTTGGTGTCAAAGGTGTCCTCCCAGAATAAAGAATTGACCTGTCTCAGAATTTTTCTCAGAAAAATAAACACCAATTCAGGGTGGATAGTTTTCAAAAAGACACACTACAACAATGACCTTCCCTGTTATTTCTTTTTTAATTAAAAATATATAAAATAAATAAATAAATAAAAAGAATTATTAGGATTGAGTTAGGAATCCATTTGTAAAGGAATCCGTGGAAATGTGAGAAAACTATTATAGTTAAGGTACATTTCTAAAAAATGTTTTGAATGCTTTGAATGCGGCACAAATGAATGAGAACAAAATGAGAGAAAAATGCGATTTTTCCAGTGGTTTGGGGGCATAACTGCTGCGTGGACGCCCAAACATGCACCTCCTGCGGCCCGGAATGTCAATCGGCATGTGGCACCCGTCACTTCCGTACTTGCTGCTTCAACTATCTCAGGAAGAGGAGCACAACCGATTCTTTACCTCTTCCACTGGATCCTGCTATGAGGCTGGAACTCTGGCTGGCCAGATCTAGGAATCCTGCATATTTCCAACAACGCACCAATTACGACAGCTCAGCGAGCGTTGAAGGTAGGTTCTAATTGTTGTCTTTATATTATTATTAAAATAAAAACTTACCTATATTGTCAAATAATGCATAAATCAGTGTTCTCTCCAAATCTCTTATTTTTTTGACAGCTCCTGTTGTTTTTTTTTTACGTTTTTTCATAATGGTAATAGCAAACGACCACAAGTCTTTTTGAATGTGTTAATAATAATGGTAGGTAATTTGTATGAGAATGGAGACACCGTCACCAGAGATATCAGTCAGAGATCTGGAGACGTCTCTTCGAATGTTCAATAGGTTTGGAGAAGCTGATAATTGGACAATTTGAGACGAGTTATTGTCGGGTGCCCAAAATATGAGCAGTTTTTGCATTTAACAATTATTGTAAAACAGCTCATTTTTTGTGCTTCCGACAGTACAACTCCAATTATAATAGCAAACGCACGTACGAACAGAAACAAACAACACTGGCAAAAAGTAGGTATAGCTCGTTCAGCTTCTAGTCGCTCCTCTTCTTCTCTGTCTTACACTTAATGTTAAAAATGTTGAGATTTTGGATGAGGGATCTCTTCTTTATAAGAAATTTTCGTCATAGGTTTTGACATGCAGCATAGCTCTGCCATAGTGTCAAACGAATTAGTTCTGCCACCTTTTATAAAGTTCTGTATACCTCAGGGATCTATATTATCGCCTATCTCGTTTCTCATCAACTTTTTTCACAACTCTAACGCAGAAACCTTGACTGGAATAAAATTACAATCTCCATTTAATTCTCATATTCTCTTTCATATTCTTTCATAACTCTCATTCTATATTATTGTATTGTGGCGGAGCCATATAGGACATTAGGTGAGAGACTTTTGGTAATTTTATAAAAAACATCAAGAGAGTTATGGGCCCTCACAGTTATGATCTTGGTGTAAGTAGATGTTGAGTGGTTGATCGTCGAAAAAAAAATCCAAAAAAGCTTAGTAAATATTATATGACTGCTGTACAGTACCTATAGTTGTTTTACTTCTAGATTGTTAAGTAATTATGACTCTTTTAGTTCCAGACGTCAGCAATGGCATGGCAAGAGGATTCGAGAGATAAATTAATGTCGGAATTAATGTTGAAGAATTGTATTTTTAGTTTTTATGTTTTGTATTCATGTATGATGTATTTTGTTATGGCTGGATATTAAATCATTTTACTGAATAGTCTGTGTTTTCTTATTATTAGTTATATTAATACGAAAAATAACTTAATAATAAAAAAATCGAGAAGAGAACACAAAATAAGGTCCCATTCTGAGGACTTAAATTTTTGATGAAAATTTCTATACTTTTATAGAAATGAAAAACCTCAAAGTTTTCTCAAATCCCTGCTTACTGATGATTACCTATCACTGCACATCAAAAGGACCTTATCTAAAGGAAGATATTTAGGAACTCATGCACATCGCTTCAAAAATTAAAGCTCTTTCATCATAGGATAAAAAAGCTTCAGTTTTAATTCAACAAAAAGCACACCTTGTGTACGAGTATAAGTAAACATTAGCGTTTCTGAGATAAGTTTATACACAAGCAAGGTGCATTTTTTAACGAGGGAAATTTCCAAAGCATTTAACAAACATGTTAAGAGCATATGTCTTTTAGTTCATTAAAAAATATCCTTGCAAGCAACTGCTTACACTTGACCTGCACCTAGCCGACGAGTTAATAAAAAATGCATTTCTGTTAATTGTCATATGCAGCTAAAATCAAAGACAGGTATCTAGGCTTCCACATTTAATTTCTCCCAATCTTGTAGGGAGCATCATATTTAATTTTATTTTCTTCATGAGCTGGGCTGGGATAGAATAAGTTGATTTGAGTTCAAATTATAATTTGCAGAAATTATTATTTATCAGTTGGATTAAACCAGTTATGTTCTGGTAGCTCAGTTCATTAACGCAGTAGCTCTATAGTTCAAAATTCAGAGATGTGAATCTTTTAGTGTTATGGCTTCTTTCCTTATATAGCATGCCCTGCTTGCTACTATTTTAAGAAATAATGAATTACGGTGTTTGTAGGGAAATTTTATAAGTCTTGAGAATGAGGTATATATTCGACTGTACAACTTTTGAACACTTCGTCAATAATTGACTGTACAGAAGAGAAGGAAATCAATACACGAGTGTGGGCAAAAAAAGTACTCAAGCCTTCAAATTATTTTTTGTGCGTAGTTTAAACTTTCCTCATTTTCTCTTTTTAAATTGTATTTCAACGAATAGAGGAATAGTGAAAGGTACCTACAAATCCCGAAAATTTTTCTGAGTATTTTGATATGTAGTTTAGTTAGCTTCGTCCAGCATTTAATTTATGAATAAAATGAATTTTAGGTATAATAAGGAAACCTTTAAAACAGTTAATGGTCGTCAATCTCGATTAATGGCTTTCGTCAGAGGTATAAACTGTTGACAGAAGGTGCAATTTTCATTTTGCAACGATGTATAAATTGATGTCGTGAGCTATATGATGAAACTAAATTATCATTTTTAATAAATGTCATACTTATTCTACTCTAATTATTATTGTATTTATTATTCAACTCTCAATTTGTTCAGGTGTTTTAAAATAAATTATTTTTAAAGAAAGAGAACGAATTAACGAAATCCTGAATTTAGTTGGGTTTTTAGTTGAATTTTTTTTTTTTCAGTTACTACGGGCCACCTAAGTCAGGAATTCACTCGAAGTGATTTTCTCACTCCTGCAGTATTTTTTAACACAACGTGCTTTTTTTGTTTTGAGGTTAGGAAAATTTTGGAAAAAGACGATCATTCATTTTAAATTTAGAATTTTATATTCGGTATCGATACTTGGGTGGGGCATTCGAAATCTGACATGTCCTACTCGACAGGCCAAGGTGATTAATTTTTTTTTCAACAAGTTTGACGATCATCCTTGAAACCTATCAATGGCCGCCACCTTCAAAGGTAAGTGTGAAAATTTTATTTTTTTATTTTGAGACAAAGGTAAGATTTGGAGGTACCGCTGAAAGGAGAGATTAACCGCTACGAACGCTGGCGCTGCTGGTAAACTCGATAAGTAGATCTATCACGAAATTTCTTCTCTCATCAGAATTGTTGAAATTGATAAGCGGTTTTGAAGAAGAGAAATCTCCTCTATTGCTTGTATTTTTATAGTCGCTGTTCATACTGTTCTCAAAAACCGTGTAATGCTGATAATGTCTATCACAGTTTTGTAGACGAAACATTCTTCCAGTAGGTAACTAAAAAATATTTTTGAGAAAAAGAAAATGGGATTACAATCAATAAAACACATTTGAAGCTTATGTGCTTTTTATTATTCTCCTTATTTCATGTTCTTTTTAGTGATAAATATTGAATATGTAAGCATTAAGCTTTATTAGATATAGTCATAATGATCGATATTTAATAACGTATTATTTCCCTATTAGTAACATTGCTATACAAAATATTAATAAATCACATTATGAAAATAAAAGAATCATTTTTTTTGAACTACAGTAACTCAAATTTTTTGGGATGCCTCTTTTATTCCGACAATCAAGCTCTTTCCAATTTTTATAAACATTGACGAGATAATCCAGCCTCATGTTTTAATCATTTTAAAATATACAAACAATTTTTTATCCAATTTAACAATGTTGCCAACTTAAGCCATTAGTTGATAATAATTTGATATATTTTTTTTTCGTCATATTTTCAACTATATAGTGTAGTGCTAATTAATATTCTTTACATCTGGAGAAATATCCATAACATGACAACATCGCTCCTATTTTTCCTGCATTGAAAAATAATTCAAACGAATTAATCCAGCCGCTTTAAATCGTTCGAATCAACCGGTAACTATTTTTACAATTTCATTTCCCCTATTCAATGAAAGTTCTATTATTAATTAGACTTAATATTCTAATTAATAATTTATTTTAAAGTTAACTGAGATTTATTAAAACTGATTTTACTGTCAAAATAGTCCGTTAATGTAATAAGTATAGCAAATCCTTAAATCGAAATAAATACGACTCAACTTGGCAACACTGTTTCAACCCCAAATATCAATATTCGATAGACATCCCTCCCACTCCTCCTTAGATATAGCATGGAGGTAATGCGCAATTGGCAGTAGCGCTCCTCGCGGGAACTCCAACTCCATCTTCTTGCTCTTCAATGAACTGTTGCTGTCGGAGGCGGTTTGCCTCCTGAATAGCCTCCCAAAGCTTCGCCTCGGACATGATCTGGCGAGAAAGCTCCTCCACTGCCGGCTCGGCATTCAGTTCGACCAAGGAGCCGATCGAGTCGTTGATCTCCTCGCCGGTAGGGGACAGGGCTGGTAGGTTGGAGCGCTTACGCCCGCAACCTGGGGATGAGTTAAATTAAATTGGAGAAATCTGCTGTAGTGTTTAGTGTTTGAGGATGTTTTAGGGGGCGCTAGAATGCGATTATTGTGATTTTTGCAAGATGATTAATGATTAATTATCTGGTAACTTTTTTTAGCTAATATTACGGAAATTTACATTAAAAAAATCGGTTTGATGGGTGTAGGTAGACTCGACCAACTTTTTTATAAACAGAGTTTGATGAAATTAATAAAATTGGGAGTGATATTTGGTCAAAAAAATTTTTTATTTTTTTCTTGATTATTTTTTTTTACATTTTTGATATAAATAATAGTTTTTGCATTTATATATATTTATAAGATTCGATCTCAATGATATGTCAAAAAATTTTATAAATATAGCAGCACTAATTTTTTGTTAGTTTCCTTTCGTTTTATTTGATTTTAATTTTATTAACTTTTTATTGAATAAACATCTGAAAGGGTTATCTATTAATTTTTCATCCCTTTGTAGAGATATACAAGGTTATTGTTAACTGGATACACTTCTTTAGTGATCTAACATTCACTATAATACAAAACTCAATAGATTTTGAGATTCTTTTTTGATTGTTTGATTTTTTGTTTTTTTATATTTTTTTACACGATCGAAATACTTCCGGATATTTTTATTCAAAACGGAAGATCATAGTGTTGGACAAGTACTGCAGCAGCCATAGCCAAAATAAAAATACAAAAAGTTAAAGTACTTTTTTTTAATTGCATTTCAGGGCCATTTAAATCAATTTTAAAAAAAAAATTGAAAAATGAATTATCTCAAAATCTATTGAGTTTTGTATAGTGCATATGATATTTGTCTGTTATAGTTTTATAACAGGAGGAACATACCTACTGTTTTATCAGATAACCAAAGGAATGTATCCATTACCAGTATCCCTGGTACAATACCCGAAAAAAATCACTTTTAATTATTTTCATAGAAATCTAAAAAAAAAACAATCTAATTTCAACCATTTTCAGGCAAGCTTACATGAGATATGCTCCAAAAGTCCTACTAGAGTAAAAATAATAGTATATAGGTAGGTACTAGGCCCCTAACAGAAGTGTGTTGATCATTAATAATTTATTTAATAAAATTGATTAAAAAAAAACCTTCTTAATAAAGCTCGAATAATTTGCTGCAAGACTATATGGATTAACCATTAACCATTAACATTTAGTTACAACGATATCTAACATTTTGCGGGTTTCACTTACATATTCACATATTCACATATTCACATATTCACATTCACCAAAAAAAAATGTTTTCGTTGGGCCACCCTGTTTGTAAAGAGAATTCAAGTAGCTTTCAAATGATGTATCACTCGATAGCTGTTCCCTATGATGATAAGCAAAGGGGGTGAACTTGGGTGGTTAAATTTGTCACGAAAATATACCTACTTTGATAACAAAATCGACCTGTTTCGGCGTTTTTCGGGTACATCTTCAGTTTCCAAGTTATTAAGACGAGTTACGTTTTCGTTGGGCTACCCTGTATGTGAGTGAAACCCACAAAATGTTGAATATCGTTGTAAATAAAATTCAATTAGCTTTCAAATGATGTATCACTCGACAGCTGTTCTCTATGATGATGAGAAAAGGGGTAGCTACCCCTGCCAAGGGGGTGAACTTGGGTAGTTAAATTTGTTACGAAAATATGTCCCCCTCGATAACAAAATCGACCTGTTTCGGCGTTTTTCGCGTACATCTTCAGTTTTCAAGTTATTAGGCCTCTGGTACCTTTCGCTGGGCCTGTACAGTTATTTTTATATTTTGATATTAGGTAGTTTGAAAGAAATGGTCTGGTCATGAATAAAGAATGTAACCAGAAAACTACTACCTATACACCGTGTTTTATATTAAGTCGGCACTATTGCTAACTTCGTTATTATTTAACCTAGAAAGTCGGTTAAATTAGCAAACTAGTGGTATTTTTTCTCCTGAATAAAATGGCGAAAACAGAAAAACAATTGAACATCGCGTTTTCGAGATATTTTAAAAAATGTAACTTTTTTAATGGAACACCCTATATATTTTTGTATGGATCGGTTGCAAATTTTTTTTTAAAGGAAAAAGTCTCTATGCACAATGATCCTAAAATAATAAATTCATTAATTATTCTTCATTTTATTACTCCCAAAGTAGGCTGCGACAATTAATGTAATTTAGTGTACCTACCTACGTAATGTAAGGTAAATATATCGTCCTCAATAGTGTATTTTTCAATAAAAAAATACACAAAAAAAGGAGTTGTTATATTGAAAAGGATTTAATTTTGAATAAACAAATAACAGAACTTGTCCGTGTTTTAAATTAAGTCGGCACTAATGCTAACTTCGTTATTATTTGAGCTAGAAAGTCGGTTAAATTAGCAAAATAGTAGTATTTTTTCTCTTGAATAAAACGATGAAAACAGGAAAACAATTGAACATCGCGTTTTCGAGATATTTAAAAAAATGAACATTTTTTATGGAACACCCTGTATATTTTTAGATGGATCGGTTGCAAATTTTATTTAAAGGAAAAAGTCTCTATGCACTATGATCCTAAAATAATAAAATTTTACAACACAAACAAGTTCTGTTATTTGTTTATGTAAAATTAAATCCTTTTCAAGGTAACAACTCTTATTTTTAGTGTATTTTTTTATTGAAAAATACACTATTGAGGACGATATATTTTTTTACCTTACATTACGTAGGTAGGTACACTAAATTACAATAATTGTCGCAGCCTACTTTGGGAGTAATAAAATAATGAATAATTAATGAATTTATTATTTTAGGATCATAGTGTATAAAGACTTTTCTCTTTAAAAAAAAATTTGCAACCGATCCATCTAAAAATATACAGGGTGTTCCATTAAAAAAATTACATTTTTTTAAATATCTCAAAAATGCGATGTTCAATTGTTTTTCTGCTTTCGCCATTTTATTCAGCGGCAAAAATACTACTAGTTTGCTAATTTAACCGACTTTCTAGGTTAAATAATAACGAAGTTAGCAATAGTGCCGACTTAATATAAAACACGGTGTATAGGGTCAAATTCGAGTTAGGTAAATTTATCGGGATCCCAAAAAATGGAAGAGATACCTAAACCTACCTATGGACTCGATTAAATTGAGGCAAAGTTCCTAATTTTAAAGCTCAATAATAATCTAAAAAAAAAGTTTACTTATCTCCAATATTTTTTGAAAAAAGTAAAAAAAAACTGAAATTTTGGAAATTTTAAATTTCCAAGTAAGGTTATTTGAAGTAGGCTTATTTAAAAAGATATCGAAAAACTGAAAACACATTGAGAGTTACCTACACGTTTCGAATATACGCTGCCATCATCAACTTTATTTTTTTAAATATACCGACCTGGATTTTTTTCGTGATTTTGTAAGGAAATTGTGTCCCTAATTTATTCTATACAGTTTTTTTTCTTTTCGGAGATTTGGACATTAAAAACAAATTAAAAAATCAATACGGCCCTGCAATAAACTTATAATATTAATAAGTAATTCACTATAGTCTATATTATAGTCTATATAATAGTCTATAGTACTATACTATATGAATTTATTTGTTATTTTTTCGATCCAAACCGATTTGAAATTTTTTTCTTTTTTTTTAACGAAATTCAAAATCTCAGAAAAGAAAAAACTGATCAGAATAAATTTAGGGCACTTCCTTCCGCATTTCCTTCCGAAATCAAGAAAAAAATTCCAGGTCAGTATTTAAAAAAATAAACTTGATGATGGCAGCGTCAATTCGAAACGTGTAACCCTCAATCTTATTACCTACATACTTTGATAGCAAATAAAAAGTGGTCGTGGGAATGTGCTTTCAGTTTTTTGATATAAGTACTTATCCTTTCAAATAAGCCAAACTAAACGGAATTTTAAAATTCAAAAGATATTCAGTTTTCTTCACATTTTTCAAAAACTATCGAAGATAACTTAATTTTTCTCTCATCAGATTATTATTGAGTTTTAAATTTAGTAGCTTTGCTCCAATTTAACATAGGTATATATCTCTTCTAATATCTCTCTTCTACTTGTTTCCGAGATCCCATAATGATGTAGCTCGAATTTGACTCAAGCCTGATGTATACCTATAAAGATGAAGATGAAGATGAATAAAAAACACGATTAAATTCCAGATTGCAGTGACTCAAAAAAAGAAGAGTAAGACGAAAAAACAGAGTTTAAAAGATTATTTTATTGAGGTAAATAAATAAATATCTTATGGCTGTGGTAAAGCCCAAGTGTCAGAAGTTTTCAAGTATATAGCCTCAAGGGCCTCTGACGTAACTTAACGACTGCTGTGAAGCAGCCGGGACCCGGAAAAAAAAACAGATTTCTTACGAAAATATTGGCCTGTATATAGGTGGATGGCTTCGGGCCTTTGGCCCAGATTCCCGCCAAAGTTGTAGGTTATACATATTATACCTACTTAATTTTTATACATTTTGATATTATGTACAGTTTGAAAGAACTGCATGGTCATGCAATAAAGAATGTAACCAGAAAGCTGATATAGAGATGGATATTAATGAAAAAACCAGAGTGGCAAAAAAAATAAGAATATGATGAGAAAAATAATTTGACTTGAGATTATTTTCAGGTAGGTATAGGTATATACGATCCCTGCATGAATCTGATGCATATCATCCTAGCACCGTTTCACTCAAACTAATCTCAGAAATTTTTCATCCCTTAAATCAAATATTTTTCAATAATTACAATTCACCAAAATACATCCACAGGCAGTGTCGTCAACAACGGTAAGTGTAAATAGATCAAACTTTAACTGGAATACATATGATGTCAACCACCAGCACCACCCCTTGTAGTTTATTTTATTGCACCCTAAAATGTAAAAGAGACCCCTTTTACACTCCCTGCCGTGAGGAAGCAAGACTTTACAAAATAAATGACGTTCGATGGAGGGATTTTTATCCTCATAATTAATTGTCCAATGTACCATGCAGTAGGTACCTACCAGTACCAGTAGAAGAGAGATGAGAGAAATCTAAAAAAAATTAAATTTTAACTTTTCTTGCATTCTCTTCGTAAAAATTCAAAATTTATTATTCAAAAGCGTTCCTTCAGGGATCCTATTTTGTTTAGGTATATTGTTTTTCTAAGGACGTTGTTCTGCTTTATGACCGAAGTACCGGTGAGATTGGAGAAATATCCTTAAGTAGCTATTAAAAAATTTGTTGATTTGGACGATTTTGGAAAATTTAATTTAGATATTTAATTAAAGTATTATTTCCTGATGCAATAATTTTTATATACCTATCATACCTACCAGTAAAAGCATTACAAAAAGGACGTTTCCTAGGTTCACCTATTCTGTCTACCCTATCTCTAGGAATATACGGTTGAACCTGAAACAAAAACAAAATTAAATTAAATTAAATTAAAAATAATTATCATCCCTTCGCGCGATTATTAAATAAAACCAAGAACAACTCAAAGAATAAAGTCATTCCACTTAATGAATTCGTGACTCCTCTTTTTTAATATCGGAGCAAGCATTTAATACCGGCGTTATAATTATAATTCCTCATCGCAATTAGATCTTTGTCGGACGGAAGATTATAATCAAGGCTGGTCTGAATTAGGGGTTGAAAGAAGCCAGACTCACCCTTTTAGGCAGATAGACTGCTTGAGTTTCTGAGAGCATCAGGGCGGCCAGCATTGCGCAGATAATCAGACATGTCGACGTGGTCATATTTCCTGAAAGAAAGGATTTATTAACAGTGATAAAAGAAATCAAGACACGGGGATATTCCACTAGGGACTTTTACCTCCCGATACTTTATGTCAAATAAGTGATTATTAGTGTATTTTTTTGTGGACTATTGAGGACGACATCACTTTTCGAAAATCACCCAAACTCACCAAATGTCCACCGATCCGGACCCCCAGATCACGAAAAAGTGGTTTTCCAAAGTTCACCTGCCCACGATAATATATATATTTATATATAGTATATTTATATAATATATATACTTATAATAATGAAATAATATATATTATATATTTCTCCAAAATCACGATTTTTCGATTTTAAAAACGCTCCTGTAGCTTTATCTTTCAAGATTAGTGAACGAAATTTTGGCTTCTTGTAAAGCTTTGGAATGACTTTAGATTTTTGTTGAAAAAATTTCTACAAGTCACGTTACTTCTACAGGGTGTCCTTTCAAAGTTCCAAAAATCCGGTCCTTGAGGCACGGTTTCCACAAGGAGTGGTCTAGAATTGCACTTGAGCAAAATCGGCCGAGCCGTTTCAAAATGGCGACCATTTGAATTTTTGGAAAATTTACTATTTTTTGAACCCCTGTCTGAGCAAGATGGCAAAAAAACTTTGAAATCAAATTAACAGGATTTGAAGAAAATTATTGGAAATTTGAGTTAATGCAATAAAATTAGCATATTTTCCATTAATAAGCCAGTGTCGTGGGTAGGAAAAGGGTAAAAATGTGTAAATTTATATAACCGTTTATGAGTCCATTTTTGAAGAAGTTGAACCGAAATTTTCCATTTTTTTTCTTTAACATATAATTTGATGTCTTGGCTTCAATTCGCCTCGATTAATGTAGCACTTTAAGCGAAAAATAAAAAAGTTTTTCACTTGTGCAAAATTAGCTTACACTTATATAAAATTATTAAATCGATGAAATGGTTCGCAATTTCTTTTTTATTTTTTTTCACATTAAATTATGAATGGTTCTGAAAATTAGAAGAGCAATCGCAACGACAATTAAATCACCTACATGCGGGTGAAAAAAGTATTCAAATTGGTATTTTAATAACTAAGATATGACTAGTTTAAAAAATAAAATGTGTAGGTGTAGTAGGTACCTGACGTACTACATATACCTACGCGATCAGCACTACAAATTTGAAACGCACCGTGGCTCAGTTCATTATACCCTTGCCTAGTAAACTGTTGTTGCGGGTTCGAAACTTCGAGAGGATCATTCTTTTTTTTTTTTTTTGGTAGGTAGATGGAGTTTTCCCAAAAAAAATCGGATTATTTTTTCATTATATTCATTATAAAAAAAAATAGGAAGAAAATATTAGCGAACGAATGCAAACGTTCCTCAGATGACTGACCCCCTTGCGCAAAAGTAAGTGGATCTGACGACATTGCCTACCTGGAAATCATATAAAATAACCGATTATAGACAATTACACCGGGTTGATAATATTCTAATATCCACGCTTATAAAATATAAGGACGTCACAAATAGAATAAGGGTTCAAATTTAAATTTTAAATGAAACAACACCTGTTTTTCGAGGTTGTTTGTGCTGGGAACGGTTTGAAATCAGTGATCGACCCAGACTTCTCCAATTTTCTGGCTAATCTCTTCACATTACATTTGGAATTTGGCAGTGTAGCTTTGAAATAATGAATTTTTTGTCGAATGTTCATTTATTATTATAAATGAACCATCGAACTGGCTAAAGAGTTGTCAAAAATGACTGTCAAAACACAACAACAAAAATGACTTGTAATTTAAAGTTTCCATGCTTATTGAGAATGTACCTATGCCAATGTGGTTATTGCAATTAATCGAAAAACACATTGTCATAAAGGTTTTAGGAAAAGCGGGTAATCCTGCTTCAACAAATGCTATTCGTCTGCAGAAAATGGAACAAATCATAAGTACAATATCCATTTTATCTTATTTTGACATTTTTCTTATTAAAATATTTTAAATGAGTCATGTTGTAGAAATATTCAGTTATGGGTTATCTTCAATACCGAGACGATTATATGCAGGAATAGCTTCTATATTTTCTGTGGTAAAGATATAGGTAGGTCAATACATTGTTCAATCCACTTTCTCTCTTTTTAAAGTATCCCTTCCAAAGAAATCAACCAAATCCCACATTGTTTCTTTCAAGAATCCAGAAACAATTACCTCCTTCTCAAGTGGAATACTCCACTCCCGTATAACCAGTGATAAATGGATAAGCTTTATTGGAGCCCCCGTTGCCAACAATGGAATACTCTCTGCTCCCGACTGCGCCAGGAATGTAGGGGTGGGACGCGATTGTTGCCGCTGCTCGGGATCATGCACGTTATGAGCCTAATGCCCGGCTCCGAGGGGGTTCGCTCCCTCTTTCTCCCTCCTCGAGGGCGAAGAGTGTGCGGGGGGTGTCTCTCTCGCTAGAGAACGCGGGGGGTAGTGTATGAGGTGATTATAACACCAACTTCACGGAGGATGTTGGTTGTGGATTATTGCATTAAGAGAAAGTGGTTGCTTGTTAGATGGAATGGGATGGGTTAATTATGGGGGTGGTTTCAGGATATATGTAGGTTATTCTTGTGTGTTTCATGTTTGGTGTTCTAAGGGTGTTATAATGGATGAGGTTTGGTTATAATTAGCGGCATTATTTTTTTGTTTAGAAGGGATTTAATTTCATTTTATGTTTAATTTAATGTTCCAACTTTTAGGTACCTAGGTACTTTGCTTAGATTTTGCAATAATAATTAAATGGAAACATTACCTATTATTCTTCTGAAAATTTCCTTTTTTGCAAATGATTTCGTTTTTAATTTTTTTGAATTCAAATTATCCAATTGCACATAAACTTTCATCATACAATAATGATACACAGAGCAACTAATATTATTTCTTCTTATTTTTCTTCCTCTACTCTTGCGTATAGGCGAATTTCCTTGGGCGTCGCTCTGGGGCCCAAAAAAATAACAGACGGCAGCTCAGCGCTTTTGTAAATTTTATTTCTTTTTTCTTTTGCAAGGTGCGGTTTGACCACGTTCGGTCAGTTCGATTTTTTTGGCAAGGTCCTGTTTTGGCAAAGTCTGATCGCCATTTTTTTGCAAGATCTGGTCCGTGAAACTCAAAATCTTTTTTCAAACTAGACTTGCAAAAAATAAGGCTAACAAGGCCTTGGCAAACAGGACGAATCAAACCAGACCTTGCAACAAAAATTTGAGCAGATGATCGAACCTTGTCAAACCAAACCCTGCCAATTTTTTTTATTATTATTTTAGCTGACCGGACCTTATTTATTGTCATATCGGCTCTGGAAAAAAACTTGAACTAGCGAACTTTGTAAAAAAAATCGAGCTGACCGGACCTGTCAAAAAATAATCGAGTTGACGAACTTTGTAAAAAAAAAGGTTCGTGCTGACCGTGACTGTGTAACATCTACACCTCACTAACATTTTCAATCCACGAACCGTCACTGCATGCGGTACGCCACGAAACTTGGCACGCTCTCTCCAGACATGAATCTCTTTTGAGTACCTACAGCCTTAGCTACGACCGCATCGTCCTTGGGTGTGACTGTAGAAAAATTGAAAGCATAACAACCACGTATAGCTTTCAATGAGAATGCTCTAATGGACAAGGCAAAAAAGTATAATTTGGCTGCCTATTATCAGGCACCAAAATAGAATTAATGTTTATTAATGTCAAGTGTAGCGAAAAAATGTTGTTCCCTTTATAAGTTTTTCAAAAATTTGGCAGGAAAATATTTGTTCAAGAGAAGCTTCAGTTTACCAAAATCAAAATAGTAAATTTCAAAATATCTACAATTTTTTTGAAATAAACAATACAAAATGCCAAAAATTTAAATATAAATAAATAAAAAATTTTGAAAAACAAAAAAAATTATTAAATGTTTATTTTTAAAGTCCAGGTCAGCTTTCAAGTAACCTCCAGCGCCAACAAGGCGTTCGTTCTCCAAGTTCATGCATATTTTTGAAAATTGGACTACTTCGGGTATAGAAAGGGTCTTTTTCTGAAAGTAAAATATCTTCTTTTTCTTCTTCGTTTTGAAGACTATGGCCTTTAACTTTTACTAAGCTTATCCAGATAGAGTGGAAGAGAAATTATTGATAAAATTAGAAAAAAATTCCTTCTTAGATTTCCTCGGTTGTTTGTTCTTTCGGAAAAGATTTTCATTGGAAGGCAGCTTGACATAGGTAATAGTCTGAATTTAGTGGCATCGAAAATGTCGCCAAAAAAAGTAGATTTCTTCAGAATAATCGCATAAAAGTTGGCATGATAAGTTGATTGACTCAGCACTAAGGAAAATTCGGTTTTTGGAGGAATTTCAGAATTCAAAATTAGCATTTTAGTCAAAATCAAATCGTAGAGTCATTATTACAAAACAAAAAATCCAAATCCGACCAAAAAAATTTGTTTTTCAATTCCAAAAAAGATAAAAATTGAATAAAGTTTTAGATGACGTGTAGAATTTCCAATAAAAATAAAAAACATGAGTTTTCCTGATTGTTTTTATATACGAAATTTATAATGAAAATAAAAAATCTTATAGAAAAAAAATGATCAAGAAAAACTGGCAAACCTCCAGGATGATGAATCCCACGAAAACGTTATGGAAATTCTTGGAAACGTTATGGAAAGTATGAAAAAACGACTTTTAAAATTGAAAATTTTGCTATTTTTGAGAATTATTTATTACAATAAAATTATGTAATGTCTTTGCTATCACATAGATCATCAGGTCAAGAAGTTGAATTTAAATTCAGAGAGTGTTAAAAATAAAAACATATAAAAATTTGATTATCGCAATAAGAAAAGAAAAAATAATTACCTAAAAAAAGGATCATGGTAGGTAGTTCTGAGGGAGGTAATTAATTACATAGTAGGTATTCTAAAAATGTTCGATATTTTTGAAATAGATTTTCTAATGCTTAGATTTTCTAGAAAAAACCTATAGGTACACCTATAAAAAAACAAGAATTAACAGATGTGTTTTTTAGTACCTAGGGGAAAACACGATACCAACTTTTATGTAATTTTTCAGAATTTTTGTGATGTCAGCTTTTTTTATTGTCAGATTGTCATTTACAAAAATATCTACATTTTTTTCACATAAACATTTCATTAGCGAGAACATGCATCTTAAAAATATCAAAAATAGGTAATCTTTTTTATTACTGTCTCCTCTTTATATTCAACATTGAGAAGCAAAATTGAAGCTGGAGCACTTTCTCTCTAAAATATTTTTATCCAAACCGAACTCATCGCTTGAACAAGAAAAAATCCCTATGTGAAAGAACGGCTTACACACATCAGTA
Source organism: Malachius bipustulatus (assembly GCA_910589415.1). NCBI lineage: Eukaryota > Metazoa > Arthropoda > Insecta > Coleoptera > Melyridae > Malachius > Malachius bipustulatus. The sequence goes on from OU342633.1 coordinate 42,318,991, forward strand.
TAATTAACAAGAAAATGACATTCAGTTCAAAAGAATTATCACCCAGCCGCCCTTCATTTAAACCTCCATCCCAAATTTAAAAAAAGCAATCCTATTTATCCCATCCACCACACCTGACTCATTAAATCAACCCTTTCCCGAAATTAATAATCTCTAATCCCTTTATAACGAATCACTTACCTGTCCCTCAAAGCTAAGCCGTTCTCTGTCCGGTCGCTTGGCTTATATAAACCGATACAAGACTAAAGAGTCTAATGGTATTAAGGGATTTATATACTCAACACATCCCCTACCCCGAGGCGCGATCGACACTCTCTCCATCAAGCTGTCCGATGCAGGAGTCCTTAAATGTAGGCTTCATTACGCCGGTAATTTACACCATCAGGATTGGTAATTAATATTTCATTTACACCAAGTAGGAGGTTGATGGAGCAAAAAATTGGAGGAGAGGATTTTAGGGGTTATTTATTTTTATAACCTAATTTTTTTAATTTTTTTTGCGGTGTTGTTCAGATGAGACGGGAATTGAACGAGAATTTTACTAAGATTTAATTTTTTGGATAGAATTTAAGGGAACTGTAAGAGAATTCTTTTTTTTTGAAGCATCAAAACCTATGTTTGATTCAGTGGCGCTCTTGATTTTCTTCCATTAAACGTATAATTATAAACATTTTTTGAATTATTTATAAAATATTATAGATTGACAATCTTATAAGTTTCTATACTAATTCTTAACGAAATAACTTTTTCTAATACGGCGGAACAAATAAATGAAACTAAAAATCCATACAATATACTTGTATGTTAGATCTGGGGAACAGGACCCTCGGTGCATGGCCAGTCTCTTGAGATGCATATCCCTCTTCCACCATATCTATCCATACCTGGTATGTGAAGAAAAGAACCCCTCAAAACAAAATTTCCAGCATAAACCCTTTCCCCATTCTTCATCATCATCATCTTTATAGACTCACTATCAAAACGGCCCTGATCGTTTGGTGCTATTCCCAAACATTAATGCTGGACAGAGATAGACTTAGGTAGGTACACTACGCAAAAATGATGTCGCATCTCAAAATTTTGCCTGATTTTTATTGGGGATAACTTTCGATATTCCCCAAGGGATTTTGATTTTGCTTTACTTTCGCAAATCAACAGCCCCATCCTTTATTTTTCTACTCTATTGGATCAACCATAAAATTAGGTATACTCCACGGTTTTCGTTCCCTCGTTTTCCAAATAAATTTAGCTTGTACCTAAGCTTTGATGAGAAAATTTTGCAGCTTGATGTCTCACCTCGACACAGTTATCAAATTTTCGATTTAGCATCTATATTTACAGGGTGATCTCAAAAAATCAACTGTTTGCTCTTGAAGTGCAAAACTTTTCTCCTCGCCAACCGATTTTGGAAATTTGAGCCTCGTATTGAAACTAAAACTTCAGACAAGAAAATCTAGGGACGAAAATTGACTCAGGGATGAAACAAAAAAAACAAAAGATTGCATAAAAAATTACCTACTCAAATTTAAGTTTTAAAGTTGAGTTAAGAAACAGGTTTTGGGAGAAAAAAGTTGATTTTTGATATCATGCACCCTGTAAATACAGGTGTTATATCAAAAATTTGAAAACCGTCTCGAGAGGAGACATCAAACTCAAAATTTGTTCATCAAAACTTGCAAGAAAAATTTCATTGTACGAAAACCAGGGAGTGCATGACTTCACATGCATATCACCCTGTATAACGTTTTTTTGAATCTGAATAATCGAATAAAGCAAAAAAATAAAGGATAGGGCTGTTGATATGCTACAACAAAGTCGAAATCCCTTGGGAATACCGAAAGTTACCCCCAATCAAAGTCAAGCAGGCATTTTCGGGTGCGACACTTTGACTTTTGCGTAGTGCAATATAAAAGAGACGAGTTCCAGCAATGTCTGTACAAACTGCTGCTCCCGATTTGGATTATACCTATAGCAGCTATATGAGAGGTTCGGGCGCAAAAAAAAATGGGAATGGGACCTGTAGGAGGTGGAGATGTTGCTACGGCTTGCAAAGCCGACAAATAAGAGAGTTATGAGTTAAAAAAATATTCAAATTGATAAAAATAAGCGCATGCGCAGAAATATCATTCAAACTAAATTTCATTCACATTTTTAATGTTTGCGTTCCATTTTTCATTTTTACATTTTTCTTTTATTTTTACTTTCCTCTCAATCCTCTTCTTTCGCAAGCCCTTCCTGTTGCGTGTATTAGACTACTTTCACAGTACAAAGGATGTCCGTCCGATTGAATAATCACAACACCTGTACCCGGACCAGGACTCAGGAGTGAGCAAAGAACTGAAGGAAGAGAGAAGAATTAAGGAGAGTATCCTGCACTCTAGCAGGACGCAGTTAATATTGAGAATCAAGATTTCGCAACGAGCGTGTCTAGAAGCGGCTTTTCGTGTCCCGCATCCGCAGATTTCACATTCGCATTTTTATATTCATCCGCATCTGCAATTTAATCATATCACAGTGAACCCGCGAAACATTAGGTAAGTGATTAATTAATTAATCACGCACCACAGAGACTCCTTTTTAAATTTACTCGCACTCCTTTTTTAAATTAATCGAAATTTCCTAGTTTTATCTAAACTATTCATATATAGGGTCACCAGATTAAGTATTCAATACCATAGGTAGGTATTCCTTCCGTGGTTATATTCATTCAGTGGCCCCACGTTGGGCGCCACTTGAAACGAACTATTTTACCATACGAGGGGAAAAATAGCCGTATAGAATCTGTACGGAAGAATCTGTAGAATCTGAATGAACTGATCGGTTAAACCTGGGTAGGCAAAGGCACTTAGCTTCGTAGGGTCTTCGGAGCGAGGGTGGAAGAGTTTAGTTGGTGGTAAACTTCTCAGGTGACTCAGGTAACATCAGCCGGCAAACTTTTCAGGTGTCTCAGGTAACATCAGCCTTCTTGTTTGAGAGAAAAATTGCCTCCAGAGATAAAGATTGCCTCCAAGAAAAGATTGCCTCCAGGGAAAAATTGACTCCAGGGAAAAATTGACTCCAGGGAAAAAGCTGTAATTTCATGGATATCAGAAACACTCTTGCATTAATGAACGGTCCGATCGAGTCTGCTTGTCAAGGGTACATAGAATTATGTCCCGTCCTCAAGATAGGTTGAGATCAAAAAATGTGACTGACAAATTTTACATGCGAGCGAAATTCGATCGGGTTTAAAGCTGTAATTAAAATTAGCATACGGTATTAAGAAAATATGATCTGTATAATTCTAACGCAATTAAGAAAATCATTTTACGACACTCACCAAGCCAAAAACGTAGTTGATTCTTATAATAATTAACGTGAAAATTCACGACGCCATTTCAGGAAACTTAAGGTGTTTGCGGACCCTTCATCCGCGAATTTCCAGGAGAGAAAGAGAGTGGAAACGCAGGTATAGTGATGAAACGCACCTGATTGCAACTTGACAGTCGATGTTACGAGACTTGAGGCCTCCAGTCGGCCGATGCACTAAAACCCACCATCACTCACTCACTGCGCGCGCCGACGTCGTCTCTGTGTTACCGGCATCTAGCCGGTACGTACGAAATGTACGTTACACATTTCATGTAAATTTAAAATATTATACGTACTTCAATTGTTATTTTGGCAACATAGCGTTGTTAAAATATAAAGTGAAAGTCACATTTGATTATAGAAACACATGCTATTAACCTTTAAAAATTTACGCGTTGTTAAAAGTAGTTCAAGCTCAGCATTGCAAAAGGTACCATAAACATAGAGGTAACTTAAATTTTTCATATTAGGGAACCCCAATTTTAAAATATCTGGAATAGCATATAAGGATATATATCTACCATCAAGCTTTGACTATTTGCTGGAGTGCAAACAGAGGAGGGCAAACACAAACTACTTACTTAATTTCAAACAAAATTTCTTCATAAGTATTACAATATTTTGCAGTGAGGCTGAAAGTGTTTAGCTATTTGGAACGTCAATCTTCGTTTTCCATTTGAATGCTGAAAAAGGGGTTAATTTTACGCGCAATTTTCACCCCTTTTTCAGCATTCAAATGAAAACGAAGATTGACGTTCTAAATCGCTGAAGATTTTTACTTTCCAAATCCATTTGATAAAATCGAATCGGACGAACTCCAAAATCCAGCCTGATGGCCACAAAATACCTATGGTATGGTATGAGAAGAACTTCTGTTTGCAATCACGTAAAAATCGAGGTAAAAACTAATAATTATCCGATCGGTAGCATCTTAGTTTTTCACACAGGAATTACCTATAAATATCGATTATTTTGCAAAAAGCCTGCACTACAACTTGAAAAATGGCGACGTTACCAATTTTTGAAAAAACAACGTTATTTCTTCTGTTTTTTCGGATTTTCTCCCTTAATAATGAGCCGAACACGGGTTGGTTCATCCCTCATTGTGTTCGTATTTTCATTTTCTGCAATTCTCATGTTTGCACCATTCACATTGCTGCACCAGCGATTCTTTAATAAGCAAAATATAAATAAAAAAAAGCGATTTTTTGCACTAGTTGGTCAATAAAAAAAAATAAAATGGTAAACTCGAGTAGAAAAACGTGCAGTTTAGAGTCTGGGGGGCTATTCCGCGCGTGTGATATGGCACCGGAGGAATTCCGTTATTATTTTTGTCATCAGAATTTTTTTTTTTTTTTTTTTAAAGAGGGAGCATCGGTCTTAACTGTGTAGGTAAGACATAGTCGCTCCACTCTGGTAAATTGGCTTTGAGCGCGAACTCTTTAGCCACACACACTTTTTAAATTATATTTTCCTTATAAACGTTCGATCGCTTGTTTTACTTTTCACAGACATTCGAAAATGAATCCGAAAAGTAAAGCGGGCCGAGGTGAGTTTCGAACCCGCGATCTATGGCTTCGTGAGCCAGCGGAGTACCACTAGGCCACGCAAGTCACTGTCATCAGAATCTGATGGTGATTTTAGAGTTCTGTTGCTTGGCGTGTTAAAATAAGTTGGTTTTCAGGTAAAACATCTTTTTTTTATTTTAATAAACGTTGAAAAAAAGAAACTATAAGAGTCTAAGAAAACTTTGAACATATTTCTAATAAATAATGTTTAATGTGAGGATCGATAAAATTATTTGAAAACATCTGCCTAATGTAAGTTTCAAACTTCTTGGGAAAGATACGGGTCTTCAAAGAGATTCCTTGGAAACGTCTGTATATGTATAGAACGTCTATACTTTTGACCAAAGACTCCACAAGTAGGTATAAGTAGTTGGATCGGGCAGGGGAAAGGCTGTGTCATAAAGTTACATAATAATTAATGATTTAATGAAGTATGAATTAATTAATGAACGACCTTGAATCATGTCTATGCGTGAATCAACATCAGAAGTATATTGGATTCTTTAGGTTGCATGGGCTTTACGCCGGACAAGTTTGAACGCAGATGCAAGTATTATAACGTTGAGCTTTGCCCCCCAAATCCCCCAAAAATGTTAAAAAAACTTCCTTAATTAATTGGAACGTTTTCTTCCTAAAAATGAAAAATAAAATACGACACAAAGAAAGATAATAAGTTTCCGATTTTCTCAACATCACTAGCTCACGGTGTCTAAACTTTCTTAATAACCAACCCCGGAATATCTTAATTACAAGACACAACCCATCCTTATTACCGGCAACAATCTAATAATGATCTCACCCCCTCCCCTTGGCAACCTGAGACAGAGCGCCATCCCCAATGCGGCAGCCGACATGATGAACTCGGACATAAAGGCTAATGAAGGACAGCATATCCCTCAGGATGAGAGCAGCCGAGGAACTAGTATTAATCCAAGGTATTATTTATCGTGACTGTTACTAGGTACTTAATATCATCACAATCATGCATTTACCTATCCTTAATTTTCTCAAAATTTTTCTCAAAAATTAAAAAAAATCACCTAATTCTCTTTTTTTTCGATATCTTGAAAACGTCAAATTTCTTTCAAATTTTTGATGAACCCATAGAAAAATGCGCAACTTTTTTCGAATTTATCGCCCTCATTCCAGGACGGCGCTATCGAACCCTTTCATATAGGAAGTAATTTAACAGAAGACCATGCAGAGATGGGTGCTGAATACCTATATCAAGCAGATAATCTCCTCTCGCTTGCGCATTTACCGAAAATTGTATATTTAAATAAGCCACCTTTTCATATTCTTAACGATTAGAATTGCACCATGTCAATGCTTAATCTCAGGAATGAAAATAATGGATTATGAGATTATTTTTTACAAAATTAAACATTTATTCGGTAATACTAAATAGAATTATAGACAATAATAGGGCTTTGGGCTAAAGAACAAATTAAATTTTTTCAATTAAAATAAAAAGATTAGGGAAAATACCCAAATTCATACAATACAATACTCAGAATCGCCCGTTCCGCTTAGCCGTTACAACATCATTACAGTTACTAGTCCTGAGTCCTGGAATTCCTTCCCTCATCCCTCCAGGATGGGGTAATATTGATATCTCCTGCGAGGGCGTAGCACCTGCACCCCTCGGACATGCGCCCTGATCCGGTGATGAGTCAAGAGGGCGGAGTCAGCATCCCTTTCGGGGGCGCCAATCGCGGGAATGCCGCAGGATAATGATGTCCTCGCAAGGACCTCATCACGGATCACTAAGGATCATCCGCGGTTTGTCTTTATCATTGTTGTAGGATCTCTTGAGGATTAAAACTATCAGGGCGTTTAGTTCGTGTTGATTAATAATTATCGTTCCATAAAAACTTCATCTACCTACCTAATTACTTATTAGTGTATCTATCTATTCACATTCCTCTATCCATTACACCCTTTAAAAAAATAAGTATAAACTATTGGGATCGACACATCCGTTTCTTGTATTGTCTTTTTTTTCCTTTATGGTCTTATACTGAAAACTGCATTATTTGTATAAACATATACTTCTTATTGTAGGTAGAAAAAAATCTTGTAGGTATGTCTCGACGGATTCGAGATACAAAATAGAGCAGCTTTTCTCTAATTTATTGGACTCTGTATCCCTTAGCGTTTTAGGAGATACCCATGGTGAGCTCTGAAATAAGGACACACTGTATACACGGTGCCCGGTAAATACCTCCTAATTTCTCGGCAGCATAGGTACAAGAGAGGTGAAAAAAAATCTGCTGAATAAAAAAAAAGAAGAAATGCCATGAAAGCAAAAAAATGAAAGGGAAGAATGAAATTAGGGGAAAAATTATTAGAGGGGAATTTGAAAGCATATCTGTCAGAAAGGAAGTAAAAAATGGTGAAATAATTATTTGTAAGAGCTAAAGAGAAGAACAATAAGTGATAGCAACGAGAAAAAGGATTAAAGAGGAATAAATTATAAAAGAAGAGGCGTTGTCAAAAAGAAAGAGAGGAGAAAATTTGAAAGGCAGGAAGAAGATAAGAATCGGAAAGGAAAGATTTATTTGTAAAGGGAATAAGAGAAGCGGAGGGACGAAGAGAGAGAAAGAGAGAGAATTAGAAGATCAAGAAAAGTAATATCATAAGTAGAGAGGATCAAAGAAAAAGTGGAAAAGGAGAGAAGCAGCAAGAGATGGAGCCAGAGAGAGAAATATAGAGAGGACTATAGAGAGAGGTTTATAAAGAAAAGTAAAAAATTTAAGGGCCTATTCTTTGGTAAAAAATAAACAAATAATTTCCTATATTAACGTGTGTGCCTGGAAATTAACTTTTTTGAGATACGGGATGTCAAAAAAAGTTATTTTTCCAGTTTTTTGAAGATACTCTGGAACCGTATAAGATACAGAATTCAGCTTTTGTACGGATCTTATCATTGATAGTATTTTAATGCTAACTAACTTTTTAATTTAAATATGCCAGTGGCGGAGATTTTTAGGGTTGGGGTGGGGTGTTTTTTGTCCCTAATATCTACGACACTGGGTCATTTGATATTTTAAAAGCCCACTTTTAACCGTCAGTCGTTTCTACACAAAAGAGCTACAGGTCATAGCTGTTAACGTGAGCCGTTTTCGAAAAAAAACCGGTAAAAACACGCTTTGGATGTTTCAAGAAATCTGTGGGAAAATAAAGGACAAAATTTCTCTCAATCCCATAAGAACCCCGCAAATGGTACATATGCATGAAAGAAACTGCGAATTGGTATACGGTGGTACCTATTAAAAAGGTTTTTCATTGAAAAAACATGTACCTATATACAAAAGCTGAGTTCCGTATCTCAATAAACGGTTTCCCAGATATCTTCAAAAAACTGGAAAAATAATCTTTTTTTGACACTCTGTATCCCAAAAACGGTGCATTTCCAGACACACATTAATAGATTTTTTTTGTTTCTTTTTGACCGCAAAGAATCAGCCCTTAAACTTTTTCGGTGTTATATTTAGATAGGTACACCCTGTATATTAAAAACTGCGACTAGAAATGGAGGGATAGAAACAGTTTTTTCTAATTTTGAAGGGAAATCCTCTATAAATCTCAATTCAAGTTTAATTCACTGGAATTCCAAACGCGCTAACCATAATTGACTGATGATGACACGATCATACAAATGACGCTTCTTCTTCAGTAAATACCGATACCATACCGAAAATACAGCTTTCTGGACGTGTTTCTTCTTTAATTTATTACTTATTTTTCGTCTAAGTATTTTAATTAGTTCTGAATTATCTTTGACTCATTTCATCTTAGACTCCAAACACTTCTCCTGGGTTTCAGATGTGTATACCTATACACACCCTAGTCAAAGGCATTAAGATATCTCCGAGATCCGGATATTTTTTATATGCTCATGCAGCAACGAGTTTTCGCTGTATCAGTCGCGGTCATCCAGGTAGGCATCTATTTATACAGGTTGTCCGGAAATTATGCGCAAAAAATTTAAAAAAATTGCCAATTTTTTTTCACAAAAATTTTTCACAAATATAAGGAAGTTGTATATAAGCCTTCAAATTTGTTTCTAGGTATAAGGAATTCGAAAGATTCAAGTCAAATTTGGACCAAGGATGGAAAGGAATGGAAAGAACCGAAAGCCATGCAGGGACACAAAACCAATTCGTAAAGTAAGAATAAGTGGCTGATGCTGCTATGAAACCTCGGGGATTTCGGGGTAGTTTGATCACGCATCCGCGAGGTCCAAAAGCAAGTGAGTATGGTTCAAACCTCTCAAAACACCCCTAAGAAATGGCCAGTGATATACAAAAAATTAATATTTCACCTCGAATTATCAGCTTAAATGAAATTCTTCAGCTTACAATACAAATCAATCGGCTATAGCGAAACCGAAAAAAAAAGATATTTTAGTCGGAATTATAATATGTCGCACATTGCATTGGGTATGTAATTTTTTTAATCGGACCTCGGATTCGTGATCAGCGACCCTGAAAACCCCCGAGAGACGATTTTTATGGTGAAAGTTTGAATTTTCAATTTTTTATCACTGCTTGGGTACTATTTGGGGTGATTTGGGAGGGAAGAAATTATACTTTCCGAATCGAATTCATCTTTTCAAAAGGATATACCTACTTTTTACGTTATTCGCTATACAGGGTGAGGCGCGAGAACCTTAGGGCATTTTTATATGGAGAAGTCCTGGGAGTAGAAGTCTAAAAATTTGTACGTGTATGATTTCGGTTTTGCCGAGCTGATCTAAAATATTCACAACACCTCACCATTTCCGGTTATACCGGAAGTTGCCATCTACTTTCTTATTTTAAATAGGACACCCTGTATATTATTATATTTTCAGATTTTCTGTAAAAATGCAATAAAAATGGGGTTTACAGTTCAAAATTGTACCGAGTGGTTTATGAGTTATAAACAAATGAAAATCGCAATTTTCCATTTTCAAAGCAGCTTAGGTCGAAAACGGGTCAAGATATCGGAAAACGGCTTACATGTCCCTATCTTAACTTTTCACGTAGTATCCTATAGTGCTGATGAAATTTGTATACAAAGTGATGAAAAATCAGCGATTTTCAAAAAAAAAATTATAATTTTTTTTTTTTTGTAGGTACTCTAGCGTAGTATACAAAAAGTTAGGATAGGGACATGTAATCCGTTTTCCGATATCTTGACCCGTTTCCCAGCTAAGCTGCTTTGAAAATGGAAAATTGCAATTTTCATTTGTTTATAACTCATAAATTGGTCGTTACAAATTTGAACTGTAAACATCATTTTTATTACTTTTTCTCAGGCAATCTGAAAATGTAATAATATACAGGGTGTACCATTTAAAAACAGAAAAATTTGGCAACATCCGGTATAACCGGAAGTGGTGTGGGGTTGTGAATATTTTAGTTCAGCTCGTCAAAACCGAAATTATACACGCACAAATTTTTAGACTTCTACTCCCAGGACTTCTCCATATAAAAATGCCCTAAGGTTCTCGCGCCTCACCCTGTATACTTGCGCTATATTGTGCGTTCATGCGTTTCTGGCAAATCCGCGCTGCCAGATCCTGCGGCTTCCAGATTCACGCCAGTCCTTGATGAACATTACCTTTATGAAACTCTTATTTGTAGGCTTTTGAGTAACATCTCTCCTGGCGTGTCCATATAGTATACCCAACCTATATCCATAGAGATCCATTGGAAATCATGACTTGAAGGAAGGGTCTTCTGCAGACAGTGCTGACCGACCGGTAACCAATTTTTCAAACAGGACTGCCGCGCGAAAACATTCAAATTCAAAAACTTGTTTCTATTAATTACTTTGAAACACAGCTAAAGAGTAAAAAAAACGAAAAATTGTGACATTTTCTCAAAGAATAAAATAAAAGTAAAATACAATAGCCAATTTTGGTCATCATCATTGATATTTCACAAGAAAAGAGATGGAGGATGCCTATGGCTTGTCCACTGAGTGTTATCCGGTGAGATGCCACACTGATCCTGACTATAAACGACTTTATTTTTTATGTTTTAATTCGTACTAATTCCAATTATTATAATTGTACGAATCAAATCAATTATTGTATTATAATATTTATATTATAATAATAATAAATATTATAATTATAATATAAATCAATTATTATAATTTTACGAATTAAAACATAAAAAATCAAATCGTTTATAGTCAGGATCAGTGTGGAAACTTACCGGACAACACTCAGTGGACAAGCCATAGACGATTTTTTTGATGATTGGTGAAATTGATATAAGACCATATGCAGGGTGTATCTAAAATGAACCAAGAAAATTCAGGGGGTGATTGATGAGATCATTTTAAGAAAAAAGGTATAAGTATATTAAACATACATGTCCTAAGAGGCTTAACTTTTTAACTACAAGGTGGTGAAGTTTCAAGAAAAAAATCGTTTTTTAATAATAAATTTGATAACAAACAAGATATTTTCGTGAAAAACTAACTTGTGTACCATGCACCTTCAATGCATCAAGAGGCATTTCCCAACTTTTAGTTATTGTAGCAGTGACGTTCGTGCAAGTCGTGTTACACTTAATATTTTTGAAAAAAAAATAGTACGCCACTGCTTTTTTAGGAAAATAAAACTATTTTTAAAATCTTCTTTCATTTCTGAGTAAATATGATCTCTTGACTTTTTTCAACCGATGCAAGGTTTTCTGATAAAAAAATAAATATCATATGTTTAGACACGTGCATGTGTTTGAGTAGGATTTATGATAGATTCAGGTTATTGGCCACTTTTATTGCAACCATAAATCAATCGTCATTATACCTACCTACCTGTCGTTTCCATATTTGATGTATTTTATTTAATAATTAAGCCTAATTGTCACTTTTTTGATATTTATTTTCAGCGATTTTGATTTTATTAATCGATTTCTATCGATGTACCTATTGAAGAAAAATCAAATTGATCTTGGTCACTCTCTATACCATCAATTTATAGTTTTTTACCGCTGGTGACCGAACGAAAAAAATTAAACTAATTATGTCATTCTATATGGTCATATACCTACTAATTAACACGAATCCTCAAAGTTTCAGTTAATTTATTTCTAAAATTCACCTATATTTCGGTGTTGAACATAAGTGATGGACCACTCTGTATAGGTACATACATATACATAATCCCAAATCCATCGACCCCATTCCACTAAGGAATCTCCGACCACACGAAATCACTACTCGCCACCATAACAACCCCTGATATGCGGAGGATATAAATCCCAGGTTAAAGGATGAGCACCCCCGGGACAGTTAGGGATGACGGGGGTGTGTCCGGACCGCAAGCCGCCCATCTGGTGGGGGAGATAGCGGGAAGAGCTCATGTCAGCGGGATCTGATCTGGTATCATTGCCTGACTCCGGTGTATTCGATACGGACTCCGGTGGGTGGCATCGCTTGATTCCGGTTAATAGAGTCCTCTTGGGTCTAGGCTTTGTTTCAGTCCATTCTATTGTACTTATAGGTAGATACCTATTAGGTGGTGTTGTGGGGTTGAGTTGGGTAATAGGGAGGAATAAGTGGACTATTATTGATAGTATACTGTTTATAAAGACTGTGGTGACTGATTTGCAGGAGTTCTTTGCATGACATATGCAGTAGGAAAGGTAATTTTTGGTTTATTTTTCAGGGGTGGTTTGAAACTTAATTTAATTGTATTGTACCTACCTAATAGTAGATTTGTTATTTTTCTCAAATTTCTTATCATCAAGATTAAGAGAGCTCATATAGAAATGGACGAACAATCATGTCATGTGAATGATGAATTTCTGTATTTTACCCTGAGTAAAAAATGGGGGATGAACCTAACTCGAACGGTTAATGCTATAATGCCTCAAGTACTTTTACCATTTTTTCAGAAACCCAGAAATGTTGGAGCTATATTAATGTGAACCATTAAAGAATAAATTCATTTTCTCAGTTGATAGAGGTACTTATTATTGTAGAATAAGAAAAACCCGAAACAGGTCGATTTTTTATTATTAAATTACACTTACGCAGAAGCGTAAAATTCACCTCTCGTCTTAACACCCTCAGCCTCTGATGACACTTACCACTCCTAAATTTTCAAAAAGGAAGAAGCTTCTGACACCTCATTTGAAAGGTCTCTTCATTTGTAGGATTTTGTTTTCAAATTTATTGCAAAAAAATATAAAAAAAAAACGTTGGATAAATTTTTATTTACCTAAGAAAGATAATATGTTGCCAAGATCTATATTCAATAAGGCGCGTCTCTTTAAAATCTACACTGCTAGGATATTAAATTCATTAATAGTTTTTTTTTTTACAATATCAAGCATTAAAACGATACCTTATCATTAGATACTTTTTGGGTGTGTACCTAGTATGTTGTAGCACGAATTTTATTTTTAATGTAAGTTTTTGCAATAAATTTAAAAACAATATCATTTTTGTATAAGTAGAGATTAGAGAATGAAGAAACCTTTTAAATGAGGTGTCACAAGTCACTATACCTACAGGGTGATCTATTATCTATTAGCTCACCATCAAATTATGACAAGTAAAAGGTGCGGTGATTTAAACAAGAAAGCTTCATATAATCATATGTCCGATGTCAATTATTGCAGAGTTACGGGACATCAAAGTTTCCTGCATAAGGAGCTAATTTAAGAATAGGTAGCTATTTATTTAACTTTACCTTAGTTATACCTGTTTATATAACGAAAAATCGCCGGTAGAAAGCGCAATTTTGTTTTTTCTTAGGTATATAAAAAGGTAAAACCGAGGTACAGTTGAAAAAAATTCTTAAACTGGCTCCTTATGCAAGAAACTTTGAGGTCCTGTAATTCCATAAATAATTGAAATCTGATATCTATAAGTAGGTATACTTATGATAATATAAATGAAGTATATTCTTTTTTAAATCACTTCACCTTTCACTTGTCACAATTTGATGGTGAGCTAATAGATCACCATCATGTATATGTACTTCCCATTTAAAAATTTAGGAGTCGTAGCTGTCACTAGCAGCAGGGGATTTACTTTAGGAATGAAATTTTTACGCTGCAGGATGATGTCATTTAAAAATCAAAAAACGGCCTGTTTCGCGCGTGGATTTTTTATTCAACTATAATATTAACTGTTGAGAAAATGAATTTTTTCGTTACATATGTTCATGCACACTGTATACAGGGTGCATGTATACCTATATACAATACATAATATAATATTGACCCTTATAATGCATATCGATTTTGTTGAGTTTTTTTTTTGTCAATCTAATGAAATAAAAAAATATACAGGGTGCTATTTTTTTTTTTTAAATTCGAAAATTAAAAAATTATTTTCAATTACTTTATCCGCGTTTTTTTTATTTTTAGAATTTTAGGTGTTAACTTGTTAATTTTTTAGTAAATTATAATTTATTTCGTCAATTTATATTTATGTCATACAGTTTCGTAGATATAACGGTTTTTGTGAGACTCTGCAAGTGTCAAAAAATTCATAAAAGTCGAAATAACTGAAAAACAATAATTGTAGATCGATAGTATATTGTATTATTAAAGTCACATTGATTTTTGATGAGAAACATGAATCCATAAAAAAAACGGCACCGCGTGCCATTTAAAATAACGAACTTGGTGTTTACTTCCGGTATAACCGGAAGTGGTGTTGTGCCGAAAATATTTTTAAAATGTTGTGTTTTTTCTATAATACAGATATGCAAAAAATTAGAACTATCAGACTGACAGTTTAGCCTATACAAATGGTATCATATCTCCCAAAGGTATATACCCTGTATATAGGTAACCGACATTCTTCTATTAATTAATGCCATAAAGTGCACGTCATGGCACAGCATTATGGCACGCGGATGCTTCAAAGTGACGGATTACATAATTATAAAGATTTTGACATTCATAATCACAACATTCTAATGCTAGTCGCCTATAAATTGTTTTCCTGTCTTACCTACTCCCTTTTCGAGAAAAAAAGAAAAGCCGCTTTAAAGCATGAAGAAAATTGGTTAAATATACAGGGTGATTCAAAATTGAGTGCAAATATTTTAAGGGCTTATTTACCAGCCAAAAATAAGAAGTTTTTTTCATATAATCGTATGTCCTAACTTGCTTCGTTTTCTAGATACAGGGTGTAGAATTTTGAAAGAAAAATCGATTTTTTATTAATTACTCAAAAACCTTTAAACCGATTTAAATAAAATTTGGTAGGGTTATTTGTCGTTAAAAGGAACTTCCTTTGATGGGAATAACATAAATTTATTAATTCCAGTGGCGTCTCAGAGGGCTATCTACTTGATACTTATATGTAGGTAAAATTATGATACGCCACTGCTCTTTTGACAATTCATATTTTTTTTTAGATTAAGCGGTCAATATTGTAACTTTCTTGCCTCCTGAGCTTTACTCGTATCTAGCTTTGTTTCCCAGAAAAAAAATCAAAATCTGTGCCAGGCCATATTAAAACAAGTAATAAATTCACATCGATTATTGAAATTCATTTAATTTAATTCAGGTAGCCCCCTGAGACGCCACTGGAATTAATAAATTCATGTTATTCCCATCAAAGGAAGTTCCTTATAACGACAAATAAGCCTACCAAATTTTATAAATCGGCTGAAAGGTTTTTGAGTAATTAATAAAAAATCGATTTTCCTTTCAAAATTTTACACCCTGTATCTAGAAAACGAAGCAAGTTAGGACATACGATTATATGAAAAAAACTTCTTATTTTTGGCTGGTAAATAAGCCCTCAAAATATTTGCACTCAATTTTGAATCACCCTGTATAATCATTAAAATTAAAATCAATTTTTTGACATCATGCCTTGGAGCGACTTCTATTTTATTTTATTTCTTGAAAACGAGGCAAGACACGCAAAAACATCAATTACAAGAAAAGTTGTGTTCTTGCAGGGGTTGCTTTGTCTAAAAAAAATAAAAATGCAAAAAAATATTTGGTGTTATTCTTTTAGACGAAAAAATAAAACAAAAAAAAAATCAAAAACAGTTAGCAGCAAACTAAGAATTTCATTAAATTCGGCTGAGGCGTTTTTTGAATAGGTATAAGAATATAAAATAATGAAATTTTTGATAAATTTTAACACCAAAACTGTATCTCGGAAGCAAAGCATCTCTGGACAAAAAATGTTTATGAGAAAAAAATGTTTGTTTTGACACCACTTTTACTACCCTTAAGAGTTTGTCGGTATAATCTGGATATTCCCTAAAAAGGTTCACCTTCCAAGAAAAGCGTTAATAACAGAGGTTTCGGTTTGGGGTGTTTTATTATTAACTTTATTATTTATTAAATAATTATTAACCTTCTAAGAATTCCATAAAATCGCTTGAGTATAATTTTGGAAAAAAAATCGATGAGACTGAGTTTTCAAACTTTTTTTCGCAGAAAATCGGATTTTTTTCAAGGGTGCGTGTGTATAAGGCCTTCACCTGAATTTTATGTAAAGAGTCTTATACCTAGGTACGTACACACTGATTTAATTCTATAAAATTATATAAAAATCGTTAGAACCGTTTTCGAGAAAAATGTTTAATTTATTTAAACAGAGCAGTTTTTACTGTTTTTTTTTGCTCCTTTTTGGGTTTAATTTAACGGAAACCGTTGCACTTCCGACTCCGGCTCATCGTAACTCAACACGGTCGTGCAAAATTTGAATGGAATCAACAGACTGACATTTTTTCAAAACCACTTTTCTGGACTCAGAGCACAGGCCCTCAAAAAGTGTAGACAAATTGATTGAAAACTTGTATATACTTATACAAGGATGTATCAGATTAAAAGGAACAACTATAAAAGGTAAAACTAAAAGGTAAAATTCTCTAACTTAGAATAATTAAGTACCTACTTGATTTTAAGACAAAAATCTTAATGAACCTACTTACCCTCTAAATTGAGTATATTAATGAAGTTACAGGGGTGTTCAATGTTCCAAGAAAAAATACATTTTTTTGTACCTATAGCTCAAAAACGGCAGAATATTTTTTTATTAATTTTTTTTAAACTATTGATTAATCTAATATAACAGAGCGATAATTACGTGTGTGTAATTTGAACCAGGGACGTACGGTAGATAGAGGTCCAAATTTTTTACTCCCTTCCCCCGCTTTTTACGCTATACTGGATAAATTTTGGTTTTGACATATTTTTCCAAAAGCTTAGACATTGCTGATACAAAAAATGTATAAGGTTTGATAGAAAATTCTCAAAAGTTTAGACATTCGAGAACAAAAGAACGAAAAAGGTAATAGGTAATAGGTCTTTCAAACAATTCGGCAATGTTTTCAACATTAGAAAAAAATTACAGATTTGACGTAAGGCTTCTTATTCTCCAGATCCTCCTGCCACGAAAAAATTCTAGTCACGTTTCCTAGCGCTATAAGCTCTTTTTTTTTCTCTTGTTTCTAAATAGGTATATATTACTGAAATTTCACACAATTGTGCATATCTCAAAAACTGTTGAGATTTTACCTTCCAAACCTAAAGCCTTTTTTGTACCAAAATGTCTAGCTTTTGGAAAAATATGTCGAAACCAAAATTTATCCAGTGGCGTAAAACTGAGGGGGTGAAAAATTTGGACCCCTAATCTACCGTACGTTCCTGGTTTAATACACACATGTAATTATCGCTGTTATATTGACCAAAATATAGAAAAACAACAGAAAAATCATAAAAAATATTAAGCCATTTTGGAGTTATACAAAAAATAATAATTTTTTTTAACATTGAACACCTTGTAACTTCGTTAATACTCAATTTAGGAGGGATGTTCATTAAGAGTTTTTATCTTAAAGTCGAGTAGGTGAACAATATTATTCTACCTAAGAATTTTGTCCCCTTTATTCTGGGACACCCTGTATATGACAGGGTATATGCATGGTCAAGTAAAAAAAAATCGAAAAAAGAAATAAGAAAGGAAATTTAAAAAAAATTATTGAAAAATAATATACCTACCTACAAAGTCTGTCATTTCTCCAATTTTGAGTTTTCAAAAAAATGTTTATAAGATTATAAGATTTATCGCATATGAATTATTATTACCTACGGACTTCCTGCATGTGTGTGTATCTTCTTTGTCGAAACTTTGTCACTATATGCATATATTGTATTATTTTCCACTTCTTTATCTATTGATCATCAAAAGCTTTGCATGATTTTGATTTATTCGCACAGTGCATTGGTGTTGATTAGAAAATTTTTATGGGCAACATCTTAGGGGAGAGCGGGGTAGATTCGGACATCGGTATATGAGCATTTCGAAATAAAAAAGTTATTCAACTGTAAATTCAAGAAAAATCATTCAAGTCCGAAACTATGCGACTCCTCTGTCTAAAACTATTATACCCCGCTATTATGAGGCAAAAGTTCGGACAAAGTGTCCTTTCTTGTAAGGACATTTTTGAATAAAATCACAATAGTCTGATAGATTACAGATAAAAAGTTAAATCACTTAATTTTCATCAAAGCAAAAATGCGGACGTTGAATTACGATAACTAACGATTTTATTAATGTTTTTATACGCGGGGGTTGGAAAAAGTTCCGGTACTGTCACTGTAAAAGAAATCCTTAAATTTTGAGTTTTGAAAAAAATGCAAAAACAGGTAACTTTTTTTTGATTAAATTTATTTTATAAATAAACAAGGTGATCTATTTAGAGAAAAAGGACAATGTCGTCATTACTGAGCCAATTATAAAAAAAATTACGTCAATAAAAAATAACTTAAATCAAAGAAAAAGACCTGCATAGGTATATGTGCATTTTTTTCAAAACTCAAAATTCCAAGATTTATTGCACCGTTTCTGGACTTTGGCTCTATTTGCAGATTTTAGCTTTAGAAATTTATATAATTTTTGATAATTTTTTCTGTATTTAAATACTTTATAAAATATTATCGTAGAAAAAAAATTATAAGGGATATTTTGTAAAGAAAAACAATTTTGTAACTTTTTCAAAATATCTCTAAAAAAAACATTAAAAATTTTTAGAAAGCATTTTGATCCTCTCAATAATAATTAAGACAACTACTCTCAATATAATATGTTTTTTTATATGTATATTGTTCCAGAAACCTGCTCTACTGAACCAATATGTGACAACCTCTCACCATTCAGCTATGATCTCAACCTACCATTAACCTCCCCACAACAATCAAGTTTCATCCCCAAATAATGGCAATCTGAACTCCAGTTTCCTAAAATGTTACACCACTACAATTATACCCACTTCCTTACCTACCATCAAATTCCCCCGGAGACTCCAGGCGACGGCTACGAGGACTCACAACACTCCTCCCAGAACTCCCCTGGAGGCGAAGAGGGACGTCGCGGATCCAAATCTTTCACCATCGCTGCCATTCTCGGACTGCAGGGAGACAAGGAAGCCATCAATCTTTCTCAAAGGAGGGGCGAAGAGTATGCCAGAGGGTATGGGGAATGCTCTTCCAGACAAGGTGGTGAGTGGTATTTTTTATTTTGTTTTATTATCAGGGTTTATCAGGATTTGTTAGAAAAAAATGATCGTGAGGGAAAAAATATTGCGAGGTGATAATGACAGAGAAAGCTCAAATCTCTCAAGTTATTATTCGATCTACCAAAGCTTTAAACAGAAGTGTAAGAAAATATGAAATCTTGAGAGAAGCGGAAGAGATGGTCGATAAAAAACGACCTCCAGATGTAGAGGTTTGTTTATTCAAGCATTTTTCATATCCAAGACTATTGGTTGAAATGGGTCCTCAGCTTTTGTTATCTGGAAATACTCGTGACCCAGTCCAGCTTCTTGTATAGAGGGTGAATCGAGTCACCAGGAAATAGCAACTTTTAAGGGTGTCTACGATTTTTGGACCATCTTAAGGAAAAGAAACTCATATGAATTTGTGCCCTAAATGCCTAATTAACTTTCTACACCTTCTGTGAATTAAGAACCGTATATTAGAGTACATTTTTTTTTTATTTCAACCATGCAGTGGTCTTCGTGGCATCAACAATAAAGGCTCTGGATGAAAACCTTGAGGTACACCAAAGATAGCCTCGATTACCAGAGTTTCTTATTCACGAGATAAGTCTTAAAAATAGAACCATCAGAACTTGTGTTGAATTATGTAATTGGAAAACAATAACGCACCTAGATTAGAGGCATGAGGACTCCAGAGAGGACAGAATAAGGTGGAAAAAGTTGACGTTTTACGATTACGATTCCCATGTAACTTTTCCCAAGAAATTAGCAACAAATTAAATGAATCAAGTCATTCGTACAAAGATCTCATATTATTTAAGTGTCAAAGACTTAGCCCGTGATGTTGGTCACTACACCATACGTGGTAGGTACGAGTATTATAATGAATGGGACAGGTATGATATACCTACATGTATCCGTGAAATTTGATTTCTTCATTGTTAGTTATGTCTTTAGGCGAAATCCGACACGATAATGTAATAGAGTATGTGATACTTCACTAACCTTAAAGGATATTATGGATAGGTTTACTCAGTAACTAAATAACGATCCAAGAGACAATCGACAAATCTTCAAGTAGCGGTTTTCACGGTTTACTGTTCACTGTCCACTGTCATGCCGGATCGGGAAATTTAAGTAACAGTGACTCTATTGTGAAGTGTAAATCATGCTTTATGCACTGCGATTTTAGCATATGGCCTCTTTAGACAGAATGAGCCCAATTTAGAGAAACAGATACGTTTAGGTGAGTTCTTAATGAATCTGGTTTGGATTAGTTTCTCTTGAGGAAGAATTATTAACCAGTTAATATAAATAACTTGCTAATTATTACCTATCTAATTGAACTTGGAAGTTTCTATCAAATGAAAAAAAACGAGATGGTTGGTCGACCCAAATCGAAAATGTACAGGGTGATTCACGTTTCACCCAAACTGGTACGACCCCCAAATCCAAAGTGGGTACTTTTTGTCCTATCTCTCTCACAAGATAAACCGGACACTTGTCAGAATAGAATCTTCGACGATAGTGCCTGGTTGGCATGCACCTTAATAGAAACTGAAACAGAGACTGGGAAATGCGTTCTTAAGAACTTTTTTACGCCCGGGGCAAGCCACACCTGTATCTTACCTCAACTTCTTACCCATTATATTTTACCTTATCTACATATCTAGAAAATAAATTGTTTCTATATAATTATCCTGACAAAATCCGCGTCCGCGACTAAAGTACCGATGAGTGTCTTATCTCCGTTTTGAGAATTACCTCTTTAGAAAGATTCTCGCAAATTAGCGGCCACATTGCCATTGTTACATCGCGATACCTAAATCAATAAACACGCCAATAAACCAAAGTGTTTTTGGAAATTAGTCACTTCCGATATAATCCATCCTCCCGGCCACGATTAAATAAAACAACGGTAGCCGCGAGACTTTCGATTTCTATAGACTTTATTAATACTTACACGTAGTGTTTCTATGACGTCAGCACATTACCCGACAACATCATTTACAATTAGTACAGTATCCACATATTTTTATATCATGGAATAGAAACGAGTGAGTTAGTTTTAATCTTCTGCAAGCACTTCCCTTTTTGGTAAATGGTAAATTTGTGTGCACTGCTACAACTTCACCTGTAAGTAGAGCTACCTTTCATTTTTAAACGATCTTTAGGAAAAATGAAGTTTCCATCTTATAAGACAGTTCGAGCATTTGTGTACCTAACTATCTTCAGTTTCCTTTTACAAGTTACAAATGATCAAATAATACAGTCAATGAGAATGAGCAATGATCTCTTGAAACATTGCTTTTATACCTAAATGATTAAATTTTTAATTGGCGCGGGCGGTAGCACAGCGATTTAAGTCCCTGACTGAAGCCGTTGACGCTGCCACTGTCTGTGGTTCGAACCCTAGCTCGGCATGGTTGTTTGTGGTCGTTTATAATACTTACTGTTTTTATATTAAAAATGTGTCTGTGACTGAATGAGCTACATCTCGAAACCAAATAACTACATGTAATTTGTTTTCATAAAAGCACGGAACAAATTCTGTGAGATTATTATTTCACTCAAAAAATCTGGTTTGAAATGATAATTTTTTTTTTTTTTTTTGGTTGAAGTTCAACTTCATGTTTTTCATCAAGTTCATCTTGCTCTTCCTCTGGTTCGGCACGTTCTTCCCTAGGTTTGTCACGTTCCTCAGCTTGGTCAAGTGCTTCAGGTTCGTTCCAAGTTCTTCCTCAGCTTCCCCAGAATTGTCCTCGTCTTCACCTATCAAAATCAAGGCGACGTTTTAGCATGATTTCCCTGAGCGTACATGAGCATTTGAGTTCAGTTTTCAGGCAATATGACCTTGAAAAGCTGTGGTGGGGCTGGCTCTTTGTGAGTTTTTGTTGAATAGTGGGATGAGGCCACAGGAGCTTATTTCCCAATCCCACTTGGCGGTGGTAGAGAGAGGACTCTCTCTACCCGCAGCCACTTTTTCACTTGGTGGTTGTCCTGGAAAGAGGCAGGTGGTTAGGGGTAAAGTAAACGTGGAAGATTAAATTTTGCACTTGCCGAGATCATCCAGTCTCTGACTAGCTGGAAGACCTTTGCAGAGAGGCATCGGACACTTTTCTTCAGCTTCCCCAATACTCTCATTGCGTTGCATCTGGTAAAATGGCAGCCAGGTCTACTCGGTCCTGCCTCTTCTGAAATTGACCCAACAATTTCTTTTTCCCTGCCAGAAAAGAGCAGAGCTACAAAGGAGACAAAGAAGTCCATGTTCTTTTCAACTGGTTTTCTCCAATGCTATCAGAACGGTATCGCGATCTTCGTCTTTGGTCGCTGTCTTTGTTTCAATTCCTTCGGTATTTTTTATTAAAAAAAAAAATAGAAAAAGACGCCTATACTGATCTTAATTATTACCCTAATTACTTACCTTCCGTCTCAATTCTTTAAAAATTCATTTATACCTTCTTTTCGTTTTTTCAAGAATGTGAGTGAACTAATAGTCTCTCAGATTTCGTTCTATGCTTTGATGAAAGCAAATTAAATGTACTTTAGAGCAAAACTTGAAAATGTAAATTTTCGAGAAATAGGGTCCATCTTCAAAGGGCTATAGCTTGGTCCCTATAGGGTTAGTAGAGCTGCAGTTGGGTTTAAGTTGTTACAATTTTAATCAGCTTTAAAAAAGTGTTGAATTGGGTTTGTCTAAAAACATACTGTTTATCAATTTTAGAGCAAAAATTGAAAAAAGTCCAAAAATTTCATACCTACTTTTATTAACTATTAACTATTATTAACAATGGTGACTTTAAAAAAATTGTACTTACAATTATGATACTTTTAAAAAGATAAAATGAAGACGTTCTCGTTCTTGTTTCAGTGAAAAGTTTGAAACATCTTTCTTCGTCCTTGATGCAGCACAAAAAGAGCTGTAAAAGCAAGAGGGTAAGGACGATTTTCACCCCCGAGCAGCTGGAAAGACTTGAGGCGGAATTCGAGCGACAGCAATATATGGTCGGCCCGGAAAGACTTTATTTGGCACATACATTACAACTTACTGAAGCTCAAGTGAGTATTTATTACATTCATTCTGCGCTTCTTTTTGTAGCTTTATTAAAAGTTTTCACTTAGATAACTTCTCAGTTAACAGGCCTTGGTTTTTGTTCGTTTTTTTAGGAAAATCTCGTATTTTTTAGCGAAACATTTAATAACTATAAATAACTAAAAGAAGCAATTTTATTGTATACAAATTAAATAATTAAAAAATAATAAAATTTTTGTTTGCAATTTTGAGTTCTACTCAAGGTCCTCTGTAACTTCTGCATATCCTGATCGCTTCTTAAGAATCAGATTGCCATATTTGCCCGACATTTTGATCAAATCCTTTTTTGAGCGACAATGATTTAAAATTAATGTAAATACTTGCGAGTCCCTACCTATTCAAAAAAAAAAATTTAATTTCAAATTTTTGAGAAACATTTTTGTAGCATTCTGCTTTATTTTCGTAAATTTTTCTGAAAATTTGAGTTGAACGTAATTACGAGAAAAAGAAAACGATTAGATCAGATTTTTATACGCAGAAAGATTCTTTTTTTTTAAATGAAGCTTTATAAGATTAAATAAAAAAATTATTGTCAAATATTTCTAGCTTGAACCGATTTTAAAGACTAGGTTTTTGCCAAAATCGAACTTAATTTTGAACATTTTTTGAGATTTTTTTATGAAAATTAGATCGAAAGTGATTTCAAAATGAAGACGATTTCTTACTAGAACTTATACCTCTTTGGAGATGAAGGGTACTTTGACCAAATTATTTTTTGGTCTAATTCTTATATTCAGAAACGAAAAGAGAGAGAAAAAAACGCACCTTTTTTCAAATTTTATGACGCTGCTAGAAGATATTTCTTCTAGCTATATCTTTTCTAGCTACAAGATAGGAAAATATTTCTAGCTAGAAACGATTTTCAAAAGACTAATTTTTTTGTAAAAATCGAACTTTATTTTGAACAAAGATTTTTGAATAAATTTTTTAATGAAAATAAGATCGGAAATGCTCCAAAATTGAAACAATTTCTTTCTACAGCTCACCGCTCTGGAGATCTAACTTTGATCAAATTATTTTTTTCCTAATTCTTATACTTACCTGCACGAAAATAAAAAGAGCCCAAAAATATTTCTTCCCGATGCAGAAATCAAACCTCCTAATTAATTGTTTGAAATTCTATGGTTTCAGGTGAAAGTGTGGTTTCAGAATAGGCGAATCAAATGGCGGAAGCACCACTTGGAATTAACACATCAACGTCTTGCGGTTCTCAAGCAGCAGCAACTCCTAATTGACGATACTCAGCCCGATGTTCAAGACACGAATAGCTCGAGCACTGATACGTGAAAATCTAATTAATCAACTAATTCTGTTTGTGTACATTTCATTCAAGAAATCCTTCCATTATCTAGGTATATATGTATAACGATCTCACTATACCTACTTATATTTATTTTTATTAAAATTCTTTTACACATCATATCTAATTTAATGTAAAATTGAATTTTATTAAGATCTTTTATAGACTATACCTAGATACTAATTATTTCGAAATATTTTTTGTTTACCTATAGGAAATAAGTTGTGATATCCTATTGTGTTTGCCCAAAAATAGTAATTGTACCATTTTTTAAGCCTTGTAAGCTTAACGCTGTTACAGTAGTTATACTTGCAATTTTTTGTAACAAGTGTTGTTGGTTATTCAGAAGAACAGTTAACTGGCGTTGAGATAATATATAAGATTTAAGAAAATGGAAGAGTTGCGAAAATTTTATTTTGAATGAATGTGTACAAACTTTTATCCCTGTATAAAGACATAAGAGCTTATCTTATTAGGCAATACAATACAATACAAGTGGAAGTGATCCGGTGTTTCACATTGTAAATAATATGTGTGCAATGACAGTATAGGTATATAGAAATATAAGCCAAAGTCTCATTTTATGATATTTATAAACGTTCCAATTTAATTTATTAGTTTTTAAACGATTTTATCAAGACTCATGATTTTAAAATAAATAATATGAGAAAATGTGTTTTTCTTTTCATATTGCACCTCAACACTTTCTAAATGGACCATTTGTATTATCCATTATTCACATTCATAAAACAGAAACACAAATCATTTACCAAACGCAAACAAAGAAACGACCTAAGTAATAACATACGTTTACAACATCAATGCAATTCAAAATTAATTATAAGTAGGTATACGTTCCTAAATTAAGTTTGCCGTGTAGTTTCAACATTAAGCTTGCTGAAATAACATTTCAGCTGCAACTTTACTTTCTTAGTTTTGTGCATACTTACAGGGCAATGTAAGAGTGACTTTCCTGAAGCGAAACGTGCTGAAATATTTCAGTAACTTCCCAAATGAAGTTTGGAAATGCAATGAAAAATCAACATTGCTGCAACGTTCTGAAATGGTAAATGTCAATAAGTGAGTACAACTCCTTAAAATGTGTTAAGGAACTAAAGAACCCAGCAGAATCCTTATGGGAATATTCGATGAGTAGATCAGAAGTCTCCATGGGCGTAACCCCCCAAAAACTCCTGTTCTCGAGATATTCACCTCTGAAGATGGATTTTTTCTATGATACAGCCACGCATATGTTTATGAATATTGGTCGCCCTACTTGTTTTAGAGAGAAATCTTAAATAACTCATTAGTTAATATTGAAATGCTGTTTCTGTGACAGTATAGCTACATTTTAGGTCTGTTGAACCATTTTTATGAGGGAAAACAGGAAAAATTTTACATTTTGTGTTATTTTTCGTGTCACATTTTCGTAATTGCATTGACTTAAACAATAAAAGGTCAAACATTTTTAAAAATCCCACTTTTAAAGTCACACCCCCATACGGAAGCGTAGAAGGGCCACACACTTAATTTTTTTGTTATACCTAACATTCCGACTTCTATCTCAGAATTCCGACTTGTAACTCGGAATTCCGACTTGTAACTCGGAATTCCGACTTGTAACTCGGAATTCCGACTTATATCTCGGAAATCTTACTTACCTATTATACAGGGTGCACCATACATCCTTCTCTAATTGCTATCTCCTGAACGCTAAGAGATACAGGGTCGGTCTAGAGAAAAGATGCGGAATTTTATGGTAATCTCGAATCCGTCAAGACATTCAAGATGTCTGTGACCGCTCCTGAAATATCCTGAAGAAACTGAAAAATCGCGATTTCTTATTTTCGTCATATCTTTTTTATTATTGTAAATTAATGAATAATTTTTTGTAGGCTTACATAAATCGTCAAGAGCTACCCATGTGTCATTACAAAAATTTTCAAGACAGACTAGATCCAAAAGTTTTCACAGTCAACTTTCGTTTTTCTTATAGCCGCCATATTATTACTTTATGTCATTCGATATGAAAAAATAATGGAAACCAAAAATTAATAAACTTCAAAAAAAAATCTCAAATTTTTATTCTTCTTTTTTTCGAGGAAAAACAAAAAGATCATCGATATACGTCAACATTGTTAAAATACGCCGAAATAGTGCTTGCCTCATGGTTTTTTAATTTATTTAATGAAATTCGGTCTATAAAGTTGTCTTTTTTTGTAAATAAAAAAGAGTAATAAATTTTTTTTTATTTATATTTTGAAATTGACCAGTTTTTGGTTTTTATAATTTTTTTATACCGAACAACATAAAAAACAATATGGCGGCCATAAGAAAAACGAAAGTGTACTATGAAAATTCTGAGATCTACTTGGCTTTGAAAATTTTTGAAATGTCAGATGGGGTAGCTCTTGCCGACTTATGTAAACCCACAAAAAAATTATTTATTAATCTCCAATAATAAAAAAGATATGAAAAAAATAAGAAACTCGATTTTTCAGTTTTTTCAGGATATTTCAGGAACGGCTACAGATATTTTGTATGTCTTGACTGATTAGAGATGGCCACAAAATTGCGCATCTTTTGTGTAATTTAATCGACCCTGGATCTCTTAGCCTTAGGAAATAGCAATATAGAGAATGATATATGGTGCACCCTGTATATATTCCGAGTTACAAGTCGGAATTCTGAGATACAAGTCGGAATTCCGAGATAGAAGTCGGAATTCTGAGATAGAAGTCGGAATTCCGACTCATAAGTCGGAATGTTAAATATAACAAAAAAAAATTAAGTGTGGCCCTTCTACGCTTCCGTACACCCAAGTGACTAAAAGTCTCTCTAAAATAAATACGGCGGCCAATATTTATAAATATATGCTTAGCTGTCATGATGGAAAAAAAACCTCTTCAGAGGTGAATATCAATGAAAAAAAAACATCAAATTAATCCGAGAGCCAGTTCCCGTAAGGATTCTGCGGGGTCCTTTAGCAATTTTTTTCTGTAACGAATTGCAATAAAAAAAAACTTTGACACTAAAGATAATGGGTATGTAGACGTAGGTACATATCACTAAAAATGTTACATAGGATCATACAACAGATTACCAAAGTTACCGTCAGTGTAAAAAAAATTGTCCTGAAGAAATTGGCACTAAAAACCTTCAGCAGAAAAATGGCCTTTTTCTCCTTATTCGAACAATATACGTGATGACAACTAAGCAGAAGAACCAATTACACAGTTCTGAACTTCTTTTAATTTTATACAATTCGAGGAGAGATTTATACGAAAATGCAAAAATGCAAAGAAAAACTTTCTCCTCCAAAAAAAAAAAAAAAACAAGCGAGTTGATACCACTCCTCTTCATATTGTTTTTTCATATCGATCTTCCCTTGGCCGGCTTATAATCATCTTCGTTTTTCTCGATCTGCAAAACTCTCGATACCCATCGACCTTGCTCCTGTCTATGAATTCACTTGAGTTATGCAGCTCATCATGTTTTTTTTTTGATAACATAGTACAGGAGGTAACAAAAAAAGTTTAGGTGATAAAAGAACGTTCCTCACCAAGTGGGCGATCCCAGCGTCTTCTGAATAAGCAATAGCTATCAAAAGGCTCTATAATTTTCATTTAGCGACTCTACAGTTTTCTCCTTAGCACTCGGAAATGAGTATTGGTTATAGTCTTGAAGAAATAGCCAAATTTGTAAGTTCACTCTGTGTCCTTTTTTTACATCCAAGTAATGTATACGGTCATCAAAAGTTTCTCATCTTGATTTTACCATCCTTGACTACTTTTTATTCACTATCCTGAATATTTTCGTTTTGGGATGGCTTAGTCTTCACGGAAAAGAAAATTTCAGGTCAAAAGAAGATTCCAGTTTTCTGGTGTAATTTTTCTCGTTGGTGCTGGTTTTTTTCTCTGATACTATGGCTCAAATGCAGCGATCTTCAAAAATATCTCTCAATTCTTACGACCCTGAACGGTTTTAATTATCCTAAGCAACTTTTATAGTGGGATTGGTTATGGTCGAGACGGAAAAATTAAAAAACTCAAATATTGCTGGATATTTTGTACATGGGCACTGGTTCTTATAGCAAAGACTCCAAGTACCTATATACCTGCAACGGTCATCAAAAGTTCCTCGCATCTACAAGGGTGATCCATTTTAATCTGAACAGGGAAATATTTCGGAATTGTGGGGTTATTGAAAAAAAAGTTTTCAATAAAAGTTGTATGGTTGTTAGGGGGACGTAGTTTGGGGGCACAATCATCCCCCCTCTCCCCCACCCCTCGCGGGAGGTAGGGGCAAGTAATTTTTTTTAAATGGGAACCCCCAGTTTTTATGGCGTACGTCGATTGAGTTGACAAAAATGTGAAACTTTTGTTTGAAACTTTTTTTTTTAAACGAAAACCTGTCAAGTTATCGAGATGTCAAAATTGACATTTTTAATTTTTATCATTGGGTCTTGTTAAAAACATCAATCACTCTACATCCTCCTACAAAGTCAGTGGCATACTGAAAATGTGCATTGGTCCGACTTAGAAGCACACATTGTTAAAATGCTTTAGTGACAAATTCGCCATATCGGGAAATCTATGATACCTAATGTTGTGCCAGTCTTGTTGCAAGGAAGAATATTAAATTTAACATTTGATGCAACAGTTAGTGCGATTTTAAGGATTTTTGAGTTGTGCCACTATTGCAGCCGGTGAGCGAAATGTGATTCCAGCAAGATGGTGCCCCGCCACATTATGCTGTTGCAGTAAGGAACTATCTGGAAGCTAGATTCCCAGGTCGGTTGATCGGAAGAGGATGTGGCATTCCTTGGCCAGCAAAGAGCCCGGATTTAACATCCCCTGAATTTTTCTTATGAGGGTATTTGAAAGGGGTTGTTTATGAGAGAGACCCAACAACACGGGAAGATATGAGGCAACGAATTATCGAGGCGTGCCAAAAATAATTTAGAAAATCTCAATTTTGACAGCCCGATAACTTGACAGGTTTTTGTTAAAAAAAAAAGTTTCAAACAAAAGTTTCACGTTTTTGTCAACTCAATCGACGTACGCCATAAAAACTGCGGGGGTTCCCATTTAAAAAAATTTACTTGCCCCCACCTCCCGCGAGGGGTGGGGGAGAGGGGGGATGATTGTGCCCCCAAACTACGTCCCCCTAACAACCATACAACTTTTGTTGAAAACTTTTTTTTCAATAACCCCACAATTCCGAAATATTTCCCTGTTCAGATTAAAATGGATCACCCTGTACTATATGTTTTACCACCCGTGACTACTTTTTCTTGACAATCCTAAAGTATTTACGTTTTGGGATGAGTTATAGCCTCCACGAAAAGAGCATCCCAGAATATTTTCGGAAAAAAAATGATTTCATTCATTCCAGTTTTCTGCGAAATTTTTTCTCGTTGGTTCTGATTTTTTTTAAATAATGACTCAGGTAGGTATACACAATTTGAAAAAAAATGGTTCATCAAAAACAAGGAAAACATTTTTGGGCACTTTTTTGTTCATCAATGTGCGGTAAATCTCAAGTATGAAGCATTAAGCATTAATCAAAAGCTTTTTTTTATTCCCATGACGTTGACCACGCTCCTTATAAAATTTAAGTCGTGGATACTAATTTAGTCCAGAAAATTATTATTTCAAGTTATCTAAAAAAAATTTGAGAAATTTCTATGTTCACTGTCTTGTAAAGCTAAACGAGTAAAATTTTTCTTATAAAACACTGATTTTTTAGGACTGATAAATCAAAAATTTATCTTCCCTTAACGCGACCCTAACATTTGGTTCAAGTATACCTACACGCTTACTGAATGGGAGATCTTCTCCTTTGCGAAAATGTTAGTCTTAGCAGTAGATTCCAGAGAACTTAATAAGATGAGCTTACTATACAAACCATTAAAAATGTCTCTTGTTTGGCTCTCGGCTCTCACAAGTAAGTTGCACTAGCCGTCCTCCCTCCAGACTCGCAATCGGCGGTCTAAAAAGGGCATAGGTAAAATAGTTGCTTCGCCTCAGTAGGTAATTTGATGATGACGCGGGGATTACCGGGTATCAGGCGTTCCGGGAAATTGCTATTATGGGCGGCCCAGCGAGCTCAATCACCTTGAATTATAATTCCAAACCATTAATTGGTAATAATTGGAGGAGTGGTTAACTCACGGATATTTCAATGCTTTAAATTGGATCCAGGTGGGGTACCTAACTAGAGCGCCAAGAAAAAGGTGCACCAGGCATTTCCAACAGTAACTTCGGGGGTCAAGCCAATCGACTCTCGAGTGAAAATTCCTTACCTTACTTAGCATCTGAAAGAAATCTTGATTCACCGGCCTCTCATCAGTGCGATTTGAATTCAGGAAAACTCTCTCCCGAAGTCCGATTGCGAGGGAAATTAAGGTATGAATTCCTGGATTGAAACCTTAGCTGAGTAATTACGAATAAAAGCATAACGTAGATGTCTCCTCGTCACCTGTAAAAGGAAAATAAAGTTGTCGTCCGAGAGTTATACCGAGAGAATACGAATGATAGGTTATTAAAAGAAAGTGAATGCGATAATTTAGATGTCTTTGAGACAGCCTTATCTAAGAAGGATTGGCATATCTTGGGGAGATAGACTCACCAACGAAAAAGTGCTCTATCGAATAAATAGAAATATAGAAGAGCAGCAGAGACATAAATACTTCAACCACACTTTTATATAGAAGCCACCTGAGTCCTTCGTCCTTTAGAATACACCCTGCTCCTGCTTGATCTAATTGCAGAAGAAAAGAGTTAGGTACAATGAGGTATAGAAAATAGAAAACAGTCCCTTAAAAAAAAACTCAACCAATTTTTTGTTTCTCCTCCAAAAACAATAAAAATTAATTTTTTTGCTAAATTCTCAACAAAGTTTATTCTCAGTCAGTTCATTCAACAAACAATGCAAAATTCAAGTCCCTCTTGTACCTACTTAATAAGCCCTGGGATTCAGCGTTAGCCGCCTCTATCCCCGCTATAGGCTCAAGTAAGATGAAGCACCAGGCACGAGCCTCGGTACTCCAATGGCACTTCCCAGGATAAAACAGCTTCCCCAAAACGCGATTTCGTTTTCTGGTTACACGTGATTTCGTATCACCCGAAAATCTGCGTAACAACTATTAGTTATTGATCAAAATTGAGGCTACACTTTAAAATCGTGGGCAAGGTTCCTTCTTCCCTTTGGCAAGGTTCTGAGATGGGGCTCCCAGATTTTGACACTGGGCCAAGTATAGGTAATTGCTACTTTAATAATTATTATTCATGTTTTGGCTGAAGCTCTAGGATTCTTTTGTCAGTTATTGTCAATTATTCTGACATCTAAATTCTAGCATTAGATATAGCATCGTCTGGCCAATAATTTAATGCATTTATGATGTGGTGATTACTGTTCAAACCAAGATTGTCAATCTAAGACAGATAGGTATTAAGGAACTCTTCGACACATTTACGTTGATTATCTTCTAGCTAAGTTTTAAACCATTTTACGTTTATGCATTTGCAATAAAATATCTTAGGAAGGGAGCAAAAAGGAGAAACTTTAATAAAAGCTAATCGCATCATGTAAATCCAATATAAAAAATAACAACAAACCATTGTCTGATTCGAGATCATTGAAATCAGAGTTATTGGAATTGGGACATGGGGTCCTGCATTCAGGACACCCTCGTAATAGTGAATATAAGGGCCGGATAGACAATAAAGAGCAGAAGTGAAGCTGAAGAGTTTTAGGTAGCGGGACGAGCTTTTCAAGGAATAAAATAGTCATTCGCTTCGCTTTTAATAAAAGTCAAGCGTGCGCATATTGGACCGGCTGGAATGTCTGCATAGCTGCTGTGCTTCCCTTCGTCTCTCGTCCTGTCGAAGGATCAGGATAGGCGGTGTTGCCGGGTTGATATTTCTACAACAGATGACTGCTCTGGCTGTTATTTACTTATAAATTCAACAATTTTACTAAGTAGGTATACCATAAATACCAATTCAACTTGTGTAGAAAAATTGTTTTACTACTATAAAAGTAAAAAAAATTCTGGAATGTTCTTGGTTGAAATGGTAAATGACAGACTGATGAGTTAAAATTACAACGAAACGTCGATGACTATATCTTTACCAGACCAATTATTGAGGTTGCGTCGGTTATAGAGAACTTTAATATTGTTTAAAATACATAGACGTGTGTACCTTTGTGCTTAGGGATTTTATTCAATTGGGCTGTGTGTGCCCTTGGGGGGAAATCAACGGCTTGAAAACGCCGTTTTTGAACGCCACACTCAAAATTGGCAGAAAAATTATCCGTCTTTATTCTTAGCTAATGTTTGAGGGCGGAAATTTTCAGGTCTCATTTTTTTCTGGCAACGTCGTATGACTTATCCTGTTTTTATTGTTCTTATTTTTTCCACTTCCTTAGTTTCTGGTCCCTCTTCCCTAGCTCGCAATAAGTAATAACCACCATATTGAATTGATTCGTTTGTTAAGAAAAATTCTACTTTGTACCGGTGGCTTTTGGAGGGTTTAGATCAAAATAATACAGCAAGAATTTTAATAAAAGACAATATATTGTAACGGATTTACGTTAAAAGGTTCGCCTATAAAGTAGTGCCAGACTCAATCAGTCAATTATTTATTGGCGAAATTAATAGTTATTTTAACACACTATACACTAATTATTTATTTAAAATCCAGACTTTTCCTTTTACTTTTCTAGATTTTTTTCTAGATTTGAAGGACAATCATAATTATCAGAAAGCGACGCGACAAGCGGTGAATCATAGCCTCAGCACGTCGAGAAGGGAGCATTCCGGTTCCTTCGCTGACCTATTGCTTATATAGGACATAATGAGATGGGAACTATACGTTAGGTACATATAACAGGCTGTCCCTTTTTTTAAGAGTTCACTTTGAGTAATACAGAGTTGCTTAAATTACAGAAAATATGCGCAATTTTGACCATTCCTGAAAAATCCTGAAAAAAAATTAAAAACTATAATTTTTAATTTTCTCAATAGCTCCTCAGTGGGAATTCTCAATAGGTAGTCTTTAAGTAAAAATATAGGTACTAGGGCTCATGTAAGCTTCATAACACATGCGTATAAGCCCAATGACGTCAAAAAAATTTAAAAATAATCCCCAGTCCGTAAATACGACAAATAGATCGAAAATTAAATTGGCAACAGTGATAATAATATTATCCCTTTAGTCTCTGCATTATGCGGACATCTATTTATACTCTCTTCTTATTTAACCAATTTACGTCACTCTATCTGGAAATCCTCCCTTTCCGTTTCTAATCCCCCACTTGAACGACCCTTAAGCCCACTCGATCCGGCAGGCTCCACTAAATCATTACAAAGGATAATGATACTTTGCGATTGTCTTTTACTCGCAGCAACACCTCGTCTCTTGTTGAAATTGGATTTTTGATTGTTAATTAAAAAACATGTTTTTGATTATAATATCGAGAAAATATAATTTAAAATCTGGTAAGTGATCTGGAAATGAGCTAGTGATTTTCTCCCTAATTTGAACAGGATTGTGAATGTCGTTTGATATTATTTTGGTAGATACAACTGACAATTCAGTTTGACAGTTCATTGTATAGTCAGAAGTTAGAAATAAATTATAACGACACCTGTGGCAAATGGTGTCGTATAATTCCAATCCAACGTCCTCTAAAAGAAAAATTAATCAATCTGAGATGCTGCTTCAGCTCGCAGCTCATGCACCCATTGACTGAACCAATAATTGCATGTCATTCCATCATGCGATTCTTCTTCTTCAGGTGCTTCTATCCCTTCTAAATTTTGACTATAATTTTGTGCTATCATCATTCGATGCTAAGAAAGTTCAGTTATGGTGAGAAAAACAGTTCTTCTGGACCTTTTTCCCGTTTGTTTCTTTCTAAAAAATGAGCCAGAGCAGAGGTGTTAGTTAAGTACGGGGCCAAACTCCAAGGGGTGCTTCCTTGAGTGATTTTAAGAAGAAAAGTTCAAATAAACACGGGTCCGAAAATGCATATTTTTCAAGATACAGGGTGTCAAACTTTTATTTTTTTTTCTCGAAAACAAAGCAAGATATGAAAAAAACTCAAGAGATAAAATAGTTGTATTTCTAGTTGCTTAATTCGAAAGAGATACAAAATTTAAAAAAAGTCAGTGGATCCCAATTATTTAATCAAAAATATTAGTTAGACTGTCTTCCGGGACGCCACTGGAATTAATAATTTTAATCTAATTGGGGCTAAATTACCCTCTTGTTATTACAAACAGAACTGCCAAATTTCAACAAAATTGATTGAAAGAGTTTAGAGATATTCACGAACATTCGAATTTTTTTTTAAGTTTGACACCCTGTATCTTGAAAAATATGCATTTTCGGACCCATGTTTATTTGAACTTTTCTTCTTAAAATCACTCAAGGAAGCACCCCTTGGAGTTTGGCCCCGTACTTAACTAACACCCTGATGTATATCTGATATTCGTTGCGTTGTATTGCACCCCAAACACTCGAGTTTCCCCTACTTCACATCGAAGACAATTTCTAAACTGACTGTAGAAATCGAACAAAATGACAGAAATCTACCAGTCAGTCAACTCTCTCCAATTTCACTATCAATTCCATTCGGAAAGGTGTTCAAAACGATCGAAGCTTGACGTTCAATTATTCAAGGATGTCACAATTGGCTTTGTTCTCGAACCAACTTATTGTGGTAGAAGAATCGCCAAAATTAAACGTCATTGGAATTGTTCCAAGTATAAAAATGACCAACAGAACTGGAAAGCTCACGCTTTGTTGAGAATGGGAGCTTAGATCGGCTGTCAGAAAGTGGCATTCCGTTTCAGTCTAAAAACGATCAATTAAGTACATATATTAGAACTCCAAAATATTTTTTTAAACATAACTGACCACGAGAAATAATGAAAAAAATTGAGATTTTCACTTGTTTATAACTCACAAACTACTCAAGCTGATCTCCATCAATAAAAACCACTTGTATTCGATTTTTCAGACAATTAAAAAATATAATAAAATACAGAGGGTCCCGCTGAAACAACGAAAAGGCATCTTGAAAATATTTTTCAATAAATTACTCTTGGTCACTTATTTTTCGAGATATAGCCGTAACTGATCTCCCTGGATATCAAAAATCTATATAGAATCGGGAAAAAATAAAAGGTTGGTATTTTTCAGATGTACTGCTCATATCGTAGATAGTTCACCATTTTCTTCTTCTTTATGAACGTTGAAGATCGACTTACCTGCCATGACGTGAGAAACTTGAGATGTTTGCCGCGCTGAGCCGTCTTTACAGGTCCTTCGGCAAGAATTCTAGCGTCGTCGTCCTTCAACAGATCTCTTTTCTGACACCATAAAGTTACTCTAGCCATAATCAGTCTCATAATTTTCGCTTTTTGAGATGTACCTTTCTCTCCAGATTTGCTAAGCACGGCGTTAAAAATGTTTGATCGTCTTTTCAATCTTTTTTGGCTATTCTGAGAAGGAGTCTCACATATCAAACACTTCTACTCCCGCATTGAATACATACGACTCTGCCTGTTTCAGTTTATTCAGTTTCCTTACTGCTGCCAAAAGCAATGCAAAATTAAGGGAATCATTTTTGTTGAATTGAAAATATCGTTTACATCTGGCATCCGGCGTTTCTATGCGGATAGGTAATGAGTATTATGGTGCATGAAGGAGATGATTAAATTATTTTTTTTTAGGTTTAGCTTATAAAATGGAAAATACTTTCAGCCGACATTTATGAAAACGACGCGGTAGGTAGGTATTTTGGTGATAAAACGTAGACGAGTATAAACGAATTGATAATTTCAAGGAAGGTATGCTGTAATAAATCGCGAACAGCTAATAATTCCCGTTTGAGAGCCCTATCTCTGAAATAAATTCCCCGGTACAATACAAAGCAAATATTAGTAATATCCGAGCCAGTCGAGATGCAATAAATATAATGCCGGCGAATCAAATAAAGCTAAACGCGGACTGAAAAAAGTAATTACACATCAAACGGATTGCGGAAAAATGCGGTCGGAATTCATATTGTTTTCATAACATAACGAGCCGTAACTGCCACAGTAGCGGTTCGGCGGGGGTCGGAACTCATATATCAACACAGACAACGAGGGCCCAGGGGTTGCGAATCGTCACCCCTCGTTATGTGACATGATTGACTATGTTAATATCACCGTCGGTGAATCTGAAAGCGAGTCAAGTACCGGGGCTAATGTCCTGAATTCGCTCTTCAGCTTATATTAGTGTCCGACAAACATCAGGCATCTGCTCGACTACTCCACCTCCTCCTCCTCATCCGCGTCCTTCGCCTCCCGCTTCAGGGAAGAGATTTTAATATTTGCGCCACTTTGACGAATAATTTAATTTTTCAATGTTGCCATCATCATTATTAAATTCCGAGGGTGCTTGTATGCATCTCGAGAGATAAAAAGAAACAATACGAGTTTATTTATTACTACTTAGGTACCGTGGAAGGATTGGACATGGTAATGGAAACAGGAAAATTGAAAATTTGGTTATTAAAGTCTATGATCTATATGACTTCCTAAACTTCTTTTGAATTTACTACTCCTTATGTTATAGTCTTCTTTATAACTATAATCGTTCTACTTTAATTATAATTTTGAATAGCTGGTCAAAGTAATCAGAGACAGAACATCCTTAAGGGACATTCATTACTTTTTGCATTCAATCACCTGCTCTCACCTCTCGTGAACAATTTTAATCATCCCAAGTCCCAATAAGATAGTTGTCAAGAATCGTCAAATGAAATATGCTTTGTTGGCCACATATGCTCACCACGTGACGTCATGTGGTGAGTATAATTTTACTATATACCTATAACATGTTACCCAGATATTACGTTATTTTGATGTAATCTTGGCGTTTAAAATGGATAAGCGTTTCGGTACATAGCAATCTAATGTTATAAGGGGGATGTATATATGAGCTGCGCAGTATGACGGTAAATAATTCTGATTGGATTTTAGACGCGAAGGTATATAACCAGGCATATATAAATATCGCCGTTACTGAGGTCATCAAATAAATAAGTCCTACTTCATAATATTTTGTTATTACTCTCACAAATTATTTTTTCTTTGCTCAAACTTATGGTCAACAGATTGCTTATTATAAAGTTTGAATAAGAAATCTAAAAATAGATGGTGGGTTTTAAAAGAGAGCTTTACGTAATAGATTATGGATTATTTATCAATACGTCTCCTTCACGGAGCTCATTCGAGCTTAAATTAATTGAGTAAATTTAATGAAAACATGGCTTAGACAGGCATATTAAGCGACGGATCCCGGATTACTCTATGGGGTAGGTAATTAATTTCTTAAGCTGAAATTCAGCGCCAACTTATTATGAGTAAATTACCAATAAACTTGTCAGATAATTCGCTAAATTAGCTGCTCATTTAGCGATCGATGAAAGCTGTCTGTAGCGAAATTAGCTCAATGTGCTTATCCAGCTTTGCTCATTGATTACACGGTTCTATTATCGCTTCCTTTGATGTTAAATTATTAATTAGAGAGGCTAGTGGATTTATTGTATCATTACAATGTATATGTCTACATACAGAGTGTTCTATAATGATGTAGACATCTTTCATGTCTTTGTTTTTTGATGTATTTTAAAACATTTTTGCTAAAATTTTTTGTCAAAAAAAAACATTTTATATCAGATGCGTCGTGGCGAGTGAATACATTATTCTCTAGGAGTTTATTATTAGTATTATTATTAATTGATTCAACCAATTATATAATTATGTAAATCAATTGGAAGACTTTTAACAATATAGATTAATTAGGGATGCTTACCACGTGACGTCATACTATATTTCTGACGTCATGTGGTGAGTAACACCCGTTATAGTTTTTCAGCAGTATTAACTTGAAGTTTTTAATATGGATCGCCAATATTGAAGTTTAGGTATGCAAGAAATCTAACAAACGGTTAATTCATCAATTTTTTAAAATCCAATTAAAAATTAAAATATTCTATCTACAAATTTACTTTTTTATGGCTTCGTCGCGGTTTGAACTTTTACTTTAATCCGTTTAGGTAGATATTATTTTTTATGTGAGTAACTGCCTGACTTAAACAGAATTTGTTTAAATAGAAGCGGCAAGCTGATAATTTTTCTCGAAACGTTATAAGTTTCTGTTGGCCCTTTCTCCGAAATTGCTTTTTGGAAGACAATTTCAAGACAAACAAGAAGATCACAAAACTCGATTCTTGGTTGTAAATAACATGATTACAATATGTTAATGGGAACTCACCATATGACGTCATAAATATATCCCGTCATCTTTTTCTCGTTGTATCATTACCGCAAACTATTATAATTCAAACAACAAAAAGTGAAACAATTAACAAAAAGCTAAATTCCCAATTACCCCAATTTACCGCTTGTTATGATAACAATTATCCTTCTCCTTCTCATTTGATCTCCTCCTTACATAACATCGGCCTCTACAATAATCACAGACAATAGAACAATACTCCAATTCTCCTCAACCTCCACACAGCAAACACACCCGCCTCAATTTGTTCTCTCCCACCCCGCATCCCTCCCGGCCTTTACCCGGGATAGCGAGTTCATCCTGGAGCAGGAGCCGGATTACCTGGTCCATGTAATAAGCCGAAAGCGGGGCCGGCGCGGAGGAATGCGAGGTATTTCAATTAATCCGCGAATCAAAGGGACGCGCGCCTGCACCCGAGCTAATATCCCTTCCCGATTATCCCCGCATACAGTAACCGTTGCCAGAAACGGGGAGCGACCGGGAGAATGCAGGAGCGGAGAGTTCACTGGAAGTCGGCGGGATGCTTTAATGGGTAATTTTAAGTTTCGGTTTGATCGGAAGTTCACAACTTACCTCGGCTCCGGATTTGTGATGAAGTTATTCGGGGAAATCTGCTTCCAGGTCCAGGAATGATGATTATTCTAGGGAGACATTCAGAATTTAGTTCATACTTTCTTTATGGTTTTTTGAATATTTATTACTCTCTATTGTGTGAAAAATATTTTTTAATTATTAGTTTTCAATTTTTTAAGTCTATAATTCTTCTTGAAGTTCTAGGCCACTATTCCGGAGCGTTCTAATTCTAAAAGTAACCGCGCCCTCAATGCTTCAAAATCATCAGTCTCGTGTGAAGTTTCTTAAAAAAGCCATCCAGAAACATCCATCAGTTTGATATGTTATCGACTCGTTGAGACCGTGATTTTTTACCGTATCTTGAGAATAATTGAACGATTGTCAGTCAATAGCAATGTTATACACAGAAAATAAAAATTAAACTACATCGGTTACAGTTAGGGGGTTACATTCAAATCCCCGGCTCCCCTTGGTTGTGTATTATACGTACGTCCCTGGATACCCCGCAAAGATCCCCGTTCCAGAGTATAACCTCCGCTTTGACTCCCTAATCTCGACACGCTAATTCGGCTTTAGCACTCATTAGCTCTGAAGGTCTCTGATGTCTGCCTCGCTTAGGATTTTTCTCATTATTTCCACGACGACATCTCGTCCCTCCGACATTTTTTAGCAATTTTGTCTCCTATTAAGCCATTAATTCCTCGGGAGAGACTTTCTTTGTCACATTCAAACGTTTTTACGGCCTTTATGTTATTAAAAATATACGCAATGCGGATGCTACATTCTTCATTTAAGCAGTTTTTGTTCCGTAATATATTAAGAAAAATTAACTTTACGAGAAAAAAATTCACACTCATCATTTATGCTACTTGTAACTGTGTCCCCAATTTTTATATTTTTTGTAATATTAAATTATTATTTTCGTAGATAATTACATAATGATTAAGTATATTGTAACATTCTTACTATTTATTATTTCAAATTAATAGTCTTTATTTAAACTTATATAGGTATTTAAACCAGTCACAACACAAATTCACTAATTAACATCCTCCAAATCTAAATAATCAGCGGTTTTCCTTATTTATGCACACTGGCATTACTCTTCACTCTAATTTCACTGGTCACAATCACTTCACTCTGTTCTCTATCCTAACTCTCTTCCTTCTTCTTTACTGTATATATGGCGCTCCAATCTTAACTGACTTCAGTGTTAGTGTCTTCCTTACTCTGTGGTACTTTATCCTTCACCAACTTCCAATCTACAATAATAATTGACTTGAGCTAGTATCACGACCGCTCTTATATACACGATGGCCATAGATTCTAGACAATTCTGGCCATTTCAGTGATGACTCCAGACGCAGGCAGAATAACCTGTCACATCACCCGTCACGGCCATGAGCTTTCGAACATGAATGTTACATTGACATTTCTGTCATGTCAGCTAGAATTTTCGTGACGTAAATCAGCTCACGAATATAAATGTAAACATTATAAGCATGCCAGTGTTCCTTCGTTACAATATTTTTAAGCTTTCAGAAATTTCTTTTAAAAAAGAAGTACAGTAGTTTGCTTTCCTGTAAGTAGATTACGGAGATGTACGTCTCCTGTAGCTTGGGAGCTCGGGATTTCCCTAATTTTTTACCAAACAGACAAACGGAAAGACAAGAAAGCGATTGTCATCCAGTTATGAGATTTGTTCAAAGTTTTAAGTCAGTAGCTGTTCGGCAAGTTAGTGTAAAATCGATTTCAAGATTTGCACAGACAGACCGACAGAAAGACAAAAAAGCGAGTTAAAGGTATTGAAATGGGAACGAAAAATTCAAGTTAACTCTTTATTTTCGCTGTATCTTTACAACGTTAGTTAGATTGTGATGAATGAGATTGGTATATACGAGTACCTATGACTTTTTCAAATATTTTTGATTCCATCATGGGAGACATTAATATGTTCAAGTAGGACGCAATGCATGAATATTATAAATAGTTGCCGGTAAGAGGGCACCCTACATGTTAAAAATATCATATAACACTGGTACATATGTATAATTTAATAGTTATCAATTACACAATACGATTTTACAACTCTTCAACTCAACCCCATCTTTCATAAATCATAAATCATATTTAGGGCAATTATTCAAACCGCACTGGCACTGCTCCTGCTCACTGACTGGGACCCAGCGGTGCGTTAAATGGACAATCACAATTAGAGCATGAATAGTGCAAATATCCAACACAACCGACAATAATAATAGGACACCCTTTCCGACCATGTGCCCTTTGATGGGCAACTAGGCGAATGAGCGAGCGTTCATATCTCGCGCTGCATTGGCTAATGAATGACTTCAACAGTGCTACAAAAGGGCCCTAATTCAATTATAACAACCGGTAGGATATGAGAGTTTTATTATTTAATATTTGCTCATTTCAGTCGCGCTCTGTCGGCAGTGGCGCCGGCGCGGCGTGGGGTGGAGGTGGTTAGTTTTGTCCAAGAATTCTGAAATAACCTATTTCCTTTAGCTTCTAAATTTTAATTGTTATTGTTATTTATCTTTATTGCAGTTTGGACTCGTTACTTTAGAAATCATTACCTACAAAAATAACAAATAAGTAGGTACAAAAAATATAAAAATTATAAAAACTGTGGAGGATAAAAAAGTGAGACGTATGAGTCGTATGACACTAAAAAAACCTTCTTGCGCATCAATCGCAGAAATAGTGTATTTTTATGCGATTCAATTATGAAAATTTTTGCCGCCTTTTAAATTGGCTTTCTGAATTTTTCCATAGTCAGGTCGAATTTTCATAGAGGTTTACTGATGTGAAAATTCATTTCATTTCGTTTGAAAGCGTGCCATAAAATAGATTTTTACACATAATAAACCAAAAAAAAATTTACAAAATTGAACAATTTCGTCCCTTTTTCTATACCCGCCACTGACTAACTATAAAAAGTTACAGGCGAGTTCTGAAAATCGAACATTTGAAATTTTAGAGAAATAAACATCATGTAATAAAATCGAATAACTCCGCCATTTCTCTTATTTGCTTCTTGAAATTTTGGAGAGTTAAAGTTTATTAGTGTAGTTGTCTACTCTGAAAATTTCAGGTAAATTCTCTCAAAAATGTGCTCATAATCAGTTAAAGAAATATAGCCATTTTTACCATTTTCTTACCCA
The DNA here is from genome assembly GCA_910589415.1 of Malachius bipustulatus. Lineage (NCBI taxonomy): Eukaryota > Metazoa > Arthropoda > Insecta > Coleoptera > Melyridae > Malachius > Malachius bipustulatus. The sequence goes on from OU342633.1 coordinate 42,361,918, forward strand.
CGCCACTAGCTTATTATTAAAAATAATTAAAATTTTATTGCATTAATTCAAATTTCAAATCATTTTAATCCAATCTTCTTAATACAGATGTGTAGGAGTTTTTATTTTCTGCAATTGGGGTTGGCAGGAGCAGGCATATCTGCATGGGTGGTCCCGCCCGAGCCGAGCGCGATGAAAACGGTGCGCTGGTGCTGGTGGGTACACGACGAATCGCTGATGGGCTTTTCCTCATTTTTATATTATTCTAATAATGAACATTCAATCGTTAAGTTATTAGACAAGCCTTTAGTTGCCATTCTCATTATTTTGTTAGGCGAAAACCATGCCACATGGACCGGATTTTTCGAAATTTTAAAGGACACCCTGTAGAAGTAACGCGACTTTTGAAAATTTTTTTCAACGAAAATTTAACGTCATCCCAAAGTTTCACAAGAGTAAAAAATTTCTTTCACTTATCTTGAAAGATGAAGCTACTAGAAGGTTTTTAAAATTTTAGAGAAATTAACATCATGTAAAATAAATTCGAATATCTCCGCCATTTCTTTTATTTGATCCTTGAAATTTTTGAAGATTAAAGAGTATTAGTATAGTTGTCTACTGTAAAAAATTTAGTTCAATTCCTTCAAAAATGTGCTCAAAAACGGTTATAGAAATTTACCCATTTTTACCCTTTTCCTACCCACGCCATTGGCTTATTAATAGAAATAATGCAAATTTTATTGCATTAACTCAAATTTTAAATAATTTTCTTCCAATCCTGTTAATTTTATTTCAAAGTTATTTTACCATCTTGCTCATACAGGGGTTCAAAAAATAGTAAATTTTCCGAAAATTCAAATGGTCGCCATTTTGAAACGACTTGGCCGATTTGGCTCAAGTGCAATACCAGACCACTCCTTGTGGACATCTTACTCTCACAAAAATTTCAGCCCCCTAGATTGAAAACCGCGGCCAGAAACCGTGCCTCAAAGTCCGGATTTGGGGAACTTTGAAAGGACACCCCGTAGAAGTAACGTGACTTTTGGAATTTTTTTCAACGAAAATCTAAAGTCATTCCCAAGCTTTACAAGAATCCAAAATTTCGTTCACTAATATTGAAAGATAAAGCTACAGGAGCGTTTTTAAAATCGAAAAATCGTGATTTTGGAGAAATATATATATAAATATATATATATAATATATACAGGGTGTCCCATAACATGTGGGCAATCTCCCGGATTTGGGTATATTTCGTAAAAATAAATGAAAAAATAGCTATAAAATTAATTCCTCAGAGACACCCCTACAAAGATATTAGCTGTTGAAGTTGAGGGTTGAAAATCAATTTTTTGCAATAACTTTTTTATTTCTTGACCGATTTTGATAATTTTTGGTGTTATTTTGTATTATTTTGGACTGTTTAGAATAGTGTTTCATAATCTTTGGTAGCACATACATAGACCTCGGGATGGCATAACCCCCTCATTCACTTGAAAGAAAACAATTAAAATAATAATTTTACAATTTTTTAAGGTTAATTTTCCTTTTCTTTGATATTTTTTACATAAAAAATGTATCCTATTTTATTTCGATAGAGCGAACCGTTATCGAGATAAACGTCCTTCTAATAGGTGATGCGTCGCAGGAACTTTTCAAATTTCAAGTAAATTTTAACAAGATGGCTGACCTATGACAGTAAATTGAGCAGGAAACAAAACAATAACTTAATTAAATACACGTCAGTGTCAAAAGATTTCATTTCATGCAGATTCAATTCTAACTGATTTTCTGCGTATTCAGCGTTTTTGTAACTCATTTTAAAATCAGTTAGAATCTGCATGAAATGAAATCTTTGACACTGACGTGTATTTAATTAAGTTATTGTTTTGTTTCCTGCTCAATTTACTGTCATAGGTCAGCCATCTTGTTAAAATTTACTTGAAATTTGAAAAGTTCCTGCGACGCATCACCTATTAGAAGGACGTTTATCTCGATAACGGTTCGCTCTATCGAAATAAAATAGGATACATTTTTTATGTAAAAAATATCAAAGAAAAGGAAAATTAACCTTAAAAAATTGTAAAATTATTATTTTAATTGTTTTCTTTCAAGTGAATGAGGGGGTTATGCCATCCCGAGGTCTATGTATGTGCTACCAAAGATTATGAAACACTATTCTAAACAGTCCAAAATAATACAAAATAACACCAAAAATTATCAAAATCGGTCAAGAAAAAAAAAAGTTATTGCAAAAAATTGATTTTCAATCCTCAACTTCAACAGCTAATATCTTTGTAGGGGTGTCTCTGAGGAATTAATTTTATAGCTATTTTTTCATTTATTTTTACGAAATATACCCAAATCCGGGAGATTACCCACATGTTATGGGACACCCTGTATATATATATACAGTGAGAACCACATAACGCGGAACATCAGAAAAAATATGACGCAGTCTAATTAACGTTGTTGAACCATTTAAAATGGAACATAGCGAAATCAGTGCATTTCCAACAAAGCCGCTACAATACGTTAACAATACCGTAGTTATGGTTACGTTCGAGCATTGTTGAATTTAGCATTAGTGAGTTATTTAAAATAGAACATAGGGATTCTGTATTGAAAGTCAATGCAATAAATCATTTTTTAATTAAAACGAAATTATTTCAAAATATAAAAAAGTGTAACTTTATACTAATTATTTTATAAAGAAACAATATAATTGTAAATTAAATACTGCAGAGTGTTAATTATTATTCTAAAATAGTATCAAACATCCGTTGACTACAGGCAAGTGTCCTAAAAAATTATTGTAGAATCAATACATTTATCGTTCTGCACTGTTCAGGAGATATTTCTTCGCAGCTCTTCTTATCCTTTGTTTGAGCTTTTCAATGTGGTAGATAGAAACGATGTTAGAAATCAGTTTCTAACATCGCTTCTGTATGTTCTGCATGTTCTGTAAGTAATCAGTTACTTACAGTTAATAAGTTACTTGACTTTTCTCCAGTAAAAAATCCAAGTCTGGTGACCTGGGCGGCCACTTAATTACTCCATCTCTTCTTATCCATCTACCGGGAAACTGAGCAAAATGGGCAGCTGTAACATTTTGTTGGTACCACAAAGGGCCTTCTACTTGCAGATTATTTATGGTCAGAATAATTCTTTCTTGCAGTGGCTGCAAGATATGGGTGTTAACCATTCCAGCCCACACATAAACTTTCTATGGATACTGTGTCCTATAGTGACATGGTACCAGCGCAAATTTTCAACTTCACATAAAGAAGACACACTGCATGGTGTACCATGTGCCTAAATTTCAATTTTCTCATCAGCTGTACACATTTTTGATGAATTAAGTAACTACCTACGCTAGTATGTAACTGACGACAAGTTTTACTCATAAACGTCAAATTAATAATTTAATCTGAAGTGGGGGGTTATTGCAAAAGCATTAACGACCTTGCCCGGCAACGGATCGATTTCCATAGAAATACTTCACAAGCTCATCTCCTATGTTCCGTCTTAAAAAACTCTCACTGTATATATATAATTGATACCAGATAGTCGTGACTCGACTAGTTAGACAAAGAGCAGTGGTTATTGGGTGCTGAGTCAATAAAAAGGCCAAAATTACATCAACTGTGTATTTCTATGTTGCAAGCTTTCGGAGGAAACTGCCCCCCTTCATCAGGCTAGAAACAGTTCAGTTGTGGCACATGAGTTGTTGAATAATTGAAGAATGTAATGTTGGGTGTCATTATAAAATGGATTAGAGTTTAATTTAAAATGATGTTACATTATCAGACCACCCTTGTGTTGAAACTCGTCAAAATGGCGTGTTGTTATCACCGGATTATTCAGTCGTCCTGAAGGCATGGTCCGGTGATAACAACACGCCATTTTGACGAGTTTCAACACAAGGGTGGTCTGATAATGTAACATCATTTTAAATTAAACTCTAATCCATTTTATAATGACACCCAACATTACATTCTTCAATTATTCAACAACTCATGTGCCACAACTGAACTGTTTCTAGCCTGATGAAGGGGGGCAGTTTCCTCCGAAAGCTTGCAACATAGAAATACACAGTTGATGTAATTTTGGCCTTTTTATTGACTCAGCACCCAATAACCACTGCTCTTTATATATATATATATATATAAATATATATATATCGTGGGCAGGTGAATTTTGGAAAACCACTTTTTCGTGATCTGGGGGTCATGATCGGTGGACATTTGATGAGTTTGGGTAATTTTCGAAAAGTGATGTCGTCCTCAATAGTGTATTTTTTTATTAAAAAATACACTAATAGGAACACTTTTTATGCCAATCTTTATAAGACAAATGATACATTGCGGTGAACATATTATGATGATAAATAAATTAATTGATGTTAAACAATAACACCTTGTAGGCGGTGAAATTTCAAAGTTTCTCATTTAATCAATTTTTGACGTATTCCGGAAAATATGTTTTTGGAAAAACCTTTTTTCAACACAATATTTTTTATAGTTGATTTTAAAATACACTAGCACAAAATTAGGGGAACATGTTTGCAGGTTCCCTCGTCGACAAACCATCAGTCATACTAAAAATCTGCAAAATTTGACTTTTCGGTTACAAGACAATGGTTTCTTAGGTCTTCAACAATGTAAATGAATCATACACTTACCATCCCAAGAAACATTTTGAGTTTTATAATTGTAACCAAATGGTTTCGGGTACAAGACTATATGCCTTTAAGTTTTATTACCTAGTACCTGCGACTTACCTATGACTCTTATAAACCCCTTAAAGAGCTTAAATGGAGAATCTTATAACGGTTACCGTTACTTGTTTTTGGTAATATTATATAACCTTAAGTTTTATAACATAGGTTACAGAAACACAACTGTTACCAGTATAAAACTTGTTATAAACTTTGAAAGGTATTGGGGAATTCAAAATTACTTTACTGTTACCCTTATGAACATTATTTATAAAGGCTACCGAAATGTTTCGGTTGCAACTATATGCTATATGTGTGTCCTTTTCTTGCTTTCATGAACAGATGACAAATGAATATATTTTTATTCTTTCCAAGCCAAGTGTAGGTGTAGAGTGTTACTGTTGTGTACCTAGCATCGAAGATGATGTATTGTGATTTTAATAAGGAGGAAGAAAGTAACGTCCATATTATAATTGGTAAGTGCTCATGTAGGAATAAATTATGTTTTCTTAGTTAATACGACCAAAATGTTTGTTGCAACCTCAGATTTTATGTGAAAGTAGGAGTTTTACTTTGGAAAACACGAAGGGCCACAAAAATATTCAGTAATTAGTTTTTTCATTATTCATTTTTTTCATCAAAATAAATAATTTTAATTTTTGAACAAAAACTTTCAAATGTAAATACCTACACTAATAAATATAGGTACGGTTATTGCTAAAGTTACATTTGAATTTTGTTCAATTCATTTAATTGTGCTTTCAAACATACAAAATCGTTTCAACAAATTGATACCAATGGCGGCATTTGTGACTTCTTAGAAATAGACATGTAATTACCATAATATTTATAACCTGACCACTATAAACATACAAGTGATATTATATAACTTCGAACACTTTTTTATCAATTTTAGTAAGCTTATTAATATTCGAGTGATGCTATAAATATAAAAGTAATTTTGGAAACCCTTATGTATTCAATGGTAATATTATAAAACATACATCAATTGTGGTGTTGTTATAAACCTTGAAGTCTCCTTGTAAACACTGAAGTAATGTACAAACCTTTTATAGCACCTACTAAACAAGAAGAATCAACCTACCCTATAAAAATCATCTGTTTTTACTTTTCAGTTCTCAGTGGTTATACGTGTGCTAAGAGTGCAGCAGATATAAGAAATTAGTTCAAACAATTGAACCAGGGCACAAAATACCCATGTTATCTATAGTGCCTGAGGCCTGGGAGTGTGACAATATACTGTCATGGCCAACTACGAAAAAACTTGCAGTTTTAGAAAAACTGTTGAAAGATATGGGTCTTCAAAACCATCAAATGTCGGATGGACAAGACAAAACTGTCTCAAGAAAAGAGAAAATTTTTATACATATGAAGTAGCAGAAATAGAATTGCAGGCCATGCTAAAAAATAATGATACCGACTTCGACACTGACCTAGAATGTGAGATGAAACAAAAGAGAAGAAAACAAAGTGCGAGGGTGGAAGCATCATTATTTAATTTATTCGTTCTAAGAACTGCGACATTTTCGTTAATAGGCTCTATAATTTTCTTAAAATTTTTAGAAACTTTTCGATGAAAAGAACTAGAATATTTATGTTTTTGCCAATTGTTTATTATTGTTAACATTTTTCTTGTATATTAACTTCAATTTACAAAACACATACTAGTTTTGTTGGTTAGAATAGTGTCTTGTAAAATAAACAATAAAACCTAAGTTATATTAAAGTAATTTCTAAGAATATTTTATTTATAACAGATTATCTCGTTACTTAAAGTGATTTATAAAAAAATCATTGGTTCTATAAGAAGTTTATAATTTGCTCTAACTCATCAAGTTATATAAAAGTACCAAATGACACTGAATATGAGATTAAGTTTTCTAGTGGTAATCACTAAGGACCTTATATAACTCAATGACTTTAAGGTATATAGCTTGGTAACGGAAACATTTATAAAACTTTGCTATATAACTACTGGTAATGAAAACCTTAGGATTTATAAGCAAGTACGAGGAAACTTTACGTTACCTTCTTATAAATATCTGGGTAACCGTTACTGGGTGTCATCTTATAAAGATGTTATAAAACTATTCTGCTAAAAATTATTTTAATAAAACCAATGTTACCTTTATATACCCTTTATAAAAATTATAGGCTTCCAGGGTTACTTAAAATGTTTCTTGGGATCCCAAGTGTAAGCTAACTTGTTTGCATGCAAAAGCTCTCTGCTTACCATTCTTGAAGGAGGAGGTAAAAAGGGGTTGCAGAGGATCTAATAGAGGGACTAGAGCTCAAAAATGGAGTCAACGGGTACCAGAGGCTCCATAATGAGCTCGAATGTGCCAGTAAAATGTTTTTAAATAACATCTAATGGTCAAAAAAGAAGTGGTAAGAACAATCTCTACCCAGATGAAGAGGTTGCAAAAACTTTGGAAACGCTTTTAACTAGGTATTCACAATAAGTGGGTGACCTCTTTTGTGATGAGAAAAATAGACCTTTTGAATTTGGGTCATCTTATTTGAACATCTTGTAAACGTTTTTGCAGGATTTCGAAGAAAGATGAACTTGTTGTCCTACAAGTCCACCCAATTAATACAGAGTGGGCCATCGCGAAAAGGTTAACAAGCCTAATAATTTGGCAACTGAAGATGTATGCGAAAACGTCGAAACAGGTCAATTTTGATATCGAGGGGGACATATTTTCGTGACAAATTTAACTATATCCAAATTCACCCCCTTGGCAGGGGTAGCTACCCCTCTGCTTATCATCATAGGGAACAGATAGATCAACGAAAACGTAACTCACTTGAATCACTTGTATGTAGGCCACCCTATACCTATGTAGGTAAGCGAAACCCAAAATGTTGGATATCGTTGTAAAGAGAATTCAAGTAGCTTTCAAATGATGTATCACTCGATATCTGTTCCCTGTGATGATAAGCAAAGGGGTAGCTATACCCCTGTCAAGGGGGTGAACTTATTTGGGTAGTTATAAATTTGTCACAAAAATATGTCCCCCCGATAACAAAATCGACCTGTTTCGGCGTTTTTCGCATACATCTTCACTCTTCAAATTATTAGGCGTGTTACCTTTCCGATTGCCCATCCTAATTGGGTGGATTTGTCGGACCGAGACGTGCGCCATGCTTTTGAAGCATCCATTTGAAGTTTTAAAAATCGTCACGGTTTTTTATTTCGTTTGGATAAAAAAAAATCACGAAAACCAAAAATCAATATAACATGAAAAAAAAAATTGAAAAAATTTCATTAAAAAAGAAAGTTTCATCATCGAACAACGTCGTGTGACGTCGCAAATATGACGTCACATTGCCTTGTTGTTATTTATGACTATCGGTTAAGGTTATGGCTATTTTTTTCGAAAAAAAAAGAATTTTTTTTTTAGTGTGATAGATTTTTGGTTTCCTTGATTTTTTAAATACCGAATGACATGAAAAAACATAAAATCTATTCTGTATTATCTTTATAATGTAAGTAGTTTTGTGCTTTTTTTTATTTTCATTTTCTCTTCCATATACCTATATACAGTGCTTCCCAAAAGTAACGGATAAATTCAATAAAATCGTATGAAGACGTTTTCTTTTGTTTTGCTCGGACACGTCAATCGTTATTTTTGATTTGCCATCCACGCATGTCTTTTTCGACCCCCCACCCTTAATCTCCCAAGGGGTTATACCCCAATTTTAAAAATTCAAATGGCAAGGTACCCCTTGCGATACCTTGATTGATAGGTTTTTTCATCCTGAATATAACAAGAAAATTTTTTTCAAATCGGTTCATAATTAACGAAAATATTCAGCAAAATGTCATCGAATAAGGCAATAAATAAGCGTATTAAAATTAAATTAAAATTTAATTAAAATTTTTTCCTATCTTTCTCTCTGAATTAAATTAAACTAAATTAAATTAATTATGAACCGATTTGAAAAAAATTTTCTTGTTATATTCAGGATGAAAAAACCTATCAATCAAGGTATCGCAAGGGGTACCTTGCCATTTGAATTTTTAAAATTGGGGTAGCTACCCCTTGGGAGATTAAGGGTGGGGGGTCGAAAAAGACATGCGTGGATGGCAAATCAAAAATAACGATTGACGTGTCCGAGCAAAACAAAAGAAAACGTCTTCATACGATTTTATTGAATTTATCCGTTACTTTTGGGAAGCACTGTATGTATATACATAGATTTTTGCAGTAAAAAATTAATTCGACAAATTTTTATAAACTGTCAGCTTTGACAGTCTTGCTCTTGCATCATAAAATACTGGACGAATGGATAATGAGAAAAGAGAAACGAAAACTGACAAATCAATTAAATTATTAAATTAAAATTTAACATGAACATTCCACACAGCACAGTTATATTTCAGCAATATTGCAGAAAGATTGCACTGAAATATTTGAAATGTTTCCACAACATTGCACAATCTCTCTGCAACGTTGCAGCAACGACTAAATGTCCAAAACTTGCAATATTTCAATGAAATATTGCAGAAATATTGCTGAGAAATATTGTGGCAATCTTTCTAGAAAATATTGCAGAAATATTTCAGAAATGTCTGTCTCGTTTTTTGCATTTTAAACGGTCTATCATAATGTACTCTACAATTATGTTCATTTGATTTAGTAAATGAATAGATTATGATAGATTGATATAAAAATATTACTCTCCTTTATCTGCTCAAAACTTAATGAAAATTATCATAACTGAAACAAAGACAATTTACAAAACCTGATTTAGGTATTTAGAATTTTATTATTATTTTATTTACTTACATCCTCATGAATTAATTAATAATATACCTCATAGCAGTATAGATACAATTTATTTGTACATAATTGTTAGAGAAATTATTATTATTCACATCACATATCATCCACCAAACTTGCATGATCCGCCATTGTCATCTTAACCAGGCAAACCTTTATAAAGAACAATATGTAGGTAGATATGACTCTTAAGAGTCATCTTTTGGTTTTAATAAGGTACCTAGGACCTAGGTACCTTATTATTACCTGGTAATAATTAGCAGCGCAGAACTCAAAAGGTAGGTTGGAGAGAACCGTGCCGTGGTCAACTTGAAGTACCTATAGTTCAAGTACAAAAAGAATAAACACAAAAAAAACTGGTGCTGGTGCTACCTGCTGGCTGACTGAGGGAGAACTGAGTCACTCACTGAGTGACCGAAGAGCGCCTACTATTGTCACAGACTATTGTTGAAATTTCGAAACATTGCAGCAATATTTCTGAAATATTGCAGAGCAACATTGCAGAACAATATTTCTGAAATATGTCTGCAATATTTCAATTGCGTATGCAAGATTGCAACGTTGCTGCAACATTTCTGCAACATTTAGTGCTGTGTGGATGCTGTTAAAGACGAATATTTTTGACAATGTCACCCAAACAGATGATTTTGGCAAGTGATATACATGTTATTTATGTTGGTCAAAACTAAAAATCCCCAACTAATCCAACTATCGCTATCACTTTCACAAATTTGTTACAGCGTGAGTCGAGAGGAACGCCCCAAACTCCAGGAGTGTACTACTATAATATACCTACACCTAGGCACGTAAAAATAATTTTAAAAAAAATTTTATGTTCTTATCCGATTTTGATTTGTTTTCATGTTATAAATAACGTACCTAATTGAAAAAATGTATCTAGAATTCCACTTTGCATTAAAAATTCCGCATAATCAGAGTAGGTGTGCAATGTTCGAGGCTTATTTTGACAGCTTATTTGTTGTTTTGATAATGTGTCATTTACAGGTGACAGTGTGTATTTTTGAAAATTTACTACAATAATGCTATCATTAATAAAATGTTAATTATAAAATTTTCTTTACTTGTTATTACGTTATAGCTTGAAAACAAATGAAAATCGGATAAGAATATTCAATTTTTTTGAAATTATTTTTACGTGTATAGTGTAACACACCTGGAGTTTGGGGCGATTCTCCCGACTCACCCTGTATATTACAAATTGTGTGAAAGTGATGGCGATAGTTGGAGATTTTTAGTTTTGACCAACATAACAACAAAATTTCATAGCAACCCTGGACGCAAATAAAAATTCGTGATCTGGGGGTCAGGATCGGTGGACATTTTTGATGAGTTTGGGTGATTTTCGTAAAGTGGTGTCGGTCGTCCTCAATGGTGTATTTTTTTAGTAAAGTTTTTTAATACGTAAAGTTTGATTTTTATGATAGGAAGGCGAAGGCTAGGCGTAAAAACTGCGCATTTCGCGAGCTTTGCTCAGAGTATTTATTTTGCCTATACTTTCCTTGTGAGATCTAATTCTCCACTTCTGGAGCGTAAAGTCCCGAATGATACAAGTCCTCGGTAGTATAGTGGTAAGTATCCCCGCCTGTCACGCGGGAGACCGGGGTTCGATTCCCCGCCGGGGAGGAATACTTTTTTTTTATTAATTTAAATCAAAAAAAATCAAAATAAATCCAAAAATTTATAAATATAATTTTCTTGAAAAATAATACGCAACTATGGGCTATTGCGTGAAAAAACTAAAATACTGCATTTCTGGGCTTTATTATAGATACTTTTAACGAAAATTATATACTTTTGCATGTAATAATTAATTATTGTGTTAAACAAAAATAATTGTAATAAATAGAAAATAAAAAAAAATTCTAATTGGGAATATTTGCATTAAGGCTGGGAGCTGGGACACATGCATACCGCACTGTATTATGACCGTGTATCGGCCATCACATGAATGAAAGATTCAATAATAATTATTTAAGTAATCGACTATTCTGAAATGCCTTTTAAATAATTAATTTATCAACTGCCTACATTTAACAGGATGCAATTATTATATAATATGCAAAATATGCAAATCAATCATTTCAGATGATAAGAATATAAAATTATAATAACAATTACATAAAATATATTTAAAATTATAAATAATATATAATGAAATTGTGAATGTTAGTTTTATTATTTGAAAATTATTAAAGGCGAGTGGTGGCAAAAATAAATGGTGAGATCTTTTTTTTGTTAAACTCTTTATTTCGATCTTAATTTAGATCTTCATTGGGAGGACTGTAAATTACAGTAAATCAGTACATAAATAATTAATGTATAACAATTTTAAGAAATAAATAGTCACAAGAGATCAAAATAAAACTAACATCTTTGAAATTGTTTAAACTTTCAAAATCTTCATATAAATCCAATTTACACAATCTTTAAATTTTTGTTTAGTTATTCTACATACGTGTTTACAAAATTTGTATGTATTTTACATATTTAATATGTATATAGAGACTCGCGTAGCCTAGTGGTTCAGTCCGCTGCCTACCGAGCCTAAGGTCGCGAGTTCGGGACTCACCGGCTCGTGTTATTTTTCGGATGCATTTTCGAATGTATGTGAAAAATACAACAAGCGACCGAACGTTTAAATTTATAAAAGGCATACTTGAGGCTGGGTGAATGAGTAAGATACTCGAAATCCCGTGTTACCGGAAGTGGAGCGACTTTGTCTTACCTACATAGTTAAGACCGATGCTCCCTCCTTTAAAAAAAAAAAAAAAATATGTATATATTAGCTTTATGAATAGTTGTAATAAAAATTTAAATTGTACATTTCATGACATAAATAATTGAAATTTTTTGAAGTTTTTAACATTTTGAATATACAAAATATACCTACCTCTAAATTCTATTTAAGTTTTGTAGGTACATATATCTAATTTTGAATTACATTTTTAATTATATATTTATTATTTTGAAACATATAAAACACTTCAAGAGACCCTACATGCAATTTAGCACAAAAAGCAAATAATTTAGTAACATCTCTAAAAAGGAATGGACAAATAAAACATGAAATTGCTAAAAAACTAATAAACCAATCATTTCTTCAATAGACTGTCCTAACAGCAAATTATCAAAATACCTTTCTGATATTTTAACTTCTTATAACACCGACACACCGACAATAACTATTATATAAAAAATTCTATCGAGTTTGCTAGATACATTAATCAGATTACCATTCCTTTAATTATGTTATATGTATATTAGTCTAGACGTTCTATCACTTTTCACTAACATACCATTACAGTGAATTACAAAAAAAAATTTAAAAAGATGGGACAATATAAAGGAAAATTGTAACCTTACAAAACCTAATTTTTTGAAAATTATTGAATTTATTTTTGATTCGACGTATTTTTCTCAATATATAATTGAATGCATTGAAGGACATTTTTGTAAGAACTAACTGTCTTTATGGAGGAAGTTATTTAATTTGAAGTCAGGTAAATGATAGTCTGGAAGATCATTTTCTAAAATTTGATACAATTATCAGAGATTTACAAGATTGGGGTTCGAAAATTAGTGAATCTGATAGAGTATGTCATCTTTTATTATCATTGTCTTCAAAGTACAACACGGTAATAACAGCTTTAGAAACTTGCAATGAAGTGAAAATTGATTTTGTGAAAGCACGTCCATTGGATGAAGAACTAAAATTAAAATCGAAAGGAAGTGAAGATAAATGCCAGATCGGGTGATTTTAGCTTTAAAAGCATATTAAGGATGTTTTATATGTGGTATCAAAAAAAAATAAAAAATTGATCAAGGAAGACAATACAGATCCTACGGTACATGAAATACTCGCGGCAAACAGTCTTACAGAGGTAGACAAACAAATTCTTATCCAAGAGCACTAGCAAATTCAGCAGATGGTTTCAATTTAATTGCCTCAAATATCTGTAATCAGAAAATATTAATAAAAGGAGAAGATAATACATTTTAAATAAGAACGTGAAAGGTTTATGACACATTCAATTATTGAAATATCCTGTTGCTGCTCATATTACAAATGGGCAAATATTAAAAGGAAAAGCATTAATAATTATTTATGTGGTTAAATAAAAAGAACAGATAATTTTATAATTAACTTTTATTATCGATGACGGTAGAGGAGCCTGTAGACTGGTACGAACTAACTAGAGGAACCTCCGCTCTTCTACCTTAACTATGGGCTTGAATATCCAAACAGCCCATAAAACAAAGGGGTATGAAATTGGTAAATACTGGGACCAGAGGTGACCAAAAAATAAAACAACACGCTTTAACATCATTATTTCATAACATTTTATTCACTTGCACTTAAAATAATGAACTGATGAGTCAATAAAACAGAATAAAAATTACAATAAAAATCACAGTTTACTCACATAATCAATAAAGTCACGATGAATTAACAATAAAAATTATCTAAAACATTATAAATAAAATTTACCTAATAAAAACGAATCAATAAACTGGAATGTAACTTTGGTGTCGGTGTCGCATCGGTCTGTGAGATAAACCTTCAAACAGCATTCCAATGCTCTGCTGTCCAGAGCAAAACAACCATATTTTGTTTGACGGTCGAAAAGGGCCCGGACGGATTTCCCATGGGACTCTGAAGTGAGATCGAGAAATTCACCGGAACGTCGGCGTATCTAGACAACAAGTTGCGATAACCCCTCCCGACGGTTGCTATTAACGGTGTCTTCTCACAACCGTCATCGTTACTCTGGTGCATCATCAAAGGTACAATTGATCGGACTTCTTCTTCGAACGGCCTGAATATTGTTATCGGACGCAATGTAGTTCTTTCTGCTATTATAATGCAACCCCAAGTTGTTCCTATGTATAACTCTTCATTTAAAACGGCCAGACTTGTTACCTGAAATACGCAATAACTTATTATTGGTAAACAATTTGCTACTATCGAATTTACCTGACAGTTGGTCGGGCTTAAATGTTCTTCAATGGCTATAGACTTCAAACTCTCAGAACAAGGTACCAATTTCGAGCAGTCCAATTTATTAATGATGCACTTACTCTTCTGATCCCACTGATAAATAATGCAGCCCGGCTGCACGTACGACCAGACGTTGCAGTCGGAAGAAACAAGCTTCATCACGCTGACTTTCTCAATAATTGGCTGATAATGATTCAGGACTATCTGCCCAGCAACCACTAGATCTTTGATCGTATAAACCGATATCTGACCGTTATTTTCGCCGCACCATAATTCACATAACCTAGAAAATCAAACAGTGAGAAACAATAAAGGTGAGGACTTTCAAAGGATCGTACTTTCCGTTATCTGTAAAAACCGAGCATAAACAATGTATGACGGTATTTGAACCCAGTTCCGTTAGCACGAACGTCCCCTCTGCTGCAGTAGGAGTTGAAGGGGCTGCTTCCGAGTTTACCAGAAACAGCCTCCCGTTTGAGAGGGCGCAAGCCACTCTTTTTAATTGAGGTAAATACAGCAGACATTCCACCTGAGTATTCGGTTCGTTTTCTAGAGCATAGGAGAATAATTTATAACCGTCGCTTGCCCTGAAATAAACAATAAGACATACATACACACTAAGATTTACTCCTGTTTCATTTTTTGAACTTACGAAAAAGCATGAATTCTGCCGACGTAATCGCCGATCCAGACGGTGTTGCCGATCGTACAACACGAAGTCGCCCTCACCGGTAAGGCCATCGTGTGATATTGCAGCCATCCTTTATCAGCCGCCAGCAGTAAATCGATCCGTGAATTCGAACACATCAACCATAACTCGGATCCGGATAATCCGTCATCTTGAAAAAAATTATTTACTTTGCTTTTTTCAATCATTTTACAATAAAAAATGTCTATAATCATCAATTTATTATAATAAAAGCCAGTGTGGTTTTCATGTGAGCCCTGATATAATTTCAAAACCACCCTCACGTGTTTTCTTATGTTATGGTAGTCCTTCGACCATTCCCTATAAATTAAGAAGGTTTCGACAGGATCGAGTGCCGGAATGTTCTTGATTGTTCTAGAAAGTTCTCAGTATGATTGTCCTGTGAAGTCCGAGAATAGATATAGAATGTTCTATAATGTTCCAAAATGTTAACGAATACTAAATAATAGTTGAGCATGTTCGATCATGTGTGAGAATGTCTAGAACGATAAAAAATATTCTAGAATGTTCCTCTTTGTTCTAGGGTGTTATACGCCAGTCTTAGAATCGTCCAGAATGAAGTTTTAGACAAACCATTTAGAGCAAATCTCCATGGACCACTGCAAAACAGTTGAAGCCAGCCCTGAAATCCTACACACGTTCCAGAATGTTGTAGAATGTTCTAGAATGGTACTAGAATGTTTCAGAATGGCCAAAAAAGTTCCAGAATGTTTTGGAATACTTTTGAATGTGAAGGAATATTCAAAATATTGTATGATGTTCCGTTATGTTCAATCAGAGGTTGTTTAAGAATATTTTAGAACGTTCTGGCTCTGGCATGTTCCAGAATGTCCTGGATTGTTTTAGCATGTTCCGGAATGTTTCAGAATAATCTGCAACTTCTACAATATGCTGGTATTTTCAAGTGACATATATTTCATAACCTTGTATAATGTTCTAGAATGTTCTGGTTTGTTTTAGAATGTTCAGGAATGCATTGGAAGCATCCGGAATATTCTAAAATATTCTGGAATATTCAAGTGTTATTAGAATGTCTCTGAATATTTTAGCATGTTCCAGGACGTTCTGGAATATTCTAGAATAACCTGGAATGGTTCTAGCATTTTTCAGAAATCTTCTGGGATGTTCTAGAAAAGTTCTGTTATCCTGTTATAGTGGATGTCATTTTTTTTCACAAAATTAAGTACAAAACTGTATTGGTTACATTAGAGGCAGTTATCTCAAGAAGAAGAAGTGGTTATTTCATTTTAAAGTTATTATTGTTATTGTAAAGTAAATAGAGACTGAAAATAATTGTTATGAATTTTTGTAAAGTTAATTGAGACAAATAATACATAGAAAGGACCTTGAATTCTAAAATAAACTTAATAAGATTCAACAAAGTAAAGAACGGGAGCATAAATTTAATTTTAATAAATACCTGTAATGTGTGTAATGGCAGTGCTGGTACATGCCACAACCAATGCTTGATGTTTCAATAGAACTACGTCACTCAAATGAGTGAATTCAGGGGCACTGGCTATTGACACGATCTGACTGGCAGAAGGACGGTCTTTCGGTTGTTGTGACCAGCATAACACCATCAAATCCAAGAAATAGCTTGGATATAAAGTTTCCTGCAACCGATTAACGTAATCAATATTGATTTCATGCAGGTATCATAATATGAGGTCAACATAATCTTGAAGAGACTAGTATACTAATAACACTAATGGTATTGACAAGTAACATCAAGTTACCCTATAAGTAAGAGGTGGACGACCGCCTTCCAAAATACACTCCTTGACTGACTCGTGTCCTTCAAACGGTTGATGGAGAGTCAGCAGCTCATAAATGAACATCCCAAACGAAAAGCAATCAACTTTCTCCGTATATTCCTCTTCACCGTTGTATCTCATTATTTCCGGGGCCATGAAACCTTCGGTACCTCCAAAACCTTTCGTTCCGGACGGTAGGGTCAAACGACTAATACCTTGAAATAATATTCATCTCAACTGATTTCAATTAACAAAAAACAAAAAAGAAAACACTCACCATAATCAGCTACTTTTATATGTACAGGATGCTCGGGATGGTCCACAAAAGGTGGCGGCATTTCCCACACTAAAACGTTCTCCGATTTCAAGTCTCTATAAATGATATGCTGACGATGCAAATATTCGATTGCCTTCGCTACCTGTAAAGAAATCGCAACACTGTTAAAGATTCCACGAAGCAGGGAGAAATAAAACTTACCTGAAGAATGATCGCTTGTAAAGTATAAGGACCAACTTTCGCCCCCGATCTCCTGTAATGTCTCAAAACGAGATCCAAAGCTCCCTGCGGTGCGAGATCCAGAACCAGCGCCAAAGGGCTAGTACACACACCGACAAACGGGACGATATTCGGATGCCTCAGCGCTAACAATATATTTAATTCTTGCCTGGCGGTGCAGTAGGCCTTACACGCGTATTGGAGAGGGTCTCGATCCCATTTTCCCAGGGCGGCTTTATAAGCGATAGCGGCTGACTGTCTCGCATTAGCGCCCGGTTGTACAGGTTGCAACATTTTCATGGCGACTTCAATAACCTTATTCGAACCTCTCATTTTACAGCTCCCTTTAAAGACGAAACCGAATGCCCCTCTGCCTAGGAGCTTGCCACGTTTAATATTTTCCGGTTTGATTATGTAACGATCTCCTAAATCCAAGAAAACCTAAAATAGATTTTAAAAAACAAATATTATAAGCTTCGCTATTATAAGTAACAATCTTACAGTGTCAGGAGCAATTCGTGATAACGCTATTGAACCGTGATTGGGACAAGCGACTGATTTATCGCTGTACGCTGCTAAGATGCATTCTTCCACCATCCAGGAATAATAAATTTGATTATTAGTCGTATTATTGGCGTCCTCGACTTGGATGTTGGGGTGCCCTTCAACAGACGGTTGTCGACTTGATCCGGTCGAGTCCGGTCCAACTCCGCTATCGCATTCCGAAGTGCAAGATTCTTGAGATTTACGAACTCGATGATTCTGATGATGCATGTTGAATGCACCGGCTCCGTCAATATCCGACTGGGAATTTTACACAAAATTAAATTATCGCTTGAAATGTGGTTTTATAATTATTAGCACTTACCTCGAGTAGTTTGGGCTGATGGACCTCGTGAGGGAAATTGAACGGACTCTGATCGGCATCGGAACACAAAGTCAGACATTGCGGACACGGTACGAGACGGGTGACCAGGAATTTTCCTTCAGAAGTGTGAACGAACCTGGTACCCAGGGTCGGGTACCAGTCTTCTAACAAGATATCGATGTGGTCAACGGCCAGCGCGAGTAATTGAGCAGTCGATTCAGTTGTACATTCCAAAATTAGGTCTTTTCTGAGCTTACTGACGGTCGGATCTAAGCTGTCTTTAAATAGGGGCTTGACGACGAGCGATTCAACTGGGAAATGTATCTCGAGCAGTGACGAATTGGTTAAATCGACGTCGCACCAGACACCATCTTGTTTAATACGAAACCTATAAAAAAGTTTGATTCGTTATAGAATTAATTATGTTGTGGTTTATTATTTTCAAAAAGGTATACGCTACCAGAATCATGGATAACCATGCTCAATTAATAATAAAAAAAGATTAAAACATCAATTGCTTGTTTTAATGTTGCGTGTAGGAGGTTGTGCGTGTGTATGAGAGAGACTTTTTGACATTGAAAAGCTTGCCGGAAGACTTCTTTGCCAAAGACAAAGTGCTCTACACTGTGCCAAGCAAATGAAATAAGTGTCAAATTGCATTTATAGCTTAAATAATTAAATCAATTACTTCATCTGTCGATAAATAGCTGGTGAAGTGTTCAAAATTTCTCTCATCCTAAAAAGAGTAAGATTGCCATATTTTAACTGCAGTCCTGTTTGCCACAAGATCCATTCCGCTTTCAGGTCCAATAATTTAACTAAATTAATATCCTGCGCTGCCTAAAAAAAAATAATAATAATTTAAAACAAAACAAAAACTCTTAATCAATCTAAACCTCTTTAGATAAACCCACCTCTTTTGGCAAAATAAAAAAAGACCTAATAATATCAACGATCGTATCGTCGGCGAGTATCCTCGAGATCAAACGAGACCAAAACCCAGACGGAAAGTACGACATCAACAGCAACCTAGTGATCGACTTATCAGACTGCTGACTGGTAATCTGATACGGCAGTTCATCTGCTTCTTCTAAAAAAAAAAAACAACATGTTAAAACTCGCTTCCAACCAACCAAACAAATTCCTCTCACTCACCGTCGTTCCCCGTCTTAGAAGTCGAAGGAAGGCTCATCTGGAACCTCCCCGGCGCGCTCTGATCCCGAAACAGCATCGACTTGGGAGATACGGCGATCTTCTTGCTCCTGACCGCCCAGCCTCTCGACCGAAGCGGCACTTTCACCTTTACCATCGGATGATACTGTCCCGGGTACATCTGCGCCAAGATCAGATCCTCCTCCGATGGCAGCAACGAGGGAATGAGCAGAGTCCTCGAGTCCCACGTCAGGGCCACCTCGAACTTGTTGAGCAGGTTCACGATGTAACCTCTGGTGTCCATGGGACCGATGTTGCTCGACTTGAAGATGTGTTTGAGGTCTTCCAGCTTCATGACGCCGGTCCTGGCGAACGGGTTTATCTCGCGAATGGTGACCACATGCGCCAGCATGTCGCACAACCACTGCGGATCGAGGAAGTACAGGTCCTTGAGGGTGGCGTCGTCGTAGTGTAGCAAGACTCCTGGAAACGGTTTTATTTTAGCAGGGATGTGGAGGGAACGAGATAGAGGGTGTTTACCGTTATCGTGTAAAAATAGAGTGGCTTGATGCAGCTCGGACCAATCACGGAACGTTCTGTTGTACCTTTGTTGCATTTCTGTGGTGACGATCGTTTTATACTCTTCGGAATTTAGCACTGGATCGAGATTGTTAATTCTTCTTTCAGCTGCGATGTAATTGACAACATCTTCTAATGCTAAATACGTGGCAGGGACTTTCTGTTCTAGAAGCAGCTCCTTACTTCCTGAAATGAAAAAGAACAGATCTTAAGGTGACAAACCTCAATACGCCCAACCACTGGTTGGTATTAAGATCAGGACTGTTGGGATAAATTTCGTCCCCACATCCCAGTATACAGGGTGAGTCTTAAAAAATGGTTACAGTTTATTGAGGGAAATATTACATTTAACAGGCGTTAAAACTCAAACCGAGATTAATTAAACTGATTCTTACCAGGAGGTTTCAAACTGAAGACGGTGTCGTATATCAAATTGCACAACAGCTTAATATTGTGTCTAGTTTTACAGCTGACTTCAATCGTGTCCAATACTTTGGGTAACCCGCACTTCTCCGGATCGACCACATTGATAAATCGATCCCGTATCATCAGCTGATACTCCTCGCAGATGTTCGAATCGATTTCCTGGACGACGTCGTAATGGGTCCCGACGATCAGGACCGGGGAATTGGGAGCCCTGGCTTGAATATTCACCAGCCACTGTAAGATCTCGTTGATTCCCCTGTAACCGTCCGCGATTTTCCACACAACCAGATACAGGCTTCGTTTGGAAAGGAAATACTGATGAGTGGCGTAATACTCTTTTTGGCCGCCGAAATCCCACGTCCTGAATATGACGGAGCCGTGCGACGAACTGCTCTTTACCTTTTTCTCGTAAATCCAATCACCGATATCGACACCGACCGTCGATATGTTCATCCCCCTCGAGGTCTTCACGTTTATATTTTTGTTCCCCATTCTTTTCGCCCAATGCTAAATCAACGAAACAGTTATTATTATTATTATAAATAAAATAGACCATATACAAAACAATACCTCTGGTTTCTTTCTAGTAACACCTTCTTGCCTTAACTGCTCCAGTAGGCTAGTTTTCCCAATACCCTGGACCCCGACGATCATAAGTTTCATTCGGGCGTATGGACGTGCGTCTTCAAGAACCGATTTCAAGTACCCAATGATGTCCATCGTTTTATACTTTTTACTGTCGATCATTGATTTTAAGGGATCTTGAAGGGAGCAGCCGCGAGTGTTTAAATTCCACAATCGCGACAGAAGCCCCATTTGTGGGGGGAGCTCGTTTACGTCTGCAAATTATTGTTATTTTCACACCACGACTTTTTTCCTTTCTCTAACAACTTACCTAAATTGCCGCTCACGTTCAAAACCGACAAATTGTTCAGTTCGTGGATGTTTAAAGGTATTTCTTTCAACTCGTTATTGCTGACGTCTAGCATGGATAAATTGGGGAACATCAGTCTTGATTTACCTGAGGTCATGTTCTGAAGAAAAATTTGTTAATCATTCTGATATTTATACAAGGTGTAAGTCTGTATTGGAAATCACATTCAAAATAGAACTTCTTTAAATATTATCTCCCCCAGAGATAATTTTTTTTACAGAGAAATGTTAAATGAATAATTTGACCCTTTGAGTGCTGATGACGCCTACGAACATCACAGCATAGGGAAAAAGTAGTCATAGTCATAGTCATCAGCACTCAAAGAGTTTATTAATTATTGCCTCTCAGCCAAAAGAAAAGTTTCTCCATATTTAAATTTTTATAGCTTCCTAATTGATCGTATTAAGATGGTTTAGTGGAGAAATAATAGAAGACAGCGTTCATAGGTCTCAAGAATGAATAAAACTTACTCTTTCCGAATCATCATCTTCGGTATTGCTGGTATCACCATCGTCGTCCGTAGCTAATTGTATCCTGAGCAAACGATTATTCGCTAATATTAAAGTACGAAGATTATCGAGCCGTAGATGTCTCCGATGACAACAAACGGAATGTAACACAATATTTCGGACAGACCTGCCCGACTGTCTGTGAACTAAAAATTCAAATCCCCGTTAATAAAAATATCTGCCAAAAAATGGTAAATATCTCACCGGCCAGCCCGCAAGCCTTTTCCCTGGCGGCCGTGTTGCCGGCGTAACAAGCAAGGTTAGCCAGTTCCATGTTATCGTGAGCTTCAACTTGAGGCAGACTCGGCCAGCAGGTGATCTGGTTGTGACTGAGATCCAGCTGTTTCAGGGAGCTGGGATAGCTGGTGATGTGGGACATCGATCGGAGCGAATTGAAAGCCATGTTCAGTCGGGTCAGGTTGACGGCCAGACAGGGCAAGACCACGGGGATGCTCGTAAATAAATTATGGGCGAGGTTGAGGGAGGAGAGCTGAGAGGATTGTTCGGTTATGGTTTCGTCCTTGTGGAGGATTTGTTCGGTCACTTCGACGCTCTTTGTCCATATGTGCTGTTTAATTACTTCCATTTGACTAAAAACGAAATTAGTATTTGTGATTTTTTTTAAATAGTCAAAATCTCAAAATGGTGAAATCTTAAAATTTGAATATCTAAAAATGGAAATCAATGACCACAACTAACCTTGACACATAGAGAGTGTCATGTTTATGTAAACTTTAACATTGAACCACCATATAAATACCAGGAATTAGCAATAAGTAAGATAGAATGATATTATGATCCTAAAGGTCTAGTAATTTACTTACGCAAAACATCTCTCCTTTTTCCTATATCTTACGGCTTGAACTGATTCATCACCCGAGAGTGTTTTCTCTAAATCGAAATCGCTATTAGCTTCCGACTCGCTTTCCCCTTCCGTATGAATCGAAAACTGACTATCACTAGAACTAATACTAACTCGATCTTCTTCTTTCTTCTAAAAAATAAAATTAACAATAATCAACAAAATAACCCCCAAATCTAAAACCTCGACATACCTCAAACACACCCAACGGTAATTCCTTCATGAAATTATGCGAAGCGTTCAGTTCTTTCAGCTTCGGAGCCAGCCACATTTCGTACGGCAAGCTCTGCAACTTATTATTGGCGACGACCAGAGTCACCAAAGCCGGCAAACGAAATATCGCTTCCGGCAGCGAATCTAACCGGTTGTCCTGCAGGTACAACTCTTCCAGGATGGGACAATTGTAGTTCTGATCGATGTTTTTCTGCTTCTTCCGGTAGCCCTTCTGACCGGTCGCGATTTCCGGCAGGGGCAACTTCTCGATCCGGTTCTGCGACACGTTGAGGTACCTGAGACTGTGCAGCTGGAAAACGGTTACCGGAATCGAGGTCAGGTTGTTGCCCGAGATGTCGAGGCGGGTTATGGCGTAGAGAGCGATGTCGTAGTTTCGCGGGTTCTGTTTCAGACGGGGGTTCAGGTGGAGGGCGGCGTCGATCAGCCACTGCGTCTTGATCTGCATCAGGTTGCATTTCTGGTTGTGCCAGTTTATCATGGCCGGAGTGTTGGGGAATAAGTTACTGTAAGTTAGGTTCGTCATATTCGAGAAAAGGGTGAACTGTGACGAGTTTATGTTCTCGGTCATCGATTTTTTATTGATTTTATACTCCGGATCCGGATGAACCTACAAAATATCGAAAATTAGACTCGTAAACTAATATATTTCTAAATCTTATTTTATCAGATTAATTTAGTAACTATTCTTGTAACAAATAACATCACAATAGCCAAATTTTTTTGTTGCCAATCGTTCCCCTAGAATTTTCACTAACTACAAAATACACTAACACTATACACAGGTGCAATATCAATTATTGACTCGGCACAAACCTTTGTTGATAATAATTTAGCGATGAGGGTCTCATCTTTATTTGTCACCACGACCGCCAAAGCCTTGCATTCGTCGTCCCTGGCGCCGTGTTTTAATAACAAATCCACCACCGGGACATCTCTGTTTTTACAGGCTTCAACTAATCCAGTCGACTGTCCGTAATTGTATTCTTCCTCCACGGAACAACAGCTCAGGGTCTGAAACAGATTGAAGCATGAAGACGGGAGAGGGGGGGAGGGCGTTTAAAACTTACTTCGTTTATGTCGTGATAGGCTTTTATGATAGAATTTGAATTGGCCCCGGCGTTAAGTAAGGCCAGAACGATATCGTAGTGTTTTCCTTTGATTGCTGCGTGAAGAGCTGTTTCGGTGTTATTGTTACAGTACATGTCGATTTTTAATGGACATATTACTGAAGAATCGGAGTCTGTCTGTAATTTAATTAAATCTATAAATTATTAGTTGACACAACAATAGGTTTATTTAAAAAAAATCGAATTTGATGATATACATTACTAGTTATACTTTCTGAATTACAAGTTATACTATTTAATTACAAATTATACTTTCTGAGTTACAAGTTATACTTCCTGAATTACAAGTTATACTATCTGAATTACTACTGGAGAAAGTGTAGATAGGATAATTCGACAGATCTATCTTTAAATTTGATTGGATTTTACCAAATTTGATGACGAAAAACACGTCGAAATTTCTTCAAAATAAGCAATTTTCAGATTATTTAATTTTAATTCAGAAAGTGTTAAATGTACTTCAGAAAGTATACTTGTAATTTTCAACTATTCACACTTAGTTACATGTTATTACTTCTAAATTCCAATTGACTAATCTAAATTGCAAGTTATACTTTCCAAATTACAAGTTATACTTTCTAAATTACAAAATATACTTTCTGAATTACAACTGGAAAAGGTTCAATTATATATATAAAAATATACTGCTCACATTCAATCCAGCATCGACGGAATTCTCCCTCGACAAGCTCAACTTGGACATAATTGACTGTATACCGTCAGAGATCCTTCTCCTCGTCGGACTTAAAAGCGACTGAGTTTCCGAGCTCGGCGTAATATCACCGTCCTGAAAAATCCTCTCGTATCACAGACGACAATAAAATAAAACACCACCAAGACCGACCTGCTGAATTCTCGTGGCCTTAACGCGAAACTTCAATATAACGTCCAGCAAATTCTTGTTCCCCAAGAGACTTGCCACGTAGAGTATATTCTGTCCCGTGGTGTCCCTTTCGTTAATATCAAACGGCATGTGATATTCCCATTTCTCTGTAATATCACTGAAAACAACACTTTTTTTCTTTTCCTCGACTCTTAATCGCTTATTCTTACCGGTATTTACGCATAACTTGGGGCGGATAGGGAAATTTGAACAGCAATTCTAACACCGAAACATGCCCGTTAATGGAACAAGCGTGGATCGGTAACCATCTTTCTACGGTGTGTTGCTGTAAACATAAAATATAATAAAGGTTAGTCCGAATTTAAAAAATGGTGAATAGTTCGAGTGCACTCACTTGAATTAATTCGGGGAAGCGTAACAAGAGCATTTCTACAATATCCCTATAACCATGGTAACAAGCGATATAAAGGGGAGAGTATTTAGTCACGGGATGAGATCTACCATCAGCACCGTATTCCAGGAGCAGCTTGACGATTTCCTTGTTGCCGATTTGAGACGCCCTGAGAATTATTGAGGTTATTGTCGAAGTTACGGTAAAAAAATAATAATACTGACGTGAAGAGCAGTGTGTTGGCTCCACTGGGTGCCATGTTGACGATGAGTTCTGCATCTTTAGACAATGAAGAAACCAGCTGTTGAACCGAGTTGATATCTGACTGGCAGCAAGCATCTCTCAGGGCTGCATGAACATCCAACCTCGCTTTTTCTCTTGCATCTAAGGGTTACAATAATATTCTATTAAGTTTGAATTGAATTAACGTAAAAAAAATTTTGAAAATACTCTTTCCTTCAATCATTTAAAAACTATTACCGTCCCTAAAAAATAATAATAGAAGATTCAAAAAAAGGTTTGTTTTGTCAAAATTACTGACAAGTTTTTTGGGGTAAGTAAAAAATTGTTCTAGAATAATCTGAAAATTTGGTGTAAGTATAAATCCGTTTTCAAGAAATAATTAATATTTTTTGTCCTGTTACTTTTAAACTAGCTTTAACACCAGGAATATAAAAGAGTAAAAAGAGGTCAGAAAACAGGAGAATTATTTTTTTAAATCCAACCTGAATCATAAAACTTACAAATTAATTCCCAAATATGCATAAAAATTTGAATATGCCAATCCGAGTTTGCCAACCTGGAAAGTTTATTATCAAAGGACCCTGCAGAATGCTTATGGAAATTAGCGCTCGGTTAAATTTGCTGTAGCTTCTGGGGTCGGTAGTATTCGATGAGAAGATTGGAAGTCTCCATGGGCATAATACCCCAAACTCCTGTTCTCAAGATGGATAGTCCTTTGAAGTCCTCCATAACCTCCTCCATAACCTTTGAAGATGAATTTTTTCTATCATGATAGTCACGCATATACCTATTTGTAAATATTGACCCTACTACCTACTTGTTTTAGAGAGAAATCTATGATAGATCATTTGTTAAGATTGAAAAACTGCTTCTGTTGCTGTTGTTACATTTTAATTAGGTTGAGCCATTTTCGAGATCTCAGGAAAACATTTTCAATGTGTTTTATCATTTTTGTAATAGCCTTGAGACTTCTGATCTACTCATCGAATACTAATAAATTTAAAAAAATTGATCCAGAATTGTCAAGATGGCAAATTCATCCCAAAATTAGAACAGTTGCTGTTAACAAAATTAATCCTGCGAGTTGTCAAGATTGCAAATGCCCCAATTAGAAAAATCTTCAGGAACTTATCCAAGTCTACAAAAAAGATTCATCTATTAGGTGTCAAACCTGCAAAATTAATTCCTGAATTTGACCATGGGTCGTGTGGAAAATTGAAGAAATTATCTTTAAAATCGAATTGAAAATTGTCAAGTTTGAAACTTTGAAGTATCCCGAAGGGTCAATGAACAGTTTTGTCAAAATGTGAGTTTTAAGAGTCCCAGTTGTCAAACTCGCAAACTCCTTCTAAGACTTCAATATTTTTCAAGATAGCTGATTAAAAAAATTGCAACAATGAGTTTTACAGAGTTGTCAACCTTCCAAATATGCACATAGGAACCGAAAAATGTGATTTTACAATATACCTACATACATTTTGAAAAAAATACCAAACAGTTGTAAAACCTGCAAACTAATCCCCAAATTTGACCACTGGATTGAAAAAATAAAAAATAAAAAGGTATTTTAAAATTAATCAAGATTGTCTGAAATTAATCAAGTCTGAAACTTTATCTCAAACATACTTATAAGGAAAAGGGTCAATTTCAATAAACAGTCCTGTGAAAACGAGTTTTTAAAAGAATCTAAGTTGTCAAACTTGCAAACTCCTCTCGAGAGTTCAATGTTTTTCAAGATTATTATAACCTGATTTGCAAAAATGAATTTTTAAAATTTTTTTTTCTAATCTTCTTTCTTTTTTTTACAATCTAAATTCTTCTAATCATTAGTTGACAAAAATGCAAATTAATCCTCAAATCTGATGATGGGGGTTTGAAAAAATAATAAAATATAGTTAAAATCGAACCAAGGTTGTCAAGTTTGAAACCATATACCTACCAAAATTAAGATATTTTAATAGGTAAAGGAAGTTAAATAATTTTGTAAAGAATTGAGTTTTAAAATGAGCTAATCTGCAAATTGGTCCCAATATTTGATCAAATTTCAAATTTATGGGGTGATAAAAATTAGGCAAATGAGATCTTTTCTTAAGAAAATCCACAATTGTCAAACTTTACAATTTGTCTGCAAATTTGAAAATAGCTTTTTATAAATCAATAATTAAGAGTCATCAAGTTATCGAATCCAGCTACAAAATGTGAATATTTTATCTATCTGAATAATTATAAATAAAAACACCCACTCCCACTTCTGATCTGAAAATTATTGATCTTATTTTGATTAATTTTAGCTGATTAGAACAAGTGAATACTCTGGGAATTAAAAAAAGTAAAATAAATAATTAAAATATAAAACAAAACTACTTTTGCTTTTCAACGAAGTCAAATTTATCTCAAGAGTCTTTGCGTTACTTCAATATTACATTTACTTGGAGTACATTTTATTGTGCGATTACATTTGAGTTATTTTAATCATTAAGAAAATATATGTCACATCGTAGGGATATTACTGCCATTTTTATGATCTCCCAATATTTATCAACAACTACTCACCACAAAAATACACTGATTCTCAACACCCTAAATATTTACTTTATTTTTCTTCTAAATACTTGCCTAAAACCATAATAAAAGAGGATACATCTTCAGTAAAATAATCACAGATATCAAAGGCTAAATCAGGGGAGCTTTTACACTTTTTCCTTCTCCTATTCATACTCAATTTTAATACAAAAATACTATCTACTTTCCAGATTTATTCATAATCTAGCTAATTACATTTTTTTCAATAAGTGTCCAAAATATAATTATTATTATAAAAATTACTAAAAATGTTAATTTCTCGATATAAATTTATATTTCCCCAGCTAAATTATTGAAATTAAATTGAAATGGATCAGCTGAGCCTTAGGATTAGCATCTAAACAGAGTGTTAAAATAGGGTAACTTCAAAGCCCCTTCATATTGCCAGAAAATCAATAAGTACACTCCCTAGCAAGAGTCACCTGACCGACCTTAATAAATACCTTGAAAACAACTGAAATCAATCCATTTTCTGCTCAATCAACATTAATTACAATCTATTCTAGTGTGAAAACTTACAATAATAAATAGTGCAGGTGTAACTTACACACAACTGATGTGGTTTTAAATTTATTCGTCCCCTTTATTAAAAAAGCCAGTAAAGTTGAACTTCTTCTGGGTCAATATCACTATTAGATACACCAAAATTATAACTAAAATTGCTGTGAAAACACATCTTGCCATAACAGTGTACACACTCATTTGTTCTGTGTTCAATTCCTGTAGATATTTTTGCAGTGTAGATGGACTTTAAGGCACTTGTTGTCGTGTGTACCACTTTGGAGGGGTGGCAGACCTTTAAATTGCTTAATAGACTGTAGGTTATTAGGTAGGGTACTCAAAAATAGGTGTGCTTCAACTTATTAGTTTTAAATCACATTTTCAGACGACCATCAAGGCTATAAAAGTGTTATTTTATTATATAAAACCTTTATATAATATTATTACAATGTGTACAAGAGATAGGTACACATTGACAATGAAACACACAATAGACTACTTAAATATTTCTCTATCAGATAATAGTTCAAAGTGAATTTTATTCAATCTCAGATATGGGAGGGTACAAAAGTTTGTTTATTTAAGTGGGTTGATTCATATGCACCCAAACAATAATAATAATAATAATTACTATTTTCAATATATGTTCAAATAAAAATGTTACGAATTGAAATAGTTTTAAAATAGTAAATCTAAATACCTACAACTCAATGCCAAGGAACTAATTAGCTAAAAATAGTGCCCACAATTGTTTGCTTTATAAGTTAAAGAAAAATAAAGAAGTTACAATCATATTACAGAGTGGTCATTTATTTTATTTTTATTGTTTTTTTAATCCTTTAACAGGGTTGTCAAGTTAAATTTATCACTGCACACTACTTGTTGGTTCAATTCATTCTTGGAGTGACAATATGAAATTTTATTTAAAAGTTAATTCTGCCAGCCTGTTTTATCACTTAACAGTGATGCCAGTGTGAGCAAATATTTTCATGACCACTTCAAAGTTTCATAAATCTCATCATCAACTTTAGAGTGCTGAAAAATAAATTTGGCAACTCTCGACCTCACATTAAAAATTGACTCGAAGTTTTTATCGGTAAAGTAAATCAATAATAATAATTAGTAGGACGGGTCAAAAATTAATTGCCCTATGTAGAATTATTACCTTAAAGCTGGTGCACTCTAGAACTCACTAATTAACCTACGTGGGAGTGTTTAATTGCAATAATTAAGCGACTCATTAGTCAAAATTATCATCCTCTTACTAAAAATTGAAACTTTATTCATTCATCACCATCTCAATTATTGATAAAATTAAAAATTAAATATAAAATTGCTCACCTGCTGCTTCTTTGAGCATAGCAACACACTTGCAGTGGCCGCATTTATCTGCCAAATCAACAGCTGTCATTCCATTTGAATCTCGCAGAGTTAACTGAGCTCCATGTTGCAATAAAACTGATATATTGCCAAAGTGGCCGTGCTCGCCGCTCAAGTGCAATGGTGCCTGAACAAACAAAATATAAATAAATAGGGATGGAAACATAGCATCAAAACGATTTTTTTATTAAACGATTATTAAATTTATTAAACCAAAAAAAAAATAAAAAAAAAAATTAAATCAAAACGATTAAACGAATGGTTTTGTTTATAGATTTGATTTTTTGTTTTGAAATGGTACCCAGGACCTGTGCTCTTTATTCAGAGATGTGACAGCTAGAGATATGTTCTATCATCAATATAAGTAATTTTTTTCATGAAAGTAGAAAAAAAGTGTATGCATCTCGTTTATAAACAACTTAGACTCGTACTTTCTAAGTACAAAAAAATGTGGTTAATAAGCCGTTTATAAAACTTGTTGCACAATACACTTTTAAGAAAAGCAATGATCTATTATCCATCTTTTGTTAGTTCCTGTCAAAATAGACTTATATGACATTTCCTAACCAATCGAAAATAATTTCTCCATCAAAGTGGTTAAATCCACTCTTGCTAAGATCTGAGGCTTAGTCGAAAAAGGGCCAAAGTGTAAATTTTTCAAAAATTAATTGTTGGGCCCTTACTAGATAAAAAACGCCCGTTTAAATAAAAATGGTTCCAAGTAAATAAAAAATAAACCTACTCGTTGCCCACAAAATAAATGTAACAATGGCCTCAGTGTACCAGAAAAAGTGTATAATAATTATGATAATATAATACTATGTTCAATTTAGGACTTTTTTAATGTACCTACCTATGTACAGGATGGTCCATCACTTATTATGTCCACCCCCGAAATAGAGGTTAATTTTAAAGATAAAAAATTGAAACTTTGAGGATTTGTGTAATTAATATAGGACCATATAATGACATAATCAGTTTAATTATTTTTTTTAGTTGAGCCATCAGCGATAAAAAACTTTAAGAAAATCAAAATTGCTTAAAACAAATATCAAAAAACTAATTACAAGCCTTTAATTAAATAAAATACTTAAAATATGGAAATGACAGCTAGAATAATTGATTTATGGAAGCAATAAAACTATCAGGATTTTGAAGGGCTGGTATAGCACAAATGTTAAGTAAACATATCCTAAGTAAACATTCATAAAAGAAGCCCCATTCGAGTTCAATAGCACATTCTTCTGACTGCTTTGAAGATTATTTATGGTAGGTACCTACCTATCCTCATTAGATTTGTCAGTTTTATTACTCTACCATATATCAATCATTTTACCTGTCATATTCCATATTTTCAAGTATTTTATTTAATTAAAGGCTTGTAATTAGGCTTTTGTAATTTATTTTGATCGATTTTGATTTTATTAATCGATTTCTATCGATGTATTAAAGAAAAATCGAATTTATTTTGGTCACATTATCACCAAATTACAGTTATTTATCGCTGATGGCTCAACTAAAAAAATAATTAAACTGATTATGCCATTATGTGGTCCTATATCGAGTACACAAATCCTCAAAGTTTAAATTTTTTATCTTTAAAATTAACCTCTATTTCGGGGGTGGACATAAATGATGGACCACCCTGTACTTAACAGAATACTAAGATTTGTAAATGTCAATTGACTTCAGTAACAGGTAGGCAAAAAAAATTGGCCCTATGTTGTGCTTTTTTTATTTTCCCTCATCTTCTTTTCAGTATATAGGGCTTAACTGCAACTCAAAGTACAATACATTCTAAAAATGCCGGTCCTATGTGTGTGTTAACCTCGATGTTGATTTTGGCATTTTTCACTTTTTCTGGTAGTAAATAAGAAAGGCCAAAGTGTACCTAATAACAAATATCATTCATAATATTTTCAAATTATTTTCAGTATACCAGGAAAAATCCTGTAAAAAAATTTACAAAAGAAGCTTTTTGGAATAAAAAGTATAAGATAATAAGTACCTACGTAAAAGACACCATTAAAAAACTTTTTGTTTAAAAAGACCCAAGTCTTTTATACATCAGGTAGTTATTTTTATGGCCTATGCCTCAGTGCTAGAAGATATGCAGTCAGTATTATAAAGGCCCATTAAGCTAAGGGGCAGATTTCTGGTACCATTTTTAAAATTAATATCTACGTCATATTACTTTTTTACATTTTTAAATTTTTTTTTTTTATTTAATTTCAATTTTTTACATTTTTGTAATCCCTTTCATGCTAAGGAAATGGATTCAATGGGAAATGCTTTCAAAATGGAATATGCTTTCAGAACTCTGCCTGTTAACTTAATGAGCCTTTATAACACCAACTGTTAATTATTAATTATGGGCTATGTGAATTAGTCCAAATTCCAGGGGCGTAACTTGTCAAAAAATGTGAATGGTCTAAAACTATTAAAAAATAAATAAATGTCATCAGAATCAGAATAATATACATACAGAGTATTAGTAAATAAGTATGACAACCTTTAGGTGGTGATTCTGCATGAAAAAATAATGACAATTTGCTATGTAAGCTATGTAATTTGCTATGTGTGAAAATGCTTCGTTTTCCACACACGGGGTGTTATAGATTTACTTAAAAACTGACGATTTATCTATTTGCTCCGACACCAGTCGAGATATGCAAATGGAATTTGGTGGGTTTTGAAGAGGAAGTTATTGCGCATTTTTTGACATGCAATTAAGAATTTTATGTTCATCAGTGGCGTGCATACGGGTAATAATCAGGGTTCAAAAAAATCATGATTTTTTTATAAAAATAAAAAATTAACGATTTTAATTGAAAAAATAAAAAAAATCGTGATTTTTTTGATTTCTTTAATTTTTTTAATCCCTAATAATGTGGTATGATCTATTTACAAGTGGTCGCCACACCATGAATCTCGCGCTTTTCTCTTGTAATTTTTTTCGTTACTTTTGGTTTTGCTGAATTATATAATTATTAAAAATAATAAAATTAAATTAAAGAATTGAAACAAATTTTTTTACCAGAATTTTACCTGGTTTTACTTGAACATGTTGTGTAATATCTTTCTATGTAGTATAAAGGGATGTTTTATTATTTTGTATTACCCAGCAAGTATCAGTTAAAATTCAAAAAACTTTTTTATGAATAATTATACTTATGAAGAATTCTTTAGGGGGCTGAAGTATCACAAAAAGCCTGTGAAACCCTTTCACTATTCAAAAGCACATAATAAAAATAATAATAAAAAATGACAAATTAATATGTATACTTGTTCCTTTATTGTTTATTTTTTATATCCAAGTTCATGGTCCAGCCACAGAAGATGCAGGAGATGAAATATAATAATAGATACAATAATTTGTTGTTTCCATAATTACCTACTGCATCTATTCAAACTTAAAGCAGGAATATATAAATTATGATCAATGCCCTTTGAAGATTTCAAGTTTCAAAAGAAAGCAATAAAAAATGTTTTCAGTGTTTTCATCAATAATTATTATTATCTGAGGTTTATGGTACCCCCTTCACCCTTCTATATAATATTGTGTGGTTTTTGTGGCACCAATTACAATTTATTATAAAAAATAAAAATATCGATAAAGATCCTGGTAATGATCTCATTAAAAAATGATTTAAAAAAGGCATTTGCGCACATACGTTTACATAGCAAACTGTCATTATTTTTTCATGCAGAATCACCCCATGAAATTTATCGCACCTATTTACTAACACCCTGTATAAAAATACCCCTTGTTACAACATCCTGGATAAATTTGGTTTAATTTGAATCAGAAAATTTTGTCACAAATCTTGGATTATCTCAAAACACGGTTTTCGTAGATAAGCTCTTTTTCCACCAAATCATAGATATTATATATGGGATGCCAGTTTATTATGAAACTGGCATCCTTAAAAACATTAATTAATAATGTTAAGCGTCACCACCCTAAGTCACTATTAAGAGCCAAAGAATTAAAAGCAATAGTTATCAAAGTGGAGTTGGGATTTAAATTTAATAGTGACAACAATTTTACTCTGAAACTGGCACAAAATAATTTGAATAAAAATAAAGCAAAACCTTCAACCAGTGTTGCCAATATCAACCCATCGTACTCAAGAAAACAAAAATTTACAAGAGTAGTTTTAACCTATTCGAAATAAAAGACGATTTGACAATATCAGTTATTAATTTTGCATCATCAAAATAATTAATAATTGACTTTTTACTTTTTCTGTTACCCATTCTTTTTATTATCTTAACCACATTTACAAAAACTACCCATGATTTTTATCAGCGAAACAAGTTTTACCAAAAAAATAAAAATAACTTGTCATAATTATAAAACTGTCAAATTTTATTTTAGGTACAGGAATAATCAGACATGTTTTGTTAGTAATAATAAATCGATGTGGCCAGTTCAAAGAAAAAAATTCTTCAGGACAAAATTTGACAGTTACATTTATTTATACGACAACCAATTTTTCTTAAGTTCAAGGTAGGTATCTACCAAGATTCTACATAAAAACGATTATACAGGATTGGCCCCACTGGCTTCAAGAGAGAATAGCTCTATTATTTTATTAATCATAAAAATTACATTATTTATCATTATTTAAAGAAAAAAACAATCAAGTATGCTAGATTGGCTCCCCGCTCCACTGGCCTTAGATAATAATTAATTAGTAGACAGAGTTGTCAAAATAAAAACATGAACTAATCAAAGGCATCCTGATCATTTCTTGTATGAAAATGTAAGGATTAAGATATGTACCTTGTTGTCTCCTCTCGGGCCACACTGTATATTAGGATCAGCCCCCGCGTTCAATAAGATTTGCAAGCAGCGAGAATTTTCAGTAACAGCAGCGGCATGTAAAGGGGTCCTTCCCCAGCTGTCTTGGGAATTTAAATATAAATGCTGTCCACCCTCTAATAGATCTTCCAGTAAGTCAGTGTTGTCCCAAAGAGCTGCCTGTAATTTGTTTGAATTAAGCAAGTTGAATGAAACGTTATGGAACCGAAGGGGCTTACTTGATGGAGCAAACGTCCAGGAAAATCTTCATCTTCTGGTGAACTGTCCATCATTTCTTCCTTACTAAATAAATAACAGGATAGTAAAAGTTACGACAATAGAGAGCGAATTAACGTCGGTGTTGGTAAAACACCCATCTTAGGTGCAATCTAAATTTAACTTTCTTATAATTAATTTTTTTACTGAGCCTGAACAATGAGCACTACCTACTCTATACGAGTATTTGGTATTATGGTTACGAAATGTTAATGTAAACATTGGAGAAATTATTTAATAAATTATTAATACTCATTTACAATTCCAATTTATTATTTGTTTGTTTTGTTGCTGTTTGCAGGTCTCCCGACCCTCATTTTCTCCCTCTCACAGTCTCACTCTCTGGCTCACTCTTCACTCTCTTCTCTTCTCTCTCTATCTTTTGAGTTTTTGTATCTTTTGTCTTGTTCTTGTCAGGCATCATCAGGGGAAGAGGTATTTATTAATCATTGACAGGTACGGAATTACCTGCTGTCTGCTAAACTTAAACTGGGCCAAAGGCCAAATTATAAAAAATAACAAAAAAAAAAGCCTGCTGCTGGCAATGAATTACAAACGTATACGTACCTGGAACGGGCCCGTAGTGGGGGACATGTGAGGCAAATCCATTGGCATAGGCAACCCGCACTGTGTACGGTAACCTGTCTCTTTCTATCACATTATGATTTTATGGAAGACACGCGAAATAAGTATTATTTTTAACTTTTGAATATTTTATTTGGAAGGAATTCTGACGTTATGTATGAATAAATTGTGTAAAACGATAAAATAAATATAAATAGACAATTTAAGAAAGAAATTGATATAATAAAAAAAATATTTCGTAATTAAATAATTATGTTTCAGAATGGGCTGAAATTTGCAATAGTACTTACCTCATTGTTTTTTTTTCAAGTTTTCGGTGCATCAGAATTTTGCCTTCTTTATACAAAATAAGTTGAATTATATTTTTTCTGACACAACTTGGTCGGTTATGCACAGTTTAGCACGTTTTGAAATAAAATAAAAATTTAAATGCATTAATGTTTATTCAAATTTTATAAAACTTTCTACAAATGAATGTTGTTCTTTACAGGATCAATTAAATTTAAAACTACACTGAGAGAAATATTTTTCTTGAGAGAACTAAAGTCTGGAGGTATTTCCTCCAGATAATTTATTTGGTTACAGCAACAACTTTAACATTTACACTACCAAATCTTAAGCTGGGTTTATACAACTTTAATTTTGCAGTAGTTTAGCCGCAATTTTAAAAGTAATTTAGTTTTTACATTAGCACATTAATTTGGTGTTTATACAAATACGTACATATTAAGGTTTATTCAGCATGTTCTTAATTGACAAGTTGACATATTTCTTACTATTCATATAACTTACAATTTGTAAAAATAGTGCTTCTGTTGCTGGCATTTCAAAATCAGTGTCTACAAGAACACCATAGTTGACATTACCAAAAAATTTACCCACATTTATGATCCCATAAAACTTGCTTTCTTATGGACATAGAATCGATTATGCAGTTTCTTAAAAACGGTTAATCATGAACTGCTGTTTTTAAAAATTCCAGAACTTCACTTAAAATACCTGGCTCACAGTTCAAACTACTCAACCGCTTTCTTATAGATAGTTCTTCCATTAGGCAGTACAAAATATTTACGTAAAATATCCCGTGCGGTTGAGTACCCATCGGGCGCGTCCCCAGGTGGCGGATAGGGGAAGGCCTTACAATGAGCGTAAGTGAGTAAGGTTAGCAGTGGTGATAAAGCTTGTCGGAGGTAAAATTCCAGACTGGTAGCTCAAAGCCCTGCCGCGGACCACCTCCCCCAACCTAGTTGTCGTGTCGTGACTAAAGGTCTGCACAGGGATTATAACGATGCCGGAGAACGTCCGAACGTGGACTCTCCGAAAGACCGTAAAACTCTGTTGTCGAGGTTATATTTCGCGAACAGAGGAATACGGGGGTCTAGGCTTTAACGCCTGGACCAAAAGGAGACAACCTTTAAAAACCTAAATCCTACGGCGGGAACCCAGGCTAAAAGGATGCGTGGCTGAATAGTAGATCAGTCCCTTCTGGATTCAACCTCGAAGAAGTGGCGCACCTTCGAAAATAAATGCCTACCATACGTATGGAGCCCTGCGTATGGTATTTCTTTAATAGCTCCATTACTCGTGGGCCATATGGACCAAGAGACACCTTTCAATGCAGACCTTACCTAAACCTAACTGGGGTGCTGGTCAAGCGACTAGGTGGGTAAAGGGCAGAGGGAGCAGAGAAGATGTAACTGAAAAAGCTGAGTAAACACCGGCTGAGAAGGGCAGTTGGACTTCTAACAGGACACTGCCCACTAATAAAACGTGGATCCTTTTGGACAGAAAACCTGACACAAAAGGCCAATAACTAATTTTCCTCATGGGAAAAAAACCTAAGGGAGAAAATAGTGCAACTTCAATGCAGACCTTACCTAGGCCTAACTGGGGTGCTGTTCAAGCGACTAGGTGGGTAAAGGGCAGAGGGAGCAGAGAAGATGTAACTGAGCAACTTCAATGCAGACCTTGCCTAGGCCTAACTGGGGAGCTGTTCAAGCGACTAGGTGGGGAAAGGGAAGAGGGAGCAGAGAAGATGTAACTGAAAAAGCTGAGTAAGCACCAGCTGAGATGGGCAATTGGACTTCTAACAGGACACTGCCCACTAATTACACCTCTCAATAATAATAGGAGTGAAAAATATCCCGGATTACAGGAGATGCGGGGAGGGGGAGGAAACCCCATACCACCTAACAAGCACCCATTGGACTCATACTGAAATACTTTCGGGAGATGGGACCGATGAGATAATTATCCAAAGGGGTACAATAAGCGCAAGCTTCAGTACAAGGGCTTTGAACCTACCCTAGAAGTAATACGTAAAATATTATACGCTTTTGGTGAATAGAAGTATACAGTGTAAGCAAATTGTTTCATTAAAGTTGAATATATCTGCGTTGCCCGGAATGTATACACCTTCATCTTTACCTTTTTGGAGTAGTACAAGTTCTAAGGGCAAACCTAAAAAGAAAATACTCTGTATATATAGTTTTTGACTTTAAAAATTGAATTTTGTAGTTTTTACCTTCAAAATGTTTCTTTAATAGGACTTCGTCTAGATTTTCGTTACTATGTCCGCTGTTTGAAATTGAATTTATTACCTCTTGCATGTTTGATAGTTTTACATCTCTTCATTTAGTTTTTGTTTTAGAGTTTTTACTTTTCTACGCAACAGTGTAACTCTGTTATCTGGAACATTGGTTTCAGAATCAACCAATATTCGATTTGGTGAACTTAACTGTGAAGATAAATCGATGCTCGTAGATGGTGAATCAACACCCATACCCATATGAGGGCTAGGTTGATCAACATTTTCATTCTCAACATCTATACGGACATATTCTACAAAAAACAAACACTTTTCGTAACTATTTTCATATCAGGGAGGTTCAAATATTTTTACACTGTTAATTTTTTTCACTAATACATACGATTCGTTTTATTATCCTGCGAGGTTTAGAAACTTTTGGTATGAAAATATAGTAGGTACAGCATCAGGTTTTAATAACTTAGCGGTACATCCTGGTTTCGTTATGTAATCAGTTGCAAGAAAATGATCGCCACAAAGCTTGCTAGTTTTAGATGGTGTCCCATTCTCCCGTCGAACTGCTTTTATCCATAACTCCAAGGTCGTTTAAATGGAAATCTATAAGAAATAAAAGTACTTATATATTTTAATCTCCTTTATAACATTGTTAATTCAGTATGTACCTATATTATTAACCCTATTTAAAGTGACTCAAAAAATGAGATGAAAATGATGGCAGCTAGGTGAAATAAATAGATAGGTACTTTAGTGATAATAATGATGAATACACATAAAATAATGTTGCATGTTGGTATTTATAGTCGACCATGAGATTTAATTTTTATGACTTGCAACAATATATTTATATCAAAAATACAAAAATTGATAAAATGACAGAAGTCGTTGCGTTATATCTCTGCATGATGGTCCAACTATATAACCCATTGAGATATAAATAAATAATTAAAAAACTAAATAAATAAACTTATAGATATATGGGTAAACCCAATAATTGAGCCATGCAATAGGTTAAACGCTACAAATCTAAAATATAAATATTTTTAACTGAAGGTAGGTACCTATATACTTACCCATGAAAAGATATTTTCCGTTTATCTTGCTCGTTTTTGCAGCCATAGGCAACACAATAAATCACCATTGTTATTATTTATTATAACAAATTAAAACTAAAAACCATGCGACTTCAAAAAAACCACGTGCAGGCAGCAGCACAATTTCTTCCTTTTTTTTAATGAACACACCGAGATATAAATAAAAACCAACCAACGTCACACCAAGTATAACCAGTTAAGATTCAAAGTATTTGTTTCTTTTTCAGAAAATAAGCCCCAAGCTATTTAATTTTCACTTGAAAGATAATTTAAGCACCTGCAAGTACAAACACCAAATTGCTTGTAAACGAGTAGAACAGAAAGAGGTTACCGTAACGCAGGCTATCTCTCTTTCGTTTGCCCCTGACACAGATCTCGCTACTACAGAGCACGATCGTCACCGTTCCAGGTACGTATACGTTTGTAATTCATTGGCTGCTGGCGGCTGAGCTGAGGTGCTTCTTCTTTTTCTTTTCGTTCTCAATTATTGTCATTCACTACATTTTTCTGTCAGTCAGCATAATCTACCTGCTGTCAACGCCAAATGTCACGGCAAATTCCCCGCTGAAAGGGTGCATTCATTAATTACTAGGGAACCTACATTACCGACACTAAAGCTTACTAGGGTAGCGCATT
Source organism: Malachius bipustulatus (assembly GCA_910589415.1). Taxonomy (NCBI): domain Eukaryota; kingdom Metazoa; phylum Arthropoda; class Insecta; order Coleoptera; family Melyridae; genus Malachius; species Malachius bipustulatus. The sequence goes on from OU342633.1 coordinate 42,401,980, forward strand.
CACTCGTTGACATTTACTTAACACGGTTATGTTTGAACAGCTGAATGTCATATTTTTGGCACATTAGGTCTTAGGCGTAGGTATCGAGTAGAAAAAAGCGAAGATTGAAAAATGAAACAAAATAATAAAACTCGAATTGAAATTGAGAATCCTCTTTCAGTGGGTATTAAAAACATATTACGGGCTTATAGGATCTACGAAGCTGTAGACTTTAGTATTGGGTATGATTTTTAACTCAATATCTAACGTAATTACTGAGAAATAGCGTCTTGGTAGACACACGAACGGCAGTGTGAACTTAGTACCTATAACTACCTAGTACCAGTACTACCTATGTAATTATAAAGGAATAATTCCTACCGAGATACCTACCGCGGTTTGTTTTTTGCTGAATTTTTGAAAAATCATGAAAAGTAATCATGGTATGGATCACGATACACATATACACGGTATGCCGATAGCGTTTTCTATTTTGGTCAACTACTGCGCAATGACGTCACGTGGATCAGATATTACACATGAGATTGCTCATATCTATTTTATTGTTAGAAATAAGTAAATAATTTTTTGTACCCATTGCTTTTATGGCTATTTCTGATATTCGGGTAAAGGTGGAGGTGGAGATTTATGCTATATTTTTTAATCATAATCATAGGTTAATTATTTAAAAGGGAATATTTTAAAGAAATATAGGATATAAATATATGGTGTTCCAGCTTATTCGAAGCGGTCTTAGTAGGCGAAACGATAAATTTTTTCCCAAAAAATTTTGCAAATTCAAGCACAGAATCACAATGGCCATAATTTAAAATTATATTGGAATATACAGAGTGTCCCATATGACAGAGTGGCATATCAAAGTTATGTTTTTTTTTAATGGAATTCTCCTATGTTATTGCATTTTTAGATTGTCTGAGAAGATAAAATAAGATTGGCTTTTACAGTTGGTGTTTAAATTCAGAAGTTTTTGAATTATAAACAAGCGAAAATCGTCATTTTTCAAGTTCAAGGCCCTGTACGACGAAAACGGTTCAAGATAGAGAAAAACGGTTTACATGTCCCTATTTTAACTTTTTATGTACTATCCTATATGGTATAGAAACATTTGTACTTCCTTTAATTTTTTTATTTGGTGACACGTGGAGAAATCTCAGAATTTTTCAAATTTTTTATCACCCTGTAGAAACATTTCATCTACATCATAGGATAGTTCATGAAAAGTTAAAATAGGGACATATAAGCCGTTTTTCTCTATCTTCAGCCGTTTTCGTTGTATAGGGTCTTGAACTTGAAAATGACGATTTTCACTTGTTTATAATTCAAAAACTTTTGAATTTTAACACCAACTGTAAAAGCCAATCTTATTTTCTCTTCTCAGGCAATCTAAAAATGCAATAACCTAGGAGCATTCCATTAAAAAAAAACATAACTTTGATATGCCACTGTCATATGGGACACTCTGTATGCTCCAAAATAATTTTAAATTATGGCCATTGTGATTCTGTGCTTGAATTTGCAAAATTCAAAATTTATCGTTTCGCCTACAGAGACCGCTTCGAATAAGCTGGGACACCATATTAATATCCTATATTCCTTTAAAATATTCCCTTTTAAATAATTAACCTATGATTATGATTAAATTAAATTAAATTAAATAAACTACTAATTTATTATGATTAAATATAGCATAAATCTCCACCTTCACCTTTAACCGAATATCAGAAATAGCCATAAAAGCAATGTGTACAAAAAATTATTTACTTATTTCCAACAATAAAATAGATATGAGCAATCTCATGTGTAATATCTGATCCACGTGACGTCACAAGACCGGAACGCAGCCTGCGCGTCATCGTCTATCGGCATACCGTGTATATGCCGTTCACTTATTATAAAAGAATTGGGTTATGGTGTAGGGTGATAGAAATCACTGGGTATAACCGCTGTCAATCACTTGCTGGAGTTGGGTTATGTCTCTTTTTTATGAGGTTGAAGTTTTATGACAACGAACAGGACATAGTTGCAAAATGGATTCTTGATATTTTTGCTATTCTTCTTATTATCTTTACGTCTTTATGGGACTTTTTATTTTGGAACCTTTAGTCACGTTATTTTATGATATTGCAATCTTTATCTAGAAAGCAAACTCGTCAAGTCTAATAAGCTTGCCATAAATTATAACATGAGAAAAAAGTTTTATTGTATTTTGATATCTTAAAAGAACTAATTGTAGCGTTGGCCGGAGTAACGTTGTAACTTACATAATTTTTTGGAGTAATTTTTTCGATTCAGCACGTTTAAATGGGCAGATTGCTTCCACAAAGCTTTAATTGTTGCCTAATTTACCTTAAATAATATTTAAACAATATATTTCAAGAATCGCTAAATGAAACAAACATTCCATTTAATAATGTTGCAAGGTACATTTTTTGAGTCTCATGTAAAAATGTAGTTACAACGTTACTCCGACCAATGCTCCAATTAAAGGAACTCTTAATTATAAAATAGATCAAAAATTAGTAATTACTTATTTATTATTAAAAAATAGAACATTAGGTAGGTACTGAATCGGCCAATCGGCTACGGTCATGGTGATTGGCGATCTTATTATTGGTGATGGCTGTTTGGATCCATTCTGGTAGATCCATGTTTCGTCCAGGTACACGAACGTTACATTTTCCCTCGAATTTTGATATTTTCTTAGAAAGCTAATTTTGGATGCATGCTTTTGTTCACAAAGAATTTTGCGTCCGTTCACATATTCATATTTATAGCTGAGATATTTAAGAATTTTAAATAAACTAGTTCTCCCCTTTTCAAAATCCAAATGTTTACGTTCGTCTTCCAAAAGTTTTCCTAGAGTAAAATGTTCGTTTTTCAAGTTATATTGCCAAATCAGTCGTTGCGAATCTTTCCGAAACGTAAAATTTTCATGATTATTGTCTGGTTTAGGTCGTCTGCCCAAAGGCTTAACTTCAAATTTATCCTGTTTCATTATTGTTTCAATCGCACTTATACTGAATACTATAAAAGAGGAAAATTACGTAACATCATTTTATTAGGTGTACACTTAATAATACTTACACCCCAAATGTGTTTTACTTTCAATATGACTTGTCGTTCACTTAGGTTGTCATTTTCAGATTTAAATAACTTGAATGTCCTTTTTTATACTAATTTTTTCTTCAATCGATATTAATTTCGGCATTATGAAATTTATAATGTCAAAAAATTAATATTTATTTGACAGTTCGAGAAAAATTTGTCCGAATAAAAATTATCCTAGATAATCTACTAAAACTTCAATTAGACAACAAGGCTGTTAATCAGCTGAGGCAATTTGAGCGATTTGACAAGTGTCGGTGTTTACTTAACCTTCAATACCTCGATCAGCTGATATTGTCAATCAAGATCTAGGGAGTTTTCATTTTTGTAAACCTAAAAACAAAAGTTCATGGCCTACCAATGCTTTTTTAATATGTGAACGGCATATATATGTGTATCGTGGTATGGATGGTCTCGATTCTGTCACTTCTGTCAGTTCTGTCATTTGGGAAGGTCTATTTCAGAAAGTTCTTCTTTTTGTTTTTAATACCGGTATAAAATGTTCTGGTATAATACAAAAAATACGTATTATACAAGTGTATAATACAACGTGTATAATACAAATCGCATCACTGTTTGAAGTTTTTGGATTTGCACCTTCGTTGCGGAAATATGGCCGACTTCCGGTTTTCAGTTTTTTGGCTCCAGTTTCGGCATTTTTAGGTTCTCGCCCAAACTTAAACTATAGTTTTGGAAACTACTTAGCTTCAGTTACAACTTTCATATTGAAGTCAAGGTTCTATCTCTGTTGGATTCAAAATCTTAATTTTTCAATTTGATTCAATTTGAATTGATTCAAAGACTTAAAATTTAAAGTCTTGGGCATGTCGCCATTTTGAATCCAACAGAGATAGAACCTTGACTTTAATATGAAAGTTGTAACTGAAGCTAAGTAGTTTCCAAAACTAGTTTCAGTTTGGGCGAGAACCTAAAAATGCCGAAACTGGAGCCAAAAAACTAAAAACCGGAAGTCGGCCATATTTCCGCAACGAAGGTCCAAATCCAAAAACTTCAAATAAAAAAACGTTTCGTCTTGACGAGACCTACACGGTCCTTACCGTTGTCTAAATCGAGCTGGTACACCCTGTATAGTGTTAATGGTTAAAAGAGGTTGCTATTTGTTAGTCATCCGTAGTGCGTCATTGTGAACGCACCCGATAATAATTTGAGTTGAAAGTGACGTTTAAGATAATTGTCAATAAATCAAATGTAAATTTTTTTTCATTGTTAAATATCATTGTGTCAACCGTATGTTAATGTTGAATGTCAATTTCCTGTCAATGTCAAATGTAAATTATGAAGGTAATTTGGCAGATGGATGTATTTTTTTTTATTATTTATTATTTTGTTTTGTATTTTGCATTATAAGTTTAGAATGGTAATTTATTCGTTGTTTATTTAAAAATTTTTCCAAATATCAAATAATAAAAATTGAAAATGATTATTTAATTGAATGCTCATTAGGTATGTTATGAAAAAAACACTGCAACGATTGATAATTCCAGTTTTATTTATAATTATCCTTGGGTCAGGTCAAGTGCCAGCTACTGCTAATTAAGGATGGGCACATTTATTTTTCACTGAATTATTAGTTTTTTGACAATTAGTAAATAATAAAATTAGCTAATTAGCGTGTCAAGAGAATTCAGCCAATACTTCATATTTATTAAGCTTTGAGAAAATGAATGAAGCAGTCGGTGCCTCTTCAGCAAGCAGTATAGCTCATGGTCCATCCATGAATATCTTACCCCCAACACCAGCTGGCCTGGAATCGTTATATTCGTTATGCAGGAAGATATATCCTGATCAAGTCAATCCCTTGCAAGTCACAGCTTTATTAAAATACTGGTGAGTATCTCAATAATTAGTCTTAACGTTCATTACAATAATTATTGTAACGTACCTAACTGAAACCTCTCATCAATTATTTCTACAGGTTGGGAGGACCAGATCCATTAGACTATATTTCTATGTACGCAAATCCCGGCATACCTCATGAAAACATCCCACCTCACTGGCATTATATAAGGTGAGATAATTTCTTACAAAATAACACGACATTGATGTACATTGACCATTGGTTTTAGTTTTGGCCTTTCCGATTTACACGGAGATGGTAGGGTCCACGATGTGTCAGATCCTGGAGAACCGTCGGGGTTCGGTTTTGAGCTAACTTTTAGACTGAAGCGAGAACCGGAAGAGGCTTCGCCACCCACTTGGCCTGCTACGTTAATGCAGTCTTTGGCAAAATATGTCTTCCAGTCAGGTTATAAATTAATCTATTTATTTAAAGTTGCAGTTTAAAACTATGAAAGACAGCAAAAAAATTTATTCATTTTATAGGCAATAACTTATGTGCTGGAGATCATGTGTCGTGGCATTGTGCTCTAGATAACAGTGAGTCTCGTTTACAACACATGCTAATGACTAGCGATTGTCAGCTTAAAACTACTCGAACGCCGTTCGGGATCGTCGATTTCGTTCAAATAGTCGGGATCTGCAATGAAGAACTGAAGGCCGCACAGCAGTGGAACGGCGTAGGAGTGCTGGATATAATAAGCAGGCTCCCTCAGTAAGTACTCGCTCTTCAACCCAACATAACAGATTACTCAATTATTCCTTTCTCTAACAGAGCGGGGGGTCCCTGGCACATAACGGACATGCGTCGAGGTGAAACCATCTTCGAGTTGGATCCGAACGCCCGCGAGGAGGTCGAGCGGGGGTTCGAAACCGAAGGCTCGAATTTGAGCGGGGTCAGCGCCAGGTGCTCCTGGACCGAGCAGGAATCCTCGTCTCTGAGCATCCCGCATTTGAAAAACAAGGCGGATTGTGAGGACAGCGACAGCGCTTCGGTCAAGTCAACATTGCAACGTAGCTTGCAAGGTATTTACAGTGTGGATCGATCCGGCAGTAATAATTTAAAGCTGGAAGATCTAAAGAACGGTTATGGTGTTTTAGAGTCGACGGAATTGCTCCGTATTAAAAAACTCGAAGGGATTCATTTGGTGTTCAATTTGGAAGCCGGAAGTCTGCTACCATTAGCTATTAGGTATGTGAGACAATCCATTACTTAATTCTCATGTTACGTAGAAACAATAGGCTGCTGTTCAGATTCAGAATAGTTGTCTTATGGAATAATAAATAATTCTTTTTTTAGGGGTCGTGTTAAGCATGGCAGACATTTCACTTTCAAATCTGTCCTCGGCGAAACGGCGATAACCTTGGTGGCCCGTTCAGTGACAGGTACTCTGGTAGATAACGAGCATCCCTATGTTGCCCAAGGATCGTGGCTTCAGGTGCTCATTTCAGATGAACTGGCTCAGGATATGGCGGTGACGTTTCAAGTTTTAGCCAATCCCGAGGCCCTGTCTCTTCCGAAAACCTTCTCCTGGCCTGACAGAAATTTATCTGTCACAATTGTAGCAGATAAGTTGTAAAACTGCAAACGGTACAAACGCTCGTTTGTATTCATGTCATAATGTCAATAGTCTAAGACTGAGGTAAATTTTATAGAGTATTTTTCTGTGTGAAGTTTTCTCTGGTTTGTTAGATTTTAAGAAGCTATGTTTATGAAAACTTGGAACAGATGTGTTTATAAATAATTTTAAAAAATCGTACTAATTCAGCAATGTGATATGGTAATAGCAATCTCCTACATAGAATAAGAGAGTTTTATTGAAGTTCAATGCATTCTTGAAGTTTTAATTTTATTATCGAATAAAAATTGTTCTTCCTATTCCTATTATGTCAAGTGACTCATATGTATGTGCTCAAAAAGTGACTTGTTAGGTAAAATTAATAATAAAAACTGCTCTTATTAGCTACATAGTTTTTACATTTACATATTTATAGTCAGTTCATGCAAAATGTTTCTTAGGTTGTCGGATTTATTGGGTCCCAGTAGAAGAATAATAAAATCAATCTATGTAATGTTGGTATTGATAATGTTTTTAATTTATTTATAACATTCTATTTTGAATACTAATTATGTTAGTTTTAAGAATTCATATCTAACTTATTTATTTATCATTTATTATTTTGCTATATTATTCGTCCATTTAATTAATGTGCCTTATACGGATCAAGTTTCGTTTTATAATATTTTTTAACCAGTTTAAGGTAACATGAACTTGTAATATATTTTATTTATTGATTCTCTTTTTTATTTTTAAACAACCCCTGCAAGGTGAGGTAAAATTAAAATTAAGATGGTGAATGTTGAAGAAGATAATCCTCCTAGCCTGAAACGCAATTTTTTTCTGTTTCCACATCTAAAATTTGTGCTAAGTTACCTATATCTGAAAGCTAAGGCCCGGTTTTAGATTTTGAATCGAGAATACTCTGGGTGTCCGTTAATTGTATTGGTGTCTTAAAAGGGTGTCATCAGGTCTTACACATTATCATTTATATACGAAACATTAAAAGCTTCCACAAAATTTTGTTTGTATTAAAAAATAGTTTTACGCTCTGTTAAAGCGTTTTTTGTTAAAAAAAATGTTGACTGGGTGGTAGCGCTTCCAAGCAGCTGTCGGCGCCCCTAGGTGACAATTTCGTAAAGCTTCACATCCCATTTGAAAAAAAATAATAGGTAATAATAATAGGACCAAGAAGTTGCAACTTATGTTAGGTAATTATTATTGTGCATTTAAAGATTCCCGAGAAATAAAAATTGATATACCAGCTAATGATTTAATTATTGTTTTCGTAATATTTTAGGAAAGTCCGTCGCTAAAAAAAAAAGAAAAAAAAAGTGGAGGCAACAGCACGTGGTGTTCCCAGGCGGTCACCCATCCAAGTACTGACCACGCCCGACGTTGCTTAACTTCGGTGATCGGACGAGAACCGGTGTATTCAACGTAGTATGACCGTTGCCTGAAAATTTATAGCACAAACCTGGAAGACGTGGCTCACAATCATTGCTCATGCAGCTATTGCTAAATATTAAAGTTTTAATATTATTATTCAGTCCGCATAGTAATGAATCCGTGATAATTAAAAATCATCCGTTGTTCTGGGAAAACGGTATCATCAATGAAAGCCACGGAGATATGTTCAGTTTTGTAATAACTAATAATTAATTTTTTAATAATGCGTCTCAGAAGTCTTAATTCTCCCGAAAATAAATACATGCTGGCAACATACCAACATACCATTGTTTTACAAGTCTCTGACCATTACAATAACATCGAACTCTAACTGGATGGAGTTGCAATTTCTTAAAATGCGATAGGCAACACAAAATACACTGTTATTCTAAAGGTTGCCTAGCATCTTGCGCAGATCTTGTCTCTAGCTCTCAACTCAACTCAACTGGCTCTACCACCCCTCCACGTAATCCCTCGTACATTTTGATTTATTTATCCGTGAACAGCATTACTGTGTCGCACGTAAGCGTTGATTGAAAGTTGCTTGATTTTTACTGTTTCTAATATAACAATTATTAATTAAAACAACGGTCATTATTTACATCCGCGGCTCCTAAAGTTTCACTATGGCACCTATACATATAGGGGTGGAGAACATACCTATAGTAACACCATGGAGGTATTCATATGCTTTGCAAATGGAAGTGAAAGCCACAAAACGGCCTAAAAAAAACGGGTTTGAGAGCGCGGAGAGAGTGCGGTCCTGACAAGAGGCGCCGATTAGATGCCGCGATCACGGATATACAACCATTTCACGATAATTGCCAAGTGCTTCAAGCTTACAGAGGCGGACTGGGCGATATATCCGCTTTCACATATCGTGTCCAGTCCACAGGGATTGATGCAATGATATTTGGAATATAAATGCAAAATAAATGCAAAATTCAAAATAAAAGTGTTAGCTAAGTGCTACTGTTAATCTCGAAGATTTTGCTTGCCCTGAAAGTGAAGAAAAAATAGAAATTCGATCGTAGTGCCAAAGAGGCCTTAGTTGTGTGTGACCTTACTATTAGTTTGCAATGGCTGTTTTCAGCTTCTTACCCACCCAGCACCCCTATAATTTCGCTCCTCGGTCCCGAAAAAATTGATGAAACTTAGGAGCCGCGGATGTAAATAATTACCAAAACAACTATTATTAATTTATTAATCAAATGAAGGAAGCATCATTAAGTTAAGTATTGTTAGGTGCAGTGATGTGCCGTATCGAACCATATACCTCTATTCTTTACGCGATTCTTTACCGGTAAAGAATTAATTCTTTACATGAACTCTTTTTAAGGTAAAGAATATAACGAATGTAGCATGTAGCCTATGAAAAGTTTTGAATGCTGCCAACCATAGTCTATCATGTGGGGTGGTGGGATTCCAATTTCTATAAACATTAAATAACATGAATAATTATTAATCAAGTAACAAAACATCAAAACAAAACTAAAACAACCTGAGAATATAGAATAGTGAATTCCACATACATATTTTCAGAAAACGCAATATAAACATAACATAACCCTATTTACGTCTTATTAACATTCTTTACGTCAAACGTAGGGAATGAATTCTATTGAGCCTGGCTAAATATAGAGTTCAGTAGAGGCCATTGACAAATACTGAACTGAACCAGAACTGACTGAACGGGGTAATTCTTTTAGGTTATCTATATATTTGAGTGAGATTTTTGTTTGAAGTATTTTAATTAGCATTTGCAAGCGAAACATTAAATGAGAAATATTAATTAAAAATAAACCATACCATAATATTATCAAAAAGATTGTCGCCAAATATGCTATAAAAAAATCCTGTAAGTAAATCTTTTTGTTAGGAAAACGAGAGAACTAACTGACCTAGCATTCTGGAATTGGGTTGTTGTAATTTTTGTTTATATTTTCATTTAACTAAAAAAATTTATCGTAAGCCACGCAATTGATGTAATTTTAACATTCTGCAGCCCGCAATAAATCCACACAAGTGTTGCAACCCTCTTGGAATCATGGAGACCATACTGGAACAGCAACGTCGCTACCATGAAGAGAAGGAACGTTTGATCGATACCATGGTCAAAGAGATGCTACAAAAAAAGGCTGCAGTAAGAACACATTTCTCAATTTCTCTTTGCAAAACGCTTCATATGTTTTTCGTTCATTGCAGTACCGAGAAAGCATTAATTCTGACCACCGCTTGAAATATTTGCTGGACAGATACATGACATCAACAGATCGATTAATTGAACTTTACGAGGACAAGGATGGTCAAAGAAAAGCTGAAGTAGCCTCCTTGACTGGACCAAACGAATTCCAGGAGTTTTATAATCGGTTAAAGTTGATTAAAGATTTTTACCGAAAACATCCAAATGAGGTAAGTTTTACTGATTTAGCGTAATTTTATTGATTATGTTTTGATATGTTCGCTTATAGATCAGCGTCCCTATGTCTGTGGAATTTGATGAGTTGGCAAAAGCGCGGGAGAATCCGTCTGAAGAAATGTCAAGTGAGTATTACAAATTATTTGTCTTTAAAGCTCTGGTGTACAACCTACCGTTTATTGTTGGGATCTTAATTTTTTTTTTTGTTATCCATTTTCCTATGTGTTGTCACATCATACCTAAAGTCTATTTTTTATTTAGATGGACTTGTCAAACAGCTGTCAAGTTGGTACCCTGTGCAATCTTTAAACAGTAATTTTCATATTGTCGGATGGTAGCCTGTTTTCTTGACCTTGACAAAAAATTTCCTTTGTGACTAAAGTAACGGCAACATTCCCCGATTCGGGTATAGGCTATGACGTCACCTGCAAAACATGTTTCCTTGTTGTAAGTTACACGTATGAAACGCAAATTAAAAAAATTCAAATTACTTTATTTTCTTCGAAAATAGTCCTTATTTAGTAGTTATTTGTTTTTTGAGTCTAAATTTAACTGTTGCTTGGATTGACTATTTATATCCAATGACGTATTGCGAAAACTAGGTCCGGGTCCTCATTCGGTACTCTAGTCACAGCAAAACGCCAGAAACTTGAAAAGTTGAAGTTGTCAATTTGACAAACCAAATTATCAAATAAAAATTATTATTAAAATGCTCAGGCAGGTAAATTTATTTCAAAATAAAGAAAAGAATGAATCATCAAATGCTATAAACAATAGCGATTGAAAGATATGTTTCTCCAGATTAAGCAAAAATACAGTTTAATCAGATTCCTTGAAATATTCCTTGAGAAATTCTTAAAAAATGATTGAATAATGTAAGTACCTCTATTATTTATCCATAAAACTAAGAAGGAATCGGTCTAATCCTACATACATAAGATTTATAAGAGTAAATAGCTAGGTACTTACACTTACACAAGTCTCTAAATTTTCCAATTTACCTCAAAAAATTGCGCTTATATTTTTTCGAATTTTAAATTTTGAAATAAAATGACATTTCAACTAATCGACATAACCTAAACAATTTAGTAACTATTCCAGTGACTATTTTAGTAACAACTATCACCATAACCAACCTAATCAGTTTTGTTGCCAATCGTTCCCCTAGAATTTTGACTTGGTGGAATCCATCTAAATAAAAAATAAAGTATATAAATTGGAGTCTTCAACAGCAGTTGAGTTGAGACTAAATTAAAAACATACTATTAGCTAGCCCAATCTGGCAACATCCATTATGAGTGAAATGCTTTTATTTTTTTTCAGATATTGTTGAATTTACTGATGAAGAAGGTTATGGAAAATATCTTGATTTACACGAATGCTATGAAAAGTATATAAACTTAAAAGGCATTGAGGTAAATAATTGTAATCCTTACTATTCTAAATAATTAAAAATAAATATTTATTTTTTTTTTCAGAAAGTGGATTACATCACCTATTTAGGTATGTTCGATCAATTATACGACATTCCTAAAGAACGAAAAACTGGAGAGTACAGAAAATATCTGCTCACTCTAATCGAGTACCTCAGCTGGTTTGTACAGAGAATTAAACCGCTCATGGACCTCGATTATGAACTCAATAACGAAGTCAGCCACGTAAATGATCAATGGGAATCGGGCACTGTTCCCGGATGGCCGGTGAGTAATGATTACTATCCGTTGTCACAGCAGACATTAACATTTCCCAACATTACAGAAAGAAACGGGATCTGCTTTAGCGAACGTTGGGGCCCATCTAGACCTTTCAGCCTTCTCCAGCTGGGAAGAACTGGCATCTCTAGGCTTGGATCGATTAAAATCCGCCTTAATGGCGCTTGGTTTAAAATGCGGAGGGTAACTATCACATTTAGTTTTTAACTACATAAATATACTTCTACATATTGCTTGTTCTAGAACTTTGGAGGAACGAGCTCAGAGGTTATTTTCGACAAAAGGTAAAGGATCGCTTGATCCATCACTGATGACAAAGAACAAAGCGGGGAAGGCTAGTAAGGAGAAGGAACAGAACAGGCAGAGGGAACTCGCTTGTCTTGAAGCTCAAGTTTACAGGTATGTACAGTACAGGTAATTTATCTAGAAGGTTCGGCTGGAAAAATTTAATTAATTTTAGGTTAGCTGAACTGGTTTCACAACAGAGAGCTGCAACGAAAGAAAATGTGCAGAGGAAACAGGCACGGACGGATGGTGAAAGAGACGATAGCGAAAATGAGGAGAGCGATGAAGAGAGTCCGGATGAGGCCGACGATGATGTTCCCTATAACCCGAAGAATTTACCATTGGGTTGGGACGGAAAGGTAATTTATCTTATTTTTTGTGTTAACAGAATAAAATAATCAGAAATGTTTTATAGCCGATTCCGTACTGGTTGTATAAGCTACACGGCTTAAACATTAGCTACAATTGCGAGATATGCGGAAATTACATTTATAAAGGACCAAAAGCATTCCAGAGACATTTTGCGGAATGGAGGCACGCTCACGGAATGCGTTGCTTGGGAATTCCAAACACGGCTCACTTTGCTAATGTGACACAAATCGAAGACGCTCTTGCATGTAAGTTTGTTGTAATTCAAATTAATTTTTTTGTTACGGTAAGTTTTTTTTATTTAAGTATGGGAAAAATTGAAAGTCCAAAAGCAGAGCGAACGTTGGCAGCCTGAAACCGAAGAGGAATATGAAGATTCACAAGGCAACGTTGTAAACAGGAAGACTTATGAAGATTTAAAACGACAAGGACTTCTATAAGATTTATTGATATTGGTGTATGTTCTTGTGTAGGTGTAATGTTTGGAAGGAAATTAATAATTGAGTGTAATTCATTATAATTATATTGCTTTTTATAATTTCATAATTATTTCCCCCTTTTCAAAAAAATAACATGTCTACGATCATTGATATCATCGCATTGTGGGATGTTCCACAAATTTTTATATAAAAACGGTCTTAACAAAAAATTAGAGAAGAGTTAAAATAACATGATTATTATTAAATCTACCATTTTAGGTGAATTGTTTTTTCTAATTTCAAATATGTGGCTGAATTTTAAAAGCATGTAACTTCTTGTATGTTGAGAAAAATCACCTAATCTGGCAACACTGCACAAGGTACCTAAGGGGGTGTTCAGAAAAGAATCCATTTGAGTAGGCTGTGACATAATTCACTTTTTCAACTGATTCTGAATTTTGTTAGGTTAGATCTGCAGATAATGGTTGTCAAAACATCCAAGAGAAATGTCACAACATCAAAAATCACCTAATACAACCAAACGGTTGAGAATGATTACAAAGTGAACTACAGAAAAGAAACTTCAACTGAAATAAATATGTTTTTATTACCAATATTTTACATTTTTTACAAGTCTTAACAATTAAATAAAAATATACAATTGTGTAAATATTACATAATTACTGACTGATGAAAACGTCATTTATGACTTTCATAATAACATAATAGTCTTGTTCGTAATATAAAGTAAAGCATCATCATATAAAATTATATATATACATAAAAAAAGCGAAGGACAAAGCTTTTTAAATTTCACCAAACGGTTTCTAAAATTTCTTTGGTAGAATGATAGAAAGTTCATCTTCAGAACAATAAATGCAAAGCTTAGCTCCAATCTCTTCAATTGCACAAATTAATATACTACGGACTTAATGGGAAAGTCAATCCGTATCATTCCACGGCGTTCCTAAATAACATGCAATTAAAAACAATCATTAGTACAACAAAAATATCATAATAAACTATATATCATGTAAAATCAAGCAATAATAATTAATAATAGAAAATAAAAAACAAATAACGCCCTTCATATAAAAATACATGCCCGTTCATTTTCTTGTTTAATAATTTTTGTTAAAAGCGTAAAGCGGTCTTTTAAATACTTTGAACTGTCAAAAAGAACAAAAAAAAAACTCTATGACTTCATGCAGTCATCATAACCATGCACACTTGTAGATTAAAACATTTCTTCATTATACATACAGTAATAATTATTATTAAAACAATCAGCCACAAATCTCTTCGGCAGAGAAATAATTCAATTTTACAGGTATATCCACCGCGTATACATATATGTAATACTGACTCATATACCTCATATAAATCGAGTTGAAGTCTATTTCACATTATTCAATTTAACCCTCGCTCGCCTTTCTTTAATTATTGGCAATCGAGATTTAACTGAGCTGATTCAAACAACTTACCCTAAACGAGGGAGCCATTTTACTTTACATAATTCTATTTTTATTAGGTGAAAAGTTCTTGTGCGGGTAAAAAACGCTTCATTTACCTAAGACAGCTAAGGTATAGTACATACTAACTAAAACTCTAACATCGAGATATTTAATGTTTAAAATTCTTTTGATTCTTGAATGAGATCAACCGGTTTGTTTAAAAAAATCGTTCGTAGTAATTATTAATGGTAAATAAATAAAAATAAACAAGCAATTAACTTAATTGAGTATTATTGATTCTTTAGCACCTGATGTTTATTGTACTCATTTATAAAGCGTGATATTCTTTCCCTCGTCCTCTTTACTTAGGTAGGTATGTACAAATTTATGACGTACTTGTTATGTACCGTAATTTCAATCCTTTCTTTAAATACCAGAAAAACATGCTTTGTACTTATTGGACTAAACTATTAAATTATAACCTATAAAGCATTAGCAAAAAGCGAGTCATGCAACATTCAAAAATTAAACTTAAAACACCTATTCTGATTTATTTTGAAAATGAAAAAATTTCCCAGACAACATTACTGATTTGCAGCACTAGCATTTAGCATCAGGAATGGAAGTTTTAAAAATTCATAGCCACTTTGGAATGGGACAATGGACAATCAATTAAAAAATATTATTGTCATATCTGTCATTCAATTTGTTATTTTTGTGATGTTGTCACCATTGATATTTCACATTATTATAACGACACGTTGTTTATGCGAATATCGATGTAATTAATTGGAAAATAGTTTTATTAACCACTACCACTAACTTTCAAAAACCAGAATAGGGTAGATCAATAATAATTATTAATCCATGCACACACATGTAAAAAATAATAATAATAATATGGAATGTTATGCAATTGAAAAATATAATTTTCTATACAGTAACTAATGTATTGTAGTAGTAACAGGGGCTCAAGTTGCTTATTATATTTTTAAGTGATTCACTGAAGTGAAAGAAAAAACCGTATTAGAGTGACTTTTTAAATTTAATTTTTTGCAGTCTCCTTTGCTCTAAAAAAACAAATTTCCTTCATTAAATAAAAATATATAATTAAAACGAATTTCGATTAAGGTTAGTAAACTTTTGAATATACCCCCTGCAACCGCCCATATAATAAAAAAAGTACCAGGACTAGGAACAAGTTACCTTTACCTTGCAATACAAATTAAGTACTTTACATAAAGTTAGCAGTAAGACTCAGTAAAAGCATGTTCTTCCTTTTCTATAAGTACACTCACTATTCCTGAAATTTTATCTAGGCTATTATAATAATAATTAATAATAATAATAAATCCCAGCATATCTGAGATCCCAAAGTAAACTAGTAAAAAATAATACGTCCGTAAAATATCACCAAAAAACTTTCAAATACGTCTTTGAAAAAATACAACCAGCAGAGTAATAAATAAATCCTACAAAACGTATGTGTGTATCAAGTACAGAAACAAATGCAATTTTTTATGAAAAGTTTCACTTGCATAATGTAATAGACACCAGCTACCACCGAGTGGTTTTGTTGTGTACAAGCTTTCACTCTGAATTGTATAAGGAAGTTAATTATTTTACTAGATCGCTTACGATGTAAATTCTCTTACATCTACACAATTGACTGAATAAATAAGTTCAGTTTACAATTTGACATTTTTAATAGTTTGACACCTTGAGCTTAAACGGCTTACTCACATTAGGTATTGAAAAAAAAACATACAAGGAGACCGATTAATTTGATTCGTTCGAAAAATTCTAGAAAAAATGGGTTAATTAAACCAGTAATTCTTTAATTAAGTAGTATTGAGCAATTAGAGGGATTTCAACCAAATGAACAGTTTGCAAGAATATTTAAAATTGAGAAAATTTTAACTTTTAGCTCTATAGAGTACCTAATAATAACACTGTTAAGAGTATTGAAAAAAAAAAGTGGTGAATAAGCACAATAAACGAGTACATTACTGAGTAAGTTACAAACTCGTAACTCTTTGTTTGTGTGCTCAAAAATTATATCTTGCAACACAGTAGTTTAAAATAAGAAAATTACCTAATCTACAGGGATAAAGAAATCAGAGAATTGCACTTATCAGCATGTCATAATATAATAGGACATCTGACAGGAACATAACATAAAGTGGGTATTATAAACGCTCATGAAGTTAAACGGTCAGACTTCTGTGGCCGTTTCTGAAGAAGGTATCGACACTATGTAGAAAATATTGCTATTTAATGATTCTTGGCATGAAAGGGATTACAAAAATGTTAATAAAAGTAATTTGACATCGATGTTAGCTTCAGAAACGAGCGTAGAAATCTGCCCGTTAGTTTAATGAGCCTTTATAATACCCACTGTAAATGAAATAAAATACATTTCATCTTGAACCTGTTTTTTGTGCTTATGTCTGAAATCAATCTGCCTTAAAAATATATATGCACCACTTTTTATTTGAACATCCTATATCTGCATTATATGAATCAATTTTTATAATGATGATGTTCTCTATTTCCGATTTCATATTTATGTATTTATTTATATTAATTATAATTTCCATCACTGACTTCTACATAATAATTTTAATTTAAACTCATGGATGCCATTTGTTTGTGAATTACGTGAGATATACGGACTGAACTATGAGTACATAATAGATTTTTTTTGTAAATTCCATGAGCTGAAGACCATTTGGAAATTTGTAATTTTGTAAGTAAACTTCAATAATTATTATGTTTGAACAGAAATCAAAATTTACTGCTTAGGGAAAAAAGTACACCTTTCCTGCCTTTTACAACAGTGAAAATTACTGTTGTTATTTTAGAGTTGGAGTGCAGACTACTGATCTGTTGACGCTGCCACCGCCTGGGTTCAAATCCCAGTCTCGTTTTGTGTTCATCTATATAACTATTTATACAATTAAAACAATTCTGTGGCTATATGATTGTGAAGCAAAAATTATCAGAGTGGAGCAACAGTGTCTTATCTACATAGTTAAGACCGATTTTCCCTTAAAAAAAATTATTTTGGAGGTAGGTAACTTCTTCAGGTCAAATGTCTCAGCAGTTCTATTTTGTCTCCCCCTCGGTTTAAATTTTTCCAACACCGACACAGTTAAAACTTATAACCATCGAGAATTACATTGTGAACAAAAAAAAACTCTCATTGCATTTTCATTATGTTACAGTCCGCATAACTCGACCAATACACGAAAAATTTCAACTTATTTATAGCAAAATATTGTAATTAATCATTCGTATTTCATGCGAGTAATAGTAAGAATATGATTTCTAGCTACATTATCACATATTATAACTTTATGTAACTTTCATCAATCTCTATAGCTAAATTTCAAGTAGATATTATTTATTTAAGTACATGGGTAGGTAGTTGGGTAGGTACCATATAATTTCTATTATAAAATCTCATACTAAGGTCGTTTATAATATTAGGTGAAACATTATTACAAAACTATCGTTATAGTATTTTTTTTTACATCACTGAATACTTCACAGTAATTCTGGTAAATCTGATGTAAAGTAGTGTCATTGTTCAAAATTATAACCAATTATTGATATACATATTACATAATAATATGTCTCAAGTGCAAAGCGAAATGATTGTAGAGTCTACTATTATTATAATATTTATTTTTATTTCATGACCACGATGAGGCATAACAATAATTTATTTATGATCACGATCACTAAAGATGAACAGTCAAAATTGTAAAAAGAATTAAACTATTGAGACAAGATGAGTGAGCGGTAATTTTTCTCATACCGGTTCGGTTAACTAATTAAGTAACAGCTATTACTATTATGTATTATTCTTATAGTAATTTCGTCCATAATAGTTTCATTTTAAGGCATAATACCTAATTATTATTTGACTTAAAATATTCACACTAGCCTTTAAATTCATTTTAACAATACTATATTTTGTAACACTATCAAATCCCTAATCTCTATAATAGTTATTTCACTTCAATTATTATTATTATAATTTTTTGTGTACCGAAACTGAGCAGGAGACGAATATAAGCCTTCATTTATTCAGGGGGTACGATAAAATAATTCACATCCCATCAGTTTTCTGTAATCCCTTCGACAATAATTATGATTACTACAATGTTCCAGTATGTCAAAATATAAAGGAACTAGGGGTGTGCGAAGCTTTGAAATTTTGAACTAATCTCGAAAGAAATCATGACAGGTAGCAGCTCAAATATTTATTTCTTCCCTGGAAGTCTTAAACCAAGGCCAAGGCCAAGAGCAACTACTCCAAAAGAAGATTTTTTGATGTTTTAGACCTATCAGCCTGCAGAATTTCATATACGTTCCCAAAGAATAACAGTACAGTCCAATCAGGGAATATGGGACATCTCAGACACTTTTCAATGAGTACCCTGGTGACTTCAGCATAACAAACAAGAATAATGTGCTGGCTAAATAGCTGGTAAGAGCTAAAGACCATAAACTTCAAAGAAGAATAAAGTGGGAAATTATAAAATTAAATTATTATGCTTGAAAAGGAATGTTTTCTTTTTAATATCTTATAATATGTGTTTAGTTTTTTTCTTCAAGAATTAAATTTAAAAGACAGTTGACAACTCAAACTAGAAAGTTCGAAGATTGACATAAGTTCGAATAATTCAGCGGTCGCACATGCCCAAAATAAAAATTTATTAGCTCTGTCGATCAAAGAAAACCCATCTACAACCCACCCCCTTCAAATATGAAACGCCAATGAACGATAACGAACAATAAAAACACCCACAATCACACATTTAATAATATGGAAAGATATTCATTCAATACCCTGGTTCTGGAAGTGCCATTCATTACAAGCGATGACATATCTGTCGGTTTACTCGTTTGATCGCCCTGAATAAACTCAACTTAAACCATCTCCTGGTTTCCTTCCGTTTGTCCGTTCGTGCGTTAAAACCCTGTACACAACAAAACCGCGCCAAATTTAAGAGACTTTCAAAGCACGCATGCCGAGAATACTCCCATAACTCGTCAGCCTATGTCAGCATCGCCATTTAATATATTCCGGTTGTAAATAGCTTGTCTATAACTGTACCTATTGGTGGGCGGCGAGAGCCTTTCCGGTATGGGAGGCGGGACGATGCCAAACGAACTGTTGTCAACCAGGACGGTCATCCCGGAAGCCTCGTCCGCCTCCCCTATGCTGTTCTCCACCAGGCTGACCGGCTGCTGCTCCGGATACTGGGAGATCTTGGAACGTAACATGTAGAGGTACGTTCTGTAACGTTTTATCTGAAATTTAAAGAAATCAGTCAGATAATCTCATACCTAATTTCTTAAGGAAAATAAGATCAAGGAACATGATGAAAAGTATATTCATTCATATCGTTATAATATAATAGAGAACCGACAAATTATTCTAGATAAGAACCTAAGATACACGTAAACAATAAATCTGACAGCTGTTTTAGACAGTTGACATGACAAGTGCTAGTCGAAGGTCTCTCGAGTGACCATATTTTTTTTTATTTTGAGGTTATTGCAAATAGAGGCTGCTAGTTTATTTTATTTATTTTTTATTTAACCAGATAAATTACATCCCATAAGGAGGAGGAGGAGAATGAAGAGAAGGGGGAGAATGAAGGCGGTGGAGGAGGAGATAATATAACTTCAGTTTTTAGCCAATTCTCGTAATAATATTTTATAAGTTTAAACAACACTCACCTCGAAATTTAAGAAGGCTTCCTTTTCCTTGTAATTCTGCACCACCAACGATTTGGAACCCTTTTCCGGTGTACCCTTCTTATGCTCGTCCAAGTCTGCTTCAAGTCTAAGTACTCTCTCCTCGTGATCTCTCAACTGATCTCTCTGAAAACGGAACGATATAAAGAGACACCGGGCTAGTTTTATTTATCTTACCAGGCTCAGCTTGGTGTGGCTGCAGGGAAGTAACGGCCTTTGGAATTTTTTCTGCGAGCTGATTGGAGCTTCGAGAGGTGATGCGGAAAAACTGGCGGCTACGAAATTAATGGTGTCGATCCAGGATTGCAATTCTTTCGAGTCGCTAATAAATAAAGAAGACGATGAAAAAAAAATGCATAAGTTACATAATAAAATAAAGATCGACGAACCTGGTCTGAAAGAGATATTCGGCTTGGTCGGCGGTCTGCAACCTGAAGACAAACTGTTTCTTTGTGTAGTCGTTGGCCTTAGTGGCTAGAGCATGGTGTATTCGAATAGCATTGTGGAAATTATCACCCATTTGATTTTTACGAAATCCGTTTTCGTCCTTGTGAAGATAAAGTACTAAATCCCTTAATGTACAGTAAAACATCTTCCAACTACGCTTGTGAAATGGTGCTAAAAAAATGCAGCAAAGGCCTTCGAAACAGCTATTTTGTATTGCAACATGCTGTGCAGTTCATATAATATAATGTAAAAATATTATTCTTCATACTAGTTCATTAATTATTATTGTTCATTAATTGATTTATAAATACAGCGTGATCAAAAAAGTAACACTTTAGTCTACAGTGTTCTACCATGTACAGTGTACAAGCTTTGCTGACAGTTAATTACATGAAATATGAAATGTTATTTTTATCAATTATCATCACAAAGATAAATGAGCCGAATAATAAGAGGGAAACTGTCAACGAAACACATTTAAAGTAGATTTAACTGTATTCTAGTTCAGTGATCTTAAATGGCATCGACAGTTTCTGGACAATAAATGACATTGCGAAAATATAATCATGTCATTTAAGATCTTCTACTGTTTCAGTTAACCACAATGACCTTTTTAAATCGCTTTATAGCATCAGATTATGTGGTTGGCAATTTATATAAAAGCTTTAAATTTAATTAATTCAAAACTACAAACTACAACTACTAAAAATCAATTTTTTATTTAGAGAGATTCCCCCCAAGTCGCGATTCTAGGGGAACGGTTCCTAACAAAACTGATTAAGGTTGGTTATGGTGCAATTTCTTCTTTTTTTCTTTGAAGTTTAGGGCCTGTCACTTTTATCAAGCTATTTACCTAGTGATATTTACAATAGTCTTTTACTTCAGATCAGAAGCTGAATAATAATTAAAAAAATCTAATTTGTTGGTAGGTACATTTTAAGATTTTATAGGCATTGTAAGGTGTGAGTGCATTTTTGCACTTACAATACTGAAAATTTTAGTATAGGATTGAAAAACTTGAGGCTAAGATTTTGCTTTTTGTTAATTTAATGATTTGATATAAAATTAAGTTATTTGATTTTTAAGGGAAAATCATAAAAATAAAGGTCCTATGCTTTTTCTGCTTCTTTTTTCATTTGAAATGACAGTTTCCTTCTGAATTTTAGACAAAATATGGAAATTTTCAAGAGAAGAAAACTGATCATTTTTTCATTTTTCAAATTATCCAATTATTTTAATTTTGCTCGATCTGGATTTAATTCTTTAAACTGTTCATAAGTATTTTTCATCATTTTATTTCTTTTTGTCAAATTTGTCAATTTGACAACTTCAACCTAATTTTTTTGTCACAGCCAAGTAAAAGGTGACCATCTGAAAAATTAAATTACTGTTTTAAGGTAGCACAGGTTACCAACTTGACAGCTGTTTTGTATGTCTCTTTAAATAAAAAATAGCTTCTAGTTTTGTAATTTTAGTTTCTGCCAAACGCGAAAAATTAAGACACTTCACTTAAGAGTATAATTTCCATAAAATAAGAGCTGTGATCAAAATGTCATCTATGAAACATAAATTAACAAGTCAAAAACTATCATTATGATACCCATGTGAATACAAACAATGGACCAATTAATTTTATGAAGGGTTTTGTGAAATTTAAGAAACAAGTCAAATTTGTCTGCCCATATGACAGTACTTAGCAATAATTATTTATTTACGACTGAAACAGTCTTTTTTGAACACCTTGTAGAACTACATTTCAGCTAAAGTTATTTAAAACCATAGATCTGAGAGATTCGGCTTATTGAGAAATGTTGCAGGTTGATTTTTTTATCATCAGATTTGTCTCTATTTAGATTTTAATTTATTTGTTAATAAAAACGATTCCAACAACATCTCATCAGTTTAAATAATTTTATTCATTCCTGGCAACAAAGAGAAAACCTTGAAAATAGAAAAAATCACCCCTACTCACAACACTTTTTATACATTTTTATAATACAAAAAAACTATATTCGTATTTTTGTGGAATATCTGCAGCAAATAGTGCAACATTAAAACTCTTAAAACCATGTGTACGTACGGTCATTAATAATAATAACGGTGTACCTTGAAAATCCTTTTGAAAACGACATAAAACTTAAGGGTGCTTTTAATAACAATAATAACAATGAATAATTATTGCAGACTGAAACTGGCTGAAAAACTAACCTTATAAAATCGGACGTGATAATAAATGTGCCAAAGAAGAAACGTGGGGTGAATCTTTCGATTGGTTCATAAATCATCGTAATCAATTTTTATACAACAAAAAAAATAGACGATACCTTAATAAAACGTTAAAACAAAACGACCCATAATGAGAGATAAACTTCCGTTAAGTTCTTGAAGAATTGTTATAAAAATTTAAACGCAAAAGAGCAAAAGCAAACTTCTTCTTCTACACAGGTGAAATCCGTGTAAGTAAAGGCGTATTTAAAAAAAATACGGGTGAATTTATCCATAAAATAAATAACCACCCGGATATTGCAAGAATCAAGATACTCACTTCTCTTCGCATTGACCTCATAGCAACATTTCCTCATGACGTATCCCTTTTTATATTCCACCGCATTGCTAGCAATTGGCACATCCAAAAACGGGTTCCCACCCAGGAATATTTGTTCGTTATTTTTGTTCGCCGCCTGAGACGAAATCTCATCTACACCTTCATCCCTGCCGATAAAAAAAAATCCCCCCGTCAACTCTAACCATCAAACCTTACGATAACCTCCAAACTTACAGAGCCCATTCAAGGGGGAAGTTCTTGATGGCGTGATAGAGATGCTTCAGGACTTCCCTGCTGAAATTCTCAGACTCATTCAAACCGGCCAGGTTTTCGATGAACTCGTTACAAGTCATCTTTCTGTTGAGATTTTGTCCGTGAAGGTCGGTATTGAGCAACATAATGGCACAAGTCAAAGTGTGTACAGCATCTGAAACAACAATTCTCGGGGTATTGATTGCGTAAAGCGGGTCTGGAATAATTACACCGACCTTGAGAGTTGAATGCTCCGGGATTGCAATCCAGGTACCTCTTTGAAAAGTGAACCAGCACCCTTTCCCGTTCCTGCGTCTCACCGGTTAGAGAGAACTGTTTCAGGAACTTTCGTAACGCTACGTCCAAAGTATCGTCGGCAAATTCAAAATACTTTAAATATTCCTCGGCGACTGCTCTGCTAAACTCGTTACTGAAATTAAGAAATTAATCAAGATCAAGGCATGGGCTGTAAAGGCACTACTGAGACACTGAGACACTTAAGAAAGTATTTATTATATTTCAAGCAATTGTTGTTACTATATTTAACCTTTAGAAACTATCAAATAAACATTAATGTTTATAGCACGGTAATATTTAAAAGTAATGTTATTCATCAGCATACATAGTAACCGTGTTCTGGCATGTTTCTATCAATTGATTGGTACCGTTAGTATAAAAGGATAGGAATTATGATTCATTAAATCAATTATAAATATAAGAATCACAATGAAGAGTTAAATTATAAATCAAGGAGAATTAGAATCAATTAGAATTCATGACTAAGCAAGTTCAAGTGTTATTGCTCAACTGTGTTTGGGACCATTCACCTTTTCTTGTTAGCACACAGCAATTATTACTAAATATGTCAACCACTTTGCAATCTGAGCCTTACTTTTTGCTGAGGTGTCTCGAGACGTCAGATTTCTTGAAACCATCTAAACAATACAACCGCTTGGCGAGGCGAATCGCCGAAGGAATATCCACAGCTTTCGGCGAGTAATGGAAGCTATGAAGACTTTCGACATCGCTCTCGTCTTCCGAGTACTGCGGCGAAGAGGCCTTCTGTGTATCGTCGTCGTTTTCACAAATATCCTGAAACTGGTCGTTCCCATTCCCCTTCAAAGAAACAAAAAACAAAATTTAACAATCGATCCACAATTTCAATCAACAAACCAAAAATTACCTGGTTTCCGGAGTAAGGTCCCGATTTTGTATAATAACAATCGCCGTAACTCTGTTTACCGCCGCCCTTGTCTTTCCCCTCCTTGTCCGACGCTTTGACCTGTATCACAATTCGATGATCGCTATCACTGTTTTTCCTCTTCTGCCTCGGCTCTGACACCAGCAAGGTGCTATCGCTGTCACTCTGATCGCTAATCTCCATGACACAATCCCTGATTCCCATGCTGTCGTCGTCGTGATAATCGGGACTGGAAATGTTCGAGATAGCCTCGGAGACGCTGTAATCCCCGTTGGCATCGGCCGGAGGCCCATTGGCAAGCGTATAAGGGTACCGTCTGGATCCCGACTGGCTCGACATAACCGACGAGGAGACGGAAGTGGGAGATACGGGGGAACCGGAATGGAGCGGACTGGAGGAGGGGGAATCACTGTGGGAGCTGCTGCTGCCGTTCGAGAGGGCGTTCAACTTCTGTCGATCCGACACGGGAGCGTTATAAGTCCACACTATCCTATCACTATCACTGGACTGGCTGACGTTGTTGGCGGTATCCGGTCTGGTGTCCAAGAGGGTGTTCAGGGAGCTCGTGAGGTCGTCTTCGACTTCAATGTTTGAGGCGTTCATTGACGACGGGTCGCTCTGACCTTGCAGCTGGTCCTCGGAACGACTAGTTCTGACATAGTTGGTCGTATTGTGGACCTTCGGTTGCTCTCCGCCGAGGAACTGACCCGAGTCTCGCTTGTTGGCACTAACTGGAGAAGTATTGGCAGAATTAGGACCTGACTTCATGTTGTTCCTGAGCCCTATTTCGATTTCGTTGGGACTGTTCGGGACTGAGTTGTATTGTTGCTGGTGCCTGAGATGATGTGTGTGACTGTTGTGGTATCTTAAATTATCAGCCTGAAAAAATGGAAAAGTTACTACGGCTGTAAGACACGAAAACAATAAACGATAAGAACCTTCTTTTGCTGCTTAGGAATGATGCTAGAATTTTGAACTGTGCGCGATATATTCAGAATGTGTTCTCCCGTCATCATGTAGGCTTCGAATTTAGGGCCCTTCTGTTTCGTGTTGTTCTCGTTGGTGTCCTCCCATTGCAGCCTTTGATTTTGTTCGGATTTCGGAAGCAGGGGCTCTTCTTCGGGGCAACTACCATTCGTCTTGTTCAAGCTCTGATGTATAGGTTCAGGTCTACTGTTGGGGGTCGGATTGCCGCCTTTAAGTTTGCTGTCCATTTCGTTATGAGTGGAGAGCAGATGTTTCTTTAAAGTTGCTTTCATTTTCGGGTCTGGAGAGGTAAAGAAACAATACGTGAAAATGGCACGAGTTATTTTATTCGTCGGTCGGGTACTCACCGCGTTTTATTTTTAAAGTTACTGGATCTGAAGACAGCCGCAAACATTTCAATACTAGATTGATGATAAAATATAAATAGATTAGTAAATAGATATGTAAAATAAACAAATTAGTGTTTATACGAACAGATTAGAGAAGCTGCAGTTTTTTGCAGATCTGAAGATGAAGGTGTGATTTAATTTTAATAGATTCATAAATGTATAAACTGAAACTTGTAAATCCTCAAGTAGCTTTGAAAATGTCCACTTTTTTTGAAGAATCCCACTTTAATGGGAGCTCTTTTTTGTAGTCAAAAGACCATAATAATTGTTCTATTCTGGTTATAAATTACATGCATTCAGTAGAAATTTGAAATAAATGTTATTTTAGTCAACAAGTACGTATTAGTTGAAGTAAAATCTGTCCCAGCTTTCAGGTTTCAAAAAAAATTAATCTAATTACATTACCTCAGTATTAAATTACCCCTTCTTTTCAAATGAGGGTGGAAAAAAACTTCAAAGAAGTAAGAACAATCTCATATTATTCCACTAAAATTATCTCTAATTTTATAATAACTGCAGCCCAGTCATTAATCATCTCAAATTTATAACAAAGCACCATCATAATAATAATAAAATAATAAAATTAGACCCTAATACAATATGTACATTACTTACAGAAATGCAAAATGTAAACATTTTATGCAATATCAAGCAAAAATCGCATCAAATTTATGTTTAAAACATAAACATCACTATCTATGCCATTTCGACACTGACTAAAATCAAGATCGATTTATGACATTTAAAATTAAGACACCAGTCAATGTCAATAATATAACACTCCATGATATTTTATTACTGTAACTACTGATATGGCTATAAAAAACTAGCACAAAACATCATAAATTGACATTATGATATAGTTATCAATATGCTATTCTTGTCGATAAAAATTATAATGAGAATATTTGCCCAAGTTGACAATGATCACAGTTCATCAATTTTCTGAAATGGTTTGACATCATGTGTCATTATCACCAATTGTCATTTTTACACTGTTGCCATATGCTCTTCAATAAAAACAGTAAAACCACTCATATATTGGAAACAAATTAAGATACAAATTTTTTATGGCATATTTTTACTGCTTGAAACATCAATTTTTTATTACCACTACTTATAGCTTGAAAATGATTATAGGAAGATTTGTCCAATGATCAAATGATCAATTATTATACATTTATATGACATTTTTCATGATGATGACGAACTGTCATTGTGAAATCAGTCATATTTACTTTTTTTTCAATACATATCAAGGAGTCTTGAGTCATTTTATCTTAAATGAAAGTTAACATAATTTCTACAGTGCTGTCATATTTTCTTACATAAGAGGTGCAAAAAAAAATGATTGCATGTTCTTCTTGCTACTCAGGCCATCGATAGTTGCACTTGTATTATGTTATGATTAATTACAAATTATTTGTTATGGTAAAATAAAAATAAAAACAATGAAAAAAATCTCACCTTCTTTTGTTGTAAATCTGTTAACATCAGTTTCGTTTATTTTCAGTATTACATCGCCTACTTCGACCTGAAATAACACAACTCGGTATTAAAATGTGATTTTTTTTTAAAATTTGAATTATTACTATAGGAATGAATCACATAAAGCATACAGACAAAGACAAGCCTAAATGAATTTTGATTGATTACATTATTAAGAAGGTAAAAAAACAAACGCTGAAGAAACAAAAAAAAATAT
Source organism: Malachius bipustulatus (assembly GCA_910589415.1). Lineage (NCBI taxonomy): Eukaryota > Metazoa > Arthropoda > Insecta > Coleoptera > Melyridae > Malachius > Malachius bipustulatus. The sequence goes on from OU342633.1 coordinate 42,429,909, forward strand.
ATTTTGGACAGTACTGTTTTTTTTTTTTTTTTGTAAATTTACATTTTCTTGTATCCAGGATACTCATTCATTAGTTATTAAAGAAAGTGAACATGAAGATAAACTCTTCTTATTATTACATTTAATAGGTTTCCAGGATTCATATTTCATATCTAATCCAGAGCATTTAATTATAAAAAGATTTTACAACAAAAAAAAAAAGAATAACAATTTTACAGAAAGATATAAGTAACTCGAATTATAAATTAAAACAGATTTCTCTTGATGAAGAGCTTCAAGACAATACATTGATAGCATAAGAATACATGCAACAATACAAACACGTCCATAATATCAAAATGAGATAAAAAAAATTGAAGCGAGATTGAAGTTTTAGTTTTGTAGAAAAGGCGTCAGGACTCAGCAAGTAATCAGGAAAACGTCAGATCAGGTCATACCAGGTCAGGTAAGTAAGATATCGAGTTGAGTGATTTGCTGTTAACTGACAAGATCAATAAACAATGTGTTTACAAAAAAAAAAAAAAAAACCTTAGCTGATTATTGCAATTATTATAGAAGAGTGGAAGTTATAAAGGTGTTTAATAAGATAAACAATTTTTTATTTACTTTCCCTTAAAAATTTCAGATTTTTTTGGTACTTCCACTCTTCAAAACTGTACTTTTAGCTGATTCAGTTATTTCTGCTGAGATGCAGTTATTATGATTAAGATTAACTTCAGAATAACCTTAGAAGAACTGTCAGTTTTATCATTCCTATTCACAGTTTTCCTGTGTTTATCACATTCGCACCTTTTGATTGGTCGAACCGAGAGTGAAATATTGCCATAGCTGTGATTGGACACGAGCAATGAAGTATGAAATATTATTCAATACCCATTACCTATCAACAATAACCTCAATAATTCATTCAAAAAGTTCAAATACCTAATTGAAGAGTAACTGTTGATAAAAATTTAACCTCTTTATTCAGGTGTGGGTATCATTCACAAAGAGATTGCAATATTTGACTTCTTAAATTTTGTATTTAGAAATCTGATTGGCCTAAAATTGACTATTACAGCTCCACCCCTTGCAACTTTAAGCCATCAGATATACATATACTTAAACAAAATTTAACAAGTCATATGGCATGGTAATTTCTTGTAAATAGGGACATTAGAATAAAATTTACATTTATTTTTAACTTATTTCTATAATACAGAGTGAACTCACAAGGTGCAGCTGTTTTATTTTTTCTGGAATTCATAACAATCATCTTCAGAAACCGGTTTTACATTAGTTTTTTTAGCAGCTTCAATTCTACTGGAATTAATTAATTGTTTGTTGACAATTTACTGGACAATAATAATAAATATTAGACCCATTAGTTTTTAAATTCAACCAATCAATATCTATTATCTAGTAGGCAGATATTCAGTTCAGCTTTTTTGAATATTTTTTGACACAATCATCAGATATTATCATAAAATCCAGAATTGTTAAAACCGTCATGATTTTATAAAACTACATGCATATTACGAACCTCGTGAATACCCCTATAATAAGAAATGTAACCTGTCAAATGTCATTGTGACGTCTTGTGAATATGCCTAATAAATGTCATACATCTATAACCCAAACAGTCAATGACGTCACATTATACCAACATAGCGCTGAAGACCAGCGTTCAGCAATACAGAGCGGGAGAATTGGTATTCGAGGGATGGGGATAGGATGGCCTGTTTATGGCAGCTGCTACATTTAATATTAAAAAATAGAATTTTTCATCGAATCTTGATGTCAATTTATTGAAAAAGAAGATCAAACGTGAAAGGATGATATATCAGAGCCAGACCACTAGACAAAGATAATTATTCCATGACTCACTCTGGTATATATTTTTTAAAACATCATGATGGTAAAAATTTCATACTGGACTTGTATCTCTGTAAGATAACCACCTTGAGTTCCAGTCCAGGTAGGTAGGTAGGTACTTGAGACTTGACTCATAAGACTGGAAGTTGTAACTTTAAATTTCAATAAGGAACCTTCACCTTTCAAATGAAATTTCTAGAAAAACATACAATTTCCATTAATAGCACGAAAATTAATTAATTAATAGTTGAATTCCCAAGAGAGTATCAAGGGAATTGAAAATGATAAAATCAAGAAACACCCAGTTGACACTTGACAATCTCAAAAAACAACAAACATCCACCCTGGTAAGATGATGAATATTCCAATAATTATCGGACTCAATTCATTCGGGAAATTCTAAAGGAGAACTTTTCCTTCAAATTTATATCAGCTTGGAGGTCTAGGAGATTAGCATAAACAGAAACAGACCAGACAGACAGACATTCTTAAGCAGGTATTCTTACCTCGCCGCTTTCTGCAGCCGGAGAATTAGCCGCAATATTGTAAATTATGGGAGGCAAACCGGGTTTTCCTAATAACGACAAACCAAATCCAGCACTTTCACTTCGCCCTAAAACTACCAATATTTCTTCAGCCATACCTATTCACAGCTCACATACCAATACCATTGATTACGGACTACGGTTTTACTTTTTATCGAAAAAACCTGCAAAGTGACACGAATGGCACAGCAGCAGAGCAGTATGTCGCAGTGTTGCCAATCACTCACACCGATTTTCCCCAGCCTACAGAACCTATTCCAAAACTCCCTAGATTTGAATTTCTCTTCTATTCATTGACATTGGGATTATTATTGATGAAAAACTTGAAGCAGTAACAAATAAATTAATAGAAAAAAAGTTAAAAGAATTTGCAACGTACAATAATAATTAAAAATACTCCTCATGCTTTTATTGGTTCAGTAGTATAAAAATGAAACATTCATACCTATAGGTATTTAATTCTTATCGAATTTTATTAACGCTTAAATTTTATCGCTATAATAAATATTAAAATATCCACCGGTTTTAAAACAATAATATTATTCCTAGTTTTAAGATTAATAAGGTTCGCAAATCGGTAACAATAATAAAATTGTAAAGTGCGATACGTTCATCCAAGGTTACCAACTCTGTTAGTATATGACAAGATCTAGGTAGACCTAATTTTGGTTTTTGATTTAATATCATTTAATTAAATTAAATAGGAGCTGATAGGTATACTTTCACGACTTTATCTCGTAAATTAAATTTTGCATATCTTTCCGGATATCTCAAAGAAGCCTCTCAGCATTAATTTTTTGACTACCATGGACTTTGATATAAATTCTCAAGGAATCATTCACCTACCTCAGATATAAATTTCAGACAAACAGTATTTATTTTTAAAGCAAATAATATCTACAATGTATTTTTCTTGATTATAAGAACCTATGAAAGTAAATTCATATTCATAATTAATTTTAGATATTTAAGGAAATAAATTATTATAGCGGTTATATTACATCATAAAATATATGATTGTGGCAACAGTGTAATTTTTATGTCGGATGGAGGAAAATGCCTCTCTGAAATTTAAATTTCCTTTCAACGTTATTAATTTTGTATTGAAATATTTTCAAATCCCAATTGGTTTCTTTTCTCGATCGTAACTAGGTTTTATTACTATAACTGAATTTTTCACTTCCTCAGGCCTTGAAAATTGATATTTAAGGCGAGTGGAATTACTTTTTAAAATTCAATTATCTCTAATTTAGTGGGTAATTTACTGGTGTAGCTAGCTGCATAGTGCGCGCGGTTTATTTTAAATTTGAAAAATAGTGGGTAAATTTTAAATACTTATTATTTGTTCATATTATGTAATCTAATACTTCTATATTGCTAGTTCCCGTAAGTGGATGAGGTGTCACGGACATAGTGGGACAGCAAACGACTATATTTCTATCTGTTTTTTAGAGTACTCAACCCGTTGCGCGCAAGCGTCACGAGTCTCTGGTGGTCGAACCTAATGGCATGTAGGCGTGTTCAATTCTCTGACATGCGCGTAGGACTCGAAAAACATTCGACGAGATAAAGATAGAAAGATGTCTGCACCGTGGTGTTTCCCTCCATCTCCAGACCCCCATACTCGCAATTTATAGTAGTATTAAATATATGTATTTATTTTGCATTCACAAAATATCACCTAAATTTTAATTCTGTTCGACTGGTTCTTTTATTTAACCGTGTATAAAGTCGGCCATGTTTTCAGGAGTCAGGACATAATACCCGAGCGCATCTCCTATTTTATCCATTTTCCTAATAACAAACTGTCACAGGACGTTATAGTCACTTGTCATTTTTTTTGATGATTAATGATCTTGAACTTTTAACTGTAGGAGACTCGCGTAGCCTAGTGGTTCAGTCCGCTGCCTACCGAGCCTAGCGAGTTCGGAACTCACCGGCTCGTGTTATTTTTCGGATGCATTTTCGAATGTATGTGAAAAATAAAACAAGCGACCGAACGTTTAAATTTATAAAAGGCATACTTGAGGCTGGGTGAATGAGTAAGATGCTCGAAATCCCGTGTTACTGGAGTGGAGCGACTTTGTCTTACCTACATAGTTAAGACCGATGCTCCCTCTTTTAATAAAAAAAAAAAAAAAAAAAACTTTTAACTCAAAGTTAACACAGCCTATAATAAGCCGTTCACTTTTTATCAGAGATGTTCAGGAGGACGCAGTCAGTATGACGTCACTGGGAGGAGCTATAAGTGTTAAATGGTTCCAAATAAACAAGCCATCCACGTGGTCATTGTTGTTAGTTGTCGTGATTTAGTATCGTAGTTTTAAGTTCACGCGTGGTCCCGAGAAGTTTGACTTATTGACGTTGTTTTCAGTCATTGATCGATCTGCGATCGCCATCAATTCAATTGAATTAAATCATATTTATAAGGCGGGTTCTCATTAGTCAACTTCATTGATCAATATCATTGATTCTATGAAATTGAGCATAGATTTCAATGTGAAATTCGTTCACATTATTTCAAGCAAGTTGAATATTCAGTCTAGAAAGCGTCAATTTTAAAAATGGCTGCAAAGAAGAAAATTGTGTGTGCTGGGGTATTGTGTGTGAGTACTTGAAAAACAAAATCAGAAACAGGAAAAAGAGAAAACCTCGTCGTTGGTGGGTGAGACCATGGATCTTAAGACGGAGATATGAAGGTGCTTCAGTAAAACTGTTAGTGGAATTGGCTAGAGATGACTTGGATACATATAAAAATCATTTAAGAATGGGCGAAGAAAAATTTTAAGAACTTTTACAGAAAGTATCGCGCCATATACAGGGTGAGTCCTCTAAAATGGAAAGCTCGATTACACCTATACCATTAAAGATATCTAAATGAACCAAAAATTGCTGTAAATGGGAGGGTAAAGTGCAGTTTGTAAAATTATTTTCAGATACACAGGATGGCCCAATGTCGCTGTACGCCATACAACTTTGTTATTTTAAATAGGACACCCTGTATAAATCTTCAGATTATTTGAGAAAAGTAAAAAAGAATGATTTGTAAAGTTGAAGTTTGTAATGAGAAAGTTATGAGTTATAAACAAATGAAATTCGCGATTTTCCATTTTCAAAGCAGCTTTTCTTAAAAATAGCTCAAGATAGAGGACTTTTTGGTTCATTTCGATATCTTTAATGGTCTATAGGTGTTATCGAGCTTTCCATTTTAGGGGACTCACCCTGTATACAGAAAAAAATACTTTATTGAGAGACGCTCTTCCAGCAAGACTAAAATTACAAGTAGTTTTAAGATATTTAGCTATAAGATTCTTTTCCATCTCTGAGCGCGCTGTACAGAGTGCCCAAAAACCAAGAAACTTTGACATAATATGGTTATCCCTCCATTTAAAATTGGACATTTTTCACACCAAATATTTACAGTTTGGTTTCATTTTCCACGAAAACAAAATTTAACCTCAAAACTCAATTCAACGTGACTGACAGCGCATGTTCTCACAGTCAAGCACTGTTCAGTTTCGTTGAATCAGTTCCGTTGATCAACAAAAAGTAGAAACGCCTTTCAGTTTGATTGAAGCGCAATATTATTGAACAATATCGTTGAATGAACGTTCATATTAATCTATTTTATTTCAATGGCATAGAATCAATTATATTGATCAATTTAGTTGACTAATGAGAACCCGCCTACTCTCTTAAGGCGGGTTCTCATTAGTCAACTTCATTGATCAATATCATTGATTCTATGCAATTGAGCATAGATTTCAATGTGAAATTCGTTCACATTATTTCAAGGAAGTTGAATATTCAGTCTAGAAAGCGTCAATTTTAAAAATGGCTGCAAAGAAGAAAATTGTGCGTGCTGGAGTTCGTATTGTGTGTGAGTACCTACTTGAAAAACAAAATCAGAAACAGGAAAAACAGAAAACCTCGTCGTTGGTGGGTGAGACGCATGGATCTTAAGACGGAGATATCAAGGTGCTTCAGTAAAACTGTTAGTGGAATTGGCTAGAGATGACTTGGATACATATAAAAATCATTTAAGAATGGGCGAAGAAAAATTTGAAGAACTTTTACAGAAAGTATCGCCATATACAGGGTGAGTCCTCTAAAATGGAAAGCTCGATTACACCTATACCATTAAAGATATCTAAATGAACCAAAAAGTGCTGTAAATGGGAGGGTAAAGTTTGTAAAATTATTTTCAGATACACTGGATGGCCCAATATCGCTGTACGCCATACAATTTTATTTTAAATAGGACACCCTGTATATTATTACATCTTCAGATTATTTGAGAAAAGTAAAAAAGAATGGTTTCTAAAGTTGAAGTTTGTAATGAGCAATTTATGAGTTATAAACAAATGAAATTCGCGATTTTCCATTTTCAAAGCAGCTTTTCTTAAAAATAGATCAAGATAGAGGAAAACGGCTTACATGTTCCTATGTTAATTTTTCATTTGGTATCCCATCATGTAGCTGAAATTTTTATACCGGGTGATGAAAATAATCAAATTTTTTACCACTCTGTATAAAAATTTCATCCATCCAATAGGATACCGCTTGAAAAGTTAAGATAGGGACATGTAAGCCGTTTTTCCATATCTCGAGCCGTTTTAAAGATAAGCTGCTTTGAAAATGGAAAATCACGATTTCATTTGTTTATAACTCATAAATTGCTCATTACAAACTTCAACTTTACAAACCATTCTTTTTGACTTTTCTCAAGCAATATGCAAATGTAATAATATAGAGGGTGTCCTATTTAAAATAACAAAGTTGTATGGCGTACAGCGATATTGGGCCATCCTGTATATCTTAAAATAATTTTACAAACTGTATACTTTACCCTCCCATATACAGCACTTTTTGGTTCATTTCGATATCTTTAATGGTCTATAGGTGTTATCGAGCTTTCCATCTTAGGGGACTCATCCTGTATACAGAAAAAAAAACTTTATTGAGAGACGCTCTTCCAGCAAGACTAAAATTACAAGTAGTTTTAAGATATTTAGCTATAAAGATTATTTTCCATCTCTGAGTGCGCTGCACACCAAGAAACTTTGACATTTATGGTTATCCCTCCATTTAAAATTGGACATTTTTCACACCAAATATATACAGTTTGGTTTCATTTTCCACGAAAACAAAATTTAACCTCAAAACTCAATTCAACGTGACTGACAGCGCATGTTCTCACAGTCAAGCACTGTTCAGTTTCGTTGAATCAGTTCCGTTGATCAACCAAAAGTAGAAACGCCTTTCACTTTGATTGAAGCGCAATATTATTGAACAATATCGTTGAATGAACGTTCATATTAATCTATTTTATTTCAATGGCATAGAATCAATTATATTGATCAATTTAGTTGACTAATGAGAACCCGCCTTTAGGTTTCCGTCGAGCTCGAGCCGTCTGTCGGTAGTTTTATTTTTATAACTAAAAATTCCTCTTACTGTAATAATTAAAAGTTTACAGTGAAATTGGCAATCCTGCAACTGTCAAATGCTTGTTTATTTGGAACCCTAGCCGGTTGCCCGGATCACTGCGACGGCATCCATTCTGTACCCTTGCCAAAAACATCGAATTAGAACATAACTGTAGTATGGAGATCAGGATCACTGGCCAAAATTGAGGCAGCGGCCATTTTCTATGAGGGCAAAACTGTAGAGTCCCGTCGAATGACGTTAATAATTGTATTGTAAGAAATTATTAACGCGAACGACCATAAAATAATGTATGAGGTCATGAAAATGTTTCAAAATCTAAAGCCAATAGCAAAAGATGAAAATTAACAAAAATCGATCTGACAACTATGTTCTGCTTATCGACATCTACGATGTACGACTGATTTCTGTCATCCTACTTCGTCAACGTCAATAAGTGAAGTGCAGGGCAGGGATAATAATAAATAAATAAATTTAAAAAATACCTAAAACCTAAAACCTAAATCCTCTAATCTAATCTCCATCTCCAACCAGCGAGCCAGCAGAAGTTTTATATTTTTGTTTTGTTCAATCAAATCAAAAACAAAAGGTAATTGATAAAGTAACAAAACAAACCAGAGTAGTACAAATAAAAACAAAGAGGAAATAAGTAATAAATAAAAAACTCACTATCACTACTCACTCACTAATAATTAAACTTACAAATACAAATAAGAAATAACCAAGGAAGATGTATTGTTCTTGTCAAAGGTGGTTCATGTATATTATTTCAGACATTCTTGAATATGTCTAGCTATTTTTAATAAATAAATAAATATAAAATAACTCCAAGTTAAAGCAAGAAGAACGAACAAAGATGTCAACAACCCATTGGGGTGAAATCCCAACCGAAGACGATGGCTTCACACCAGACGTCACCGGAGATATCGAACGGTCCATGAGTAAATTCTCTTTAGCCATGTACAAAATAGAAGACGACGAAAATGCGGTTAAAAATGAAGAGATAATGTAACCATTCACCTCCGCAGTAGTAAGGACTAAATTAAGAAGTTGTTGTTTTAGGTTGCCCCCGCTTGATCCCTTAGTTGTGTACGCTGTGTCTTTGCACAAGCACATTATTGACGTTGACGAAATGATACGAGTATCAGAATTGGCGGCCGAGTTGAATCTACTCCCTCCGGAAGACGCTATCCCGAAAGTACCTCCGATTCCCGACATTCCCATTACGCATAAACCGAACAACCTCAACTACATTCCTAAAGAATTTACGTATGTATGTATATTTAAGGAACACAAGTTAATTGTAGATTAAGGCCCCTATTCATCAATAAATAATATAATCCCGTGGGTTATACATACTTTGAAACATGTCATTGGTTTAAAATTCGAAGCTTTCCTAGGATTTGAGCATTAAACCAATCAGCTGTCAGAAAATTCAAGCCCCAAAGTTATATTTTGAAGTTCGATGAATACGGACATATGGTACGATTAAGTTTAAAAAGTCAGATGTGATGTCACAGTAACCGTCCGAATTAATATTTTTAATTTCACCAGAAAATGTCAAACAGTTAAATGTCAAGTTGTGAATAAGCGTAAATTATTGAAGGAATAATTCAAACAATGAATTGAATCGCTTACGTCAGTTTGAGAGCCACTGACAATTTCAGAAAATTTATTCACGTAATGACACTCATTTATCCTTTTTGTGCTGTTATATTAATTTAATTCTCATTCAAAACCAATGTTGACGTATACTTATTTATGCGGGATGGAGTGTTTAGACAAACTGGACGGTTACTATAAAAACCACGTCTATGAAACAAAATAAATCAAACTATCAAAAGGATTTTTTTTTTTTTTTTGTTTTAAAAAAGAGGGAGCATCGGTCTTAACTGTGTAGGTAAGACATAGTCGCTCCACTCTGGTAATTTGGCTTTGAGACGAACTCTTTAGCCACACACACTTTAAATTATAATATTTGCCATTTAAACGTTCGATCGCTTGTTTTACTTTTCACAAACATTCGAAAATGAATCTGAAAAGTAAAGCGGGCCGAGGTGAGTTTCGAACCCGCGATCTATGGCTTCGTGAGCCAGCGGAGAACCACTAGGCCACGGAAGTCACTTATCAAAAGGATGTGTATTCTTAATCGATACGTATGACTTTTTAGACTTTATTGGACTATAAGTGATTAATTTATAAATGTATTCTAATAATTATTGTCAAGGTGAACTTTTGCTGTATAAAATTTTTTAAAGTTATGAATTATCTTCAATAATTATTAATTGACAACTACACAATGTTGCCAAATTATTAAAATTAAATTTGTTGCAAAAATTCCAGGACTGTTTCAAACTTTAAAGAAAAAAAGACAAATGGACCAACTTTTAATAAAAGGAAAATCATACGGCCCAAACAAAATCATACATTGTTCTTTATTTTAATCAGAAAAGCCGGCCACTCACGGTACTGCGGCGCAGTACAATTTGGTTGGATTCGACAAGATCGTACGATATTTGATAGTGTGTGTCTACGACCGACGAAGTCGGACCGAGTTGGATCGGCTCGTCTTGCAGTTAAAACTTTTTAACTGCAGCAGTACAATTTTGTCGGATCGCATGCAATTGGATATGAATTGGAGCGTGTGTGGCGATGGCCGGCAAAATCATACAACAAAGTACGTGCTTACGTGCTTATTAGCTGTTTATTTCAATAAATTTGGGGTTTTTAATAAATAGATATGTCTAGTAAATATAATAATTTTTTTTAAAGGAGTTTTTTGTAATATATAAACATTTTGATTCAATCACAATTGATTTATTTTTAGCAATCATTCCTTGCATCAACATTTTCGATTAGTATATTATCTTTTCTTTCATTTTTTGATTTAAAAACACAAATTACAGCTGCTGCTAATTACAAAATTTTTCTGATTGTCCGACGTCTCTACTCGACGAGAACTGCCCAATACTGCACGGCTGGATAGTGAGTGGCCGTATACAATTGTCTGCGAAGTTGTACAATTTCGTAGTACGATCCTGTCGTACTGCGCTGCAGTATAGTGAGTGGCCGGCTTTACACTAATGAGAATTAAAAAAAAGAAGAAGAAAGATAGTAGTATCAGTGACTGCTAGTGCTTATTATAATTTTCAAGAAACAGAATAAATCTGAAATTTTATTATATAAAATATTAATACAGACTGTTATATTATTACAGACCATTTTCAACTGGGGAAAAAGTAGAAGTTCCAGAGCTTAGTGAAGCTGTTGTTAAACAGATCCTCTCAAAATCCGTAGCTGTTTTATTTGCACATATTGGATATGAATGTGAGTAGATTGCTCCAATATTTTCTATTAAATTATTCATCAGTTAATTTTTTTCAGCCACACATCAAAGTATTTTGGACTTAATGGCTGACGTTTTAGATGATTTTTTCAAAAAGATATGTCATAAAATTAGGATAGCTATAGACGATGAGGAAAAGAATAGGATGGCTACTTTCCCTGTAAGTCTTCTTAATTATTGTCCTTATGATATGTACCCTTATATCATCAAATATTTCACCTGCAAAATAGAGGGTGAATGGTTTTTTTTTGTGCTAGAACTGTTTTAGTAATTTGACCTGACGGTTTTTGTTTTATTTATTTTTAATTATTCAAATTATTATGTCCAAAAGTAATTAATAGAGATATTATTCTGTATCTTGGTTTGAGGATAAATGCTCGCTTGTGTATAATATTTTTGACTTAAATTTATGTTCTCTAGCATGTTATCGAGAGGGTATTAACAGAAATAGGAATGGGTGGAGTGAAAGGCTTAAACGATTATTACCAAAACCGGGTCATAAAATACGTAGACGTCCTGTTGAAGAGATCTAAAGAAGTCGACGGCATCTACAGAATATTACTGAAGCAGAAAAGCCAAGCCGCGAACGAAATCTTCAGCGTGAAAGTCAAGGAAGAAGACGCTCTGGAAGATAATCCCGAGTTACACTTTGCCAGTCTCGAAGGCGACCTCGATTATAGCTCACTCCAGACCGGTTTCCAGTTGTTGAATAGTCTGGAAGCTGAAGCTGAAGCCAAGTAAGTACTAGAACATGAAATGATGTTGGTGGAGATATAAAATGTGTTTCTAGTTTTAGTTTGGTCGAAGCAGAGGATGTTATAAATGTACCCCCTTCTCCGGGAGTCGTGTCTTTGCAAGCGGAATCGGATAATTCACATTTATCGCCTTACACAAGCACGAAGAAGAAGAAATTCAAGTAGAGAGGGCTGAGAAGATGCTGTAATTATTACCAATGATTAATATTTATTTATGTATAAGCTACCTCTGTGAGTGAAATTCGATTATCTTGGAGCATTTCCTGCGTGTCTTTTTTACATTGTTGATTTTATAATATACACTTGATTCTTAGAATAAAAAAATATACTCAAACAATAAATTTATAGGTATATTCACTATTTCGGTCTATAAGAAAAAGCTACTTGAACATGAGACAATAGAACTCAGAAAAGGGACGACTTCATATTGTTACATTGTTTAAAACATTATTTAAAATAATAGGTGCATTATATTTATAAGGGAGAGAAGCTCGTAATTATTTCCAAAGTTGAAGGGGTGCAAAGTGTCCCAAATAATAATTGCATTCTTTATTGAGGTGTAAGTGTAGCTTATTTTTTTATGAGAGAGGGATGTATGTATTTGAGGTTTATTTGGCTGATGAAAACTATTCCATTTGAACACTTATGCTGAATTTTTATCAGTCTCCCTGCTCTGCAACCTCTTTAATATTCAATTTTCTCGCCTTTTTTGCTAGACTTTAAAGCCTTTAATTTTTTCCTCCTTTTTTACTTTGTTATTTTTTTTATAATTATTATTTTGCTCTAATATTTTTGGGAAAGGACCCCCAATTCCTTATGGGAATTGGCTCCCGGTTAAGTTTAATGTAACTGTGGATGAAATTCAATGAGTAGATCAGTAAGTCTCGATGGGCATAACCTGCCAAAAACTCCTGTTCTCGAGATATTCACCTCTGAAGATTGGCTTTTTCTCTCATGGCAGTCACGCCTTTATTTTTGAATGTCCCCCCCCCCCTTTAATAGTTTTATAAAGAAATCTTTGATGAGTCATTTGTTAAGATTGAAAAGCTGCTTCTGTTGATGTAGTCACATTTTAAGTCTGTTGAGCCATTTTCTATAAAATGGAGAAAAAGTAAAAATGTATTCATTTTGTATTGTTTTTTTTTAATTATTTAAATTATTTAATTTTTTTAATTTAATTATTTTAATAGCCTTTGGCTGTGACTTTAAAATCGGATATTTTTTTACGTTTTTGTTTGTTATAATTTTTATTGTTAAAGTCAATGCAATTACGAAAATCACAACGCAATATTAAAAGTTTTCCCTTTTTTTCTCAAAAATGGCTCAACAGACCCAAAATGTAACTACTACAACAGAAGCAACTTATTAATCTTAACAAAATGAACTATTTAAGATTTCTCTATTAAACAATTATTAGGGGGGGGGGGGGGCATTTAAAAATAAAAGCTTGACTGTCATGAAATAAAAAATCCATCTTCAGAGATAAATACATCTAAGAACAGGAGTTTTTGGGGGGCTACACCCATGAAGACTACTTATATAAAGAATATTAAATAAAAATCAATGTATGATTTTTCTGATTATGTGAATTAACTAAGAGAAAAAATTTCTTCAATCTTTCAAGATTTTAACAGTCTCCCTGTTCTTTAACCTTAACCTCAATTTTTCTCGCCTTTTACACTAGACTTTGAAACATTTAATTATTTCCCCTTTTTTCTTTATTTTTTCCTTTATCTTCTTATTATTTCTTTTCTCTGCTTTCTTATTTATTTTTCCCTTGTTTTATCTTTTTCCCCGACTCTTTACTATGATACTTTTGGGAAATTTATCATCCCTAAAAAATGCAGTTTTAGGAGTGTTTCAGAAGAAAAGGGAAATACATAATGTAAAAGGGCAATAGTACAAGTAGTAAAGAAAGTTCATAAAAACATGTGTATAATTTTGCATAATTAAGCTCTGAAAAATGTTACACGAACTGATAATTTTGAAAATTATTAAGATAGTTTTATTAATTTTCCTAATAAAAAAAAACATCTTTTTGAGCTACATAATAAAACATGAACTTTTCTACTAACAACCCATACTATTATTTCCCCCTTAAATATTTCCCTTTCCTCCTGAAACAGTCTGTATAATAGTTTTATAAAAATTATATAAAACGACCTGACTGTGAATTAGTCAAAAAATGTTTTACATTTTATCAGCAGTTGAATTTGAAGCCAACATTCATAAACACACTCTTCTATAAATATTTTTAACAAAAAAGGGTAAAAAAAAATTGATGTGGTAACCAGGTAATGAATAAGTAAATTTACTTCTGATTTATATTTTCTAAACAAAATTATTAACACTTCTCTCTACAATTATTAATAATACATCGATATTTATCTCTCTTCGATTCATCGTTTATAGTATTGATCACTCCATAGCTCTCTACCAATAACACACAAACAAAACTTACATTATTACGAAGGACCCTGTATAAAAAATTCTTTAAAACATAAAAAACTACATGGTAACACTATTTTCAAAATAATTCTGCTCAAGTTTCAAACCGTCTATTATTTGGCTTATTCTTATTTTTCCTTTTACGTTTGTACACAAACACTGCTACCACTACAATAAACACTACAGCTAATAATCCGATTCCTAAATAAGTGAAGATTTTCTCATTACTATTACTAGATTTTGATTCTTCTGCAGTGATGTTACCGGTACCGGTACTGTTCTTAGTGGTTCCTTTACCACCTCCAGTACTACTCGATTCTGTCACGGTTGGTTTTGCTGTGGTAGTCGTAGTGGTAGTAGTTGTTGTGGTTGTAGTCGTAGTTGTTATTGTGTCCTGGTTTAAAGATGCTTTGTCCATGTACTCTTCTAAGGGCTTAAAATATTCGAGGAGAGGTTCTGCAGATATTTCATAGAGTCCGTAGTAGTAATTCAGCGAATCCATCCAGCTAACAGAGTCGATCTTTTTCATCAATTCGCTAGAAAAATATTTATTGTCACCAGTTTACGGTAATAGAGAACCAATACTTACGCAAAATTGTCATCATTGCCAATTTCCTTAACTATGTCACCATTTTCTGGATCCGACATATAGCTTCTGTAGTATTCTAGTAATTGGAATTGTAAAATTGAGCCCATAAATTTGCTAAAAAAATTATTGCCATTTTATTTTTTTATAAATAACACAATAATGTAGGTACCTACCTCAAGTAGGGTTGATTTGATGTTATTGTTGGATCTCCGAGGTAGTCGGTTTCGTTATTTGTAACCCCTTCGACACCTTGAATTTCTTTTCTGAAAAGGAAATTAAAAAATGTCTGTTGGTCTTACTGGTCGTTAGTTAATTAACGGACTGTACTAAAATGAAATAATATACTTTTAAGAAAAAATCTTTTAAGCAAAATAATTAGTAATTTCGAATTTTTTGAATTATTGAAAACTATGAGAGATAATTATGTTGTCACGACACATAACATTGCAGAAACAGACCAATCGATTGGCTTCTTACAAACATGATTAGCACTCATTATCATATTCATAATCTTGCAATATTCCCAACTGTATTCATTATTTTACCTGCTCTTCCACCAATCTTCAGCCTCATCAGTACTATTATTAAGAGATGTTTGATCAATTTGTGCCAGTCTCCATTTATCCGCTATTAAATAGTAAGGAATTTGTGGTAAAACTCTCAAAGCTGTTAATAAGAGTCCGGTCATCTTGAGTGATTCATCCTCCAGTTCTTCTTCTGTGTAATATCTAAACGTCCCGTTAACTCTAGTCGACTCGATCGCGAATATCGATCCCAGACTAATCAGGGCTTCCTTTAATACACTCTGTCTGTAGTTATTCTTAATGTACGACTTGTAGGATCGACTGTCAAGCTTTGCTTGAATTGACGCTTCACAAGCATCCAGGTATTTCGTCCATGATGGTTGATCACAGGTGTAAATTCTGTAAATGCAAATTTAAATATTATTCGAGCTTGATTTGAACACGATTAAAAAGAAACGACTACAATACTTACTCAGTTCTTTCAGCAGAACAAAATACTAAAATTTCAGGCTCACAAGACGAGGCGTTATAGTTTTGTTTCCAATTAATTTTTCCCAGTTTTAAATTTAATAACATCGTTTCCGCTAACTTGTAAACTGACTTCATAGTCTAGAAGAAAATTAATTAACTACTCCACTCTCAACTAATAAGTAGTTAAATATTTAACGAACCTTTGTCTTCAAAAATGAATCCACGTCGTAATGAAGCTGTGGCTGTGGCAGAATTACATCGGCGATGTAGCTCCAATCGTTACCAAAATTTGAACCTATACATAGTCACGTTTATTTAAACAAAGGACGAGTATTACTAAAGGAGAATAAATAAGTTGCCTCGTTCTAGTTCTACTGACTTTTTTGGTGTAGGGTGAATGGACCAGTGAATGACCATCCTCAATGAATAATAATTGGTTAATTCAAAATATATTTACTTAAATTAAGATGTTCATCGTGGCAACATTGCACCTTTTATAGTATCACCAAGCAATAGAATGGGTGCACATGATGGTCATTCACTAGGTAAAAGTTTGGTAAACTGATCTGTTATTTCCTTGATAGGTAATTTACTTGTTCTTTCACCCTATACAAAGAGAAACCATAAAAAAATGTATGATTTCTGCTGGGTAAATAGAATAGAAGAAATGAAAGGTCATAAACTCTAAAGAAGAAGAAGAAGATTACCACTCACCTAGTAAAAATACAGGAATTTCTGATGCATTGCTGCTAACATTATAATATTTCATCAACCGAACTTTTACAAAATTGTGCAATTTTTTATATAACGGTTCGATTTCGCTCCACAGTTCCTCTGCTTTCGTGTACCCTTCTTCAAAATCAGTCATTGTTTCCCAGTACGTATTAGCTTTGCTTAAATCTTTAATTTTATTTATAAAAAAGGGGGATATAAATGCATGAAGACTCGAAAAACTTACCATTTGCAATCGCTGCTTTTTTAACTAATGGTAATATATTTTTATACTCTTTCATAAATGGTGATAACATTTTTTGCCGTTTCGACCATATCTCCTTCAATTCAGTTTGGTTCCTTTTCATATGTATATCTCTATCATACTCTAAAAATTATATTTTCATTTATTTATAATTAAATAATAAATTAATTAATACCTTTTGGATTTTCTATCACAGTTGTGCCATTACTAGAAGACTTCTTTGGTATAGTTTGTAGCTTCATCAATTTATTTTTGAATTCTATTAGCTAAAATAACAATAATAGAATTAAATTAAAGCTGTCTCTATAGGGTGTTCCAAAACATGTGTCGTAAAATGAAAGATGCAATACCCAGTCTTATTATAAGAAAAAAGTTCCTATTAACACGAGTCCTCAAAGGCACCATTTTCGAGAAAGGTCTAAAAAAAAATCAGTTTTTTTAACAATATCTCATGAACCGTTTGGGATACAGAACTCACCTTTTGTGCACAGCTTATGAATAATATTATCTAATTTTTAAGCAGCAATTCATTTTTCTTTTATATGACAGTAACAGAGATTTGAGGTTTTGCATGAGCTTTTTTGCCCCTAATTTCTACAACATGTGGAAACTTGGTACATATTGTGGAAGAACATTTTAAAACGTCATAGAAAAGACAAAAAAAAACAGAACTAAGCGTATAACATAAAAACAACAAATATCATAACAATAATAATTGTTAAAAAATAGCCTACAATAATAATTCAGGCTGCCAAATTATGTCATACTACTGCTATTTTTTTTGCAGCATAAAATGCTCTTTTTCTTAGAAACTTTGCACGTTGGACTTTTTTATGTAGAAAAAATTGAAAGTTCAATGTGTGCTTTTTTTGCCAATTTTTCCAGTGTTGTAAGAAATTGGGAACAAAAAAAAACCGTACGCAATCCTAAAATCTCCATCACTGTCATATTATGAAAAAAATAAGATTAGGTAGTGCTCAAAAAATGAATAATATTGATGACAAAATGCGTAGAAAAGGTATCTCAAATGGTTCCTGAGATACCGTCACAAAACTGACTTCGAAAATAAACATGAACTTTTTTTCTTAACACGAATCGCCAGGGAATCACACCTCTCATTTTTAATCACCCTAAATATAAATGCATCTACCTGATTCCAGTCTTTTTCAGGTATAAGAACATCTCCTGGATTGGTTAATAATTTCCATTCTCGCACAGAATTTGGAGGTATATCATCCTCGGAGTAAGATTTCAAGGTGGTGGATTGATATTTCGATAAATCACTCTGTCCTTTCTCTACTTCTATCTAAAAAATCGTATTTTAAACCTTTAAAAAAAAAATTGGGTGAGGAAATACTTTTTCATTAAACCGATCCACTCCCAGAATTATAGATTTTTTTTCTTTCGCTATGCTTTCACAAATGTCCATTAATTCGAGGTCCATAATGTCCAATTCTGCTTTAATCTTGCCCTCGTTGACGTCCAGTAATGACGCTTCGTCAAAATTGATTACGATCGCAATTAGTGGTATGAGAAGCTGATTAAAATGCATTTTTCTGAAACAATTTTTTGATTAGTTAGTTGGAAGTTTCTTTCAAGAGAAATTTCAACTTTTTTTTGCAATCTAATTTTATTTCAATTAATTTATTAATAATTTTTTATGATAAGTAGGTACAGGATACAGAAATCAAACTCCAATGACCTGAAGTAGATCAACTCTGCAAGGAATGATGCTGATGATATAAAAAAACATGTTATTTTGGCTCTGAAGATGGTTATATTGGTTTATTTGAAACTAGTAAAGTAGATAACTGTATGAGAACTTTTTGAGTTCAGGTAGTTGACAAAAGTTTGAGTTCTTGAGTTGGCCATGACAAAAGTCATGGCCTACCACCAGTCTTTTTTTTTGACCACTCTTTATTAGCTTTGTGAATACGGGCATTTGACTATA
Source organism: Malachius bipustulatus (assembly GCA_910589415.1). Lineage (NCBI taxonomy): Eukaryota > Metazoa > Arthropoda > Insecta > Coleoptera > Melyridae > Malachius > Malachius bipustulatus. The sequence continues at coordinate 42,448,816 of OU342633.1, forward strand.
AATAAGTTTGGTATATCAAATTTCTTATCTTATTTTATATTATGGTATAAAAAAGATAAAATTATTACATAATCTCTCATATAATCAGTTCCAGTTGTTGAGATTATTGCTACTTAAAAATTATTAAATACCTATAAAAGCAAAAATCAAATATATAGTTTTGCAAAACATGCAATATTATTCTCGTCATAAACAACAAACAAAGAAATCATGTCAAAAATCGTCTACATTTTAAAAAAGTGAAATAAATTAAGAGAAAACGGATTCCTTCATATGAGTAAATGTATAAGTAAAGTTAATTGGTGTCATTAGTTCAGAGCTTTTGTTAATGCTCCCCTACAATAATAATAAACAAAATTAAAACTTTTTTATAAATTCGCCATTAAGCCTCATTTTTTGATCTGTTTTTAGATGCCCGGTCAATGATATCATTAGCTATAACCAGAGAGTCCCTGCTTACCTATTAATTAGTTAATGTTGTTTTCGAATCGAGCAAATTCGGACAATTAAAACAATAATACACATAATTTAAATAAACTTAACTTCTTGATTAAGGAAATGTCAAGGTTGGTCACAAAATTCATAATCACAATAATTGATAGACTCGAAGATTTTGTAGCTATACACCTGCAATACTTGCAATTTCAGATTGTCCTTGAAGACTTTATTAAAATTGTACATTTCCTGATATAAAATGTTTATTAGGTACTTATTAGACCTTATTAACATAAATAAATATTAGTGAGAAGAGAGAAAATAACAGGTTGTTGTGGGGGGAGTGTTATCTGTTGTAGAAATAGAATAGGTCCTTTATTTTGCAGCATAATTTTATTGTAATGTTTGTAAATGAATTAAGTATTGTTTGTTTAATGTAAATAAATAGCCATATAGTGAGTTAATTATGCAATATGTCTCGCATTAAGTATGTTATGCATGAACGGCTATACAGAGCGTTTTTTTTTTTTTTAATCTCTCACCATTGGGATCTTCTATCTATAGAGAACTGGCAGAGAGATAATAGGGTGGGTTAAATTAGGGAAAAGTTGCACATTTTATGCTTAATAAGAATTCGAAATAAAAATTAGGGTAACTTCAGAGGTTCCTGAATTATTTTGAAAAAACTGAAAAAAATTGAGACTTCGTATTTAAGCCTTATGTTTCATTATTGAAAATAAATTGATTATTTTTCTAGGCTTACATAAGTCGTCAAGACCATGTGACATGTCAAAAATGTACAAAGCCGACTAGATCTTACATAATTTTTAAGCCGGCTTTGTTTTTCTTATGGCCGCCATATTGTTTTCATGTTATTTAGTCTTAAAAAATCAAGGAAACTAATCATCTAATTAATAAAAAAAATCAAAATTTTACTCTCCACGAATGTCACAAAAAGCCACGAACAAAGCATTTTAATTACGTCATATGGACGTCATTATTCTCTACTGAGTACCCTGAATGTGGTGGTTAAATACCCAAAACAAGCTAAAAGATAAAAACCTGAAGAAGAATAAGATATTAACGAAAAAAATTATTGCTAAAAAAGAAATTAATAAAAAAAAATTATTTCAGGACCTATACCTACATATTATATTTATATGATTTTCGTCTATGGTCACTAAAAGAATCACCCCTTGAAGTTTGGCCCATACCTACTTCAATAACACACCCTCTACATTTAGCTTAACAACCTAATTCTATGTGAAGTAAAATGTTGACAACACCTTTTTTTTTCTAATTTTCTTTAGTTCTTTTCCGTTTGCAACAAAATAAGCTTGGTGTGCAACAAAATGTGTTAAAAAAGCAAGTACGTGTTTAGTGTAGGAATCGAACAACCTACAATTATTTCCACTTGACGCTTCAGGTATTCTATACCACGACCACCAAAAGACTAATAAACTACCTTGGTCAGTTGGACACAATAAGTAGATACCAATAATTATTGTAAAATTTACATTCTTAGATTATTCTAATCCAGTAAACATGCAGAGACGTCCCATTATTACGTCCGACAGAGGCCATCAAAAATAGCATGTTATGATAGAAGAAGCACACGTGCTTATGAATCCAGAACCCAGGTCAGACTGTATCCAAAGTTAGGCAGGACCCATATGTGATGTGCACTTTGATGGGTGGCTGTCCAGGAAAAAATACACCAGGAATTCAGAAAAATTTGGAACTAAGATTTTTCTTCAGCGACTGTTATTATAGTGGAGGGGTCATTTATTTATTTATTTATTTATTTATTTAATAATATATTCCAGCAGGTTTACACCCATTTACAGGAACAAAAGCATGATATACATTTTACATTTACAGCAGAGAAGAGTACAGTAAGATCTAGTTAGGTATTATACTTTGCAAAAATGCAGGCCAATATTACGCCAAAAGTATCAGCATTAATATCACACATAGCAGATATTGCATTGAAAAGCTCACATATAACATTGATCGGTGACCTCACCAATGCATTTGTTCTACTGGATGAACAATAAAAAGCATAGCTAAATCGGGCACATGGACGAGGCACCAGGAAATTAACCCTGCTAAGTAAAAAGCTACAATCTATGGAGTTATTAAGCAAGTTAAACAGAAACTTAATTCCCCCAGTAACCCGCCTTACATACAGAGAAGTAAAACCAAATCTAGCCAGCAACAGATTATTATCATCATACATCTTAATATTACAAAAATGAGCTTGGGGGTGTCGCGTAACCACCCCCCCCCCCCCTCAAATATTTGGTGTTTTGGTGTATTATGTATTGCAAAAAGCAGTCCTCATGTATATTTTTTGCTGCATTTCTTATTAAATTTTTTCGCCAGATCAATTACCATAGATTGATTGGTAAAATTAAATTATTCTGAATATGTCAGGGAGAATATCCCTCAATAATAATGCTCTTAAAATATTTTATCTTAATAGAAATTTAAAAAATTTCTAAAGTCTAAATAAAAACCAACTTCTTTGGTTCAACCGGTATATGTTCTGGGGTGATTTTGCAGAACATTAAAAAATATGATGACATACAGGGTGTCCCAATATTCCATGGACATGGAGCAACCACAGATTACGGCGGTAAAAAAAAGTCGCTCCGGACCAAACTTATCTCTATACCAAAATGCTTCGTTTGTCCGTTAGAGGGCTTCAAAGTCTTTTGAAAATTTAAGTTTTTTTGAAATAGCTCAAAGTCGGCTGATTCCAATACGATGAAATTTGGTAGGTAAATTTCTTATTAAAAGTACTAATTTCTGATGTAAATGATAATTTGACGGAAACCCGGGAAGGGGTTAAACTACCCCTACCCTCCATTAAAATCGATCGTAATTGTTGATAGGGTAGCAGGAACGCTGTTCATGTTTTTTTGTTTGAAAGATACATCCTTTTAGCCCATTTTTGGTCTCCTACAAAAATCTGTATCTTTCCGAGGTGCGATGTGATAAAATAAATTAGTCGATGATAACTAAATTTTTATTTAATTTTTTTACCTTAGTAATCTGTGGTTGCTCCATGTCCATGGAATTTTGGGACACCTGTATAATAAAACCCTTTCACCGGTAGACTGAATAGGGATCATTATATCAATTGGATTTAAAAAAAACCAAAAAAAAAAACATTAACAAGAAAAAATTAATGTTTTCAACCCTTAACTTTGTAGGGAATCTGCATACTGATCAATGATAAATAAAACACTAATGTTTTAACAAATTCTACTGTATACTGATAAAATTATTAAAATTAATTTAAATCTAGTTACATACTTGTTTTATGATCACTTTAGGTTACCATAATATACTGTTGCTGTTATACTATATCAATATTTTTATTAATTTACATATGTCTGAAGATGCTAATTTAAAAGTAGCGAAACACGTATATAACATGTTTAATATTCCATCAGTGTACAGTAGAATTTTTTTAAACATTAGTGTTTTATGTATCATTGATAAGAAAAAATTAAGTAAAAATAAAACAACTTGAAAATAAAAAAGCATTAATTATACAGGATCCGGTAGAAAAGTACATGGGATTTTTTTTTAAATTATCTATCATCTTCTCATGCAGGAAATAATATTCTTGCAGGAAGTTTCTGCATTGTCTCAAATGTAGAAACCGATAACCAAAGAGAAATTAGGTAGGTAGGTATCTGATGGTTGCGTATTCGAGGTGTTACCAAAAATAGTAAAATGTCTATTATATTTGTTTCAAAAGGTCGTACCTATTATTTTTGTTAACCCTATGTGAAAATGTTATTTCTGTTATCAAAATTTCCAACTTTCTGTCCGAACTGTACAGGGTGCACCATGTATCCTTCTCTATATATTGCTATCTCCTAATGCTAACAGATACAGGGTCGGTTAAACAAATCCAAAGGAGCGCAATTTTGTGGCCAATTCGATTCCGTCGAGACATACAAGATATATCTGTGACCGTTCCTGAAATATCCTGAAATAACTGAAAAATCGAGATTTCTTATTTTTGCCATATCTTTTTTATTATTGGAGATTAATGAATAATTTTTTGTGGGCTTACATAAGTCGGCAAGAGCTACCCATCTGACATTTCAAAAATTTTCAAAGCCGACTAAATCCCAGAATTTTCATAGTCAACTTTCGTTTTTCTTATGGCCACCATAGTGTTTTTTTATGTTGTTAGGTATAAAAAAAAATCATAAAAACTAAAAATTGTTAAACTTCAAAAAATAAATAAAACAATTTTTATTCTCCTTTTTTCTTTACAAAAAATACACATTTTTAGACCGAATTTCATAGATAAATTAAAAAACCATAAGGCAAGCACTATTTCGGCGTATTTTACAAATGTTGACGTTTTTCGACGATTTTTTATTAGGTTTTTCTTTGAAATATTAAGAATAAAAATTAAAAATTTTTTTTTTTTAAGTTTATTAATTTTTGGTTTCCATTATTTTTTTCATATCGAACGACATAAAAAAATAATATGGCGGCCATAAGAAAAACGAAAGTTGACTGAAAACTCTTGGATCTAGTAGGCCTTGAAAATTTTTGAACTGTCAGATGGATAGCTCTTAACGGCTTATGTAAGCCTACAAAAAATTATTTATTAATTTCCAATAATAAAAAAGATATGAGGAAAATAAGAAATCTCGATTTTTCAGTTTTTTCAGGATATTTCAGGAAAGGTCACAGATATCTTGCATGTTTTGACGAATTCGAGATGGCCACAAAACTGCGCATCTTTTCTCTAATTTAACCGACCCTGTATCTCTTAGCGTTCAGGAGATAGCAATATATAGAGAAGGATACATGGTGCACCCTGTGTATTATGTCACAGAAAAATTGATAATATCACATCTACCAGCAACTACCCAACTAGGCATATACTTATACCTATAATATGTATAAAAAACAGAGGAAGTATAACTATAAAGGGACATTAGGACATAAACGCAGCGTAAAAGGGCACTCTTTCCCGCCGTTTAGTTGATCCTCAGATTCTTCTTTTTTGATTATTTAGGTACCTACTTTTTATCTATTTATTAATAAGCTGATACAGATTTATAATTATACCAGCAACTTTATCACAATTTAATTTATAATCTCACGATTAGGTATACCTAGTTTTACTTACGTGTTACACACTATACTGATTAGGTATTCAAAATGTGTAAAAAATAGTTGATAAACAAACATCCGCAACACCATGCACGGGACTTCTATAATAGCTATTCGACAAGATTTTCCATTACCGTCGTCTACCTGTCCACAGTTCAATTCAAAAGAACTCACTAAAGGTGATATTCACTACCTGCTCAATGAAGTGTGCACTCGAGAATAATCGCATTGATAGAAAACACTGAATTCAAGTAAGGATTGCTTTTTTACCACAACTTAACCCTGGTCATAGATTCATTCAATAATTTGAGTCATTTGATGAAAATTCGGTCAAAGATTAGTTCTTATTGTTGCCCAGTAATCGTAAACTAATATTCACTAACTATAACTATTCAGACTTTTGCCGGTCAAAGTCAAATGAGCGTAATTGACTTAAATTTTTAATTAGGAAAAGTATAATCTAAAATAATTACAACCGAAGTTAATCATTACATAAAATCTGATCAATCTTGCCGTGTGTACCTACATAATAATAATTTTATCCTTCATTGATAATTTGATAATTGATAAGCTTCCGTATAATGCGACAATACAACAAAAATGTTCTTGATTAATGTAATGCAATAATATCATTAGTTAGTATCATTATTGCAATATGATATGTATTTGGGACATACACATTACACATACTACCTACAAACATAATCAAAATAGTCAAGTATTTATCTCTGAAAATTGTTATCTTCTAAACAAATAATTAGTCATCATAATATAAATATATTCACGGAGTTCGTATTAAATTCAAATTTGGCTCCGTATTTATTTCATTCCGATTGGTGGATTCGGCTAATTCAAAGCTACCCTTTATTTAATTTGAATTTATGATTCCAAATATCAAAATTAAATAAATCATTCAAGTATTATTATAGGTAATGTGTAGTTGTTATACCTACCTGATGAGTTTTTTTATTGGGATTTAGGTTCTAATTTAAATTTAAAGATTCTTTACAGAACAAATTAGAAAACTTTTGTAAAGCATGTGAGGAGAAGATTGAATACATGGACGGTACCGTTTCGACCTTATTATGGACTTATCAGCATATATCATATCAGTCAGATCCAAACCACACATGCCATACGAAAGTTGGAAGTTTCGTATCTTAACTGGTCATGTGGTTATGTAATCGTTTTTTGACTTTTAATTTCGCTGACAACGAAACACGTGTCATTTATAAAAATAAATAATAAAATAAACGGTAGAAATTGTAACTAAAACAAATTTATTATTATAATTAATAAATTCTACAAGGTAGGCGAGGAGTTGAAAACATCAAGAAGTTTGCTAAATTTCTAATTTTCAAGATAGTTTTTGTTTCGCCATATAAAGCCATGCCAACTTCGATTAGAAAACGTGCTGACTTGATGTTTTAGGTTAAGAAACTGACCTGAGTTTTAAACAAAAATGTCAAATTTATTCACGGAACGGAACAATAGCTACGAAACGAATTACTTCTCGCTATATTTAGGCAGGTAATTATTACAGAATCAGTTATTGAAAAATAATAAAATTCAAACATCATAATAATAATAATAATAATTATAAAAAGTAATAATAATTTGTAGTTCAGGTGGATTTGAATTCTACTATTTAAAATTGCCACGCTACCGACTCCTACTACACAAGTCACGTGACTCGCCCTCTGATTGGTCGGCCTAAACCGGATGTGAAGGTATCGATCCGCGCGCCACAGTGGCGTCTCTCTCTATCCTCGTCTGATCTACGTCATACATCCCCTCGCCGCGTAAGTACCAAGCGACCGGGCCGACTTTGTTCGTCTCTCTTCAATATTGTTGTTCAACTGACGAAAGAGCATTTCCTTCCATCTTCCCGTCCATCCGCCTCATTCTCAATCGGTTTGCTGACGACACAAGTGTTCTCCAATTGTTGTGTGTTAGTGGTTAAGAGAATAGACGCTTGTATTTTTTAGAAACTGTAAATAAAATGGCAAACCAAGACTGTTCAATGGAAAATGGAGAAGATTTCTCGCAGGACGTAACGGGAGATCAGAATTTTGGACAAGACGGTAATTTACAACAAAACGGCGGCGCCGGCGACGCTTCCCAAGCACCCGCAGATAGCGGTAGTGCGGACACTCCCGGTCGGGATGATGATAGGTAAGTTTAATTGTTCGTATTATTGTCGGACAGGTTGTAGTATATTTATATTCCCGTTGTAATTTTTGCAGCGAATTTTGTAATTTTTTAATGATAGAACAACGTGTTTGCTCGCTAGATACCGAGTTGAACGTTCCTCGAGACTCGAGAGTAATCATGTATCATCACGACGATATATAGAGATATTTAAATGTAATCATGTTGTTTTTGCTAATTTTACCTTTGTGTAACATTTTTTGTATGTATTTTTCCAAGATCTTTCATTTTCAAGGAATTATATGTATGTAAAATTATAGCACACGAGATGTTTCAATTCGAGCCCGAAGAAAATTGCAAATGGCGTCTCCTTTCTCCTCGTCTTTGTTTGGCGCGCAATTCAAATCCGACCGGAGTTGCCTTGCAGTCACTTTTTGATTAATTGAAATTAGTCTTTGTAATAATAATTGTTTTCAGCTGTAAATTACTTGCATATTTTGTCAATTTGATTTTCAGTGGACGTATCATTTTTTTTTTCAATTCGAGGAATTAGAGCTAAATAATTATCGGGACTCACTCAATACTCAATCGGGAGTTTTGTAGGATGCCAAGTTAGAAGCGAAGTTTACCCACTTAACTTGCTTCCTTTTCTCCAGGTCGCAACGACTGCTAAGTGGAAGGTGGCTGGAGAGGACATGGAACCGCTGGACCCATGGTATTTATCCTTGGGCATTTCTTCTGCCGACACTTAGTAAAAATTTTCAAGGCTAACATTTAATCAGATCGATTGAATCAGTTGATATTCTTGAAATTTAGATCTCTCAATAATCACCTTTAATAAGTAATTTATTATTAACTGACTTGTTCATAATTTTTTTTTTTTTTTTGATAATTTTTCTTGTAAGATGTAAATTTACAGATTGCTTTGAGATTGCAGATCCATTTTGATTGTACTTGGATATTAATTATTATTGTAGTATTCAGTTGTTGAATTAAAATTAGTTAACCAATCGGGAAAGTTTCCAAAACACTTAGGAAATCACATCGTCAGACTTTGTTTTAACTGAGGTTCGTCTTTTTCTTTTGCAGAAAGTTGTTTGTTGGCGGACTGAGTTGGGAGACGACAGATAGTGAGTATTATTTATTTATTTCTTCTTTTCTTATTATTTGATATAATTAGGTACTTCAGCTTCACGATAGGAAGTACTGAAAGAGCCGGCAGCAAATAATGTATTTGCAAGATTTACATTGGCTGAGTTTGAATGAATTAAAAAAAATCACAGGAATTTTGAGGGGTACACAATAATTCTTCCAAAAAAGTGTTGAAATTAAACTAGCTTGTGAGAAATGTAAATTTATTTAATTTTCTCCCAATAAAAATTGATTAATGTGTTCTTGTCTACAAATGCTAAGGAAAATGTTTCTCATATAAAATATTGAAAAGTTTTTAATTAAAACAAGTCAGGTTCATCTATTTTTCTGAAACGTTTTGTAATAAAAAAAACTTTACAGTCAAGTCGAAAACTATCACTAAAAAGCCTTTATCAGTTTTGTTTTACAAACTTGTTTTTAAAACAGCACTTGATCTCTGATCACCTTTATTATGAAACTTGATTATTATTCGTAATTTTGTTGTTGGCAATATAGTTTTAATATCAATGAGGTTGATTGCACAAGACTTGTGCTGCTGAGTTCATCAGCATCGGCAGGTTAAAATCGGTAATCACAATTCGCTACAAACAGCATCAACAATTTTAACTTTCTTATCAGAAATTATTGAACTGAATTTTTTTTAACATGTGCTTCGAAGATTACTTTGTCAAATCTTTTACAGCCAAAGTGAATTTTTTTAAACTAACCGACCGTCTCTATCTTTCCAGAGGAGCTGCGTGAGCATTTTGGTCAATATGGTGAAATCGAAAGTATCAATGTAAAAACAGACCCCACAACCGGCAGGTCAAGAGGCTTTGCGTTTATTGTCTTCAACAATGCAGAAGCCATTGACAAGGTCGTGGCGGCTGGAGATCACGTTATTAACAACAAAAAGGTTGATCCTAAAAAAGCGAAAGCGAGGCACGGGAAGATATTTGTGGGAGGTCTAACAACAGAACTAACAGACGACGACATCAAAAATTATTTCAGTCAGTTTGGAACCGTAAGTCTCTCTGCATGCCGTTGCTCGAATAACCATTTTCATTGTCTGTTTCCCGTTTTCAGATCATCGAAGTTGAAATGCCGTTTGATAAGACTAAGAATCAGAGGAAAGGCTTCTGTTTCATCACATTTGAGTCTGAACAAGTTATAAACGAATTATTGAAAACACCTAAGCAAACCATCAAAGACAAAGAGGTATTGTTATTTTCATTATTCCAAATATGGTAATATTACCTAATAGTAACTTTTTCTGAATGATGAATCTGTTAAGTCAGTTCTGCTACTGAAACCTTTTGAGGACATCTACCACCTGATCTTTTCTTCTTTTAATTTGAAATGAATAATAGAAAAAGTTCAGTTTTATTAACAAGAATTTCCTTTACAGGTGGACGTGAAGAAGGCCACTCCAAAGCCAGATGCGATGATGATGGGCATTCGTGGTAGTCGCGGTCCCCCGATGGGCGGTGGTCGTGGTGGTCCTCGAAGTAGAGGCCGTGGAAACTACAGCAGTCAAAATTGGAACCAAGGTTACGGGGGTGCGTACGGGTACGGCCAGGGCTACGGAGGTGGTTACGATGGGGGCTACGGGGGCGGATATGACTACTATGGCGGCGGTGGCGGCTACGGTGGTTATGGTGGATACGATTACTCCAACTACGGCAATTATGGTAAATACAACAACTCAAGGCATTAGTTAGTTAGTATATGGGTCATTGTGTTAGTGCCTACACTCGCTGTGCCAATGATTGACGAAATGGGTGTTACCTGTGATATTCACAGATCATCTTAGATTTGTATACGTATATAATATATTACATTTATTATTATATGTTTACAGTCAACATTTGTTTTGTTCCTATATTTTATGCATGTTGACATTTTATATATGGAAATACATTGTGAAATAACATATTTAAAGCTTGAATAAAGCAATTGTTGAAATCAATTTCATAATGTGTTTTCCATTATTCACTAACCTTACCCCTCAGAGCATTTTAACAAATTTTAGGGGAACTGCTTTGGGTTGGTTACCAATACGGATACACTCTTCAGTTTTTCTGCTTCTCAATTTGATCCTTTTCTTTTAATAATTCATCTTTATTCCATCATTTCAGTTACGATGCTAAGTTTTTATAAGGTTTGTTATGCTCTGAGATTTAACCAAAACGATTGAAAGAAAATAAATTGCATTTTGGAAAGTATCTGGTTTAGCGGTGCATATTAATTATACAAAACAAACAAAGAAAAACTAAACTTCTCCTAGATTTTCAGTAGTCATTATTGTTTCTAAAGTTAGCTTTGCTGAAATAAAAATTAACCCTTTTATTACGTGTATGCAGATGGATATGGTAACTATGATGGAGGCTATAGTGGTGGAAGGCCTTATGCTCGTGCTAAAGGTATCGAAATTTATGTTCCAAAATTCCTTTGTAGTCATGTTTTGTAGCTTTGGAAATTCATTCCTGGAATAATTCGAATTTTCGATTCTCATTTCTATAACTGCTTTTATTTTTTCCCATTTTTGTCCTAAACTTGCCTAGTTTTTCTGTCTAGTTTTTTTTTGAAATGAAATTTCGCATGTTTATCTAGTAGTTTATGTAATTATTTAAGAAAAATGGCACGAGATTGTTTTCACTCTCATAAATATTAACAATAATGTAATGATCCTAAAAGTTGTGAAATCACAAACCTTGTTTCAAAGTTACGAATGACTAAATTTTTCTTAATTAAATGAAAAAAAGTGTGTGTGATATATAAAAATACATTTATATGAAGAGTCACTCAACATTGTAAGCGTCCCTTCAGTTGCTTCTCGTCTTGGTCAAAAAGGTACACGGTTAGAGAATGTAAAGGTCTCCCTCGTTTTACGGGGTTTACTTTTTGTTCCACTTGAAAACATAATTTTTTCAAAATTATTTTTGAATTTCAAAGTAAATTATTAGTTCTACACCAAGATGCTTTTCTTCTTTACACCCTTAGTAATGATGAGAAATGAATTCAATCAACTGCATTGTAGTGCAATGTTGGGTGACTGGAGTTTTGGGGTGCGAAGACGATGCTAAGCTGGAACTTGGTTGGTTTTTAGGTGGAGTCAGTGGTGGTTACCAAGGCGGTAAGCAACGAGGGGGAGGCGGAACTGGCGGCGGACGCCAGCAGAGGCATCAGCCGTATTGATTGTATATGTTGTGACTGTCTGTGTATTTAATTTAATATTAATTTAGTCAATAGTTTTTAAGTTAAACAACTGTAATGTGTAAGTGGAACCTCTCTTCCAGCATTTAATAAAAAAATAATTTAAAAACCTCATCCGCTTTTTAATTATTCTACTCTTTCTATCATCTGGAAATTTTTCTTTTTCAAGTTTTGGAGTAGAGAGAGACTTGAATTTTAAAACAGTGTTTTTTGAAGTACATACTGTTAAGTAATGAGAAAATAAATATCTAAGAGGGTCCGGTAGGGACAACAACGAAATGAGAAATCAAGGAGTTTATTGATACGAGTATGGTATTGCGTCGCAGAGTTTCAGTAAGAGATCAGATCACGTCTCGCTCGCAGTTCACGGTTGCGACGACTGCCTCCGGTCTCTCGGCTCGGCGCTGCCCGCAGCCCACCGCTGGTGTAGGCCAGCGGTATCCAGCAAATCCTGGGCTTCCCCGGTTGCTAGACGGCCGCTCAGTCGTCCTTGCTCGCAATCTTTCTAACAATACCTACCTAGATCTGTTCTGTGAACTATTTTACAATGTTTGTTGTCTTGTGGGAAGACATTATTTGGTAAGTAAAGAAGGGATGTGAGAAATCAGTAAGTATGTTACATGTTTTAATTTAACCAAATACCAAAGGAAAAAATGTAAGGGCTACAAGGACAAGACTTTGGTTTTCCCCTTCTCATTCCATTGGAATACTGGGGCTGGTGCATTTTGTAAATTACTTCACCCTCAGGGTAGGTCAAAGTTTAGTGTTCTCGAACAGTGAAATATAAAATAAATTCCTTCTTTTTGTGTGACATGCGAACTTTGGGATTCTTCCACTAACTTCCTTTCAAGTAATTTTGAAAAATATGAAATATGGTGAACTAAAGTATTCATAGCCATCCCTAAAATTTAATTTAAAAATATGTTTCAGACTCCTTTATAATTATTAAAATCCTATTTGAATTTGATAAAAGCCACATACCAAGACTGAATGCGGCGGTGTACATTTATGAGAAAGTTTTGGGGTCCCAAAGTACAGTCTTCCTGCATTTTTTTATACACTCGATCGAAAAGAAATGGGAGGGCCAAAGGTAAAACAAGGTTATTTACATTGGCTTGTTCATTATAAATAAATCTGTTTAGATGGACAGACAATAAGGAACAGCAGCTTTATTTAAAAGCAGCATTAAACCCAAGTTTAATTGCCCATCATCACCTGAAAATCTTTTAAAAAATTTATTACATTTTTAAAGATAAAACGTCGCCTGATATACGAACCTTGTCAGTGATGTGCCTTTTACCCGTAAAGAATACATTCCCTACGTTTAACGTAAATGCTCGTAAATAATGTAAGCAAAGCCTAAGCAGTGATGTGCCGTATAATTTACCTCTATTCTTTACACGGACTTTTATAAAGGTAAACAATGCAAAGTTTTGACGTCCGCCAGCCATAATCTAATTTGCAAACTTTAAATAACATGAACAATAATTTATTATTCAAGGTACAAACCAAAACAATAGTTATGCATAGGTTTTATAATAGAACTACAACACTATTGTAAAATCTATGACAATATGTATAACATTACCCTATTTTCTATTGTTTACATTCTTTACGTATTATTTATTTACTTTATTCGCGCATTGTTCACATTCTTACGCTTTATTTGATAAACGTAGATAATATAATTCTGTCTATTCTGTGCTGTGACTGTGGCCAAATACACTATACATAATATAATAATACATACAGCTTCCACTGAAAATTGTCACCGGAAATTACTATCGCCCAAGCGGCTGAATGTCTAACTAGCACTAGCGTTGATTTAAAATGTCAATTTAATTGAACGAAACGTCAATCTGTCGTTTGCTTGTCATCTACAAAATAAATCACAATTTAATAGAGATGGGCAAAAGCGTTATTTTCTCATAACAGTTGTCACCTGTTACTGTTATTCAAAAATAACAGTTATCAATAACAGGTTAAAAATAACGCTTTTGCGTATGTTGAGTTGCATAACGTAGGCCTCAAAATAACATACAGTTATTAAGCAGGAATATGACTAATATGAAAGCGCAGTAGAAAAGCAGTTATTAGGATAGGAGAGGGTAGGGTATTGGCTATTATTGGGGCAAAAACGCGTTGGCGCGTCAATGTTTCCTTTGTTAAGATTTAAAAAGTTCATTGTATGTACCTACGGGATATCTGGTTGAATAAATAAAAAAAACCTTCTTGCGCATCAAACGCAGAAATAGTGTATTTTTATGCGATTCAATTATGAAAATTTTTGCCGCCTTTTAAATTGGCTTTCTGAATTTTTCAATAGTCAGGTCGAATTTACGTAGTGGTTTACTGTGAAAATTTCATTTCATTTCGTTTGAAAGCGTGCAATAAAATAGATTTTTACACATAATAAGCCAAAAAAAAATTGACAAAATTCAACAATTTCGTCCCTTTTCCTATACCCGCTACTGACTAACGATAAAAAGTTACAGGCGAGTTCTGAAAATCGAACATTTGAAATTTTAGAGAAATAAACATCATGTAAAAAAATAATAATCGAATAATCGAATAACTCCGCCATTTCTCTTATTTGCTTCTTGAAATTTTTGAGAGTTAAAGTTTATTAGTGTAGTTGTCTACTCTGAAAATTTCAGGTAAATTCTCTCAAAAATGTGCTCATAATCAGTTAAAGAAATTTAGCCATTTTTACCATTTTCTTACCCACGCCACTAGCTTATTATTAAATAGTGTATTTTTATGCGATTCAATAATAAATATTTTCTTCCTATTTTTTTTATAATGAATATAATGAAAAAATAATCCGATTTTTCTACCTATCAAAAAAAAAGAATGATACACTCTCGTGGTTTCGAACCCGCACCAACAGTTTACTAAGAAAGGATGTAATGAACTGATCCACGATGCGTTTCATATTTCTAGTGATGATGGGGTAGATATATTATGTAGTAAGTCAGGTACCTACACCTACTCATTTTATTTTTTAAACTGGTCGTATCTTTGTTATTAAAAGACCAATTTGAATACTTTTTTCACCTGCATGTAGGTGATTTAATAGTCGTTGCGATTGTTTTTCTAATTTTCAGAACCATTCATAATTGAATGTGAAAAAAAATAAAAAAGAAATTGCGAACCATTTCATCAATTTAATAATTTTATATAAGTGTAAGCTAATTTTGCACAAGCGAAAAACTTTTTTATTTTTCGTTTAAAGTGCTACATTAATCGAGGCGAATTGAAGTTAAGACATCAAATTATATGTTAAAGCAAAAAAAAATGGAAAATTTCGGTTCAACTTCTTCAAAAATGGACTCATAAACGGTTATAGAATTGACACATTTTCGCCCTTTTTCCTACCCACGACACTGGCTTATTAATGGAAAATATGCTAATTTTATTGCATTAACTCAAAGTTCCAATAATTTTCTTCAAATCCTGTTAATTTGATTTCAAAGTTTTTTTGACATCTTGCTCATACGGGGGCTCAAAAAATTGGACCTTTTCCGAAAATTCAAATGGCTGCCATTTTGAAACGGCTCGGCCGATTTTGCTCAAGTGCAATACCAGACCACTCCTTGTGGATATCTTACTCCCACAAAAATTTCAGCCCCCTAGATTGAAAACTGCGGCCAGAAACCGTGCCTCAAGGACCGTATGTTTGGAACTTTGAAAGGACACCCTGTAGAAGTAACGTGACTTTTGGAAATTTTTTCAACGAAAATCTAAAGTCATTCCAGAGCTATACAAGAATCCAAAATTTCATTCACTAATCTTGAAAGATAAAGCTACAGGAGCGTTTTGAAAATCGAAAAATCGTGATTTTGGAGAAATAAATATATATATAAATATATAGTAAAAAGAAGACGTTTGTTTGGGTTCTAGGGCTCATAGATAATACTGATCTTAAAGCCAAAAGCAGACAAAAACAATGTTGAAGACATGGATGGCCATTTCGCTCTTATTAGAGCTCTTCGGCATGCCATATCAACAATCGTAATTGTCTATAAATATATATATATATATATATATATATATCGTGGGCAGGTGAATTTTGGAAAACTACTTTTTCGTGATCTGGGGGTCAGGATCGGTGGACATTTGATGAGTTTGGGTGATTTTCGAAAAGTGATGTCGTCCTCAATAGTGTATTTTTTGTTAAAAAATACACTAATATAGGGATAGGGTAGTAGGTATAGGATTTTACTTCCGACTTTAGGACATTCTTTCTTTATCTTCTGTAAATGTGAAACTGATCATTTTTAACTTTAACTTTTATTAATAAAAAAATTCAAAAGTTCATAAACTAAAAAAAATGTCTATCAGTCTAAAAGGGGGTAGAATTTATTTCCAGCAATATCAGATCAGACCAATATTTTGATAACAACGCAGGGCATTTTAAAATCAGTAATACAGTAATTAGTTACTTAGGAACTTAGGTACCTATCTGACAGATAATTGTTTTGTTTAAATTGTTTTGTGCAACCACTGCAACCGGACCAGATACCAAACGTATTAACGCGATTGCTTATTATTATGATAACAAAAACTAGCAAATAGCCATAGGTATACAAAAATTAAAGCAGGTTTAAAATTATGCATAGAGGTACTATTTCATTCTTTTCACTTCCCAACCCCAGCGCTGTAACGTGGGTTGCCGCCCTAATTCACTAATCAGAGATCTCCACATGATTATTATGTGAATAACCAATAACTGTTTTCAATCCTCTTGTCAATAACAGGTTGAAAATAACGCTTTTTAGAGAGACGCGTGCGTAGCGCGCTCGCATGTCCGATGTAGGAACGTTATGAAAATAACAGAATCACAATAACAGTTGGCAATCCTAACCTGTTATTTTCATAACTGGATAACAGGTTGTTATTGCTTTTTGCCAATAACAGTTATAAAATAACAGGTTAGAAAATAACAACACATCTCTACAATTTAATATGCAGTATTATTTTACGTCAGGTATGTTCTAATGACTAAATCTGAATTTATGTAATCAGATGTAAAAATAATTAATTATTGACGTGTGTTCATTACTAAATTCTTACACGAAAGTGGTAGGACTGTAGGTAATTATTATTGCCGGAAACCAAGAACTCTAGATAATATTATTATGTCAGTGAACTTCCGTTCTGCTTGTAGTTAGCAATCCAGGCAACAGATGACGCTCATTTTCATACCTCACTAGAGAACCTGCATTACCGACACTAACGCTTACTAGGGTATATAGCGCAATCACTCGTTGACATTTACCTACTTAACACGGTTATGTTTGAACAGCTGGATGTCATATTTTTGGCACGTTATTGGTCACAGGCGTAGGCATCAAGTGGAAAAAATCGAAGTTTGAAAACTGAAACAAAATAATAACACCGAATAGAAATCGAGGAATCCTCTTTCAGTGAGTTATTACAAATATATTACGGGTTTATAGGATCTATGAAGCTGTAGACTTTAGTATAGGGTATAATTTTTAACTCGATATCTATCGTAGTTACTGAGAAAAAGCGTCTTGGTAGACATACGAATGGCAGTGTGATCTTGTAAACCTATAAGACCCTCCTATACTGATCCTTAAAAATAAGATTCATCAAGATGTAATAAAACCTATCTGACAAACTTCCGGTATACGGATATTCTGAGCTCCATATATTTTCTGGAATCATAACTGTTTGCTGGGGCTGGGTGCATTTTCTGTTCAGAAAATTCCATTGACAGGTAAGTAAATTTAAAGGTAAATTGATAGCCGACTATAATGAGTTTAAAATATTAGGAAAGTTACATCGCGAACAAGTAGAGAGCTTTCTTTATTGTTAAAACATCCTCTAACGCAGCAAAAGTTTTTTTTAAATTTTTTTTTAAATACGCGGCCTTAATAACAAATTATGTGCATTTTTAGAGAGTTGAACGTTCATGGGAAATCTGACGTTTTTGAAGTTAAATTTGACATTCCCAACTTTTTGTGAGAATGAGAATGCGCTACCCTATAAATAGTAAGCGTCAGTGTCGGCAATACAGGTTCCCAATACTTCACTACACCTTTGTGGTGCCACAAACAAAATAACGTTTGAGGTTTCAGAGTGTACCAAGAGGAAAGGAAAGCATTAACATCATGAGCTTAATTAATATTGAAGTAAACAATAAACAGAGTAGTGGTCAACAACTCCACCAGGAAATGATTATCAAAACGGAAGCAGTAGAAGAGGATAAGTTCGACTACGACTCCCAGCTCGCGTCCTCAAAGTTGAAATGTGAAGATGAACATTCAAGCTGCAATCGGTCCTTTGAATTAAACAATTTGGAGAATATCTCGTCATCTTGCCCCGCAATGAAGATAGAACCTGAAGACTCTTCACCAGGACCAGATGATCTTCGCCGAGTGCAAGGAGCAGAAAATTTGGCACCAAAAGAAGAAAAGATTGACATTGAAGAACATAAACCGGGCTGGGAGCCGATTAAGGGAAGTAGTAGTCAAGTTGGAATGTTAAAGGATAGACTCGATCAGTGTGGGTTCGTTCAAGAAAATGAGTCACGATCTTCTGAAAGAACAAGGGAAGAACAAGCGAAGTATAATTGTGCTCATTGTTCATATTATAAAACAAATAATAAATATCATTTCATTCAGCATTATAATTATAAACATTCCAAAAATGTTGAAGTGTACAAATGTGAGGAGTGTTCATATCAAACAAAATATAAAAGTGATTTGACTGTACATCATAAAATTAAACATTCAAAAAATGCTAAAGTGTACAAATGTGGCGAGTGTTCATATGGAACAAGACGTAAAAGTAATTTTAATCAACATTATAAATGTAAACATTCAAAAGATGCAGAAGTGTACAAATGTCAGGAATGTTCATTTGAAACAAAAATTAGATGTTATTTCACTCAACATTATAAATATAAACATTCAAAAGATTTTGAAGTGTACAAATGTGAGGAGTGTTCATATCAAACAAAATATAAAAGTGATTTGACTGTACATCATAAAATTAAACATTCAAAAAATGCTAATAAAGTGTACAAATGTGGCGAGTGTTCATATGGAACAAGACGTAAAAGTAATTTTAATCAACATTATAAATGTAAACATTCAAAAGATGCAGAAGTGTACAAATGTCAGGAATGTTCATTTGAAACAAAAAATAGAGGTAATTTCACTCAACATTATAAATATAAACATTCAAAAGATTCTGAAGTGTACAAATGCCAGGAGTGTTCATATCAAACAAAAAATAAAGCTCATTTCGCTCAACATTATAAAATGAAACATTTAAAAGATGACGAAGTGTACAAGTGTCAGGAATGTTCTTATCAAACAAGATTTAAAAGTGCTGTGGGAAGGCATTATAAAATCAAACATTAAGCAGAAGCAGAAATGTACAAATGCCAGGAGTGTTCATATCAAACAAGATTTAAAAGTGCTGTGGGAAGGCACTATAAAATCAAACATTCAGCAGAAGCAGAAATGTATAAATGTGATGAGTGTTCTCATGAAACACCAATTAAACAGATGTTGACCGATCACCATAGAATTAAACATTCAAAAGATGCTGAAGTGTACAAATGCCAGGAGTGTTAATTTCAAACAAAAAATAAAGGTAATTTCACCAGACATCGTAAAATTAAACATTCAAAAGAAGGTACAAGTGTCAGGAGTGTTCTTATCAAACAAGATTTAAAAGTGCTGTGAGAAGGCACTATACAGTCAAACATTCAGCAGAAGCAGAAATGAATAAATGTGATGAGTGTTCTTATGAAACACGAATTAAACCGGAGTTGACCAAGCATCATAGAATTAAACATTCAAAAGATGCTGAAGTGTACAAATGCCAGGAGTGTTCATATCAAACAAGACGTAAAAGTGATTTGACTTCACATTATAAAGGTAAACATTCCAAAGATGGTGAAGTATACAGATGTGGGGAATGTTCTTATCAAACAAGATTTAAAAGTGCTGTGAGAAGTCACTATAAAATCAAACATTTAGCGGAAGTGTACAAATGTCAGGAATGTTCTTACTTCTTACGAAACAAAAACCAAAAGTAATTTTACTCGACATTATAAATGTAAACATGAAAAAGAAGTGTATAAATGTGCTCAGTGTCAGCATGAAACTAAAATGAAGAGAGACCTTGTCAGACATTTGAAGTCCGTTCACTCTGTTAGAAGAAGATAATGTGTGAGTGAGTACTAAAATGCAACTAATTCGTTGTTCATGAACATGCAAATGAAAAACTGGAAAGTGTTTATTGAAATGTTTTGATTCAAAATGATCTGTTATTTGTATCGAAACCGAAACGAGAATTAAACTTTCTGTAATAAAACTTTGTAGACTTGTAAATTGCTTTTTCAGTTGGCTTTGTTACCTGACCTGCTAAGTGCTAATTACCTCACTAAAAAATATTTGGTTTAATAATTAATGTAACTTGGGGATCTATTATTTATTCTACTAAATGAACAGCTGAATCCCGGGAATCGGTACGAAAAGCGTTGACCGGATCTCGGCAAATTACTTCTTATGTCTTTGATTGCCAAGGGTTCCCGCAGTTCTGACTTAAGTTGCGTTCAATTGCGACTTTTGACTTCTGCAAATTGCTGGTTAAGAAAATACTTCTCATAAAATTGACGAAAACAGACCGAGCTTTCTTGTAAATATTGTAATGTTCTTACTTTTGTTGTTTCACAAATTAAATGTTTTACAGAATTGTTTATTCTTTATTTTAATTCAGTCAGAATCACAAGATAAGACTAATAATAGCGTGTTCCGATAAATAAATATTGCATTCATACACTTTATCTTCATATAATGTTATATTGGAACCACTTACATTATGTAATATTTGGAAGTTCTAGGGATTTAGAAATTTTGCCACTATATTGAACTATTGAATAACTCAAGACATGGACGATACCGTTTCGTCCGTGTTATAGACTCATCAGCATATCAAATCATTCAGGCACACATCACATTATACTACATAATATACTATTCGAAAGTTTGGAACTAATATAGTTACATATAATTATAAAGTATCATATTCATTGACATCCATTCCAATGTTATACATATGTACAATTTCTTCCATACTATTATTGACAAAATACAAACTAAAACTTTCCGCTATCTCCTTGAGATAGCAAGCAAAACTTATATGCAACTCGATTGCTTTTTATCTTATGGTGCTGATAATTCTTCCAACTGTTTCCATTGCCCAGCAGACCCACGTTTATTTCCATGCAGTAGCTTGTAGGAATGTTTCTCCTTTTCACTTCTCATCAATGACGTCCACTACATTTCTCAAAAGCTTATACTAGTTCCATTCACATTCCTTCCCTGCATATAAAAACACCGACTGCTACCTTTATTTCTGATCTCGTTCTTTAATTTTTTTCCATAATTATTCTGTTCATCCATTTCTTATTTACATGTTTCATCGATACTACCTGACTGCTGATTAATTTGTATCAACACTGGAGTTTGTCCATTCTCTTTCTAAACGATGTACCTGAAATTTATCTCAGCATACTGTAACTTGTGGAAAACTAACCTGGAAGTTGGATGATTGCAATGCCAAACCTCTCTCTCTTTACCCTTTCAAGACCAGCACGAATTTATTGTATGTTTTTTGGCGCTCAGAAGGAAATTTTTGCAATGGCAGACCGAAATATTCAACACTTTATTTTTTCTTATTGCAGACTCATTTTTTTTAATTAATGTAACCTTTTTGCATTATATGTTTCACTTGAGTTATATAATCATAAAGAATAAAACAAACTACATATCATGAATGATTTATTGATAATATTTATTTAATAAAATATCACGTAACTACGAACAATAACAAAAAAATTTTTTCCAAAATGAAACAGTTTATCCTAAAAACTAAATATAAAATACAACTACTCAAGTAGATAATATAAAATAAGTCACTCGTTTTATATAAATTGTCATCGATTCATTTAAAATATTATTCACTTCATCCTCATCAGTCAAGCCACAGAAATTGCCTACACCTATTTTGAGTCTTTTTAGCCTTTCGGATGAGCTTCTTTGTACCGACAACCACTTCGGATGACATCTCGACACAAACTGCACCTGCAGCTAACGTTATTGATATTTGATCTGCGTCACTGCCTTTACGTGACTTGCCAGCTGGCAACTATAATCGGCGATGGCGAGCATTTTAGTTTGCCGTTCCTTGGGTTTGTAGAAATTAACGGCTTAAAATAAAATTAACACCTGCCGACTATAGTTCGGCACCCTTCCTGAAAGGGTTAAACACAATTGTACGGTCTATTGGAGTCGAATATGCATTATTTGTAATTCGTGTTAGCTCTTTCACTATCTCTGTACATGCCGTCACTACAAATAAAATCTTCAAATTTACTTGTGTTCAAGTTTATGTCTGGTCAAATCACTTTTATATTTTATTTCATATGAACATTGATCACATTTGTATACTTCAGCATCTTTTGTATGTTTAATTCTGTAATGTTTAGTGAGATCGCCTTTAATTCTGGTTTGATATGAACACTCCACACATTTATACACTTCGCCTTCTTTTGTATGTTTAATTCTATGTTGTCGAGTCAAAGCACGTTTATATTTTGTTGCAAATGAACATTCTACATACTTATACATTTTTTTGCCTTCTTTTGAATGTTTGATTTGTATATTACATTTATTTATTTCACCTTCTTTGGAATGTTTATGTTTAAAATGTCGGGTGAAGCTGCTTTTATGGTTAGTTTCAAAAGAACACTCATCACATTTGTATTTTTCTTCTGAATGCTTCACTTTATGTTTGGTGAAATTATATTTATATCTGGTTTCATATGAACATTCCTTACACTTGTACACTTCACCTTCTGTTAAATGTTTAATTCTATGATGTAAGGTGAAACTACTTCTATATCTTGTTTCATATGAACACTCCACACATCTGTAAACCATACCTTGTTTTGAATGTTTGTGTTTAAAATGTTGGAGAAAGTTCAATCTATTTCCAGTTTGATACGAGCATTCATCACATCGATACACATCGATTCGTGTACATTGTTTGTGTACACGATTATAATGATTCGTGAAATAATGTCTGTTGTTCGTGTTATAAGGACAATGCGCACAATTATACTTTGCATCTTGTTCTTCATTTTTACTCTCAGAAGGGCAATCGAAGTGACCTTCTGAGACAACAAGGTCACCTTTAGCAAGTCTGACAGCACTGCGTGTGTCCCCCAGCAGCTCATCCCAGCTTAGTTTGTGCTCTTCGATATCAATTTCTTCTTTTAATGGCACATTTTCTACTGGCAAATGCCAATCGTACTCCAAGCCTTCTGACTCCTTTTTTATCTGATAAGAAGAGAAAGCCTCCTCTTTACAATCCCCATCAATTTCATTTTCACACTTCACGGTTGAGGAGACTAGAAAGGGATCCACTTTAATATCCTCCTCTTTGACTGTTTGATTTCGGTTCGTTTCTGCTCCACTTTCCGCACAATAGTTTGCTTCTTCTTCAGAACTCATTATGGTTGCGGCGCTTACAGTCAAGTTCTCTGTAAATTTTACAAAAATAATATAATAGTATTATTTATTATTAGGCATAAGCAGAATACAAAATACAAGTACAAGATACGAATACGAATAATAATAATAATACGATAAAACATAACCATAAAACCATATAATGCATTACATTATTACATCCATTACATAACATACGGATGGATACAACTGACAAGTGACAATAATGACAACTGATCCTGATTTCAAAAATTGGTTGTTTTGTTCTTCTTTTTTATTAAATTTTAACCAAATTCTAGCCTTCGTACTTTGTCAGTGCAGCAATCTCGAAAAAAAAAAACTAGAAAAGTAGAAACTAATCGTCGGCTTAATCGGCAAATGACGTAAGTCCATTATTTTCAAAAAATTACGCTTTAGCGCCATCTCTTATAAATACGGGACTTATTGACTTGACAGTTCTCGTTCTCTGATTCACGCGACGGAACTTGCCATATTGAAACGCCTAATAACCTTATTTGGTAGTACCTTAGAAATAAGAATATCCGGAAAGACTACACCGACACCAAACATTAAGGACCCAAGATTTCCGGTATTTGGTGTACTTAAAGTGATTTACACAGCTTTGTTACGGCTTTACCTAAAAAAAATGCATTTGTTTTGTATAACATAACTTGATTTATTCTAAACAAATAAGGTTTCTTGTATTTTTTCCTTACCATAGGGCTTGCATATATAAGGCAGAAAAATGTAATTAATCAAACTTTAATAGGTAATTTGTCTAGCGCCAGGTTGATTTATATATACAGTGTGTCTTCGTTAAATTTTCGAGTCATATATGGGAAACTCTTTTATTATCCATTTTCATTTTAGGAAAAAAAGTTATTCTCCATGAAAAGTTGTGCTTTTGATCTTTTTGAAAATCACCTAGTCCGAAGATTTAAATAGTCATCAGGAATCAAATTCTTGCAGTCCTGCCTATTATTATATACGAGGTTTGTCAAAAAATACGAATCTACCCAAAGAGAGTCGTAGATAGGTATACCTTTATTTTTGATAATGTCAAAAAATTGTTACTTAAAAAAATTGATTAGTATACTACAAATAATTAACATTCAAATCGTATTACAATAATATATTTGCAGTTGCGTATAATCTTTTTTATCACTTTGATGAAACACAGATATTTTTTGATGAATTGCATATTTGAATGCTATTTATACAGGGATGATCAACTTTTGTTAGTAACAATTATTATTTTTGATATTGTCAAAAATAAAGGTAGGTATACTTTTACTCTATGACACCATTATTAATATAGGTACACTGTAGACGATATACCTACACTGTATTTTTTGTTACTTTTGTTAGGTGACAGTTATAGTGTCTAATTAAAAATTACTGTTTTGGTACCTAACCCACCCCCTAGAAGGGGTCGTATCTCAACGGGAGGGGAGTTAATTTTAATTTGAAAAACCTACTCAATTTCCAGCAAGGAATAAGAAATCACCGTCTATAATTTTTTTGACATTTTTTATTCAATTTCACCCTGTATATATTATTATCATTCCAAGCGTCTGTTATTTATATACGTAGGTATGCTATATTACAACGAGTGTCCTGTTATGATTTTATCTCCTATATTTGCTTATAAATTAGGATATAATGATGTATTATGTAACAGTTCAAGGACAAGTCTGGTGTTGATGTTTGAAATTATATACCGAAAGTGATGCGTGTGCTTTAATGCGTGTACCTCTTTAATATTGTCCATTCATTTTGCTAAAAAAAAGTAAAATGGCTATGTCAATGCAAAGATGGGTTAATAAAGTAGCAATTGTAACAGGAACTACTTCCGGAATAGGTAAAGGAATCGCAGAACTTTTAGTCAATGAAGGTGTAAAGGTAAATAATTGAGTGTATGCACCTAATTTTAGTAATATACGTACGAGTATTAAGAGGTTAGGTTGGTAAATGAAATAAATATTTACCTATAGTGTTTTTTGCTAGAAATTTGCAAGAAATTTCAAGGGGTGGAGCTAAAGTCAAGTTTAGGTCAATCAGGCATGGAAGTACAAAATTTAATAAATCGAATCTTAAAAAAATATCGTTGCAAAATTTCTTTGATATAAGGGGTTACAGTGGTTTTTAAAAATTATGTTGAAAAACCTCGCCATATTTAGAAATAAAAAACGTAGGTAAATGAGTTCGCAATTCTGTTACGTTTTTCATTCTTTAGGCGTTAATTGTAAAATTTATTTATTTTGACACATGCGCGTGTTATGATTGTGATACTTTTAGAAAAAAATCTGATCAAATCTTGTATGAAACACGTTATCGAAATGCTTTTTTAGACAGTCGTCAAAAAAAAAAAAAAAAAATGTCATTTTTTCATTATCCAAATGAAAAATGGCACATTATTTTTGTCTACTCGGCATCAGCGTGCGAGAATACTTTCGAACGCTAGAGCGAAAACTCTTTTTGCGACGACTACCTGCAAAAATGACAAATAGCACATCGAAAATAACAAATATCACTCAGAATTGAAAAGTAAAATATCACACGAGGGTGTATATTAAGTATAAATGTCATTAGGTTTAGGTTAGTCAGTTTTTATGGAATTTTTACGGGGTTTTATATAATTTAATAATGTAGACCCAAAACAGTAAAATACAAAAGTTTATCTGACGTTTTCGAAATATTAATTTCAATTAAATCACACATTCATATTGGCGCTCATTCTTACTGTTATAGCCTCGGTAGACAAAAAATGTCAAATAACAAAGAGAAATCTCTCTATTTGTTTCAAACTCCATTCAAATAAAATTGTAGTTACATAATTAATAATAATAATATGACCTTACTTTCAATTTCTACATTTTTAAATTTTAACTTTTTTTAATTCAATCATTAGTTTACTTTGTAAACTTTTAAAATAAAAGTATTAAAAAAATTAAAATGTGCATTAATATGTGGTTGTAGGAAAAATAGTGTACATTACTTGTGCACAAGTAATGTACAGTGGAAAGTGTCATTTCACAGTCGTAGGATTCGTACTCGGCTGACGCTTCATACGATACCAATCTCCCACTCGTGTGAAATGGGTCACTTTCCACACAGTAATGTAATATATCTACTATTGTGCACGGTAACAAGGTTATATATTTCATATTTTTTTTTTTTTTTAATGTTTTTTGATACATATAATTTTTGAAGGTTATATTTGTTTCCCTAGCAAAAAAAGAAACAAGCAACTTTGCTCTAAATAAAAATTTCCTTGCGTCATTTATACGATTATTGCTTGCTTTTTTCGGTCATTTCAATAAAAGCTGCCTAAAAAATGTTGTATGCATCTCGAGCGCAAAATTATGGTGCTTTCGAATGATTTTTTTGTATCGGCTTTCGACTAGACAAAAAAGCTCTTATTTTCAAGCTCCAATAAAGTTCAATTTTGCTTGCTCTGATGGAATGGATCCTCCCTCAAACATTCCGCATGCACTTGTTAACTGTTTTTTTTCTTCAATAGCGATAAACTGGGTTACTCACATCTTTTTATTGCTAGGTTGTTGGTTTTGCAAGACGAGAAGATTTGAACGAAGATCTCGCAGCTAAGCTAGCAAACAAGAAAGGGACATTCCACCCCTTAAAAGTAGACATCACCGACGAAGAGAGCATTATAAACGCCTTCAAATGGATAAAAGACAACCTGGGACCAGTTCATATCTTGATAAATAATGCAGGAATTTTGCAAAACACCACTCTAATTGCCGGAGAAACGGAAAAATGGAAGAAGACATTCGACACAAACGTTATGGGTTTGTGCATCTGCACGCGGGAAGCAATCGAAAGTATGAAAGCCAATAAAATTGACGGACATATCATACACGTCAATTCCATAGGGGGTCACAGGGTTGTTCCATTTCCTTACGTAAATGCTTATTGCGCCTCCAAGTACGCAGTTACTGCTCTCACCGAGACTTTGAAGAACGAGCTTGCGGCCGCTAAGAGTAAAATAAAAATCACGGTACGAGTATTATTTTTTTTTTTTGGGGGGGGGGGGGGGTGATTCTCAAACTCGATTTTACTTAGGTACCTATTTTTTTTCAGAGCATTAGTCCTGAGGTTGTTAAGACTGATATAATGGTAGGAGTATCGGATGAAAAATTCATGGAAAATGCTTATAAAACCACACCTCACTTGACCACCAAAGATGTTGCAGAAACTGTGAAATTTATTTTATCCACACCTCCACATATGCAGGTAAACGTAAATACGGGAACTATTTTACAATAATTATGTTTTGTACAAATTTGTAATTATTATTCAAATTATGGCATTTTTGTTAAACAATGTTGTCAATGTTAATCAATTTTGTAAATCAATCGTTAGTGTATACATATATCTATTTAAAAGTAACTTATTTTTTTGCAGATTAACGAAATAAATTTAGGAGCAGTTTGAGTTCATAATACGAAGAAACTTATTACTGGATTATTTTTTCTTGTTTTGAATATCTTAAGTATACTTTTTGTAAAAAATAAAAATAAATGAATAAAGTTAATTTTCTGTTGTTCCCGTTGATCTTTGATCAATAATAAGTCGTTCATTAATTATGCCCATGTCGTATTTAATTCTTCGATTTAGATTGTAACGACCATCCTAGGTCTTTCGCCTGATTTATATGTTCATCCCACTTCTGATATAAAATGGTACAGATTTTTAGCTCTCAACCGGCTAGTTTTATTTCTTTGGACAGCTACCTAATTTATTTAAAACATTTATATACCCACAATTAATATTGTATGAAAAAAGGTCAATAATCCGATTAGAGATCAACTAACTTTTAAGTAGAATTTAAAATTGATAAATTTGGGAAGTGAAAACTCTGTAAAAATTGTGTAAGTAGATTAATTAGCGTTCTCGGAACGCGTTTGACGATTTCGATGTTTACTATTTTCTGGGGCGCGCTATAGCTATACAGGGTGTTCGAGATAAGAGGTGGTACAGGGGATCTCGGAAACCATGAGAGAAACAGCAGGTCGGTTAAATGAAAGAAAATTTGCGCCATTTTGCTTATTAAGAATCGAAACAATTTTTTTTTTTAATGTAATTGAAATTGCTGAAGAAACACAAAAAATTGAGATTTCTTATTTTAGTAATATCTTTTTTATTATTGAAAATAAATGAATTTTTTTTGTAGGTTTAGATAAACCGTCATGGGCTATTCGTTTGACATTTCATAGTCCCGAGGTTTCGTAGTCAATTTTGTTTTTCTTATTATTTTTTTTGTAGTTCGATATAAAAAATATCATTAAAACCAAAAATTAATTATATAAATTTTTTTTATAAGTACCTAGGTATACATCGTTTTTTTACCTCCCTTTTATGGATTTTTAAGTTTTCTATGCTATTCGGTATAAAAAGTTGCCTTTTTTCGAAGAAAGAAGAATACAATTTTTGTTTTCTTTTAATATTATTAATTTTTGGTTTTAATGATTTTTTTATACCGAGCAACATAAAAAACAATTTGCGGTCATAACAAAAGTTGACTATGAAAACTCTGAGATCTAGTCGGCTTGGAATTTTTTTTTAGTTTAAAATGAATAGCTTTTGATGATTTATGTTTATACCTAAACCTACAAAAAAATTTGTTTATTTTCAATCACAATTTTTCAGTTTTTTCGGCATATTTCAGTAATGTCTGATTTTTTCATACATTATGGTTCCGATTCTTAATCAGCATGAAGTTGCGTAACTTTTATGCTATTTCACCGACCTCGTATCTCTCGCGGTTTCCGAGATCCCCATGTAGGTACCACCTCTGTTATCTCGAACACCCTTTATAATATGCTATAATGGGAACCTCTGTTGTTTTGGGAAAATATAATTTTCATTGTACCTACCTAAATAGTTTCCCGATTTTTTTGTTGAATTTTCTCGTAAGTTATATTAGCCTTAGAGATTGAATCCCCTTCCCCCCCAAGCCTGCACGCTCCATTATTGTCAATCGGCCGCCGCTATTTCTCTACACAATGAAGCTATTTTTCTATTTACTACTACATACACAGATATTGAAAATATTGAGAATGACCTGGAAGTTCCGATTCGATTTATCATTGTTTATTTTACTAATATGCGAGAGATAATGGAGGGCATTGCTTGTTTCTTGTAGATCCAGATCATGAGCTGCAAAATGATAAACTTATGCTTTTTTTTTTGTAAGAGTTTTTTTTTGAGATATCACACCAGGAAGTTATAATATTTTAACATTGTTACAAAGTTGTTTCAAGCTCTCTAAAGGTAACATTTCAGGAGCCTCTTCCCGTTTTACGGAAATTAAATTTTCATTGTAAATATAGTCTCCTGAAACATGCTGGGTGTCCATTTTAAAACTATCCACTCTGGAAAATTCCGTTGGTGCTTTGTTTTAAATTTTTTGAAAAAAAATTGACACACCTTTTAAATGAGTGATCCCTCGTTCTATTTAAAATTTTTTAGAGAGGGTTGCCGGGGCTAGGTTTTTGTAGCGTCAAGGTTAAGTTTGTTGTCAAAAGGTGTCCCCCGAGAAACCAAAATTGACCTGTCTCAGGTTTTTCCTAAAAACAAAATATTCAGGGTAGATAGTTTTCAAAAAGATATTGTTTTAAGTTACTTATTATAGAGAAATAACACCATTAGAGAGATTGGAAATTCCGAGAATGATCTAGAAGTTCCGATTCGATTTATCATTAAATATTTTCCTAATCAGCGAGAGATAATTCCTTATTGTTTCATGCAGGTCAAGATCACGACGATTATTCTAATTATTTTCTTTAAAATTAATTTTTTTTCTATTAAATTTTAGTTTTTGAAATATGGGATCAGAAAGTTATATTATTTTAAAATTTTTACTCGAAGTTTCGTAATTTTAAGCTATGCGAGGTAAAAAAATAAGAACCTGTCCTCGTTGTGTGAAAATTTCAATTTGTTCAAGTCAAGTTTACTTGCAAATATATTCGATTTATTAGAGTTATATTCTCCAACGAGCGGAGAAGGAGATGAATATTATTATTCAGGAGCATGAAATTTCCAATTGTCCAATAATGTCCAAGAGAACTATCGCGAGAAGCAGACGCTATTTTCTCTACGACTTTATGCGAAAATCGTCATACAGCTTTTAAGAATCTTATATTGTTGAATAACACAACACGTTAATAGGACACGTTCGACTATGAGTGGTTCTTACTCGTACTCGTGATTTTTCATTTATTATTTTACATGATAAGCTATGATTGACTTGTCTGCGTGAATGTGCGTCTATTATCTTACGGCATGAGGAATGTTCGTCATTATAAAACTGAAACCAGCGATTAATTAACGTTTTATTCAATAGTTATCGAGAAATTTAATTTAATAGCAGATATTGAAAATATAGGGAATGATTTGGAAATTCTCATTCGATTTATCATTGTTTATTTTACTTATCTGGGAGATATAATTAGGCCGCCGCTGCTTGTTTCTTGATTTTTCTCTAGATCAGTCCTTAGAAAATAGGTTAAATCAGCGAAAATGGGGAAAATTGTTAAGATATACAAAATATTATAAAAAATTAGCCAATATGATATTTTTAAACGAATGAACCCGGATTTAATCAGACATAATAGTTGATTAATAATTTTAATTTGGGCAAGCTATTCGATAATAAAAATGAAAGTAAGCAATCACTGAGATAATAAAATTCAATTGCTTTATCACAGTGTTGATTTACTCTTAACGCTTACATATTAGTTAAATATCATTTCATAACAAGTACATTATACAGTGAGCGCCAAAAGTAAGGAATAAATTCGATAAAACGGAAAGCGCTGTTTTTTGAAAAAAATAAAAAACAGGTTAATTTTGTTTTTAAGTTGTTCAACTTCTGACATAATATTCGGGTATCCAGGGGGATGCGCGAAAAAAGTGGTGACATCATTGGTATTTTTTTTTTAAATGGCAAGGCAACCCTTATTTTTTATTCCATTCTTTTGATATACTTCATTCAATTGCCAATATGGTAATGTAATCATTTTGTAACCTTAAATACGGAAATTTCTGAGAAAACAGCTTGTGAAGTCGAAAGTGTGAACGATAAAAATAAAAACGATATTTAATTAAATGACCGTTTCCATGATAATTTTATAAGATATGTCTATTAAATTAATGCCCGTATTCACAAACGATAATTTCCTAAATAATTACGTAATTAATTAAATTCGTGAGATGGAGATATGCAGTTTTTTTGCAATAGAGTGAGATGAGCATAATTGATTACGTAATTATTTAGGAAATTATCGTTTGTGAATACGGGCTTAAGTCTGTTAAATTAAATCTGTTAAATTAAATTAAATTAAATTAAATCTATTAAATCTGTCTAAATTAAGTTTTTTTCAGAAATTTCTTTATTTAAGGTTACACAATAATAACATTACCATTTGGCAATTGAATGAAATATCAAAAAATGAAATAAAAAATAAGGGTTGCCATTAAAAAAAAATTCCGGATGACGTCACCACTTTTTCGCGTATCACCCTGTATACACCAATATTATGTTAAAAGTTGAACAACTTAAAAACAAAATCGAATTTTTTTATTTTTTCCGTTTTATCGAATTAATTCCTTACTTTTGGCGCTCACTGTACAACAAACTATAAATAGAATTAACAGCACCAAGAGCATTTTAATAGTCAGGTACTATTTTTGATCTCATAATAACAAGTCAGTAGATTTTTTATCTCCATAAACGTTAAAAGTGTGCAATATGGCTCCATCAATGGAACGATGGCGTGGAAAAGTGGCAATAGTGACCGGATCAACAGCAGGGATCGGAAAAGCAATTTGTAAGAATTTAGTTGGGCATGGTTTGAAGGTATGGATGGCCCTTTGAACACCACTTTGTATTATACAAAAGCGTTGATTAATTTTTTTTTCAGGTAGTAGGATTTGCAAGACGTGAAGACAGAAACGAAGCTCTAGCAAAAGAACTGGAAGGTGGGGAGGGTAAATTCTACCCCGTAACAGTAGACGTGACTAAAGAAGAAGACATAAAAAATGGGTTCAAATGGGTGACAGAAAATTTAGGACCCGTTCATATCTTAGTGAATAACGCCGGAATTATCCAGCAGACCACATTAATCGGAGGTGATATAGACAAATGGAGAAAACTGCTGGACACCAACGTGTTAGGTCTGTGCATCTGCACAAGAGAAGCAATCGAATCGATGAAGGAAAACAATGTCGATGGACACATCGTTCATATTAATAGCTATGCGGGACATTATCCTCTCAATACATTACCCACATTAAATGTTTATGGAGCCTCGAAGTATGCTGTTACTGCTTTGACCAACACCTTGAGAAACGAACTGACAATGAGCAAGAGTAAAATTAAAGTTTCTGTAAGTAAAATTATCACTACTGCTGTAAGGGATATCCAGGGATTGGGGCCACAATGAGGTTTACATTTCAGAATTTTCTCAATAAAAATTACTATAGGGACAATTTAAGGGGTAGAAGAGAAACCTTCTGAGTCTTATCTGCATATCTGATGACGCTTTGGTATAAATCTCAGCTCAGAACGGCTCTTCTGCTTTCTTGTTACAAAAGCAATTTTTTATTATACCTATAATCGAGAGAATCACAAGTGGAAAATTAGTAACCAGTCCGATTAATTTATTATTGTCTGCAGGCTGTAGAGGCTCCACGACGATGTGCAGGAAGATGTAATTTTCATTAAATATGAGCTTCAAGCTCAGCATCGTTCAAATTGTTTCAAATTGTTTCTCTACCCATACAATTTGGCCCTAATAATGATAAATATCTGCAGTGACCCCCATTGTTGTACCACCCCCAAGAAGATGATAGAAAGAAAAGCCTGCTAGCAAGAAGAATTTTACATTTTTCATTCCATCATCACGTCACGTCCGAATCTTCTATTTTATTTTAGAGAAGATTATTTTATTTCGTTTTCTTTCTAGTGTCAAGCATTTACTAATTTTTAATCTCTGAATAATTTCAGAGTGTGAGTCCAGGATATGTTCACACAGAAATCCTACAGGCTAGCGGTTTTGATATGTCAAAGGTAACTGATGAAGAAATGAAAAATGTTCCGGTCCTCGAATCTGAAGACATTGCAGATGCCGTTGAATTCGTCCTGGCAACTCCTCCACATATGCGGGTAATGATAATCTCATAATTAGTGCTTTTAAGGGTTCGTCTAAAAAATAAACTCACGCCATTAATTATTTGATTTAATACAGAATTATAGCTTACCTATTTCTACATACCTACAACATAATTTATAAATTTTTTCTGCGATTTATTTAAACACAAAGGAAGTACTAATATTTATTAGTAAGCACAGTTTCTGTTTATCTAACAAAATCAAAATCCTGAATCGCGATGCTGCGATCATTTTCAAAGTAATTTTTTGAAATTATACCCTTGGCACATAATGAACGTCTCCTTTTTGAGAATGAGAGGGATTTTTTATAAGAGACATAAACAAAGCCTAAAAAATAAGGGTAGTTGATTTTCTAATTTTATTTATTTATACACTGCAATTTTACCATAAAAAGCTGATAAATTATATTTTTTTACAAAATATTCCCTTCATTTTAATTATTGTTTATTTTTATTTATTGTTGTAGGTCCATGAAATGATTTTACAACCTGTGGGTGAAATGATATAGTCTCGTTTTGTATGTAATTTTCGACATGTGTGAAAACTACATGAATAAGGATTTCATAAAGGTAAATGCAAAACCTACAGCTAAATGTAAATTAAATTTAAATAATAATACTTATGAAAATGTAATACATTTGATTTTTTATTAAAGATAACATTTTTACCATTTAAATAGTTAAATAGACGAATACAAACAACTAAGGCGAAACTGGGACTCGAACCCTTGGCGGTGTCAGTCTCAACGGATTAGTAGTCTGCACTCTAACCCGCCTAGCTACCGCCCGCTCCAGTAAAAACGCGTTGTTTGGTTTTTGGATTAACGTTACTGGTAGATATAAAAAATTGTCCTTGGAAAACGTCTCTTATATGTACAGGGTGTTTCGATGTAAAATTAATAAATGAAAACTAATTTTTAATTTATATACATTTTTTTATTTACTTTTGAATTTTATTTCATAATTACCCTTTTGAACTACTGTCAATGCTACTAAAAACGCTACTAAATGGACGTGGCTACTAAAAGACGAAACGAAAAAACGACGTTAGACCGACGTCATAAACATCACGTCTGAGAAATGACGACAATAATAACGTGATTTTTTGGTAATATGACGTTAGGGACCAAAAAATACTAAAAAATGACGTCATTATAACGTGACTCTTCTGCCTGAGTAGGAAGGATTGAAGTACTCCTTATTAGGTAATGTCGATGGTTCTGCGTTTTGATTTTGTGCCGCTACCCTCTTGTTACCAGTTTTTGCAGACTCTCCTTCCTTTTGGCTGTCAAGGGGATGGACCGCTATCAAGTGGGCCGATTTTAAGGCACGTAGATTCGGGGGCTGCTAAGGGTAGAGCCCTCTTTGTTTGTAAATCGATGTTTGAGGTGTTCAAGGGTGATACCTAAATATGAACACCAAAATTTATAATAAAAATTATTTACTAAAATAAAAATTTAGAAAGATACACTACTACTGAGAGAAAAAGTAAAAAATAAAGATTTAACTCTAAGTTTGATTCTAAATAAAAAATGAGAAAAAGAAATAGTTATTTATGCAACAAGTGCATAAAGTGGTACTTTTTTTCACGACTGGGAAGTTTGACCGCATGAGCCGCAGGCGAATGCGGCAATCCCAGAAGTGAAAAAAAGGCACTTTATGCATATGTTGCATACAAAATTTTATCTACGAGTGACTTAAATTAGAACTAAAAGTTATTATTATAAAATTAAAAAAAAATTCCAATGCATTCATATTTTATGTAAGTGTTTCTTTGAAGTTATTAACTTAGCTTTTTTCATCACGTCAGTTCATAAAGGTGACATATTGCTTAATATACACTTCTTTAGATTTTTTAGGTAGGTACCTACCTAACAGATTTTGTGCAGTCATATTTGATTGAAAAATAATTTCTTCTGGGGTAGAAGATATTTCATTCATTGAATCATCTACAATGGTGTCCATTTTAGGTAACTAAAATGACGCAAAACACAAAATATTAATTGTACATAGATCTGGCGCTCTGCTAATAAATTGCAACGTTTCTCTAGTTTAGGTGCATGATGTCAACAAGCATTAGGAGTGGTTGGCGTTTAGTATGTAATTCAGCGTTCAGTCCGAACGACCGAGCCGGCTCCGCTCACTACTTCACTAGAACCGTTGATTGAAGCTAGAAATTGCACTCGGCGAGCGTGCAGTATCCTGTCAGATTTAGCGTTAAATAATGAACCGCTACGGCACTTTAGTTCACCCCAACTACTTTATTTCACTCTTCAAGATAATCATACATTTTATGAACTAAGAAACGTCTAAAAAAGTGCATTTTATGAATCACTCGTAGATAAAGAAAATTATTTAACAAATCGAGTTTTTACGTGAGCAACGCTATCTCGCTATTTTTGTTAGGTACAATCTGACTCATTAACCAGTTATATATTTTGGTTACGGAGTATAGTGCTATGGCGGTACCTGATCTGATTAATTAATTCAGTTTCACAGGTGACGTTAATAATAATAAAAAAATCCTTGAACTCAAAAAAGAAGAATAATACTAAAACTGACGAACGGAAAAACAGTGAAGCTATAGGTGTTAGTCTTATCCACTTACTACTTGGACGTACTCGTAGCTCATGTATTTGTCTCTCTGTAGCCCTGACTGCAGCTGTGAGTTAAAACCAACAAATCACTCACTCGAATTTTACCCTAAAGTCTCGCTTATGTCAACGCGAACCGCCGAGCCCTGATCGTTGTCTCCGGTCCACGACACACCACTGACTTTTTGGTTTCTCAACTTTCTTTCCAAATCAACTACTCTTGCTCGGGTTTCTAAATCGAACTTTTCACTGAAGTGTTGCCTCTTGAACTTTTGTTTACTTGTCGTATAGTTACTCGACGTAGGTAAATATGACATGGAAGTTCTTGGTGCAAGACCTAGGTGCATTCTGACACGAAAATGGCAACCATGTGATTTATTCGAGTTTGTCAATCCTTTTATTACAGTCAGCGCTTTAGTGGAAAATTCAACTAGCGTAAACAAATTTAGCCGCGGTAGTTGTTTCTTCGACCTAGTTAAGTTGCTTGCTTTTCTTTCAAAAACGCATATTGCTTAAAGATTATTTGCTTAAGGTATTTACGCAAAACTAATTCATCATTTCTTTTTCTTATCACAATTAAATAATTGTGCCAAAAATACCGAAACTATTTTGGCTCTGTCATAATTTGCTGGATGGAAGGAAAGCGACGCAAGGTAGTCGGGTACCCGGTGGCAAATTTTGCTGACGCGGGGAACGAAACAAGCAAGAAGGAGAGCGTATTAAAACTACCTACTGTCCAATTTTTATAAGAAGGCGAGAGGCTATATAGGCGTGAACTGCGCATCATGCGAGCTTTGTTCACCACCACTGAGCTTTTACATGTTCAATGAACGGCTGAGATACTCTATCAGCCCTATCTGATTGGTTGTTTTTTTAACGTGGACACCGACTAACATTGTTTATATTGGGCGTTAAATGATTATGTGAAATGGATCGCACCTAGGTAGGATGATAAGGAAATTATTTCCTTCGCCCTCATTAAATCAGCCCAAATCGAAAAAGCAAACAGTGCAAGCATTAGGTACGTAAATACCTAAAGGTAAAATTGTTAGGAAATTAAATACAGCTACATCAATAGAAACGATTCCTGCCAGCACATTAAATATTCAGAAAAATAGAATCGCTCAAACTGGTCGCATTTCAGTCCTTCGAGAAAGCGGCAACGGCGAGGGCAAACCATTGCCAGATGTTTTTATAAAAGCGCCTCGACCCGCGTGTTGAAAGAAAAGGATGACCTAGAAACAGACCGCCGGACGTAAGATTTTGTGGAATCTGGAATCAAAACAATAACCGATTGCAAGGACAATAGTAACTCGTTAAGTATTACGATAATGAAAATCACACCAATCGATAAGACGAATAAATAAATGGCAATAGCCGAAAATTCGCTGCGGTCCCGAAACTGCAAGTAGGGGAAAACGCGAAATGAAAGTTAAGCCGGTGAAATTATAATAGCTAGACACAATAGAAAGGTGCAGAATGCGTTGACCGATTAGAAGGAAAATTTAGGTAGTTCAGGTTTAGGACAATTCAGTAAGGTAGCCGCGAGGTCAAAGCGGTAAGTCCCGTAATTAGGGAAATATGATTAAGGAATAAATCACGGTATATGGCAGTACCAATAAGGTGCATTGTTGCGTGTCGTGTTTTAGAAGGTGGGCTGCGGCATCTATAAAAGCAAACGGCTTACCACTGCTCGGAACAATACAGCCGAAGACACAAGACGGGAGGCGGCGTCCTCGCCAGACTGTTCAGCAGTCGCTGCAAGAAATGCAGCATCAAGAAATCCATCAAGAAGGCCAAACCCCAGAGATTGCGCAGCAAAAGGGAAAACCCTGGCTGCAAAAGAGAAGCAGTCCAACGTGTCCAACGTGCTCGGAACAGAGTGAGATCAGACTTCGACCGAGCTCTGTCATATTCCTTAACCCTTGCTTGGAAGATCAACGAGATGGCTTTTATTAGCGCACTCCAGGTCTGCCATTTTTTCAACCAAATTTGTAGATGAGATGGTAGTTTCTATGCACTCGCTACAAATTTCCTAACCAATCAACCCAGAAAAACCAGTATACAGTATCACCCAGGTTATGAATTAAATAAACGGAGGTGAAATAATTCACTCTCCCAGGTAAATCAACTATGAAAATAAAATCATTAAATAAAAGAGAATCGGAAGGAACGATTTTATAAAAGATACGCAATCAAAATTCAGGAGAAGTGGCAACCCTGTACTCGAATGAACCTCGCAAGGCAAAGAAAAACATCGAGTAGGCAAATAGACAGACATTTCCGCCATATCCCGGATCGTCTGTAACCAAAGTGGTTGTATTCTTTAATTAATTCAAGCAGTTGCTTGAAATGAAATCAAAGAAACTAGAAAAAGGAAATTAGGCAAGGAAAATCGTTGAATAGGTGAATCACACAGACATTTTCGCAATATACCGGATAGTCTGTAAACAAAAACAAAAGCAAAACGAAATAATAGGAAAACACAGGTGTGCAAAAAGTGGTTACTGAAATAGATAGAAGTGTGAAAGATATATGAAATATATCTATCTTCGTTTTCCACTTTTTTGTATTCTCTATGTAAAATCGCAGCCCCTCTCGCACTTCACCATTTTACGCCCTTGCAAACGAATTCTCTCGCTCATCACTCGCTTTTAGACATCCGACGGAAGCCAACAGTTAACAACAAGTCTTAGTAAAGTTCCACGCTTTTCCGAAATAAACCCCAATCAACCGAAATACCACGAGTCATAGTAGGTTCTTTTGCGCATCCGTTTCGGCCATAGTAATCCTGGCATACCTCAATCAAAGAGCAGGGGTGACAACGGTAAACACAACGTAGGAAAACACAGCGGTCCTATTAGGGGAAACCCAGAGGTAAATAGACGATCACAGTGGCTTTTTGCAACAGAGCAACGGGCCGGGGTCTTTTCGTTACATATGCATTTAGAAGTTGGTTGGTTTGAAAAAATTGGTAAAAATACTAAAAATTATTTATCGACAAAACTTTTCTTTTTATTTATTATTACCCACCCCCGATTATTTCTGAAAAAACCTAGAGACAAATAAATAACAGGTTTATCGGTAATTAAATCAGTAAGCCATGGACGGTAATCAAATTGATGTCAACGAAGAATAAGTATTAGACCTTGGTAATTTTATACTTTCGCCCTGTATTCTACTTTTTTTTTTGAAATCACTACGTAATTATACTTTATACAAAATGTTTATCGGATAGAGTTGAATTCACCCAAAGAGTCCAGGGAACGACATGTCACGCAATACGGTGGGAAATAAACAAAAATTATTTGTCCATTCATTGAAGATAATAAACCAATTATGATGTAATAAGTAAATACAGTAATTTTTAAATTAGGTATTAGACCGGTAATTATTTATTTTAATTTTGTATTGAGAAATTCATAATATATAAACACATTATGTTCTTTATAAAATTGTCATAACAAGAAATCATCTTACGAGCGTATTTTTAATGACATAAAATGAGTCCTTCAATGGAAAGATGGAATGGAAAAGTAGCAATAGTAACAGGTTCAACTGCAGGGATAGGTAAAGCCATTTGTGAGAATTTAGTCAGGAATGGTTTAAAGGTAGGATATTTGTCATGAAAAAAAATAAGCCACATTTAATGGAAATTTTATTTACAGGTGGTAGGATTTGCAAGACGAGAAGACAGAAATAACGCTCTGGCAAAAGAACTAGAAGGTGGGAAGGGTAAATTTTACCCCCTCACAGTAGACGTGACTAAAGAAGAAGACATCAAAAATGGGTTCAAATGGGTGAAAGAGAATTTGGGACCCGTTCATATCTTAGTGAACAACGCCGGATTGTCTCAGAACAACACCTTGATTGGAGGTGATACTGAGAAATGGAAGAGAATTCTCGATACGAATATATTAGGTCTCTGCATCTGTACCAGAGAAGCTATCGAATCTATGAAGGAAAAAAACATCGAAGGACACATCATTCATATTAACAGCGTCCTTGGGCATTACTCCACGAATTTCCCTTTCTTGAATGTGTACGGCGCGTCAAAATACGCCGTGACTGCTTTAACCGAAACTTTACGAAACGAGCTGACGTTTAATAAAAGTAAAATTAAAGTCACCGTAAGTATTATTATAATATTATCCCATTGAAGAATCAAATTATAAACATAACACACCACTTCAGAGTGTGAGCCCGGGAATTGTTAAAACTGAAATGTTGCAAGCTAGTGGTTTTGATATCAAAGAAATGATCGAAGCAGTAAAGAATGCCCCAGTGCTTGAATCTGAAGATGTCGCAGATGCTGTTGAGTATACTCTTTCCACCCCTCCACATGTTCAGGTGAGTAATTGCAGGAAGTTATTAGAGCTTTCCGTGTAGTTTTATCTATTCTGTAAAATAGATCATCCCGTGTAGAAAGATTCCATCTGTTTCAATTTTCCGATTTTGTGACTCTGGAGAACGTAGCTACCATATACGATGGACCCTTGGAAACGGAGCCTCTAAATCTAGAGGGAACCCTTATGGTGGCCTAATAGTAGAAGCGAAGAATACTGTTGGATTGGTATTGGTATCGACAAGATACGAAGATGGTCTTCCTTAAAAACCCAAGATCTTGGGGTGGTTTTGGACGACAAAAGAAGATTTACCAACACTTGCCTAGTGCGTATACAATGAAGAGAGTACAATACAGATAATTCACGCTAAGTGAGGATAATGCCAAGCATAAGTGATCCCAGATATACCGTTATAAAGGTAGATGAGAACTAGGTGGTGGAATGCGACAGAAATGCAGACGTTGTGATTAAAAAAATCTGTGTAAGATTTCAGGGGTTCTTTAACAGTCTTACTCGCTTCTCCGTTCTGGTTCGGTTGCGAACGAATCTAGAAACCCTCGGACTGGAAAAGATAAAGTAAAAACC
Organism: Malachius bipustulatus; assembly: GCA_910589415.1. NCBI lineage: Eukaryota > Metazoa > Arthropoda > Insecta > Coleoptera > Melyridae > Malachius > Malachius bipustulatus. The sequence continues at coordinate 42,490,183 of OU342633.1, forward strand.
CTCCCTCATTTCCCAGAAAAGGAAATAATACAGAACTATTTATATCAACTGCTATCGTAAAAGCGATCTATGGAAATGCTGACAAGAGGAAAAGCGCAGATTGAAAGAAAGTGCGAATAAAAGGTCAGGTGGGTTTCTTCAGAACACATACCAACAGAATTGGTAAGCCAGAGGACGCGAAATGCATCCACTGCGCAGTGGTATAGACAGTTCCGGACATGCTGATGTATACATACCACATTCAACATGGTGAAGAAGGAGAAAAGGATAATAATTGAAGAGAAAGCTGAATGGGAAATAAATATTGCCGAAAGCATAAAGGAATTGATGGTGGAGTCGGAAGATGGATAGCGCCTGGGTATAATGTAAGAGAAATTCAAGAAGAGAGGAAAGAACGGTACAGAGGGAGATAGGAAAAATGAGATGAAAAGTGGTAGAAAGGAAGAAGAAATTAAAGGAAAAGGAAACAGGTACATCCAAGCCCAAGCAATGTGTTTCCAGTGATCATCGGGAGAACAGAAGAGATTTTCGCCCTCAAGAGATCCTGGGAGGAGGAATCATTCCAAGGTGTCCAAAATAGTTTTCCCTTCCATCACAGAAAGAAAGTGACTACATGGGTTTAGAATTATTCAATCTCAGTGAATCTGTTATATTAACCCATAGTACGTGTCAATAATTTTGTTGCTCTCCATGGACATCCATTCTCTGACAGATGATATATAGATGAATGGTGAATGGAGTGAGTGGGAGCTCGACTATGAGACCACAACGGACTTCTTACCCTGCTGAGGAATATCTCTTTTAAATTTATATAATAATTGTATTATGCGGCACCGCTTACTTTGGTGGCAATGTGGTAATAACCTATTGTTACGGGTCTCACACTTGGCTACAACACATACCACCACTGGCTACAATTGACTATACTCTATATCTTCCTTACTCTATGATACTTCAGCTTTCATTCCCTGAGACGCCGTCGAAACCTCTGTCTAGACACGCTCACGAAGGAACATCGAGTTCTCGAACATGCGTAGAATGCGGAGCCATTCTGGTACTTAGTAGAACTCCCTTAGGGTAAAAACATAGTACAATGACGAGGCTAGAGGCGCAGCGACGAGGTAAGTGACGATATAAGCGACGAGACAGGAGACATGCACATAGTGAGGAGACAGAAGTTGCGATTTACTGCTTTGACTTTCCAAACTCAATTCAGTATGAACAATGTTCTCCGAAAGTGAAGATGAAATTTTATTCGATAATGCCGCGCTTCGCGGGGCGTATTATTGTTGCAATGGGAAGTTTGGACAGAACTCATCCTGTACATCCTATTAATAAAGTACGCAAACGGTTTGGACAGTACCATACATTATTTTCTGAGCTCAAGCAGCACCCAGACCGATTTTTTGAATATTTGAGAATAGAAATTGCCAAAACTTAAAAAGAATGCAACTAGAACCGTCCAGTATCAACGCGATAATAAATCCAATTTTTATCTCGACGCGCATCGCCTCGCTTGTCTCGTCGCTTAGTACTGCGTCAACCTCTTCACTATGTTTGGCTTCATTATCATACACGATGAAATAAAAGCCGCGTCGCGTACCTCGTCGCTGTGCCTCTAGCCTCGTCGTTCTATTATGTTTTTACCCTTATACACTGGTCTGGCGGTGTGTCACTTTTGTCATGTCATTGGACTGTCGCGAAGGTGACATTTCCATGACTGGCTGAGTCATTATTGAGAGAGTAAACAAACAATACGGAAACAAATCTAGAATTATTCGCGAGTGTGGTGCCTCGTTATAATATTTAAAGAAAATAATTTCGAGACATCTGATCTTATTTCATCTGAATTACTTGAGCAGATATTAAAAAAAACCTTAATAATTATTGAAAAAACCAGGAAACGAAAATAATTACCATTTTGGTAAAATGATTTCTGCTTGTTACTTAAAAATCTATACATGGCCCAGATCTGTATATTAAAGTAGGTAACATATTTTTTTCAGGTTCATGAAATTATTATGAGACCAGTGGGTGAAATGATCTAATGGCTTGTGTCTTATTAACTAGTTATTATTGTTACAAATAATAAAAAAGTAAAGTTTTGTAGTATTTTTAAATTTTATTTAACCTTTTAACTCTACATCTGCATCTACAGGGTGTTCGGTAAGTACCTCCTAATCTCTCGGGAGCATACAGGAGAGGTCAAAAAAACCTAGTCTGTCATAAAAAAAAATTTCCTAAAGTGTCCCCAAACGGAGATATGGAGCCCTAAAAGGGTGCCCCGCATTTTACTTTTTTGGCTCTAACTTTTGAACCGACCTATATAATTGGTTGAAATTTAAATACTTTATAGAGGCCACAAAGAGCCATCAGGCCATATTAAAGTCGATGTTTGCCGTCGTCAGGGAAGTCAGGAACGGACTTACCATCATACTCGTTGAGTCAAAATTTTGACAGGTGTCACTTTACAGAGCTAAAAACTACTTTTTTGAATAGTCTAATACTTCATCTTTAAAAAAGGTGCTCTTAATTTATTTCGGTAAAACTGACGGTTTTCGAGATAAATCGGTTTTTAGGAATGCGAAACACTCAAAAGTTACTAATGTTAACACAAACAGGTAAAAATCAGATTATTGTTGATAAACCTACCTATAGTAGGATTAACTTTAAAAAGTCAGATGTGACGTCACACTAACCGTCCGAATTAATATTTTTAATTTCACCAGAAAATGTCAAACAGTTAATTGTCAAGTTGTGAAAGAACGTAAATTATTCAATAAATCATTCAAAAAATGAATTGAACCGCTTACGTCAGTTTGAGAGCCACTGACAACTACATAAAATTTATTCACGTAATGACATTCTATCCTATAGGTTGTGCATTTAATTCTCATTCAAAACCAATGTTGACGTATACTTATTTATGCGGGATGGAGTGTTTAGACAAACTGGACGGTTACTATAAAAACACGTACATGAAACAAAATAAATCGAACTATCAAAAGGATGTGTATTCTTAATCGATACGTATGACTTTTTAGACTTTATTGGACTATACATAATGGATTGCTATTGACGGAACTTGATCAAAATTCGCATAAAAGTCGATTTATCTTGAGAACCGCTAGTTTTATCGAAATAAATTAAGAGTACCTTTTGTGAAGATGAATGACCAATGTATTTAAAAAATAAGTCTTCAGCTCTGTAAAATAACACCTGTCAAAAATTTGACACAATGAGTGTGGCGTAAAACCGTTCCTGACTTCTTTGAGGGCGTCAAACATCTACTCTGACATGGCTTAATGAGTCTTTATGGCCTCTATATAAAATAAAAATTTCATCAAAATATACAGGTCGGTTCAAAAGTTAAAGCCAAAAAAGTAAATTGCGGGGCACCCTTTTAGGACTCCATATCTCCGTTTGGGGACGCTCTAGGAAATTTTTTTTTATGACAGACTAGGTTTTTTTTGACCTCCCCTGTATGCTCCCGAGAGATTAGGAGGTACTTACCGGACACCCTGTATATGTATATCAATACATAATCTGTAAAAAAGAAGAGTTCAGTGTATAAATATATGAAATATATTGTAACAAACTAATAACGCCACTGAATTTTCTCTCCCATTACCACTAATGCTCAGTAAACTTTAGAACATTGAGGACGCCACGCGAGAAGCGATGCTTAATAGCCTCAGCACGACGATAACGCTGTGGGAATTATTGAGGTAATTTTAACGTATTTTAAAAGAACAAATTATCAGTAATTATATGGAAAAATATAGTGACTTTTGACAAAATTTTTATGACTGCATTAATAATTACCGAGTTCCTATGCCAAAGTTCCAGATATTTCTATGTAATGGTGACTCTTCTTTTCTTTCAATGGTGAGACTGAAATACTCATTGGATATAGAAGTATGTACCTATAGAAAGGGATAAGTTATGACCTGTTATAATAATACTCTTTCGGTTATAGTACGAACCGGAAACGTTGAATCCACTGACGTAATTATTCAAAATTTGGGCCCTTACAAGAATTTTTTAAAGCCACCTTTTAAATGATTTCTAGACACCAATTAGACGGTGTCCAAACTTAGATAAAAACTCTGATTTAGAAAAAAATTATGCAAGTAGGACGTAAATAGCGGTTGATGCTTCCCCCCTCATGAATGGGGAAAAATTACAGGGAGAAAACTGAGGGAAAATTACAGAAGGGTAATAAAAAAGTGCAGTTTAGACGCACTATTAGTTCTAAGATATTATAATTTTAATCATTGGTAAGGTCAATCTAACAAAAATAGACACAAATAGACATATTATGGGGGGGGGGAGCTTATAATATAAAGCTTACGCTACTGTATTTGTTACAAATTTAATTGTTGCCAGATTTCAAATCAACTTCTGTCAAAGTTCAAGGAAAATCACCCAAAATCATCAAGAAGTGGCCACCGAAAATACATAATCAGAAACGTAATCAGTAAATCTAGCTTCGAAGTAGAAATGAAAATTATTGAATGGTTTGTTTACTTTAAAGGTCAAGTCAAGTCAAGAATCATAAAAGATTTGTGTTGGTGGAATTGACGAAGTGAAATTCCTGCCAGGTGATCCAGTTCCCTATCCTTAAGCGGCCAGACTAGTCGAGGAAAGCATCCGGCTCGTAGATTCGTAGATGTTGCCAGTTGGTATAAGAGCCGTAGTTCGAGCGGATAATGCCATTAAATCAGATACGCTGGGGAATTTTGTTCGGGGAAAAAATTGACTGGTAATCAAATTTTCATCATAGAGGTAGAGACCTCTATTAGTAAAGAGAGAGTAGAGACTCGAGGACCTGTGACTGTGAGATCGGTGTGAGGAATCAAGGAGAGAAAAGGTTTTTGTTTGGTAGCCTCGAGCACGACAGGAGTAAATAGTCCAGTCTGCGAAGGATTAATTTGTTTTCTTGAGTAGTTCCATTTGTAATTTTAACAAAATGCAGGTTATAAGTGAATCAAAGTACCCAGATTAAACTGTTTGTGACCCTCTGCGTTGATGAGAGCAGGTACCAGCTAACACAGAAGGAAAGTTTTGCATATTTATTTGCTGGATAGCATAGTTAGTTTTCTGTTTTTTAATAGGGTCCTTTAGGTCATCTGGTTCCTTTAGGTTTAAGGGACCTAAGGTCTGTTTTCCCATCTCATTCTCTCTGAGAACTGTAAGATCTTTTCCAAATTTGTAAAGTAAATCCCAGTGTTGCCGGATAAATCTGCAGTGCACCGCTGGAAGTCGAAGAAAAGTAAGTAAGTACATGTTATTATTTTTCGTACCCAAATTTTCGCTTAAAAAGGTTGAATTTCGGGGCAATTTTTTAGCGTGATCGCGTTAAAACACTGAAATCTTGAATGTAAAATTATCAACCGCCGTCAATCGTTAATTGGGTAGGTATAAATTATTATTGTTCTAGCGCGCTTCTACTTGCTTGAAACATATGCTTGTATCGTGGTATCGATCTCGGGAGCTCTCAACTGCGTGCTTGGCTTGTATTTCGAGCTCTGGAGTTCTCACTTCTCACCTGCCGTTATCAGTAAGTAACTAATACCAACTATTGTTTTAGGGCGAGAAAGCCGGGCTGGAAAAATTTGTACACTTTGAAGCGAGCCGCTGTAGTACTTCTCTGGCTGCAATAGCCGTCATTTGGCTTACTGTTTCCTATCGAAAAGTTGATTTCAGAGGCGATGCACTAAAAATTGTTTTGTTAAAAAATAAGCATCAAGTAATAGGCCAAGCAACAGACCTTTTTCATCAGATAAATAACCAGATTCTGACAAAAATAATAACGGGAATACCGACGATGCCACCACACGTGAAATAGCGCCCAAATCCTAACTGCACAGTTTTTTACTCGAATTCACCATTCTTTTTTATAATTGACCATTTAGTGCAACAAATCGCTTTTTTTCTTTTTTTTTTTTGCTTATAAAAGAAAAACTGATAGGGCGATCTAAATGATCCCAATTGATGAATTGTATAGAATTAATGTATGAAAAAAACGAGAGCTGAAACAACCCGATCGGTTCATTATGAAGGGAGAAGACAAGGAAAAAAACGAAGAAAATAGCGTTTTTTTTTTTTTAATTTGTAACGTCGACATTTTTTGAGTTGTATTGAATAGTTCTCTTAACTTAATGGGGAACCAATCCGGTTAGAAGGACCAAAATGTTTTGTTGAAAAAAATGCGTATTTATTATTATTTTATTCCAGCAATAAGATACAGAGGGTTTTCTTTATTAAATTAATACATAAAGGATATACGAATAAGATGCGCAAGTATTTTTTTTTACGTCTTTTACGAAGAACCCTGTACACCTATTACTTTGAAGCAGGTAGGTATTATTCCGCTACCTATAATAGGAGTAAATACTTTCTGGGCCACACGTTATTATTAAAACGCTTCAAAGTGCTTCATCAATTGATGAGTTTTTACTTTGATACCGATAATTTGATGCAAGGTCCACCGCTTTTCTGATAAATGAAATTAAATAAAAATATACGAGTCACTCCTCAAATATAAAACCAGTTCTTATAAATTATTATACATAACAAAACAAGCTTATCTCATTATTCTATTATATACTTAATTAAGATAAAAATATTTTTAGCTGCTAAATATAAAATTGTATCTCCATTATATTTGCACTGCCATTAGATCCATTGCTATCTACACTATAAAAAAAATTTCTTATTTTCTTTGCATTTAGGTAAAACGAAATATTGAAAATGGAAAGATGGCATGGAAAAGTGGCCGTAGTAACAGGATCAGGTTCAGGAATAGGAGAAGCAATTTCTAAAAAATTAATTGGCCACGGTTTGAAGGTAAGATAAATTAAACCAGTTTAAAAAAGTTGATTACAATTAATTTTCAGGTAGTAGGATTTGAGAGGCATGAAGATAGAAATAAGGCTTTAGCCGAAACAATTGAGAAGAGTAATGAAAAGGGTAAATTTTATCCCGTAACGGTGGATATAACGAAACAAGAAGACATAAAAAATGGGTTCAAATGGGTGAAAGAAAATTTAGGACCTGTTCATATCCTAGTGAATAACGCCGGAATTGTACTCAACACCACGTTAATTGATGGGGATTATGACAAATGGAAAAAGGTGCTTGACACGAACGTCTTAGGTGGATGCCTCTGCAACAAAGAAGCGATCAAGTCCATGATGGAAAACAAAATCGATGGACATATCATCCACATCAACAGCATCGCCGGGCATTTTCCTATCAGTAATTCACCCACCATAAATGTTTATGCGGCATCAAAATATGCCGTAACTGCCTTAACTAACACTTTAAGAAGTGAATTGATAGCTCAGAAGAGTAAAATTAAAGTCACTGTAAGTATAATGATTATAATAATTATAATATTTTTCAACAGTGTGGTAGAGGTCCTAGCCCTAATCTATATTTTAGAGTGTGAGCCCAGGATTGGTTGAAACCGAAATTATGCTAAATAGCGGTTTTAGTAAGGAAGCAATAACTGCGCTGTGTGAAAAGAATCCATCCCTGAAACCAGAAGATGTTGCAAATGCTGTTGCTTATGCTATATCAACACCTCCACATGTTCAGGTCAGTAATTTTTACTTACACTTACTTCTGGGTGCTTCCTCCCATTGCCTCCCCTTAAGACCTGTAAATAATGTTTATCCTATTCACTTCAACTCATACATGAAATAAAATCACTCTTATGGCAGAGAGAGAGAGAGAGAGAGAGAAAAAAAACTCTCTATAACGTATTCAAAAGGACCATCACCTACTTATCGGTAGTTCCCTGGTCTGTTCTTCATTTAAGTGGAAGAGTCAGGGAAGTACAGGAAGCTGCAGCCATAATGGGTTAGAATCCTTCTCCGGATTTTCAAAAGTCCTCTTTACGATCTCGATTAGTGGTTAGTTGATAAAACATTTCACACGTTTATTGTGGGTTATTGCTTCCTCTCGTTCCCATTCAGTCCTCCAGGAACAATTTTCGAATCACAGGCAAGCAGCAAGGGGGGGGGCATCTATAAATTTGACATTAGTTAATACTTAACATAGCTTACCCTACGTTGTGTTGTTTGACTTTTAAATTCTTAGACGACCATGCACCCTTACACAGTACACAAATGTACCAAAGGAAAACGATAGAAGGAAAAGCGCACGCTACGATGTGACAAGATCTCCCGAAATTTAACCGCCCAATAGGATATATAAGAGGTTAATTTTAAATGTCACTAACCATCTTTCATATTTTCAGATTCAAGAATTGATTATCAGACCTGTGGGTGAAATGTTTTAATAAATCATGCATGGTGCTTGAAACCAAATAAGTTAATTCTAGTTGCAGCAAATAAATATAAAAACTGTCATAGGTACCGCTGTCTATAATTATTATATAAATTTTCTTTTGTTAAATATACTTACGTACCTTTTCATCATTTTGTTGTGTAACTAACATTGTTACAATACAATAAATTAATTAAGAATAAGTAAATCTAATGTTATTGTATGTAAAGCGATCAAATAAATGTGTACCTAATTATGTAATATATTATTATATTAATTATAAAAGAATTTGTTTTATTAGCAATTATTATAAGTAAAGTTTAGCAAGCATAGCGTCGTATTACCGATTTTGACGTGAGAAATAATTAAAGGCTTATCTCATGATTCTCAGGTAGCAGATACACGTGAAGACACGTGACATGTGATTAAAACGTCATATTTTGGTGATAGTCGCGGATATGAGAAAAATTATATTAAACCAGGTATCACACTGGCGGAGAATTCAAGATTCATAATTTCGGGACGGATCTAGTGAGATGACAGGAATGACACATTGCCAGGCCAGTGTAAGAGTGTAACTGACAGTTCTACTAAATACCATAATGATTCCGCATTCTGAGCATAATAAAGCTGAATAAGTATCACAGAGTTAAGGAAAACATAGAGTAGTCAGCTGTAGCCAGTGGTATTGTTTATTTAAAAGTGATTGTGAATTTATTTCGGAGATATATTTCATCTGAGACCTGGTTGTGGGGAGGGGGGGGAAGTATTTAACTCGTCCAACATTTTATGGTACAATTTGATGCCTCTCTTCCGATAGAGTAGGAAAACTCTGGCTGTTACCAAAAATGATATCTACACAATCTCTCGATACAAGGCCCCGTTATTGTAGTAGTCTATGTCATTGCTACTCGAACTAAGGTACTAGCAAGTGACGTGGTAGTGGGAATAGCGCAAACAAACTCTTCATGAAGGGTAGTTTGAGCTTATGATGCTGGAGCAACAATGAGTTGTACAATAAGGAACTAAATGTTGGCAGAGACTAAAGATTGGTAACGGTTCTCTGGGGCTGCGTGTGTTGCCAAGCCCCCTGTAGCAACAAAACTCTGCAAAATCCACTGCTCCATCCTGAGCTCTACCAACAAATCTTAATCTCACGTCCCATTTGTGGACCCCAGATAATGCTGAGGGGATTGGTACCCCACCAAATGAGCAAAACATAGACATGAGCAGTAAAAAGAGACGGTGAAGGTCTCTTTGGTGCTCAAAAGTTGCAACACATTGGCTAAAGGGAGTAAACCCTAACTCTCTAACATAAAACCTGCCACCGTAATAGAGAAATTTGGTTAATGTTAATCCAATGTATGCAACCGGTCGCTTATCTTGAACTGAACGTCTGGTTCTTTGAGTGATGACAGGTTCCCCAGTTGCCTGGTGTAAAATACCACCACACCAACACCAGCCTTAAGATTTTGTGAATTTGTAACGCATCAGCGGCGTCTAAGTCTATCTACACGCATTTTAACGTCAAAATAAAAATCATTTTATCGAGCAAAAATTGTTAACTACCTTTTCTAAACGACAGCGTGTTTAAATTCACGGACCTTAGGTCAGCTGCGAGTCTATGACTGCGATATCACCTAGTGGGCATCACACATATCTAAAACTCATAACTAGAAAGAGAGGAAAACAGACGCGCGAGAAGTGACGAATGGGAGAAAGTGGAGATGACATAAGAAGGGTGACGAAGCCATCCAGATCGGCGATCACAGGGCCGACAAGCGAGAACAAGGAAGGTGAGACGGACAAACAGGGCAAGCCTCATGCTGTACCTTACCTCAATATGTAATTATCTATTATCTTTTACCTTTTATCTACGTATCTAGAAACTAAATTGTTAAGCCTGAGACCGAAAGCACCGAGTTAGTATCTTCGATGGATTCCTCGGGGTTGAATTTACGGATTAAAATACATCCCCTTTCGTATCTGCGAGAAGCAAGCATTTTGAAGGAACTCAAATATGTAAAGCTAAAAAAAAAGTTTAACAACTGTAGCACCATCATACAGATTCGTAATCGTATTTGTTTTCGTTTATGTTTACCTTTCTACAATAATTATTACGACGATAAAGCAATTTCTCGATTCATTTCTAGTACCATGATAGGAATGGACATATAGCCAGGTCAGTGTAACTCTCATTCTACTAAATACCAGAATGGTTCCGAGTTCTGCGCATGTTCGAAAGCGCGTTATGACTACAGCCACGCCAGTGAAGCTCCTAGATGACTTCGATGGTACCACTCTATATGTATATAAGAGCGTACGTCGCCGGATCAGCAGTAAGTTGCAGTTTGGAAGTGGATGAAAGCTGAAGTACATTGACCAGAACCCAGTAATATCAATACTATTCAATAACCAAATTATCTATTCATGAAAATATTAAACAATGAAAATGACTCGGTGGTGTAATGAGAAATTACCTCTCGGAGTTTCTCTCCATTGCTCACAGACTTTTGTAAGATATATAGAATATCCTTTAATTGGTAATTAAAATGACTGGGAATTTAGTAAAAGATGACAAGTCAATATTAAGAAAATGCGTATCTATTAAAAGGTATTTTTTATTTTTGTTTCAAACTAATGATTTTCTAAAAAGTCTAAGAGAAAATAGCGTCTTCGTCTCGCGGAGCATAGCTATTATCCACTCAAACGTTCCATGTTCTTGTGGATAATAGCTATCATTCTCCGCTTGTTGAAGAATATATTGTGCAAGTCATTTATTGTTGATTAGAGCAATTATTAAATTTTTTTATTTTTATGTTTGTCATCCTTTTAAACATGAATAACAGGAATACTAGCAGCAGGTGCAACAATGTACAAATTTAGAATTTTTATAGAATATTTTATATTTGAGCAACGGTTAATATAGTAGGTACTCATAGCACTGATAACCGAGAATGAGTAGGTATACTTAATAATTCAGCATATGACCTAATTATATACTTAATCTTATCTTATAATTATTATTGTGTGTGGTATAAAATATCTTGATTTAAACTTGAATTGTTCACAATTTTTATACTGTTTAATTATTACCAGTAATTAGTAAGTACTATTTATACCGACACCTGTAAATCATTTTTTTAACATTCTAAAATGGCCCCATCTATGGCAAGATGGAATGGAAAAGTAGCAATAGTAACTGGATCAACTGCAGGGATAGGAAAGGCCATTTGTGAGAATTTAGTGAAGAATGGTTTAAAGGTACGATATTTACCATTTACATAAAAAATGCAAAATTTAATGGAAATTTTACAGGTGGTAGGATTTGCAAGACGAGAAGACAGAAATAAAGCTCTAGCAAAAGAACTAGAGACCGAAAAAGGTAAATTTTACCCCGTAACAGTAGACGTGACTAAGGAAGAAGATATCAAAAATGGGTTCAAATGGGTGAAAGAAAATTTAGGGCCCGTTCACATCTTAGTAAATAATGCTGGAATTTCGCATAAAAATTCTCTTATTGGAGGCGATATAGACAAATGGAGAAAGCTGCTGGACACCAACGTGTTAGGTCTGTGCATCTGCACAAGAGAAGCAATCGAATCGATGAAGGAAAACAATGTCGATGGACACATCGTTCATATTAATAGCATTGCGGGACATTATCCCATGAAACATGGTACGCACGTTTATGGAGCATCAAAATACGCAGTGACCGCTTTAACTGACACCTTAAGAAGTGAACTGACCATGAATAAAAGCAAAATAAAAGTGTCTGTAAGTAGTTAGATCATCGAGAATTAAAATGAAAAATTAAGACTTAAAATGAAAATTCCAGAGCGTGAGTCCAGGATTGGTAAAAAGTGAGATTATGATAGCTGCGGGATTGGACACCCCAGAAGTAGCTGCATTTTTGAAGGACGCTCCGATTCTTAAATGTGAAGATATTGCAGATGCTGTTGAATTTGTTTTGTCGACTCCTCCGCATGTGCAGGTGAGTTATTATTGTAGGATTATTTCGTTCATATAAAAAGGGTAAATGTAGGCAGGTGCTTATTAGTATTAGCGTTACGGAAGTTATTATTGAAATCTCTGAAACCGTTACGATGGATGACACCGAAAGATATACAAGTTATATATAAGTAATATATGTTACGTAGTAGGATAAGAAATTTTCTCTACGACTATTGAATAAAACTTTCATTATCCTGCTGATTTCACTATAACGATGTACATTTACTATACGCGCATTCACGCAGTCAAGTCAATCACAATCCAGCCAGTGAAATAATAAAAAATTACCGGTAAATAAGAGACAATCATAACTCCCAGATACAAAAAAAAACACCGAAAACGAAGGCCGTCATAGCTCCACTGGCAAACACATAACAATTCGATCGTACTTTATTTAGTCGTGTTTTTACTTTACTTACACTGCCCTGCACTGGGGCCGGAGCACCGGCAGGCAGGAGCTGAGTGCTAGAGCCGAGCAACAGCAGCGCTTCGCGTTTAGGTACTGAGATTTGCCTATGCCTAATAAGATACCTCAAAAAAATTAATATTTTAAGAGCTGTAGGTATGATGATTTTTGCATGAAATTGTAGAGAAAATAGCGTCTTCATCTCGGGGAGAATTGTCATTATTACCTTTGAATGCATGCACTCCTTGAATAATACTCATCATTCTTCGCTCGTTGAAGAATATATCTACCTACTATAATTAGGTGTAGTCGATTAATTATTTTATCTCTTTTATCAATTATTATTATATGCTTCACAATATTATTGGTCAGATTATTTTTTTACCTATCTAATAATTTTTTTTTTCATGTTTCAGATTCATGAGATGATTGTGAAACCTGTTGGTGAAATGATCTAATCTCATAAGTTATTGTATCTTATTTTTATTTTATTTTTTAGGTACTTATTTTAATTAGTATTAATAGTATTTATGTTAATTACTTTACCTACATGACTGTGTATTATTTTTGTTGTATTATTAAATTTTAATTGTTTCAGATAATTTGTCATTTATTTTGTCCTTTGATTTGTTTAAGCACTTTGTAATGAAGACAATACCTATGATGACGTTTAAATATTTAACATAATTCGCCAGCTTTGAATGCGAAAGTTGACTGTCTTCCGAGCAATTAATTTGGATGAGATGTTTCTCTTATTGGCAGCATATTGTTTTTTCATGTAATTCGGCATTAAAAGAAATCAATTTAACTAATCTAAGAATCTATAAAATTAAACAAAAACCTAAATTTTTATTTTCGATAGGTATATCAAAAATATATATTTCCATCGGATTGCGTCATAAAAAAATCATTTACCAAAAAATCATACGACAAGTAATCCAAATTAAAGACAAGTTCGCGTGCGAAGTTTCATCCAAATTAATTGCTCGGAAGACAGTCAAATTTCGCATTCAAAGCTGGCGCCTAAAAATTATAAAAAGCATATCTCCGGCCCTGAACTTTGTGCCACTTTGGCACTATTTTTAGTTGAAAGCACATCTAAAGACAAGTTCGCGTGCGAAGTTTCATCCAAATTAATTGCCCGGAAGACTTACAAATTTCGCATTCAAAGCTGGCGCCTAAAAATTATAAAAAGCCTATCTCCGCCCCTGGACACTTACGAACCACTATTTGTCGGAGGTCCATCCAAAGCAAAGACTAATTTGTAATAATTTGAGGTTTATTGGCAATTAAATTCACAAAAGTCGTTTAAAATCCCACTGAAGTGATTGTAGAAATTTGCGAGGACGTGGCAACACTGCACGGGAAATAGCGCCAAGCTCTCGGCGCCGGCGCTAGAGCTTGGCGCTAGGCTCCGGCCCGTGACTAGCTCGATGCTCGATCCAGCCAGACCAGTGTTACACATAGAAGAAGAAGAACTTCGAATGTAAATAACAAATAAATTTAGAATTTGTCTCCCACTGTCCGACTTTCCACACTTCTGACTTGTTTCTTGTTTGTTGTGGCAAAATTGGGAAGATAAGGAGACTGATTTTAACAAATGGTAAGCTAACTTTGAAATGTTGCTATTATCCGATTTAGACATCAAGAATGCCCTCCCTACAAGATTTCGTAAAGGCAGGCAGACCCAGCAGTCCTGTGTACTGTTCCCTAAAAAACTCCTGAATTCCTCCACATCAGTATGTCCCAGTCCCAGTATCTTCCACCTGAAACTCGAATGCTGAATCACTATAAAGCAGAGGTTTCTAGCCTTCATATGAGAAAACTTTGTCTTTTTTGAAAGCTCCTGCAAGCCCTTCTCCTACGTTCTGCAGACAATCCTGCGTGCTTCCTGCCCGCTTCCGCACGAGACCGTAATAAGTAGCTACCGGTTCCGTCAGGTATTTGGTCAGGGTAGGTTTTTTTTTTCATTTTACGAATATTTGAAGGAAAAAAAACCTACCCTGACCAAAGACCTGACTTACTGCAGCAAATAAGTGTTTTAATATTATTTGTAATCAAAAATGACACTTTAAGGGCCGTAGGAGAACGGAGACACGGATTTCATGTGGCAACGCTGAGAGCCTGTCGACTCAGAGCTAGCAGCACGCTAGCAGAGAGAGTGGAGGGGGGCCAGCGTAGGGGTAAAACCGTCGCTAATCAGCAGGTTAACCCAGAATTGGTCAGTGAGTGATGGATTCAAATGGAGTAATGCTCAGTGAAGCTGAACTAACTAAAGATAATAAGTTCAAGGATGATAATGGGAGCTCTGACTGTAAACCATCATTTGAATACAAGAACTGTGACAAACTGTTTGCTTGTGTTATAAAAACTGAACCAGTTGAATGTCTGTCTCATCCTGATCTCGTTGATTTTCAGTCACAAAGTAAAATAAAACGGGAAGTAGATATAGAAAAGCACAAAGTGAAACGTGAGGAGATTGCAAATTCCGACGACGGCGAGAAATTCCAGATCGAATTCGGTCAGTGTCAGGCTGATAAGGATATAAATGTAAATCTTCATACAAAAAATTACCAATGCTCTCATTGCAAATATAAAACCAACATTAAAGGCAATCTGAAACATCACATAATACGAATTCATGATAAAAATGCGACTATTTACAAATGTGAACATGAACAATGTCCTTACCAAACAAAATATAGAAAGAATCTGGACCATCATTTCAAGCGCAAGCATGAAGTGCCGGCTGGAATGTATAAGTGCTCAAAATGTCCCTACGAGACAAAAATTAAAGCCGACTGTGCTACTCATTACACACGCAAACATACAACACCTGATGAAGTATACAAGTGCGGTAAATGTTCATATGAGACAAATTTTAGGTCTTATTTGAACTCCCATCACAGACATAAACACAAAGGTAAAGGTGATATGTTCCAATGCCGTCATTGCGAATATAAAACAGAACTTAGCAAGTACTTACGCAGTCATGTGAAGTATCGTCACCCTGATGAGAACATTACATACCAGTGTGAGCACTGTTCGTATAAAACAAACGTTAAGAAATATCTTACCACCCATTACAAGTACAACCACAATGAGGACGCGTTAATGTTCCAGTGCACTCGTTGCGAATACAAAACCAAACGCAGAGGTAACATGAAAATTCACATGACACGACTTCACGATGAAAGTACGACAATGTACAAATGTGAGCGATGTCCGTTTGAAGCAAAGTATAAAAGAAATTTGTCCAGTCACTTCAACCGGAAGCACGCAGTGTCAACTGAAGTGTACAAATGTGGTGAATGTTCGTATGAAACTAATCTTAAGGAATATTTGACCCTCCATGAGAAGCGTAAACATAAAGATGGTTCTACGACGCACAACTGTGATCAATGCGAGTATAAAACTGAACATATTGTATATTTACGGATGCATATAAGAAGGTGTCATTCTAATGAGAAGCTAGAATATCAGTGTAAGGAGTGTCCGTATAAAACGAATATTAGAGATTATTATATAACCCATTACAAGCGGAAGCATAAAGATGTAGAAGTACCGATGTACCAGTGCACTCACTGTGAATATAAGACGAAATTTAAGAATAGTTTGACAGCTCACATAAAACGGACTCATGAGATAAATATGATTATAATCAAATCAGAAGCGCTATGTCAAAATATATGAAAACTCTTTGATTTAATATTTATTTATATAAATTTTTTATAACTTGTTGATAACCTAGCTTAGAATGATTTTAAGAAGATCCTGTATAGAAAAATAGAAAATAAATATTTATATCCACTAAAACAATAATTAAAGTGTTTGGTTTAGAAGAATGGAAAAAGAATGGTTGGGGTTTAGCGGTCACAGTTGCAAAATAATTTCTTGTTAGTCTCTTGATTTCATCTTCAACAAGCCAAATCCTCTGTGCAATGTTTTTTGACTTTTTAAAATAATTAAGCAGTATTTTCCAAATTATCGTCCCAGCTAACCCAATAAAAACTAATTACCTTTTTTCTTGTGTGAATGAAGAATTGATTATTAGGTACTCTTATGAAAAAAAATAAAATAACAGTAAATACAAGAGGACGAATTTTAGAGTTCTTCTATAATAAAAAAGGTTACTGTTCAGAGGTACATAATTTATTAAAAAAAAACTCTTCTAGCACAGATACAAAATGTCAAAATATTGAGAAAAAAATAATATTTTTGCCTAAATCGTTTTCTCAAAAAAGTAGTTTGAAACATAGAAACGTTCCCTGGAATTATTACTGCCCACATTCAAGAGTAATTCTCAACCAAAACAAGAAGATAAAAATGAAATATAAATTAAATTAACATAAATAAAAGAGTTCAACAGGCGCAGATATTAAATTTCCCGCCGGAATCGAGGATTTGCTCCGTCTGCTCGCTCATTTGGCTAATTAGATCGGAGCTAATCGAGCCGACTCTGTTCACTCATTCGTCAGTGTGACGTCACTGGGCCTGGCTAAGTGTACAGGGTTCCAAATAAACCAACGATTCACGTGACCATTGTTGTCAATTGTAGCGATTTAGTTAAAGTTTTAGGTTCACGTTGGTCCTGAAGTTTGACTTATAGATTGAGGTTGTTTTCAGGCATTGACCTGAGATCGCCATCAACTGAATTGAATTAAATCATATTTTAGGTTTCCGTGGAGCTCGAGCTGTCTGTCGCTAGTTTTATTTTTATCACTAAAAATTCCGCTTTTAATGTAATCAAAAGTTTGCAATGAAATTGGCAACCCTGCATCGGTCAAATGTTTATTTATCTGGAACCTTAGTAGGGAACCTGTATTACCGACACTGACGCTTACTAGGGTAGCGCATTCTCATTCTCACAAAAAGTTGGGAATCTCAAATTTAACTTAAAAAACGTCAGATTTTCCATGAACGTGTACAACTGTCTAAAAATTCACATAATTTGTTATTAAGTCCGCGTAAGAAAATATACGGAGCTCAGAATTTCCGTATTCCGGGAAGTTTGTCAGGTAGATTTTATTACATCTTGATGAATCTAATTTTTAAGGATCAGTATATGGGAGGGTCTTATGCGGGTACCAAAATCACATTGCCATTCGTGTGTCTACCAAGACGCTTTTTCTCAGTAACTACGTTAGATATCGAGTTAAAAATTATATCCAATACTAAAGTCCACAGCTTCGCAAATCCTATAAACCCGTAAAATTTTTTAATACCCACTGAAAGAGGATTCTTTAATTTCTATTCGTGTTATTAGTTCATTTTTCAAACTTCGCTTTTTTCCACTTAATACCTGCGCCTGTGATCAAATGTGTCAAAAATATGACATCCAGCTGTTCAAACATAACCGTGTTAAGTAAACGTCAACGAGTGAATTCGCTACCCTAGTAAGCGTTAGTGTCGGTAATGCAGGTTCCCTAAACCTTAGCCGTTTGCCCCGACCACTGACGGCGTCCATTAAAAAACGCTACAGGCCGAATCGATCCAATAGATGTAATAATGTGTAATAAGTGCTATCAGCTGATTGGCTGCCTGAAAAGCGAAGGTTTTGTGTTTCTACGCACAGAGCACAGAGCACAGACTTTCCCTGCGTAGAAATACAGAATCTTTGTATTCCAAGCAGCAGTAAGTAAGAAGTGACACTGATCATGATCCAAAGCGGCTGAGCAAAAGAAAAAGAAAGCAGCTATTATTATATTCGTGATTTTTTAAATTCATATCCAGTTTTGAATAGTTACAGTACAAGCCAACAGATGGCGCTACTTTTTTAGAACCCCTTTTTTACTTGTAAACAGCGGAGACACAGAATATGAAACATTTGTTTTATTATTCTGTGGCGGAGAGGTGGCAGTGCTGGCACGTTGCTTATTAATAATTATCATCATCCATCAACTGAACTCAGTAATAATATTATTGTTCCTGAGAGCTTAAGCTCAAGTTAGAAAGATGACAAAATTTTATCAATAAACTTTGACATACTTACGTCAATTGCTCAACTGTCGTCACTCAATAAAAATTATAACCCAACTTTTACGTAACGTCACACAAAATCGAAAACACGATTGTTTATGATTGTGTAATATTTTTCATTTCTTTCCAGTGTTTTTATATATTTCTGAAATTATTATTAAAGGGGTGCTTTTTAAATACGAAAGTGTCGCAGAATGGCAGATCAATTCAATGTGTCTCCACAGCAGAAAGAAGTCTTAGAATACCGAGCTAAACGTCGTCAGGTCCTGAGAAATGAATTCCTCAAAAAATCCAGTAATCCATTTTTTGGAGATGCTGGCCATATAGTAAGTAAACGTTCCAATTCAATAGCTTTTGAACCAGTTTTGGTTAACCTGTTGTTTAGTCTTCCAAAACACCCCTCACATGCCCATTCCACTTTTTCCACTCGCGTCGCTCACAGCATTGCTGCATTAAGTCAGGTCTTTGGTCAGGGTAGGTTTTTTTTCCTTTAAATGTCCCTAAAATAAAAAAAACACCTACCCTGACCAAGGACCTGATTTAATGCAGCAATCTGTGACTGCTGTGAGCGACGCGAGTGGAAAAAGTGGAATGGGCATGTGAGGGGTGTTTTGGAAGACTAAACAACAGGATTACCCCAGTTTTTAGGTATACCATACCCAGTTATTATAATAGTTGTCTATATAGTTCTGTATTCCTATTATAAATTCTTGCTTGAAAAATCGTTTGCCTGTTGCTCGCTACTACAAAAACTGCACCTCACAGGTATACCACCACCACAAGGTAAGGGCTTTTAGGGCTTACAAAACATAAGCCTAGTGTCATCTATCCGACAAATAAGGAACTAAGACATACAAGCCGATAACGTGCCGCATTGTTAGGTATAAAGAACATTCAGGATGGGTCTTGAAAGACCTGTATCATTGTTACAAGGGTATAACTGCTTTTTAGTTTTCCAATGATTCCCCTCAGCAGCCCATTCCACTTTTTCCACTCGCTTCGCTCTCAGCGTTGCCGTATGCAACTCGTTACAAATAATATTTTAAAACGCTTATTTGCTGCATTAAGTCTGGTCTTTGGTCGGGGTAGGGTTTTTTCCCTTTGAATGTCCCAAAAATGAAAAAAAACCTATCCTGACCAAAGATCTGACTTACCGAGCGTTATCGTCTCAATAATAATTAATTGTAACGAGAATGCCGGCCGGGCCTAGTAGTAATATTTTTATTTACAATACGTAAACAGACGAGTTGCATTTTCCTTGGCCAGAGCCAGCAGCTGTTTATCTGAGGTTGTCTGCAGAAAGTAGTAAAACGAATAGTATGTAGCAACGCTGAGAGCAGTCAGCCGGTCGCAAGCAGACAACATGTAGTGCGGGTAATAGAGGGGTGTTTTGGAAAGCTAAAAAACAGTATCACCGTTACAAGAAAAAATTTGAATACGGGCCGTAAAAGAGTAAAAGACTCATAATATCCTGCATTTGGGGGAAAAATTAGAATAAGCTTAATATTACCAACCTAATAGAATAGGTTTAAAAATCCTTTTGCCTCGGCTTTTCATATTGAAAAAAGGGTAATTATATACATCCGCGGCTCCTAAGTTTCATCAATTTTTTCGGGACCGAGGAGCGAAATAGGGGTGCTGGGTGGGTAAGAAGCTAAAAACAGCCATTGCAAACTAATATCAAGGTCACATCTAAGGCCTCTTTAACACTACGGTCGCATTTCAATTTTTTTCTTCACTTTCAGGGCAAGGAATATCTTCGAGATTAACAGTAGCACGGTTTTTATTTTGAATTTTGCATTTATATTCCAAAAATCATTGCATCAATCCCTGTGGACTGGACACGATATGTGAAAGCGAATATAGCGCCAGTACGTCTCTGCACGCTTCGAAGCACTTGGCATTATCGTGAAGTGGTTATTTTCGTCATTCGTGGCATCTAATCGGCGCCTCTTGTCAAGACCGCACTCTCTCCGCACTCTCAAAACCGTTTTTTTAGGCCGTTTTGTTACTATAGGTATGTTCTCGACCCCTGTATAGGTGCCATAGTGAAACTTTAGGAGCCGCGGATGTAAATACAATACATAATGACCGAAAAAAGAATGTAGACACTCATAAACAATTATTATAATTATGGGCTTTGTGTATCTACAACGGTAACTGTGAATAGAAGACACACCGCGGTGGTTCTATAAAACCCATGGTTAATGGGTCTTACGTCCTTAGTAACATGGATACAGGGTGTTTTATGCATATCGCCAATTTCTTTCGAAGGCCATAACGAATGAACCATTCTGAATAATTTTTTGAAATTAACAAATAACGTCAACAGAACGTATTGAATTGTATTTTCTTGCTCCGCGTATATTTGTTAATTTACTGAAGCTACTGTAGGTATAAATGTTAGAAATATATCGATTTCAAGATAGAAAGGTGCTGGATCTCATCTTGCAGTTGTCTTGACTGCATAACGTAACATTTTCCGATAGTTTTGGGTTAAAGTTTGGTGGTGCAGTGGCTTGATTTGGTTGCATTTAGTTCTATCTTTTAAGTTCAAGATAGTGTTATCTGCCTTGGTACCAGTACGTACGTTAAAGGAGAGTATAATTAATTCTTCGCTTTACTCACTGTTGCCGGATTGTATACTTTTTCCGAGAATGGTCTGCTTGTGCAATAAATGTAGTGGTGCGGTAACACCGACAATACCAACGATTAAATGCTCAACATGTACTCTCTTTTATCACATTAAATGTATTGGAGTGAATAAGCAACTGGTTGATCTGATGAAGGCAACTCCAGGCCTTCAGTGGAGGTGCGATATTTGTTTGCAGAGTGCAGCTAATTCTGCCCCCCGCGAGTCTGATCTTTCCACAGCTCCCATCACATGTAGTGCCTGTAAGATGATACCAGAGTTGAATGCTACTATCAAATCACTTGTTGCCGTAGTGGAAAATCTAAAGAAGAAAATTTCTGATCATGAGTCTCCTGCTCTCGACTTTGAGGAGATTGTGGAGGAAGTGGCAGACCGTCAGAGACGCCGCAGGAATATTATTTTCTATGGGGTACCTGAGGACTCAGCAAACGCCACGAGCCAGAGCTCCCGAGAGCACGACAATTGTTTTGTTGAGGGTTTCTTGCAGTTTGTTTCCCGGAGTAGTAGCAGTTCACCTTCATTAGCTGTGGATGGATCCTCTACCTTGCGGACCTTCCGGTTGGGACGTAACAATGTTGATCGTCAAACTCCCAGACCATTACGTGTTACCTTCCCAGATGAGATACGTGTATTTTCTGTTCTTAAAGCAGTTGGGAGGTTGCGTTCTTCTCTCCAAACTCATCCCGAGTTTGGTGCTGTGCGTGTGTCCTCTGACCGCACTCCCAAACAAAACAAATATTACAGAGAGCTTAAGGAGGAACTACGATCTCGTGTTGATGCTGGGGAGAGTAATCTTGTCATCAGGTACATCAAAGGCGTTCCTCAAATTGTGGTTAGCAAGAAGGGAGTCAGCAATTTAAACTAACCCAGCCCACCAGATTGGAACACATATCTTTCTACTATCAAAACGTACGCAGCCTGAGAGGTAAGAGCGAGCAATTTTTTGTATCCACTTGTGATTTTGAATATGACGTCATAGGAATTTCTGAAACGTGGCTTGATAGTGAAATTGAAGATCCAGAGCTCATTTCTATCACTAATTATAATGTATTTAGAAAAGACAGAGACTTTAAAACTGTTGGAGTGTCAAAGGGTGGAGGTGTTTTATTAGCTATCAAAAAGTCAATTAGTGCTGTGTCTATTGACCTGACCATGCTCCACCAGGCAATACCTTGTATAGATGTTGTTGGATGTAAATGTTACATTGGAAATTATGTATATTTTGTTTATGTCGTTTATATAAGCAGAACACCACAACCAAAGGATCTTGAGATTTTACTTGGTTATTTTGAAGAAATGCATCAGTATCACAAGAACATATTGATTATGGGTGACTTTAATATTCCGTATTTCAATCAAAACGCAACTTGTGAACTCAATTCTTTATTGTCAAATTTTTGCAGTTTTTTAAAATTAAAACAAGTAAATAATGTTCTAAATTGCAATAGCAGGCTGCTGGATCTGATTTTTTCTAATTCTGACGCCACAGTCTCTCATGTGCATCATCCATTGTTGACTGAGGATGCATATCACCCTGCTTTGTTAATTGTAGTTGCTGTCCAATCTACATCTACTTGTAATTTTACCCAAAACCCCGCTATAAAACGTTATAATTTTAAGAGGGCAAACTTCGCAGCCATTTACGAGGAACTATTAGAGGTTGACTGGTCTGTTTTGCGTCGATCTTCTGACCTTGAAATAATATGCGATAAATTTTATAATATTCTCTATTCCATTTTAGATAAGCATGTTCCTTCTTTTACTAATAAAAGAAGAAATTATCCACCCTGGTTTGATCGTGATATTATTATGAATCTCCGAAAAAAAGAACAAATGTTTAAGTGCTGGAAGAGGTCAGGTATGGCACATTTTCACCTGGAGTTTGTTAGACTTCGTGCTGTAGTCAAAAAACAAATTAAAGATTCTTACAGGTCTTATTTGGTAAGGGTTCAGGATTCACTTTCACTCGATCCAAAGCAACTATTCACATTTGTAAACTCCAAGAAGGGTGTTACAAGAATACCAGGTAAGATGAAACTTAATGGTCATGAACTTTCAGACTCCCAGGAGATTGTTGATGCTTTTTCTTCCTTTTTTAGCTCCACATTTCTCGCTTCCTCCTCTGCTAGATCGGAAAATAACGATGCAGGTGATGTAAATATGCCTTCGTTAAATATCACTTGTTTCACTGAAGATGATTATTTTGATGCATTAAGAGGGATTAAACCATCTCCAACCTGCGGTCATGACCAAATCCCCTGTTTCTTAGTTAAGGGATGGAGAGGAGTCTTAGTTAAACCTTTAATTTTTATATTTAATATGTGCTTAACACGCGGTACCTTCCCGGCTTGTTGGAAATTGACCAGAGTGTGTCCGGTTTTTAAAAGCGGAGACAAATCCGACATTTCAAATTATCGCCCAATATCACTGTTATCAACGTTTTCCAAGATATTTGAGATTATGTTATACAAACAAATCTTCAACCATGTACGGTGTTATATATCACCCTGTCAGCATGGATTTGTTGAACACAGGTCTACTGTGACTAACCTGGTGCAGTTTACTCAGGTTGTTTCTGACGTATTGGATGGGAGGGGACAGGTTGATGCTGTTTACACAGATTTTTCCAAGGCGTTCGATCGTATTGACCACCAGATGATCATTACAAAATTAAATAATTTCGGCTTGTCTAATAGTTTAATCTCGTTGTTTGATTCTTATCTTCACAATAGACAGCTTTACGTTTCATATAATGGATTTAATTCATCCGTTTACATTGCATCATCTGGTGTTCCACAGGGATCGAATCTTGGCCCTCTTCTATTCCTCTTATTTATTAATGATCTACCTAATAAAATAAGCAGTAACATCCTGATGTTCGCCGATGATGTTAAAATTTTTCGTCCGATATTCTCTATAATTGATGCAGAGGCTCTCCAGACTGATTTGAATATCCTACTTGAGTGGTGTGCTGGGAATAAACTGTCCTTAAATGTCAATAAATGCAAAGTAATGTCATACTTTCGCATCAAAGATCCAATTTTATTCCCTTACGTTATTGCCGATAGTCAACTGACTCGTGCGAATTTGACAAAAGATTTGGGAGTACTCTTCGATACCGAGTTGACCTTTTCTCAGCACGTGATAGAGGTCTCTTCTTCGTCGATCCGAATGCTTGGATTTATTATTCGCAACACTAAATCATTTCAGAGTGTTCAATGTTTGAAGACGTTATATTACTCTTTTGTCAGATCTAAGTTGGAGTATGCAATGATGGTATGGTTTCCATTGTATAGCAATAAAGTTTCTATGCTTGAAAGAGTACAAAGGAAGTTTCTCAAATTCTTATGGTTCAAGAGATTTCATCGATACCCATATCAGGGCTTCCCATATGAAATCCTTATGCGGACGTTTGGGTTAGAATCTCTTAGCAACAGACACAGAACCAGTTGCCTGATATTTTTGTTTAAACTATTTCACGGCTTGATTGACTCTCCATGGATCTTACAGAGCCTTGATTTCTCTATTAATCAACATAATAGTAGATCTCAGTGTTTATTTCGGCTACAAAATCCAAAAACTA
Organism: Malachius bipustulatus; assembly: GCA_910589415.1. NCBI lineage: Eukaryota > Metazoa > Arthropoda > Insecta > Coleoptera > Melyridae > Malachius > Malachius bipustulatus. The sequence continues at coordinate 42,515,116 of OU342633.1, forward strand.
ATATGATGTTGAAGTCACCATTATTCAAGACCTGTTCTTATTTTAATGAAATAAGCCACTCGTGTGATGTGTTTTTTCAACCATTCAACTCTTACAAGAGATCTATTATAAACTTATGGTAAGAAATCTTGATCTGGGTGTTTTTGTTGTTGTTTATCAATTTATAATATATAGTATTATTATTGTGTTATTTAGGCTACTGTGGTATAGGTACTTTATTTATTTATTTAATATAGTTTATTTCTATGATACTTGGGTAATATAATATTGCTTGTGTATCTGGTCAATCGAATCGACATTTATTGGGACGTATGTCCTCATTTTTTCCATTATTTCTTTAAATTCTTAGTTCTGTATTATTTTGTTTCTTTGTGTTTTTTTATATGTTATTAATGTTAAATAGGTATTTAAGAAAACAAACATTGTTTTGTCCAGTAAATGGATATCATAATCTGTTGGGCAAATAAACGATTATTATTATTATTATTATTATTATTAAAAAGTTCCCATTTCACTGCACAAACGTTTGACGTAATAGCCGGAAGAGAAATCCAGGTCCGGACTTACAAAAATGAATAAATATTAGTGTTTGTAAAACAACACCCTCTAGATCAGAATTTTCAAAATTCTTTTTGGTTTTTTGAATGAGCAGAAAATATTGAATTAAACAATGTACTTTTTGTAGTTCCGCATCCGATTTTACGAGTGGCATTTTGATCTAAAATCGAAGTAAGATTTTTGCTTAAAACCGGTTCATGGTTCATGGCATTCAATAATGTTAATTTTTTTATTTAATAAAGAACATATAAATTATTGTAGTGTATTGAAATTTGCGAATGATGTCTGGCAGTATGTACTTGTGTATCTCATTTTACTCTTAAAAAATTTGAATAGCAGGTCCGTACCAGAACAAAAAATATTGAAAGTTTTGTTTATTTTTCTATGTCTATAACAAAACAACCCGATCGGCTCCTTGGAAAACCTCAGAAAACCCAAAAAATTGCGTTTTTTCCAAAAATTCGCAACGTCGCAATTTTTGTAATGCAGGCTCTTCGCGAGATAGGTTACAATTACAATTACAAATTTCTTTATTGTACTTGAATTACAACAGTCATTGCTCAGTACAACTCAGGTCTATATAGGATAGGCACTTATTGTGTACAAAACCCAAACGCTGTCGGATAATTAATAGTTTTCGCGTAATTGCAATCATGAGTTCCTCATAGCATATTTTGCATGTGAGGCTGGAGGCCGTCTGATTCAAATTTATCAAACGGATTTGGAAAGCAGAAGTGTTCAGCTATAAAACGTCAATCTTAGTTTTCTACTTAAATGCTGAAAACTGGGTAAAAATTGCGCGCAAACATTTGCGAAAACGGCCGAGACTGCGTCAACTTAGCAACTAGTTGGGCTATTTTATTTACTATGTTATTTGCATTACTTACTTATTTTCTTTGCCTTTCCCGCATCTGCTGTTCGACCCCCACTCCACAACCACTATAGCGCGCTCGGCTGTTCAGCATTTAAATGGAAAATGAAGATTGACGTTTTATAGCTGAAAACTTCTACTTAGAAATCCGCTTGATACATTCTAATCGGACGACTTCCAGAGTATCCAGCCTCCCTGCAAAACATGGTATTCTACTGATTGCTGGTAAACTTCTGATTGCAATTGATTGGGTTTTGCATACAGGAAGTACCTATCAATATCGACTATCTCGCAAAGTCACAAACTACAACTCGAGACTTTATGAATTTTTGAAAAAAAACGCAATTTTTTGTTGTTTTCTATCCCTTTAATAGACCGATTGGGTTGTTTCATCTCTAATTTTCTTCGTATTTTAATTCTCTACAATTCATCCATTGGGACCATTTACATTGCTCCGTCAGTTTTTTCTTTTATAAGCAAAAAAAATGCAATTTTTGCACTAAATGGTCAATATAAAAAAAGAACATGGTAAACTCGAGTAGAAAACTGTGCCAGTTTGATTGTGGGGGCTATTCCGCGTATGATGGAACCGGCGGTATTCCGTTACTATTTTTATAAAAAAAACCCGTTTGCTTCGTTTCTATTTACCTACTTCTCCTCAGTCACTCGTATAAATGTTCAAATAATTCTAAATCTATAGTAAGTATAGCAACATTCGTAGAGGGCTCGGAAACGTGGAGCCATTCAAGCAGCGGCGATCCGTGTTGTTGAAATAAGGGCTCTGGGATAATTTTTTCAAATATTTTTCTCCTGTATAATTTCAATAAAATGCAGTATCAAAACTCTTGATTATGATTGCATCGCTCGCGAATTAATCGTGAGTGGGTCATTGTGACACCTCCACTATGACCGAAGGTCTATTGTCGTGCTACATATACCTCTAACCCCACCAGGTCAGCCTTCTTGAGGAAGCTGACCATTTTGAATGTTGTTGTTAATGTATCCAGGTCCTTCGGTGTTTGTAATCTCTCCCGAAGGTTTGTAATCTGGTCCTTCCCAAAGCAGGACACTCACATAGGATGTGCTTTGCTGTCTCGTCATCCTCCAAGCACAGACGGCTTTGAGCGCTGATCGCTAAACCCATCCTATGCAGATGATGATTCAGCTTGCAGTGCCCAGTATATAGGCCTGTTCGGGCTTTCAGTTCTTTCCTGTTAAGCTCCTATAGTTCTTTGGTCCTTTTTTTCGAAGTGCCAGTGTTGGTGGACTTCCCAGTTTCTCAACCAAATTTCGTATTGTTGTTTTGGCAATATCCGGTGATATGCCAAATCAATCAATATACAGAGTAGAATTTTAAAACATCAGTGTTTTATTTATCATCAGCCAAAGTTTTGTAATATTTTCCATCATCGGAAGAGCAGGAAAAAATTCAAGAAACTGATTTTTCATATCCTATAGAACAGTATGCAGTTTTTCTATAAGACGGCTGGATTGAAATGTTAATCTTACTATTATCCACTAGATGGCATTGAGTCATGTAGGTCGCTTAAAAGCAGTGAATGCGAAGAATGCAATTATTTCCTTTGACTTGCACATTTTTCATGATGTCTAATATGGTAAACTGACACGATTCTTGATGAAGGTGGAATAGTGCTGTCTTTGTCTTCAGATTAATATAATTTCTGTAGGTCGGAGAAATTGATTATAATTTTTCCTTATTCTCTCTTGGTCTTTAGATCTCCTATAGTTTTTGGCATGTGTTGAGTCAATTAAAGCAAAATTTAAATAAAAACTTTATTGTTTTACATAAATTAATACACGAATAACACAAAATAAATTTAAGCAATGGCCATGACTGGGCTGCTGGCAACGCCGCAGTTATTATTATAGTTCCTGATCATTCTTATATAACCCTGTTCTCCCCAAGAGGCACCCCAAGAGTTCTTCACGATCCAGTAATCGTTTTGTCCGTCGTTTCCATATCCCACGGCCAAAATAGCGTGGTCAAGGTTCGTCGTGGAGCACGATGAATCGTAGAAGACTCCACTACTGTAACTCTGGAAGCCGGTAGCGTCAACAGCTATGGAAATAGGTCCAACCTGATGGAAGTGCAGAATATAAGTATTAAATACTTATCTTTTACCTCAGCTAAATGTCAAGCTTGCTAACATAGAAACAAAGGATGCGAGGTACAAGATTTAAAGAGCGACTTACTGTTCCTACAGCTTGTTGAAGTGCAGCTTCGTTATGAGCCACGTTCTGGTAGTTAGAGATCCTAGCAGCGGCTTGTTGAGGACTGTATCTGCAAGCTCCCTGAACTGCGTTGTAGGGATACTGGCTCTCCAGGGGAAGACCGTTATTGATAACAAACTGCATTGCGTTCTGGGGCCATCCGCCGTTGCAGCCGTAGTCGGCGGTGTCACAGTCAACCAGAGTCTGCTCACTTAGAGAGATGAGTTGGCCAGTTTTCTGGCAGAGGGCACTCTCAATTGCTCCGGTCTGTTCGTAAATAATTATTAAGTTTTATGAATAGAATAACAAAAAAAAAATAGACTTACAGTACTGAAACTCCAGCAGCTTCCGCACTGTCCTTGATTCTTGACCGGGGTGACGATGCCGTATGATCTCCAGTCGATGCTGGCGGGTGCGGAAACACCTTCCTTGGGTTGCCAGAACGATGCGTTGACTTCGGGCTTGGGTCCGGAGAGTTTCAGGAAAGCGACGAACTCTTCATGGGTAAGATCGGAGAACTGGTTGACGCCCATCGTGTAGGTGGTCAAGCCGCGTTCGTAAAGCTCGTTGTGAGCCTCCATCTTGGCCTTGTTGTCTGAAAAGATCGAGAGACGGCGGGCATGCTCCGCGGCGCTGGAGTAGGTTTTGCCGAAGGTGGTCTGAGGGGGAATTTTTGGTTAAAAACGTAAAAGCGAGACGTTTTATGGATGACATACCTTGAAGAGTTCGAATTCTTCATGACGCAGGACGGGAGTGGCGCTGGCCACCGCGATGACCAAAGCCAGAGCGATTATTACTTTCATTGTTCCTGTAGAAAGTTAATTTCAGTTAGAATAGTGAATATTTTAAATCGAAAAGCGCTGCTTTGTCTAGAAGCTTCCACTTCCATCGAAAACGGTTAAAATATAATATATACAACAAGATATAGAATGATTGATGTAATATGGTAGGTGTTGAAGTAACCAATAATTTGAAGAGGGTGGGTATCATAAATCCTTAAGCAAACGTAGTAAACAGTGAGAAGAATCCCGCATGTTATTCGAGTTCAATGGCACACTGGATTCACAGTGGACATACTATTGAACTCACTGCTTACTCAGTTTTCTGGTATATGGTGGACATAAATGGTGGACCACCTGTATAAGTGACTCACTTTGATCTTTCAAACGAAATTATTAGGATTCTCTCTATGCTGTAAATCTAGGAAAAATTAGCAGTAAAACGCGAACGGTTACCGCAATTCTATTCCCCTTTATCATAAGACGACTAAAGCAGGATTTTCATATCGATGTGGCATGTTGGTTGCAGCATCAAAACGCGTTTCTGTATTCACATGAATGTCTAGGAAAAAGCAGCATGCGCATGGACATGCGCGTAAACAGAACGTGTTCACGGCACGTGTTCACATAATTATTCAACAAACGACAATAATTGAAAATAACAGTAAATATGAATTTAGCATTAGTGGCTAAGGAGCTGCCTATGCATTTTGATGCTGCGTATGCATGCAGCATTGAAATGCATGTGTGGAAATGGAAATGGACATGCTTAATAAGCATTTTTATATTTTTTGAAAAAAAAAACGGATTTTTTTAATAGTAAAATTAGCTACCTATAAGAGAAAGCGAACTGATGTCAATTCTTGGCATTTTTTTATGTGACGGTCGCGTACGATTTGACAACTTGTTGCATAATATTTTTATAAGCATAATCATTTACATACAAAAATACGAGTTTAAGAAATTTAATTTTTGAATTATATGCCTGATATTAAAAATATTATTTTATATATTTATAAGTGTATAGAATTAATTTATGAAAGGAATACTTACTGTTGGTTTGAGATGTCAGGAACAATAATCGATAATAAATTGATACCATTGCTTCCTATTTTTCAAGCTTATATACTAAATTTTATCTGAATTACAATAACTTCAAAAAAATTTAGTAGTTCTCAAGCACTCATTCTTTTTCAAGTACTTTATAAATAAAATATTAATTGTTTTATTTTATAATTGCGTATTTAGATGGTCCGTTAAGATTACGCGACACTTGAACCAATTTTTGTACACAATAACGAGGAAGACGACTTCACAATGTTTTGCGAATTTTTTAAATCATCGTTGATCAATAATCGATGAAACGCCCTTTCAAAACAATAGCGATAAGGATCGGCGACATAGTCGAAATCGAAAAAAGCGCACTTCAGTAGCTATTAAAAATTTATTGTTTACGTAAAACTTATTTGTCAGTTTATTTGCACTCGAATTTAATTAGTTTAATGTTTATTTTCAGATATGCATGTCCTGTTCCTGCTTCTTGCAGAGTCTGGAATTGAATCCCGAATACCTAATCCTGTGAATCCTAACATTTATTATATGGGTATGGTATTGTCAATTACATAGGTATAAAGCGACAAAAAAAAAACAATTACCGTACCTAAGATTGAATTTATAAATAAAAGCGCATTGTTTATTTATTTACACTAACTAACCCAGTTAGTGATTATAAAGAACTCTCGTAGAGAACCAAATTTGAAGGTCTATTCACACAAAGGGCCTTTGAACAAATATCAACAATTATGTCAATATTTTCTGATTTTATTGCCGCTCGAGTTTTATAGACTTTAATTATATGAATCAACCATCGTATTGTTCGTATCGTGTTGATTTATATTTCTTCTAAACTGATTTTTCCATCTTATGGTCATGGTCCTATTCCAAATTAATTAAACGTATCCTCCACGCTTCAATTTCTTATTTCTGAAATTAAACTCCATTTTGGCCCATGAACATAATGGTCCTATTCATGAGGTGCTTCGTACTGTCGTACTTTTACGGAATCACTTCGTATTTCGGATAACCAATCAAATTTGTTAAATGGTACGACAGTACGAAGTCCGTCGTAAATACGCTTACTTATAAAAAGAACAATTTTTTATCGAGCTGTCAACGTCATTAGCGTAGATCGTAGATCCTGTCATGAGATTTTGACTTTAGTATTTTTTGTCAATTTTTCTCAGCCATAAATTGTTAAAAATTTACTCGAAAATGGCAAAAGAAGCCGCCAGAATCCCCGAATATAATGTAACCCCCGTTGAAAGAGAAATTATTGATTTCCGAGCCGAAAGAAGACAGCAAATGCGAGACGCATTTCAAAGGCAACAGTACAATCCCTTCAATACCGAACCTAATGTCGTAAGTTTTCCTACAATTATTATTATTGTTCCTATAGGAGCAGAGTATTTGTCCCTAAAATTGGAAAAGTTGCATTTCTTTGGTCTTGAAGCTGATGGGTTTTCTTGCCCGCGTCTCGTCGGGGGTGGCAGAATGTGCAAAAAGAGGTGGTGGTCTGAAGACCCTGACTTCCTGACCTGAGGTAGTGGATTGAAAATAATTGTGGTCCTTGAGTATCTACCAGGGGTTTCCAGTCACACCCTCCAACCTTTATATAATCAGAAGAATATTCGTAAAACTTGGCGTTCAAGTTGTTTTTTGGGGATAAGAGGGTCAGAGTGTAAAAAATTTAATTTAAAATTTTTTATTATTAATTCAATAAAATATTGGAATCAGAGAGAGCTCATTTAAGAAGTTTATTTAGTTTCTAAAAAATTTCATAAAATTAGCATGAATGTTTTTTCCAGTTCGATCCAGCCCTCCAAAGGTATCAAGCAATGTACGTCAGCCAGTTTGAATATTTCAAGCCGACTTTTAAAACACTAAGGTTTGGTTTGTTCGCCGTCATCCTTCCGTTGTCAATCGTCACTTACCTGGTGCACACTGATAGGACAAACAAGGAACGAGCGTACAGGAACGGAGAAGTGGCGTACAAAGATCGTAGCTTTAAATTCGTCTAAACTTTCATTGTAATTTATTGGTTTATATAGTGTCTGTAGTGACGTAAATAAATACTTAGCTGTTACCAAAAGGTGTCTTTTTACCCCCACAAATGATCATTTTGCTGCAAGTGTTAAAAAAAAAGAATTTTGCCAGGTTTATTTATTAGTTGTATTTTCTTAAAATTATATACATATAAAAAATACAGAAAGATTTACTCTTATATTTAGGTACAATTGGATTTTTAGGAATCGGGGCTTAAACAGCTTGTTTATTGTTGTTTGTAATGTAATACATTTAAAAAATACAAATAGGGGGGCCAAATTGGTGTATTGCTTGAGTTGAGCACTTCAAATTCCGCTCAAATTTTGATATACTCCAGCAACGAACCATAAGTCTATTAAATATTCACAAAATGTCCTCAACACTGTCATATGGTGGTAATATGAATACGTGAGCCAGACAACATCCCCGATTCTACACAAGCGGATAGCTGGCCTCCGTAGCAATGCCACATTGGTTGCCGGCGTCTTTAGCCATTTTGACGTAGCCTCCAATGCCCCACGTGGGGCCGTAGCTGTTTTTGACTAGCCAGTACTTGGCCCCCGAGGGTTCTTGCCCGTAGCCGACTATTAGCACAGCGTGGTTGAGTCTATCCTTGCTATTGCCGCAGTCTGGATCGAAGTAAACTCCATCTGAATAGAACTGAAGGGAATCACGGGATGCGTCGATTGCTGCTGCGACTGGACCTACTGTCGCCACTGCCAGCTCCAGGGCTTGCTCGTCGCCTTCTGCTATGTCCACATAACCTAGAAAATGAGAAATGAAAATGCGAGATTAGATTGTTAGATTTCAATAGTTTCAAGAAAGGGTAAATTTCGATGAGAATGACAGGCTAAAGAAGTAATGAGTTGTTATTGTAATTTTATGATAATGATAAAAAATTATACTTGAAGCAGGAAGATTAATAAACTCAATGCCAACCACTAAAATTAATATTAAAAGCGATAAAATATTATCAAATCTTGGTAAATAATCGTTACATTTACTCTAATGCGACCTTTTACTGAAATAAATAAATTAATGTTTTATTTATGAAATTCTTTAGCTTAAATTAAATCCCAACAACAACAAAATAACAAAACATAACGCATTCTTTCATGCGTACTGAAAAAAATATATATTGCCGAAAATCTTTACCTGTGCAATACGCTCCGACTGTCTCAGGCCTGAACCTGCATTCCCCATCTTGTCCTTCGAAGGGATAGGACTCCCAGGTGTCCAAACCCGGGTTGCTCCGAACGTACTCGAAAGCCGGATCTATCAGTCCCCCTTCGCATCCGTCATTCCCTTGCGGTCTTGAGCAGTCTATGAGATTCTGGACGCTCAGCTCCGTAAGTTCTCCTGTCTTGCGGAAGTTTTGACCTTCCAGCGCACCAGCCTGGCGAAAAAGCATTAACTATAACTACTATTTAAACATTAATTATAAAATTAACGATTTTGGATGAATTGAAAGCAATAACCGAGGTGGCGATATAGACCCCTGCGCGACACCTAAATATGGTTCTAATACTTTCACCCTTTCCCTTATTTCTGAATGTTTTATCTCGCGTCGTATTAACGATCTTGGAGGGGGTCCTTTATTATTATTCTTGACGTGTATTGGTGATTTTCGCTCATTGTGAAGACTAGAGGGATGTGTTTAACACTACTTATTAAGGAACTTTTTAGCTCTACGTCTATCATTATCAAAATAAATTGCTTACAGCAGCGAAAGCCCAACAACCAGCACAGGCACCTTGGAACTTGATCCCCGAAACGGCTCCCACTTCTCTCCAATCGACACTAGGAGGAGGCTGCACATTAGCACTGGGAATGTAGGTCGAAGCGAAAGGGATGTTCGGCAACTCCCTCCCCTTTTGATCAGCCGACGTCCTGTTGAATCCGTTCAAAAGTCGGTTGAATTCGTGACTCAGCATATCGGCGAAATTGTTCAATTGCTGGACGAACGTTGTCCTCCCGGAGCTGTAGTTCTGGTTGAAGACTGCAATTTTACGACGATTTTCTATGTAGACCTCTCGGCGAAGCTTTTCCTCTTCTGGACTCGAGTATGTTTTGTTGTAGGTTAGCTGGAACGAAAAGTGTTGTTTCGAAGATAAAGCTGTATGTACGAGATCTTGTTGCTTACCTTGAATTCTCTCCATTCTTCTTCTATAAGATTTTCCAGACTGTCTACGTTGAAATTGAAAGCAACCCTGTTTTCAACCCTGTTTTTTGTGCTAAAAGGGTTTCTCAACGAGCCACGGAAAGAGACTTGAGTTTGTCCTAATTGCAGAACTGCAAACAGCAACAGGAACACTTTCATTGCTGGAAAAGTAATTTTTTTGTTAGTTGATGGATTTTTCTAAAAAACAACGTATAGGCAGACCTGAACCACCTCTTTTTAAAAACGGGGAAACATTTTTGAAAACTCTGAAGACTCAAGTCGATTTGCTGTAAAGATTGTCGCACACTTGAACAATATGGGAAAATATGGCTTGGGATGGCCGAAGGACGCTGTAGATCACTGAGGTAAGTTCAATTTCTTTATATTTCAAAATAGTCGTTCCCTGGATGTTTAAAGATGTCACACGACCAACTTAGGCACGACAACTAACTGATGATAAGAAATCTTCCTTATGAGGAGAATGTAGTCTTGGGAAGACTTCGTTCAGGAATCATCACCCACCAAATGCGTCCTTGCATGCTGCCGGCTGTCGCGACACTACTAGCCTCGAGGCCCTCGAGTAGTAAAATTAATACAAATTTTTGTTAAATCGAATGTTAAGAAGCGTAAATTACCTAAACGACCTAATCAGAGAATTGGGACACATTATAATATTATTATGTATTACCTACGTTACCTTTCATAACGCCATGCACCTAGGCCTAGTTCTAGATCAAGGTTGCTTGAATGTTAGGTTTAAACGATCATTTGACAAGACAAACTGAGAAAGATGATGAAGTACATCTAATGGTAAATATGCGCACGTTATGAAGAAACGACTTCTTTCATAAGAAGATGAGAGGTGCGTTGTGAAACTGATTTAAATTGACAGCGTGTAATCTATAAATTAATGACTGCATTTAAACAACGTACGTTACAATAATAATATCGGGTATGATTAAAAAATCAGACGTCTTGATTTATGAAACGCAATGAAAATGGACGAGAAAAGAGCACAAAGAACTAACAACTTACGTTGTAGCAGGTGGCTTGATTGTAATAATCGAGGATTATGTATGAAGATGACTTTTACTTTTGATAAGCAATTAAACCTCGGAATATTAATTAAAATATTGTTTAATAATGAGCTCATTTACCGAACTATCGATGTACAGGTGTCCCGGTATTTATTTTCAATCACATCAATCGAGAAAAGAGTTTTAAGTCCAACCAAACCGTTTTGCCTGGATGCTTGCAGCGGCAAACGTGCACTGGATCTACCTCCTTCGGCAGGATGGGGTCCGACGTAATTTTCACTACAAGTCATCCAGCGTCTTTGCATTGGCCGCAGTGGTCCCCTTTTCTAACCCCCTCATCGAGCCTTCTTACCACACATTATCTGGTAATATCACTATGGGACTGTTTGAACGGGGAGTTCACAAAAAAAAAAGAGTTCTGCATGGGCGAATGCTGACAGGTGTTGCCGAAATTTTGAACAACAGGTAAAGCTTTCGAACCAGAGTCGGATTCAGTAAACTAACAGTTTCACTATATTTTTTTCAGTCCTGGAAACTGTAATAAAGAAAGAGGAAACATATAATTAGTGCCGATCAAATATACCTAGAACGTAGAGAAATGCGGCTTTACCTTTGGCATCAATTTTGGCATCCGGTTTCATCCTGATTGTCTGGTAGCGTATTAATCAAGAGCTTATGTGTGATGTTCAGCTGGTTCTCTTGGCTATGCAACTATTTCAAGCTGATCATTTTAAGAATAAACTGGGACACCTGTATATTATGTTAGGTATCTTCTTACCTCGTTTGATTATGAAATTATAAATACTTTTATGAACAATTTATAATTTGTCATTGTATGATTAGTCAACATCTCTGATCTAAGAAAGAAGTTTTCATTTATAAAATGTCATATCTATAAGTGGTAATACCAGGACGTACCTACAACTAACAGTAGGTAATGAAATGTAATGTAATGACATTAAATTCCAGCCCCCCGGGCGCAAACGAAAGTTAATTTTGAGCAGCGCCGCATTTACACGTCAATTTGTAATTATTGTTGTATTAATTATTTCATTCACAATAAATTTCGTAGAGAGGAAAGGAAATCTCGATCTCATGTTATGTTTCCCAATCGGTTTGTCATTGCGATTGTGATAATAATTAGCAGTGAAATTCTTTCACTGGATAAAAAAACAATGAAGCGATTCAGATTTAATTTTGCGTGAGAAAAACAAAAACAATTCGTGTTAAGTATGGGTACCTTGTAGTTTGTTTTGTAGTAGAGGTATACGGAAATTAGCATTGAAAGAACGATATTTCACGAAGCCTCTATGCTCCATTTGCATATAAAGGGATCGTTACTTCTTCTATTTGTGTAAAGTGTGTAATGAGATGGACTTTCTCAGATGATTCGTCCTACTACTGTATAGTATAGCTAATAGGTATAATAAAATGAGACGATTTCAGGAAATTGCCTAAAAATGCGGTTACTTAAACATGAAATTAATTGTTTCCTGGTACAGTGCAACATCTCTTCTTGGCGATTCGTATAACGAGGCATGACCAGAAATACCTAATAATTTTTCTTTACACTATTGAGTGAAGCGTCAAACATTTTTTTCATTTCAAGCTTAGTCAACCATAGCCTTTAAAATAATAAAAGAAAAAGCACCACAAAGATCCAATCATAAATGAGAAGAGAGAAGAAATAACCGCATCAAATGCCTTCATAGCACTGGCACAACACATGCAAAATGATAATGACTCGAACACCTTCTAACAGCAAACGAAATAGTACGATCGCACTCCATTGCAGTCTTGTTTTAACGTACAGCCGTCTATTTTATTAACTGCACACACAATTAAGCCCTCATCACATACTGCAGAGAGAGATAGCAGATAAAAAATTAATGGAATCTTTCCAGCTCCCAAAATTTCGCAAACAGAAGCTCGAGATATTAAATGTGTGGCAAAAAAACGGTCTATGAAATTTTTGTAATTTCCATGAAAATTGACAAAAGTGAAGTTTTTTCCACCAAAGTAGAAAGAATCAAATTTTGCCATGGGTCGTTATTCTCCTTAACAACGCGCCTAAACTGTAGTTGTATCCTCATAACTTTTCTTCGATAGTTTCAGTTCAACTTGGAAGGGGAGCTTACCCTGATCGAAGAACTCCACAGTCCACACTGAGGAATAATTCGGCGTCTAACAAAGGCATTTCAACAGAGTATAGCAACTCGTTATGATGGTTTGGGCTGATGTTCAATCTGAACAAAAAACTTTTTGAATTACCACAAGAATTCGAGTCGTCTGAGCGGAATTTAAGAAGAATTTTGCATACTTATACTTCCATATTTACGTTTGCAATATGCATAAATCTGGGCAAACTTTGGTGGAAGCAGAACCGAATTTTTGACAAAAAGCAAAATTATCGTTTCTGGAACAGAAAACCCCCATCTTACTCAAAAGAACGTTTCTCAATTTGATGAGAGGTGCTCAATATGCTCCGAACGAATCATTGGACTCTTCATTTTTGGAAAATGCCCGGGGCATTGCGATTGTACTGTCAATGGTGAATTGTAAGCATCGAACAACCATATGTAAATTTTTGTAACCTCAGCAAAGAACTCTACATATATGGTTCAGAAGAATGGAAATTAATATTGAACTCAAAAAATAAAAATATTGACTGACGCCTCCAAACGTCTACGCTAATTGCCTACAGACATTAGAAGACTTAAAGGCAAATACTCCTGAAGAAATTGAGCAAATTCTAGCTGAAGTATTGCTGCACGCTCAAAATAGAAGTATGCTTGGTTTGTTTATAGAGTTTTCCTGTAGGTGTTTAACATTTTCCCTATACAGTTGCACCTTGCGTGCTTTGGGGTGTATTTCTGCATTTCACGCCGCCTCCAATGGTCATCGAAAGGACCACCTATACAGTTGTTGTTTTCACCTTCACCTAATCGAGGTATTTGCACCGCCACATACTCCGTCGTTGTCGTTTGTTCTCGTTAGGCTGATCGCATACTTAGGCCGGTAGCATACTTACACGACTTTTTGTTTCCGACTTGTCGACGACATGTCGCTCCATTTATAACATACGATTACAATGAGGATTCACACACCAAGCTGCAAAAATGAAGAGACTCGTCGTTCGGAAATATTTAACGATACTGCTTGCTCCCAAGCTACATTTCGACGGCTGCAAAGAACAGGTCGTATGTACAGACAATATACTATTGCATCTTCATCTGATTACATGATGTATTATTATAGACATGCGAATAAAATTTTTTTATGTGATGATGTGTCGATCTTAAATGTGAACAATCTGTCGACAACAAAATCATGTCGAATACAGTTTTCGACGTGTCGACGACATGTTGCTCCATTTACAACATGACGGTTACAATGACGATTTACACACCAAGCAGACACGCTAGAGACTTGAAGAGACTTGTCGCCCATAAGCTTCACGACACTGCTTGCTCCTAAGCGACATTTCGACGGCTACAACGAGTAGGTCATATGTAAATATCTAAAGACAATACTACTGCATCTTCATCCGACGACATGATGTAATGTAGGTGTGCGAAGTACAAGTTTTTGGTACGACATTTAGAATGTCTGCATTTTGAATGACGTGTCTGCAACATGTCGTAGACACGTCGAAAACAAAAACTCGTACAAGTATGCGTTTTATTGTTATGTTATGGTTATGGTGTTATGGTTACAGAAAAACCTTTGGAAGTACCGCGTTCATCGCTAACAGAATTAGTCGTTAATTATTATCGCTATTTTGTGTCTTCCTACTTTTTGTTTGCTATAGTTACTGAAAGAACAGTAAAGGGCGTGATTTGCGCGTCATATAATTAAAAGATGAATCACACAATGTGTAATGTCAATGATTGCTGAAGGGTGTTAAGTCAATTATTATCTTGATTCTTGGAGTTTTTTTTTTTTATTGAAAATGCACATGCACTGCAGGGAAATTCCTATGACGCTCTGGGAGCGGTGCATGAGCGGAGATATCGATTCACGTTGGCCTTGAATCTCTGTAGGCTGTATACTTCGGGAAACACGCCATTGATCTTGGTGGGATCAAGCAAGCCACGTCTTTCGAACACTTTCCATTAAAATATCTGTAAAACAGACTCAGGTCAGCTACTCTTCTTCGATGTTCAAGGGTGTCTAAATTTTATGTCAAATCTGGGTCCCCAATCAAGCGGATGGCTCTTTTCTGAAAAGAGTCGAGTAGTCTCAGCGTATGTTTGGGAGCTGAGCTCCAAACATGTGAGCAGTACTCCAAGGATGGTCGGATTTGAGCCTTGTATAAGAGGAGAAGCTGTTGTGGTGTATAAAATTTCTTTTTGGGAGTGAACAATCAAGCCAAGCAGCAGGTTTAGCGTTTAGCTGACAAGAAGAATCCAGGAATAGGGGACTTCCGGACACTAAAGGTGAGCTAATTAATTAATAATTATAGGCATCTTAATTGCACCTATTCAAAATATCGTGCGGGAGGAGGGAGGCTTCTGCTCTGGCTTACTCGATGTTATTTTTCATAAATAATTAAAAAAAAAACTTCCCTTGGCATCTTTTGATTCATCCAGCATTCCTCTTTGCTGTTACATTTTCCCAGACAATCTGAGAATGTAATAATATACAGGGTGCCCCCCCCCCAAAAAAAAGGGCGACATCTTCTTTTGCCATTTTTGGTGCGACCATCTTGGTAATATTTCATTTTGACTAGCTATTGTTAATGTTGCCTAGATTCCGAATTCCAGATTCCCAGATCAACTAAAAGTCGAACTTTTTATATGAAAAAAAAATTTAATGTTAAAAGAATCGCCCTGTATGAAAAAGACACTTATTTAGAGATTGATGTGCGAGAAGATCTTTATTTTATCTTGGTGAATAATTATATCGTTGAGATTGTCGTTAAAAATCTGATTTGGGATTCAGGGTTCAAGGTGAGGTGAGATGAAGATGTTGCCGGAGCGAATACTTGTTCAAATACCTACCTCACGACGAAAATGGGGTTCACGGTCATCCCCGTGATATCCCCATGGTCTTCTATATTTAATCTATTTCGTTTATGGTTCTAAATTATTACCTGCAAACATGGATATTTGAATTTTTTATGTAAATTATGGTCAGTGATCTTAAAATAGTAAAAACGTCAAAAATAATAAACAAAAAGTATAAATATACCTAAAATATCTTGTGATCCACAAAAATTTCCATTTAATGCTTTGGAAGAGAGAGATGGCTATTGCAATCATGTCTGAGCTCAAATGAACTTTTTGAGCTTACTTTTTTTAACATTAATTTATTAATAAAAGCGTCCATACTGGAAATATACTTCAGGAATGTACAAAAAATCAATGGCCAATGGATTTATTCCAACCATGATTCCTATCAAGAATTTCGAGAAGAGCTCCCAGAAATTGCAGTTGATTTTGATCGGTTTCGTAGAACTGTGCAACGTTAAGTATGAATTTATTCAGAGAAAAGGGAAGTTTGTAGACATAAAAAAGGCAGATTTTAAGAATAAGAATAAGAACTCAAGAACATGTTGAAGCTGTTCAAAAATTGAAGAACACCTCATACATCAATCCGTCACTTACAATTAACAGGAGGTTAATCTGTCTTATGGTATACTTCCCAGCGTATTCTAAAATCACCCTAGAAGATCTAGATCTTCTATCTAAGTCATGTTTTTATTTATTGCTCTATGATCTGTAGAATACTGATTGAAGTAGTTCAATTATACACCTTCCATTTGTTTGTATTTTATCTGGCAGACATGCTTCAGTTTATTCAAAGCACTAGTTGATGAAAAATTTTGTACATCACACGATATAAAAATAATCTTGTTGCTGGGTCCAAGTCACAAGGCTTACCCAAATGACGTTATTTAACCGCATTTTTGGTGACAATAATAATTTAATAAATTCTCATTTTGTAATTAAGCAGGTAGGTCCCTACCTACTAGGTAGAGGTTTCAACTATTTATGGGTATCATAAATTTTATTTATGTTTATTTTTATTTTGTTCTAGGAACTCGATCTGTTCCTTATATAAAATGCTCATGCACCATTAAGATCTCGGAAACGATAAACAGATAGAAGTCAGTTGAAAATTACGAAAAAGTGGCGCTATTTTGAGAACTTTTAGTCCTTTTGTTGGTTCTCGTTCTCCAGTCGTAGTAATAATTTTTTTCTTCTAAGTTTGCTTTTTCCACTTAATATAGTATGTACCTACGCCTGTGATCAAATGTGCCAAAAATATCACATGCCAGCATCTGCTGTTCAAACATCTCGATGTCAACTTTGCACTTTAAATGGGAACGATCTCCGGTGATCATTCCATTACCACGAACTAAAGCATAGCCCACTGGTAGTGGTAGTACCTATGCATAAATGCATATTATGTATATCTACTGTATAATTCATATTTTTATAACTAATAAAACCTACTTATAATAATTTAATTAATTGTTGAGTTATTTTTTACTTGAATTTTATTACTTTTCCCTTTTTTTCCTTATTTTTTTTAATTGTTATTTTTTTTATTTTTTTATTTCAAGTTAATCCTAAAGTTCCAAACATTCAAAATGCGTAATCTAAACTGAGAAAGTAACGCCTACTAAAGAGATTATAGAATTACACAGACTAAATAAAAAGAAGAAAAGTTTCCCGAACACCTTTTAATTGCATAATGTTATCCTATAGATCTTGAAAGCTGACAAACTTGCATTTTTGTTATCAATGACATCATGGCCACTTTAGCTGAAACATACCATAACAATGGTGTTTATAGTTCAAGTTTGTAACGAGTGATATTTATGAATTATAAACAAATGAAAATCACAATTTTACATTTTCAAAGTATTACATTGAAAAGGGGCCATGATATCGGAAAACGGCTACATGTCCCTATCCCTTCCACCACACTCCAAGGTCGGTTGTTAACAATTGCTCAACAAGGTTGTCACTTTTTAACATCTCGGCTACACAGCCCGAGACGGTATGGTAGATACCCTGTAGGTACCTACCCTACCTACCATCAAAAGGCCGATAAAAAATTGTGAAAATCATAGATGTGTCCTTATTTTTTTTTCGAAAAAATTCAATTAAACGAAAGATAGAAAGAGGATTTTCGTTATATTTCTAAAATTCCCGATTCCGACGTCTCAAAAAAGTTGTGTTAATTTTCGCAAGAGGGGTTTAAACATAACATTTTGTCACATTTAATGTTAGGGGATGACCTGGCTGGATGATCAGACCACCATTCTTCATATTATTGTTAATAAATCTTCACTATCTCTTACTTGTCTGTTATTCGACTCCAAATCCTTTTGTGAATCTCGTATACTTAATACTTTTACAGAGAGAGTAGGCAGCGCATTTCCTCAATCGTACACATCCGGCGGGGCAATTCGTGCAGCATAGAACTGTTGAAAAATTACGACTGTCTTATTTTTAGAGTTATAGCCCTTTATACTTCTGAGTCAATTAGCAATCATCCATTTGCTAAGTTCTCCTTGACTTATGGATCCTGGGCCATCTACGAGTATTTTGTCGATGACGGAATACCAGCCGTATTGGTAGCTTATGCCCTTTCGGAACTTGACTCCTTGGTTTGGAGGATTTGACAAGTCTATCTATGGCAGTGTCATTCCAACGGCCCGCAAAAAAGAATAGTGGACGTTTTGCTCGAACAACGAGCACCAAAACAAGCAGCATACAGAGTCATTTGACCAAAAACACGGAGAGCCATTTCGACCTCTTTGTGGTCTCTTCAGCGTGCCATATCGGTACCAGAGGATGCATTGCCGCCTGCAAGATGTCTCTTTATGCTGCTTGTCTTGGAGCTCGTTGTTCGAGCCAAAATCCCATTACTCTTTTTTCTATTAATTAATTACTGCTCGACTAAAGCCTTCTTTATAATTGTATTTATTTACTCCATTGTTATAGTATCTATGGAAACCATTTAATACAACTAACAATTCTTATTGTTATATGGGTGATGGTTTCTTTGCTTATTAATGATTAAAGAAACACATACAAATATACCTAATTAATAATACATACCTACATTATGTACTTTCTTATGTTTCATTATGTATTATTGGAATAAAGTTAAACAGCGGTATTGACGTTCTTTTACCGACCCCTTTTTGCTAACCGCTAGTCGGATTCGAAAGAGGACTCAGGTGGTGTGAAGAATTGATTCGCATCCCTGATCTAATTATTCTGACTTAGTATAGCATCCCCCCTTGCCGTCTAACCCACTGTAGATATTGACTCGATGAGTTAGACGAACAAACAAAAATCGATATCAGGTATTTCAAAACGAGTAGTGATCGTTCGTAATACGGTGACGATTTCCGTCCAGTCCGAGTGCGGGGGGAATTAAATTAATCTTTTGATAGGAAAGCTCGCGTCATTTCACGAATAGAATTTTTGCCCTTGATCAAATTTATTAGAAGGAGTCCCCCGCGTGTAAATAGAAAATAATTCTTTATAAGTTCAGATCGTCAGTCCTAGAACTAAAAATCATTTAGTTCGTCCGTATTTTTATCCCGGTCGGCATTTAATCGTGAAATCCATGTTCCCCAGTTGTTATTATTTTAAACTCTAATAAATGAATTTCAAATCTCCACATTAATAATATCCCCTTTCTTGTTTTGCAATAAGCATTCTGATTACAGCTAGCCAACTATCGACGAAGTAAAAAACAGGACTACTCCGTGAACTTGACCCAGAAAGTACGACCGGCAGTGAGGATAAAAACGAGGCCTATCTCCTAAAGGTCGTCGATTGCAGCCTGCCAGTGCTCGCTGCCAGGGAGTGTCTATCTAGACTACGTTCACGGGCGATTTGAACCCTCTGAATGAATTATTAACTCGTATACGATCAACTACATTGTTTTTGAAGCCAATAAATTTACGTTTGATATTTTGAGCCGTTTTCAATGTGAGCTGGGCTAAAGTTGGAAAATTGCGATTTTCACTTGTTTATAACTCATATAAAACTACCTACTCGATCTAAGTTTCAATTGCAAAAACCATCTGTATTCGATTTTCTCAGAAAATTTAAAATATAATAATATACAGGGACACCCGATGGGACACATTCGTACCATTGAGGAAATACGTCATTAAAAACTCTTCCTGTATAAATCAAATAGCACTTTTTCTGTAAGTTCTACTAATAATAAGAATTATTATGATTATTTATTGAGTATTTTTTTAAATAACGTTAAATCCTATTAAATATTAATTATTACTTATTATTAGATAACAGTTTTAACTTGACTTGATGGTAATTTAGAGATTAAAAAGTGAAACCGCGCGGCATACGTGATGATTAAACCATTATACGAGTAGTAGATTCTTCACCACAACCGCGGAGTCAAGATCAAATTGTGAAGGTAACTTGATTCCATCATGATTGTCGGCAAATTATGTATTCAACAATTTACACAGATATTTCACAACAAGAAAACACTTTGTATTACTATACGAACTCATCCATGATTAATTCCGTCCTATATTTTATTGCTTGAGTAAGTAATGTATCCCGCGAATGACGAATAAATAAGAAATACGAGAAATGATGAAAAAATTGTTAATAGTGCAAAGGCTGAAAAGGCTCCTTGATGTAAAATTTAAAAAATAATAATAATTAAAGGATATGGAAAAAAAGTGTATGTCTCTCGGGTGGGGATCGAACCCACAATCTCCTGCACAAAATCCCCTTCATTTTTATTGGGAGAAGGCGATTGATTAATTTTTTTCTTCACTCCTTTATTTTTCCTCCTCTTTTTTTCTTACAACGCAGTCTCATCCGTCATCCACAGCGTGTAATAAATAAAGGGAATCTAATAAATAAGAAAGGGAAGGGAAATGTGAAACGATTGTCACAATACACAACCAGATAAATAAAGAAGTTTTCTCTACAACTATTTAATAAAACGTTCATTATGTTACTGATTTTAGTTCCGTGTGGAATGAACAAATACACACGGGTATTAGCCAACCACAGCTTGACATGGTCATTGAATGAACAATTACACGCGGATTATAGCGGCCAATTCCAAGATTTAATTTAACTGCCTCTCTTGTAACATGATAAGATGATCATGACTCGACCGCGGTCGAAACGCGAACTTTCATTCCAGTGAGCCTTATTCCCGGATTCATAAAGAGTTCCTCCCCTATAATATAATATACTTCGAAAATAAAAAAATAAATAAATGGGATGGAAATATACATACAGTTTATATCCACTTAGATAATTCGGGCCTTGATATCATTTCAATCTCGGATTAGGCGTAACTACGTAAAAAAAAAATTAAGCTGTCTGATGATTTTTTCATATAGTCGTAGAGAAAATTGCGGCTTCTACTCGCAGATAATGATAAGTATTTATTATTCACGAGGACTAAAATTACAATACAATAATTCACGGGCGAGTGCTTAAATCGTTCAAAAGCTGGTTGAAGAATACTATTAGATCATTTTATTCTCGACAGCCGACAAAAATTCACTTTTGTCTAGCGACTTTAGTTTTTGACTTTTGAGGTAGGTACACACAATTTTTTTTATGGCGTAGCTGTTTTGCGCAAAATATCTTCTTTACACTACTAATTGTTTTTAATTATTTTAATTCAATGTAAACAGTCGAAGTGTTAGAAACACGAATAGTTGCACGAAAATGTCACAATTACATAATTACCAATGCAAGTCCAAGTTGAAATAGTTGCATTATAATACATTTTTTTGGATGATCCGGACGATCCAAGGATCCCTACTCTTCAATTACGTCAGTCACCATGTATAAATGTTAACGTTGATGATTCACAAATTAACACCATTTTTTAGTTTCAAGAAAATCTCTGTAAAAAGAGTATCTCGGCGTTTCCGAGTTAGGAGAAATTACCTGAGTGACCCTTCGACTCTACGGGTGTCCTTATAATACTAGAGCTTAGTTGGGCGGAGGATTTCTAAATAGCGTTGAGTTATTTGCATGCTCTTGTATGGCTGCGTTGCCAGATTTTACAGAAATTCCGATTTTTCTTCATTAAATAAAATTTAAAAAAATAAATAAATAGGTAATAGGTATTAATACTTGATGTATTATTTTTTTAAGTTCTCTCAAATACATCATCAAGCCCTTAGTGCATTTACAATTATTTTATACTATACCTACAGCAGAAACATGAAACATATTATACTGTATATGTATAATGAATATGGCGATACACATTATAATTATAGTTATATTTCAAACATGTTGCCCCAGTCTCAAAACAACTATAAGCAACCATAACGGGAGCTGTTTATTTATGCGATGGGTATTTTTTTTTCACACTAAAACTCACCGGTAAGTCAGGTCTTTGGTCAGGGTAGTTTTTTTTTTTTTTTTTTTTCACCTGACCAAAGACCTGACTTACCGATGACGCTAAAGTGCAACATAGCCGTAGGTAGGTACGTACCTACTACCTACTCGACTTCAATTATTAATAATAAATTGATTAGGTATAGCTATCCGATCTACTAAAAGCACCACTAAATAAATCTGGCAACACTGCTATATACAGGGTGTCCCAGCTTATTCGAAGCGGTCTCTGTAGGCCAAACGATGGACTTTTTCAAAAAACTTTTTGAAAATTCAAGTACGGAATCACAATGGCCATAATTTAAAATTATTTTGGAGTATACAGAGTGTCCCATATGACAGTGGCATATCAAAGTTATGTTTTTTTAAAGGGAATGCTCCTATGTTATTGCATTTTTAGAGTGTCTGAAAAGAGAAAATAAGTTTGGCTTTTACAGTTGTTGTTTAAATTCAGAAATTTTTGAGTTATAAACAAGTGAAAATCGTCAATTTTCAAATTCAACGCCCTGTACAACGAAAACGGCTGTAGATAGAGGAAAACGGCTTACATGTCCCTATTTTAACTTTTTATGTACAATCCTATGGTATAACATAAAAATCCTAAAGTACAATCCTAAACATTTGTACTTTCTTTGATTTTTTTATTTGGTGACGCGTGGAGAAATCTCTGAATTTTTCAAATTTTTTATCACCCTGTATAAACATTTCATCTACATCATAGGATAGTACATCAAAAAGTAAAATAGGGACATCATGTAAGCCGTTTTTCTCTCTTTAGCCGTTTTCGTTGTACAGGGCTTTGAACTTGAAAAATGACGATTTTCACTAGTTTATAACTCAAAAACTTCTGAATTTAAACACCAACTGTAAAAGTCAATCTTATTTTCTCTTCTCAGACAATCTAAAAATGCAATAACATAGGAGCATTCCATTTAAAAACACATAACTTTGATATGCCACTGTCATATGGGACACTCTGTATACTCCAAAATAATTTTAAATTATGGCCATTGTGATCCTGTACTTGAATTTTCAAAAAGTTTTTTGAAAAAGTCCATCGTTTGGCCTACAGAGACCGCTTCGAATAAGCTGGGACACCCTGTATATGGGCAAGGCCGCACATGTATTTCTTGCCTGTCTCATGTTTCATTATCTCTTAAAATCCCCTCATTTCTTTGTCGCCCAACTGAGCCCTGGGATTATGGAAGAACAAAATCCTTCGCCCAACTCGGTGTCGCCCGAGATCTTATTTAGTGTCAATTATTCCAGCATTAGCAATATTTAAAGACTTCTCTTTAACTTATTTTTTCACGAGTTTTTCTGGGAGGAAATTACCTCGTCCCTTGATAAATATAAGTACTTAAATTATTTGAGAGAAATTTTGATCAATAACTTTTTGCCGTCGATTTCTGAAAAATGGTACAAAATGTAATTCTACCATGAGGATTATTGGAAAAAAAAATCGTCTCCTCTAAATGACACTTTTTTGTAAATTTACTCGAACTGATTTACTCGAATTGACAGGTCACACTGTTTTGGGTCAGGGATGCTAACTTTTGACTTGTTATTACCTCCCAGGATTGAGTCCAAAATTTCAAAAAGAGATCTCAAACCTTTAAGTTCGCCAAAATTTAATTAAAAAAATTGGTGAGTTTTTCAAATTTTGGAACAGGGCACAAGGGCCTCTACCATTTAGGAACCTTCACCAAAAACATGAACAATAATAATTAACTTGTGTAATCTACTCAGTCCTGTGTTTGTCATTAAAAATGTATAGGGGACCCCGAACAGCGAGGAGCACTCACAGTGCCCCGAAAAAGCCATGGCTATGCATAATTATACACAAAAAAGTTCTGCGTTGATTTATGAATATTTCTTGAGATCGATTAATCTAATCAAAAACATGACACTTGCAGTTTTTTTTTTCTAATTATTTAATAATAATAATTTAAAATGTGTTATTTATTTAGTTATTAATGAATTAAAATTGAGAGATAAACTTTAAAAGGTAAGGAGATAAGCCGATATCTTTATTAGATAAGAGAAAATATACAGACAGAAATGGGTGGCCCCCCATTTCGGGGACACGTTTCGGTGGTTTTATTAAATTAACTACCAAGCTCATCCCCCTGACAGGGGTAGCTACCCATTTGCTTATCATCATAGTAGGGAATAGATATAATTTGAAAACTACTTAGGTACCTAAATTCCCTTATAACGACATCTCATTTGTTGATTTCGCTTAAATACAGGGTGGCCAAACGAAAACGAAACAGTCCTAATATCTTGGAATGTGAAGATGTACGCGAAAAGCACCGAAACAAGTCAATTTTGTTATCGAGGGGGACATCTTTGGGTAAAAAATTTAACCATCCAAATGCATCCCCTAGGCAGAGGGGTGTCTACCCCTTCGCTTATCATCATAGGGAACAGACATTGAGTGATATACTTACGTCATTTGAAAGCGACTTGAATTCCCTTTACAATAATGTCTCATTTTTAGTGTATTTTTTTAATAAAAAAATACACTTCAGGTCGCAGTTTTCAATCTAGGAGACTGAATTTTTGTGGGAGTAAGATATTCATAAGCAGTGGGCTGGTATTGAATTTGAGCAAAATCGATTAAGGGGTTTCAAAATGGCGGCCATTTGACTTTTCGGAAAAAGGACTATGTTTTTTGAATCTGTGTATAATTTAGATAAAAAAAAGTTTTATATCAAATTCGTAAGATTGGAAGTAAATGATTTGAAATTTAAATTAATGCAACAAAATATGGATTTTTTTCTATTAATAATTAAGCCAGTGGCGTGGGTAGGAAAAGGGTAAAAATTGTTAAATTTCTATAACTGCTTACGAGTACATTTTTGAAGGAATTGAGGTAAAATGTTTACAGTAGACAACTATACTAATAACCTTTAATTTCAAAAAAAATCAAAAAACAAGTAAAAAAAATGGCGGAGATATTTGAATTTTTTTACATGACATTTATTTCTCAAAAATTTCAAATTTTTGGTTTTCAAAACTCCCCTGTAACTTTTTTCAATTTATTAATGGTAGTGTAAAAATTGCATTTTTAAGTAAAGTTAGCCAGTGGGCATAGAAAAAGAGGCAAAATTGTTAAATTTTCAAAAATTTTTGTATTGTTAAATCTAAAAATCTATGACACGTTTTCAAAGGAAATGAAATGAAATTTCCACTACGCTAATATTACCTCTGACTATGGAAAATTTCAGAAAACCAATTGAATCACATAAAAATGCACTATTTATGCCATTGATGTGTAAGAAGGTTTTTGGGTTTCGCCTGAATGTTACAGGGCTAATCGATAAAAAAGATCTATGTACTTCATAATTTCTCCCTTTTTTTTGTTTTGAAAATAAGCAAACAGATTTTTTTGTAATACAACGTCGCACTTCTTTAACTACCATAATCGTAACCAGTTAAGAGCGATATTTTATTAAAAATTATTCTCTCTGCACATTTAGCAATATTTGTTAAGAAAACCTGGTTTATTGATTCGCCCTGTAATAGTTTTTAGGCAAAACCCAAACAGTGAGATATCGTTGTAAAGAGAATTCAAGTATAGCTTTCAAAGCCCTGCCAATAAGGGAATGAATTTGGGTAATTAAATAATTTGTCACCAAAATGTGTCCCTCTCGATATCAAAATTAACCTGTTTCGTCATTTTCGCGTACATCTTCAGTGTACAAGATACTATCCCCGGTATACGTTTTCGTTGGGCCACCCTGTATAAATCAAGTATTTATTTTTATTTCCTAATAAAATATTTTTTTTAGTGAAAAAATTAATTTACCGGAAAATTTTCTCTTTTAAAAGACCTTTGCTAGGATGAATCATAATTAAGTAAGGAGTTGCCTTTGGAATTTGGAAACGTCACGTAACAGCATTTTGAATTATTTGCCAAACTTAAAAAAACAAATCTTAACATGCATTCTTTCATTTTCTGAAATGTCAAATTTTTTTATTTAGGTACTATTTCTGAGTTTGTTATTTTTACTATTTTAATTATTGTAATAATTTGTGTTGTTTATAAGTAACCGAGCTATTTTTTTCAAATCGATAAATTTAAAAAAATTCCCATATTATACAAAAATACAATAATATTCATAGTATTGTATCGAAAATAATAATGTATACAGTGTGTGTCACAGGCATGGTACACCACCTTTTTTTTCTTTTTTTTTGGAGATAATTTTTTGAAATTTGGTACGTCGCATATTCTCAATAGGGCGCACTGTTTAGCAGAAAATTGAATTTTTTCCCACATCCGGTTTTTCCGGAAATGTTACCAACTTTTTATTTTTAAATAGGACACCCTATATATTATCATATTTTTGGATTCTATACATTTGTACGAATCCAACAATACTACATAAGTACCATTTTAAATGTCAAATTTGTTTTTATTTAATTTTTTATTTCTCAATTATAGTGTGCCATGACTTCAATTATGTTCGTCACAGATGCAAAATGGGTACACCAAATGTCCCTTGTTAAGAGTACTAGTAGATGGTACCTCGGTACCAATATAGTACCATTTGAAAAAAATGAATCCAGCTCAAAAAATCATTCCGGTGCGCATAATTTATCCATAAATGTCTTAATTTAGTACTTTGAACAAAAATTCGATTTTTCTAGCGTTAGATGATCCAATTGGAGTAAAACGAAATAGTCATGGCACACTATAATTGAGAAATAAAAAATTAAATAAAAACAAATTTGACATTTAAAATGGTACTTATGTGGTATTGTTGGATTCGTACAAATGTATAGAATCAAAAAATATAATAATATATAGGGTGTCCCATTTAAAAATAAAAAGTTAGTAACAGTTCCGGACAAACCGGATGTGGCAAAAAATTCAATTTTCTGCTAAAAAGTGCGCTCTATCGAGAATATGCGACGTACCAAATTTCAAAAAATTATCTCCAAAAAAAAAAAAAAAAAAGGGGATGTACCATGCCTGTGACACACACTGTATGGAAACTTCCGGTATAACCAAAAACGGTAAGCGAAAAAAAAATTGGCTTGAAAATGACTATAATGACCATTTGCTCTGATTCCTATTATTTTGATCAACCCTTAACCCTAATTAACCCTTAGATTGGTATAAGAAAAGTAGTAAACTTATTAAAGGTATATAAATCTACTTGCCTTGCTAAGGATTCTAACAGCACTTGTGGCGTTAAATAAAAAGTCACTGCTGCCGCAAAAAGTCGTTGGCCACTACTCGAGATACGAACAAAACCGCGACACTATAAATACCAATAATTCACAAAATAATTTTTTGTAAACCTCACCACGCAAGATTGATACCAAACAACAACCAGTCTTGGTAACCTGTTGATTACGGATGCATATTTACAAATGAGCAATTGAGCTTGAGCATCGCATGACCAAGAAGCAAGAAGAACGTAGGTATGTCGCGCCGCTCCACAGCTTCTTCATCCTCGCGATTGTTTTCATCGCCTGACTTACCTACCAGATTGGAATATTCAAATTTCCATTTCACAGACGTGTAAGGCTTCCTAAATATTGCCACAGAATAATAATTATTGTGATTTATGATTGGGATCCAAATTATGAGCACTCTCTTTTTACTTGTTCTTGTCAGGTATAATCAATACCTACCTACTTGCTTAATTAAAATTCATTAGAAATGTTTAAAATGGTAGGTAAGTAGGTAGTACCTAGCTCCATACCCATCAATTTTTTTTTACTCGTATGTATAAAATACATGAATATGTTCAGAAAAAGACGCTGTTCATTTTTAATGACATCAAATTTATATTACCAATAATGAACGATTTAATAATATTCGTAATGTTTCATATAATTAAAGACATTAAAGTCTCAAGCCCCGCGGAGATTATTTTTAACGAGTCAGTACCAACCTAATGATCGCAGCTGTCACATTAGAGAGAGGTCATATTTTGAAGATCAGAATAAACAATTTATTTTATTTGAACCACTCTCACGTTCTTCGTTCTTCGATCTAAAAAATCCACTTGATCTTCAAGAAGTTGAGCAATAGTTGCATTAATAAGAACGCAGTACTAATACATACTAGTACTACCTAATAAAATAACCAGGTAATATTACCCAAGTTTATTAACTATGAAACGTAATTAGTAATTTATTTCTTGTTATTTAATGTCAACCTTGTTAACAAGTTTCACTTTATTAAACGATAGCATTTAAAATTTGATTTTTTTTAAATTAACGCATCATTTATAAAGCGAATGGTTTGTAAATATTTATTTTATTTATTCGAAGTCGTCTTTTTACTATCACCATGCACCTTTAATTGGTCTTTTTCGAGGCCGCTTCATCTCTTCGTGGTGGCAGCTGCGTAATCGTCTGACTCCCTGTAAAAAAGTTTGTACATTTTGGTCTAAAAAAATCATCGTATCTTTATCACCATCCAGGTCACAGATAAGCTTGTTTGAAAAAAAAATCGAAAAAAGGCTAACGGAACTAGAAATAGGCATCAAAAAAGGACTATAGAAGCAGGATGCCTGTTTCTTTGTTTAATCACCATTTTCTTGAACTTTTTTAAACTAACAAGACTTGCCTTATCCTACTTCTCGACCCTCATCGTTTGGTCTTAAGACCCTATAACGCATTAGCGACGTTAAAGTCTATCTACACGTATTTTAACGTCAAAATAAAAATTATTTTATCGAGCCAAATTTGTTTTTCTAAAATAGCAGCGTGTTTAAATTCACGGACCTTAGGTCAGTTACGATCCTACGATTGCGATATCACCCGGCGGGCATTGTTAATATACGCGATAAACTAGAAAGAGAGGAAAGGAGACGCGCGAGAAGTCATGAATAGACGAAAGGAGATGGATGACATAAGGGTGGCTGATCCATAGAGGAAGCTGGGCTGTCAAGGTGGGCGGTCGGGTCGACGAACTGCGGCAAGCCTCGCCTGTATCTTGCCTGAACTTATTTTCTATTACCGTTATCTTATCTTTTACCTTCACGATTAGAAGTTAAATCATTTCTACATAATTATCTTAGCAACATTCGAGTCCGCGACCGAAAGTACCGATAAGTATCTCCGTTTAGAGAATTACGTCTCTAACAAGATTCGCGAATTAGCGGCCATATTCCCATTGTTACATCGTGATATCTAAACCAACAAACACGCGAATAAACAAAAGTGTCTCTGTAAATCAATCACTTCCGATGTAATCTATCTTCCCGGCCGCGATTAAACTTTTGATTTCAATAGACTTAAATAATACAAGTGTTTCCGTGACGTCAGCACATCACCAGACAACATCATTTATAATAAGTACGGTATTTATTTTTATAACGTGGAAGAGTACGTTGCTGTTCCAATTTCCTGCAAGAATAACTCTTTTGATAAATATGTGTGCACTGCTACAATAACTTCACCTGTCTTTCGTATTTAAACAACCTCTGGAAAAAGTGAAGTTTCCATCTAAGTTCTGTGGTTGGAGACAAAATATTATTATCAGAAATAGAATGAAAACTGGAACATGACTCTATTCGCCACAATAAAAAAAAAAATTTTCGCCAATCTCAACTCCCCACAATGTAAAATGGAGGCCTAGAGTGTGTTTCTTAGAAACGCGCACAGGAGAAACAGACCGGATGACGGATAAAATCGTGGGTAGTTGAAATTGAGCTAGAGCTAGATTAAAACGGCGCACGGTCTCCAAAGCTAATAATTGAAAATGAGCGGAATCAGTTATCGGCAATTTTTTTTTTTTCGTGACTTTCGGAAATATCCTAGAAAATACTCCGAATGTCTGAAAGTTGCAACGATCTGGTTGAAATTTCTCAGGGATACCTCGGCACCCCAAAACATGACCTATTAAAATGGGCTGAATTCGACCCTAGTTTAGGATCGTATTCGTTTTTTGCCCTCTACCATCTATCTGAATTTTTCTCGGTAAGGGTGGGACTCGGTAAGATTTTATGTGCACAGTTATTAAGAAGAAGCATAATTGACGTACAAACTTTTTAAGAATAGTTTTTTTGAGAAAAAAAAAATAGGCGAGTGGCTATCCGCAAAATATATAAGTGAACAACATATTTTCCGGACGAATTTGACCTCTTAAAAAATGGCCGCCACTAGAAGCATAGGCGTCACTTTTTGTGTTAAGTGCAATAAAGTAGGAAGTTTATAAATGACGAATGGTATATTACATATAACAATAATAATTAAGGCTTGTATATTGAGGTTTGGTTTGAGGTTGGCAATCTAAATCATCACCGAAACAGAACTCACAGGATTTGAAAATTCGTATAAGGACACTAGACCAATAAATCGGAACAGTAAGGTTGTAAGGCCACATAATCTGTTTATGTTCTCAGTTTAGGTTTATATGTATATGCGATCAGTTAAATTTACTAATAAAAAAAAACACAGATGCCCGTATTCACAAACGATAATTTCCTAAATAATTACGTAATTGATTAAATGAGTGAGATGAAGATATGCAGTTTATTTGCATTAGAATAAGATGGAGATAACTGATTACGTAATTATTTGGTAATTATCGTTTGTGAATATACGGGCATATAGAGTCGAGGGAATATACGATATTAATTTAAGATGTAAAATGGTCAAGCGAGATATAAAATAAGACCAACTAAGCCCAACGAGACAATAAATTGCTGAACGCAGTTCTACTTTTCCTTCCATTATATGTAATGGCTTGGGCACCATTGTGCATACAGCCAGCACAGCCAGCTGCAATAAGGTGGTCGATTTCAAGTAAACTTGACGTTTTCCTGAACGCAGTTGCTTTCCTGGTCAGAACTGACTTTAAAAGCAGGTGACAGTGGTGACACACTAACTGAAATGATGGGTATTGATTACTATAGTGCCGATAATTGTGGTAATGATAAATCTACTGCTGCGTTATTTTCTTGAAATGTTCCGGAAAAAATTTCCCAAAGACCCAAAAAGTCTTTACCACCAAGTTCTTATGATTTCTGGTCATCTTCATGTGAAAAAAAAATCAACACCTTTACCGCTTTTCAGTCACCAATCACCATCAATCATCATGAAATACGTAATGCGCAATATTAAATATTGCTCTGGGGGTTATCGGCGCTTTAGCAAGCCAAGCAAGGACGTTCATTGACTCATTGTGCAAGAATTTGAAAATCAGAAAAAAAATCATCTGCAAAAAGTTAAAAAACTGAAATTTTCTGTTTCTTTCCTACCATACAAATTACAAAATACTTCCAGTACTATAACACAGAATATTCTGTGACTATAATAAGATCTGTGCAATGCATAATAACAAAATACCTTTTGTTCTACTTTTGCCATAAAAAGTAGGCATTATGAGCTCAACTGAAGTAAATTGTGTTCAACATCAAGAAGAAATAGAAGATAGGGAAGTTAATATTCATACCCCCTTACTCTCCAACTTGCATTGCGAAAACGAACAATCCGTTCCACATGGCCAGATAATTTCGTTTAACAACTGTGGTAATACCTTACTTTGTGCTGTAAAAAAAGAACCAGAAGCAGAAGCAGAGGACTCGGACCCTCTGTGTTGTCTTCAAGCTAATGAGTTACACATGCAAACAGGAAATGAAACATTGAAAGAAGAAGTGGAGCTAGAAGAAAATGAGTTAGGAGATAATGGATGTTCATATGAAGCAAAAATAAAAAGTCCTGTTCTGCACAATAAACGCAAACATTCAAACCAAAATGAAGTGTATAAATGCGAGGAATGTTCATACGAATCAACAATCAAAGGGTACCTGGCAAATCATTATAGATATAAACATGCGAAACAAGCTGAAGTGTATAAATGTGACGCATGTTCCTACGAAACAAAATTTAAAGTTGCCTTAAACAATCATCGTAAATGTAAACATTCCACACAAGTCGCAATGCATAAATGCGAAGAATGTCCCTACGAAACGAAACTGAAATTTAATTTGACAGATCATAAGAAACGTAAACATTCAACCAAAGAAACTGCAGTGTATAAATGCGTGGAATGCCCTTATGAAACGAGAGTTAAATTTTCATTAACCAATCATTACAGATACAAACACGTAAAAGGAGCCCAAGTGTACAGGTGTGAAGAATGTTCATTTGAAACAAGAATTAAAGGCAATTTGAGCAAGCACAACAGACACAAACATGCAGAGCATGCTAACATGTATAAATGTGAAAAATGTCCTTATGAAACGAGAGTAAAATATTCCCTGACCAATCATTACAGGTACAAACATGCGGAGCAAACTGAAGTGTACAGGTGTGAGGAATGCGCTTATGAAACAAAAATCAAGAGCAACTTGACACATCATTATAAACACAAACATTCACAAGAAACAGAACTGGAACTGTTTAAATGTGAAGAATGCTTATTTGAAACTAGAACTAAGGGCAATTTGACGAAGCATCATAAATATAAACACGCGAAAGAAGCGGAAGTATACAAATGTATGGAGTGTGCTTATGAAACGAGAATTAAATTTTCTCTGACCAATCATTATAGAAACAGGCATGCGAGATCGATGGAACTGTTTAAATGCGAGGAGTGTCTTTATGAAACTAAATTTAAAGGTCATCTAATCAGACATTGTAAAGGGAAACACCCTAAATAAAGTCTCTCGTGAGTTTAAGATAATTGTTTGTTGTAACAAATAATTATTATTGTTTTACCAAAAAAATTATTGTAAGATGGTGGTTTAAGCTAATTATGAGAATTGATTAAATCGTTAAGTGTCCACTAGTATTATTTTCTCTTCTACTCGCTGTACAGCATGAGTAAAATGAAAGTATAAGGTCATAATGAGTTCACAGGCCAAAATAGTTTATAGAAGCTTTTTCAATTAACTTTCAGGTAATCCTGTACAATCTGTCGCTAAATTTTACCCTACCATACCTATAAATAAAAATAAATGCGTCGTAAGTCAGGGTAGGGTTTTTTTTCCTTAAAATGGCCTTGAAATGAAAAAAAAAACCTACCCTGACCAAAGACCTGACTTACCGAACCGGAATTTGGAGGATTTATTTTTATTTATATGGTAGGGTAAAATTTAGCGACAGATTGTACAGGATTACCAACTTTCATTTTTTGCCAGACTTATTAGGTTGATCAATATTTATATAGTTTCAGCCAATTTGGGCAAATATTCTCCCATACTAGTTAGTGTAATCTACAACATAAATAATAAAGTAATTTTGCAAACTACAACCTTTTTAAAGCAAACTATGAAAGCATTTCTGGAGTAATTTAAAGACATCCCCTGCGACTTACTATACCTGATGGACCAAAAGATGTGCGCAAATATGCCATTCTTATTGGTTTATAGGAAGCAAGTAACTAATAGAGGTAAGTAAGGAATTATAAGGGAGGGAGGAAGAAGGTAGAATAAAGGAACCCACAAAAGAGAGAGACTCTTCTCCCACTCTAGTAGGTAGTAGGTATCTAGTACTAGCTACACCATCTACCAGAAATTATTGATATAATTATTAACACAATCTCGTTGAAACAACTGCAGCAGTATTATTTCCCATAAAATTTTGAAATGAAATTCATTTATGACTCGATTTCTCCCTTAAAAAAGGAAAAATTCCAAGTACCTACAGGAAAAGAGTCAATTTTTTCTATGAAAGGTGAACTAAATTTAAACACTAAAAAAAAAACACTTTATTTATGATAATTCTATCAACAAAATACATTTAAAAAAATACACTACAACTAAATCTCATCCAAGCTATAAATATCTACACAGCATAGGGATCATCCTCCCCCGATTCATGATACTTGATGTAAGTGTCCCTGTGAGTGAAATCTTTCTTGCCTTCCTGCCAACCCCTCGCGGGGGCATCCTCGTATTTAAAAGCGCGCTCACTGGCCCCGTAGACGTTATTCACGGCGGATATGTAGTCTCGGTACTTGCCAGATACCACCTGCTTGCCTGTCAGTGGGTCTGTGACATCTCCCAAGGGGTACACGACTTTGTTGACGCGATGAGTAACAAGACGGGTTAGTTTTGTGCGGAGCAGTTCGATCAGAGCAATGTCGCCGGTCTTGCATAGATTCTTAGGGTCGTGGGCGTAGATGAAGTCGTCTCGCTTGAAGTACTGTAATAATATGAGTTAGAATTATTGTGTAGATTAATCAGGGCCTCAAAATTGGGACAATGGGTTTAAAATTGCAAAAATTAATTGGTTTATGAAGCTTTTGCAACTTACCATAAGTAAATTTGTGTCCAGTTCAAGTCGTTTTACTTTGAATTTTGCAGTGTTCTGTTTGAGACAAGGCACACATCGTGCCAACAGCAGGGCACTTTTTTCAATTTTTGGTAAACTCATTTTATAAATCAATTTAATAGCTTTAAATTTAAAGAAAAGCGGCGAGAGTTAAAAAATTTCGAAAAACAACTTGGTCAACTTAACCTTAAATTTTCTTCTTCTTTTTATTAACTAAACATTACTTGATAGTGACCTTTTCACTCTAGTGCATGTAGCCATTGTAGCCAGATCTGAAATAGGTATTTTATATTATAATTATTATTATTATTTTTAACGGTAGGACTACAGTATAGGGAACCTGCATTACCGACACTAACGCTTACTAGGGTAGCGCACTCACTGTTTGACGTTTACTGAACACGGCTATGTTTGAACAGCTGGATGTCATATTTTTGGCACATTTGGTCACAGGCGTATAGGTATCAAGTGGAAAAAAGCGAAGTTTGAAAAATGAAACAAAATAATAACACAAATAGAATTCGAGGAATCTTTTTTCAGTGGGTATTAAAAACATATTACTGGTTTATAGGATCTACAAAGCTGTAGACTTTAGTATTGTATAATTTTTAACTCGATATTCTAACGTAGTAACTAAGAAAAAGCGTCTTGGTATAACACACGAATGGCAGTGTGATCTTAGTAGGTATACCCCTGCAAGACCCTCCCATACTGATGCGATAGGCGGACTTAATAAAAAATTGTGTGAATTTTTAGACAGTTGTACGTTCATGGTAAATCTGACGTTTATGAAGTTAAATTTAACATTACCAACTTTTTCCCCAACTTTTTGTGAGGATGAGAATGCGCTACCCTAGTAAATGTTAGTGTCGGTAATACAGGTTCCCTACTGCAGTAAGCATATTATCACTGTGAAAATTGCGGTATACCAAAATTGCTTCACATTTTTCAACATTTCCACATAGACATATAGGGTGGAGTGCTAGAACGCTAATTAAAGATTTGTCAGATAATTATTGATTTTTAATTGCAAATTTTGAAAATAGGGTGAATATTTTGAATAGTCTTTCATTTTTTATCAGTAATTAACTCTTCTAAGAGGGGGTAGAGTTTATTTCCAGCAATATCAGACCAACATTTTGACAATACAGGGCATTTTAAAATCAGTAATTATCTGACAGATCTGTAATTAACGTTCTAGCACTCCACCGTTGGACTCATAATATGTATTTGACATTTAGGATTTAGGAATGACGAATTGAATCAGTGACTCTATGCACCATTTTAAATGACTGTTATGAAATAATGAATAGGTAATAGGCTAATTTTTAAATCAATAAGTTGATTTTAAAGAGGTCTCAAGATTGTTAAGATGGTTTCTAAATAAAAATAATGGTAAAATCATATTTTTATGCCTACATTTCAAATTTTAATTCCATTAGGGTGGGGCGTGGGGTCGTGGGGAGTCATCAGTCATCACTAAATCTATAGAGCCACTGTATCAAAAAGCTAGGGAACCTGCATTACCGACACCAGCGCTTACCAGGGAGATCCTCTTACCAGGCGTCAGTGTTGGTAATACAGATTAGGTAAAGCAGACATAGTGCCGCTAGTCGCTAGTGCGGCCAGTACACCGCACTAGCCAAAATCATCGCGTTCTAATTTTAATCTCATCAAACATGAGAACGTGAGCCATTACTCCTAAAGTTGAGATGGCGCTAGCGACTAGCTGCTTTTTGTTTTTATTTATTATAGTATGGGAAGGGAATATACGTGGTGCATATTATTATATTCTCTTCTTCAATTTTGGTCAAACTTACAACTAAATAAACAAAAAAATTAGTAGTACCAGGTAGGTACTATAAAAAACTATTGGTCCAATTTATTGAAGATATCTCGGGAACCGTATGAGATACAGAACTGAGAGCTTTTGCTTTTGTACAGTTCTTATCACTGATATTAGCTAGGTACCTACCTTTTTAATGGTAACTAACTTTTTCTCATATATGCCAGTGGCGGAGATTTTAGGGCTGCTTTTGTTTTTGCCCTTTTTGCCCCTATATCTACCGACACTGGACAAATTGATATTTCAAAAGCGCATTTTTAACCGCCAATATTTTCTACACAAAAAAGGTAGGTATACCTACTTTTGGCCATAATTGCTAACGTTGAGCCGTTTTCGAGAAAAATTGTCATTTACCTACCATTAAAATGAGCCTCACACGAACTTCCATACCTCTCATATTTTTGAAGTTGACAGCAACTGCAACGTCATTTTCGACAGTTTACAGATCAATTTTATGTCAAAAAGTTGTAAAATCCATGACATTTGATTTAGTTTTTGTTTCAAAGCTCTATCTTATTCGGATCAAAATTGATGGTCAGGGGGGTGGGTTTATAAACGTCATCATAACTGCATAGGTGTAACAGAAAATATAGGTAATACACCCTCCTCGTTCCGCAACCATGTCATCCAATTATATCAGTAATCCGAAATTGCAATGCGGGTGCATGGGTATAGGTAATTGAATTCGATAGAAATTGTAATAAGATAACCAGATAGGTAAAAGGGGGATTTTCTCACTCGTCTATATAATATGGCTTATCTCTTCACTTCTCTCAGCTGTCAGTTTTACCTACATATGAATATATTTACGCGGTGTTATGAGAAAGAAGAGTTATTCTCTCTTTTATGCTTAAAATACGATTTAATACATTTTATAGTTTGATTTCGGCTGTTCAGTTTACCAATCACCCTGTAGGTAAAGGTACCTACTCAATTATAAAATTCTGCCTTTAGTAAAGACTTCGTTCGCATTTTTTAATTTTTTGCTAATCGATATGAGTAACTTTTTTCAGGAACAAAGCTATTGTTAGAATATCAGAACTGCATGGCATTGCCAGAAAATTTGAAAAAAAAGATTTAAAAAATATTTAAATGATCAAAGAATGAATAAAGAAAACCCCATACATCTATAAACGGAAATCCCGCTGGCAAACTGGCAAGGCATCGCCTTCTGGGATGTCTTGTAGACCAGATGTTGGACATCACTGTCAGTATAGTGTCAGTGAAAGTGTCTGATGGACAGCTTTTAGTCCCAGACCTCCCGTCGCTTTACCCGCGCGATTCTTAGGACTTGGGAAGATACAGGACGTTCCTTCCTTGAACTACTTCACTATCTACGATGCCTGTAACTTAATAGGTCACTAAATGCGTTCTCGAATATCTAAGAAAAATCACGAATACGATACAGGTGTTCGTACAAATCCGATTATTTTTCAAATATACTTAAATGACATACCTACTTAAAATACAACCACATATGTAAAATAATCCTGATGACTGTTTGCAAAAGGGTTTATATTTTCAGTAAAAAAAGTGTTTACTCTAACAATGGTGGAGGTTAACGCACCAACGTTTTCTTGAACTGCTGCGTTCCAGTTCCACAAGACAACGATACCGCGGCTTGGTAGGGCCAGCTGCAGTGCTCGTTTGGCAAACTGGAGAGGTAAAAAATTCGGTGTGGTCTTCTTCAATCTTTATACACCGGGGTATCTATTTAATATTCAATCAGAAGCTAATAATTAAATGTGGCTTAATATAAAAGTACCTGCGTGAAAGCAAACAAATTTAAAATAAGTAGGTACTTAAAATGAAAAATCTTTTACCTATAGGTAATATTACGGAGATTATCAGGGATCAAGGGCCTCGGGCCCTTGGTCTGTATTCTCTAGTGGAGTTCTACGGTGCAAAAATCACACGAACGTGGACGGAAGTCGTGCATTTTTGGGTGCGTTCAGAATATGAGTTCAGCAACTATATAAAAATATATTTTTGGTTTTCTTCATTTAATGAAAACTGTTCATATACGAGTATATCATAGAAAAAACAATATAAGTAGGTATATATTATGCAAATCACTTGGTATGATCATTTTAGGACCCTTGCCCATAATATGTTTTTTTTTACCTTTGTAATAGATGAGATGCCTATAAATTGTAAGAATAATAATTACACACAATTTACATACTTAGGTATTCTTCCACCTGTAGCAAAAAGCGGCCGCAAAGTAATG
The DNA here is from genome assembly GCA_910589415.1 of Malachius bipustulatus. NCBI lineage: Eukaryota > Metazoa > Arthropoda > Insecta > Coleoptera > Melyridae > Malachius > Malachius bipustulatus. Next base: position 42,553,574 of record OU342633.1, read on the forward strand.
ACGTTTCTAACCCTTAATTTCATGCGCCCCTGTTTCAACTCTAGTGTTTATTCAGCATCCACTGAATTAACTCTTCTCGTCCCAGAGGACCTCGGTTTTAGGCTGTGTATTCTGCGGTTCATGCTATTACTGTTGCGGCAACCTCTTAATTCTATTCCGTGTTTATCCCGATTCGCCCACCCTTTAGTTATTCTTGCATCTTGCGACCCTATATTACCCGAGGGCGGGCGTCTGCACAGCATCAGGCTCGAAATTCACATTATAATTTAAATATCCAGATAGGTACTTATGTATTGGAAAATAAGTGCCTATAATAATTGGATAAATATCAGCTGGAATGGAACCGCCTTCATTCGCTTCCAAAAAATAAACAGAAATGATCATTTTATAGAAGAGAAATTGGTTTTTTTAGAAAAAATTGACAAAAATCAATGCAACAATAACCAGATGAGAAAGGAGAAGGAAAAGTCAAAGAAGCAAAAGTTTTAATCAGAACTGTTGTGGACTCTATCTATCGCAGCAGTTGTGGACGAAACGTTTGAAGCAAATCTCCAAGGACCATGCCAAAACAGCCCGGAATTACTTATGATATCAGTTGAAGTCAGCCGTGACGAAAGCCCCAATAAATGAATTTTTCCACAATAATCTAATTGTTTGGTTTTTCATAGCTGCCACCACCGTAAATTATTATCGTAACCGCGAGTTTGATGTGCCGCATCGCGCATCAATACAAAACTACATACAACAGTAGCACAGCATCCTGAGGTGACTAGACGACGAAGACGCGGCTGAACAAACATTGCCGTGCCGCCCTATAAACCATCACAAATCTCCTCTCGCTCGCATTGCCAGAGTACGCGGAGCCGTCAGCTCTCGGCTCATCTCTCATATCCCCGCCCGCGGTGAAAGGGAGGGTGTTTTGATTTCTTTTTAAATTACTTTTTTGCTACAGTTAAATGCTGCTATTAAGTATTAAGAACGCGAAAAGGTTTCATGAACACGTGATACCATGCAGCCTAGACATCTGCCGCTGCGTGGATGTTTTAAGGAAATCAGAATCTGAGATCTGATTTCAAAGATCTGAGATTCAAAAGATTTTTTTTTATAACAGGGTTTATGAGTTATGGCAATTAAGGTGCAAGAACGTGGGAGGGGGGGGAGTGTGTGCACACCGGTAGGTAAAAGGGGATACAAATGTTCCAAATGATTAAAATTTTATATGTAGGTATTAATATCTAGATCTATTATACAGGGTGTCTCTAAAAGGTCTTTACAACGTTCTACCACGTGTTCCTCGGATGAAAGTAAGTCGATTTCAGCCAACTTATCTTTGTGCAAAGTTGCCTGCTTTAGCCACTACGAGATGTCAAAGTGTCAATTTAAAAATCGTTATTTGATTTTAAAAACTTAAACGCACGAGCGATTTTGATGAAATTTGGTGTGATGTCATGGTTTCATAGGACAAAAATTGAAATACTAAAATTACCCATGACGTTGATTCATTGGCAAAGATGGGTTTTTTAGGTTTCACACACTTTGATTTTCTACGGCAATGGAATTAATTTTTTTTTTAATATCCAGTCGATTAAGCAATTCATTTTCTACTAAAAATGGTACACTTGATAATTGATAAAAGTCACCTAGCCTTATCGTTTGGACGATAATCCCATTTGAATGTTGATTTTTATAGGAAATTTCGTATTTTTTCTCATGGGATTTTCTTGATTACGTAGAATAATAAAATTAATTTACATGCGACAGTAAAAATCATTCTTACTAAATTTTATCAATCTGAAAATTTAATAATATACAGGGTGTAGGTATACTATTAAAAAAATGCAAGATGTCATTACCGAACCAAGGAACACACTGTATAAAAAATGTTAGGTCAATAGAACATAAATTAAAACAAAATTGGACCTGTTTTTTTTTTAATTATACAAATATTAACGGAGAAAATGAATTTATCCGTTACTTTTGAGAAGCACTGTATGTATAAGTAAAATTTTGGGTGGAGTTTGGTTATGTGATAAGAAGTCAAGTTTATAGAAGATGAAAATCTCATCATTCTAGAAATTAATTTCTGAAGATTCCCAAGATTATGCTGATTTTTTCTTGCAAAGATTGATTACCTCCAATTAATCAAAAATGACCCCATATCAATTTTTACGACCCTGACGAATGCATGATGGTTCTTCTACTAAGATTTGCATTTTGGATGAGGTTTTGGTTGTGATGAGCGTAGTTAAGCTCAGAAGATCCCATCTTTCTGTATTCTCTCTTATTCAAACTCATTATTTCAGATCTTTATTGTATAGCGCAAAAGCTGTCCTTATACAGAGTGATTCTTAACCTATACGCATAAACTTGGAAAATTATAGCTTAGGACAAATAATAATAATTAATTTAAAAAGTTTGCAATAAAAGTTGTTTAGTTAGGGATATTATTGTTTCATAACGAAAGTCAAGCCATGGTCATATATCTCATGAAATACCTTATGCGATTTTTGTGAAAATTTGTACCTATTTGGCGGCTTCAACATGACCTGGAGTCTAAATGAAAATATCTTGAAACTGATGGAGCACTTCCGGTTATACCGAAAATTACCATCAACTTCGTTATTTTAGACAGGACACTCTGTACATTAATACATTTTTAAATCGTTGATTTTGCAGACAATCTGAAAATTTATATTATACAGAGTGTCCTAGTTTAAAATAACGAAGTTGATAGCGACTGCCGGTATAACCGGAAGTGACCTAATAGTTTTCAAGATAGTTATTTTCATTAGACTCCAGGTAACGTTAACAACCAAATACTAATTTTCACAAAAATCGCATAGGTAAAGTATATTTCCTGAGATACCTATGGCTAATTGACTCTCATTATGAAACATCCTGTATCTCCCTAATAAAAAAAGTTTTGTTACAATTTTTTTATTGATGATCATTATTTGTCCTAAGCTATCACATCCAAAGTTTATACGTATGATTAAGAATCACCCTGTATATGTAAATGCGAACCAGCAATAAAAAATTCCCCATCTCTAATTTTACAATCCTGACGATTCTTATACTAACGATTTGCATTTTTGATGACCTTGGTTGTGACGGTGATGAGAGAAGTCAAATGTAGAAGACTCATCGTCCTATACAGGGTGTGTTAAGAAAATGACGGATACACTCTTTGGTACATTGTAGGGGACACTTAGTAGAGAGTATATACGGGAAAAATAATTAAAAAAATACTGGTCTTCAATTTGGTGAGATAAAAAAATTCCAAAGTTAATATTTTACTAATCTTTGTTTTTCAATATTTGTAAAAACTAAATGATTTAACAGATTTAAAAAAAAAATGGAACTGTCGAAACAGAATCAGTAAGGTTATAGAGCCATCTGACATTTTAATTTTTACCAGGGGCAACACAAATCATATAAAATTAAAAAAGTAAAATACCAAATACGCAGCAGTCATCTATCGTGTTAAACGTTGCCAAATTTATTGCTCAATATTTTGCTTATATTTTTTTAAATGTAGCCCAGGCTTTTTTTAAATGATTTTTTCCATTCTACTGAGTGTCCCCTACAATGTACTAAAGAGTTTATCCGTCATTTTCTTAACACCCTGTATAGAAATAATTCATTTCTCAAGATTGATGATTATTTCTTGCAAATGTTGATCCTCTCCAATTAAGCAAGCATTTAATCAAAAATCCCCCCAACTCCATTTTTTACGACCCCGACAAATGACGATTATGATGATGACTATGATATGATAATGACTATGATAAAGATTTGCAATTTGGGTGGAATTTGGTTATTGTGGCGAAGGTTATAGTCAAGCTTAGAAGATCCCATCATCTTGTAATTTTTTTCACTTTATTTCAGATTTTTGTAAATAAAATTGTCCCTATCCAAATGCGCAGCAGCAATCAAAAATTCACCATCTCTATTTTTTAAACCTTGACGATTTTTCTACTAAAAATTTGCATTTAAGGTAGCGTTGGTTGTGATTCATTTAAGTATAGGTATAAGATCTCATCGTTCTAGAAATTCTTTTCTCAAGATTTCTGTAATATTTCTTGCAATAAAAATCAGTGGCGGCTCATTGATTGCACAGTTATCAAGTGTGGATTCTATACACAGCAAGGTCCGGTCAACTCGATTTTTTTTTTAAATTTAGTTTACAAAGTTTAGATGTTTTTTTTAAAGGCTCGGTTTGAGGTCCGGTCGGCTTTTTTTTTTTGCAATGTCTGGTCAGGTCGATTTTTTTCAAGGTACTTTCAGCCGTGGCAAGGTCTTGTTTTATTTTTTTGCAAGGTCCTGATATTTGACGAGAGGGCTGGTCAGCTCGAAAATGCGATTTTTTGCAAAGTTCAGTTTGACATTGCCTGGTTAACTCGAAATTTCGATCTTTGTAAAGTCCGGTGATGAGTTCAAAAATTCTATATTTGTTAAACTTTTCTAAACTTTGTTAAACTGAACTTTGTCAAACTGGAGCTTGCTCAAAAGCAAGTCGAGTTGGCCGGACTTTGTCAAGCTTGACCTTGCTAAAAAAAATTATCTTATATAGGTACCTACCGGATTTTATCAAACAGACTCTCGCAAAAAATATTCGCGTTGACTGGGATGTTGTCAAACCTGACTATAAATTATTATAAGAATAAACAATTTTCCAAATAAAAAAACATTATTTATTCAGAAATATATGAAGTGGCAATAACGATGGATTTTTACAAAAAACTTTTTTGAAAATTCAAGTTCAGAATCACAAAATCACAATGGCCATCATTTAAAATTATTTTGGAGTATACAGAGTGTCCCATATGATAGTAGCATATCAAAGTTATGTTTGTTTTTAATGGAATGCTCTTATATGTTATTACATTTTTTAGATTGTCTGAGAAGAAAAAATAAGATTGGCTTTACAGTTGGTGTTTAAATTCAGAAGTTTGTGAGTTATAAACGAGTGAAAATCGTAATTTTTGAAGTTCAAGGCCCTGTACAACAAAAACGGCTGAAGATAGAGAAAAACGGCTTACATGTCCCTATTTTAACTTTTTATGTACTATCCTATGGTATAGAAACATTTGTACTTTCTTTGTTTTGTTTTTTGGCGACGCGTGGAGAAATCTCAGATTAAAAAAAAAATTTTAACACCCTGTATAAACATTTAATCTACAGCATAGGATAGTACATGAAAAGTTAAAATAGGGAATAAGCCGTTGTTCTCTATCTTGAACCGGTTTTGTTGTATGTACAGGACATTGAACTTCAAAAATGACGATTTTCACTTGTTTATAACTCAAAAACTTCTGAATTTAAACACCAACTGTAAAAGCCAATCTTATTTTTTCTTCTCAGACAATCTAAAAATGCAATAACATAGGAGCATTCCATTTAAAAAACCATAACTTTGATATGTCACTGTCATATGGGACACTCTGTATAGTCCAAAATAATTTTAAATAATGGCCACTGTGATTCTGTAGTTGAATTTGCTTTTTTTTTGAAAAAAACCATCGTTTGGCTCCTGTAAATAAATGCAATTTTGTTCATTAATAAGCCAGTGGCGTGGGTAATAAAAGGGTAAAACGTTTCAAGAAGCAAAACTTTAAAATTCGAATTTTAGATTTTCAAAACTTCCCTGTGTAAGTATAACTTTTTTCTAGTTTGAAGGTCCGTGCAAAAAGTTCAAAAAAAGGGCATTTTAAAAATCAGCCACCCAGTGGCGTGCATATAGGAAAAGGACCAAAATTGCTAAACTTCTATATCCATTTTATGGCGCGTTATAATTATATTAAAGGAATTGCTATGAAATTTTCACTATTTATGCGATTGATGCGCAAGAAGTTTTTATAAAAGGTCTTGTTGCGGTTGTCATGATTTGTAGCAGCCTAAACGAGAACACGTGTCGTCCTAAATACCGGCCCATACATCTCGGCATTTGGTAAGCCATGGGATGATTGATTATCATCTACAGAGGCTTTGAAAGGCCAATTTCACGTTGCTTCCCTCTCATAGTAACTTGACTCGAATACCTAAAAATAAATAATTAATCTTCTTCTTCATGTTATAATAGGCAGGTATAGATTCTTAATTCTTTTTCATATTGAACTTGGATTTCATTTTTTTATAAAATTAATAATAAATAAATGAAAACTGTCAATAACTAGGTAACAGCTATCATTACCAGTAGGTACCTACTGTTATTCCTGTAGAAATTCGGGGAATCCTTACAAGAGAACAGTTGCGCTGCGTCAAGACAAATGCTTTCCAGCGCCTTCTATACTCGCATTCTAAAATTAAATTAGTGCATGTCAGTCTAAATGTCGAATGAAAGATGGATGACAACACATTGTGTTATATTTAACTTCGGCTGGTGATTCAACATTGAATTGAAAATAAATAAAATTAAGTAATAATAAAATATAAACGTATCAAAATTCTTCTTCTTCTTAAAACAATTATATCATCATCATCATCAACCTATATCCTATATTATACTTAATTAAATGTATCAGGAAGCTGATTTTATCCTACTATACGAACTACAACTTCTCCACCTCATCTCGCGTATCTCACAAATAGGTTTCCTTGCGACTAGACGCCTGACTAAATATTATTTCAGGAGTTTGCCAATCATTGAGCTCCTAAATGAGATCCTTTCAGTTCATTCAATGCTTTCAGCGTCGTCCGGCTTTGCTGTTTTCAGCAGGACAGCGCTCGGGACGAGGACAATCAACCACTTGAACCGAAAATAAACATCGCCACCTACCTTAACATCTTCAATGGAAATGAAAATAGGTACTCCACGTGGAATTAATGGTAAATTGACGAAAATTATCTGACAATACCACGATAATCAAGCCCTACGCCCTCTATATTACTACCTATACTTATACCTACCATACCTGAATATCCGTAACATGAGTGTAGTCATAAAATCTCCTTAATAACATACCTAATATTAAACTTTTCATGTTTGAGATTGAATCTGTAAAACTGTCAGAAGATATAAGCATAATCAGAATCTTTCATTTAAAATTTTTATAGATCAGGGTGTGTTTGGTAATTGATGGATAGCCAGAACCGAGCGTCATGTATAAAATCGCATTTTAAGCATAAAAGGGAGAATAACTTTTTTTTAAGATCAGACATCGGTTAGGAAATATTTCCAAAAATGTAAAACAATAAGGCTGCTGCGTGGAACTGTTTTTTCTTATGTTTGTGAACAGCCAAAATTGAGCATCATGTATACAGGGTGTTAACTACCATCAACTAGTAATAATATAAATAATATAAAGGAGGTGATTCTACGACTTATTTATTCTATGATAAAAAGCTCCTATGGGGTCTGCAAACGCACCGTTTTCGAGATACGGGTGTTCAGAAAATTGTTTTTTCTCATTTTTTTTGCAATATTTGAAGAACCGTTTGAGCTACAGTCTCCAGCTTTTGTACAGATTTTTACATTAATATAGCTATACTTTTAAGGCTCCAACTAATGTTCTATAAGATATGGCAGTGGTGGAGATTTTATAGGGTTGCGAAAGGATTTTACTTCCCTAACTTTTACGGCACTCCAAAAATTGACATTTTGAGAGCCAATTTCAAAACGCCAATGTTTTTTTACTCAAAAAAAAATGGTTAAAAGCTATATACCGGGTGTCCCATTAGTGAGGGATTCTTCTCTGGTAGCTTTATGTTTGAAGCTAGGAAAAAGTTGTTTTTTCTAAATTAAATAACATGCAACAGCGCATCTCCGGAAATTATTTTATACTATACAGGTTGTCCCATAACTCCTGTACAGATAACAACTTTTTTAATTTAAATGGTAGGCGCTATATATTTTCACATTTATCGAATCAAGGGTAAATTATGAGCACAGTTTCATTAGGGTTCTTTATGCCTATCTGTAACCGTTTTTGAGTTATATTCAATTTTATGAAAATTTTGACAGTTGCAGCTTCCTACAAAACATATCATATCTTTCAACCCTAATGCAATATTGCGGTGATATTTTGTCAGATACATGTAAAGTTGACGTTGTTTAACCCTCTGCAAATACATTCCCAAAAAAGTATACATGGTGCTCTAAAATCTGCTACAAACATAGGAACTTTCAAATGGTCATAAGTTCGTTATTTCAAATGGGACACCCTGTATTTTATTGCATATTTGAAATCAGTTTTTCACTCGGTTTCTAATGATATATGGATATGTTATGCCTAAAGTTAACGGTTAATGAATTAATGTAACAAAAGTTGAAATCGTGAATTTAAAGAGTGGTAAAAAATAGAGAAACGTCAAACAAAAAACAAACGAGAGATTTCAACAATAAATTAGAACTGTCAAAGTGTTGTAAACATATAGACAGTCGATCAAAGTTGCACTGCCAGTATTATAAAGGCTCATTAAGCTAACAGTCAGATTTCTGTGAGCGTTTTTGAAGCTCATATCGACGTTAAATGACTTTTATTAACATTTTTGTAATCACTTCCATGTCAAAAATCACCAAATTGACATATTTTCCACATAATAGAGTTGATACTTTCTTCAGGAACAATGTCAGATTGATGAGATGGAAATAACCATTGAAACTTGAAACATCGATGTCTCTGTCTTTATCATACCATGTGTCGTTCAGAAAGCATTATTGTTGTTTAATGAGCCTTTATAATACTGGCTGTTAGTCGTAGTAAAATTTGTTGCTTAATATCTCCAGAAAATGACTTTCTGTGGGCTTAACCCCGGGGAAACTTTTGATCCACTCATCGAATATTATCAATATCAAAGGTTCCAACAAGTTTGACCAGGAGATGGAATATGTGGGGGTTTAGAAAATTTATTGAAATTAATTAAAATTAATAATAATTAATTAATAATAGAATTAAATTAAGAAACTTATTATACAATAAAAATGAAATGAGTGGAGTAACGTTGAATTTTATTGTCAGGTTGTAAAAGAATTGAAGAACAAAATCCAAACACTATGCAATCTTTTTTAGGGAATAAATTTTCTAAAATAAATTTTAGAAAATAAATAAAAAATAAATAAATAAACTTAATTTTAATGTAATAAGATTTGCGGTTATTATAGCAAATGTTCAAATAATTGTCCATTAACATCTAAACATTTTTGGATACGTCCTTCAAGTGACGTGTCAACATTTTGAAGTGTTCCAGCAGTAATTGAATTGAAAGCTTCTATTATTCGCTCTTGCATATTTTCGGGTGTTGTTGGAGGTTCTTTGTAAACTGTATCCTTAACATAGCCCCACAGAAAAAAATCCAGTTTTGTAAAATCCGGTGATCTAGGAGGCCAAGATACCGGTCCTCCTCGGCCCATCCACCTTCCAGCAAATTGTTAATTTAAAAACTCTCTTGTAAAGTACTTTTTTTCGTCTTTTATCGCACCTGTGTTTATTTTTTCTCAAAGGAATGCCAAAATTTTCCGACGACAGTAATAATTTTAGTATTATTACAATAAACAAAAAATTAAAGTTAAACAATAGAAGTTCAATCGTACGTTTCTTGTATAGATATATGAACGGCCAAATGCACTTCATATGTTCAGGTGGAAGAAGCTGTTCTAGACGAAGTTGGATACAATTTTGCTACAATAAGCACAAGAAAAATAGGTGCAAATTTGAATTTATGCTCATGTTACAATATGTAAAATTTGAAAAAAAAAATTTTGTTCATGTTAAATTTTTTTGAATGTTTTTGATCATAAAATGCCGTTTTTCACGAGAACGGTGGCTTCTACAGCTTTTGACCAAAGGTACTTTTTTGTGTAAAAAACAAAGGCTCTTTGAAATTTGCTCTCAAAATGCCAATTTATCCAGTGCCGTAAAAGTAAGGGGGGTGAAACCCTTACGCAACCCTAAAATCTCCACCACTGGCATATCTTAGAACATTAGTTTGATGGAGCCTTAAAAGTATGGTTTGTCCAGTGAGTGTTGTCCGGTGAGATGCCTCCCTGATCCTGATTATAAACGATTTCTTTTTATACTTACGTTTTAATTCATATAGTACCTAATTCTAATTTATTATAATAATTGTACGAATCAAATCAATTATTATATTATAATATTTATATTGGATTAATAATAAATATTATAATTGATATATAAATCAATTAATATAATAATTGTACGAATTAAATCACATAAAATGAAATCGTTTATAGTCAGTATCAGTGTGGCATCATCTCACCGGACAACACTCACTGGACAAACCATAGCTATTATGTAAAAATTTGTACAAAAGCTGGAGCCTATAGCTCAAACAGTTTTTATAAGATATGTATCGCAAAAAAGTAAGAAAAAAGAATATTTTTGAACCACACCCTTATTTTGTATCTCGAAAACGGTGCGTTTTGCGGACCCCATGTTAATAGGAACTTTTCTTCTTAGAATAAGTCGTAGCATCACCTCCTTTATTTTGTACTATAGTTGGAAGTTAACACCCTGTATATAAAATCGTATTTTAAGCGTGAAAGGGAGAATAACTTCGATATCAGGATCAGGTCTCGTTAAGGAAATGTATCCAAAAATGTAAAACTGAAGCTGCCATGCATGGTGTAAAAATAATTGTTTCAGTAGGTAAGGACAGCCAAAATCGAGAGTCATGTATAAAATCGCATTTTAAACATAAAAGAGGGAATAAGTTGTTCTTTTCATATCGGACTTCATTTAAGAAGTAGGTATATCTCCATTGTGTGTAGAACTAGAACTGCCCACTTATTATTTAATAGAGGCAGGAGATACCTATAGACTCTATAGTATATAGAGGGTGTATCTTTAATATCTATTACATAAAATTTTAAAGCGAGATTCTTTGGGCAAAAGAAAGAGGTTATTAAGATCCAGGGTGTAAAAAAATTTTTTTCCAAGTTTTATGAAGATAATATTTAGCTACTTTTTTAATGCATACTAACTTTTTTCATATGCCAGTGGCGGAGATTTTAAAGGGTATTGTTTGCCCTTTTTGTCCCTAATATCTACGACACTGGGGCAAATTGACATTTAAAAAATTTAAAAAAAGCGCATTTTTAATCGCCAAGATTTTCTACACAAAAAAGGTACTCGCATGGTCATAATTGCTATAACGTGAGGCGTTTTCGAGATAAATAAAAAAACAAAAAACATCGCTCAATCCTAAGATCTCCGCAAATGGCACATGAAAGAAACTGAATTGGTATTATATTAAAAAAATAGCTTTGTATCAATGATATGGCATGTCCAAAAGCTGAGTTCTAGGTCTTAAACGGTTCTCTATACATATGTCTTCAAAAAATTGGAAAAATAATCTTTTTTTGACACCCTGAATCTCAAAAATGACGAATTTCCGGACACACGTTAATAGAAAATATTTTGTTTATTTTTGACCAAAGAATCTCGCTTTAAAAATTTATGTAATATTAAAGGTACACCCTGTACCTATGCCTAAGTAGAGAAGTTGCCATTATTACGTAAAATGTTACATTTTTGGAAATATTTCTTGAAGGAGGCCGCGAGGCCTGATCTTGAGAAAAGTTATTCTTTCTTTTATGCTCAGAATTAGATTTTATCTACGAGTTTAGATTTTGGCTGCCCAGTTACTAAAAAAACACATTTTCACAACAGCCTTTTAATTTTAAATTTTTGAAATGAAGTATTTCCTAAACGAGGCCTGATTAAAAAAACTTATTCTTTCTTTCATGCTTAAAATAGATTTTCAACAGGATATGTTTGATTTGGGCTGTCCAAGTTACCAAACAGCCTGTATGTAGGTATTCAGCCAAAGGCATGTTTTTTTTTTCAAACCCTGTCCAAATACCAAGTTCATAGGTATTTTGGGGATCATAAAACCACATAAAAATAGGTATTTTTGGATCTTATAGGTATATAAATACTTACGTAATAAGTTTTTTCTGCTTTTAAATTTTTTTTTGTCAGATATATATGATCATTTCTTATGCATGTGATATTACATTTCGAATAAGAAAGTGATATTTCATTTCTATTTAAAATCAAAATTTAAATTTCAATAAGTCATAATAAGATTTCGAAGTAACTGCTCCACGTCTGACGTATTGTCTATTTATAAAGGACAAAGAAAAACAAACTCCCCAACCAGTGCGGATCACCTCGTAGAGTAGAACCAAATGCTCTCCTGAGTACAAAAATATGCCATGTTTATAATGATAGCTATCTGTTTACAAAATATTAAAGATTAGCTATACAAAAGATTTATTTTCTCTGAAATCTATAGGTATGGCAAAAAAAACCTTGTAAGTGTACAAAATATCATTTAATCCAATAATTATTACAATAAGTAAAGGATAGCAAATAAATATAAATGTCAGTTTATTTTGGAGACGTTTGCTAAGTTTGTATTTTTTCTTCGTTATTTATCATTGACTAAAAACCAAAGCGGCTACTTATTATAATTTAGAGCACACAAAACGAAGAAAAACACAGTGAAAACAGAATCATCAGTGGCGTAGGTACACGGTATAGGTATGACTCCTTTTTCGCTCATTAAATTCTACGCCCATGGACTTACAAGACCTTACTTATCAGTTATCAGTGTTGGAGTCCCTGGTATGAGGTATATGATTTCTTATTCAAAAAAGGTATATACATATACAGGATGTTTCATAAATCAGTGCAGAAAATTCAACTGGAGATTCCTTGCTGAATTTTAAGGGGGGTCTGTCATAACAAAAAAATTCTTAAAGCCTCCCCTAAGAAGTTACATCCCCTTAAAGTAGGGTAAAAAATTCATATTTATCGATTTTTTTCTGAAATGACTTTAAATAAAAAAAAAGACGGCTAGGTACCTATTCGAATACTATACTACGCAGGAAGCCTCCATAAATATAATTTTATCCACCCTTGTTCTCTGCAAGGGTGTGAATCATACTACCCCTAAATGTTTTTTTCCAGAACTTTTTTCCTAATAATTTTTTTTATCTTAAAATTCACACTTTGTACGGCCAGTTCAATTGAAAAAAAATTGTCTCCTAAAAATTTTACGGAAACTCAAAATAAAATATCAAGTTAAAAAACACCTTGTACAGGGTGAGTCTTTAATAGAGCATTTCCTCAATGGTACATTTTGTAGGAGGCAATTCGTACAACACATCAGGAAGGGTAGTAAAAAATATTTCTTGTATATATAATAAAGAAGTTGAGCTCTCAACTTTACCTCTTCATATATCTCCGTCAATTTACAAGATTTTTTTACTATTTTTCCTGTGCTGCATTCGAATTGCCGCGCGCTTACAATGTACCTATACCTACCGTTGAGAAAATGCGCCATTATAAAGCCTCACCTAGCTTTATCTAATAGGTAGAAATAAAAATAGATTATTTGCATGAAAATATTTTTTTTATAAAAAAATGTATTCCTGTTCCCATCATGATGATCGATCACCTCTTCTGTGTATTCACAGATCCAATAAATAATTAATGTAAATCTCCAAAAGTTGATATGATACTCCTTCTGCTATACAATACCTTTTAAGGGATTATAGTTAGGGACTCATAGAATCGATCCCTTTTATGAAGTCGCATGCATCAGGTATCCTCTCTCCGGTATGCATAAAGTTATGCGGTTTCAGACAGACCACCTTCGGGGAACCACCTTGAAGTATCGGTGATGTTGGAAGGCGTGAAACCGTTCCGACAATATTTGCACGCCCTCCACTTGGACCTAAGCTGATGCCTTAGATAATATTTACATAACTTCCAGTCTGTTTATTCTCGGATCTACTTGCAATTATTAGCCCGAGGAGAAATATGTCGTTCGGTGACATGCGTCGTTGATACAAGCACCTAAAGTGCCTACCTCTCAATCTCAGGTCTTTTTATTTAAAAAAAAAATGTATCAAGGACAAAGGACACTCCAGTCAGTTCTGTTTGTCTAACTAAATAAATGAGATAGGTATTCTTGTTAGCGCTGTGTGGAATTCGTAAGGAATTCATCAGGATCATCAGGAGGGAGTAGGTACAGCCGGATTCTTTTGGGATTCAGAAGGATTATTAAGGTAATTAAGTTAATCTTTTACTTCCAACGTCGGTTTAGAGTAAAGAAACTAGGATTATCCTTATTTTTTTTTCTGGTGACGAATGAATGAGCTGAACTTGAGAATTGATGAATTGAATCAACTGCTGCAGCAGCTGATGCTTGATAATGTAAATCAATAATATAAACTAAAGTAGATAAATATACAGGGTGATTAATAATGACCAAAATGAATGATTCTCTTAATGGGGAACCAATCGGATGCGGTTTGATGTTATAATTAGGAATTTTTAATAGGTCGGCTTGAAGACCGAAAAGCTTGATCTATAAACCTGGACGAAGGACTAGGTTACAGGATACACCGGGAGATAATATCGTCTGTCCACTGAGTGTTGTCCGTTGTCATGCTCCACTGATTCTGACTAAACAATTTCATTTAATTCGATTTGATTCGTACACTGATTTCTATAAGTCGAACCAGATGTGGTATCGCAGTTCGTGTCAGTGGCGTGTGTTGAGGAATAATGTATATCCTACAAATATATTATTTCGACAAGTTATTGACGAAGTAAAGCCTTGCAACTTTTTGATAACAAAATATATACAGGGTGTCAATTTGAAAACTTGCCACCCCCGAATTCTTCCTTGGAAATTTTTTTTCAAAGAAATCCCGAAACAGGTCAATTTTTTAATGTAATTTATGTTCTATTGGCGTAAAAAAAATTTATACAGGGTGTTCCTTGACTCAGTGACGACGATATGGTCTATTTTTTTTGAATGGGACACCCTGTATATTAATACAATTTCAGATTGTCTGAGAAAATCTAATATAAATTGTTTTTACAGTTGCAGTTTAAACTGAGTAGCTTACGAGTTATAAACAAATGAAAATCGCAGTTTTTCATTTTCAAAGCAGCTTATTTTGAAAACGGCTACAGATATCGGAAAACGGCTTACATGTTCCTATCTTAACTTTTCAAGCGGTATCCTATTGTGTGGATGAAATTTTCATACAGGGTGACGAAAATTATCAGACTTTTGATCACCCTGTATAAATATTTCATCTACATCATAGGATATCGCTTCAAAAGTTAAGATAGGGACATGTAAGCCGTTTTTCGATATTTAGAGCCGTGTCCGATGTACACTGCTTTCAAAATGGAAAATTGCGATTTTCATTTGTTTATAACTCATAACCTACTCAATGTAAGCTGCAACTGTAAAAACCATTCCTACTGGATTTTCTCAGACAATCTGAAAATGTAATAATATACAGGTGTCCCATTTAAAAAAATCGACAATGTCGTCATTACTGAGTCAAGGAACACCCTGTATAAAATATTTTTACGTCAATAGAACATAAATTAAATTTAAAAATTGACCTGTTCCGGGATTTCTTTGAAAAAAAATTTTCAAGGAAGAATTTGGGGGTGGCAAGTTTTCAAATTGACACCCTGTATAATGCAAGTAAATAAGAATGATAATAATTATTGTTATCATCATCATGATAGAAATATCATGTCACCTACCTGCTGGTTGCCGTTTAAAAGAAAGCGCATAACACCTCCGTTTTCTTATTCTGCAAGTAAAATATTCCAGCAATTTAACCACAAGACCACGTACTAGGGAGTTGAATCGTTTCCCAGGCATTTTGTGTAATTTTTTTGTAGGTATTTCGTTGCGAGAATATACGCAGTCCGTTTTTTTAACCGTATAAAAACAAGGAAATAAATTTTTAGGCATTCGCGCAATTATTAAGTTACTCGTAGTTTATCACATCGTACAATATCACAGGTAATTCTGCTAATTTCGTATTAAAAACGTTTCAAATCACAACACAAACCTCATTAGTATATATTTAGCGCTGTCACTGACACTATACTGACGGTATACGATCAGCTGGACGACAATCTTATCGTAATATCGTATCAATCTAAGCGTATCAAGACGCAAGTCGTACTTCCGTCTCACTCTCGCTCATATTTTTAGAATTACTGACGATTCAAACGTATTTCTGACAATATGTCCCATCTTAACTCGATTGACTATGCAATGCAATAGAAGGAGTAAGAAACATAACGAGATGATGTATCCTTAGTTATCACAACAGACAACACTCAGTGTACAGACTATTAGACAGTATTAATGATAATTCTTATGGTTTTATAATTATTGTACTCACTGTTTACTTTCGCACCACTGGATGAACCACTGTAACCCGTGCGGGGGATGCGGAAATTTTCAAAAAATGCAGTTTGTGAATGGGGGCGCTGTATTTCGATACCACAGCCACGATTAATGCGATCGGCCTCTTTAGTCGGACACGATAATGACGACAAATGCTTGAGCCGCGGACTCTGACTAGTGTTTGTGATGAATGTTTGAAGATTCATTTTCCACCAGTGGCGCCACGCATATTACGTGGTAGGTATGTCCTCTTGCCTTGAAAACCATAATTTTATAGGGATGGAGATCAGCAAGGGTCGTGCAAGCAAAAGATAAATTGCGAAGGAAAGATGAACTTAAGAAATCCATCTAGATGACACGGAACAGCGTCCCTCTTACAAAATGGCTATAGCTGTAGTAGGACAGTGGCACTGGACTTGTGATGACTTGTGGACTGCAAAATTAGTGATGCATGCGTAGTATAGTTTCTAAACTTTACACTAATACCTAATGCCTCAGAGGGGGAAGAGGGGTCGTTTATATAGAGATGAGCCGCAAGCGAAAATTTAATTCCGATGTTCATGCGCGGTCACGAAATTTCCCATCAGTGTTAACCCATAATAAGAAAAACAAAAGTTTACTATGAAAACTCTCCATCATGGGATCCAGTCGGCTTTGAAAATCTCTAAATCATTATTTAATAGTTTTTCAGGATATTTAGGATTTGCGCAGCGCCTGAAGAAATTATCATAAATTTATGTTTCAGATTCTTAATAATGTAGGTATACTGCGATTTTTCTCTACAGGATGTCTCCAAAAGGTAGCGCCAATAACGCTCTACCACATCAGATTCCTGAGTTAAAAATATACAGATTTAAGCGGAATTATTTACGGGGTGTTTCATTCAGTTTGTATTATGTTCATAACTCCGCGGCAAACGGTAGAACACGTAAAAAATAATTCTATTTTTTTCTATGAAGTATTGCTCTAAAACGCTTTATTTTTGAGATGCATGGGTATAGGTACATGCAGGGTGTTAAGAGTACATAAGGTTATTAGGTACTTTTCTCAAATAATCTGAAGATATAATAATATAGAGATATATACGTTGTTCGATAAATGAAAAGTTGTTTCTGTGAAATAAAAATTCTCATAAAAAAAAGAAATGCTTTCATCATATTTTTTCCATTCATCTTTATGATCAGTGTGGCCGACTTCCGCCGATTCAAATCCAAATTAAGAATTTGGTACTATGGTAGATATAAGCAAACTACCTATATCATAAATTTTTATACATCATGATGACTATACTTATGCTGCGTTATTGCATGCGTAATAAATAAGGGACGCACGTCTTTTTATAAAGATTCTAATGATTCTATATACCTATAGAATACTAGGTATTCATAGGTATATACTGGGTGTCCCATCGTATAGAATTCTCGCGAAAAAGGGTATTTCTAATTAAAATTTTTATATGAAAATTTACATACGTGGATTACATTAAACCTACTATGATATTTATGATGTAATCATTTTTGGTAAATTAATTAAATGTGACTTTCGATTTTCGACCTCGATTTTATATCGAAATACTAATCGCATCTCAATGATTTTTCATACACTTGTAGAAAAAAGTTTCTTCTATAAGGAACAGTAATTTGTTAATCGATATCTTTAACCATAATTGAGTAATTTGCCATCAAATTTGGACATAAAATCGAAATAAAGTTTATGATTAAGATTATAAACCCGTCACTACAGATACAATTTACAACTTTAGTCACATGCTGTGAATAAGCTGCTTTGTTATTTACACAGGTACCAGGAGAAAAGTTTCTATCCCTATTTCATAGAATTGCAGTCCGCCTTTGTAGAGGAGAATGCAAAGTGTTTACTCTCAACTAAGTCGTAAATAACTAGCACACTTGACCATCTTTTGTGCCTTTCACCATATTTAATAACTTTACAAACAAAAATCATCATAAATCATATCTGATTTTGCCTGATTTGACATTATCTGCAATTAATGGCATTAGCTTTATGAATTTTCCATTTCTAATTTCACAGGCGGATTTCTAATGATATTTAGAATTTATTGATATAAGAAAAATCAGATTTTTTTTGTCGCTTAATTAGTTTTTCGCGACTGCACGCTTAACTAAGCTCACTACAAACATGCTGATTAGACCAGATTATAGAGAATTAAATTATTCATGAATGTGCCGCGAATAAAATACTCTAAATTAATTATAAAGTGTACTTTTCGCGAGAATTCTATACGATGGGACACCCTGTATACGAGTAGGTATTTATCTACTACAGAATATTCAATGAAATAATTCTCCATTAAAAGTTGAGCCTTTTTGCTTGTCTAAATCGTGAAGATTTACTATATAAACTAGGTATACCTACCTATAAGTATAAAATTAAATATCGTACCTTACCTTCCTACCTAATATACGTAAACAGAAAACAATATAGGTATACTCGGAGATTTACAAATAATACGTAAATAAGAAAAGCCCTTTAATTGCACCTCACTATAGGTAAGTCAGGAAATATTAATAAATAATTTTTTTCGCAAAATTAAATTAAACTTTTTGAAGAAAATTTGCAACCACATGCAATTATTTAGGTAAAATAATTAATAATTTTATGAAAAATTAAGCCGTAATACCTTTAAGAAGTAGATATAGGTATGTCTTCATGATTTTTTTTAAAATATGTTCGTGTTTAGGTAGGTACCTATACTTTTCGGAGAAAGTTAGAACCTAATACCTACCTACCAAGAGGCACTGATGTTATCTACTTAATAAACAAAATGGGACTACCATTTATTTCTAGATTTTGATGAAACGTAGGTATGGATATATAGGTAGGTACAATTCATAGCGAAAACCTTCGTCCCCATTATTTAAATGCTTGAGATTTTTATCGAATTTGCATCGATTTGGTTGTCAATGTGAGAAGTTATATTAGTAAATTATTCTTACCGCATGTTGTACCTAAGTTCTTTATTTCCAAAGAGGTAGGTATAATTGGCATTATGACCATTTTTGTAAACATAAAAAGTGGCCTGTATTATTTGCACTGCATGAACTGCATGAACATGCGAATTCATGTTATAGGTATAGATATAATTTTCATCTTTTTTTTACCATGGCGATGAAGGCATTTTAATGTTTTATATTGTATAAGGTGTGAGTTTGAGCAGTTGCCAAATTTCATTTTTTTTCAAATTTAGGTAGGTACCTACGTGTGTTATCAATTTTCCACATTTTCAATTTCTCTATGTAAAAAGGTTTTGTGAAAGAAAATTGACAATTCATAGGTATCCGTTCCAGAAACGCATGCATGCATATAGGTATTAATAAGTAGACTGAACTATTCACGTATTTTTATCGCGGTAATTTGGATGAAGGAATTTACAGTTTGTAACTCGAAAACTTACAAGTTTTATCATCAATATATGCAAATAATCACAACTTTACTGTAAAAAAAATAGTTCTTCATCTCTCCACATGCACTATAGGTAATTTAAAATGATTTGAAATGCATGTCTTTTCACATTTTCAATTTCTCTGTAAAAAGGTTTTGTGAAAAAAAATTGACCCTTATAGTATTCATTCCATATAAACAATGCATATTAAGTAGACTTAATTATTCATTTATTTTTGGTACCTATAAATAAAATAATGAACTTCAAACTTTGGAAACTCTGATGTAACTCGAAGAAATAAACTAGCCAATTTTATCATCAATATGCAAATGAGAACTTTACTTATAAAAAAATAGTTCTTCATCCCTCCACATTCACTGTAGAGGTATTTTAAATGATTTTAAAATGTCTCAAAAGTAAAAAACCGTATTAGGTATAACGTTATTTTCTATGACCGCACACAGCTTTCTTCTCATTCTTGCGTGACACAGTGATATAGGTAGGTACAGGGTGTTAAGAAAATGACGGATAAACTCTTTAGTACATACATTGTAGGGGACACTCTTATAGGGGACAATAAAAAAAATCCTGAGCTACATTTTTTTAAATGTAAGCAAAATATTGAGCAATGAATTTGGCAACGTTTAACACGATAACTGCTGATGGTATTTAGTATTGTACCTACTTTTTAATTTTATATGATTTGTGTTGCCCCTTGTAAAAATAAAATGTCAGATGGCTCTATAACCTTACTGATTCTGTTTTGACAGTTCGATAGTGTTTTTTTTATAGCGAAAAATACCGAAAAACTTAACTTTGGTTTTTTTATCTCGCCAAATTGAGGCCAGAATTTTTTAAATTATATTTGCCGCCGTATTCCTACTGAGTGTCCATGCACTACACAATGTAGGTACCTACTAAAGAGTTTATCCGTCATTTTCCTAACACCCTGTATATCTACCTATATTTCTAAATGAATATCTATTACCTATAACCTATATCTATTACGTATAATAGGATATATACTGAATAAAAATTAATATTACAATTACGCACATCACACTTAAGTACCTACCTATACACCTATAACATCTATCAAATAATACACCTCCAACATCATGATGCGGAAAACGATAAAACACATTTTTAATTCATTTGTTAGGTATAACAACAACTGATGGATGATCAATACCTATACCTATCTATGTAGGTATAAGGTATTCAAAAAGTACCTATCCACAAGCAATTAAATTAAGTAAGTATAGGTATACATTATAAAAATCACCATTACAAGACCATAAGTATAATCCAATCTTAACTGAACGAAAAAAGTGACAGCCAAAACACCGGAAGTAGCCGTCGGAGCTTACACCACACTGATCACGGTGTGCGGCGGCTGCATTGTTTTCCACGGCCCACCTCGCTCTTTCCCCTGTCCCCTCTTTAACGTCAGAATTCCGTCCGGACGATGTGTTTGTGTTCCTTGGGAGATGGCAAAATAAACCCCGTCAAGTGAGAAACGGTCCGCCAATTTCTGCAGACACCGCACCGCGGTGCATGTAAGGCGGCGGAAAGTCTGGGTTGACGTGATGTGGATGTGAGTGAAATACAGGGCGATGAGATCAGTCTAGGCGAGCACCGAATGTGGAACAACTAAGAACGCAAGAATTTTTTTTTGTCGAAGGCAAGTTAAATTTTTGCCTAGGCAAAGAGGTAGATATGAATATTACGCATGTGTCGTAGAGAGAAAAATGAAATTTGCGAATTGGCTATTATTTCTATGGACAAGAATACGATTATTTTGCGAAGTATTTTTTTTCTGTTCCTGAAAAAAGCATCTGTTAGCCGTAATATTGCTTTCTGTTGTGTGTTGTGTGACCCTGGTACATACCGACAGGGAGTTTCAAAACAAGACTCGTTCTATGTGAAAAAAAGGTTCCTTTATAACATGCGGGTCCGCAAACCCATGCACCATTTTCGAGATGCAAAAAATATTATTTTTTTCAGTTTTTTTGACGATATCTCATGCACGAACCGTTTGAGATACCTATCTATAAAACTGACTTTTTGTACCTACACATTTTAATATTAGGTAATAAGTACTTATATTATTTTTTACTTTTTCAGCTCTAATTAAATTTATTTCGTAGGTATATGGCAGTGGTTTAGTGGTTTGTTGTTTTTGATGATTTTTTTTGTTTCACTGGGATGTAAAAAAATAATTTACCCCGTTAAAGTACCTATAGGTATTTACATAATATTAATGACAAGACACGTCCAAAAGCTGGGTGCTGTATCTCAAACGCTCTTAAAGATATCGTAAAAAAAACTGAAAAAAAAAGAAGTTTTTTGACATCCTGTATTTCGAAAACGGTACGTTTGCGGACCCAAATGTTAATATAGGAACCTTTCTTAGAACGAGGCAGGGAATCACATTTTTCATTTTCCGAAACTGAAGAACCCTGCATGTATGGAGAATTTTTTTTTTCAAAAAGAAATTTTTTGCCACGTTAGCTCGCGTTTTTTTCAGTTCTTGAAAGTGTAAGTTGAGCCATAATTTTACCTCTCATGTTGTGCTGCCATAATGTGCCTTATAGAGAGAAAAAATTATTCTGCGAATTTGTATGTGATTTTTATGGATAAAAACAGGCACTTGCGAAAAAAATAATTTTCTTATAAATTCTTGTTTTTGATTCCAGAAAAATCCAATTGAAATTTTCATAAGTGGCAAGATTTCCTTACGAAAATCTTGGCCAGCTGCCAACGGTAACTTTTGTCCATAAACATGTCAAATACTTACTTAAGTAGGTATACAAAAATATCTCTCTACACAGCACATGAGGTAGGTACCTACTTACCTATGTCAGCACAATAATATAGCAACAAAGTGCATGGCATAACTTGCGTTTTGAAAATGGTAAAAAAAAGGTAAAATATTTAATGGTAATGGTATCTAATGGTAAAAATTTTTGTGCAAAAAATTGCAAAAATTATTTTTCGAGTACCTACAGCATGACAGCACCCTTCACATGCATTCTATCTTAATTGAAAATCTAAAATGGCGGTGTCGACTTAATTAAATTAACAAAAAATGGTTTTAGTTCTGTTAAATGAGACTTTTCAGATAAATTCCACACCCTTTTACTGACTAGACCTCAAGACAACTCACCGCCACCTTGATTATCAAACTTGTTTCCCACGGCTCGCCGCGACGATTCATAAAAAACCCCTCACTCGATAGGCGTCACCCTCCTCGTTCCTACAGCTATGGTGATCCATTGATCTGTCCCGTCTCGTTATGCGATTGGCCCGGGCAGCCTGTGGGCGCGACTTAGCCGCATCTGCGCGCGCAGCTTCAACCTGCCTTTTTCCCCCCCTCGACGCAAACCGCCCCCGTCGGTTCGGGCACGGGCGTAGTAACGAGGCGCCGCGGCTACCAGCAACAACATTCAGTGTTTTCACTTAATCTCTGTGTAAACTGGCCCATGTTGTGTATCATAATATCGGTTGAACCAAACTTGTTTTCGGAAGATTGATTGGATTGAAAACGCTACAACCGTTGAAATAACAAACCGACTGTTTTCCTTTTAGAAAATTCCCTCCTCAACCGATCGCCTTTTCGATTATTATTATTACCGACGTCTCCCGCAAGTTTTCAAGTTTGTTTATTATCTTTTCCTCCGCGCCGCGTTTGTTTGTTTAACAACAAGTGTCTGCTGCTGCTTTTACTAAAAATTGCTCCCTCATGCATACCATCTTCAGTGAACATCACCAGAACGCTTATTACAGACCTGGTGGCGGGTACACCACCGCGGTAGCTGCCGCCGCCGCCGTTAACGCTACTTCGAACCCTTATGCCTACGATCAGTACTCCAGATATGGCTACGCCGCCGCTTGGCATCATCAACAACACCAACTTTCCACTGCTAAAGACATGGTCAAACCGCCATACTCATACATAGCACTGATCGCAATGGCTATTCAGAACGCGCCCGATAAAAAGATCACCCTAAACGGAATTTATCAGTTTATCATGGAACGTTTCCCTTACTATCGCGAGAACAAGCAAGGCTGGCAGAACTCGATCCGACACAACTTGTCCCTCAACGAGTGTTTTATCAAAATACCAAGAGACGATAAAAAACCAGGCAAAGGCAGCTATTGGACTTTGGACCCGGACTCTTATAACATGTTCGATAACGGTTCATATTTACGACGACGTAGACGATTCAAGAAAAAGGACGCTCTACGAGAGAAAGAAGAAGCGATCAAACGACAGCAACTGCAGAGCGAGAGCAAGCGTGAAGAAAAATCAGAAGAAACAAAACCCACGACCAAGATCGAATGTAAACTAAAACGAGAACCCAACACGGAAATGAACCAATGCATGAATTCATCGAACAACACACCCATCACAAAGTACCACCATCACGAATCGAAATCTCTCCTGAACCATCATCCGTCAGAGCACATAATAAACGAGGTAACGGCTTCCCTTCAAGCTATGGACACGTCGGCGACGTTCACGGTCGACTCCCTGATGACGAGTAGAGACCAGCATCACCAGTACACCTCCGGGCGTCTCCACACTTCCGGAGGGATGTACTACTGCCCCAGTGCGACCCCCCAGCATCAGTACGTGGACGAGGCGACCAGCAGGTATAGCACCCCGTGGTACACGCCGGAGACCTCCCCGGACGCGGGACAAACGGCCGGAGGGTACCGGGAATTACTCTTCGACGGAGCTTCTCCTCCTAGCTGTCAGTTGGCGACCGGTTTTCGACATTCGGCGGGCGTGAGTCCCAGTCCGCCGGCGGCCTACAGGTATTATCAAGGTGATTGCGTTCAGAAGTACTGATGATAAGAGGGGAGGTGGTAAGACTGATGGTTTGTCATGACTGTGGGAAACTAGGAGGGGGGTGGTGATAAATGATAATTTGAGATAATAGCGATCTCGTTTTGTGGTATAAGTCAACTGGGTAAAATGATATATTGTTTTAAGAACCTAAGGTATTCGAGTATTATATAATTTTCATTTAGGTACCTATTAAGTACCTACATATACAGGGCGAGTCATATTATGTACCTAACGAATAATTTCATTTTCTCAGTTAATTATATTTATATAGACTATTATTATGAGAGACCTGAAATAACGCAGGTCAGATTTTTAAATTGAATTTATTTTCTATTATTGACGTAATATTTTCCTGTACCTCTCTATACCTTCCTTTCCTTATTATGGCTCATCAAAATGACGATATTGTCTATTTTTAAAAAATAGGACACCCTGTATATTATTGTATTTTCATTATATTTCCTGGACAAAATCCAGTAAGAATGTTTCTTACAGTTTAAGTTTAAACTGAGTAGGTTATGAGTTATAAACAAGTGAAAATCCCACCACTTTTTCATTTTGAAAATAGTTTTTTGTTAAAAATACACTAACAGTGTACCTATCTACCTCTACCCACCTACCTAACATCGACATTTTAGACATCTTCAAAGCATATATAATAAGCCGCCGAGTACAGATCCCTGCAGGATTTTTAGTCAACTTTTGTTCTTTCTTATGGTATAGGTAGCCATTTTGTCTTTCATGCCATTCACTGTAAAAAAAAACAGGACACCAAAAATATATCGCATTAATTCTTTTTACATGTTTATTGTTACTTTTTCGCAAAAACATTTTTTACCGTATAGGTCATAAAAAAATGTAGGTAATGCAAACAATGCACATCATATCGACATCATTCGGTGAAAAAATATCCTTTTTTTTTCGAAAAAGAATACCTTCGTAAAATTTTGAATTTTTCTGCTTAAGGTAGGTAGGTAAAGTATACCGCTCTGAAAATTTCAGGGGTAAAATTTGACAATATTGCACATCTTTGGACACAAAAAAAAATTTCCTGCCCAATAATTTTACGATATGACCACCTTGTCTTGTTTTTTTAATGAGAAGATAGGTCATGTGATACTTACATCATTTGAAAGATCTTCATTGTCTATTTACTGTCTGTACCTACATAATACAACAAAAATGTTTTTATTGTTTTCGAATTAATTGCAAAAAAAAACCGTTAGAAATTTTTTTCTTAGGATATTGCCATCAAGATGTTCAAGGCCAGCATTTTGAACATCTCTCTACACTATACATATACCTTACAGATTCATGATTTTTTGTTCTTTACAACATAAAAAATTAGACTAAAGTTAGTACAGTACAGTTATTATAGGAAGGCGAATAAGTTCTTACGGATGCGCAAAAGGATGGTTACCGCCTTCAGAGTGAATATCTACCTATACTCATTTAACGTCCAATATCAGCAATGTTATAGTCGGTGTCCATCACGTTAAAAAAACAACCAATCAGATAAGGCTGATAAGAGTATCTCCACCGTTCATTGAACATGTAAATGCTGAGTGGCGGTGATCAAATCTTGCAAGATGCACAGTTCACGCCTAGCCTTCGCCTTCTTATAAAAATTGGACAGTAGGTAGTGTATAGAGAATTGAAATTTTCTAAATCTGATGCTCTTAATTTATTTTAATTGTTAATTTTTGCAATTATTTGTATAGAGAATTAATACTCAAACCTTTTTAAATAATGTATCACATGACCTGCTAGGTAGGTACTATCTCCTATACCTTCTTATATTAAAAAAATCAATATGGCTGCCGTATTATTAGTCAAAGAAATTTTTTTTGCGTTAAATGATGTGCAATATTGTCAGATTTGACCCCTAAAATGGTCATAACGATGTGTTAAACCGTTCTGGCAACAAAGCAGCCTTCGTAGGTATAGGTATACTTAGCAGCTATATACAGGCTGTCCCAGAAAGGGGACAAACTTCTAAGGTAGAATATTTACTTGATTTTATAAGACATTAATGAAGTCTTAATGAGTCTACTCTCTAAATTGAGTATTAACGAAGTTACAGGGTGTTCAATGAAAAAAATAATTTTTTTAATAACTCCGAAACAGCGAAATATTTTTTTATGAATATTTTTGTGTCGGTTTTCTATTGTCTAATATTACAGTATTAATATTACATCTGTGTAATTTGACTAATTTCAACCATGCAGGGACGTATACAGGGTGCACCATGTATCCTTCTCTATATTGCTATTATATCCTGAACGCTAACAGATACAGGGTCGGTTAAATTAGAGAAAAGATGCGCAGTTTTGTGGCCATCTCGAATTCGTAAAAACTGGCAAGATATCTGTGACCGTTCCTGAAATATCCTGAAAAAACTGAAAAATCGCGATTTCTTATTTTCCTCATATCTTTTTTATTATTGGAAGTTAATAAATAATTTTTTGTAGGCTTACATAAGCCGTTAAGAGCTATCCATCTGACGTTTCAAAAATTTTCAAGGCCTACTAGATCCAAGAGTTTTTACAGTCAACTTTCGTTTTTCTTATGGCCGCCATATTATTTTTTTATGTCGTTCGATATGAAAAAAATAATGGAAACCAAAAATTAATAAATTTTAGAAAAAAAAATTTTTTTCCGTCTTATTATTCCGTTATTATTCCGTTATTCTTCTTTTTTCAAAGAAAAACCTAATAAAAAATCGTCTAAAACCGTCAACATTTGTAAAATACGCCGAAATAGTGCTTGCCTTATGGTTTTTTAATTTATCTATGAAATTCGGTCTAAAAATGTGTATTTTTTGTAAAGAAAAAAGAAGAATAAAAAATTTTTTAATTTATTTTTTGAAGTTTAACAATTTTTTGTTTTTATGATTTTTTTTATACCGAACAACATAAAAAAACACTATGGTGGCCATAAGAAAAACGAAAGTTGACTATGAAAATTCTGGGATCTAGTCGGCTTTGAAAATTTTTGAAATGTCAGATGGGTAGCTCTTGACGACTTATGTAAGCCCACAAAAAATTATTCATTAATCTCCAATAATAAAAAAGATATGGAAAAAATAAGAAATCCCGATTTTTCAGTTTTTTTCAGGATATTTCAGGAACGGTCACAGATATCTTGTATGTCTCGACGGAATCGAGATGGTCACAAAATTGCGCTCCTTTGGATTTGTTTAACCGACCCTGTATCCGTTAGCGTTAGGAGATAGCAATATAGAGAAAGATACATGGTGCACCCTGTATACGGTAGAGAAGCCTACAAATTTTATCCCTCCCCCAATTTTTACACCACTGGATAAATTTTGATTTTGATGTATTTTTCCAGTAGCTAGATATTGGATATTTCTGCGTGGTACAAAAAAGGTAAAAGGTTTGGTAGTTTTTGGCAACAAAAGGCAACAATTTTTGAGATTTCTTTTTTTTTTTTAATTTCCAGTCAGAACACCACATAACACAAAAAAAAATCCGTCATCATTGCACTAATAGACATGTAGAGCAATAAAATTAACAAGTCCAATATACAGACCAGACATCATCAACAAAGCAAAAACAATACTTATATAAGCAATAACTCATCACATCTAATAAAACAAACTAACCAAGAAAAGAATTCACAGCTACTATAATAAACAAACTAAAACCACACACAACACAAATAACAACACACAACTAACCCAAAAAAGCTACATATATCTATGCCATACATACCTCAATTATCAGAAAAAATAGAAAAAATCTTCAAAGAAACAAATATCAAAATTGCCCATAAAAGCTTAAACCAAATCCAAAACTTACACACAAAATTAAAAAGCAATATTCCTTTACAAAAAAAGGCCCATATAGTATACAAAATCCCATGTAACAACTGTGAAGGAAAATACATAGGACAAACACTACAACCACCTACAACAAAGAATTAACGGTCACAAATACTCAAAAAATGCAATCACGGCACTAAATAGACACAAATATGACACAGGACACGAATTTAAATACGACAACACAGAAATCATAGACACAGAACGCAACACGTACAAAAGAACTATCCTTGAAATGATCCTCATACAGAATGAAAAAAATAGTACCTATTAATGATAGAACAGAAATCAAAAACCTTTCCCAAATATATCAAACCCTAATATCAAAACAACCCTCTTCCAGACACACACAAATACAACAATAAATATTATTTATTAAAAAATAAATAAAAATAATAATAAAAAACAATAAAAGTTAACCTGAAGTTTACTCCTAACGATTCATAAAATAACACCACTTACCAAACAATATCGTTCACAGTTATTTTAAACAATATACACATACAAACACCAACTCAAAAAAAAAAAAAAAAAAACAATAATAGTAAAAGAACAATTATCTAAAATAAACATTGTTTCAAACGATATGCCATTTTTAGATTTTGACTTGTAAATGTCATACTTTTATATTTTCATTTTACTAAAATAATTTTTATTTGTATCTATTTTATTAATTAAATATGTGATCAAGGGATTAATCAATCCCGAAACGTCAACTATTTATTAATAACTACAAAAGTAAGCCTGAGAACCTAAAAACCAATACAAGAATAATAATATAAGTTTTTGAGATGTGTACCTATGTATACCTATACAATTAAAAGGTTCAGTAAAATTTACATACCTACCTATACCTACTTACCAAAATTAAAAAAATAAACAAAACAAAAAAAAAAGTTGAGCTCATATCGCTATAGGAAACGTGTATGGCTACGATTTTTTCGTATAGTCGGGGGATCTGGAGGAGACAAAGCAGTCCCTCGTTAAATCTTAAAATACTCTAAAAAGTAGAAAAATATTGACGAGAACTATGATTTATTGTCCTTCTTTAATGTCTAAATCGTATATGCATGTTTCAAAAACTGTTGAGAATTTATAGGTACCTTTATTGCGAAAAGTTGTATAATTTTATTCTCATTAAGAATCTGAAAGAAAAGTTAGGACAACTTCAGTCGTTGCTGAAAAGTCCTGAAAAAAAAAACTGAAAAATTAAATTTTCTTATTTTAAGAAGAATTTGCTGATGGTTCTATAGGACTCATCATAATGCGAGGACATTTCAGCAACGACTGAAGTTGTCCTAACTTTTCTTTCAGATTCTTAATGAGCATAAAATTGTACAACTTTTCCCAAATTTATTAACCGACCCCTTATTTCTTACCGTTTCTGATATCCCTATATAGTGAGGAACGAAATAGTTTGTTACAACCCTATATGCATTATATGCTTTATTTAAATTGATTAGGTATTACCTATTTACTTATTATTTCTTATAGATATAGTGTCAAAAATTTTCTAAATTTAGCATCACGGTACCTACTTTTTCAAAAGACCTTCCTAACAATTCAAACGACTATTGGTATAGGTACCTATATGCCTAAAGAATCTTATTTCTGATGCATCTGCAAAAGGTATGCCGATTAAAATGAAATTTTTGACTTCCAATATACCTAAGTTAATAAAGTAGGTATACGAGTCTTCTAGGTGCCTATACCTATTAAGGCCCATAGGTACCTATTATAAGAATATAGGGTTATACACGGTATATATGTACATCACGGAAGGGGAAGATTATGGCGCATGTTCCTTGATTTTTGATTTTAAGAACATTTGGTTTTCTGAGAGAATCCGTTAAAAGTTAAAAGTTAAAAGTAAATTTTAAAATTTTATATTTATAATGTACCTACAGAGTGTCCCAAAAATATGAAACATATCAAAGTTATGTGTCTTTTAATGGCCTTGCTCCCATTTTTATAGATTGTCTGAGAAGAAGAGGTAAGAATGATTTTCACAGTTGGAGTTTAGATTGAGTACCTAGTTTTTAAGTTATAAATAAATAAAAACGCCATTTTCAAAGTTGTGTGCAGTGCATGCAACGTGCCGCATGCATAACAATGCCGCATGCAGTGTGCAACGAAAACGGCTCAATAAGATGAAGGAAAACGGCTTATAGTAGGATTAACTTTAAAAAGTCAGATGTGACGTCACACTAACCGTCCGAATTAATATTTTTAATTTCACCAGAAAATGTCAAACAGTTAATTGTTAAGTTGTGAACGAGCGTAAATTATTGAAGGAATCATTCAAACAATGAATTGAAGAGCTTACGTCAGTTTGAGAGCCACTGACAACTACATAAAATTTATTCACGTAATGACATTCTATCCTCTGTGTTGTGCATTTAATTCTCATTCAAAACCAATGTTGACGTATACTTATTTATGCGGGATGGAGTGTTTAGACAAACTGGACGGTTACTACAAAAACCACGTAAATGAAACAAAATAAATCGAACTATCAAAAGGATGTGTATTCTTAATCGATATGTATGACTTTTTAGACTTTATTGGACTATATACATGTCCCTTATATATTTTAACTTTTTATGTAGGTATTATCCTGCATGTGATCTATAGTCCAATAAAGTCTAAAAAGTCATAGGTACGTATCGATTAAGAATACACATCCTTTTGATAGTTCGATTTATTTTGTTTCATATACCTTACGTGGTTTTTATAGTAACCGTCCAGTTTGTCTAAACACTCCATCCCGCATAAATAAGTACATATACGTCAACATTGGTTTTGAATGAGAATTAAATGCACAACACAGAGGATAGAATGTCATTACGTGAATAAATTTTATGTAGTTGTCAGTGGCTCTCAAACTGACGTAAGCTCTTCAATTCATTGTTTGAATGATTCCTTCAATAATTTACGCTCGTTCACAACTTAACAATTAACTGTTTGACATTTTCTGGTGAAATTAAAAATATTAATTCGGACGGTTAGTGTGACGTCACATCTGACTTTTTAAAGTTAATCCTACTATAGATGAAATATTTATAGATATACCTACAGGGTGATAAAAAATCTGAAAAAATCTGAGATTTTTCAGCGCGTCGCCACATAAAAACAAAACGAAAAAAGTACCTACAAATGTTTCTGTATAAGTAGGTATACGCATGCATGGAAGAGAAAATAAAAAAGTTAAGTTATAGGGACATGTAGGTAAGTCTTTTTCCTCCATCTTGAGCCGTTTTTGCGTTGTAAGCTGCCATCATGAACTTTGAAAATTAAAATTCCAATGGTGAAAACCATTCTTAATTTTTTTATCTCCGACAATCTAACATAAAGGTATACTTATCTCAATTAAAAAAAGAAACATAACTTTGATATGTTGCATATTTTTGGGGCACTTACGTCACTATACGAATATAATTTTAAAATGTCTCTTTAACGGGTCTGTATCCTTTTCAAAAATAAATTTTCTTATAAAATCAAGGGATATACAGCCATAATCTTTCGTGGCGTATAGGTATACCTATACCGTGAATAACCCTGTGTATAAGATATTATATGCAAAATTTCCTGTTGTGTATCGATTTCGGTAGAACGTAAAGTCCAAAACGGTTCGATTTTGCATTCATTAATCCCCTTATACCATACTTACAGTGAGGGATAAAAAAAGCAACAATTCGATAAATTTTCTAATTTCGAATTTTGCAAAAAACCACAGCCAGATCAATTTTTAAGTTTAATAAATCTTTATGGATGTAATAATCCTTTATATAGGTATATACAATACATATAGGGTGATCCTTTAGGAATTCATCAGTTTAGACGACATTGTCTATTTTTTATTTTATTTTTTCACCCTATAAATTTGAGTGATACTGTAATATTATTACGTTATAGCATATTGCCCGAGAAAAATTAAATAAGAATAGGTTTTACACAGTTACATCAGTTTCATAGATTTTCAATTCTACAAAATTTCTAATTCTGAGCGACTTACCTAATCATTTTTGAGTTAAATTTTTTAAAGTCTTTTTGTTTTAATAGACAAAGAAAAATCAAATTTAGGTATTCGATTGCATTTCACTAGGTACAATGACAGAAAAATTATAATTTAAAAAAATATTAAAATTTTTTATGCAAAAGTGGAGAGTGCGTGCATCATAATTTATGTATATACAGGGTGTATTGTAACGTCCGCATAATATTAGCACCACGTGATTCTACATCAAAAACAGAACATAAAGTTTTAATACCGTTTAGCTCTTAGACCTCAAATAACGAAGTTATCGACCATTGTAGTTTAAATTTGAAGTTTTTTAATACTCAAAAATATTGCTTAATATTATTAAAAAATTCTTAAGTAAGAAGTAAAATAGCCAAATTATCCAATTTTTAGATTTTTTTTTTTTGGTAAAAATGGTTTTAATTAACATTTCAAAACTAGGAATTATTTGATTTCCTGAGTTCCAATACTTCCAATCAATATTGCAACTGCGCGTTTTAATTGTTGAATAAAAAATTGAAAAATAAAAAATAAAAAAAAATTGCAACATTGACACGTCGCAGCATGACATTTGTCTTGTTGCACCTTTTTTCGATTACATAGCAACGGCACACTATACCAGTGAGGTGACTTCACGTCTAATAAGTTATCCTCGTAATTTTTATACCAGCGCCAGTGTTGCAAAATTTAAGAACGTTAAATTGTCCATATCTTAAAATCTGTGTACATCAAGAAAAAACTGTTGAGGACTTTTTTGTTCTGTTTTTGATGTAGAATCGCGTGGTGCTAATATTATGCGGACGTTACAATACACCCTGTATAGTGAAAGCATAGACGGAAGAAACCTTTTTCTCTAAGGACTGTTTTTCCTGCAAATGATGGGTACCTATACCTACTTAAATTTAATCTCTCAACCACCCCCATTATAGGATTCTTAATTAAGATCCAGAATTATAGGCTTCTTGATCCTGTTCTTATTTCAATGATTTTATTATAGAAATGGGAATATTTTAAAAATCAATTGGATAGATTCCTATACCACAAAATATTTAATCGATAATCATTTTACCCAGTTGATTTTATAACTTATTTTGTATTGGTTGGCTGTTTAATATAGGAAAAGTTACTGCACTATACGCAAATTTAAAATTATTATGTACCTACCTACTACATTTTATTAACTAAATTATAAAAATGTGATAATCATGCGCGTTAAAGCATAGTGTGAGTCAAGAAAACTTTTTTTTTAATGCTCATGGTATATTTATATTAACAAATAATAGAACATGTCAATAAAAATAAAGGTGCATGCACATTATCATCCCCTATATTATGTATATAAAATTCTTGTAAACTTACTGCTCAACATTTTTCTATAAAAAACAGCCATACCTAAATAATAGATTTATAATACATAATTGTGATAACTTAGAGTTTATTATTAATTTGTAATGTACCCACCAGTTTTCGAAATGGTCTCTTTTAACGTGTTTATAAAATGTTTTAGTTCCTATTTTTATCTATTATTTTTCTTCCATTCCCGATGGACATTATTGCATTGGAAAAACGCGTTGAATCGATGCATTTATTTGGTTTTTGTAGTGTATTATACCTAATATGCCTAAGTATTTATATATATCATCTAGTGTGCGGGTTGTATATATTTGTTTGTAATATATTAGATGTATTATTATTATTATTATTATTATTATGTATACTCTATGTGTTGAAAGCACTTATTGTAAATTATTTATTGACAATGCGAATAAAAATTTAAGCATCATCTTTTTTTTTTACTACCTACCTATAGGATTTAAATAACCGTTTCGACAAAAATACAAAAATAATTTTTTATAGAACATAAAACAATTTTAAAGGGATATCTTTTTTAACGGGAAGAAGGAAGTATAAGGAGTGGGTATGGTATATATTTTACGAATACTTGAATTGTAGGGCGGAATGGAGAAATTTAAAATGATAATTAGAAAGTCGTTCTGAATAGCTCGGGTTTTCCTCGGGGTGGGAAAGCTCTGAAATCGGCAGTCTGTGCTGAAAATTTAAGGGTGGAAAGGCCTTCACGAATAAAGCAAGATATTCAAGGAT
Source organism: Malachius bipustulatus (assembly GCA_910589415.1). NCBI lineage: Eukaryota > Metazoa > Arthropoda > Insecta > Coleoptera > Melyridae > Malachius > Malachius bipustulatus. The sequence goes on from OU342633.1 coordinate 42,588,027, forward strand.
TGTAGATGTATCATAGGAGCAGAACTCATATGCAATTTTGTAATTGCTAGGATTTACTTTGATTAATAGGTAACTACCTAATTAAAAAATATATTTTCTACAATTATTAAATACGTTTTTTCTATATAGGTACTTACTTAAAACACTTTTGACAAAGGTAACCTTTCTTGTTTTTGGTAACCTTATGTAGCTTATGCAATTTTATATTTTCAAGTCAAATTTAAAATGAATTCGTTACAGTAAAATGACTGAAACTGCCATTGACCTTCAGATAATGACTCATAACTTATTTATTTAAACAGCTTTTTAAGTTTGGACCTTTGGGAGCCTATTATTAGGAGAAATTAAATATCACTTAATTTTTTTTTCTGCTTTATCGTGTTAATGAGCGGTTTTCAAGAAAGAAAAAAAACGCCTTTGTAAAAAGCAAAAAAAACTTACAATTACAAAATCATTTAGTCACATTTTCAAAGCATTAGAGCATTTGAGGTAATTGCCTCGGTAGCAATCTTGCATAATAGTTTTTCTTAGTTCTTACAGAAAAGTAAAAAAAAATCAATCATCCTTTTTCATTTTTTATACTTGAATCGCATGAAGGTTCAAAGCATAAGTTGGCCCTTGGACTTTTAACGAAATCATATACCAAAGTTGATAAAAAAATACGAACTTTATACATATTTAGTTATAATATCGGGTGTTGATTAATTAGCACTTCCTCAGTGGGCCGTGGAGTGGGGAGTGTATGTCATAACTTGATTTCGATTAATCGATTTTACGAGATATGGACCGTTCTACAGTGCGAGTCGATAGTGTACAGTGAGGCGACGGAAGACAAAGTTTATATAAGTCGCTTGAAACGTAATGAAAAATAATGATTCTGCTATTTACATCAGTTCCGGTTCGTCATCAAACTCTGTTTCCTGATGGATGGAATGTTTCTGTAGGAACCTGCTTACAAGCTTTCTTAGAAAAGGTGCTCCCTTTTTGTCCTTAATCCTTATCGAGTGAATATAGTAGTGATATATTCCTACGACAAGGCTTTCCTGGCAGGTAAAATTTTTGTCAATTGTTTTCCCAAAACTTACAGTTTTCAGCAAGATTTTTTTACAGATGTAGAGTGGTTTCAGACATCGTGTAGGTGAATTCCCCGAAATTACAGAACAAGGATGTATTTGTTGGAAAACTTCCAAATCCCGTTTAGTATAAAATAGATCTATGATGATCGACTTATCAGTCGTAATACTCGTAATACCTACCATAGCCAGCCAGATTCTGCAAGCTTAAATGTGATTTATTTCAATGCATTTACATCAAGGACTCGATATTTTTTGTGAGACTGTTATCAAAGTCAAGTCAAGTAATCGATAAGTTGGTCGAGATAAACAATACTTCCGACGAACTGTTTTACAGAGTGCCCTCACACTGAAAAAAACAGGAGAGTGAAGGGAACTTCACTCATCTCTGACTTAGATCGTACTTTTTGATTTAATTTATGTTTTATAAAAATCTCGATAAAGTGAGTGCCTATTTTATTAACGTTCTTGAATGTTTTGACAGCTGTAATAACCTAACAAAAAATAAGAACTGCGTCAGTTGTAAAAGAGTAGATTAAGTTGTAACGGGATTTTCGGTATGGTAGAGATGATTACCCAGGGATGGATAATTGCCCCCTTTTACCCGTGACAAGTCAATTAAAATTATAAAAACCTTTATTTACAAGTACACGGTAGTTACACATATCTATATCTGTTAGATTAATATTATTAACCACTGAACCATCTGGGCCGGCGCTCGTCCACTGCTGGCCGTCTGATTGGTGAGAGATACCTGCGTCGTGGCACGCACCTCTGTTGATTTCACTACAGCCCCGGTTGATTCCCTGTTATGACCGGCAGTCGATCAGAGCTCAGTTCATTCTCATCGATCTCCCGACGTCCAGTTACAGCTAGGCTCGACTCATTTCATCGACCTGCTGTAGCCGGCTGGGTACTGGACGGAGTGCACTCAATACATGCCTCCTGAAGACCTCCTAGCTCAGTTCACAGGGAGGGAGATGGTTCGCGAGTCAATACCTCGGAAGATCTGCCTGCTTCTCCGTTGGCTCTGCTTATATAGCCGGTGCCGGCGAGATAACCTGCTAATCACCGCCGTAAAAACTGTATTCTTCTGATAGACCCCTCGATTAATTAAAATAAATAATAATAATCAACGAATGCCTTGGAATTCGTTACAAAGTTAAGACAAACGGACAAACCGCTCTTCGCTTCAGGGGCTATACTCCAAACGAATTCGTTTTCGAACCCTTTATAAAGTAATAGTAGGTACCTACGAGAGCCCTTATGCACCGACAAAAGTGGCATCGTGCACCGCAGACGTCGTCACTCGATGGAGATGTTGCTGGCTTGTGTATAGCTACGATTCTCAAAGAAAGATCGTTGCCTCTTCGAGAGGAAAGTCAAAAACTGAAAACGATTAAATGTTGTCGAAAAATTTTGAAAAATCAGGCGTTTTCTTTGAGAAAAATAAGCATTTTTATCTGTTTGTATTTTTTCAGAAGTCTTAATTTTTTTTAACATTTTCTTCTCCCGGAAAATGTTAAAAGAAAAACAAGGTACCTATACAGATTCTCCATATAGGTACTATAAGAACTCCATATACCTATACTTAAGCGTCAAAAGTTACTTGCCTTTGTTCAAAAAAACACGCCTGCGGATTTTTAGAATTTTTCGTGTGAGACCTCATTCTAAAGGTATTTAAATTATCCTCACAAAAATTATGTTAGTTGTCAATTTTATACATTTTTTTTGCCAGTGAGGACGTTTATAGTTCCCCCTGCTTTTAAATTCTGAGCCAAATGAGATATAAGTTTGATACAAAAACGAAATACAATGGCGTGAATTTGAGTACTGTTCGACGTAAAACTGATTTGTATAATGTCAATGATGCATGACGTTTCAGTCCCTGTCAACTTCAAAATTTTGAGGGGCATAAGGGTAAGACCCTATTAGGTCTATAGGTACATAAAAATTATGTTACTTTTAAATTTTAGCTAGTCGGCTCAGAATTTAAAGAGTGAGAGGGGACTATAAACGTCGTCGATTAAAATATTATCAAAATTGAAAACTATAAGATAATTTTTCTGTAAATAATTAAAATACGTTTAAAATGAGCTCCTACACGCCTCCCCGCATGCCGCTCAAGATTTTGAAGTTGACAGCGACTGCAACGTCATCTTTGGCATTTGAGGAATAGATGTTGCGACAAAAAGTTGTAAAAATTCAAGCTTTTAATCACGGATTTAGCTTTTGCATTAAAGCTCGGCTCAGACTTAAAGGCAGAGGGGCACTATAAATGTCTTCACTGACACAAATACTGTCAAAATTGATAATTAAAATAATTTTTGTGCAGATAATTTGAATACTTTCAAAATGAGGTCTCACGCACGACTCCTTTTGCCATTTTAAAAGAAGCTGAAGAATTGAAGCTTGAAGCGACAGCAACGTCATTTTTGACATTTGACAAATCAATTTTACGTCAAAAAGTAGTTGATTGGGTTTTCACACCAAAGTTATACCTACTTATCTCATTCGGATCAAAATTTAAGGTCAGGGGGGACTATAAACGTCCCTCACACTGTATATATCTGGTATATGTGGTATACCTATACCTATAAGATTTAAACGCATTTTTATTTGAGATACTGCTATAAGCTTATATACAGGCTGTCCCAACTCATTCGAGTCGTTCTTTGTGGGCCAAACGATGGGTTACTCTGTATACCTATAGTTCAAAATAATTTTAAATTGTTGCCATTGTGATCCTGTACTTATTGAATTTGGAAAATAAATCTTTGAAAAAGTCCATGCGTTTGGCTCACAGAAATCGACTCGAATGAGCTGGGACACCTGTACATTCGATGAATCTGTGCATCAATTTTATGAAATGTTGTTACATTTAGGTGTAAGGTGTTTTTATCCTTTAAATAATTTTTTTTAAGGAAGGTAATTAATAAATTTAAGTATTACATAAAACGTTTATACGCTTAAACAAAAAATGTGAGCATCATCAATGTGTTGCCTTCCTGGCCGTGAAAATTGTGAGGTAGAAATTAAAAAACCTCAAATTAAAAAATTACTGGACGACTATACCTAAGCGCGCAGGTGCTATGACCATTACATGTTCTGTCTTTGTTTCTCTTACTATTTTATGTATCATCAGCGGATGTCTGCACGCATTAACATAAAAAGAGTGTGCTGCATATTAAATATTAATGTTATGCAATAATATGTTATTGCGAAAAATAATATATTAATATAATTACTAAGTAGCAGGTGCCTAGTATAATCCTAAAATTGTTTGAGAGTCCTTGAGTGAGCCGTTTGTCGGAGCAGGAGGAATAAATTCCGTATCTAAGGAGGCGAGAGCACGCGGACCTCGGAGTTTGCAGGGCGGTGGGGTGGGTTGGGGTGCGATGATAATATCCTTATTCATCCGGAGACCGGCAGCTAATGTTGGATAATACAATGCATATTATATTAAACATAATATTATTGTTCCTTAAAACCTTAACTCGCCCGCTGCTCATTTCAATTTTCAATGGGCCAGCGATATCTCATCCCGATTCATGTTTTATTCCCATCATTTATCCCGGGGGAAATTTGCATAACATGGATGAATGTGTATGTAGTCAGCGATGCCAAGTCAGTCGTGAGATATCAGATTAAAATTTCAACTTTTGACGACGATTTTCATATTTACATATCTACAGAGAATTTTTATTCACGCGGTGGCGTTATCACAAAACGGGACATCCGGGGGCTATTATACTTTTTTGTTGTTGTTTTTTTTTTTGGGGGGGGGGGGGGGGGGGTGCCCGTATAAGAATGTGAAAAATTCTTTTTATTCAAAATTTAAGTAATAATTATTTCGACAAAAATGTTGTTTCATAAAAAGTAAAATATAACGATTTTTGAAAAAAATTCAAAATCGGGTCGATTTCTGCGGTTTAAAATTGTGGTTATTTCCTCAAAGGTACCTAATTAAAATTATCCACTGGTAAAATTTTACATTTAACATTTTTTCGTCCTCCTTCCTGTATAAAAATTTCATCTATACTATAGACGCTTTAAAAGTTGAGATAAACGCAGGCCGTTTTCCGATATCTTGAGCCGCGCGTTTTCAAAATAATAAGCTGCTTTGAAAATGGAAAACTGCGATTTTCATTTGTTTATAACTCATAAGCTATATACCTACTCAGTTTAAACTCCAACTGCAAAACCATTTTGACTGAATTTTCTCAGAAAATCTGAAAATGTACCTATATTAATATACTGGGTGTCCCATTTAAAAAAGTAGACAATGTTGTCATTACTGAGTCAAGGAACACCCTGTATGAACAATTTTTATGTCAATAGAACATCAATTAAATTTAAAAATTGACCTGTTTCGAGATTTCTTTGAGATTTTTCAAAGGAAGAATTCAGGGGTGGCAAGTTTTCAAATTGAGACTCTGTACTTATAAGATAAATGAGGCCGATATACCAGTGATCAACCTGGCACCTTAATGGAGGTGTTTCGACAGCTCTAATACCAATTCATGAAAAATCTTTTCTTCCAGCTAACTTCTGTAATCAAGATTGAAACTTCTTGGTAATTAACAATGCATCAAATATCGAAAGAGCTAAAAAGTCTCAATTTTAATTTCTTACAGGAAAAAATGGAAGAAAATATTTTTTCTATTCAGTGTTACGGAACTCTTTTTTTGGAAACCATACAATGGAAACCATAAAAAATGATGCGGGTGAATAAAATAATTGTAAGTAGGTAAATAAGAGGAACGATTTACATTTATTCGAGCTTGGAAGATCCAAAAGTCTTTTTAAATGAATTCTACAGAGCAGATTTCATATTCATTTTATCTTCAAAGTTTCCTGGTTCATGTGTTTTTGCTTTCATGGCTGACTTGTTGCGAACGTGAGGAGTGGCACCGGCACCGGCACCATCGTGATGCTCACGTGACCGCTGATGATGTCTACCGCAGTTGTATACCTACCTATAAGAAGCAAATCTTCCTTCAAAAACTTCTTCAGGCGTACGTTGATGCAATCAATAAGAAGTTACTTAACATTATAAATAAATAAACTTAGGTACATAGGTAGGTACATATAGGTATAGTAATAATCCACAACGTTCCAATCTCCCCTGACGATAAACTGCCACAATAATTATTCTACTAAATTTAATTCCACTTCATCCTCAAACACCGAGCATTTCCAGTAATGGAAATAGCAGAAACAGAGGGGGTGACTGCGAGGGGTGTTTTCACCCCTCATAGAGGGCGTGGCGGTCGGTTATATTGTGTTGACACTGCCTGACGAAAGTGCTCGGCAAATATGCGTACCGTATTAACTTCATCCCCTCGCACTCCACCGTCATCCACGAGTTTACCGTCAATTCAACCCTCGGCGGGCATGGCCGCGCCCCTGTAATGATATTGGTTTATTCTGGGGGCGACAATTCCAGTTTTCACGCCGCAAAGTAAACACACAGTTCAACCCCCGAGGAGGAATAAATGCAACACGCTTTTACGTTTAGGGGTGGTTTTAGTTGTGAGCGGTGTTGCCATTAAGGTATAAAGCATTTATTATTTATAGGTCTGTCTGTATCTACCTATACATAATATAACACCTATCCTATAAGTATATGACATTACCTAAAAAGAAAACAATGACTGAAAGATAATAACGCAGCACAGGACTCTATTTTGGAAGAACATGCGAGGGGTTGAATTGATTTATTTTACTTGCTTAGGGATAAATAGGTACATAGAGGTGTCCAAAAAGAACGCTGCCATTAATAATTTTATAGCGTGTAAATTCATATGCCACAATTACTTATTTATTTATTTATTTATTTATTTAATGTTTCCAACGGGTCCGCACCCATTAAGAGGAAACTATATAAACAGAGAAACGTCAACTATTTATTAATAACTACAAAAGTAAACCTGAGAGAACCTAAAAACCAATACAAGAATAATAATATAATTCATCTAAACAGAGAAACAGTCCAGAATATTACCGCCAACATTTATGTTTAAGCCCGAAATTAAATAAACAAAGAATTTTACTATTTACATGAAGAGAAAAAAAGAAGTATGTAATACCTTAACACTAAATTACATTATACTATATTATACCTACTACCCAACCCAACAGTATAACAAGAGCAAAACATTCATGTGCAAAATATTCATGGAACTTGATGGACATTAGTGTGGAATAATCATGAGCAAAGCCATGCTCAATTGAAAGTATATGATGGCAAGTCTATGGAAAAGAACTATAAGTAAGTATTTGAACTATAATATTCCCTACGTCCGATATACGCTGATGGGTTATCCTAAATAAGTAGGTACCTATATGCGAAAATTTTTTAGGCGGGGGATGGGGGGGTGATTCCTTGGCACATTCTATAAGGAAGGAAAAAGTTCCTATATTAATGTGGGTCGGCAAATACACCGTTTTAGAGATACAGGGCGTCAAAAAATAACTTTTTTATTACATTTCTTACCATTGATATATTATAGCTATAGGTCCTATAGCTATACATATAGGTCCTATACTTTTTTAATGTCGAGTCATTTTTTTCCTATGCCAGTGACGCAGATTTTGGGGTTGCGTTATGTTTTTTTGCCCCTACATTGACACTGGTAAAATTGGAATTTTTAAAACAAATTTTAAACCGCCAATGCTTTCTATACACAAAAACTGTAGGTATATAAGTACCTACTCTTATGGTGATATATTTGCTAAGATGGACATAAAGACGAAAAACTCGCTTCGGATATTTCAAAATAAATTGTGAAAATGAAAGGCAAAAAAAATTCGCTCAATCCTATACCTATATATAAAATCTCCGCGCCAAAGGGCATGAAAAAAAAATCAATTGGTACTAAAACCTATAAAGTATAGCTTATACAATGTAAGTATATATCAATGATATGAGACTCACACAAAAGCTATATGAGTTCGTGTCTCAAATGGTTTCCGATACCTAGATATACAGGATGATCAGTAACTCGCGCACTCAGAGCATGCTGCGGTAAACTTCACTTTTTAAGAGTGGTAAATTTTCTTACTGCACTGTTGTAAGTTCTTTTCTTCCAAAGATATGACCATTTTTCTAAAAAAAAGGTGGCAACACTGCACTGAACATGTGAATAAGTTCGGGTTAGATGGTATATTATTATTATTTTTATTTCCATAGAAACGAAGGCATTTGAATATTTTATATTCTAAGTTGAGTTTAGGCGGTTGCCAAACTTCAAATTTCGGTCAGATTTAGGTATATGGTATCAATTTCCAACACTCTCAATTCCTCTGTAAAGAGGTTTTGTGGAAAAAAAAATTGATGAATTATTATATGGTATCCGTACCATCAGAAATTAATACACTAACCTGAATTTTTCATTAATTTTTATCACGGTTATTGAAAAAATTGCCTTTAAACTCGGATGTAACTTGAAAACCAACCGTTAGAATTTTTTTTTCAGAATATCCTTAATTTTAATGGGCTCTATATCGCCCTGTATTCGGAGTGCGCAAGTTACTGATCACCCTGTATATCTTACAGACACCTACTGAAATTTTTTTTTCACCCTGTAGGTATCTCAAAAGGGTTAATTTCCGGACACACGACACACGTTATTTGAAAATCTTTTGTTTGGAATGAGCCCAGAAAAAATCCTTTTAAATTTTTCGTATATACCTACTTATTAAGGATAACCCTATATTTTAGAGAGGGGGACTGGGAAAAGCAATCTATTGAGGAGGAGGAGGAAGAGGAAAGAGGAGTCAAAATCAAAAACAAACTTTCAAAATCAGGGTCAACTCAACTAGTTCACATCAGCAGAGTAAAATCGAAAGTGTCGATCTTGCTGTACCTATTGGGTTTGCTGGAAACGTTTCAAGTGGGTATTCTGAATTAAGGGCCATATATGAAAGATTTTACCCCCCAGCATTTTTGTTCTGACATCCTCTGACAATTAGCTCGAAAAGGTCATTTTTCAAAATCCGAACGCAATATAGAAGAATTTACTCTTCGTAATTTCATTCTTACACCCCATGAGGACTACCCCATGCAGACAAAGTAGTTTTTTTTTCGTTGAGCTCGATCGGATAACTGAAACTGTAATCAAGCCTTAAACCCTTATATTTTCTTCGAAATATTTCAGCAACTTACCTATAATATTTTGTATATAAACCTAATTAATAACTTTTTTGGGAGGCGGGTATGAAACGAATTGAATTGAAAACGGAAAAAGCATGAACTAACGACGTTTTATATAATCTCCCCCCCCCCCCCCCGTAGCCCCAGAATTTGGTTATACAGTGCTTTATTAGGTGACAATCTCGGGGGCTATCTGGGAAATATATAAGTAAAGAACAATGGGACCTGACTAGAGCCTGACGGATTTCTCGGGCGCCAGATTTTTACAGAGGTTTACTCTTTCGGGAAAATAAACCGCTAGCTTTTCTCAATTACATACCTGAGTCACATCATTTACGTCTATATACAGGGTATTAGTTAAGTACGGGGCCAAACTCCAAGAGGTGCTTCCTTGAGTGATTTTAAGAAGAAAAGTTCAAATAAACATGGGTCCGAAAATGCATATTTTTCAAGATACAGGGTGTCAAACTTAAAAAAAAAATTAGAATGTTCGTGAATATCTCTAAGCTCTTTCAATCAATTTTGTTGAAATTTGGCAGTTCTGTTTGTAATAACAAGAGGGTAATTTAGCCCCAATTAGATTAAAATTATTAATTCCAGTGGCGTCCCGGAAGACAGTCTAACTAATATTTTTGATTAAAAAATTGGGCACCACTGACTTTTTTTTTAATTTTGTATTTTTTTCGAATTAAGCAACTAGAAATACAACTATTTTATCTCTTGAGTTTTTTTCATATCTTGCTTTGTTTTCGAGAAAAAAAAACTAGAGTTTGACACCCTGTATCTTGAAAAATATGCATTTTTGGACCCTTGTTTATTTGAACTTTTCTTCTTAAAATCACTCAAGGAAGCACCCATTGGAGTTTGGCCGCGTACTTAACTAACACCCTGTATACTTGTCCCATAGGGTAGCTCAATGGAGAAACGGATACTGGCAGGAGTAAGATGAGGTTAACACAAAAATCGTAGGTATATGCTGAGTAGCGGGGCGGGACTTAGGCGCTCCCCGCGTTTTATGCGTGGCACTTCCGTTGAGCCAAGTTGTTGTGCGAGTGGCTTTATTAGGTAAGGTAACGATAATGGCGATTATCTTCTGAAAATGTAGTTAACTGGCTCGATCCAGCTTAGTTTAAAATTTCATCTGTTTATAAAAAATTATATTAACCTTCGACTTCGCGAACAATGATTTCAGATTACGTATTTGTTTCTTTACTTCCTCAATTTTTATGATGACTCAGCCATTCATGGAAATTACACTTTCGCGGTAATTCCAATGAGAGGAATGACACATTCTCGGCCAGTATGAGTTCTACTAAATACCAGAATGGTTCCGCATTCTAAGCATGTTCGAGAACGTGTCAACGGACCGGCCGCAGAGACTTAGGCGTCTCAGGGAACTATATAATAAAAACCGCCTTGGCTGGAGACTGAGTCAGTCGTAACTTGGATGTGAATAAAATAATAAATATTTTTTGTAATAAATAAGACTTTAATATTGATTGTATAATAAAGTGTCAGACCCGTAAAAATATGATTTAAATAATTAACAGGAAATATTTATATTTTTTCTATTTATTGAACGACTAAAATGACACTTTCGCTAATTTTGCAAATCACGAAGGATGATGATTACTGATGCCAATTAAAATTGAGCAAAATTTAAGAAAAAAAAATACATAATTATGCGATAGTTTTGGAGTTACAAAGTTTCCCTCGCTCAGATTTGAAGCTAATTATATTTTATTAAACATGAAGAAAATAAGTGAATACCTCACTCAGTCTATTGCTGTGTATAGTATCTGGATCAAACACGTGATACAATTTCTCCCCAAAAACCTCTGTTACAGAGAAATTGAAAATGTTAAAAATTTCTAATATCTACAGCAGGACAAAAGAACTAACAGCATTTCCGTAAAAATTTACTACTCTTAAAAAGTGCAGTTTATCACGTGTATAGGAATAAAGCATGCACCGAAGTCGCGAGTTACTGGTCGGCCTGTATAAATATGAAGATTTGTTAAAAAACTTTATCAGCAATATGATTGCTCTTTTGCGGTATTATAGGTGCCAAAAAAGATTTTAAATGCTCTTGCAGGTGTATCTTTGTTTGTACAGATCTGTACAGGTTTGTACGCAGGTGCTCTTTCAAAGTTCGAAAAATCGATTCTCTCATCACGATTCAGGTCGCAGATTTCAGATTAGGACGATGGCAAAAATAATAAATCTCGATTTTTCAGTTTTTTCAGGATATTTCAGGCATGATGATGGTCACAGATATTTTGTATGTCTTGACGGATTCGAGATGGCCACAAAATACAGCAGCTTTTCTCTAATTTAACCGACCCTTCTCTGCCTCATTAGCGTTTTTAAGAGCTACCCAAGCAACACCCCATAGTCTAATTGACGTCTATATATGGTCGATCACGTCTAAAACACGTTTCGGTCTAGTCGTCGATTAGTAATAGATGTGTTTTAGATGCCACCATAATTACATCTAACTGGTACACATTTATTAGATGTATTTTTTACATATACTTTTAGATGAACAAATAGCAACAAATGATTATACATAAGAGTTATTTGTTTTCTCTGATGAAACACAACAAAATATGTGTATTCCATATGAAAATTCTCTCAATTTAATTATATTGAAATATGGTAGATCAATCAATCGGTATCTAATAGACATATCTTAGATGTCCCCATTATTACGTCTACGGCTATACATTTAATAGATGCATTTTGAAAAATAGCAACAAATCATTATACATAAGGTTTATTTGTTATGTCCGATGAAACACAACAAAATATGTGGATTTTATATGAAAATCTGTCAATTTAATTAAATTGAAATGTGATAGATCGATCGGCATTAAATAGACATATTTTAGATGTCCACATTATTACGTCTACGTGTATACATTTTCTAGATGTATTTTGTAATTTTATTTTTGGATACACAAATAGCAACAAATTATTATAATACACATAAGAGTTTATTTGTTATATCCGACGAAACACAACAAAATATGTGTATTTTATATAAAAATTCCCTCAATTTAATTAAATTGAAATGTGGTAGATCGATCGGCATATAATAGACATATCTTAGATGTCGACATTATTACGTCTACGAGTATACATTTTCTAGATGTATTTTGTCATTTTATTTTTGGAAATACAAAGCAGCAGCAAATTATTATGCATATAAGAGTTTATTTGTTATATCCGATGAAATACAACAAAATATGTGTATTTCATATGAAAATTCTCTCAATTTAATTATATTGAAATATGGTAGATCAATCGGTATCTAATAGACATATCTTAGATGTCGACATTATTACGTCTACGAGTATACATTTTCTAGATGTATTTTGTCATTTTATTTTTGGATGTACAAGCAGCAACAAATTATTATGCATATAAGAGTTTATTTGTTATATCCGATGAAATACAACAAAATATGTGTATTTTATTTATATAAAAATTCCTTCAATTTAATTAAATTGAAATGTGGTAGATCGATCGACATATAATAGACATATCTTAGATGTCGGCATTATTACGTCTACGAGTATACATTTTCTAGATGTATTCTATCATTTTATTTTTGGATGTACAAAACAGCAACAAATTATTATGCATTTAAGAGTTTATTTGTTATATCCGATGAAATACAACAAAATATGTGTATTTCATATGAAAATTCTCTCAATTTAATTATATTGAAATATGGTAGATCAATCGGTATCTAATAGACATATCTTAGATGTCGACATTATTACGTCTACGAGTATACATTTTCTAGATGTATTTTGTCATTTTATTTTTGGATGTACAAGCAGCAACAAATTATTATGCATATAAGAGTTTATTTGTTATATCCGATGAAATACAACAAAATATGTGTATTTTATATAAAAATTCCTTCAATTTAATTAAATTGAAATGTGGTAGATCGATCGACATATAATAGACATATCTTAGATGTCGGCATTATTACGTCTACGAGTATACATTTTCTAGATGTATTTTGTCATTTTATTTTTGTATGTACAAAACAGCAACAAATTATTATGCATATAAGAGTTTATTTGTTATATCCGATGAAATACAACAAAATATGTGTATTTCATATGAAAATTCTCTCAATTTAATTATATTGAAATATGGTAGATCAATCGGTATCTAATAGACATATCTTAGATGTCGACATTATTACGTCTACGAGTATACATTTTCTAGATGTATTTTGTAATTTTATTTTTGGATATACAAAGCAGCAGCAAATTATTATGCATATAAGAGTTTATTTGTTATATCCGATGAAATACAACAAAATATGTGTATTTCATATGAAAATTCTCTCAATTTAATTATATTGAAATATGGTAGATCAATCGGTATCTAATAGACATATCTTAGATGTCGACATTATTACGTCTACGAGTATACATTTTCTAGATGTATTTTGTAATTTTATTTTTGGATATACAAAGCAGCAGCAAATTATTATGCATATAAGAGTTTATTTGTTATATCCGATGAAATACAACAAAATATGTGTATTTCATATGAAAATTCTCTCAATTTAATTATATTGAAATATGGTAGATCAATCGGTATCTAATAGACATATCTTAGATGTCGACATTATTACGTCTACGAGTATACATTTTCTAGATGTATTTTGTCATTTTATTTTTGGATGTACAAAGCAGCAACAAATTATTATGCATATAAGAGTTTATTTGTTATATCCGATGAAATACAACAAAATATGTGTATTTTATATAAAAATTCCTTCAATTTAATTAAATTGAAATGTGGTAGATCGATCGACATATAATAGACATATCTTAGATGTCGGCATTATTACGTCTACGAGTATACATTTTCTAGATGTATTTTGTCATTTTATTTTTGGATGTACAAAACAGCAACAAATTATTATGCATTTAAGAGTTTATTTGTCATATCCGATGAAACACAATAAAATATATGTATTTTATATAAAAATTCCCTCAATTTAATTAAATTGAAATGTGGTAGATCGATCGGCATATAATAGACATATCTTAGATGTCGACATTATTACGTCTACGAGTATACATTTTCTAGATGTATTTTGTCATTTTATTTTTGGATGTACAAAACAGCAACAAATTATTATGCATATAAGAGTTTATTTGTTATATCCGATGAAATACAATAAAATATATGTATTTTATATAAAAATTCCCTCAATTTAATTAAATTGAAATGTGGTAGTTCGATCGTCATATAATAGACATATCTTATATGTCCACGACATTACTACGTCTACGAATATACATTTTCTAGATGTATTTTTTGTAATTTTATTTTTGGATATACAAAGCAGCAACAAATTATTATGCACATAAGAGTTTATTTGTCATATCAGATGAAATACAACAAAATATGTGTATTTCATATAAAAATTCCGTCAATTTAATTAAATTGAAATGTGGTAGATCGACTTTAATCAAAAATTTATGACGACAAAAGCTCATTAGAGGAATTCAAAGCTATAATTTTATTCGCGAATACAATAAATTGAAAAACTAGATAGGTACCTACATCCGAAACCAAAACAATACATGCAGTCATCAGATGGTCAACAAATTACGCTCACAGAACACGCATACATATATAGGTATAGTCGAAGTCGTCCCTTCTCCCCTTCCCGTTCACCCCTTATTCCTTTGTCTTTCCCGTATAGGTATGTCTTCCGAGTTGCGCGCTGTTGCCAGAGTAATTACTTGAAAAAATAAATTTTTAACTAGCATTCGGACTACAATTATCTTCAATGCGTGAATTTATAAAGTAGAATTATTAAATTCATTTATTTCATTATTTTTAGTAAAATATATACATAATAAAAAATATATTAGGTACTACAATAAAATATTTATGTTATTATTCAAAAAATAAATTTACTTTATTTTTTATTAATTTTTAAATAATTATATTATGTTGGAATAATTATTATCGATCATATAGTACAGAATATACCTACCTATTGTTTACTGTATTTTTCAGAAAAAGTAGGGATGTTACAAATTATTCTTTACATCTGGCAACGCTAACCTGTTCTGGGTCCTGGACCTGCCGGGCCGGGAGACAACAAGCAAGCACAGTCAAGCAGATCGCAGACGAATAATTGTAAATGGTTGAATAAAGAAAGATTTATTACAGATTCCGACCGACCGAATTCCTGACTAATAACTGAATATTATGTAGATTATGCATTTCAACCTGCTTTCAGTTTCAATAAAGATACGATATTATATTATTTTTTAAAATAAAAAATAAAAAAATTGGAAAGTACGTACGTACCTACCTACCTATTTACCGATGCAGTTCACAAACACTAGGTAGGGATATATGTAGTATGTACCTATATTTGTAAGCAATTTTATGGTCAAATTATCCTAAATTTAATAATAATTTTTTTAAAGTGATGCATGACGTCATATTTTCTTATAAGTTACACAGCACTTATGGTGGCTAACAATTCGATAGGTACTCACCATTGTGACCTCGGAAACGGTAAAAGATATCTTACAGGGTAGGTTAAATTAGAGAAAAGTTGCGCAATTTTATGCTTATTAAGAATCTGAAAGAAAATTTATGGAAACTTCAGGCGTTGCTGAAATATCATGAAAAAACTTATAAATGGAGATTTCTTATTTCAATCATATTAGCTTTATTATTGAAAAAAAAAAAAAATTCTGTAGGTTTACATTATCAAAAGCTATCATCTGTCATTTCCAAAATTTTAAAGTCCCGGAGTTTTCATAGTCAACTTTTGTTTTTCTTATGGTTGTCATATTGTTATTTTCGTGTCATTCGCTATTAAAAAAATCAAGGAAGCAAATAATCACATTCAAAGAAAAATTCTTTAAAATTTTATTATTTTTTCGAAAAAAAAAGCAAATTGTTTCACCGAATAACGTCAATATGACGTTGCGACGTGACATTGCTTATGGGTTTTTTTGTGACATTCGGTTAAACTAAGCTTTTTTTCGACAAAAGAAGAACAAAAATTTCTATGAATTTTTTTTTTTTTAATGTGATAGATGTGATAGATTATTTTGTTTCTTTTGAAATTTTATATCGCGAATGACACGAAAAAACAATATGGCGGCCATAAGAAAAACAAAAGTTGACTATGAAAACTCTGGGATATAAGAGGTGTCTTGAAAATTTTCGAAATGACAGATGATAGCTTTTGATGACTTATGTAAACCTACAAAAATATTTTTTTTTCGGTAATAAAAAAAAGATATGGCCGAAATAGGAAATCTCCATTTTTTATTTTTTTCAGGATATTTCAGCAACGCTTGAAGTTTCCATAAATTTTCTTTCAGATTAAATTTGCGATAATTTCGGTCGTTGCTGAAATATCCTGAGAGAAACTGAAAAATCGAGAATTCCTATTTTAGCCATTATCTTTTTTATAGGTACCTAATTGAAAATTGACTATTTATTTTTTGTAGGTAGGTGTACATGAGTTATCAATAGCTATCCACTTGACATTACAAAAATTTTCTAAGCCAACAAAGCCCACTTTTGATCCCAGGGTTTTCATAGTCAGCTTTTCACTTTCTTATGGCCGACATATTGGTTTTTCATGTCATTCTAAAAAAATCAATTTAACCAAAAATCTATAAAATAAAAAAAATATATTTTCGAAAAAAAAATCCCCATGTAGTACCTACATACCACCTGTTATCTCGGACACCCTATAAAATATTTAGTGCATATTTATGTTTTTATCAAAGTGTTTCATTATAAAAATCGAATTACACCTAAAGGGTAAAGGGAAAAGGGTAAAAAAATGGTATTTTTTATAGACGGAAAGTGGCTGCATTCCACCCACATCTGGTATACATAATAATAGTCCAACCAAACCCCTAACTGACTGAACATTCTACTCTACCTTCTTTACTTCTCTAAATCTCTCATCTCTCATCTCTTTCTAAATTAGGTATAGTATAGGAGGCAGGGAGCTGAATAATTGTTCTTTCTTCTTCTTCCTTCTGAATCTGTATCTGACTGTATCATTCTCATTCATTCGCTTTCGGTCGGCTCGGCATTCCTTATTCCTTATTCCTTATTTTGTATCTGGCTTAAGTGGTAGTGTAATCGTAATTAAACTATAATAATGATTATTAAACTACTAATCTGGTGTAAGCGAGGTGTCTGTGCTGTGGGGGGTGGGGTGGGTGTGGTGCGGGAAGCTAGTGACTGAACTTCTGATCTGACTGAAGTAAGAAAAGAAAAGAACTACGAAGAAGAAGTCGTTCACGTTATTGTGTTGTGTTAGTGTTATTATTAATCATTTGAATAAAGAAAATTAGACGATTAGGTAAGTAGGTAATGCCTAATTTGGTATACCCCTAATTTTATTACCTATAATATTTTTCAATAGTTTCTATGTACAGTATGTTTTACTTCAAATGGAATCACCTCAATAACTTTTTTATTTTTTGATGAATATAATAAAAGTTCTTTCTTTATGTAAAGCTCCCGAGGCTTTCTTAAATGGGTAAACAACATTTCAGCCATAGCCAATAACTAGGCCTACCGTGATCAAAAATTAGACTGAAAATTGAAAAAACATCCTATAGGCATTTTTTTTCAGTATTTAACAAAGTTGTTTGAAATCAACTCAAACCCCCAAATATCAAGTTTGGTTGAAACCAAAAAATCCCTAAAAATGTTTGCCTTTCTGCAGTCATAATCATGCAATTTATTTAAACAAGTAAAATCAAAAATAAATTATTTTATTAGGAGAGTGACATGACATAATTTATTAAATGTCTCCTGTACCTACCTATTTTTTATAAATCATGGCAATCTTGTATAAGAATTAAATTAAAATGATAGTGTTGAATTTTTTTTTGGTATTTTTTGTTTTCAACCAAACTCGAGATTTGGGGGTTTGAGGTTATTTCGTTTCAAACAACTTTTTTAAATAAAATTTTCCGAAAAAATGCCTAATGCGACTAATGCCTATGCTTTTTCAATTTTCAGCGCTAATTTTTGATCATAGTGTACCTATACCTACCTATAGGCTAGTTATTTAATTGCTACTACCAAAATGTTGTTTACCCATTTAAGAAGGATTCGGGAGCTTTACATAAAGAAAAATTTTTTTTTTTAATTCATCAAACAATAAAAAAGTTATTGAGGTGATTCCATTTGTAAAGTGGAACACACTGTATTAGGTGTAGGTATTTTTACAGTCAACAAACAAAAATATTGCATACTTACTTGTAGTATTTTGAAACAAAAAAAAATTTAAGACTCATTTACGTTTAATTGATTAATAATAACAATTAGGTACGTTAGTTAATAATATGCAATCTTTTTGTCTCTGCAGTGCTTTTTTACTTTGAGATTTTTTACGTTATTTTTGTTGACTTATCATAATTAGGTATTACGTGCTATTCTTCAAAATTAGGGAAAATTTTAATTTGCCTTTCGGATATAGTGTGTTAGTTTCAACTCACTTGATATACAGGTGTATTCTATAAGAGTTATATAATATAATTAAAAAATATTATAAAATTCTCTTTGAAATGAAATTTATTTCTAGCTGCAGTTTCCTCTGACGGAGCAAAACCTAACGATGCCTTGAGAAAACATTTTCTAATTATTTGGGACAATATACTGTTCTTGGACCGGAAAGAAGAAAGAAAATTTCAAGCTGAGCCATTTAAATGTTACGAATATCATAAATAGTAAGTGTTATTTTTAAGCTTACCTATTAGTATGTAAAATAGTTCAATTTACAATTAAGTGAGATAAAATGGTATGCGTGAAATTTATAAAGTAATTTTATTATTGGAAAGTCATTATAAAAAAGATTTAAATATTTTCATATTTTTAATTAGGTGTATGTATGATTTTCAGGCGCCGTGAAAAGAGCGTTTTCCACAATTAGAGGACAGTGAATTCGAGAGGGACGTTATGGCTTGCTGCATCTACAAGATATAAACGCAGATATACCTATTATATGTGTACAATAATGCAATAACAATAATTTAGTGTAAAAAAGCAAAGTAATTAAAAAAAATCATTTTAAAGTATTCCTCTATCTGTTGTCATTATATTTTCAGCCATATAGTTTACCTACTCACATCAGTCACATCCCATTATACAGGCTGGTGTTCCAGTTTGTATGTTCATAACTCCGGCTAACGCTAGAATAAGTAAAAACAAATATATTTTTTCCTAGAAGTATTGCTCTAAAACGTTTTATTTTTCAGATACAGGGTATTAAAATTTTATTAAAATATGGCTTTTTCGAAAAAATTTTGAATAAGTATACTTTTCCCAATATTGTTGAAATTTGGCAGTTTTATTTGCTGTAGTAAGGGGCTAATTAAGCTCTAAATGTATTAAAATTATTAAGTCCAGTGGCTCCCATAAGCACCTCAACGAATATTGTTTTGAAAAAAAATACCCCAATGGTTTTTTTTATATTTATTGTTTTGTCAGATTAAGCAATTACAAGTACAACTGTCTTGTTTATTAGATTTTTATGTATCTTGCTTAATTTTTGAAATAAAAAATAGATTTTACTTAATGCATATCCCTAGACGACATAAGAAACATAAGGAATTTTTTCTGCAATTATAACTTCTTTTATTACTTCTTTTTAATAATATGTAACAAAAAGAAAAAATAAATACAAAATGAAATACATTTCTTAACATCTAAACTAAGGAATTTTATTTTCTTAATTTTTTTTAAGTTAAGTTGGTCCAGGAATAAGCAATTAATTGGATTCTATTTATTATTTCAAAAACAAATCAAAATACGAAAAAAATTTAATGGACAAAAAAGTTTTACTTAATTGTACCTAATTGCCTAATCTGACAAAAAAACTTGAAAAAAGCCATTTACGTACTTTTTTTAGTTTTTTCATAATAATAATAATAATAATAATATTTATTTCTTCCATAAAACTTACAAATAAAATAAGTATCGGAAACTGTCATAAAAATAACTCAATAATATTCATTGAGGTGCTTACCGGGACGCCACTGAACTTAATAATTTTAATTTATTTTGGGCTAAATTAGCCCCTTACTATAGCAAATAAAACTGACAAATTTGAACTATATTGGGTGAAGTATATTATTTAAGATATTTTCGAAAAAGATAATATTTTATTAGAAGTTTACCACCCTGTATCTCAAAAATAAAACGTTTTAGAGTCATACTTTATAGGAAAAAAAATATTTCTACTTATTCCACCATTAGGCGGTATTATGAACATACAAACTGGACCACCCTGTATATTAGATATCTCATTAATGCATATTGCAGGCGTTCCATAGATGCATAGTAGCGTCATCTCTAAGATGTATGTTGTAGACGTCTCATAGATGCATAATAAGACGTCTCATAAATACATATTGTAGGCATCTTATTGATGTATAATGAGCACGTCTATTAGATGCATCTTGTAGATGCTTAATAGATGCATACTGTAGGCATATAATCGATGCATATTGCAAGACATCTCAAAGATGTATAAATGTAGACGTCGCATAGACGATCTACGCCGCGGACATTTTGCTTCAAAATTGTAGTCTATAAGTTACCATCTATAGACGTCTATGCTATACACCCTATAGATTCACCCATAATCTACGTTATAGATGCACATTGTAGATATCTAATAGAAGTATATTGTAGACGTCTCATAGACATATATACAGTAGGCATCTAATCGATGTATATTGGAAGACATCTCATAGATGCATACTGTAGACGTCGCATAGACGGTCTACGCCGCGGACATTTTGCTTCAAAATTATAGTCTATAAGTTACCATCTATAGACGTCTATGCTATACACCCTATAGATTCACCCATAATCTACGTTATAGATGCACATTGTAGATATCTAATAGAAGTATATTGTAGACGTCTCATAGACATATATACAGTAGGCATCTAATCGATGTATATTGGAAGACATCTCATAGATGCATACTGTAGATGTCGCATAGACGGTCTACGCCGCGGACATTTTGCTTCAAAATTATAGTCTACAAACTACTGTCTATAGATGTATATGCTGGACGTTAAAAATACATCTTTTAGATGAAACTGTGTTACTTGGGTAGATCATAGTGAGCCCTGAAATAATAAGGGACACTTGTATTTGCCTATGCGGCCTCAAAAACTCATCATTCACCCCTGTCTATACATACCTTTTTGTGCATCAAACAGTTTTTAATTAGGCACTAGCGCCGAATAAGCAATGATAAATTTTACGAAAATTTGATTAGAAGATGAAAAAAGGTTAAAATTTTCAAATGAATAAGCTTAAATTTCCGAAAACAGGATCTTTTATAGAAAATTTAGTTAGTTTGAAAAGTTATTAATTTAAAAATGAGACAACTATTATTATAACATTATAGTTCTACCACCTCGAATTTCATTAATAAATGAACTGCGCGAGGAAGAGATTTCAGTCTTCAAATATACCTATAAGTGAAGCGGTGTGAAAAATAAATAATGCTGGAAATAAAATATGTGTTCACCAATAAATACTAAGTTACTACTTAGTGTGTATTGTGTAAAAACAACTCTACAGAAATTATTAAATAAATAGTTCGAGTCTGATATTATTTTATATACAGGGTTACTGGTAACTGGATACATTCCTTTGGTGATCTGATAAAACAAGAGGTAAGAAGTAAATTAACCCCAACATGCACTATACAAAGCTCAATAGATTTTGAGATATTTCGATTTTCAACTTTTCTTAAAAAAAATGGTTTCAGATGTCTTGAAATGTAATTTTCAAAAAATCTACTTTTTGATTTTTTTTTTTGCTGGAATACTTGTCCAATACTATGCTTCCTTCTGGATTAAAAAATATCCTGAGGTATTTCGATCGCGTGAAAATTTCAAAGAAAAACTTTCACAAACTATTTTTTTTAAATAAGATTTAAAAGTTTTTACAAGTTATTTTCGCAAAATTGTCAAGGCACCTTGCGTACAAATTGTTTTAAAAACTTCCCTAGTGTAGTAGCTATCTAACAAGGTACGAATCTTGTACAAGAATAACAGAATCTCCCCGCTATGTACCGTTACCGAGGAATAAATCCTTAAGTCGGGACGTTTTAAAAAAAATACGGCCCTGAACGGGGGTCTTAAAATTCTCGGATCCGGCCCATCTTCAACAGGTCGTATTTGGGGGTCCCGAGCTTCGTCCCTACCAAATTTCGTCCCGATGGGTAAAACTTTCAGACACTAAGAGTGTTTCCTAGGCTATTCCCGAAAAATCCCGAAATTCCCGAAAAAATGACACTTCCCGGGAACGGATCCCGCTCATTTTCAATGGGCATCGTGCCACGGTGCGCCTCTTCAATCGAGCCAAATTTCAACTTTCCCATATGAAAACTGGCGGCTCTAGAGTGTTTCCTAGCAAAGTCACAGAAGTTTCGTAAGTATACGTATTCTTGTGCCCGAAAAATGTCTGTCTGTCGGTCTGTCTGTCTATGACTTTGCTAGGAAACACTCTAGAGCCGCCAGTTTTCATGTGGGAAAGTTGAAATTTGCCTCGATTGAAGACGCGCACCGTGGCACGATGCCTATTGAAAATGAGCGGGATCCGTTCCCGGGAAGTGTCATTTTTTCGGGAATTTCGGGATTTTTCGGGAATAGCCTAGTAATAGCCACTCTAAGTGTCTGAAAGTTTTACCGATCGGGACGAAACTTGGTAGGGACGAAGCTCGTGACCCCCAAATACGACCTATTGAAAATGGACCGGATCCGAGAATTTTAAGACCCCCGTTCAGGGCCGTATTTTTTTTAAAACGTCCCGACTTAAGGATTTGTTCCTCGGTAACGGTACATAGCGGGGAGATTCTGTTATTCTTGTACAAGATTCGTACCGTGTTAGATAGCTACTACACTAGGGAAGTTTTTAAAACAATTTGTACGCAAGGTGCCTTGACAATTTTGCGAAAATAACTTGTAAAAACTTTTAAATCTTATTTAAAAAAAATAGTTTGTGAAAGTTTTTCTTTGAAATTTTCACACGATCGAAATACCTCAGGATATTTTTTAATCCAGAAGGAAGCATAGTATTGGACAAGTATTCCAGCAAAAAAAAAATCAAAAAGTTAAAGTAGATTTTTTGAAAATTACATTTCAAGACATCTGAAACCATTTTTTTAAGAAAAGTTGAAAATCGAAATATCTCAAAATCTATTGAGTTTTGTATAGTGCATGTTGGGGTTAATTTACTCCTTACCTCTTGTTTTATCAGATCACCAAAGGAATGTATCCAGTTACCAGTAACCCTGTAGACGAACCTTTTCAACGTAAATCCGTTACAATCAATGCTCTCTAGCCACTGACGTGAAGAGCTCCCCTGTAAGGTAGGTAGGTATTTATAAACAATTTATTTTCTCTTATTATGATTCATCATCTGATCAATTGGTTATAACAGAATAACAACCGAACATGAATGAAAATGTGAAATAAAATTATGATTTTGCACATATGCCAATTTATCTATAGTTGCTTGTATTTTCTCAGCGCTTTTTGAATTTAATATCTGCTACAGGATCCAAGTAGGTATGTCATTACAAACCGAGATTATCCTAAACAGACGCTCTTCAAAGCGTGTGAAATGAGAATTTCTAAGAAACGGTGCTACATCAAGTCTTGTCCTGGCCAATATCAGACGTCAGTTGCTGATGTTCTAATTTACTTTGATTGTGAGAAGACATAAAACGATTTTCCTATCCCGCCTGCCATCCTTTATACATGCATCTACATCATTACTCTGCGTAATTTTACCGTAAACATTCTCAACATTGCCCGATCAAACTTTTACACCATATGTTCGATATTTACTCGTGTGTTAACATTCTTATTAATCTCTTCAATAAATTAATGTGACGCTTCCAATATTTTGTATGCGTATAATTAAGACAAATTATTATTCTAATACCTCTG
This sequence comes from Malachius bipustulatus, assembly GCA_910589415.1. Lineage (NCBI taxonomy): Eukaryota > Metazoa > Arthropoda > Insecta > Coleoptera > Melyridae > Malachius > Malachius bipustulatus. The sequence goes on from OU342633.1 coordinate 42,612,284, forward strand.
TAATGAAGCTTATAAAGAGATACACGTCGCGTCGGCGTCAGTGATCTATATTTTTCTCGAGGGGAAAGCTCAAGAAACAGTTGGCAATTCGCAGAGTCGTCTATAAATTCTGAAGCAGAGTTGCCTTGACAACGCTTAGGGATTTCAGTTTCAGAGCCACCCAACTGGAAAAGCTCTTGTGTACGATTTGGAATTAGAATCATCTAGCAGGCTTGAAATCGTTCGGGTTGAACATGTCTGAATATTAATTTTGACTGAAAGATAATATAGGTGTACTCGTGTAAGTATATGTTGGTGTACCCATAATCTGAATAATAATCATTCATTTTCCAAGAGAAAGGGTAAAATAAGGTTTCGTCAACAATCCTTCTAACATTTCATATTTTTGTTTCAACCAACAATAAATAAATGTAATGTACATAAGTACCTATTTGAACATTGATTTCAAAAATATACGTTTATTTGGTTATTATTATAATGAATTATCAACCATAAAAAATTCAAAAGCCTTTTAAACAGCATTTAGATAGGTTATTTTTGTTTTATTTGAAGAAAAACCAGAAAAATCCTATCTTAATCTGCTGATGTTTTTTATGGGCGGAATACCTATTTGGTATTCAACATAACCTAAGTGGCGCCCTCTATAAAATACATCGACACGGATATCAAATTATGATTTCTCATACCGTAAAACATCTATCACCAAGTTTTCACGTTCGTACCTTTACAATTTTTCAAGATATTTTGAAAACCAAATTTTTAAGTCTCAACTTTGCCAGCCTGTATCTTTTTTATTATCAAGATTTTGTTAGAGCAAGTAGTGTCAGATCGTAATATTTTTAAACCAAGAATCTCCCATTTCACCACGGACCATTACTTACGGAACACCCTGTATAGAAGGTATACTTATCGTCTATCAGACTCTTGGCTAACGCATCACTGGCTTAGCCCATCTTTCCGGTATCTTTAAGTGGACTTTGAGTATAGATACTTATTTATTATCCCCTCTTCTTTTTCTCATGTCCAAGCTCTGTACGTTTTCTTGTTTGGGCCTATTCCAGAGTCCTTTTTGAACCTAAGCCTTTTTGCCAGTCTGACTGCTTCTTAGAGAGATGGTATATCTCGCCACAAATACTTTCTTCTTCAGTTGGTTCTTTTGGTTCTTTTTATGGCATCACGAGAGCAGTCCCATTGATGGTAATCGAGGAAAATGTATATACAAAATTTTTAAATTGACAAGATAATGCGTTTCCAGAAACACGTGAATTGAAAGAGAAGTTGTTATTTTTTCACATTTTTCAAGGTCGAGGGCAATGTATACGAAATTTCACCGCGATATGCGACGTTGGAGGATTTTTTGTAAAGTTTTCAAAGTTGCGATATGTGCGCGTCCTCTACACACGACAGTTTAAAGGGCACTTTTTCATGGTTACTAAAAAAAGGTGAAACCAGGACTCAGCTTTATTCAACAAAGCCCTTCTCGAGGAGAATTATTAAATTTCATGGTAATTCGAGCTTGGGACTTTTTTGAGCTTTTCAAAGTGACGATATGCGCTTCCTCTACAGTCTACATGAACGTTTCAATGGAACTTTTTCACGGTGAATAAGTGAATAAATAACGGTGCAGACAGGCCTCAGCTGTATTCAGCAAAGACCAACTCGAGGAGAATATGGTACTAAATTTCATGGGGATTTGAGCTTGGGAGGTTTTTTTTGTAATTTTTTCGAGTTGCGATATGCACGACCTCCACATGACAGTTTCAATGGGACTTTTTCACGGTTACTAAAAAAAGGTGAGTCCACGGCTCAGCTTTATTCAATAAAACACACCTCGTGGAGAATATGAATTTAATTTTATGGTGATTTGTTCAAGTTATTAAAGAACAATACCTACGGTCAGAGCTCAGTTGCATTCAATAAAGCCCACCTCGATGAGAATGTGTACCTATACGAAATTCATGGCTATTTTAGGTGGGGAGGATTTTTTGTGAATTTTTGAAAATGGCGAAATGCGCTTGCTCTACATAACTGTTTCAATGGGACTTTTAACGGTTACTAAAGAACGCTGCGGGCAGCGTTGAACACAACTGTCAACTGAGCCCACCTCGAGCAGAATCTTTACAAAATTTCACGGCAATATGAGATTGGGAGGATTTTTTTTCTAATTTTCAAGGTGACGATATGCACTTTCGATACATGAGCGTTTTAATTGGACTCTTTCAGGGTTATCAAATATAGATGCTGGCAGTAATTAAAGCAGTATTAAACGAAGCCAATCGCATCTCGAGGTGAATGTGTACGAAATTTCATGGCGATTTAAGGTGGGGAGGATTTTTTGTGAATTTTTCAAAGTGCGCTTCTTACATAACCGTTTCAATGTGACTGTTTGATGGTTACTAAAGAATGGTGAGGGCAGGGCTTAATTGTGTTCAACGAAGCCCATCTCGAGGAGAATCTGTAAGAAATTTCGTGTCGATTTGAAGTTGGAATATTTTTTTAGGGTCTATGAAAATGTATGGGAAATTTCATGACGATTTGAAGTTTAACAGTAACTGACGATATGCGCTTCCTCTACATGAGCGTTTCAATGGGACTTTTTGACCAAAGAACGGCTCGGATCAGTTGAGTTCAATGAAGCCCACCTCGAGGAAAGTCTGCGTACGAAATTTTATGGCGATATGAGGATTGGGAGGATTTTTTGTCAAATTTTCAAGTTGACGATATGCACTTTCTATACACGAGCGTTTTAATGGGAATTTTCAGGGCTACCAAATAAGGATGCTGGCAGTAGTACTTAGCTGTATTAAACGAAGTCCGCCTCATAAGGTGAACGTGTACGAAATTTCATGGCGATTTGAGGTAGGGGGGATTTTTTGTGAAATTTTTCAAGTGCGCTTCTTCTGCATGACCATTTCAATGAGACTGTTTGACGGTTACTAAAGAACGGTGAGGGCAGGGCTTAGTTGTGTTCAACGAAGCCCATACCTCGACGAGAATCTGTAAGAAATTTCATGGCGATTTGAAGTTGGGAGGATTTTTTCTCAAATTTTCAAGTTGACGATATGCACTTTCTATACACGAGCGTTTTAATGGGAATTTTTCAGGGTTACCAAAATAAATAAGGATGCCGGCAGTACTTATATATAGCTGTAATAAAAAAGCCTACCTCAAGGTGAATGCGTGCATGAAATTTCATGACGATTTGAGGTGGGGAGGATTTTTTGTGAATTTTTCAAAGTGCGCTTCTTACATAACCGTTTCAATGGGACACTTTGACGGTTTAATAAAGAACGGTGAGGGCAGGGCTTAGTTGTGTTCAACGAAGCCCACCTCGACGAGAGTCTGTAAGAATTTTCATGGCGATTTGAGGTTGGGAAATTTTTTTGGGAAACTTTCAAAGGGACGATATGCGCTTTCTCTATACAACAATATAGCCATGGGAGTTTTTCATGGTTCTTAAGAACGGTACCGGCAGGGCTCAGCCATGTATTCAATAAAGTTCACCTCTAGGAGAATGCGTGTAAGTACGAAATTTCATGGCGATTTGAAGTTGGGAGGATTTTCTGTGAAATTTTCAAAATGACGAAATGCGCTTGCTCTAACATAACTGTTTCAATGTTTGGACTTTTAACAGTTACTAATAAAGAACGGTGCAGGAAGGGTTCAGATGCGCCTTTCTCTACACAACAGTTATATCCATGGGAGTTTTTCACGGGTGAATGTGTAGGAAATTTCATGATGATTTGACGTTGGGAGGCTTTTTGGGAAATTTTCAAACTGACGATATGCGCTTCCTCTACATGAGCGTTTCAATATGGGACTTTTTGACGGTTATTAAAGAACGGTACGACTAAGGTTCATCTGTATCCAACGAAGCCCATCTTAAGGAGAATATACAAAATTTCATGGCGACTTGAAATTGGGAGAATATTTTGTGAATTTTTCACACGACAGAGATGGTTGATGTACCCCCCGAGCTCAGTGCCGTTGGCACCTGTAAGTGCGACAATTCGTTTATCCACAATATGTTCACGTTTGAGTTTTGACAAACCAAAATTTTCGTTTGTCCACCCTTCAAAAAAAAGTTGCGTTAAAATTGAAAGAATTGACATCCATCCAGCAAAAAATGAACAGATTTCAATAATTTTCAAACTGCATTCGTGTGGGTCCCCAGTTTGACTATGTTTGTCCAACCAAAATTTTCGTTTGTCCACTTTCCAAAAAATCTTCAAGTTTTTTAATTTTTTCGTTACTTTTTTTTGAACAAACAAATGAAGTTTGAAAAATTATTGAAATATGTTCATGGGGATGCTGGATGTCAATATACTTTCAAATTTGCCGTAACTTTATTTTTGAAGGGTGAACAAATGAAAATTTTGGTTGGACAAACGTGGACAAACGACTTCCGTTCGCGTTTTATTAAAATTCGCTTTTCACTTCTTTATTGGGTACTAGAGATCATTTGACTTTGGTTTAGGTAAGTGCACCGAGTCACCTTATATTTAGTTAAAAATTGTGTAATTAGGTACCTACTTTTTTTAAGTAATAGCATGAATTAGTAATTCTTTAAAAGTTTTTTTTTAAATATTTTTTGCAGTTTTTTCTGCAGTTAAGATTGATATTGACCCGATTTTTGTACTTATAGCATAGCAATAAGAAAATGCTGTTATTGAATGATTGCCTTTAAGAAGGTTTTTTAAATTTTCGTAATTGTAACATAGGTACCTACCTACTGATAAGTAGATAGGTAGAGCTCGTGGATGTTTAAAAATAACCAAGTTATTAAGATTTACAAATGACGTTTCTATAATTATAGCGAAACGCATATTATGAATGAATTAGGTGAGTAAATGCAGTTAAAATGTTCGTTCGTTCACTCATCACTACCCACTAAAAATATCTTAATAGAGTTTGAAGTTTTTGTCATGCAGTTGTAAGTGGCTAACAAGTTTAGAAACATGATGCCAAACAAGCAAATAAAAATTGTCAACCAATAAATTTTATTATGTAACTTTTTTTTATTGTTCTTTAATATTTTTAAATTATTTATTAAAAAATATTAACAGTAGGTACCACTTAAGTCAATTATTTATTTATTTATTCAATTAAATACACTAAACAGAACAAAATAGTTCTATTTTTAGCCGCTTTAAAAAAAATAACATTTATATCAACAAGTCAGTGGCGTACACTTTTTAGGAATATATTATTCATGAGACTGCCCCCCGAGACACCACTGGAACTCTGAATAATAATTATTATTTAATTAGTGCTCACTTAGCCTCTTATCACACCAAACACTGCCAAATTTCACTAAAATCGGCAAAAGGATCTTCGAGGCATTAATAAAAAAATCGATTTTTTTGTATCTATACAGGGTGTTACAAAAAAGGAGGTCAAGCTCTTGGCCACAGATTGCTGGGCCAAAAATAATGACACTTTCCTTATGCCATTTTTCACATAGGCGTCCCATTTTCAAGATACAGGGTGTCAAACTTTAAATAAAAAAAAGTTTTTTATCAATAACTCCGTTATTTTTTAAGATACTCACTTGAAAATTTGCATAGCCTTCTTTCTTATGCAGACACACATTTTTAGGAAAAAAAATCAAAGAAAATCCAAGCGCGAGCGCACGAAAGGGGGTTTATGGCAGACCTTGCCCCCCCCCAACATTTTTCTGCGTACGCTAAAATACACTAAAATACATTTTAGTGTATTTTTTTTTAAACTGTGTTAAATTAAAAATTTAAAAAATCGGGTGTTAGAAGGGTTACAGAAACGGGTTTGAATCTACCACCTCTTACAGAATTCTGTAATATATAATTTGGGATTTTCTAAGACCTATACAATAGACAACAAATATAAATAAAACTAAGGATACACGGAGGAAAATAATTTTTTTTATTTTTATGAGTTTCACAAAAATAACCTCGAAAATAACATAATTATGTCTCAAAAACCCATTATAAAATAAATTCAAAATAAACATTATAACTTCTAACAATAGTAGCGTGTGTGAGTCGGAAAAAAACTCGAAAATTGTAAATATTTTGAGCCGGAACAAGATTACTTCCCCCCCCCCGTTTTCGAGGATGCTGAACACGATGCCGTTGTCAGAATTTCTCTTTGGGGTTGCGCAACCCCTCAAAACGGCCAAAAACCACCCCCTAGAGAGATAAACCGCGCTTCAATACATTTCTCTGCAAAAAAAAATTGGGAAATTTAAATATCATAATAATAATAATAATAATAACATTTATTTCCGTATTATAAATACATATTATTGTATTTTTTGTGGAAAATAATAAATTGTAAAATTAGTTATAAAGTTATAAAATTATGAAATTATGAAATAAAGTTATGAAATTATAAATCCAAAGAATTGTTCAAATATTCATTTAAGCTATAGTAGCATTTTTGTAATAAAATATTTTTAATTTCTTTTGAAATTTTTTTTAAATTATATTTTTTGTAATTATTTGGTAAATGATTATAAATTTTGGCACATATGTATTCAGAAGATAATTCATAATGAGTGGTATTATGTTTATTTGAAATAATTGTATTAGAATTTCTGGTATTAGAATTGAAAAAAGTAAACAAATTTTTATTTTTATGTACAAAACAGAGACATTCGTATATAAATAGACTTGGAAATGATAAAATTTTTAAATTTTTAAATAATTTTTTACAAGATGTCATGCGATTAACATTGCCTAGTATTCTTATGCATTTTTTTTGAATTTTGAAAATAATTAACCAATCAAAAGAATTCCCCCAATGTATTTTCCGTATTCCGTATTTTAAAATAGAATAAAAATTTGAATAATACACTGTTTTTAAAATTCCTAATTTTAATCCTTTATTCTTTAAAAATCGAAGTTGGAAGCAAACTTTGCACAGTTTTTTTGATATTGTATTAATATGTAATTTCCAATTAAGAGTTCTATCTAAATTGAAACCTAATAATTTTAAAGATTCTACGTTTTCAATATTGAATTTATTATTTAATTGAATTGTATTTTTATTTCTATTCTTATTTGAAAAATGAATTAATTTTGTCTTTTGAAAATTAACTTTAATCCTATTCAACTCACACCAAGTAAATAATTTTTCCAAGATTTCATTTACTTTAAAATTAATATCAATATTATCGTTAGATCTAATTGAAATTACAAGAAAAGTATCATCAGCATAAAGTAAAGTTGGAATATTTAAAAAAGCAGGTAAATCATTAATATAACATAAGAATAAGAGTGGTCCTAAGATGGAACCTTGAGGAACACCACATTTAATTTTTTCCAATCAGAAAATGTCTTGTTGTTTTCAAAATCATTTATTATTATTCTTTGCTCTCTGTTAATCAAATATGATTCCAACCAATTTAATATCAGTATAAGTTGATCAATGACACACACCCAAACATGTTGATATATATGTATCTCGTAAACGAAGGCCTAAATAAAAATATTATAAGAGTGAGGATAGTAAAACAAATAAACGCTCAATTAAAAAAACCATACATCAGAGCCTTAGGCGTACGCAGAAAAATGTTGGGGGGCCAAGGTCTGCCATAAATCCCCTTTCGTGCGCTCGCGCTTGGATTTTCTTTGATTTTTTTTCCTAAAAATGTGTGTCTGCATAAGAAAGAAGGCTATGCAAATTTTCAAGTGAGTATCTTAAAAAATAACGGAGTTATTGATAAAAAACTTTTTTTTTATTTAAAGTTTGACACCCTGTATCTTGAAAATGGGACGCCTATGTGAAAAATGGCATAAGGAAAGTGTCATTATTTTTGGCCCAGCAATCTGTGGCCAAGAGCTTGACCTCCTTTTTTGTAACACCCTGTATATAAAAGCAGACTCATTAGGAGACACATGTTTATTATGTACTATTCTATTAGAATATGGCTAAGAAATGGGCCCTATGAATTACAGCCTTTCGATAATTAAGTAACACCCGGTATATTAGGAGCAGGTACCATCATGTTTCGTTCCCACCCGCTTTAATTGAAGAACGTTATGAAAAAAAAATCATCAGCCACTTAGCAACATTATAACATTAGGCATATACCTAACCTATATAGGATGCTTATTTTCGGTCAACAGAACTTAACTCCTGAAGCCGAAAGCAATTAACCTCTGCGTGTAATTTTAACGAATTGAAGGTTGAAAGAAAACACATCGCATGCGATGTTTACCCCCTGCATATGTGGCGTCCTGGGTCCTGGAGGGCATGTGAGTGGGAGGAGAAAATTGCGAATGTGCGATACGTTCATACGGCCCAACGCTTCCTGGCTTCGGGGCAGCAAAAGCGGCTCTTCGCATGGTATTTTTAAAGCAAACAAAGATACCAATTAATTAAGGCTTCCATCTCTGTGTATTTAGACATTGTATAAACAACTGCCTTTATTGGATATCCAAGATATATCTCTGGTTTAGCCAATTTTCACGCCGATGAAATCGCTTTCGATTATAGGAACGAGGAATGGAACCAATTCGGAAATGTCGAATTTCTGATGGAAAGCCAGGAATTAATTTCGTTTTTTAGTATTCGGTGAGTATTAATTTATTGAGTTTATTTTATTATTGTTTTACTTTGCATTGTAAGTTTATATCTTTAACAAAATAAAAATAAATTATGATGATGTGGTGGTAAGGTTTTCATGGGCTTTTCCATTGATAGGGTAACCCATGAACCGTCACTGAGTGATTGACGGAGTATTTAGCTACTCATTCTGATTAATTATACGAGATCCCAAAAAAAAGAACGAGCTCAATTCGAGTTTTTAAAAAGGTCTAAATTCGACAGCCCATCTCTATACCATTCTTAACCCCTCTCGCGCATTCTTTTACCTGAATTTTATTTGTAAATTAAGTCATCATCCGAATGGGGATTTTGCGCATTAATTTGATAAAATCCCGATAAATTTTTTTTAGGGTAACGCGCATGCACGATGATCAATTTGGAAAAAAATGTATGTACAGTCAAGTTTAAGAAAGTTTTGAATGATATTGTCGAGGTCGTATTCGTATTCGAACAGAAGGAAGTTTCATTATCATTACATAGACCTGTACAAAAAACATTGTTTACTCAATCCCTCTCTTGTTTTACCGCATGAGCAACGTGTGAGGTTTCACGCACTTCCATTATGTTTACAACAAATCATAAACTCCTGTAAACAATCACAAATAGCGGAACTCACTCCTGTTCAGCTCTGGTCCAGACCAGACCTTATGATCCAGACATTCATATGTCAATCTATGGGGAACATCGTTATTAGATCGTCGCTGCTCTCGCTCTCACTAAAAATATTATTCTTTTGAAACATTTTGTTAGGTAACTGATTAATTGATCAAAAAGTGTGATGCATGCAGCGATTTTTTGATTCTTGAATTTTTTGTTTAGGTATATATTTTTATAAATTGCATTACCGAATCAAAGATTTCATCATAGACTTAAGTAGGTACTGTCCAATTTTTATTTGATAATTTTTTTAAATGATAAGTAAGTAGACATTTCAAATAAATATGATACGAGTTAACCAGCACCACCACTGAGCTTTTACATGTTCGGTGAACTTATAACGTATGGACACCGACTAACATTGCTGATATTGGACAACAAATATTTATGGATTCGGAGATACTAACTTTCGCATCTGCGCACTGAACCAATTGTCGCCCTCATATAAAATTTATACTGTACCTAGTACCTACCTATTCAATTCACGGGTAAACCTGTAGTACTACTTTCGAAGGTCTCCAAGGTCCACTAGTGCTAACGTCACAGGGTATTAATATCGGGTGGGCCATCTAGCGGTTGCATTTTGAACCACTAGTTATTTGAAGTATATGAATGTTAAATGTCATTACGACTTGACAGATTGTTAGTTGAAAGTCTGAAGTTTACGAAATGGTGCTCTATACGCTTGAAAAAAACTGGGATATTATAACGAGACCACTCTGGAAAAATTCTAGTAATTGCTTCTTTAACCTTTAACATTCTAGTCCACGATTTGCTTGTTTGTTTACATTCTCTTTTTTTATACTGAGTTAGTCAATGACATGTTCGCGACAGTTCCAGTTACATGTCATGTGACACATTGACGGACAGTGTTGGTTCTATGGATTTCTGGAGTGGGCTCGCCGAACAATCCGACATTTTCCAGAATCCACGAATCGACGGCCGGTGCGCCGGTGCGACGTTCGAGAATGTACCTACTAGAACGGAGTAGAACGTGACTACTGATGCGTCGGGGGACTATATAAGGACCGCCTACGGCTGCGTGAAGTAGTATTGGTTTGGACGTAGAGTGAAGACTGAAGTATAGACAGAGCAGTAGTGAAGTGAAGTGTGAAGTAAGGAAGCCAGTAGTGACAGGATAGTGAATTATAAAGAATAGACAAGTTGGTGTTGATGTAGTACAAGTAGTTAGTCAGCTGTGTGTGTGTTTATTATTAATTAGAGGTTATAATTTGGTCAATAAAGATTTGCAGACTTTGGTGGTGATTTATTTATTGTGAGACCCGTAACAATATATTGAAAACTTACTTCCAAAGTGGTGAGTCTTCTACCCAAACTGGTGAGAAATTTACAAAAAAAAAAAAAAAATGAGCAAAAATCGAGTGCCTCCACGTCAAGTTGTGGACAATTTCATGAAGCGAGCTCGTGCAACTGCTTCGTTGGTTGCCAAAACAACTCGTTCCCGCTCTTGTTCAGTGCGTACACCCGAAAATATTGCTGCTGTTGCACAGAATGTGGCCGAACATCCATCAAGATCAACTCGTCATCGTTCACAAGAAATGAACATTTCTCGAACTTCTCTGTGGCGAATTTTGCATAAGGACCTCGGTATGCACGCTTACAAGGTTCAATTAGTCCAACAACTGAAGCCTCATGACCATCTGATGCGTTTTCGGTTCGCGCAATGGGCTGAAGATCAATTGGCCGAAGATGGGCATTTTTACCGAATAATCAGCCGAAATTCTGATGTCAATTGGCCACCTCGGAGCTGCGGTTTGAGTCCGTTGAACTATTTTTTTTTGGAGAGCCGTTAAGGACAAATGTTACGCAAATCGTCCAGAGACGATTGAGGCTTTGAAAAATGAAATCGAAGTTGCCATTCACGAGATTGAAGCCCGAACAATCGAAAATGTATTGAAAAATTGGGTTGATCGGATGGGGTACTGTCGGGCCAGCCGTGGCAGCCATTTAAATGAAATTTTGTTTCATTCATAAATTTCAATGTCCAATCTTTCTAACAAAACCGGAAATTTGAAAAAAATTTCACTAGTTTCGTTTTTATTGAATTTACAAAATGCAACTTTTATATGGCCCACCCTTTTACAAAGTCTATTGAAGATAACACGTAGCATCTGATGCTGAAAATCGAAAAGCTCCGGAAGTTGATATTAATCAATCGATTATTAAGAAAAAACACTCTGATTCAATTGACCGAGTTAGTCAGCTGTTTATTGTTGCAGATATTCCAGACAATGATGTAATTGATTCGACAAACTACTAGATAGCGAAATATAAGTAGGCTTTTATCCGGTTTTATTTCGCCGTTCGTGACGTTTTCCCACCTGCTTCGTTCCCTGATGCCGGTGCCTTTCTCCATGGCCGTCCACCGGCTTCCGCTTTCTAGCCATTCCCCAATCAGCGAAGAGTTACGTCAAGTAGTCTAGTCTATCTATTTGCTAAAATTGTGGCGTGACCTGTGCGAGACACTGACAACGTCAACTTTGACCTCCACGTATTAGTTCCACGCTGGCATATGATATGACCTGCGCTCTAAAATCATCCCTTCAAGATATTTAAGGTCTGTGAATCTGCACACGATATTTTTGATAAAAAGGTCGTTAAGACTTTTAACTTAGAAATTCATTTCCTTTTGCCTTGTAATAACGAAATATATTCGGAGAGATACTTTAACGCAGTAAATGCGTTACAACTTATACTGTGACTACCACCACCTGATGGCAAAACATGGCACAAGCCGTATATAAAGCAGCAAGATGATGACGCAATTACCCCCAAAGTACATTACACCTGTGATCAGGTTCAGGGTAGTGACGCCATGGGTATGGTGGTTGGGTATAATAACTCGATCTCGCATGGATGAGGCAATAAAAATCTTCCCAGTTCATGTCGTTTGTAACCTATTGCGTGATATAGAGAGAGGGTTAGGCGCAGTAGTTTTATTTTCTCCATATACTTATTGTGGGACCAACCAAATATGTAGATGTCCTAACCCTATATACACAGGAGCTTCTGGAAAAGTACTGCGAGCTCTAGAAAAGAATCATTTTTTATGCACATCATCACGCACGAACTCGCCATGCAGTCCGGGGGAGCACCAAGTTTTAGGGACCTTTCGGAGGGAAACCTTTTGACAAGGTTGCAGGCCTTTGACAGGAACGGGATTAGCGACCAAAACTGTCTAAATGCAAAAGGATACAATAAAACATAATATGACCCTTCAATGTAAGGGATATAGGGATTAGAAATACAACTTTCGTAGATATGTATTTAGTGACAACTATAAAAAAATAGAAATGAGTCCAAAATGTTTTCAAGACTTTTTCAAAAGGGATTGTTTTTAAAATTAAAATACGTCTAAATCTAATAACGTTGTCAAAAAACTCTCCAATTTCTAATAATTTCCTTATTTTCTTGGAACAAAGATAAAATATAAAGAAATATGAAATATTTTATACTTCGAATTTCGTCAAAGTTAGGTATGCTTTCAACGTACACATTTCTGCTTTCCGTAGATACAGAATTGAAAATCAATTTTCTTCAAAGAGTATCCTAAGGGTAAAAGCATACACGTGCGTAGGTATACCTACAAGAAAGCATTATCTGTTGAAATCCCGAGGGTATTTCACATAGGCGTTATGAAAATTGTATGAGCCACAGATTTCCCAAAGAAGCAATAGAGGTCCCTACGTTTCCAAGCCCGCTCGATAACGTTCATCGTTCACAATAAAAGGCTGCGCTAGAACAAGTAAGGCTACATGAAATATTACTTTATTAATAATTAATTTTTCAGGATATTAATTTTGGATAGACACTGAAATAGAATACTTATTCGTTATTTATTTTTTTAAGATTGGCTTAGAACTTACATATCAAAAGCCTGACAAAAGGCGTCCTTGTCGTGAGCACGAGAATTGCGGGGGCGCAAATTTCAGAAAATTTTACGTTTATTATTATTTAAAAAAAATTAAGTACCTGTTTACTGTACATAAATCTTTCGTCAATGAAACCTATATCTCTAATAACTACCTGAGTAGAGGAAATGAGAAAATGACTTTTTCTAAACCTGTAATGTTATCATTTTTGCAGATCCCTATTTGGTAGCGTTCTACCTCGGAAATAACTTGACCTGTAGTCGACGTTGCTCTATGAGAATTTTATGACTCCTGAATAGTCTATACCAGTGAATGGTACAAAAAAATTAAAATATCTAAAAACACCATTTTGACCATAAATTTTATTGTATTATACGTATTTTTTTCAAATATTTTTAAATTGTTTACATAGTTTTATATAGAACATAATACATAGAACGTAATATAATAAAGAAACATTAAAAAAAATAAAAAAATCTTTTAAAAGCTAGTTCTTTACCACCAACCTAAATCCTAAACAAAACTTCGAGAATTTTTTTCGCTGCGATGTCAATAAATATCACCTGTCAGACGTTATAAATTATAGAAGTTCAGAACTGTAATCAGTTCTTCCGTAGCTGTCCCCGTCTTCGAGATACAGGAGAAATGACTTTTTTTTTCTAGCCATGGTTTTTAGTGCTACTTTTTCCAAAACGATTTTTTGACACGCTTTTCAATTTGATGCGAAGTCTTACACTATCAGTTTTTGTTTATTCTGAGTTTTAAAACTCGGAATTCCAACTTAAAACTAAGAATTCTGAGCTCATAAACTCGGAATTCTGTCTAATGCAAAAAATGCAAAAAAATACAAAAAATATTTTCTTATAATTTTGTCTATCTACATCGTTTTTTTTTTCGACATTTTTATGAAACAAAAACCGATGTGGGGAAAATTATTCATTTCAAATATTTTTCTTGCAAGTGTGGCAATATCTGTTTATTATAATTCCATAAAAATGGTCAAATTTGTTTCATAAAATTTATTCTTGCAAAATGCCCACATTTGTTTTTTCAAGAAAATTTCGTAAATTACGTAAGGAAATTGTTCCTGCAATATTGGCAATATCGATTTTTTCATGAAAATTTCATAAAAGAGCCTAAAAGTGTCCCATAAGATTTATTCTTGTAATTTTGCCATGCACATTTGTCTTTTCAATAAAATTTCCCAGAGGACAAATTACATAATGTATAATAAAGATATTTTTCCTGCAATATGGGCAACATTTTATTTTTCATAAAAATAGTAAAATTGTTTCGTAAAATATATTCTTGCAGTTTTGCCAACATTTGTTTTTTCATGAAAATTTCGTAAATAGGGCAACAATTTTTTGAAGATGTTTTTTGCAGTCAGGTTTTTATTAAAATTTTACAAAAAAAAAATGTTTCGTAAAATTTATTGCTTTTTTGCCCACATTTTTCATGAAAATTTCGTAAAAAGGGCAAATTGTTACGAATAATTTTTTCTTTCAATTTTTCCCTCATTTGTTTTTCCATAAAAATTTCGTAAAGAGGGAAATTAATTGTTTTGAAGAATTTTTTCATGCAATTTTGACCTCAGTTTTTTTATTAAAATTTTGTAAAAAATATGAAAATTGTTTCGTAAAATTTATTGCCATTTGGCCTACATCTTCATGAAAATTTCGTAAAGAGGGCAAATCGTTTTGAAGAATTTTTCATGCAATTTTGCCCACATTTGACTTTTCATTAAAATTTCGTAGAGGGCAAAATTATTTCAAAGAAATTTTTCCTGCAATATTGGCAACATCTATTTTCCATAAAAAGGCTTAACTTGTTTCATAAAATATATTTTCACGATTTTGCCCACATTTGTTTTTTCATGAAAATTTCGTAAAGAGGACCATTAATTGTTTTGAAGAATTTTTTCTTGCAATTTTGACATCCGTTTTTTATTAAAATTTTGTGAAAAAGATCAAAAATTGTTTCATAAAATTTATTCTTGCAGTTTTGCCAATATTCGCTTTTTCATGAATATTTCATAAAAAGGGCAAAAATTGTTTTGAAAAATTGTTTCATAAAATTTATTCTTATAATTTTGCCCACATCTATTTTTTAGAAAATTTTTGTCGAGGGCAAAATTGTTTTTAAGAATTTTTTCTCGTAATTTTGGCAAAACTGATTTTTTTTTCAAGAAAATTTCGTTAAAAGGACACGAAGGTTTCGAAAAAGTTTTTTGCGTTTTTGCCCACATCAGTTTTTTCATAAAAATTTCGAAAAAACCAGATGTGGAGAAGTTTACCTACAAGAAAATATTTTTAGTAAAATTTTTGAATTTTTTTTTGTATTGGAGTCAGAATTCCGAGTTTATGGTCGGAATTCTTAGTTTAAACTCGGAATTTAAACAAATAAAATTGGGTGGCGCTTCTAACGCATTCGTAACTTATTGAGACCTCTTTTGCAATACATAATTTGATTTAAGACAATATGTCCCGAGGATGAGATTATTTTGCATGACAAAAATCGATCCACCGATAGCAAAAAACGAATTTTGGGGAGAATTCATTTCTTAGATAGGACTTGGAGAATTTGCTTAATTTTATTTTTTAAATTACACTTAAAATATAATTATGGACGAACAATATTTTTTACACTCTGGATTTACATTTCCAGTAATAATCGGAGAAGAACATGCTTCACTAGGAGAGCATCAGGGAAGAAAAAAATATCTTCGTTTAATGATGAATAAAGTTTCTTTAAAATGTAAAGAAAGTTGTTACTTTTCAGTCTCTACCTTTCTTTTTCTATGAAGTGAATAAAATCTGGGACAGGTCACGTATATCCACGCCACGTTTTGCGAGCTAGCTTCGGCTATATATTGTGATTTTAAACAGAGATTGTTTTGTTAACGTATACGTGGATGACCAGCGAACGTAATGTATTTTCGTTCTCAGCAACCGGAAGAGCGAGCAGGGAACGGAAATTCTGTTTTTCCTTGCGATTTTGCCTGAGGGACTTCTACTACTGAAAGACAGCCCCGAGTCTATACGGTGCATTTATTTCAGTAAAAACCCGTACCTCCAGTTGTTTCTGAAAACTGCGGGATTTCAGGTGTCACATGTTAGCCGAATGAAATGGTGCATATTTCAGGAATTTCAGACGTGAATCGTGTGGATCCCTGCGAGGGGCTCAAATTACCTATAAATAGTTTTCTATATTTATTTTTCGATTTTTTATATTCTTATTAGATAAGTTATAATTACTAGCATTATATTTATAGAGAGAAGAGATCGATTTCTTTAACTCAAATTAGTCACTGACAGATTCTTATTTTCTTTGATAGAGCCAGCTGCCAATAATTTGGTTATAGCTTATAAGCCGTCTAAATTTAATTTTATTGACAACTTTATATTTAAGAGAGTGCTAAACGCTTTGATCTCAAATTCAGTAGAAACAACTTTGGTTCTGCTTTGCGTTAAAGAAACCAATTTACAAACAAATTGAGGATAAAAGAAACTTCTTATTCGTTGGACTGATTATTTCTTCTTTATAAACTCACGAGATTACCGCCAAGTTATCAAAACAATATAAAAAACTCTAATAAAGCCGCCGGTATCGCTTAATTAAGTATAAATAGAAATCGAGATAAAAAAATGAGATATAAGAAAAGACGTTTCAACGTATTAACATTACTAAGAAATGATGAGTACATTCTTGTCTTCTCAAGTAATTTAAGATAAAATGCAGGAAAATTGTTAGCATGTAAGACTTTCATCGCGTGTGATACTAAAGTGCCAGTTTGAGGACGCTCTTACGTCAGCGGCGACGTCGTGACGTTCTCATTCTCAAGAGACGCCACATTAACAGAAAAATAAATCTAAAACTTGCTTCGTCTTTCTCTTCTCGCAGCTAAAACGGTCATTGACGAAATGTCTCGTAAAAGACAAACTTCTATATTTGTCTGTATGATGTGATGTGTTATAGAAGATATTTTAAATTTTATTAGAAAATAATATAATTAATAATTATTTATTTATTATAATTAGTGCTTATCATTACTTACTTATACATTACGTAGTAATGTAGGTACTTATTGTTTTTTTTTTCAAATAGAAATCGAAAAAATTAAGAAACACAATTACAAACTACGTTTTAATATACTTAATAAAATTTTATAAATAGGTAATGAAAATATAAAAATGTCTACGATTAATTACCATACAATAATATCGGGTGTTCAATAATTAACATGTTCCCAGTTGGGTTTGGAGATCGAATAAACAATAAACAATAAACAGTGTTTCTCGCACATGGATATCTCAAGTAACGGGGATATAGGAACTGTCACTGCTTACTCATTAGGTTCTCCCAACTCTAGTCCACGTACAATGAAATTGATGTAATGTAATTGTAAACAATATGACGTTAGTGACATTTTAACATTATAGATTTACTGAAGGTCGTTCTGAACCTGCTTACAAGCTGCTTAGAAAAGGTGCTTACTGTTTTCCTTATCCAACGATATAGCAGTGAAAGTAACTCCGAGATATTCCTGGCACTTGCCAGGGACTTACGGTTTGGATGAAGAATTTTTTGAATGTTTAGCATGGCTTAGAATATCATGCATGATGTATTCTCAGAGTTACCGAACAAGGATTTGTATGTTTGAAAACTTCCGAAGCAACCGATTCAGTGAACGAGATCTGTGAAGATCGACTTATCTGTCGTAATATACCGATACCCTTGCCAGCCAGATTCTGCAAGCTTAAATGTGATTTATTTCTGTGCATTTACAATGAGGACTCGATATTTTGTGTGAGAACGAAGTCAAGTCAAGTAATCGAGGAGAAGTTCGTCGAGACAAACGATACACCAGGCGGACAGTTACAGAGTGCCTTTAGTGTAGTGAGAAACCGTGTATTAAAATGTGTCCATTAATTAATAATTGTTGATTTTATTTATGATTTTTATAAAAAGGTCGATAAAGTGAGTGGGTGCCTATTTTATTAACGTTCTTGAATGATTTGACAACTACAACTGCTCTATGTTCTAATAACGTAACAAAAGCAAGAGCTATCATAGTTGTATATAGTGGATTAAGTTAAGACAAACATCATTGTGTCAGGACCAACTCCAAAACGGATTTGTTTTCGAACACCCCTTATAATATACATAAGAATACAGTGCCCGCCAAAACGTTCATTACCAAAACGCCAAAAAATAGGAGAAATCTTTTTATTACCATTTTTTCTTATTAGTAATTGTTTTTTTTTTAATTTTTAAATACTATTCTATAAAAATACTCATAGGCTAAGTAAAATATAAAGCGACACTGTTTTTTTTTGTTTCAGTTTTTTTGTTGTTTCCCAAAGATCAGGTTTGACGAGATTCGCGGTCAACTCAAAAATTTCGTTTTTGCAAAGCCCGGTCATCAGCTTTCTTTTCCTTTTTTTTGCAAGGCCCGTTGGTTCGACAAACTCCCGGTCAGCTCGAAAATGTTATTTTTTGAAAGTTGGGTCAGCTCGATTTTTTTCGCAAAGCCCGGTCAGCTCAAAATTTTTTGCAAGGTCAGGTCAGTCCGAATATTCGATCTGAACGCAGACTTTGTCACCATTAGCCTTGCGAAAAAAAAAATCGAGTTGACCGGACTTTGGTAAAATCGAATTTCCGAGCTGTCCGGATTTTGTCTAAACGAACAATGCAAAAAAAGTCGAGCTGACGCAAAAATAGAATTTTCGAGCTGACCGGACTTTGCAAAAGAAATTTTCGAGGATTTTTCCCAATCAGATAAGCCAAGAAAAAACTACTAGTGAGCTGACTGAATCTTTATAAAAGAAAATCTCAAGGTAAACCGGACTTTGCAATGATCGAATTTTTGGATATGAGCGGAACTTGTCAAACTTGACTTTGCGCAACGAAAATATTCGAGGCGACCGGATCAAAACAAAAAAAAATTCGCAAGGGAACCTTCTGCAGAAGAAAAATCTAGCTGATCGAACTTTGAAAAAATCGAATTTTCGAGCTGATCGGAATTTGTCAAACCGGACTTTGCAAAAAAATTCGAGCTGACCGGAATTTGCAAAAATTGATTTTCCAGCTCACCGAAATTAGTCAAATCGGCAAAAATCCACAAAAAAGGTAAAAAGCGGGCTGCCAAGAATTTGTAAAAAACTAATTCTATAGAGCTGGCAAAAAATCTAAAATAAATAGACCTAAAAAAAAAAACGCTATCTTCCTTCACTAGCTTTGCAATCCACGAGACGCCACTGGTTTTAATACAATCAAAATGTACTTAATATAATAAAAAAATAAAAATGCCAATCATTAATTTCCATAAAATAATATAACATATAAAAAATACAAGTAAAAAAGAAATAAATAATGAATATAGAAATAATATAATAAAAAAAAGGAATAAAATTTATATAAAAAACTCAAACCTGTTTTTTAGAAAAGAATCCACTTGTCATTATAGAAGGACATTTCAAATATCATATGACCATGGTTATATTTATTCATTTATATTATGTTAATTATTATACATATATTTCAAATTTAAGGATAAACCAGCTTCTAAAAAAATGAGTAGTTTATTAAGCAAAAAAAACTTACTTGAATGAAATGAAAAAATAAACTTACTTTAAAAAATGAATTAAGCGATGAAAAATAGTAAGTATATAGGTAGGTATAAACAAAATCATTTCTATATCATGTCCTGATTTTCTATTTTCTATAAAATAAAATTAAAACATGAGTTTGCAATTTTATTTAAGCATAACTTGTTGTTTTTCACAGGATAATGGATAATTCCTGGACTTATGTCCTTCTGCGTCAATTCGTCGCATATGTGAGGAATACCTAATAACAATTATCGTTCATCTTGTGTTTACATGGGTGTGTGGCATCGGATTTAGCTCGATAATTAGGTGCAACTGCAATTCAATTGCGAAGGAGATGGAATAAATTACGGCTTTAGAAATAAAATCTGATATTCCACCTAATCGTGAGCTATATTAACGAGTAATAAAAGTATCATAAACCGTATCGCGCGGCGCCAGAACTTGACGTTTACGTCATTATTACTATTAAATTGTGTTTTCTCATTTCATCATTTATGAAAATCTAATTTTAATTGACACAGAATGGAGGAAACTGTTTAGGTGATTTGCAGATTTGCTGATGATGAAATTTTGCTTAATATATTTTTTGGGTAGTTTTTATGATGCATGAAAAATGTTTCATTTAAATTATAAGTAAAAATATTATTTGAACTAGGTAGGTATGTGTTAATTTATTTAATAAGATATTTGAGTAAGTTTCGATTTTATAAATTTTCTTTTCAACAATTTTTCATTACACTTAAATTAATAATCTCGATTTTTTTTATATTTTTTGTATTACATACCTATAATTTACGCCTGTAAAATGTAGCTATCTACATGTTTAAAAGCAAGGAATTTTGGGAGGAAATTGAGAAAATTTTAAATTAAATTGACGCCCCTCAAATGTAAGTTAGTATACTTACATATTCAAAATGAAGAAATATTGGGAGGGAAACGGGAAAATTATGAATTATAATTTACGTTTGTAAAATGTAGGATGTTTAGAATAAAGGAATTTTGGGAAGAAATTGTAAGATTGTGAATTATAATTTACCCTAAAATGTAGGATGTTTAAAATGAAGGAATTTTGGGAGGAAAATAAAAAGATTATGAATGAAAATTTACGCCCCTAAAATGTAGTAGGTCATGGTTAAAAGGAAGGAATTTGGGAGGAAAAGGATAAGATTTTGAATTATATTTCACGCCCTTAAAATGTAGGATGTTTAAAATGAAGGAATTTTGGGAGGAAAATGAAAATTTTCCTTTTTTGAAGGAAGATGAATTTTTTTTATAGTTTTCGAGTCATTTTTATCATGAAATAAGAAAAACACTACAAATTAAAATTAGATATGTTTGAAATATTTATTTAAGATTAATAATCGATCGCAGATAATCAGAAAATTGATCATGAAATCATCTACATCAAACAGCGGTTTTGATTGTGTTACAGAGTGTTACAAACGGCGTGGTGCACTTAAAATCTGAACACCCTGCTATATAAAATTGTTATTTATGATTGAGTTCGAATTTTTTTCTTTAAAGAAATAGGGCAAAACAACTACTTTAGGTACATTAGAATTAGAATATGCCAATACGTTTTAAGCTATAAAACCAAGGCCTGCTATGACAGTTTTTTAGAGTCAAAAATTAATAAAAATCGCTAGGAATTTTTTTTTACATATTTACGTCACTGTATTCCATCAGCATCCTTCAAAACAGATGAATATCAATCAATATCAAGTTTCGTTATACTTAATAACGTCAAATAATATTTTTCGTTTATAGTCCCACCCCTCCGTCTCAAAAACAAAATGTAATACTTGACTTGTCAAAAAAATGTCAAAATGACATGGGGGTCATGTGAGACCCCAAAAATTATGTTAGTTTTAAATTTTGACAGAAATTGTCAGTCTGAGGACGTTTATCATTTATAGTGAATAGTTCATTCGGTTCAAAAAGTGAGGAGAAGGGGGCGAAGGAATAAACGCCCTCACTCCATATACAGGGTGTTTTTTTTATTTTTTAACAGTGTCATTTAGGAGGCGATAGCAAATCGCAAAATCATTGAACTTTTCTCACAAAATATTTTTCAGAAAGACATAAGAACAGAGCTAAAAAGTCTTCAGTTATTAATTTGTGTTTATTTTCTATTATTAATACAGACACAAAAAATGTTTATTAGAAAAAAATTTGCAAAAGTTTTTTTTTTTTTAATTATTAGAACAATAATCTAAAAATATGATCATCTGTGGAAAACATCCAGAGCAGGCGTAGAAACTAAAGCGGGAGAATGGGTGAAACCCCCAAATATCTACGCCGCTGGACAGTTTTAGAGAAAGTTGTTTCTTAATAAAAAATACTTAAGATTGTATGTATCTTAGAACTATTCGTTTCAAATTTGAACATCACTCAAGCGACCCTAAAATTATTCCCAGAATTCGATTTTCACACTTCGCAACTTTGAAGTTTGAAGGCTACTTTCTCTATTATTATGATGTCTTTCTGAAAAATATTTTGTGGAGAGAGTCCACCTATTTTGCGATTCTCTATACATATTACCACCTTAACTGACACTATTAAAAAATGAAACACACTGTATAATCGTAAAAATAAACTTTTCAAAAAACTTTCAAAAATTTTCAAGAAATTTTCCAATTTTACATTTTCTATTAACAATACCTACTTGGTATCTACAGGGTGCACCATGTATCCTTCTCTATATTGCTATCTACTAACGCTAACAGATACAGGGTCGGTTAAACAAATCCAAAGGAGCGCAATTTTGTGGCCATCTCGATTCCGTCGAGACATACAAGATATCTGTGACCGTTCCTGAAATATCCTGAAAAAACTGAAAAAACGAGATTTCTTATTTTTGCCATATCTCTTTTATTATTGGAGATTAATGAATAATTTTTTGTGGGCTTACATAAGTCGGCAAGAGCTACCCATCTGACATTTCAAAAATTTTCAAAGCCGACTAGGTCCCAGAATTTTCATAGTCAACTTTCGTTTTTCTTATGGCCACCATAGTGTTTTTTTATGTTGTTCGGTATAAAAGAAATCATAAAAACTAAAAATTGTTAAACTTCAAAAAATAAATAAAAAAAAATTTTCTTCTTCTTTTTTCTTTACAAAAAAGACACATTTTTAGACCAAATTTCATAGATAAATTAAAAAAACATAAGGCAAGCACTATTTCGGCGTATTTTACAAATGTTGACGTTTTTCGACGATTTTTTATCAGGTTTTTCTTTGAAATATTAAGAATAAAAATTTTAAAATTTTTTTTTTTGAAGTTTATTAATTTTTGGTTTCCATTATTTTTTTCATATCGAACGACATAAAAAAATAATATGGCGGCCATAAGAAAAACGAAAGTTGACTGTGAAAACTCTTGGATCTAGTAGGCCTTGAAAATTTTTGAAATGTCAGATGGATAGCTCTTAACGGCTTATGTAAGCCTACAAAAAATTATTTATTAATTTCCAATAATAAAAAAGATATGAGGAAAATAAGAAATCTCGATTTTTCAGTTTTTTCAGGATATTTCAGGAACGGTCACATATATCTTGCATGTTTTGACGAATTCAAGATGGCCACAAAACTGCGCATCTTTTCTCTAATTTAACCGACCCTGTATCTTTTAGCGTTCAGGAGATAGCAATATAGAGAAGGATACATGGTGCACCCTGTATATTCGTCGGTTTTGAAAGATGATGGAGACAGTGACGTAGAAACATTTTTATAAAACAAGGCCTAGGGCTTTTTCTTTGTTTTTGGCTGTCACTTTAATAAATAATAAAAAACTGGTATATTTAGATACAGTGTGTCCCCGGATAGGTGAAATGACTTGTAAAAGACAAAAATTCTCGATTTGAATTTTCATTTTTTGTGGGTCAGCCTTGCTTGCATCGTTAAAGACTAATTTCTAATATAATTTTATAGTTTTGAAAAATCCAGTAGGCCTTGGAAATTTTCAAATTTTTTTTCATGTATGGTGCTGGACTTTTTTTTGTAGCAAATACGACGAAATGTTATTTAAAAAAGTTGTTAAGGATCACCATTTAGGCCTCTCTACAAAATCTCAAAGTCAGGGTCCAATTATTATTGTTTCGAAAAATTTAATAATTAAAAGAAATTCTTGAATTTTTGAATAAATAAAACGAAAAATCATAGCTAGCCGATGATTTTGAAATTTGACATAGAAGATCTAATTGTCGTATTTGCTACATAAAAGACACGGACCGAGAGAAGAAAAGTTTTTGGAAAATTTTCATTTTTCAAAACTAAAAATATGTTAGAAAAATTTATATCTTTAAGCAAGCAGTGGTGAACCCCAATAAATGAAAATTGAAATCTAAATTTTTTTGTCTTTTATATGAGTCGTTTCACGATCCGGGGATACACTATACAGGCTGTTTCTTAATTGGAGGTACAAATGAAGAGGGGAGATTCCTTAAGTAATTTTAATAAAAAAAGTCCAATAAACATTGGGTCGCAAACGTTTCGTTTTCGAGATAAAACATTGCTCCAGAAAAAATATCACCCTGTAGATTTGCTATTGAAATTGGCATGTCACATGGTGTAAACTCTCAATTATTGTAATATCTGTGCCTCATTTCAGTTGAATATCTTGTGAAGTGTAGATATACTATGAGAAAAAACTTGAAAAAAATTCAAACTTCAACACCCTGTATCTTGAAAACGAAACGTTTGCGACTCCATGTTTATTGGACTTTGTTTTCTTAAAATTACTTAAAGAATCTCCCTTCTTCATTTGTACCTCCAATTAAGGAACACCCAGTATATGTGTAGTCTTGCGTGTTATGGCTCAAAATGTAGGTACTATCTGTCCACTGAGAGTTGTCCGTTGTCATGCCACACTGATTCTGACTAAACAATTTCATTTAATTCG
Organism: Malachius bipustulatus; assembly: GCA_910589415.1. NCBI lineage: Eukaryota > Metazoa > Arthropoda > Insecta > Coleoptera > Melyridae > Malachius > Malachius bipustulatus. The sequence continues at coordinate 42,636,937 of OU342633.1, forward strand.
ATTTGATTCGTACACTTATTTCTAAGTCGAACCAGATGTGGTATCGCAGTTCGTGTCAGTGGCGTGTGTTGAGGAATAATGAATATCCTACAAATATATTATTTCGACAAGTTATTGACGAAGTAGAGCCTTGCAACTTTTTGATAACAAATATATATAATGCAAGTAAATAAGAATGATAATAATTATTGTTATCATCATGATTATAGAAATATCATGTCACCTACCTGCTGGTTGCCGTTTAAAAGAAAGCGCACAACACCTCCGTTTTCTTATTCTGCAAGTAAAATATTCCAGCAATTTAACCACAAGACCACGTACTAGGGAGTTCAATCGTTTCCCAGGCAAAACAAGGAAATAGATTTTTAGGCATTCGCGCAATTAAAAAGTTACTCATAGTTTATCACACCGTACAATAACACAGGTAATTCTGCTAATTTCGTATTAAAAACGTTTCAAATCACAACACAAACCTTATTAGTATATTTAGCGCTGACACTGACACTACTGACAGTAGCGACGACAATCTTATCGTAATATCGTATCAATCTAAGCGTATCAAGACGCGAGTCGATACTTCCGTCTCACTTTCGCTCATCTTTTTAGAATTGCTGACGATTCAAACGTATTTCTGACAATACACGTCCCATTTTAACTCGATTGACTATGCAATGCAATAGAAGGAGTAAGAAACATAACGAGATGATGTATCCTTAGTTATCACAACAGACAACTCTCAGTGTACAGACTTTATTGCCTTATTATTCTTATGTATAGGTTTTTGTCCACTTAAAAAAAAAAAAAATCACAAAATATGATCGTTTTACAGTTTTACAGGGGTGTTCTGGTTTTAAGTGCGGGTCATACTGGAAATGATCGTTAATATATTTTTCAGTATTTACGTAATATTGAAAGTGGGCAAATTACTTCCTTAAATTACATCCATCAAATAATTAAACTTATTACTGAAATACTGTGTGATAAACTCATAGGACTGGTAGAATCGCCATAATATGTGACAATCATGAAGGGTGAAGGTTTCAAACACAGTTGAACAGTAACACTTACACTTTATTAGAAGTCATTGATTGTTACTGCATCTTAAGTTATTTCCATTTATGAGCTTATTTGATTAAGATTCTAATAATAATAATTGTAATTTTGATTCTATTATTATTTCTAAATCGTGTTCTCTGCTTGACGAATCGTAGTTTCTATCCTTTTATACTACCGGTCAATGCCCCACGGTGAATTTAATCCCATTTAAATATTACTACACTATTATAAACATCTGATGTTAATTTTTTATTTATACCCCCTTACACCTGATACAAAATAATAAATTTACGCTTTTTTTGCAACTTCTTAGTTAATATGAAAATTAACTGCCCAAAAATGTTTGGAAAGTATGGTGGAACTGATTTTAGGTATACTTTTTCGAGTAATTAACTCCATTTGATTATAAAGGGTCCTACCAAGACAATAATGGGAGCTTTTCCTAGACACACCAAAATGAGGTCGTTGGACTGATACAACGTAATTTAGGATCTTGGAACTAAAATAATAATTTTTATATTCCAAATGAAGTTAATACATTTAATAAATGATCCATAAAGACAACAAAGTCGACGAGATGTTACATTTATTAAGATCATATTTCACAGCATATTATGTGAGTAAAGTAATGCTTCAATTCGTTCGCATGTAATTTGTGTAGTCAAGTAAGTATAATACCTACCTGGATCATTACAGAGTTACGAAGGTAATAAATATCTCAACTGAGGCTCTAAGAAGACAGATGCGTCTTACCGTCTTATTAGTAAATGTGTATCTTGGCTAGAAGCCTAGCTTAAGGCTAGACAAAAGACTTATGGTTTATACTCCCTTGTAAGTTACCTATATAAAAATTGGCAAATTTATGGAATTATTGGGAGTTTACTATAAATTTACTGTTTTTTTTTCTAAATTAATGCCCATTATTAAAACTTTCATACGCGGTGTGAGGATATTTCTATCCATGAATAGCGCATTAAACCCGATTCAAAATCCGGCAATAGATATCATTGCAGTAGTGTTTCCCGATTGATAACACTTGCTGCAAACGTCGGGCTACAAAACGAGGCATAGGCTCCAACTCCAAAACTACACAATATGCTTTGGTTTGTAGTTAATTTAAAACATAATCCGGTCCCTTTTACAACGGGATAGATAGACCGGGTTGTGGGGGATCATCACGAGCTTTCTCTCCCCTGATTACCATATCAAAGTGTGCGGTGAATTTCACAGCTGCGACATTGTCATGCAGATGGCGCTGTTATCGGAACGCCGGCAGGCGAACTGTATAGCCTATTCTAACTAGGTGGGTATATTCATGTTAATTCTGGGGAATTTCTCGCATTTATTGCTATGTGGAATGAAGTAAATTTTTGAAGATTCAAAATGACGAATTGAACAGGGTTCCAACAGAATCTATCTTCCAATACGAGCAACTTTTTTATTTCGCGAAATACATGAGGGAAAAAAATTGAGAGGGATTTAATGCTGATTTGTCATATGAAAAGAAATTCAGGATAACTTTTGTCGTTGCTGAAATGCTGAAAAAATTGAAAAATATATAATTTCTTATTTCTCAAAAACATTCAGGAAAAAATGTGTGGTTTGGACGACTCGGAGAAAGAGTTTGATGGAGGTCAGGCTGGAAAAGAGGTGCACTCTAATTAGAGATACCAAGAACCACCCTCCACCAGGATGTAAGGTACGTATGGAGGGGCAAAAATTATTTACCTTTGATAATGTCCCATTCACTAATTTAGTTGAAGATGGTTCGCCTGAATTGTAAATTGAACTTCATTAGTACCTATGTAATTTTATCTTTGTTGGCGTTAGTTGCTGTAAATGTATGCAAGAATAGTCCTATGGTTAACAATTTTTACAAACTTTAAATTTTAATCTCAAATTCTGTAAGTATATAATTTCCATCTTTATAACACCTATACCGAGTGACAAGTTTCAAAGCAGAACATAGGCGAATAGCATAGGAAATAACATATTTGCAGTTTATTTCTCACCACTTTTATCTACAAGAACGGTAATGGTGTCTATCGAAAGAGAATTGTTTTCTGAGCATGCTGATACCAAATACTTAATGATTAACAGCTTTTTTATCATGCCAGAAGAATTTAAACATTTTCAAAATTAAAAGATGAGCAGCCATGACATGCTAAATTCGGATGAATTTTTCGCTGTCAAAGCAAATATTTTCAATTATTTAATTTATTTTAATTCTGATTGAACATTACTAAACAATTACGAAAATCCTAGTTTACCATTATTTTGTTTTACCAAAAATTAACTATGAAAAATAACACGTAAAATAATTGAACTAAAACGACAACTAAGTACATACAACAAAAATATTCAAATAGTCATTTCATTCATTTTGAGATTAATATTCCCACCCTTTTATAAATTGTGCTTCGGACTTGTCCGAGTTGTTGGTTCGAGTGCACATTCGGCAATGACTAGCTCTGTAAATTTTGTTTTTGGTAACCCCAAGATCCCAAGAAAAATCACAACAAGGATAAGCTGGTAAATCGGGAGATCTGGCCGGCCAGTTAATAATACCACGGCGATAAAAACGCGTCCCGCATTAGAATAGCCATTATTATTATTATTCATTGACAATATTTTCAGGGAAACGCGTATTGGTAATTAAAAATGTTTGTTTTGACAGTAACAAAATTATTCTAATTAGGCATATCATGGCCGCTCACACTTTTAATTTTGGAAATGTTTAAGTTCTTCTGGCATGATAAAAAAAGCTGTTAATTATTAAGTATTTGGTATCAGCATGCTCAGAAAACAATTCTCTTTCGATAGACACCATTACCGTTCTTGTAGATAAAAGTGGTGAGAAATAAACTGCAAATATGTGATTTCCCATGCTATTCGCCTATGTTCTGCTTTGAAACTTGTCACACGGTATACTAAATTTAATATTGTTAATCATATTAGGTATAGATAGTCCTGAAGAAGAATTAAAATTAATTCGAAAGCTTGACGTAGAAAAAAGAGTGTTCTTTAATTTAATTGACTGCAATCCCAAATAATTCCTAATATTATATTTATACAGGGTGTCCCATAATATGTGGGCAATCTCCCGGATTTGGGTAAATTTCGTAAAAATAAATGAAAAAATAGCTATAAAATTAATTCCTCAGACACACCCCTACAAAGATATTAGCTGTTGAAGTTGAGGGTTGAAAATCAATTTTTTGCAATAACTTTTTTATTTCTTGACCGATTTTGATAATTTTTGGTTTTATTTTGTATTATTTGGGACTGTTTAGAATAGTGTTTCATAATCTTTGGTAGCACATACATAGACCTCGGGATGGCATAACCCCCTCATTCACTTAAAATAAAACAATAAAAATAATAATTTTACAATTTTTTAAGGTTAATTTTGTTTTTATTTGACATTTTTTACATAAAAAATGTACCTTTATTTATTTCGATAGAGCGAACCGTTATCGAGATAACCGTCCTTCTAATAGGTGATGCGTCGCAGGAACTTTCTAAAAAGAGAGAAATACTTTATTTAAAGTTGTGCTGCCTGTCTGTGACAGGTTGCTTTTGTACACAGCATAACAATCAATCATAAAAGACAATAATATAAAAATTTTAACAATTAACAATAAATATGGGTATGAATAATATTAATCGTATCAATTAAAATCTTTTCACATATGTCATTTAATTTAGCGCTATCAATTTTAAATTTACAAAAAAAATCTATTACACTTTGGCCGACTGTCCCACGAGATCCAAACCAAAGGCCAATTACTTTCCAATTTCTTTCTCCAAATTTATCCTGAAAATTTTCCGCATAAAATGGAATACATGGTTCATATATTTTTTTTTTCTGTGTTATAATTTTCGTGTCCTGAAGTAGGTCATTAGTTTCATATCTAACTGTAGGGTCGATAATAAATGTATTTTTTGATTTCTTGTCAAAAGCAATAATGTCTGAAAATCTGTTTAGTCCTGTTGTATCTCTGCCATATACTTCTTCAAAGCATTCATAACCTTTTTCACGAAGAATTGATGTTATATGATGTTTAACATGATTATGACGAGCTGTTATCTTCGCTGAGTTGCTGCTGCAGTTGCCTGTGACATGAAAAGGGGTTTCAATCTCTTTACCGCATTTGCGGCAAAGGCGGTCACCATTGACATCAACACCAGGAACACCTCGAAGATTAGCATAGTTGCAGTTGAGTTTAATAGCAGCGGTCCATTCAGATGAAGAAAGTGAATTTTTTTTATGAATAAATTTCAAGTAAATTTTAACAAGATGGTTGACCTATGACAGTAAATTGAGCAGGAAACAAAAGAAAAACTTAATTACATACAGGTCAGTGTCAAAAGATTTCATTTCATGCAGATTCAATTCTAACTGATTTTCTGCGTATTCAGCGTTTCTGTAACTCATTTTAAAATCAGTTAGAATTGAATCTGCATGAAATAAAATCTTTGACACTATTTGACGTGTATTTAATTAAGTTATTGTTTTTTTCCTGCTCAATTTACTGTCAAAGGTCAGCCATCTTGTTAAAATTTACTTGAAATTTGAAAAGTTCCTGCGACGCATCACCTATTAGAAGGACGTTTATCTCGATAACGGTTCGCTCTATCGAAATAAATAAGGATACATTTTTTATGTAAAAAATGTCAAACAAAAAGAAAATTTACCTTAAAAAACTGTAAAATTATTATTTTTATTGTTTTCTTTCAAGTGAATGAGGGGGTTATGTCATCCCGAGGTCTATGTATGTGCTATCAAAGATTATGAAACACTATTCTAAACAGTCCAAAATAATACAAAATAAAACCAAAAATTATCAAAATCGGTCAAGAAATAAAAAAGTTATTGCAAAAAATTGATTTTCAACCCTCAACTTCAACAGCTAATATCTTTGTAGGGGTGTCTCTGAGGAATTAATTTTATAGCTATTTTTTCATTTATTTTTACGAAATTTACCCAAATCCGGGAGATTGCCCACATATTATGGGACACCCTGTATAATATGTATACAGGGTGTCCGGTAAGTACCTCCTAATCTCTCGGGAGCATACAGGGGAGGTCAAAAAAACCTAGTCTGTCATAAAAAAAATTTTCCTAAAGTGTCCCCAAACGGAGATATGGAGCCCTAAAAGGGTGCCCCGCAATTTACTTTTTTGGCTCTAAGTTTTGAACCGACCTGTATAATTGGATGGAATTTAAACACTTTATAGAGGCTACACAGAGCCATCAGGCCATATTAAAGTCGATGTTTGACGTCGTCAGGGAAGACAGGAACGGACTTACCATCATACTCGTCGAGTCTAAATTTTGACAGGTGTCACTTTACAGAGCTAAAAACTATTTTTTTGAATAGTCTAATACTTCATCTTTAAAAAAGGTGGTCTTAATTTATTTCGGTAAAACTGACGGTTTTCGAGATAAATCGGTTTTTAGGTATGCGAAACACTCAAAAGTTACTGATGCTAAACACAAACAGGTAAAAATCAGGTTCATGTTGATAAACCTACCTACATAATGGATTGCTATTGACGGAACTTGATCAAAATTCGCATAAAAGTCGATTTATCTTGAGAACCGCTAGTTTTATCGAAATAAATTAAGAGTACCTTTTGTGAAGATGAATGACCAGCGTAGGTATTTAAAAAATAAGTTTTCAGCTCTGTAAAATGACACCTGTCAAAACTTTGACACAATGAGTGTGGTGGTAAGTCCGTTCCTGACTTCCTTTAGGACGTCAAACATCCACTCTGATATGGCTTAATGAGTCTTTATGGCCTATAAAAAAAAAAAAATTTCATCAAAATATACAGGTCGGTTCAAAAGTTAGAGCCAAAAAAGTAAATCTTAGGGTACCATTTTGAGGCTCTGTATCTCCGTTTAGGGACACTCTAGGAATGTTTTTTTTATGACAGACTAGGTTTATTTTGACCTCCCCTGTATGCTCCCGAGAGATTAGGAGGTACTTACCGGACACCCTGTATATATATATATTTCTCCAAAATCGCGAAATTTCGATTTTCAAAACGCTCCTGTAGCTTTATCTTTCAAGATTAGTGAACGAAATTTTGGATTATTGTAAATCTTTGGAATGACGTTAGATTTTCGTTGAAAGAATTTCCAAAAGTCCCATCACTTCTACAGGGTGTCCCTTCAAAATTCCAGATATCCGGTTTTTGTCATCTCATTTCAGGTCGCAGTTTTGAATCTAGGAGGCTGAAATTTTTGTGGGAGTAAGATATCCACAAGGAGTGGTCTGGTATTGCACTTGAGCAAAATCGGCCAAACCGTTTCAAAATGGCAGCCATTTGAATTTTCGGAAAATTTCCAATTTTTTGAGCCCCCGTATGAGCAAGATGGCAAAAAAACTTTGAAATCAAATTAACAGGATTTGAAGAAAATTATTGGAAATTTGAGTTAATGCAATAAAATTAGCATATTTTCCATTAATAAGCCAGTGTCGTGGGTAGGAAAAAGGGTGAAAATGTGTCAATTCTATAACCGTTTAGAGTCCATTTTTGAAGAAGTTGAACCGAAATTTTCCATTTTTTTTGCTTTAACATATAATTTGATGTCTTAGCTGCAATTCGCCTCGATTAATGTAGCACTTTAAACGAAAAATAAAAAAGTTTTTCGCTTGTGCAAAATTAGCTTACACTTATATAAAATTATTAAATCAATGAAATGGTTCGCAATTTCTTTATTATTTTTTTTTCACATTCAATTATGAATGGTTCTGAAAATTAGACGAGCAAACACAACAACAATTAAATCACCTACATGCAGGTGAAAAAAGTATTCAAATTGGTTTTTTAATAACAAAGATACGACCAGTTTAAAAAATAAAATGTGTAGGTGTAAGTACCTGACGTACTACATATATCTACCCGATCATCGCTACAAATTTGAAACGCACCTTGGCTCAGTTAGTTAGGCAACCACTTCGAAACCACGAGAGGGTCGTTCTTTTTTTTGGTAGGTAGGTGGTTTTCCCCCCAAAAAAATCGGATTATTTTTTCATTATATTCATTATAAAAAAAAATAGGAAGAAAATATTTATTATTGAATCGCATAAAAATACACTATTTCTGCGATTGATGCGCAAGAAGGTTTTTTGAAATAAGGAAACAAGCATCCAGAAGACCGGCTACTCTAGCCAGTTACGATCATGTGTGAAACAATCACCTGTCACTTTTAAAATTCAATAAAAGTCATAATTTATCATCATTCTTGGCTTAAATTGCAAATTAAAACCATCATGAAGCATGAAGAAATTTTTTTTTCTTTGAAAAGCGACATTTACAATGTTATTTATTGATAGAGAGTTAGAGACACCTTACTGTTGTATCAAGTCGATCGAAATTTATTTATTTATTCAGTGAACTCATTCCCCGTTAATGCAATTGCGCCAGCACCGTATTGTACCTACCAATTGGATTACATAGGTATAGGTAGGTATAGATTAGGATCCCTCTGAGAGTTGCGGAATAGTTTAAATAATTGAAATATACCGAAATACCGATTTTTATTTATTTATTCGATTCAGGAACGAAGTTCAGTAAACTCTTCCCAAATTCCGGTCCAAATGCGATGTTGACAGGAACCCAAACACCTACCACTGACCTCCCCACCCACTGACCTATCCCACGTAAGTCAAGGTCGCCGGTCGTGTCCGTGTGTGCATAGGTGGCCGCACTAGGTACACATACACACAGATATTAGCAATTGTTTAAGTTGGTGTTTGGTTTGTTTAAACTGGCTCGTGAACTGTTTACTGTGCAAACAACAGCCTGACTGCTCGATGATGCCTCACAATTAGCCCACAACGGAGTTCTCACTTGAGTGCTGCAGCGTCTCTCTAGTAAAAGTATAATAAGTAAATGATTAGGAAGGAATTCGGGACCGAGATCCCGGAGGATCGAGAGAACAGGTGTCTTTGATTTGATAGTATATGGGACGGGTGACAGGTGTGACAGGTTATAGTGTTTAGTGTTTGTTTTAATTTGTTTATTTTTCAGGTGTTCTAGTGGATATAGTTCTTTCGGTTTCCCGTAACTGCTTTGAGTATTAATTTAAGAGTACCTACAAAAAAAAAGTTGGCTCGGCAGAACCAAACATAAACCCCTCAATTAGTTTTATTCAGCTGATGATTAAAACAATTTTTAAATAATTTCGGTCATAATTATTCAATGTGTATTTTAACTTCTAAATTCTTTTATACTAACTATAAGCATTATTTATTGAAAAAGCAATATGGCTGCCATTGTCTGTCATAGAAAAACAACAGTTGAGTATCAAAACAACAGGAAGAAATTTGCCTTTCTGCGAAGAGTTTATTTTCAGAGCGGTTGACACGTTCGGGTTTTAGTGTAACGTACCTATTTGACGGGGTAAACATAGTAAAACACCACATCACATTGGTAAATGTAGGAAATATTTTCAAAAATTTTTAAATTCTGGAGAAGTCAATGCCGCTTTACACTTGCGCCTTAGGAAGAAATATGAGTAATACCTACCTAGTATAATAGGATATTATGTATTTTAATTTTTTTCAATTTCATATTGATGTTTTCTTTATTATCTTCATTTATTCCTTTCTTAACATGTACTTTCATTATTTTTTTAAAAACAACGAAACATAAATTTTCATATTTTTCAAATTTTTATTTATATTTTTTTATTTAAAAATTTTATTTTTATTTCGCAATTTTCCATAAAAATCACAAGTGGTTTTTTCATCTTATCTAGGGCGTTTCTAATTTATATTAACGACAATAAAATTTTAACTCGTTCATTTCTAACCACCCTGGTTAATTAATTCTTCAGCTCTTTATATTATACAGGGTGGGAAAAATAAATCGATGCGCGCCATTGAGATCTCGAGAACTAGCTAGTAGAAGATACAGGGGTGGTTAAATTGGAGAAAAATTGCACAATTTTGTTTCTTTTTAAGAATCTGAAACAAAATTTTGGGCAGTTCTAGTCGTTGCTGAAATATCCTGAAAAAACTGAAAAATCGAGATTTCTTTTTTCTAATTTTTTTGTAATATTAATCTAATTTATGAATCCATAAATTGAAAATGGTTGCCTTCCAGGAGGTTAACTCGTTCTACTTTTTATTTTAACGTCCAATGCAATTTGGAAATTTTTTAAATTTGATTATGTCCTTTTTGACTAATCTTACATTAGTTGTGAGCCCCTATGTAGATGTCCTATCGTTTGTTTTGCCCTTCGTCACCTATTGTTTTTTATACCTGCCAAATTGCCCCCCCTGACTTTCCCGATTCACACCTCAATGCATATAGCCTTGATTCGTCTTAATTCTCGATCTGTTTTTTCCCTTACCATTATGAGGTTGGTCAATTTTACACACACTCTTCTGGACCTATAACACCACTTACTTTAAGCCATCCTTTACCCCTGAAGATGGTCCACTACCCTACACACCGAAATACACCCTACAAGACCGAAACCTGTAGGGTACTCAAAGTAGTGAGTAATTATTATTATTATTCTGCCATTTCGGTCCCAAGTACTAGAAGTCTAGTTCCCTCTAGTGCTGGGCATTCACACATTAGGTGGTATGGGGTTTCCTCCCCCTCCCCGCATCTCCTGCAATCTGGAATATTTTTCACTCCTATTATTGAGAGGCTCATTAATTCATTAGTGGGCAGTGTCGTGTCCAATTGCCGATCTCAGCTGGTGCTTACTCAGCTTTTTCAGTTACAACTTCTCTGATCCCTCTTCCCTTTACCCATCACCTAGTCGCTTGAACAGCACCCCAGCTAAGTTTAGGCAAGGTTTGCATTGAAGTTGCTCTATTTTCTCCCATGAGGAAAATTAGTTGTCGGCCTTTTGTGTCAGTTTTCCTGTTCACTAGGATCCACGTTTCTGGTTTTTAATCCCGGGTTTTGAATTCCCAGTCTTTTTTGTATTTTTTTCTGGTTCCTCTTGGGTCCCTGGTATCCACACTGGTGCTCTTATACGTTTCAGAACGTCCTTGGTGGCGAGTTTCGCTCCTGACCAGGGTTCCATTTCCCTGACCACCCGCACAGCCAGTCCTCTGTGGCCTGGTCTCCTCTAGAAAGTCTCCTCTAAGCTGCACTCCTGAGAACCTTGGTGCAGGTTCTCCTTCTTTTACGTTGTTCCGGTTCCTTATTAAACCAGGTTCTCCAGATTCCTCCTGGTTTTGTAGTTTCTACTCTTTTCTCAGTTTCCTGCGAGCGGCTCCTGAGAGTTTTTTGGGTCTTTCGATTTCACGCACCTTTTTAAATTAGGTGTGTCTTGGTTCATATGGCCCACGAGTAATGGAGCTATTAAAGAAATACCATTCGCAGAGCTCCATACATGGTAGGCATTTATTTACGAAGGTGCGCCACTTCTTCGAGGCTGAATCCAGAAGGGACTGATCTATACTATTCAGCCACGCATCCTTTTAGCCTGGGTTCCCGCCGTAGGATTTAGGTTTTTAAAGGTTGTCTCCTTTTGGTCCAGGCGGTAAAGCCTAGACCCCCGCATTCCTCTGTTCGCGAGATATGACCTCGACAACAGAGTTTTACGGTCTTTCGGAGAGTCCTCTTTCGGACGTTCTCCGGCATCGTTATAGCCCCTGTGCAGACCTTAGTCGACACGACAACTAGGTTGGGGGAGGTGGTCCGCGGCAGGGCTTTTTGAGCTGCCAGTCTGGAGTTTTAAATCCGACGAGCTCTATCACCGCTGCTAACCTTATTTACTGTATTAATAACTGTAAGGCTGTGCCCTATCCGCCATCTGGGACGCGCCTGATGGGTACCTCAACCACGCAGAGGAATGAGTAATAAAGTTATCCCAAAATTTGACTTCAAATTTTTCCTTCACCTTCTTATTATTACCATGAATGCGTGGATGACTACTGGATGAATTTTAAGAAAATAAAAAAAAGTTGATTGATTAACTCTGGGATCTAGTCGGCTTTGATAAGTTTCAAAATATGCAAAAGAATAGCTCTCGACGACTTTTGTTAGCCTTGCAAAAAATCATTAATTTATTTTCAGTTAAGGAGAAAATAAATTGAGGCCTTTTTTAGTTATTTTCTCACGTCATACTGCCATGAGAGAAAGTCAAATTTTACCGAAATGCAATTTATTTTGGAAATTCGCTCGATGACACAATATTAATACGGGAACTAACAGATTTTAAAACATTTCCTTTCTGGAGATATACCGGTTAAAAAATGGAAAAATAATAATTTTTGAGGCTTGATCAGGTTGTTCTTTAGAAAGTTTAGAAGATTATGAATTTTTAAATTTTATAATAATTTTGTATTTTCGGCTCTCTTTGGTTGTCGGTGTGCGTTACTATAATAGCCTTCGGGCACCCTTAGTTACCATATTCACATTCAAAGGGTGGCTCCATGAACACGAAGCATCAGGTTAATAACTTTCACAGTGAAGATGTAGATACGCCAAAAAAGCCGAAACAGGTTAATTTTGTTATCGAGGGGGGGGGGCACATATGGGGGACAAATTTAACTGACGAAGGTCATTTGATAGGGGATAGAACATATTTACTTATCATCAGAAGAAATGGGGATTGAGTGACGTGTCATTTAATCATTTAATAAAGGGTAAAGGTTGGTCTGTACTTAAATGTTACAGGGTGAATCTACAAAACAGGCTTCCTTAACACCTACTTTGTTACCTTTTAGGAAATAAGACACATAATTTGTAAGAAAATCTGTTTTGTCGATTCATATAGGGGTCGTGTAATTTTTCATTTGAAAGATTTAAATTCCTTTACAATGAAATTTATTTTTTTTGGCTCTTCTCTTACTCAAATATTAGAGGGTGATTTTTTTTTTTTTTTTTTTTTTTTTTTTTTTTTTTTTTTTTTTTTTTTTTTTTTATTATTCAGGTAAAGAAGAGCTGCCCTGTCAGGGAGATGGGATTTGTCACCCGAATACGTCTTATATAATACAAAATTACGTTTTTTTCGTCAACATCTTCAGTGTCCAAAAGTTATTAGACCTATTCTGTTTACGATGTTCGTTTTCAAAAGTCATCAACTTTCATTCAAAAAAGGAACCTTCAGTGATTTTCTTAAATAGTTATTAAGGGATTGGAAAGATAGCGAATTTATCACAATATCGGTAGTAATTGAAAACACTTATTTTGTGCTATTATTGATTACACCTAATTAAATTTGAAATATAACATGACAGTAAAAAAAAAACTCTTCTGAGCTGCAAAGTTCTGAACATGTAACAAATTTTCAGTTGATATTTTGCCAGTATTAGTTTGCAGTTCATGACGGAAAATCTAATTTATAAATCCCTAAGGTATTTTGTCGAGCTAACTTGTAAAGTTGACGTTCTTGATGGTGAGAAATTTCAGATGTCTCTAGAAATGATGAATGGCACTAATGAGGTGTGTATATGTACTGGAATCTTTACTAATAAAGCAGATATATAGTTAGACTTATGAACATATGTCAACCCAATCACCGATCTATTTTTACCAGCTCAAATTCCTATTCAGGTTTCAGTCACTTACGAAAAAAGTGGCTTTCTTATTTACGAGCATAACGACACGAAAAATTGTTTAGAGCCCAGGTAGTTTTCCATAGTTTCCGCGAACAAAGCTATGAACTTCTTGTTATTTTTATTTTATTTTGATAAAATGCTATTGAAATTTTTTACGCATAATAGGGTAGCATTTTGGAACACATTAACGAATTCAGAATTTTCTCTATTAGATACTCTATACTTATACCTTAGGGACGAAATAAGTGTGCATGCAGTAACTGATATTACCTACTAAAAGCAATTTATGAGATAGAAACTTTGATGGAGGAAAGAGAAATTTTCCTCCAAACGTAAGTTACTGCACATTATTTCGGCCCTGAGGTACCTATACATTTAAACATAATAAATCATAAATAATAAAATAATTTCGTAAGCCACCTACAGGATGTTTCAGAGCATAGGGCCAAATTTAAAGGGGTAGTTCCTCTCATAAGTTGAAAAAATAAATTTAAGCTTAGGATGCTTAGGACGTTTCGTTTAAAAGATACATCAGGGTGTCAGAATTTTAAAAAAATATAAAAGTTTTTGGCTATAACTCGTGTAGGTACATTCGAACTGATTTTGTAGAAATTTGGCATGTGAACAATAAGCAAACAAAGCTCTTTAATTATGCTTTTTCAGGTTTTGTAGATATCTTCCAGTGGCGTACATATAGTTGTGGCTGGTGCACCTTTTCCCTCCGTATCTTTTACGCCAGTGACATTTTTGCAGTTGCAAAATCGTTATTCAAAATGCCCATATTTTACAAAAAAAAAGTGTTTTTTTTTCACACGGCGCATCGTTTGTGAGATATTTGAGGTGTTCTCATGTTTTGTTGGGCCATTTCAAAATTATTGATTTCATTAAAACTCACGCCAAGCAACAGAGCTCTAAAATCATAAGATTCTGACAAAAATAGTAACGGAATACCGCCGGGGTGCCATCACAGGCGGAATAGGCCCCAGATCCTAACTGTACAATTTTCTTCTAGAGTTTACCATTTTCTTTCTTTTTTTTTTGAAAAAAATCGCATTTTTTGTATTTTTGTTTGTAAAAGAAAAATTGATAGACCAATATAATAAGTGAACTCCTATGAACAAATCGTAGAAAATTAAAACACGAAGAAAATGAGACCTGAAACAACCTGATCGGTTTTTTATTAAGGGAGAAAACCCCAAGAAAATAAAAAAGCGTTTTTATTTTTTATTTTTTAGGTTGTAGTGCAGGTTCTTTGCGAGATAGTCGATGTCGAGAGGTAGTTCCTTTGTGCAAAACTCTGTCGGGTAATTAGTTTTCGCGTAATTGCAATCAGAAGTTCTTCAAACCATATTTGGCGACGACGCTATGGATGCCCTGACGAGGCGTTCAGCTATAAAACGCTGATCTCCATTTTCCATTTAAATTCTGAAAAAAGGTAAAAAGTGTTCACAAACATGGTGCATAAATACCAAATAGTAAAAAATAAAACAAAAGTTTATGTCCCTACCCCGCATCATATGTTCGACCCCCACTCCACAACCACGTATAGCGCGCGCTCGGCCGTTTTCGTTCATGTTTGCGCGCAATTTTTTACATATTTTCAGCATTTAAATTGAAAACGAAAATTGACGTTCTATAGCTAAACCGTGTTACTTTACAAATCCGCTTGATAGATTCTAATCGAACGACCTCCAGAGCATCCATCAGCCTGCTTGCTGCAAAATATGACATGAAGAACTTCTGATGATTGCAATTACGCGAAAACTAATTACCCGACAGAGTCTGGGTTTTGCACAGATAAACTACCTATTGATATCGACTATCTCCCAAAGAACCTGCACTATAACCTGGAAAGCGTAGACGTAACGAAGTTTTGAAAAAAAATTTTTTATTTTTTTTATTTTCTTCCTTAATAATAATAATGAACCGATCTGGTTGTATCAGCTCTCATTTTTTTGGTGTTTTCATTATCTACGATTCGTTAATTCAACAATACAATAACAATGCGATTAAAAAAAAAAAAAAAATGAGAAACTCGAGTAGAAAACTGATGTGCAGTTATGATCTTGGATGCTATTCCAGGTGTGATGGCGCTAGGGGTATTCCGTCATTATTTTTGCCAGGATCTTGTGATTCTAGAGCTCTGACGTTTTAACGAAATCAATAATTTTGCAATGGCCCAACAAAACCTGAGAAAACTTCAAATATCTCACAAACGTATGAAAAAAAATTGAGGAATATAATTTTTTGTTCTGAAATCTGAGCACCAACCATGACTATGTACCTACGCCAGTGGAAGATATCTAAAAAACCTGAAATGGCCAAATTAAAGAGCTTAGTTTGTTTATTGCTCATGCCAAATTTCATCAAAATCAGTTCGAATGTACACGAGTTATAGCCAAAACTTTTATATATATTTTTTTAACTTTGACACCCTGTTGATGTATCTTCTAAACGAAACGTCATTTTGAGCTGAAATTTATTTTTTCAACTAATATTTATGAGAGGAACTAGGTATTACTCTTCCAAATTTGGCCCTATATCACTGAAGCACCCTGTATAAATTATTGTTCCAAAATTTATTGGCAGGCAACGAATAATTTCCCTTATAAAAAATATAACACAAAATGTACATCTAGACTATGTGGCAGGCAAGCTTTCGTATGTGTGATCCACCATAAAATACTTTTATACAGCTCCTGTTTATTTGTAATTGGTTACAATGATGCCATATTTATTTATTTATAATAAAACTTCGATTCGGGCTATTATACGATCCTCCTTCCCATAAATATTCACGTTTTCGAAGTTACAATCCGGTATACTTACCTGGTTGCCACATTTACATCAGTATCTCCGATTATCACCTATATGTCGTATTCTACTATATCTCCAATTCTTCCCCAAATCGCAAAAAAGTTATTGATTTTCCTGTAAAATCTGGATATATGCAAAGCTGGTGATCGTTATCCCATTTCGGATGTTATACATATAAGGTATATGCATATTTAGCGTTCAGGAACAGAAACTTAGGTACTTGTGCAAAATTATTATTTTTTATTTATATAGAGAGTACTGCGTAGATACTTCTAGAATACCCAACTTGAATTCGGGCAGCAGTAAAATCCTCAGAGTTCTGACGTTTTCCTCTTTATAGAATATTATGTGACAATAAAAAAAAGATTCAATTATATTCTGTTGAAGTTTTTGAGAATTTGAATTTCTTCAGGAAGGCTGAGAATTCTTACATTTGACTTCTTTGTTATCGAGTCATTCTATTTTTTCCTTATACAGGGTGCACCATGTATCCTTCTCTATATTGCTATCTCCTAACGCTAACAGATACAGGGTCGGTTAAACAGATCCAAAGGAGAGCAATTTTGTGGCCATCTCGATTCCGTCGAGACATACAAGATATCTGTGACCGATCCTGAAATATCCTGAAAAAACTGAAAAATCGAGATTTCTTATTTTTGCCATATCTTTTTTATTATTGGAGGTTAATGAATAATTTTTTGTGGGCTTACATAAGTCGGCAAGAGCTACCCATCTGACATTTCAAAAATTTTCAAAGCCGACTAGATCCCAGAATTTTCATAGTCAACTTTCGTTTTTCTTATGGCCACCATAGTGTTTTTTTATGTTGTTCGGTATAAAAAAAATCATGAAAACTAAAAATTGTTAAACTTCAAAAATTAATAAAAAAAAATTTTTTCTTCTTTTTTCTTTACAAAAAAGACACATTTTTAGATAAATTTCATAGATAAATTAAAAAACCATAAGGCAAGCACTATTTCGGCGTATTTTACAAATGTTGACGTTTTTTGACGATTTTTTATTAGGTTTTTCTTTGAAATATTAAGAATAAAAAATTTAAATTTTTTTTTTGAAGTTTATTAATTTTTGATTTCCATTATTTTTTTCATATCGAACTACATAAAAAAATAATATGGCGGCCATAAGAAAAACGAAAGTTGACTGTGAAAACTCTTGGATCTAGTAGGCCTTGAAAATTTTTGAAATGTCAGATGGATAGCTCTTAACGGCTTATGTAAGCCTACAAAAAATTATTTATTAATTTCCAATAATAAAAAAGATATGAGGAAAATAAGAAATCTCGATTTTTCAGTTTTTTCAGAATATTTCAGGAACGGTCACAGATATCTTGCATGTTTTGACGAATTCGAGATGGCCACAAAACTGCGCATCTTTTCTCTAATTTAACCGACCCTGTATCTCTTAGCGTTCAGGAGATAGCAATATAGAGAAGGATACATGGTGCACCCTGTATGTTTTTTTTTCTGTTTTCTTTAGTCTTTTTATGAGATAATCGGACAGTGGTGCTTATACGTTCTTCTTCTTCCCACTGATCGAAGTCTGTCTCTGAAACACTTCTTCAGCTCATATTTACCAAAACTGTCCGACTTTTCCACTAACATATTTGGTACACCTATAGGGTACCAGTTTAAAAAAAATTCATACGCATATAGGAAGTAAAATCAATAAATTGGGGCAAAGTGGGGATTTTATGCTTATAATAAGTAATCTGAACTAGCCCAGTCGTTCTGCATTATCTTTCTGGTACTACCCGTTAGGGGAGGCCACGGTTAGTCTAAAAATTCCAAATGGTGACCAGATCCGAGATGTGCCGTTTTGAATTTTATGAAAATATGTTTTTCTTAAATAACTAGTCCATTTTCAATTTTTTGAGTAAAAGTGAAAGAAACAGAACTTGTACGAAATTCAGTTTTCAACAACTTTGTTTACGTATTACAGTTTTACATTGATTTTTAAAAATTAAACCTGAAAAAATCAGAGAAGTCATTTGACAAATACCGGGGGTCTCTTTAAGGTTGCCACCTGCCATATCTTATCAACTATATGGGTCGTAGCGTAGACTTTTTTTTCGGATATACGAAATTACGGGACACTGACCCCTACTTCGTTATTTTAACGGAGACACCCTTATATTAGTATATTTTTAAATTGGACTGTGAAAATTGAATACAGATATGGTTTTCACAGCTGTAATTTAGATTTAATAGCTTATGAATTGTTATAAACAATTGAAAATCGCCATTTTATCATTTTTTTTAAGGTTTAATTAGAAAAATATCGACCGTAGACAAAAAAATGTAATTTGAAAAGTTGTAGGGAATTTACTTTCCTACAAATTTTGTTTCTACAATTGTTAACAAAAATTTTAAATGGCCGAGTTATTAAAGAAAAACAGTAAATTTTTATAACTTTTCATAATTTTTTTTTTATAAAATTCAAAAACTGATGCGAACCTCGGATCTGGACGCCATTTTGAATTTAGAATACCTAGCGACCTCCACTAATGGGTAGAACCAGAAAGATCGAGATCTGAATTTTTCTTATTTCCTGGTCGATTTTTTGGATGTAGGATGTAGGTAATGCTGAGCTAAAAGAAATTTCGTACAGAAAAAATCGGAAAAATATGCAAAATTAAAAAAAAATGCAGGCGTTGCTGCGAGATATGTTAACAAATTGAAAAATATAAATTTCTTATTTTAAAAATGGAAAATTAATGGGTTCTAGAGCTCATAGAAAAAACTGAAGACACTGAACACTGCTGAAGACGTGGATGGTCATTTCGTTTTTGTTGGAGCTCATCGGCATGCCACATCAGCAAGTGTAATTACCCATACCTACCTCTTTAACAAGATCAGTTGATTATTTATGGAGTAAATTCACACGGGAACTCCGGGATCTACAATAATTAGTAGACATCTCATCTAGCCATATCTATTTTATTATTGAAAATAAATTACCTATAATTTTTTGTAGGCTTAGATTTTAATAATAATAAAATTAGATAATAAAATTTTGTCGTAAATAGATATCCATTTATAATAATTCAAAACCTTTCGAAGTCGACTAAATCCCACAGTAGTCAATTTTTGTTTTTCTTATTGTCGCCACATAGTTTTTTCATGTTATTTGGGATTAAAAAAAATTATTTAAAAAAATTACCAAAATTAAAAACATTTTGTTTCATTTTATCAATAAAAAAGTAGAGAAAAAGAAAATAATGAAAATTTTTTTTTCATCAAATGACGTTATATCCGAAAAACCATAAGGAAAGAAATATGACGTCAAATTGACGTTATTCTGTGAAAAACTGTCAATTTTTTTTCTAAAACAGAAGAAAATAATTTTGTAAAATTTCTTTTGAATGTGATAGACTTTTCCTTTTTAGACCGATTGACATGAGAAAACAAGATGGCGGCAAAAAAAAAAAGAAAAGTTGGCTATGAAAACTCTGGGATCTAGTTGGCTTTTAAATTTTTTTAAATGTCAGATGGATAGCTCTAGACGACTTGTCTAAATTTACAAAAAAATATTAATTAATTTTCAATACCTAATAAAAAACATATTGCAAAAATAAGAAACTGGAGCTAATCTACTCTAATCTAATTTAACCATTTAATAAATGAACCTTTATCTTAAAATTTTTTCGACTGAAGCCGGTTTTTTTCTTTAATGCCATCAACAAATTCCATAATTTCTTTTCCCATTGCAACTTTTCCTACAAACTTGAGCAAAATTGAAATTATAAATGAAAACGAATTAACTTCACTTTGTTAACAGAATATTACCAAGAACTAGGGATGGGTTACCAGGGTAATCACGAAGTGATTTTCATGGAACTATTAAGAGAATCCGTTTGCTAAAAACACTAGCGATTATATCCTTTTGATTCCTGCCTTGGGTAAGTCATTTTTGCGTGCCGTGTGCTACTGAGGCTTCTACTTCATACCCCTGCTATTAGACAAAAAAATAAGAAAGAGTATAGAAATTACAAGAAATTTTGTTAAAAATTCCTTGATTTTTGCGTGTACCTGGAACGGGTCGCTGGGATTTATTGTTATTGTTTAAATATGATTTGTTCCAGCGATGCTGTAAATTATTATAAGTTTAAAAAAAAATCTGATGGCAACAGCGCATATTTCACACAGACGTTTATCACGTCATGTTTGGAAAAGCGACGAGTGTTTTACACTTTGTTTAGATCTTGAGGATGCCAGGTTGGTTAGACTATCGCGTTGTGTGGCCTAAATGAGGCCTGCTGTATAACATATTCGTTTACACTAGACAAAACTAGAGACAAGGGATAAAATATACATAGTGATCTATAAACAACGGATTATCCAAGGATAGAAATGATTCATATCTCGATATCACGATTTATTAAAACCACGTCAAAGATGTATCTATACGTTTTCGGGATTTGAATAACAATTAGGAGTTTTCGGATTTTTTTTTTAATTTTTATTCCGAGTCATTCAACACCACGTGTAAATTGAGCCGCGTTTAAACACTATCTCTATAATTAGAATTGGGGAAAAAAGGTATAGAATAAACGATGCATTAAGACGTGTGGAGCGTATATGTGGAAATGCTAAATATTTCAGGAGCATTAGGTAGACTGTAGTATTTATACATCGAGTTAACTGTTCGTGAAACGGGGGACACATCATTTGGGAAAGCAAAGCAGGCGATGATTATGACAAATGAGCGTTTTGTTACGACCCGCTTGCTCGAAATCCTCGCTTACAAAGAAGTATTTATTAAAATGTTAAAAATATCCAAGTAATATTCTTGCACGGGCACCTAAAAAGTTCCATTAACTATAATATATTACTAAGCAAATAAAAATTATTTTGAAAACAATAAATACCGAAATAGTATAAAGTACTTTTTTGAAAATAGTTTTCTTTTTGAAAGCGATAAAGTCTCCTGAACAAAAAAAAGAACCTCCTGAAGAGTTTCATGCACCTCTTTCGCAAGAAAAAGATTAGGTTGAAAGAACTCTGAAATTTTTGTCAGGGATTGCGGATTCCTTCTACGGGCTCATCCCACCTGGCAGAAGACTGGTGTGGTATTGTTATCTCGGGGATTCACCACATCGGCCAAGACAAGGACTTTTCCTACCGGTTCAGTTCGCCTGATAGGACGGAGGGGACAGGAGCTCCAATAAACACTTGGGAGAAGAGATGGATGAGTCGTTCCCTGGTTACCATCCAAGGCCCGATTGCCTTTTATAGCGGGTTCAGCGTTGATCGCTGCCATGGATGTTGTCAGAAAAGCTACTCCGAATCGGCTTTTGAAAAAGGTCATTCGTTCTCTCCGTCTGATCTCCGCTTGTTTTCATAATGAGGTCCTAGGCTTCCATTTGATGATTTAGAGTTGGCAACGGCAAATGTATTCTTGTGCAAGACGTTAAGCATTTGGACGTTGATTTTTCGCCCACTTACTGATTTTTGACAAAAGGAATTTAAATGTGGCTTTCCAAAAACCAGGAGGAGCTGTGACAGTAAAACTTTGGCGAAGGGAAAATCAGCGAAAGTCGATTCTGAGAATGGTTTGCCCGTGTCACATATGGCAAACGGCAAAAGGCAAGTAGAAAAACTTCTCGCGTTCCTTCCGAGTCCTCTCAGATTCGTTTGAACTCGAAGAGAACGGAGAAGGTGGGGGGCTTAGGTAAAGTGAACTACACACTTGAAATTATACAAATTCCTTGTGATCATCTTTCTGGTTATAAAAAGGTAACTATTAAATATTTTGGCCTGCCCTACGTTGTGATTATTTTTGATTTCAAGCCCCACAAAACACTAAATAAAAATTGACATTTAACAATAACAACTTTATTGGAAATATTTTATCCAATCTAACACATCAAAATCTCACAGTAGAATAATCGATAAGTGAGAATTATTTGCAATTAAATCAATTTACTTACCATACACCAGCTTAAAGATAAGTCAAGAAGAGGTCGACAGCCGTGGAAGGGGATGAAAGCTTGAAAACTTGAATGCTGGCCGACTTCAATGTGGACCATTATTGCACCATGTAGTTCGGAAAGGTGTCGAAAGTGATGGGTCACTCACGAACTCGCTGACAACAATAAAGCCGAACGTGTCCGAAGTTTCTCTGATTTGCTGCAATGAAACAGGAGAATCTGAAGAATCTTGTCAGTGGTGAATGGATCATGACTTTTCTTGAAAAAGGTCAAAAGAAACAAAGTCTCTGATGCGTTTCGACAGACGTTTCTCCGTAGGCTCTCTATGACAGTAAAGAAAAATTTTGATTTTGTTTTTCTAAAAACTGGTCGTTAATAAAGGTAAGTATTACGTCGTATTTACTCATAACCATATGAAGGAATTTTAATACTTTATTCGCGACGATTTGGTTATTTTCGACGTAAGTCGAAATTGTGCTGTTGCTGCTAGATTCCTGTAGATGTATAGTTGTCATAGGTAAACTGCAGTTCAAGCAGATTTCAATTCATATTGTGATAACTTAGTTGACCGATAAAACATGCCATGTTAGCGATGCTTTTGGATTCTCCAATCGATAAGAACTTGTTAGCTTGGCGGTCGATGTCAAAGCATGGATTGCCTCCATGAACCGGGACTTTTTTGACCTTGGAATTGTTCGTCTTCCAAGCAAAGGGGAAGCAGTTATTGAAGTAGATTGTGACCATGCTCCGAAAGAATCAATTGAAAATGTTATTATAGAACTTCTATCTTTCTTTTTTCTTGATAAATGTGTTTATAAAAAAACACTAACTCGTATTTTTTAGATAATTTGGAAAAGTCAAAAAAATTAAAGATTGAATTTTAAAGAGACCAAATCGACTGCATCCTTATAAGAAATAATTACCATTTTTTTAATGATAAAAATTTAGTCATCATGGGTTTTTCAGTATTATTGTCCAAAGCTGATCCGTATAGGGCCGTATTATTCAGTGAATTCGCTTAACCAACCCTGTTTTGTCGCTCGATCGACCACTTTATAATACGTTCGCCGATTTGATGATGTTCGGCTTTTGATGGACAGTTTCAGTAGCAATTGTCTAGCTGGCGGCGCAGTATTTTTTACCCTCCTCTTTGTGCCCCTCAATAAAATAACGATAAAAATAAGACTTTAAAGGAGCATCGGGGGGATTATCCTGGGCCACGTTTCTGCCCTGGAAGCACACATTGTTCTCTTTATTCCGCAACAAAAGAACGAAGCGGCAGGTCTGGCTTTTTCTCTATATAATATGGCGAGTTTCACGCTTTAGAAATTGTTATTTAGAGATGTTATTTCAGGAGATTTTATATCCAACTAATTGTGATAGAAAAATGTCCAATTATCAAATTACCAGCACGGTATCGAGTTTGATTGTCTAACTTTTTCATTGATCTAGGGAAAAAATTGCGAATTAACCTTCAAGAAAAGCAGCTGTAAATAACAGTTGGATTGGAACCCACCCATAAGCTCTACAAAAATTTAAAGAATTTTGATACAGTAGACCACCAAAGTAGATCTTAGATTTTGGCCTACATGCTGTAACAAATATATTTTAAACTTTAGTTGCAATATTTACATCGAACATATACAAATGACTTGCGGAAGAGAAACGTTTAATGGAAAACAATTAAAGTATTTTCATTGACTGCGAATGTAAAAAATATTTTTAATAGTACGGCGATAGTATACGCATAATTGCTGTGTAAACTTAGACAAGCAAATAAGACGATATTAAAATAGACATAACCAACTACACAAAAATACATAATTATACAGGGTGTATTGTCACGTCCGCATAATATTAGCACCACGCGATTCTACATCAAAAACAGAACAAAAAAGTTTTCAACAGTTTTTTCTTGATGTACACAGATTTTAAGATATGGACAATTTAACGTTCTTAAATTTTGCAACACTGGCGTTGGTATAAAAATTAAGATAACTTATTAGACGTGAAGTCACCTCACTAGTGTGCCGTTTCAACTTCTTCAAAAATGGACTCATAAACGGTTATAGAATTGACACATTTTTACCCTTTTCCTACCCACGACACTGGCTTATTAATGGAAAATATGCTAATTTTATTGCATTAACTCAAATTTCCAATAATTTTCTTCAAATCCTGTTAATTTGATTTCAAAGTTTTTTTGCCATCTTGCTCATACAGGGGTTCAAAAAATAGTAAATTTTCCGTTAATGTTCAAAAAATTCAAATAAGCGCCATTTTGAAATGGCTCGGCCGATTTTGCTCAAGTGCAATACCAGACCACTCCCTGTGGACATCTTACTCTCACAAAAATTTCAGCCCCCTAGATTGAAAACTGCGGCCAGAAACCGTGCCTCAAGGACCGGATTCTTGGAACTTTGAAAGGACACCCTGTAGAAGTAACGTGACTTTTGGAAATTTTTTCAACGAAAATCTAAAGTCATTCCTCAGCTTTACAAGAATCCAAAATTTCGTTCACTAATCTTGAAAGATAAAGCTACAAGAGCGTTTTGAAAATCGAAAAATCGTGATTTTGGAGAAATAAATATATATATATCGTGGGCAGGTGAATTTTGGAAAACTACTTTTTCGTAATCTGGGGGTCATGATCGGTGGACATTTGATGAGTTTGGGTGATTTTTGGAAAGTGATGTCGTCCTCAATAGTGTATTTTTTTGTTAAAAAATACACTTAAAGGTGCAACAAGACAAATGTCATGCTGCGACGTGTCAATGTTGCAATTTTTTTTAAGATTTTTTATTTTTTCAATTTTTTATTCAACAATTAGAACGCGCAGTTGCAATATTGATTGGAAGTATTGGAACTCAGGAAATCAAATAATTCCTAGTTTTGAAATGTTAATTAAAACCATTTTTACCAAAAAAAAATCTAAAATTTTGGATAATTTGGCTATTTTACTTCTTACTTAAGAATTTTT
Organism: Malachius bipustulatus; assembly: GCA_910589415.1. Taxonomy (NCBI): domain Eukaryota; kingdom Metazoa; phylum Arthropoda; class Insecta; order Coleoptera; family Melyridae; genus Malachius; species Malachius bipustulatus. The sequence continues at coordinate 42,662,288 of OU342633.1, forward strand.
CAATAATATTAAGCAATACATATTTTTGAGTATTAAAAAACTTCAAATTTAAACTACAATGGTCGATAACTTCGTTATTTGAGGTCTAAGAGCTAAACGGTATTAAAACTTTATGTTCTGTTTTTGATGTAGAATCACGTGGTGCTAATATTATGCGGACGTTACAATACATCCTGTATAGCAATTTGATGATAGTTCGAATTCTGTGAAGTGTATTTTTCTTGTTATAAGATATTCTCAAAGTTTTTTATAACGAAGACAAGGAAAATATTTTTTTTTTGTAATTCTATCAAAATCCAAAACATTTAAGAACATACAAAAGTATATGAACTTTTCGATTTAAAATGGATCTAAGACTCTTTAGAATTAGATGGAGTAAGGAGTAGCCTTCATTTAGGTTAGAAAACTACTTTATCATGGATCACCTACCATTACTTCAAATTACTCATTTCAGCTCAAAAAATATTAGCAGCCTTTGGCTGTTATTCTAGCTGCGTTCGCCTCGCTTCGATCGCTCGTGCACCTAATCACGTCTGTCTTCTATACAAAGCTCATTTTCTTTTCTTCCCTTATGTGACAAAATATGCTATTTGTTTATTTTATTTATTTTAGTTTTTTACGTGACTGCAATTGTTGTTGTTTACCTTCTGCAATTGTGGTTATCTCTCGGCAATTCGATTTGAGACGGTTCTCGGCTGACATGAAAGGAATGAAGAAAAGAAACTGAAAGTAACAAAATGTCGGAGGGAATGTTAGAGAAAATCTTGAAGCAGCTCGAAGACAGTGAAGTGGAGTTTTGGCTCAACAGTGAAACCACCGGCGTATGATGGAACAACGCCATGGAGTGCCTACAAAATTCAATTTCAGGCAGCCTGCATAGTCAACGTGGTGGAACGACGTAGAAAAGGCAACGGAACTGATGGTTCTGGCTCTTCGGGGGCAAGCTGTGGACATGCTGCAAACACTGTTCTCAGGTTCTCCAAAATCAGTTGATGAGCTGAGTCCAGAAATCGAACGAATAGCTACAGGAGTTTGAAGCCGCAATGTCAACAGGATAGCCCATCTAGCCTACCCAGAATCGCCGCAGAATTTCAAAGAACAACAACTAGCCTCGCAAACCTTCGAAACCTTCGCTTCGTCCAGCGAAGCGTTAGTTAAGGCACTCGAGATAGACGCAGTAACAAGGCGTCGAGCGGTAGAACATTTTCAAATGTGTGAGCAGCAACCATCAATAAGGAAGAAAAGAAAGAAAATGTGACTGCCATAATGGAAAATTTGAATAAGATGATGGATAAGATCTATGAGCAGTTGAACGAGAGAAAAAGAGGTTGGAAACCGAAATAATGACGTCATCTATTTTGTTTTCCCAGAAACATTTCGGATTTTTTTGATTCAACAAATATTAACCGAGAAAATGAATTTATTCGTTACGTATGATTCACCCTATATATTAAAAATCACCCTGTATACTCGTATTTTAATAATACACCTTGCCCTTAACTGGGATCTAGCAGTCTAAAACATTAAGGAAAAAGCTTGCAGAATCTCGAACCCTTTCTAGAAGAGAAATAAAAGGGACTCAAGAAGCGACAAGTTACTGTCTCAACGTGTCGACAACACAATATACTTCCTACTGCTCGTGGTCACAAGACTTCAGAATTAGATTTTATAATTATTTTTTTTTTGTTCTGTTGGATGTTTTTTTTTTACATAAGTATTCCCAACTCAAGACTAAGTTATTTTGCACTCCTTGTTCCTATAGTTGTAGCGTACCTGTACCTATGGCAATCTATTGCGTTAAGCTATCCTAATCAATATTATTAACAACTAAATGGTCTCGATTGATCGATAAAAAAAGAAATGCATGGAATTCCAAATTCTGTGACCTCTAAACTTAACAAAACCAAACTATCTGGGCGAAGAATAGAATAACGAATCAATCATTTTACGTATGGAATGATCAGGTGGGTAAGATTACCCAATTTTTACCCGATGTTATATGCCTTATATTCCTGTATATGGCAGAATGACAATGGAGAATCTATAAAGGTGTGTAATGGTGATTGTGAACAGTTGCAACAGTGTGTATAGGAGCGATTTCACAGGCGTCAACTGCCACAATGCAGATAGTGGCCTCGAGGGACCGCATTGCTATTATACAGGGTGTATTATCCAAGCTCAGCTCAACGAGAAAGACTTAATCTCTTGCAGATTGTGGACCACCACAGAGGGTTGCAAATTGGTTATAGGAGCGGGGATGAAGCATAAAAGAGAGAATTTATAGAGAATGGGAACATCTCTTATAAATAAAACATTACACTACTTGTGGACTTCTTTCCTTATTTATTATAATTATTTATTTATACTCGTTTATAGCTTAAAAGCCTGATAACTTTTTTTCGTCTATTTCGCGATATTTTTGTAATTTATTTTATAAGAGTAAAATCAGGATTTCCAAAAATAAACAGGATCATTTTAAGCCTGGTTAACAGTTTTTGACCTGATTAATAAAATACAAGCATGACGAAAAAGGGTACACCAAATTTGAGGGAAATCAGAGCTGAAATATAGAATCTTGGTGAACCTGTTTTGAATTTTTTGATTTTTTGAATCTTCTGATAAATGTTGACAATTTGAAACATAATCTGACTCAATCCTTTCTATCTATTACGACATTTCAGCTCAAAGCGCTTGTGTAGGTACTTATTTGAGCCCGCAGACTGGTACTAAGAAAGAGCAGAAGCGAGGAAAAATTCAAACAACCATGTTTGAGGAAAATAGGGTATATTTCATTTTTCGAGTTTTCAGCTGTGAAGATTGTGATTGAAAGTGCTTAGAAACAGGTTGCGACTCCTGTATAACCCAATATTTTCAGTTTTTACGTTTTATTTTTTATTTTTTTATCAGTTTTTGATTTTATTGTATTCTATTGATATTTTTATCACTTTTTGTGTATTTTTTATAATGCACTATTGGGTACACCACCACTTTACGAAAACTACCCAAAATCATCAAATATCTAACAAGACTTGTAGAACTTATGGAGAAGTTTAGGTTTTCGTTAAAAAGCTTTCTAAAGGCATGCACATAGTTTCTACAGGTCTCAAAAATTCGAAAAGCCCCGTTTTTGTGGCACAATACATACCATTCGTAGGTCGCAGATTCGAGGGGACGAAAATTTTTGTGGGAGTAAGATATCCATAAGCAGTGGTCTGTTGTTGCATTTGAGCAAAATCGATGGAGTCGTTCCAAAATAGCGGCCATTTGAATTTTCGTAAAAATTGGTAATTTTTGAACCCCTGTATGTATATCAATTTATACCCATGCAAGACGGAATAAAATTTGAAACTAAATTAAGAGGATGGGCATTAAATGTGCATTAAGGAAGATTGAAGAAATTGAACTGAAATTTTTTACAGCGTAGGCAACTTTTACTTGACTGATAAAATTTGACCCTGAAAATTTTCAGCAGGCCAATTATTAAAATGGCGTTGTTGAATAAGTCCCGGTATCCGGCAATAAATCCTTAAATTTCTTATTATGTCTGCCAATATTATAATTTAAAGTAAGATTGAATAGTTTATGAGTTATAAACAAATGAAAAACGCTATTTTCGATTTCCAAAGTTGTTTAGGTTAAAAACGGCTCAAGATATCGGAAAACGGCTTCCATGTCCCCATTTACTCTTAAAAAAGATTAAATTTTTATACAGGGTGATGAAAAATCTGGTAATTTTCATCACCCTGCGTATAGAAATTTTGAGTACTTACACTGTGAGGTTACACTTGAAAAGTTAAGATAGACATGTAAGCCATGCATTTTGGGATACTTGGAGCTACACTTGGAGGTACATATTTTGGAGGTACACTGCTATCAAAAAAAATAGCGTTTTTCATTTGTTTATAACTCATAAACTACTCATTTTAAACTGCAACTGTGAAAACTGTTCTTATTGGATTTTTTCAGGAAATATGAAAATATAATAATATACAGGGTGTCCTATTTAAAAAAACGTGGACAATGTCGTCATTTCTGAGTCACGGAACACCCTTTTTTACATCCATTGAAAGTAAACTATATTATATAAAATTGGCATGTTTTTTTTCATTTTTACAAAACTGAAAATTTGAATATTTATCGGGGGGTATCGGGACTTTTTCAACACTGTTTGTGCGTATGTATAAAAATATTTTATATTATTACGTGCATTTCTCAAAAATAAAAAATTTTCTATTTTAAAAAACTCCCTAAACCTTTCAAGCTTTAGGCACGAAATAAACATTTGTGAGATCCGTGTGAAAGACTGAATTTTTGTTAAAAAACCTTCTTGAAAAAAATTGGTTTGTACAGTGTGTGCATGCCTTCAAATTTCGCAAAAACACGTACCTAACTTGTCACTCTTTTACTGATCGCAGTTTTCGATCTATATAGGGAACTGATTTTTTTAATAGTTGTAGGTATGTCTGGAGGGAATTATTGTGTTTGAGTAACATCGGTCAGCTTTCAAAATGGCGGCCATTTAAACTTTTTTTAAATAAAAACTACTATTTTTGAAAACCCTGTACAAGCAAAACTAAACAAAACTCTCAAATATCATTAATTTGTATTCAGCTTAAAACGATTAGACAACTAATTATTATCTATAGAAGTGTACATAAAGAACACGCTGTATATAAATAAATGGTTTATTGACACATTCGTGTTTATTAAAAAAATGTCACTTTTGATGTAGTACCTATTCACCACCTTTTTTAAATTTCAAAAAGATGTATTTATAGTCGAGATGATAAAATGATTGAAGTGGAGCTTTTGATGTGGCCGTTCAACATATGGATGCAAACTCTTTAAGAAGGTGTTAACCGCTCGTTGTTACATCTCTATCAAAGTGGAGGAAATGAAGCGTGGTCTCTGAATTATCCAGTACGGCCCATCTGGACGACAGTCCCACAATCAGATCCAAGGATTTTCAACTTTAATTTTGGATGTTACTTTACATGAAATATGAAACTCCATGCAATTTGAAAGATGAAGATTGATATGTATAAGTAATGGCTGATCCCATTACCTACTTATGCCCCCTCTCAATGAAAATTACTCAAAATTATTCGGCCAATCTAAAAATATAAAAATATGCAGCAGGGTGTTAAATTTAGAATAACAAATATAACATGGACTTCCGGTATAACCGGAAGTAATGTGGAGTTGAAAATATTTTTGATGGAGAGACTTCGATTGATCATGTCTGAATACAAAAATTCAATTTTTTTATAGCTACATATATACTTTTTTTGTGCAAAATGTATAGAGCAGCCGGTTTCATAATAGGTATACAGGGTCGTCATTCTTTAATATAGGTATTGCGCAAAATTTTAGGGAGCGTTTCCTTGCCAAAAATTAAGGGGGGGGGGGGCGGTTTGCATACAAATAAACTTATTTCCAAAAACGTATCCAATTGGAGTTACAACCTTTCAAAGGGGTATTAGGTTAGGATGAAATGAGGTTTTTATGTAGTTTCTCAGATTTAAAAAAACATGAAAGAATAAACTTTTCCATATACATACCTAATAGCTTTACATAAAGAGCTAAATATAATATAGCTCTTTTATAAATATATACCTTATTAAAGCCACCCCAACGCCAATATTCTTATTCATATATTTTTGGGGAGTTTTAAAGCTGCAATTTGAAAAATGTCCTTTCACAGCCTAATTCACTCCGACCTATTTTAGCCTCTTGCATTTTATTAGTAAAATGTACCGTTTTTGAGCAAAAAAATACAAATCATGGAATTATAAAATAAACAAAATAATAAAAAGAATTCACCTTTTTTTATTGCTCAAAGTCCATTTTACGAATAAATTGCAAGAGTTAAAATGGTTCGGAGTAATTTTACGGTCTGAAAATCAAGAACACCAAAAACTATAATAGTCATATTCGAAAAAATAAAAACTCCAAAATTTTTTTCTTAATTCGAAAAAAGAATATTTTTTTCAATGAATGACGTCGATATGACGGCGATATGAGGTGATATTGCTTTCCGTATTGATTTTTATAACAATCTATGAAGAAGGTTATTTTTTTCTAGAAAAGAAAGAATAAAAATTTTTTTTTAATGTGATAGTTTTTTCTTTTCCATGTATTTTTTTAAATTTGCAGGACATAAAAAAACAATATGGCGGCCATAAGGAAAACGAACGTTGAATTTGGAAACTCTCCTCCTAATAGGATCTCCTTAGTAGGCTTTGGAAACTTTTGAAAACTCAAGTCAATAGCTTTCAACGACTTATGTGCCTATATATAAGACTACAAAAAATAATTCATTTATTTTCGATAATTATTAATAAAGATATGGCTAAAACAAGAAATTTCGATTTTTCCGTTTTTTCAGGATATTTCAGCACTGCCTGAAATTATCCTAAATTTTGTTTCAGATTCTTAAAATAAATATAAATCGTATTTCTTACCGTTTATCCGAGATCCCAATAATTGTATGAGCATCAAATTGTTAACCACCCTGTATAACAGGCCATAAATTTTAATGTAATAGTGGCACAAAGAAATAGTTGATGCTGGATGTTAAGGTAAATCAAGCCAAAGTATTAAAAAAAAATAGAAAAACTTGAAGATGAGTAAACAGTAAACACACAATCGTGTGAAGGCCATAGAAATATACCGAACTCAACTATTTTATACAGGTGTGTTTGGTAACTGGACAGTCAAAATCGAACAAAATGTATAAAATCGTATTTTAAGCATAAAAGAGAGAATAACTTTTTTCAAGATCAGGCCTCGTTTAGGAAATATAGGTATCCAAAAATGGCCGCAATAAAAATAGGTTTTCTTCAGTTCCTGAACAACAATTTTGGAAATATTTCCTAAGCCAGGCCTCATCTTGACAAAGGTTATTCTTTGTTTTATGCTTAAAATACGATTTTATACATGCCATTCCATTTTGGATGTTATTGCGGTTACCAAACATCGTGTATTTTCACTCATAACTATTATTGTATTGCACTTATTGTATTTTTGTTGATTTAAAAGCCAAACACTACTTATAAAACTGATTTTTTTCGCCTCAAATCCACAAAGTCATTAATCTGTGTGTGTTGTTAATGTAAAGTGAATGAAAAATCACGAAGAAATAAATTTCGTCTCCCTAGGGAGGAAAAGTAATAATCACTTTCAAGTTTCAACCAAATTTCTTTGATTGAAATGAGGCGTTTTCAAATATTATGCAGGAGGAAAAAATATAGGAGATCCTGGCTGAAAAGTCCTACGATAAGAGATTTTTCTGCACTTCTGAAAGTTCACATTAAACATTGATTGCGATCTACACGTACGTATCAGGTTATTCGATCTTTGGGGAGAAAATTCGTTCAAAAATCCTGCTCACAAGTCACAATGATCAATTCCTGAAGGTTCAGCGTCCTTGTCGCATCAGCTTCGTACGTACTCAAATTATCCGTGTAACCGTGGAAGCCGACGCTTGGGCAGCGACCACATCTAAGCGTGCGTGTAAAGGCGTCGGTACTGATTAAGATATCCGGTTAATTTCACATCTACTTGCTGCTCTGATGCCTCCTGATCGTTTCATTTTGCCGACATCTAATGACAATATGCACGGAAACCTCAGAGCGAGCTTCCACTCTGCGACAGAAACAGATGCGCGCTTTGATGTGGTCAATTCGGATATGTGAAATGTTTACGGCTTTATGACGTCCCAAGATTTACTTACAAAACAAACTTATTAGTCTTTCATCGTTAATAATTTGAAAAACAACAGGAAAATGGAGAAATGTTTCCTGGGCACCAAATTTATTTAGAGCGGACAAGAAATTACTATATTATTGATAGAGGGTGCCCTCATAACATAGTAACATTACAGAGAGATTTTATTATGGGCATAAGGGCATAGTTCACCGAAGAACTGCATCAATATTTCAATTTGACCCCGAGAAGTTGGCCCGTAAATTGTCGAAAAATACTCAGCTTTCAGAGTTCTGCGAGAAATAGTTCCGCGCGAAACAAAGCCCTTTAAACGCAAAACTCCGTTTTGGGGATAACTTCACGCGGCTCCCATGCACTTCTCAGAAAATGAGTTCTGATGTGATAGGTATAGCAACAAAAATTGGAATCCTTGAGTTCCCGTATATTTTAGCAAAAAGTGAGTTCTGCAATTTTTTTTATTTTCGAAAAAAATTGGAGAAACTGTGTTGTTATGAGAGTTCTGGAGTAGCCCACGAAGAGCGCTCTATACTTAAGAAGAGTTCTCTTCCACTTTTCCTAAATGCTTGTGAATAATAAATGAATGCTACAGGGAAGTAAAGAACAATTATTATCGTCCAAAATTAGAGTTCTGAATATTATAGCCTCCGAAGAGTTACCCAAGTCAAGTTATAACGCTTCGGCCAGCCACGCTTTCGGCCAGAAATATAGGAACTTCGATTAATGTCCAGCAAAAATTTTTTTTTAGTTATTGATGGCTTGAATAGAAAATATTTCGGACCGTTTTCGCAGCACATTTTCAGTAAAGAAGTTTGTTTTTTCAGTTTATAGTCCGTGGCCGAAAGCGTGGCTGGCCATTATTGTGAACTTTTTTACTTTTTGAACAAAATTACAGTAAAAATGCCATTTTTCAGTTTATTAAGTAGTGGCCGAAAGCGAGGTTGGCCATTATAAAAAAATGTGTTTTTTTAACAACATTGCAGCAAATATTATTTTTTCTTATTCTTTAAGTCGTGACCGACAGCAGGGATAGCCATTATTTTAAAATTTCGGGCTTCTTTCACTGCCAGAATTTTTTTCAGTTTCATAAGCCGTGGCCTAAAGCGTGGTTGGCCATTATTATGAATTTTTGGACGTTTTGAGCAAAATTACATCAAAAATTACATTTTTCAGTTTATTAAGTCGTGCATGGCGGAATGCGAGGTTGGCCATTATGTTAAAATGTCGGGCTGTTTTCGGCCAGATTTCTGCCAGATTTTTTTTCAGTTTCTGGAGTCCGTGGCCGAAAGCGTGGTTGGCCATTATAAAAAAATGTGTTTTTTAACAACATTGCAGCAAATATTATTTTTTCTTACTCTTTAAGTCGTGACCAACAGCAGGGATAGCCATTATTTTAAAATTTCGGGCTTCTTTCACTGCCAGAATTTTTTTCAGTTTCATAAGCCGTGGCCTAAAGCGTGGTTGGCCATTATTATGAATTTTTGGACGTTTTGAGCAAAATTACATCAACAATTACATTTTTCAGTTTATTAAGTCGTGCATGGCGGAAAACGAGGTTGGCCATTATGTTAAAATGTCGGGCTGTTTTCGGCCAGATTTCTGCCAGATTTTTTTTTCAGTTTCTGGAGTCCGTGGCCGAAAGCGTGGTTGGCCATTGTTATGAATTTTTTTGATTTTTGAGCAAAATTACAACAAATATGACATTTTTCAGTTTATTAAGTCGTGACCGAACAATTGGCTGGCACTTATTATGAATTTTTTGACTTTTTTGAGCAAAATTAGGTACAGCGAAAATTATATTTTTCAGTCTTTTAAGTTAGACCGGAAGTGTGGCTGGCCATCATTATAAAATGTACTTTTTCAACAAAATTTCAGCTTAAATGAGTTTTTTAGATTATTAAGTCCGTGGCTGGTCATTATGATGAATTTTTAGACTTTTTTTGAGCAAAATTACAGCAAAAATAATTTTTTCAGTCTGTTAAGTAAAGCGTGGCTGGCCGTTATTATGAATTTTTGGAATTTTTTGAGCCAAATTTCAGCATAAACGATTTTTTCAGTTTCTCAATAAGGTGCAAGGCGGCCCAAAGCCTGGCCGGCAATATTATAAAATTTCGGCCTTTTTTGAGCAGAATTTCAGCAAATATAATTATTTCGAAAGTGGACGAAAGCGTGGCTGGCCGAAGCGTGGCTAACTTGACTTGGGTCGAAGAGATCTATAGAAAAGTTCTCTTCCACTTTGCCTAAATGCTTGTAAATAATAAATAATTATTATTATCACAAATGTGTTCTGATTAGAGTTCTGGGTAGCCCCCGACGAAGAGTTCTATAGGAAAGTTCTCTTCAACTTTACCAAAAATGCATTCAAATCCTCAACTGAAAAAATGGGTAGTCGATAATAAATAAGGCAATAAAGCATGGTAGTCCCGAAATGGCGAACCCGGTATTGCAGAGTGTTGTATACAGGCTGTCCGGTAAGTACCTCCTAATCTCTCAGGAGCATACAGGGGAGGTCAAAAAAAACCTAGTCTGTCATAAAAAAAAATTTCCTAAAGTGTCCCCGAACGGAGATATGGAGCCCTAAAAGGGTGCCCCGCAATTTACTTTTTTGGCTCTAACTTTTGAACCGACCTGTATAATTGGATGAAATTTAAATACTTTATAGACGTCACAGAGAGTCATCAGGCCATGTTAAAGTCGATGTTTGACGTCGTCAGGGAAGTCAGGAACGGACTTACCATCATACTCGTTGAGTCAAAATTTTGACAGGTGTCACTTTACAGAGCTACAAACTATTTTTTTGAATAGTCTAATACTTCATCTTTAAAAAAGGTGCTCTTAATTTATTTCGGTAAAACTGACGGTTTTCGAGATAAATCGGTTTTTAGGTAGGTATGCGAAACACTCAAAAGTTACTAATGCTAAACACAAACAGGTAAAAATCAGGTTCTTGTTGATAAACCTACCTACATAATGGATTGCTATTGACGGAACTTGATCAAAATTCGCATAAAAGTCGATTTATCTTAAGAACCGCTAGTTTTATCGAAATAAATTAAGAGTACCTTTTGTGAAGATGAATGACCAGTGTATTTAAAAAATAAATTTTCACCTCTGTAGCATGACACCTGTCAAAACTTTGACACAATGAGTGTGGTGGTAAGTCCGTTCCTGACTTCCTTTAGGACGTCAAACATCCACTCTGATATGGCTTAATGAGTCTTTATGGCCTCTATAAAAAAATTAAAATTTGATCAAATTATACAGGTCGGTTCAAAAGTTAGAGCCAAAAAAGTAAATCTTAGGGTACCAATTTGGGGTTCTGTATCTCCGTTTAGGGACACTTTAGGTATGTTTTTTTATGACAAACTAGGTTTATTTTGACCACCCCTGTATGCTCCCGAGAGATTAGGAGGTACTTACCGGACACCCTGTATAGGTTGTAATAACTAATAATTTTTAGTTCTTGAGTAGGATATCTATAAGTATAAAGTACTTATGTATACAAATACACAATGTGGTTTATGGTGTACTTAAAAAAGTATTTTTGTAAAAAAATCAGCTTAAAAATCCAAAATTATACTAACACTTATTCACTGCTATAAGCTTATTGAATTATTATTGTAAAATCAAAGAAACAGCTACCCTTTAATGACAGATGGATAACTGGGAAGGGCATTACATGCCTCATTAGCAACTTGCTTACGGATATATTAGTCCGTTTCATCCCTCGAATCGTTAAAAACAAGTTTACGAGCAGATGATAAATTAAGGGATACATGATCCCGTGTAGAGAAGGGAAGATATCGTAGGGGGTCATTTCCTGTCTAGAAACTGTAGCCACGCTGTCTGACGTTGTTATGTTAATGCCTCTTGTTCTTGTGTTTCACGAGTCATTGATGGCATGTCTTCTTTCATTTTATTTTCGAACTCCGACGAATTAAGAAATTAAATACAAGCTCCTCTTTAGTAATAATAATAACAATAATAAGTAGGTACCTATATATATAGTAGGTAATTTTAGTTTTAGCCTGTAGTCAAGTATAATAGGTATGCGCAAAATAACCGCAGCACAAGCTACTTTTGGGAAGCTTTTCTTATAATTTATTCAAAATTATTGCAGTGTCATCCAAAAAATTATGAAATTAAAAAAATTAAGTTCCTTTTTGGCTGTATGATTTTATTCCTTTCAAATATCGTTTGGCAGTTTCACTGACAGTTTGGCATCAGATACACTGACAAGATACTGGAATCACTAAATAATTATGTATAAGGAAGGACTTATAGACTCAAAATGAGCCAATGAACAACTTATGACCATACAAATCTTCCATTATCTAGGAAATGTCCAATAACTCATAGAAAACGCATCGTCCGGCTATACGCATAATGTCCTTTCCTCCTTTTCCAGCCAGGACACATTCAGGCTAGATTAGAATAAAATAAAGTCCAACAAGAGGATCCACTTGATGTCGACCCGTGTCACTTGCCTTCTCCGCGGTGGTCTCCTCTCCTTATACTCGTACGCCCTTTTCAGAGGTCTTCATTCATTATACGGATGAAGGCATTTGGCCTCTTACACTGTCAGCAAATCGTATAATGAGTCGGCCATTTGTGGGATAGTCAGTGGCGTGTATCACTTTTACTATCGGCTCATACGAGGTAGGTAAAACGTACCCAAAAGCTTAACCGCGGATATATGGGATAAAAAAAAATAAGAAAAAAAATTTCGTTTATTAACTAAGCGACATTTTTTAAAGTCAATGACTCCTAGCGGGGCACCCTGAAGATGGGCTTCTTCAATATTTTCGAAACGCGCTCAAAACTCGCTCATCGCCTATAATAAATTTCCTTACAGCATTATAACACCAATAGCAGAGCAGCGTCAATGACGTCATTTTTGATGTTCTCCGACGTCGCAAAGGAATATTTAGTGACGTGAGCATCAAGTCGTAATGACGAAGAAATGTTACAGATCAAAAACGTCATTTATTTACGTAAAAATCACATCAAAAAACAAGAAAATTAAAGACGTCATATACTGTAAGGTTGGCCAAACTTCACAGGCTGATTTTTCAGACTAAAATAAACAAAAATTTTCAATTATCGTGTATCTGGAACCGTTTTTGAGATACAGAGGGTGTCGAAGAAATATTATTTTTCCTGTTTTTTGACGATATATCTCGGGAACCGTATATGAGATACAATGTTCAGCTCTTATACACATAGTGTGTGCTCACTGATCCCCTTTTTTTCGCCGTAAAATAAAGGTTTAAAAAAATTCAGTGGCGTAGATTTAGGGTATTTTTATGGTTTCGACCCCTAATTTCTACGCCACTGGAATAAATGCAATTTTAAGCAGCGCGCTTGAACCGCCCATGTTTTCTTTACCAAAAAGGTACTCCTGCTTAACGGCTCTAGAATGAACCGTTTCCGAGAAAAATGGCATTTTATGAGAGAAAACATCACTTTTTTAACGATTTGTCAACTGCATTTTGGAAAAATGAAAGTAAGTGAAAACTTATTCCTATAATTAATGTTTTGTCTCATAAAATGACATTTCTCTCGAAAACGGTTCACTTTAGAGCCGTTAACCAAGAGTGACTTTTTGGTGTAGAAAACATGGGCGGTTCAAAGGCGCTGCTTAAAATCGCACTTATTCCAGTGGCGTAGAAATTAGGGGATCGAAACCCCCGAAATACCCTAAATCTACGCCACTGAGTTTTTAAAAACCTTTATTTTACGGCGAAAATAAGGGATTCAGTGAGCACATAGCGTGTATAAGAGCTGAACGTTGTATCTCATACGGTTCCCGAGATATCGTCAAAAAACTGGAAAAATAATATTTCTTCGACACCCTTATTGTATCTTAAAAACAGTGCATTTCCGGACACTCGTTAATGGGAAATTTTTTGTTTATTTTAGTCTGAAAAATCAGTCTGTGAAGTTTGGCCAACCTTACAGTAAACACCCTGTATAATAACAAACACGACCTAAAAAAGACGTAAGTGAAAAACATTCATTTGGCGATGAGTGATGAATAATAATAAAAAATAATAATAATGAATAAAAAAATAATAATTCTATTGATTTAATACAACATTTAAATCAAATTATTTTGTTACCTATACTTATCATATCCCAAACATCCGGACGCCAATGAAAATCTAACGTAGCCAGTGAGTCTGGCCATATAAGCCCGCCGTTGTCGTTCGTGTATAGCTCCAGATCCAGATACACACATGCATGGGAAATCCGGGAATGACGTCGTCCTTTGAAGTCTATCCCAGTGATGACAAGTATAATGTATTGCAATATCCGTCTCTGGATCTGATAGGAACTTTAATGTAATATAGTCGGCAAATCGCTCAAGGTAACGCGACACCACGACACTGGATTTAGCGTTTAGTGTCTTCCAGATGGTCCAGGATATGAGGAAATAAACCGACAAAGAAACAGAAGTGGAATAATTAATTTTTTCCCATCATTTTATTAAGCCTTCTTGATTGCAATGGAGAACGAAAATCATCAATTATTATCCTGCGTATATCCGATACAGAACGTGACATTTTTAAAAGTCGTCACCACATCTTTGAAACAAAAAAAGACATGAAAAATTTTGTGCGGTCACTTTATTATTGTTTGATATCACTGGAAAGCATTATTTAAATGGACTTTCCATTTATGTATCACAAGCAGGGGGTTTACATTTTAAATTTTATAATTGGGGTCATTTCTTAAGTCATTTTAGTTCCTCTACCGTATTACCCAAACCGTTTTTTTTTTTTTTTTTGCTATTTTTGCTATATTTATTTGCTGCAAAGATGCCGGCAACTTTTCAAAATGTCACTGTAGGTATGTGTCCGATCTCAATTATTTTATGAAATATTTAAATTTTAAATTCATTATACAGGGTGTCCCGTATCGTATACCTTTTTGTATAATAATAATTATTATAATTATTATTATGCAAAAATTATCGTTTTCGTCGTATACAAAAGCTAATGAGCAAGACAGTGATGGAATGTATACAGGGTGGTTAACAATTCGATGCTCACCATTGGGATCTCGGAAACGGTAAAAGATACAGGGTGGGCTAAATTAGAGAAAAGTTGCGTAATTTTATGCTTATTAAGAATCTGAATCTGAAAGAAAATTTATGAAAACTTCAGGCGTTGCTGAAATATCCTGAAAAAACTTGAAAATGTAGATTTCTAATTTCAATCTCATATCTTTTATCTGCCATTTCCAAAATTTTCAAGGACTACTATAGATCGCAGAGTTTTCATAGTCAACTTTTGTTTTTCTTATGGCCCCCATATGTTTTTCCGTGTTATTCGCTATTAAAAGAATCAAGGAATTTTTTCAAATTCAGGCCTTGTTTAGGAAATATTTAAAAAAATGTAAAACTAAGACTGCATTGAAAAATATATTTTTTAGTACCAAACTGGATAGCCGCGCGAAATCAAGTGTAAAATCGTCTTTTAGGCCTAAAAGAAGGAATAACTTTTTTCAAAATCAGGCCTCGTTTAGGAAATATTTCCAAAAATGTAAAACCAAGGCTGTTGTGAAAATGTTTTTTTTTTTTAGTAATTTGCGGCCAAAATCTAAAGTCATATATAAAAGTCAATTTTAAGCATAAAAGGAAGAATAACTTTTTTCAATATCAGGCCTCGTTTCAGAAATATTTCAAAAATTGTTGTCCATCGTTACTAAAAAAAATAAAATTTCACAGCAGCGGTTTAGGTTTACATTTTGGAAATATTTCCTAACCGAGACCTGATCTTGAAAAGTGTTAGGTATACAAAAATGTGAATATTATCACAAAACATAACTCTTCGGTCAATGTATAAGTGAATTCCAAAAGAATCATTTTCATTCTTCATTACTGAATTATGTTCATTTACAATGACAAAATTTGAATTGGTTTTGGGAAATCTTTATTCAAAAAATTGAAGATATATCAAATTTTGAAAATAGGTCGACAAATTTCAATATTAATTTTTTTTAATTTTATTTATAAAAATGTTTTTGGGCAAAATAAAGATTTCAAGTAAAAAAAAACTATTTTTTAGACCTCAAAGTTTTTTCTTAAGAAATTGTAATACTTAACATAATAATTATGATGCCAACTTTTTAATTATGTAATTAAATTACTATAATATAGCAAAAAATGATGTTTTTCTATAGTTTTTTTTTAATTTCTATGCTTCTATAACTATGTAAAAAGTGCCTCTTCACTGACAGTTATTTTCCTTCAATTTAAGTGTAAATTTTAACAAGTTATAACTAAATATTCAAGTGATAACGAGCGGAATAGAAATTCATGTTTGTGAACTTTACAGGCATCTCTTCTTGTTGTTGTTTATCGAAGAACAACATCGCCCAAGGCTGAAATACTCTTGCGATAACAAACTTCAAAGTCTTAACTTGCTTTATAGAAGTTCGCCCAAGGCCTAATACCTAACCTGGCTTACTATAAACTTCAGAAACTCTATCTGGAAGTTATCGGAGTTGCTGAAAATTAACTTCAAAGTAGCCCTAGGCTCTAGACATAAGACGCTTTATATTTTTTTAAACATTTCGGTAACTCTAACTATTGCCATTTTCGTAGTTGACATGATATAACTACTCTGGCAATACACCAAGTGTTTGGTGCTTCTCTTTTTATCTTAAAGAAAACAACAGGAACAAAAAAATACCGAAAGTCTCTTCTTAAATAAATAGAAACTAAAATTGTGAATTAATTTGCTGGACGTTTCTGATACATATATCTTTGTTAATGTTCAAGCCCCACATGAATGATGAAACTTATAGGTAAAACTCTATGGGAGAGAGTTATCATCCGGCAAGCTTCTGCAAAAGTGTAAAAAAAAAAATCGGGTGGTGCAATTAAATTTTCAAACATTGACTCAGCTTATAATGAAATTATAGGTACTGTGCATATAGAAATTATTAAATACATCTCTCGTTTCTCTCATAATCAAATATTTAGGTCGATTTTTATCATCGCAGGTGCTGACTGGTTGGAGATGTAACTTTTATCAAGGCACACCTTAATTTCACAATAGCTGTATAATATCTTGACCACTTGAGCATTCCGTATGTTAAATCCTCCGCATCAACATGATCACGCATTGAATAATTCCATCTTGGTATTTCGCCCACGTGCAAAATGGGTCTAAAATCAAGAATCATCAAAACATGGTAGGGTCTTGATGGTCGTTTGTATTAATATCTTCGTTTATAGATATATTTAAAGTGTGTGTGTGTGCTCATAATATCATATTGGAAGGTTTATGCTATGACGACTCGACGAGCTAAGACAGTTTATTCGTCGAGAGGCTACTACTATACACTATTCTAGCTGATTAATCTAACATTATTTGTGAAGTACCTATGTACCTAATAAATTAAGACAGGCTTAAAAAAAATCACATCCGAATCAAAATTATTTAGTGAGTCATTCGTCAGGGAAGGATTAAGTCTTCTATGACGCATAAAGAAATTCATTAGATACAGATTCAATCTTAGACATGAAATTTTATTCTAAAGCCTGCCTAAATAAAAAATGATTTTTTTTACATGATGTTGCCGATATTGAGATCAAGTAACAAAAATGTTATTCTCTCGATTTTAGCGATTTAATCGAGCACGCACTTTGGGACGGAATCCAGGATAATAATCATTATGTTTATTGTTTTATTGAATTTGTATGTTTTTCAGAAAAGATAAAACTAAAAAAAAATGTTTCGTAAGTGATAAGATTTTCTTAGGAAAATCTTGCCCTGCTGGTGGTGTTGCAAAATTCACAGAAAAAGTTTCTCTTTATGCCACGTGTCATCAGTACAACAGGAGCCCATTACGACTCAACTGGGGTTTCTAATAAAAGAAAAAATATGTTTTTTATCCTACCCCATAAGAAAATTGAACTTTCTCGACTGCATGCCCCCGGAGAAAGTGCCACTTTTCATGCCTAGGCGGTAAAATTATTTTTATATTTTCACGCTAGAGGGCCACCCAATTGCAATTGAATGCTATTTCCAGAGGGAACCAATAGCAAGCAAGCTAGCTGTATGTCAATCTGTCAATGTCAATAGACCAGCAAGACCCAGCAAATTAAATACTAATAGTGAGGTACTGATGTCAAATTTATCCAAACAAGGAATTTCTTTCAATAATAATTATTGTAATATTCAAAATCCAACGTTCACTATTAATGTTATCCATAAATAAATAAATAAATTACTGATTGTAATTTAACTAATCTACGCTTACTGATAGTAATGTATTAAGCAAACATCATATGTAGGTATTCAATAAATTTTCTTTCAAAACAAATTTTTTTCAAAAAAAAAAAAAATATATATTATTATTATTGTGTAGGATAAAAAATTATGTGTAAACCACGGCGGTAAAGTGTCTTTTCAGGCCTCAAGAAGTGGCCAGCCTCGGCTGCGCCTCGCCTGGCCATATCTTCTTGAGGCCTGAAAAGTGCCACTTTACCGCCTAGGTATACAATATACTATTTTTTCAATGTTACCAAAATTATACAGACCCCAAAAAAATTAAATTGTCTGGACTATAGCGATTGAATCGAGCACGCACTTGGGACGAGATCAGAAAAAAATTTGTAAGTGATAAGTTTTCTTACGAAATCTTGGCCTGATGGCGGTACCTATACAGAGGTGTTTCATTAATCAGTGCAGAAAATTCAACTGATGGAGATTCCTTGCTGAATTTTAAGGGGGGTTTGTCATAATAAAATTTTTTCTTAAAGCCTCCCCTAAGAACTTGAGTGTAGAATTTTTTAAAACATTAGTGTTTTATTAATCATCCATCAGTTGCAGAGATTCTACAAAGTAAGGGTTGAAAACATAAATTTTATAAATTGGTGTCAAAAAGAGTAGCTTATATCAATGATACGGAGTACAAAAGCTGAGTTCTGTATCTCAAACGGTCCCCATAGATATCTTCAAACAACTGGAACAATAATCTTTTTTTCCTACGACCACTATACAAAACACTACTTTGCGCATCGTTTTTTGTGCGCAAACTAGCAGATTTCTCACGTATCAAAAACTGTGCGACAAAGTGACATAACGCATAGCCAAAAATCATTTCCGTACAGTTTTATATTAATGTAAACAATAGTGATGGGCGGTAACTGAGAACTCAACTGTTACTTATTGTTAATGGAATAACTATACATTTAAAGCTTCAAGGTAATAAAATAAACACAAATGGGATAACATAGAACCCGACAAGACTATAAAATATACTCATTATTCTCTTGTGGCAGTAATTATTAAAATTTACGAGTTGGTCGCTAATAAGAGCATTGCGTAGCGTTCAAATCAAATTCACGAACGTGAAAACTCACACACCTCTAACTTCAATCCACGACTGCGCCTGCGTTGTGTGGAAGTTGCATATCTACCACGTCTCCGGGCTCCACGTCATGCACTTTATTTTTAGTTTAGATACGGAGTCTAATAATAAATAATAATAATATTGTCGGTAGAATTCAATGATTTAACAGTATATAATAGTAATATGAAAAAGTCATTGATAGAATAATTGAAAATAATACCTAGGTAGTCTTAAAAAATAAATTTTAGTTACCTATTATTATAATGGATTCTGATTCCTTTGAATTTGAAGCAGAAAATACACCACCTGCTGAAGTCAGAAAACAAGCAGGTTTGTGTTCTTTGAATTTGCTACCTATAGTTTCGAGAGAAAAATACGAATCTGCTTATAAACATTTCATAAATTGGAGAAAAGGTCATAAAAGCAGAGCATTGTCAGAAAAAATAATTTATGTGTTAAATTTGTTAAATAATTAATCTGTTAAATTGTGGTCGTAGGAAAAGTACTGTGTGAAGCACGTGCGGAAAAGAAATTTCACACTCGTGTGAATTGTGACACTCGACTTCGTCTCGTGTCACAATTCTTTCACACTCGTGAGAAATTTTCTCTTTTCCGCACTTGTTTCACAATATACTATCTTAACTCAAAAACTGTGTATTTCCGGACACATGTTAATTAATTTATTTGTGTATTTTTGACACCTTGTATACCTACCTATTATAAATTTGTGTATTTTTTATTATATTTATATTAGTATTTATATTATTTTTCTACTCCCAACCTTTAATCTGCATATTAAGTATGAATCACCAGTGCTTTAATGGGTCTCATTAAGATACAAATTTTCATTAAAGCACTGGTCAAGCTATTCAATGGCAGAGGAGCATTTGCAATCGAATCGGTTCGTTTTCGCTCACAATCGGGTCGGCAAGCCAACCGAAGTCACAGAGTTGTCATACTCACGACAAAAATTGCCTTGTGATATAAGTTCTGTATTTCTGAAAAAAAAAATCTGAACGTTTATTTAATTTAGAACATAAGTAATATTCAAAGAAAATTTATCAAGATTTTATGTTACCTTAATTAATTTGATAGGTAGGTATATCGTGTAAAAGATAGGAAGATAAAGTATTATATCATTCGTAGCGGTCCGTGATATAGTATTCAAAGCGGCAACGCTGCGACCGTGACCGTCGCGTGCGCAGGTAAGGAATATCGTAATTAATGGCTAACAATGTTATTAAAATTATTACTGAAAATCAAAGCGTAAAATTCGGAATTCGAACTTCGCATAATAAAAATTACGCAGTAGTGAGTAGTGCCCTTAAACTTGATACTAAAACATGTCTCAGCAGAATAATCTTAGCGACGAAAAGAAAATTTGGTACCTAATATGCGTAAGCAACCTATCTTAACCTCAATGATCCGCAATTGTACACGGGTCATTGTTAAAATATATAATTTATCAATCTTTTCTATGAAATGAAAAAGGGTCGTAGAAAAAATAGTGTATGGAACTCGCAGATAATGGCTATTGATACGCTCTTATGATGGTTAAGACACTCGCCTACGGCTCGTATCTTAACCATCATACTCGCGTATTAATAGCCTTCATTATAAGCTCGTTGCATAATATACTATTATATGCACCACCTCTGCTACCTTTTTAATCGAAAATAAAAATTTGAAGATAAATAAATTTAACTTTTTTCAAAATATCTCGAAAACCAAAAATCGTATCAAAAAGATTTCTGAACTGTGTTCTGAATATACGGAGTTTGTTTGCTAATTTTGCAATTGATACTATCGCATCTCCGACCATTTCTGAAATCCTCATTCTTTCCTGATGGGACATTATTTTTTAAAGAACACTTTTCTTTGATCCTTTGTTATTACCATTTTTTCTATGCTCTTCTGTATATGGAACATAGATACATATGCACGCACGAACTGACCTGTAATCCTGTAAAGACATACCAACTTTAATTGCTACAAACAAAATATGGTTGACGTTTTTGAAATTTCACAAGGATTTGAAGGAATAAGCTGATCCGCCCCGATTTAATAAACCATTCAAAACCTTTCGAACTGTTTAATTCTCACCCCGTATTTCCCATCACGTTCCTCGCGTCATCTATCTGTCACTTTAACCAGCAAGCCTTTATCTCGGTCAATTATAGCCGTATTTAGTCCTCTTTAGTTGGTTAGCGTTTGGTGTCCACATTTGAGGACCTCATGTCACATGATTGTGTATAGTCATGGACATATATTTAGTATTCTCTTCTAGTCCGGATGTGAAGATACCGAGGGTGAACTGAACCACCCACGGTGAAGACCATCATGTCCGGTCAGTTCGCAGAGATCTTAGAGGAAGTCGATGAAATTTTATACGGGAATTGGGATTTAGCAGAAACCTCTTATACTCATTTATGATGAGAAGATTTGTTTAGTAAAAATACTAAAAACCACGATATAATCATGAATGGTAACTGAAAATTTTTTTGAATCAAACCTATACATAATAGGATTTATTTCTTTCTTATTTTTTTGCAGGTTCTATTTTAATAAAAGACTACAACAAAGAAATATTTTTTGTGAATAAAAATCGAATTAAACAGAGACAAGTGCAAGAAGGAAACCCACGTCGACTCGTCGTCGACAGTAAATCTGAAACATCCCAGTCTCTGGATCCATTCACGGGCCTGTCAATACTAATGCCATTTACCAAAAATACCTGTTCAGGTCCACAATAATAACTGTCAATAGTCATTCAACAGCTGTTGAAAAGGAACGTTTAACAGATTAACAGGATTGTGTGTAGGCCATTGATTAAAAACATTCATCTGGGTCTTAATTTCCTGAAAATCACGACCAACCGTGACGAACAATCGCTGCCTGTCAGAGAGAAGTCAGTTGCTTAGTTCTGAGGTGGCTGCGCTGTCATTCAAATCAAAACTCAAATAACTCGATAAAAAGAATCCTGTGTAAATATTCGTCTGATTCATTTGTGGTGTATTCAAGACACCTCTACCTTTGGATGTTTCTATGGTAAATTGATTATGGTATTGTGTGGGTAATAGACGTATCATTTAGGTTTGCATCGGTGATTATAATAATTGGTGGATTGAATGTCATTCTTCTGGAAGATATGAGATAGTCATCATATTATGTCATTATAGCAATCAAATCCAACTGGAACTACTACCTAACTATCAAGATGAAAAAATTCTATAACAATTTATCATAATTACTATTATCCTGATTTCGTCCCAAGTGCGTGCTCGATTCAATCGCTAAAATCGAGACATTAATTTTTTTCGGGTCTGTATAATTTCCGCAACACTGTAAAAATAGTTATTTATTATACAAGAGAAAAAAGTGAAAGATTTTAGCTCGAGATGAGATTTCGTCCCCGACGCGTTTAGCGGAGGGGACAAACACATCGAGAGCTAAAATCGCACTTTTTTCTCGTGTGTAATATACAATTTTTTTCTGCGAGAAGAAATATCAGTGTTAGAATGTCGAAGAACGTAGTTAGATAACTTAAAATTATGTCGGAAAAATGATTTATGTTAAACTTGGATTTTCAAACTGTCTTTTATCGTAATTGACGTTCCCTGGGTAACGAAACGATTTAATTATTACATAAACGTCATATTAATGTAACTAAAATTGAAGACAGTTTTGCAAAGATTCTTGTTAGTTTTCGATGAGTGAATTTAATAATATGGATAGTGATTATTATGAAAATTCCCTTAATAATTGCCATTTGGATAATAAGGTAACTTTCCTTTACGTATATTTGATATAAATTTAATGATATCTGAGTGTTAATAGTAGCTATACCTAAGCCGCCATTTCGGGGAAATAAGTACTCATTTATTTCCCTGCTAATTCATTTATTTCCCCGATAAGATGCAGCTCATATAATGAGGCATTTTTCTACCTGTCAACGGGGAAAAAAGGTCAAACTTATAGCCCGTCGCAGAAAAAAATAATTTTTTCTTTTATTACATAAACGCCAGTTTCTGCATAAGGCATATAGAGAATCTTTTTTTGTGAATTTGAGATTTTTCTCGACTTAAACTAACGACGGCAGGCCAAGATTTTCGTGAGAAAATCTTATCACTTATTTTTTTTAAGTTTAAATGTTTTCTTAATATACCTAACACGATTTCAATAAAGCAATAATCAGCATCATTATTATTATAATAAAAATATCCTGCATAATTTAGTACCTACTGACGTGCTCGATTCAATCGCTAAAATCGAGATATTAACACTTTTTTTTTGTTGTTTGGCTTGAAACAGCTGTACTGGTTGTTGCGAACTTGTTATCAATTTTTTAGATTTTACCGGATGATTCTCTCACTCATAGAGCAGTTAGTCAACCTCGAGTCGTCGCGAATAAATCATCCATTTATAATATTTGTTGTTTTCTCAAATAAACCATTTTTTCGCGAGTTCGAATTAGATACACTCTTATTACATACATTCCTTTATTCCTTCCTAACCCCCCCTCCTTTTTTTTTCTTAACATAATAATAATTAAAGTGCTCAATGATCACCATGTAAGCAGCCATCAGCACGAAGGTAGGCGAAATTTAATTTATCTTTATACAGTCCACAAATTGTCAATAACATTTTTGGTCTTTGCCATTTCGACAGCATTAAAAAAGTATTATTTTTTCATTTATTGGAAATGAAATTTGGGCCGTAATATGCTCCCTGTTGTGTTGCATATGGCGTATTATATGGGGATTTTTTGTGGGTTTGCGATTCTTTGGACTAAAACTACACCTCCAGCAGGCCAAAATTTTCGTAAGAAATTTTTTTTATCACTTACTTTCGAAAAAAAATAATAATAACACCATTTCAATAAAGCAATACAAGCATTATCCTGCATGATTTAGTCTAAAGAAGATGCTCGATTCAAGCGCTAAAATCGAGATATTAATTTTTTCGGGGGTCTGCATCATAATTTCGGCAGTATTTAAAAAAAAATATATTTTTTTCTTTTATCAGAAACGCCAGTTGGGCCGTAATGTGCTTCTATTGTGCTGCCAATATGGCGTAATGGGTATTTTTTTCTGTGAATTTTGCAATGCTTCTGCATACTGAAACTATACTTATACCGCTAGCAGGCCAAGATTCTCGTAAAATCTCTTACGAACAAATTTTTTTTCAAGTTTCATGATTTCTTAAAAACACAAATTCTTCTTCTTCTTCTTCTTCTTTAGGTTTTTGGCTTTAAGCTTATTTGCAAGCTATTTAGCCAGCTCATTACTTTTATTCTTAAGCTGTAACTATCAGAGTACCTACTCATGCATATAGTAAAGAATGTCTGAGATGACTCATTCCCTGATTGGACTGACTTTCTTCTATTTTGGTTATTGATGGTGTGTATTCTTGAACTATGGTGGGGGTAGTTAGTTGGGACAGAAAACACAAATTCAATAAAACAAATTAAATAAACATACTTATTATTATGCTCGTGCGTGCTCAATGCAATCGCTAAAATC
The DNA here is from genome assembly GCA_910589415.1 of Malachius bipustulatus. Classification (NCBI taxonomy): domain Eukaryota; kingdom Metazoa; phylum Arthropoda; class Insecta; order Coleoptera; family Melyridae; genus Malachius; species Malachius bipustulatus. The sequence continues at coordinate 42,686,905 of OU342633.1, forward strand.
GAGACATTATATTTTAGTGGAGAGGGTCTGTCAAAAAAAGGCTCCATCCGCCTTGGACTCGAGAATTTTTTTTTATTTTTTTTTTTCATAAAGTTGGACCCCCTCTTGATTTTGTTTATTTTCAAATTTGCACTAGTTCGCCGTTTGTTTGACGTCTGTGGATTGTTGTCTTAGCTGGATAGTGTAATAATGATTTCTAAGATTTTATTGAAAACTACTCAATATCGAAATGCAGTACCTAATTATACACAGCAGAATAATAGCAATTTACAAGTTTCCACCCTGTATAGTTTTTTCTTTTATACCTAGCAATAATTTATTACAAACGCCAGCTGGGTCGTAATGGACTCCTGTTTTACTGCCACGTAGCGCAAAGAGAAAATTTTTTCTGTGAGTTTGAAATGCTTCTGGACTAAAACTGTACAGGGTGTTTCATTAATCAGTGCAGAAACTTCAACTGGAGATTCGTTGCTGAATTTTAAGGGGGGTTTTTCATAACAAAAATTTTTCTTAAAGCCTCCCCTAAGAAGTAACATCCCCTTAAAGAAGGGTAAAAAATTTATATTTATCGATTTTTTCTGAAATGACTTGAAATAATAAAAAAAAGGAAGCCTCCATAATTACATATAATTTTATCCACCCTTGTTCTCTGCAAGGTGTGAATCTTAATACCCCTAAAAGTCTTTTTTCCTAATAATTTTTTTATCTTTAAATTCACACTTTGGAGGGCCAGTGGAGTCCCTGTGTTCAACAAAATTTTTCAATGTGGCATCGTTGTTCGAATTCGAGATTTTGAATAATATTATCGAATTTGTATCCGCGCAACGATTATTGTTCTAAGCTTTGTTGTGTTTCCATTGCATATGTTTCCCTCGTAACATCTATCTGGGTATTGTAGACCTACACATTATTTTTCTGTCTGAAGAATGGTGTCCAGTGCAGAGTGTTGTGACTTTATTTTCTACAAAAGTGGTCATATCTTCTTAAGGGAGCCATATAGGTCTGGAGAAACCAGTAAATAAAACTTAGAATCTTTAATCCACAATAGATGCTGTGGTGCTGTCCGTGCGTGTCTGCCATTTCGGGATCACCCTGTATACTCGTTTAACGTCCAATATCAGCAATGTTAAGTCGGCGTCCACGTTAAAAAAAAAAACAACCAACCAGATAAGGCTGATAAGAGTATCTCCGCCGGCGTTCATCGAACATGTAAAATTTCAGTGGCGGTACCTACTGCGTTAACTCGCATCGTATTTATTTGAAATAATACGTACTGTCCAATTTTTATAAGAAGGCGAAGGCTAGGCGTGAACTGCGCATCTTTTCTAGCTTTGTTCATCTTTGTAAGGTGGACACCGACTAACATTGTTGTTATTGGACATGGACAATAAATATTTATGGAGTCGCGGAGAAGGTAACCACCCTTTCTGCGCTTTAAGAACTTATTCGCGTTTCTATAGTAACTGGACTGTAGGTATAGGTACTTATCATTTAACATACAGTTCATCGGTTATTTATTGGCGGAGAATTCTCTGAATTAATCTGGAATGATAGCAAAAATATTGATTCAGGCAGCGGCGTGCAAAAAATGATGCTTATAACTCTCACTATGGACAAAATCTTGTTAATTTTCACCTGATAATATTCAATCGAGTATTCAATATCAACCACGCCGCCTATGGCAGGTGCAATTGGATGAAAGTTTTAAATGATAAACACTCATTATCGAGACAATTACAAAGATAAGAGCGAACAAAAAATCGAATGTTCAGGGAGATCCATGCAAAAGTGTTAAATTATTTCTGTTCTCTATACATTTAGATAGGACTTTTTTGAATCACGAGTATACCGATAAAAATTTTATTGCTTATCGACTTTCAAGAATTCTCCGCCAATAAATAATCGATAAGCTGTATTTAGTATTGCCTATGTGTGTTATTAAGATAAAAATGCAGAAAATGAAAAGTTGATAACGAATAATGATAAAAACCTTTATCTGTTATGTCGAGCAAGAGGAATTCCGTTTTTTTGTTCATAGTTCGAACAGGCATTATAGGTACATACAGTGTGACCCATTTGTTCTTGAAACACCCTGTAGAATCTTAATTTATGGTGCGATTTTAAAGAAATTTCTTTTAAACCATAGAGCTTGATAAACTATATTTTGGGACCAAAAAGCGTCTCATTCCTACAATATCCAATGCCTACTAGATCAGTGTTTACTTGTAAAATCTTTAAAATTCATATTAGCGATTTTTTTAGAAAAAAACTGTGCACGCTACTGGATTCACCAGCCCTCAAAACGGTACTGTACTAAATTTTATTGGAAATGTCAGAGTAATAAGGATCTTGCAGTTATTTTAGAAATTCATAATAGAACTCCGAATTTTCATTAATTTATTCGAAAAGGTCAAGAGAGACAAAATAGAAATTGTACGTCTAGTTGGTGATAATGTAGGTACTTTAATTTTTTAATTATAATTTTTTATTTATTTATTTATTTATTTTTTATTTTTTTTATTTTTTTTTTATTTTTATTTTTACTTTTTTTTCACTTTTTTTTAACTTTAATTTTTACTTATGATAGCTTTTGACCTTTTTCAAATTAATTTATGAAAATTCGGAGAGTATTATTATGAATTTTTAAAATAACAACAAGATCCTTTTTACTCTGACATTTCCAATAAAATTTGGTACAGTACCGTTTTGAGGGCTGGTGAATCCCGTGGCGTGCCCAGTTTTTTTTCTAAAAAAATCGCTAATATGAATTTTTGAGATTTCACAAGTAAACACTGATCTAGTAGGCCTTGGATTTTGTAGGAATGAGACGCTTTTTGCTCCCAAAATATAGTTTATCAAGCTCTATGGTTTAAAAGATTTTTTTTCAAAATCGCACCATAAATTAAGATTCTATAGGGTGTTTCAAGAACAAATGGATCACACTGTAGATATAGCGGAAAATTTGTTGATGTTTTAATACATTTTCAAAATTTTACAGGCATCTTGATTTGCCGCTTCCTATTGACCATTTAGACTATAGGTAATCCTGTTGACCTACTTCGCGGTATTATGGTATTTGGATATACTTATATGTATAGGTAGGTCTACAATGATAATGGATACCTAAACAAAGTTGATGTTATCATCAGCAAATCAGCAAAAAACGATTTTTTTTAGGTATATTTATACCTACGAAAACTATGTGTATTTTCGTGTAAAAAAACTAAAGCCATTTTTCAACAAAGCAGAAAAGTGGATTTTATTTGCTTTTAATCGAATAAAGTGCCTCCATATGAATAATTTAAGAGACATTTGCTCAGAAATGAATCGGATTTAAAAAATATTCGTAGGTATAGTTATTATTTTAAGAAAAATGGCTATAGTGCGTATCATATTTCCTCAAAAATAATCACACGAAGTCGCATACGAACGCCACTGGAAGATAAACAAATTTTGTCGTAAATCCAAACATGTATATCTTGCTGCGTAGAAGGGTAAGCTAAATTTTAGAAAAAGATTTATACTTAGATAGGTCGATATCAAAGATAGGAATTTTCAATTTTCTCATAACAATTTCCAACACTCTTTCAGGTAGTTTTTTTTTTTCAAAATTCATCTATTCAAGGTTTATGTTTATTTACTTATTACCTACTTTTATTTTACCTATCTGTTTATCTAAAACTTAGCTGAAGCATAATACCTATCCTGATAAAGTTAGGCACCATACTTTAATTAATTAATACTCTGTTGTATTGATATTTTTAAAAAAATTTCTCTGATTAAAGTCACCTTATTTTATTTTTTTATAGTGGAAAAGTACCAAAGTATTGTTACCGCAGAATTTTTTGGAAAAACAAATGCGGAGATCTGGGCTTGTTCTTACCTTTTTTAATTAATAATTTGCACGCCACTGACTTAAATGCAAATTTGTTATTTTTGTTGGACACCTCATGTTGTTTAGAGAAGAAAAGTCATCCTACGTTTTTGTTGTAGGACGCACTGTTTTCAAGATATTCCACAATGTTTGCACTCATGCAAGCTTTTTGTAATGCAATCCGGTCAATAACGATCACAAAAATGATTAAAACTTCTGGAAAAACTCAATAGGTATACAGTGTGTGTCACAGGCATGGTACACCCCCTTTTTTTTCTTTATTTTTTGAGACAATTTTTTGAAATTTGGTACGTCGCATATTCTCGACAGAGCATACTTTTTAGCAGAAAATTTAGGGTTTTTTTCCCACATCCGGTTTTTCCAGAAATGTTACCAACTTTTTATTTTTAAATGGGACACCCTATAAATTATTATATTTTTTAATTCTATACATTTGTACGAATCCAACAATACCACATAACTAACATTTTAAATGTCAAATTTGTTTTTATTTAATTTTTTATTTCTCAATTATAGTGTGCCATGACTATTTCGTTTTAGGTACTCCAATTGGATCATCTAATGCTAGAAAAATCGAATTTTTGTTCAAAGTACTAAATTAAGTGATTTATGGATAAATTATGCGCACCGGAATGATTTTTTGAGCTGGATTAATTTTTTTCAAATGGTACCATATTGGTACCGAGGTACCATCTACTAGTACTCTTAATAAGGAACATTTTGGTGTACCCATTTTGCATCTGTTACGAACACAACTGAAGTCATGGCACACTATAATTGAGAAATAAAAAATTTTATAAAAACAAATTTGACATTTAAAATGGTACTTTGTGGTATTGTTGGATTCGTACAAATATATAGAATCCAAAAATATAATAACATATAGGGTGTCCCATTTAAAAATAAAAAGTTGGTAACATTTCCGGAAGAACCGGATGTGGAAAAAAATTCAATTTTCTGCTAAAAAGTGCGCTCTATCGAGAAATATGCGACGTACCAAATTTCAAAAAATTATCTCAAAAAAAAGGGGGTGTACCAAGCCTGTGACACACACTGTATAGCATTGATTTTTATGATATTTTACCTCGTATACGGGTTTCTACATTGTCAAGTATCTCGGAAACAGTGCGTCCTAGTACAAAAACGTACGATGACTTTTCTTCTCTAAACAACATGAGGTATCTAACAAAAATAACAAAGTTTCATTTAAGTCAGTGGCGTGCAAATTATTTATTAAACAAGGTAAGAACAAGCCCAGATCTCCGCCACTGGATTGAAGAATTCTTCATTGGGAGTATCAGATCATATATTTCAATTAGCACAACTACTGTTCAAAATTTCAAATTATTCCAAGCAGCCAATTTTTATATATTTCAAAAATATGATTTTTTTCTTAAAACTTTAACACCCTCTATTTTCTTAACGAAGCATTTCTCGAGTATAGTTAATAGAGCAAACTCATATTATTTTTGGATTCTCTATCGTCCCCTAGAGTTAAGTAGGTAAAACCTGAAACACCCTGTATAATCTCTCTAAATAAAAAATTAAAAAAAAAAAACTAGGAAAAAATGTATCTTTCAAAAAAGCATTTAAGTTAGTATGGTTCACCCCATTGTAGCTAAGCAGGGTGATTTATAATATTATTATGATAAAAATATGATAAAGGTTTCTTATTGGTGGTAGTTTATTATTTGTGACTGTCAAAAATTTTTTTCAAATCACTTTAGGCAAAAATATATGAAAAATTCATATACCTACCTAGAATTTTTTATCCCATAATGAGTGTACCTATTTATTTTTTTCTACGAGTACTTCCTTTACATTTTCTGCACTCATTAATTAAATGAAACATTCTGTTCAAGAACTTTTAATAGTTAAGTAGCGACATCTTGTCGTGAAGTTTAGTGACTACATTCCTAATATAATCGGTTATTGTTCTGTAATATTTACTTCAGTGTAACAGATTTCTATATTATGTAGTTTCCTGGTAATAAAATGTATAATGGCTATAATTTGGTACTACTATCCTAGCAAAGTTGAACTACTCACGAAGAGATGGCGTCTTGAACGTAACGTAGCGGTGTTGCCATATGAACTTACAATTTTATCTGACCTATTTATATCAAAGACGTTTTTAAATTTAAAACAAAACTGCGATAGATGCGTCGTTTCACCACAGTAAATTCCTATTATATCTACCATAAATAACCAATTTATTGTTATTAAATATTATTTCAACTTATATCATGTCACCGATCTCTTCATTTTCATTTAGGTATAGGTAGGTAGGTAAATTATTGATAGTATATTTTCTAATATTATTTTGTAGTATTATTTCTAGTATTTTTTTTTATTGATTACTACTAATAATGAACTAGGTACTATAATGTTTCAGCAGGTGAATAGGTGTCGGTGTCAGCTGTTTTGGATAAGCAACTTTTAAACCTCTTCTCTAAATATTCGATCGGTTTGTTTCAAAATCTGTTTAAACACCGGATTTTATTATAGACAAACGAATTTGTTAATGACAGGATGAAAAATTCGAGACAATAATTTCGCAGTTTTATTAGTCATTACTTATCTTTGCGCTTTTGTGCAAGGCAATCTATCGGACCCATAAATCCTTACGGCTGTCATCATTTATCTCCGAAAAATACTTACTTTGTGAAAACTCCGAAATAAATCTTCCCGGTATCCTTCGATTTTTTTAAACCCGAAAGATGGAATTTGATCACGAGACAATAATTGCTTTTACGCAATGTGTGGCATATCATTTCCCGCACCGCAAACGCGGTTCAACGAGGATCGTTCGTTGCCTTATTTATTTTTACAAGGCGGGCAAGGCAACATGATGCTTGCTTGTATCCAGAAATCTTTCGTGTACGTATGTACAATCCATAAAAACCTACACGAAACAAATGTTCGTTCGGCTTTGAGTTTGGCCACAACAAACCGTTCTTCTTTTATGTCGTTTTGTTTTAAGTTTCCAGACGCCTGCACTTTTCCTTTCATGTAGTTATTTCTGAATTTCTCATCTATGGAGCATTATTTTTCTTCCCATATACTATTATACCTAGGTACGTTTTTTATAAAATTAATATTCAATGTTTAATCATGAATAAAACTTTTGGTGGGCTGTACCTACTTTTTGTGAGCCATTTTGGATAGAGAAGGACTTAGGTATAGAAAAAACTCTATATACTTAGGAAGAATGAGTTTGTATATTTTCGTTGGAGAACTTGGAGGCATCCGCATTTATAGACATTATATAGGTTTGACGGTTGTTAAGTATTTTTTTTTAATGATTTGTTCGAAAGAAAATTTGTATAGACAGACAGAGTCCACGGAAGAGTGTTATCACTTGGAGGCATCTGTATCTACCTACAAGCTCAGTCAAAACACCTTGTCAATTTGGTACCAACAAGACGGTGCCCCACCACACTAGAGTGTGGATGGATGAACATTTGCCAAAGCGGTGGATTGGACGTTCTGATCCCGTATACCTACCTTGGGCTCCCAAGGTAACCCATTTTTATATTTTCTAGTAGTATGCGGGGACATGAGAAATTAGTTTACGGTGTCAGAATAAATGCTTGTTCCCTGACCCCAACTCCTCCAAAAATCCAAAAAGCAGCTAAGGAAATCAGAAATATTATGGACATTTTTTTTGGAGCTTTTTTTTAAACCCTCACTGTTTGAATATATTGGACCGTTTCCAAACTTTTTGTACACCTATGGATTCTAAAAATTGTGTGGAATTCTCTTCTGGGCTAGTCCTGAAACATCCTGCGGATATTCGAAGGACAAACAAAATTTTTGAACATTTCCTGTTAAAATTTCCTGGCGCGAATTTCAGCAAAATGTTAAGTATGATTTTTTTCAACTAAAAGGGAAACTCAAATTGCCTACCTAAACAGGGTAATTGGAAAAGATTGGGAAAAAGATTTAAAATAATCTTGTGGCGGTACAATGTCGATTTTAAAGAGGTGCCAGCCCATCATGATGGTTATATTATCTTCGCCACTGGAGGAGGTACTGTTAAAACGTCGAACTCCAAAATAAATAAAGAAAATATTGGTGCTAATAAGATTGCACAAAAAATTACTCTCACTAATTATCCGTTTCAACGTTTCAAAAATATCGAAGAAAAATTAAATTTTTCTCTTTCTAGCTTGAACCCGAATCTCGGAAACGAAGAAATTTCGGTTGCAAAGTCGTTTTATTTTGATTCAAAGATTCTGCCATCGAGTTTTCTGGTCGGTATGTGTCATTGCCAAAATTTTGTTGCCTGGATGGTTTGGTTTCAGAGAACTTCTTTCTTAGCAGTTCTATCGGCAAAGAAAGCAACCGAATTCACTAATTTGTTTTATATCCCTGAGAACCCCTTTAGAATCCTAAAGTGTAAGTGAACCCTCAACTTGTGAAGTTAATTTAGAGATTACCCATTGTTAATTATTATTAATAGGTTTTTAATAATTCGGCAAGGCTGCTTTTACAAACACCTGACACCTGTGACATAAATCAAAAATAACTTCGGTTTCATAAACCACAGACAACTTGACGATTTGTGATAGATTATTATGGGAATTAATGAAAATACAGAGTGACAATACAGAATGACAATACGGATGTGGTAATATTTCAAGAAAATGCAGTTGTGTTATGTATATTGTGTATACACATAATATTGTGGTCGAAATCTATTTTTATACACTTCAATAATAAAAAGTAGGTAATATACATTTATGTATTATCTCATGGTGACTTTGAAATATGGTCTCAGTATCTTTACTCGAAAGATAAATGGAATTGTAGATATAATGGATTTTTTCTCTCATGACAATCACTCATGCATATAGTTTTAAATATTGCCCCCCCTAATTTTTTTAGAGATATATCTTAGGAAGTTCATTTGTTAAGTTTGAAAAGCTGCTTCTGTTGGTCTGTTGCAGTATTTCAGGTCTATTCAGTCATTATTGTCAAGAAAAAAGGAAAAAGTTTTCTTTAACAATGCCACATCAACTTTATTTTTTTAAATACGGATCTGGATTTGTTTCCTTGATTTTGGAAGGAAACGGTGTCCTTAATTTTTTTTATTCGTTTTTTTTTTCGCTTTCGGAAATTTGGAAATTTTATTGAAAAAAAAACAATACGGTTCTGGAATAAATTTATAATAAATATTTTTCTTTTCTTGCAAAAGTAAAGTCATGAAAATATGCATTTATTTGTTATTTTTCAATCCAGAACCGTATTAAATATATTTTTTAATGCTATTTCCAAATCTCAGAAAAGCAAAAAAAAAACTGAATAGAATAAATTAAGGACAACATTTCCTTCTAAAATCATGAAAAACCCAGGTCCGTATTTTTAAAAAAATAACTCGAAACGTGTAACCCTCAATCTTATTATAGGTACATAGTTTGGTGGCAAATAAAAAGTGACCGTAAGATTTTTTTTCAGTAAGCCAACTAAATGGGAATTTAAAATTTCAATTTTTTTACATTTTTGAAAAACTATCGAAGATAACTAATTTTTTTGCTTCCTATTGAGCTTTAAATTTATAGCAAATTTGCCCCAATTTAACCGAGTCCATATCTCTTCCTAGTTTCCGAGATCTGTTATTATACGAGCCCAGCAATGTTGCTCGAATTTGACTCATCCTGTATGATGATTACAAAAAATAAATGAATACCAAGATTTAAAAAAAAATGGAATTCCACATTATTTTTATTTCATATTTTCTAAGAAGGGAATATAGTGGTGCATTATTAGTCCTTTTGAAATGCAAAAGATAAAGCAGAAATTTCGAAAATATTTCCAAAACATTGCACAACATCTGCAACGTTGCAGCAAGATTGCAGCAACGACTAAATGTCCAAAACTTGCAATATTTCAATGAAATATTTCAGCAAGATTTCAATGAAATATTGCAGCAATATTGCATTGAAATCTTGCTGCAATATTGCATTGAAATCTTGCTGCAATATTGCATTGAAATCTTACTGCAATATTTCATTGAAATATTGCAAGTTTTGGACATTTAGACGTTGCTGCAATCTTGCTGCAACGTTGCAAAGATGTTGTGCAATGTTGCGGAAAGATTTCAAATATTGCAGTGCAATATTTCTGCAATATTTCTGAAATATTGCTGTGCTGTGTGGGTCCTTATGTATACAGTCTATTCCAACTCTATTCGGAAAATGATCAACCCCGTATCATAAAGATAGGGATATTTGACAGGGCACGGACAAGTTATAAGATTCTAGGTTATGAGTGTTTTTGGTAATCGCATTCTCAGAATAATGCAATGTTGCCAAACGTAGTTAAAAATCACAAAACTAATTTTAAATCTTTAAATAATCGCATATTATTATATTTTCTATGTCAGTCCTTATCCCTTGATCCCATAGTCTGAATAATGTTTTTCTCTTGTACTTGTACCCTTTCCTGTCACACCTGTTTCTAGCGCATCCTTACTTGTCTGTAGTATTTCGAACCAGTCATCGCCAATTTCTTTCGAAGGTCATAACTAGCAAATCACCCTGTATAATTTTTTGATTAATAATAATAATTTGGTTAAAAAGTTTCCAGTTCCTAGCACAAACCTTTCACATACCTAATAGCCGGAAGATTTCAAAAGGGCTGACGTTTTATACAGGATGTCCGGTAAGTACCTCCTAATCTCTCGGGAGCATACAGGGGAGGTCAAAATAAACCTAGTCTGTCATAAAAAAATGTTTCCTAAAGTGTCCCCGAACGGAGATATGGAGCCCTAAAAGGGTGCCCCGCAATTTACTTTTTTGGCTCTAACTTTTGAACCGACCTGTATAATTGGATGGAATTTAAACACTTTATAGAGGCCACAGAGAGCCATCAGGCCATATTAAAATCGATGTTTGCCGTCGTCAGGGAAGTCAGGAACGGACTTACCATCATACTTGTTGAGTCAAAATTTTGACAGGTGTCACTTTACAGAGCTAAAAACTACTTTTTTGAATAGTCTAATACTTCATCTTTAAAAAAGGTGCTCTTAATTTATTTCGGTAAAACTGACGATTTTCGAGATAAATTGGTTTTAAGGTATGCGAAACACTCAAAATTTACTAATGCTTAACACAAACAGGTAAAAATCAGATTCTTGTTGATAAACCTACCTAGGTACATAATGGATTGCTATTGACGAAACTTGATCAAAATTCGCATAAAAGTTGATTTATCTTGAGAACCGCTAGTTTTATCGAAATAAGTTAAGAGTACCTTTTGTGAAGATGAATGACCAGCGTATTTAAAAAATAAGTTTTCAGCTCTGTAAAATGACACCTGTCAAAACTTTGACACAGTGAGTGTGATGGTAAGTCCGTTCCTGACTTTCTTTAGGACGTCAAACATCCACTCAGATATGGCTTAATGAGTCTTTATGGCCTGTATAAAAAATTAAAATTTCATCAAATTATACAGGTCGGTTCAAAAGTTAGAGCCAAAAAAGTAAATCTTAGGGTACCATTTTGGGGCTCTGTATCTCCGTTTAGGGACACTTTAGGAATGTTTTTTTTATGACAGACTAGGTTTATTTTGACCCCCCTGTATGCTCCCGAGAGATTAGGAGGTACTTATCGGACACCCTGTATATACAGGACTAAGACACAAAGTTTTTTTTAAAATTATTTTTATATTTTTAACTCTTCTAAAACTAATGACAAATGCAAATACAATAATGTATGTCGTATAATAGGTCTCCGATCTCTTGTTTCGGATTTATTAGGCCTCTTCGGCAAAAAATAGCTCAACTGTATTGAAACACCGTGCATTTATAGATAGCTCTCTGACATTTTTGAGCGCTGTTTTCACCAAAAGATTTTTGCATTTGTTTTCTTCATTTTGATAAAAAATTAAAATGTAAAATGTTCAATTACAAAGCAGTGTTAGTGTTGCAACGTTTTGCAAAGTGTTGGTTTTCTTAATTTTTTCAAATAGCAGGTCCTATACTACATCAGCTCATCCGAAAGTGCTTTAAAAGACGAATCCATCAATGACAATAACAACAATATGATCGAGTTTTCATCCAATAAGTGTTTTTTCTTTGCAAAAAATCTGCACTGATATACCTAACATGTATAGTCTGACGTATTTATTATAAACGGCCTATGGTTTCTATGACAATGACAGACCATGTTCGTAAATAAATATATTTCGACAAGGTTTATTTGTCTAGCTCTTATGCCACTTATCTCATTGTCTTGGAAACCATCATTGTTTATATTGAATAATTTTTTATTTTAACGATTTTTCCAAAAAAGACGAATTGAATGAAAACAAGTTAACTAAACCCTATGTTGTAATATGTCATCAAATTCGTCTTTTAAAGTACTTTCGAATGAGCCTATATGCAATATAGGACCTGTCATTTGAAAAATTGCTTTGTGACTGAACATTTAAAATTTTTAGTTTCAAAAAATTAAAGACGACTGATTTGAAAATTTTTTGTGAAACCAGCGCTCAAAAATATCAGATAGCCAGCCATACTGGTGCTTCAAATTTAAGCTATTTATTGCTGAAGAGGCATAATAAATTCGAAACAAGAGGTTTGGAGATATGACATACATTAATGTATTTGTATTACTCGGCAGTTTCAGAAAATTTCAAAATATATAGGTTTCGTATTTAAAAAAAAAGGTAACTTAGCGTCATAACACCCTGTATATAAAACGTCGGCCGTTTTGAAATTAGTTTATAAAAATAGATCTCATTATCTGAAACAACGGACACCTGAACTTTTCGATAATATAATCCAAAAATTTGTGTGAATATTTTTTGGAGAGTCACCTACGTAAATAATAGGTACTTATGTAAATATTTTTTATTCAAGCTATATTTTGAATTGGATACATTTTTATACCATATGGATCAAATGCAGATCAATTGATTTAAAAGTGATACCTTAGTTTTATTTATTAACAAAACTTCAAGATTATGATGCAAGAAGGCCAACCGCGATCCGAATAAAGTTGGAACAGACTGTATAGTTGTATAAGAAGCAATGTGAAAACATCTAGTAGCTGCTGCTAGGTAGGTGTAGATAAGTATTATAAACAGATGGGTTATTATTGTTATCTTCACATCAAACACTAATGGGGCCTTTTATACATATATTAGGCACAGAAGTAGGTAGTTAATTTGATGACTTCATTATCTACTTACCTTTATATGCGAGTTGACAAATGACAACTCTCTTATCTTAACGTTGAACAGAACATTTTAAAATTAACAGAATCTGCTCATCTCTAAAGTCTGTTCTAATTTAAATTCACTTTTAAAATCTCAATTTGAACCTTTAATAAAATATCTCAATAGAAAAAGTAAACTACCCAATTGACATAAAAGGGGCTTGAAAAAACATGTAAATGGTAGTGTTTAATTTAACAAATAATGTTAAATTAAATTTTAATTTTGGTCCTGTCTCGCGAGGTTCTTGCTTGAAGTGCTTGAGCAGAAATAATGGGATTTTTCCTCGTGCCATTTTTCATTTTGGCACACCTCTTTGAAATTGGAAATCATAAACTTCTTTTTACGATTTTATTGGTTCAGTGCATGGTTTGCGAAAATTATTTAAGCATTTTCTAATCATATTTGACTTTGATGTTAAATTTTAACTACACTTTGCTCTCAGAATGGCAAAATTTTATTTGGAGTATAGATAATATATTGAACTAACAATAAAAAAAGGTTTCTTTTGGAATTTTGGAATTAATTTTTCCTTCGTTGTTTTGAATGTTTTTATAATAAATATGCCCTTTTGTGTTTTTAAATTTTGTGATTTTAAACTATAATGAAATTAATTTGAAGTTTCTTAGCTCAATTCTACTGTCTACAGTGACCAACTTTCGTAAGAAAAAATATCAGAGCCAACTTGAATTTAAAAACATCTAGAATGGGATATACAGGCTGCACCATATATCCTTCTCTATACAGGGTGTTAAGAAAATGACGGATAAACTCTTCAGTACATTGTAAGGGACACTCAGAAGAGTACGGGAAAAATAATTAAAAAAATTCTGGTCTTCAATTTGCATGGTGAGATAAAAAATGCCAAAGTTAACATTTTACTATCTTTGTTTTTCAGTATTTGCAAAAAATAAATGATTTTATACAGTGTGTCGCATTTAAGATGAAGACACCCCTGTATTTTCGCTATTTGAAGGAGTCGAGGTTTTGTACAGTCATGCAGACCGATGACCCGCACTTTTTACGATATCAAACTGAAATTTGATCTTTAAACCCCGCCTTCTACGTGTTTGCAAAGAGAGCCAATTGTCGATATTTTGCTTCGCGTTAGAGATATTGAAAAAAGTGACTCGAAAAAGTTGTTCTAAATTGTTTTCTAACCTCGGATACTGAGTTTAATGGCAAAATTAGCATTTTCAATTTTCCATTATCTTAGTCTCACAAGAAATTTTTGAAAATTTTATTTTATAATTTGCTAGTTAGTGTCATGGAAAGTAATAATTTAACACTACTGTTCAAATGCTTTTTCAGATGCTGAAAAAAAAGCATTTGGCAACAACGGTTTTGATACCTTGACTACCTACATTGTTAGAAATTAGACGAAATTATCAAATACCAACTGTTATCGTGTTAAACGTTGCCAAATTTATTGTTCAATTTTGCTTTTTGCTTTATATCTTTCAAAATGTAGCTCTGGATTTTTTAAAATTATTTTTCCCGTACTTTACTGAGTGTCCCCTACAATGTACTGAAGAGTTTATCCGTCATTTTCTTAACACCCTGTATATTGCTCTCCTAACGCTAACAGATATGTAGGCTCGGTTAAACTCGACAAAAGATGCGCAATTTTGTGGCCATCTCGAATCAGTCAAGACATGCAAAATATCTGTGACCGTTCCTGAAATATCCTGAAAAAATTGAAAAATCGGGATTTCCTATTTTTGCTATATCTTTTTTATTATTCGAGAATAATAAATAATTTTTTGTGGGCTTACATAAGTCGGCAAGAGCTACCTATCTGACGTTTCAAAAATTTTCAAAGCCGACTAGATCCAAGAGTTTTCATAGCCAACTTCCGTTTTTCTTATGGCCGCCATATTGTTTTTTTATGTTGTTCGGTATAAAAAAAATAATAAAAAACAAAAATTGTTAAATTTAAAAAAATAAATTTAAAAAATTTTTATTCTTCTTTTTTCTTTACAAAAAACATTTTAAACATTTTAGACCGAATTTCATAGATAAATTAAAAAAACCATAAGACAAGCACTATTTCGGCGTATTATAACAATGTTGACGTATTTCGAGGATTTTTTTTAGGTTTTTCTTTGAAAAAAATTTAATAAAAATTAAAAAATTTTTTTTTTTGAAATTTATTATTTTTTGGGTTCCATTATTTTTTTCATATCGAACGACATAAAAAAATAATATGGCGGCCATAAGAAAAACGAAAGTTGACTGTGAAAACTCTTGGATCTAGTCAGCCTTGAAATTTTCGTATAATGACAGATGGGTAGCTCTTGACCATTTATGTAAGCCTACAAAAAATTACTTACTTATTAATTTCCAATAATAAGCAAGATATGGCAAAAATAAGAAATCTCGATTTTTCAGTTTTTTCAGGAGCAGTCACAGATATCTTGCATGTATTGACCGATTCGAGATGGCCACAAAACTGCGCATCTTTTCTCTAATTTAACCGACCCTGTATCTCTTAGCGTTCAGCAGACAGCAACATAGAGAAGGATATATGGTGCACCCTGTATATTTAAAACTTACTATAACTCCTTAGTTTAAAAAAAAACTAATAAAAATTGTCATAAAAAAATGATTGAAGAACGAGTCTTCAAGCACAAGTCTGTAATTCTTCCGTTTATTAGTTTTCGAAAAAATCTTACAACTTTAACCGCTCGAGTAGAATCACTCCCCGACTTACTGCTTATCATTTCCTGTCATCCTGTACATTAGATGTGCAAAATTTGAGATTTCTGGAGTTTACTCGTAAATTTTTTTCTCATAAATTAACTGGAAAACTTACCTTTACTAACTATTGCTAGCCTTGAAGTTGACGCTTATAAGTACCTCTCCTTTCACGAAGATCACATAACTTTAATTACTTGCAATTCCATCAACACTTTTTGATTTTCCAGGTACAAAATGAGATTTTCACAATATGACATTTTTGACAAAATTCGGTAAAATGTTGTCGGGGCTAACATCACATATATCACCACATGTACATTTTTCATGAAAATGTGTTGGGACGAGTGCAACTTGTAAGGATTATTATTATAATAATCAAGTTCTCTGAATGACACAACCTCAGATGGTCTGGTGCTGGTTAAGATAGAGACACTGACGTTTCGCTGTTATTACAGCTCATCAGTCTACCATATCAAGCAGGAACACGCCAGAAGAGGGAATGTTTGTGTTTAATTCTTTCTCTGTTCAGCTCACTCCTGTTTTGATGTGTTCTTGGTTGATTTGGCAGACTGGTGAGATGTAATTACAACGAAACGTTAATGTCAATCAATCTCAGGTTATGTCGTTTTTTTTTTTCTTAAATCATGGTCTGATTTGAGCTCGATTTGTTTATTAAATGGTTTTATTTACCCAATTGCTAATTAAGGGAAGTGGGTGCCGATTAAAAATTAGATGAAAAAATGCGGGTCTTCTTTGACAGTGGTATTTTTTCGTGGTTTTCTGTAAATATTTGCAAAGATAACACATTTCCAACCAATTGAGAAAGAATGGGAGCTGTAGAGATAAATTGTCAGTGAGAGATAAGTAAAAATGTCAATTTCAAATCCGATTCTAACTCTCTTTTTTTTTTGTTTATTTTTAAATGTTTTTGAAATTTCTATTTGTTTCTATTTTATTATTTATTAATTTTTTTATACAAAATTACAGGGTGATTCATGACTAATCATAAAACGCGACATAGTGAAATGAGGCAAGTCTAAACCTATCACTTTTTTTTGGTCAACAGGTACGAAGATACAGGGTGCTTTTCTATGTTTGGGCTTGAATTTTAAACAGCGATATCTTTGCAACGGTCTATTAAATAGCGAACAAAATTTTGCAGAAACACTCTTCTATACCGAGAACTTCATGATGACCTCCTAACAACAAATTGAAAATCCAGGATCGTACTTGAAAAGAAATGATTTGCACTTTCTTGACAGAAAAGCACATTTTCAGTACAGGAAAAATGCTACGAAATTAGCTTCTAAAATCACACGACATACTTTTACCAGCTTGACAAAATTAAATCAAAGTAAGATAACTTGCACCTGCCTAAACTTCAATTTTCAATTTCTCCGCAAAATTTGTTTCCAATGTTCCCAACAATTGATTGGAAATCATTTCAAAAGATATCGTACTACGAATAGGGGATAGCCAATTGCATGAATTCTAAATCTAGTATAAAATCAGGGCCGAATTTGAAGAAAAAATGTTCGTATTTTTTTGCAGAAAAGCACATTTCCAGGTCAACTTCCGGAAAAGCGATAGTGAATTCGAAGAGTACAGCAAAAATGCTATGAAATGAGTTTCTTAAATCGAATGGCACACACTTCGAACATTTTCACAAAAATAGATCAATAAGAACTTGTACTGCATTTTTCAATCTGTTTTTGTGAAGCTGAACGAAGTGTGCCGTTCGATTTAGGAAGTTCATTTCATAGCATTTCTTCTATAATCTCCGAATCAAAAAATGTTTTCTGTCGAAAAAATTGGAATCATTTTTGTTCAAGGCCCTTAGTAGAATTAAAATTTTGGCAATAGGCTATCCCGTAAATTCGTAGCACCTCAGCGTCTCAAATGAGTTTTAAAGTACACTGGAAACAATTTATGCGCGGAAAGATAAAAACCTTCTTGCGCATCAATCGCAGAAATAGTGTATTTTTATGCGATTCAATAATAAATATTTTCTTCCTATTTTTTTTTTTTATAATGAATTTAATGAAAAATAATCCGATTTTTTTTGGGAAAACTCCACCTACCTACAAAAAAAAAAGAATGATCCTCTCGTGGATGCGAACCCGCTCCAACAGTTAGCTAGTCAAGGATGTAACAAACTGAGCCACACGGTGCGTTTCGAATTTGTAGTGATGATGGGGTAGATATATGTAGTACGTCAGGTACCTACATCTACTCATTTTATTTTTTAAACTGGTCATATCTTAGTTATTAAAAAACCAATTTGAATACTTTTTTCACCTGCATGTAGGTGATTTAATTGTCGTTGCGTTTGCTCTTCTAATTTTCAGAACCATTCATAATTGAATGTGAAAAAAAATAAAAAAGAAATTGCGAACCATTTCATCGATTTAATAATTTTATATAAGTGTAAGCTAATTTTGCACAAGCGAAAAACTTTTTTATCTTTCGTTTAAAGTGCTACATTAATCGAGGCGAATTGAAGCTAAGACATCAAATTATATGTTAAAGCCAAAAAAAAATTGAAGATTTCGGTTCAACTTCTTCAAAAATGGACTCATAAACGGTTATAGAATTGACACATTTTCACCCTTTTTCCTACCCACGACACTGGCTTATTAATGGAAAATATGCTTATTTTATTGCATTAACTCAAATTTCCAATAATTTTCTTCAAATCCTGTTAATTTGATTTCAAAGTTTTTTTGCCATCTTGCTCATACAATGGTTCAAAAAATTGTCAATTTTCCGTTAATGTTCAAAAAATTCAAATGGCTGCCATTTTGAAACGGCTCGGCCGATTTTGCTCAAGTGCAATACCAGACCACTCCTTGTGGACATCTTACTCTCACAAAAATTTCAGCCCCCTAGATTGAAAACTGCGGCCAGAAACCGTGCCTCAAGGACCGGATTTGGGGAACTTTGAAAGGACACCCTGTAGAAGTAACGTGACTTTTGGATTTTTTTTCAACGAAAATCTAAAGTCATTCCCAAGCTTTACAAGAATCCAAAATTTCGTTCACTAATCTTGAAAGATAAAGCTACAGGAGCGTTTTTAAAATCGAAAAATCGTGATTTTGGAGAAATAAATAAATATATATATAAATATATATATATAAATATATATATATATATATATCGTGGGCAGGTGAATTTTGGAAAACCACTTTTTCGTGATCTGGGGGTCATGATCGGTGGACATTTGATGAGTTTGGGTGATTTTCGAAAAGTGATGTCGTCCTCAATAGTGTATTTTTTTGTTAAAAAATACACTAATTTAAGTTTAGGCAGGTGCAAGTTCTTACTTTTATCTGATTTTGTGAAGCTGGTCGGTCTAAGTGTATCGTTCGATTTGAAAAGCTCATTTCAAATCATTATTTATATTCTTTCTGAATCCGATGCTGTTTTTTCCTAAAATCGATCGGAAAATATGCTTTTCTGTCAAAATTGGATTTCTGTCGATATCTTGAAGTGTCTTGGCAGCAAAATTTTGTTGGATTTCATCAAACCATTGCAAAGATATCATTGTTACTGATAAAATTTGGGCCTCAAGATAGAAAAACCCTGTACCTTCGTACTTGTTGTCAACAAAAAATTGTCATAGATTTATTAGACTTGAATCGATGTACCTTACCTGGATTGAGCTATGTCGCATTAGTCATGAATCACAATAAATAGCATTCAAAAATGATATGTGATTGTTCTGATGAGGGGAGCTTTTGAGTGGACTTTGTTTAAAGGTACACCAACAACAAAACCGTAATTTCATCTTTTCGGGATAATTTTTTTATTTGTAATCTTATTAAGAATAATTTTTGTATTTTTACATTTTACCTTTTTATAAGTTTTTTTTTTACCTAAAGCAAATCAAAAAATAAGTTTCCTCATATCTGACTAATTCAATGGATCGTATTAATTAAACAGTAAATCATAAAACATTTAAACATAAACTTTATTCGAAACAGAAAGAAGTTTCGAGAAAAATAAAACGCTTTGTCAAAACACATATTTTTATTCGATTTTTTCTATTGCTAGTGCCATCACTACTAGTACAGACTACACCATTTTCTTAAGTTCTACTATAACTTATTTATTAGATGCCTATAGAATACTTTTAACTATATACATTTTTTGGTATATTAGCCGTATGTTCTTTGGTTTCAATATTTACAAACAACAGATTTTTTCTTAAATTATTGTTAAAATAAATAAAATCATTTGGCCACTTTCTAATAATTATTATTAAAACAATTGTTTTATAATGATAAAATTAAATAAAGAGTTAATTATTGAACAGCAGTAAATTAAGACGAGAGTGGATCATCTCGTTAATCAAGTAGGTAGGTACCACTGTAACTTTGTAAGTAGTATGTACAAAAAATCAATTAAAATTTTGCTTCGGATGCGTTTCTTCTAAGTGGTACAATTTACCAAATCATCACCTAGTCTGTTCGTTTTAATAGAATATCTGGTACAGATGCGTTCAGCAAAATCATTACCAAAGTCGCTGACATGACGTGGTATTTTTAGACTAGCCATGTTGCATTCGAGACATTAAATCGCTTTACGATTATTCCAATACGAACTTAATGATTCATTGCTGCTTTTACAACCTTTTAAAAATAGGCGAATCTTGTAAAATTTACTGGAAAGTAGGTACACTTGCTTTTTTAAAAAATTCCAACAGTTTTATTAAAACTAAACGACCCAAAATATTCATCATCATCCGTTTACAATTATTACACAAGCAGCTAAGATAACTTTATTCAAGTTCGCGGAGGAACGAAAAATACCCGTACCTACATGTTACATCGAGCACTTGATCGTTCCTTGCTGTTGATCGTAGAACGCCGAATAGGGAGTGTTGGCGGCGGGTGGGGACGGTAACGAAGCGGGAATCGAAGGCGGCGTCGACGTTAAGTAAGGTTTCCTGTCGCAGTGGATGCCACCCCCGCCTGTTACTTGACTCAAACTGGAACTGTTACTGCTTCTCATTACTGGAAAGAAGAAAAAATATTTGTATTACCTATACGCCATAATGTACCTACTTATACATAATTACCTACATTGAACAAAATAGTGTAAAAGCATAGAAGTGTTATAGACACTCAACTGATTTTTTTTCAGTTTTATTAAATAGGTAATATGTAAATAGTTCTTGAGATAAGGATCTGAATCTGAAATGTGCGTGGTGTGATACCTACAGGGTGTGTCAATAAAGTATGAAGCCAAACTTCAGGGGGTAATTCTATGAGTGATTAGTGGGGTCCCGGGGAGCATCTCAACGAATATTATTTTTTTAAACTTTAAAAAATTACTAAAATTATGGCTTTTAATTTTTTTTGGCCAGATTAAGTAAAATTACAATTACATACAGCTTTTTGTTAATTAAGTTTTTGTTAGTTTTTGTTAGAATGCAATTATTTGCATCTCCCTGGAATTTGGTCAGGGAGCAGCAGAAGACATGCAGGAAATTTACGGATAGCCAAAATTGAGTCCGAATGAATACGGGTCTCCTAGGAGACCATACTGACAAAATGGGTGACATGAAGCTAAGGGGGTAACACAATAAGCCCATGAGGCTGAGGTGCTTCCGGCGATCTTGACAAAATCTCCTGGACCAACCAAGAAACTTCAACCAAGAAATAAAATTCCTGATTTTAAATGTCCAGAAATGTACTGAATTTAATGTTTGTTTGTAGCTGTTGTTATGTTGTTACATATTATTAAAATTAATAATAAAAAATTATTATTTCCAAAAAAAAACTTTCCTAATGTTTCGTGCGCGTGCTCCATCAGGTAGGTACATGCAACTAAGTGAATTCTACCTATTTTAAAACAAAGCAAGTTACAAAAAAAATTAATAGACAAAAAAGTTCTTCTAATTATTGCTTAATTTAACAAAAAAATAAAAATTCAAAAAAGCGATTGAAGTACTTTATTTTTGAAGTTTTTTCGAAATAATATTTGAGATAATATTGATAATATTGAGATGTCCCCGGGACGCCACTGGACCTAATCATTTTAATATATAATTAGGATAAATTAGCCCCTTACTACAGCGAACGAAACTGCTAAATTTAAACAATAAAAAAAAAAAAAAAAAAGCGTATTTTCGAAAAAGACGATTTTTTCACGAAAGTGTATCCTGGAAAATATGCAGTTTTAGAGCTATGTTTATATGAACTTTTCGTCTTATAATCACTCAAAGAATCACCCCCTGACCCCTGACCTGCAGTTTGGCCCCATACTTAATTAACATCCTGAATAGACGCCGTCGCTTGGTGATGTTGCAGTCAGGTCACGTGACTGGTGCCTCTTTGACAGGGAAGCCGAAAAGAAGGAACGAATATTTGCCCAAAAATTCTGGAAAAATTTAGGCCTGTTTTTTGAAAAAAATGAAAATATTAGCATTTTTATCTCTTTGTATTTATTCTCCAAGTCCTGCACTTCCCCGGAAAAAGTTACAACGAGAATTCGTATTGTTATAAATTTGTCTCTAATTAATTAGCTTCGAGTGAAGGAAACGTTTTTTTTTAGAGAAAAACAAATTCTCTCACAAACAAAAAATATTTATCTACTAAAAAAAAATGATCTCCGCTCCTTAATTTATATTTTTCTATGGGAGAAAGAAGCACTTTCAAGGTAAAATCTATTAAACAAAGACTGTTTTCTTTGTCTAAAGAATACGCCTGATTTTTTTTAGTATTGTTCTTATGTTTTATGTTTTTTTTTTGGAGAAAAAAAATGTAAAAAAGAAATTACCGATCAGAATTATTTTTTATGAGAAATTATGGTAATCATCATGCGTGATCCTTTGGACACAGATTGCAACTCCTGATGACTCTTTTACTCTAAGTCGATTCCTTCACCCGACACTAATAATTATTATTAAAAGTCTATAAAAATCTAATAGGTATAATTTCCTAGGTACCTATTCTACCCAGTTAATTAGATATTATATTTTATACATATACAACGTGTGCCAGAATAAAGGAAACAAACTTCGCAGGTAGAATATTTACTTGATTTCAAGACAAAAAGTCTCAATGAACCCATACCCTCTAAATTGAGTACATATTAACGAAGTTACAGGTTGTGCAATGTTCCAAAAAAATTACTTTTTTTGGTAATTATTTTATTTTTTATAATTCCAAAACGGCTTAATATTTTTCCATGAAATTTTTTGTGTTGATTTCCAATTAATTAGTCTTAGTATAACCAACCATAATTAAGGTACCTGTATGTAACTTGATCCAGGGACGTACGGTGTAGATAGGGGTCCACTCTTGTACCCCCAATTTAATGGATAAAATTAAAACCATAAACTGGATAAATTCTGGTTTCGACATAATTTACAAAAATCTAGACATTTTTGGTACAAAAAGTACGTTAGGATTGTTATGTTTACTTCCAACAGTTTTTGAGATATGACAATTTTGACATTTGAGACGGACAAAAAATTATAGGGTTTTCGTCCAATAAACTAAAAAAAAAATACAAAAAATTGATCTAACCTTCGAAAAAATGTACATATTTCGAAGTGGGGCTTCTTCTCCAGATCCCTCTATCATGAAAACTCCTAGCCACATTTCCCAACGCTGTGAGCTCAACTTTTTTTGTTGTTTTACATTATTTTCATTTTTATATGAAAATATCACTGAACTTTCGCCTATTTAATTGTACCTACATAATATTATGTACCTACCTCAAAAAAAAATGATCTAGTTTTTGTAAAATAAATGTCTTTAGGAAAAAATACGTCAAAACAAAAATTTATCCAGTGGCGTAAAAATTGAGGGGTAAAAAAATTTAAAGTCCTACTACCGTAGGTACGTGTCTGGTTGAGATTATAAACATGTAATTATTGCTGTAATATTCAACTAATTAATGAAAAATCATAGAAAATATTTCGCCGTTTTGGAGTTATTCAAAAAATGTAAATCTTTTGGAACATTTACCTCCCTGTAAGTAATTTCGTTAATACTCAATTTAGTGGGGTATGGGTTCATTTTGAGACTTTTGTCTTAAAATCAAGTAAATATATTCTACCTTATTAGAAATTTGTCCCGAGGTTTGTCTCCTATATTTTTTTTTCTGGAAGAAGGCGGAAAAAATACAATGAAAAAAAAATTATTTTTTCGCAAAGAACTTCACTAAATTTTTCAGAATTTTTGGGCAACATTTAATCGTTCTTTGTTTTCGGCTTGAAGCAGCTCTGCTTCATCATTGAAGTGATCTGCCATTGGTAAGCGGGGGAAGGCCTCACCAAGGGCTTATTTTCACCAAGCGGCGGCGATTGCGGTCACTTATTTTGTCATTGGTCTCTTTCACCAGTACACTTACAACCTACATTTTTTACTAGTTTTTGATACGCCAACGGCCGTTGGTTGTAAAAATAAACTTTTCTGAGTTATTCAATTAAATTAAGAGCTCAATTATACCTTCTTATTTTTTTTTGTAAGAATCCGTTTTCTCGCGAGAAATTGAACAAAAAGGTAGATTTGATTGATTATTCATATCATAAGCACATTTTCCATTAATTTGTAAGCTTTATTTGAAAAAATAAAGGCGCACTCAATTATTTAAATGCTTAGGTACTTAAATATTAAAAAAATGTTCCAAACTCTGGTATAATAATATAGTTATAACAGAATGAGGACTTTTATAGCCTCTAGCCTCCCCTTCTTAAAGTTATGAGCTGAATAAAATGAAATTTTGATACAAAGATGATGTTGTAGACCAGTGCTGAAGCCCTTAAAAAGGGTAAAAAGTGAAAAAAAATATAGTAGAATGAAACCCATTGAAAAAGGAAGAGAATATAACAAAAATGAAAGGGAAAATAAATTACGGGCGAATTGAGGTCGGGAAGTGGGAGGGGGTGAGTTTTTAAGGGTAAAAATCGGTTTATCTCGATTTCCGGTAAAACTACAAGTCCTATAGAAAAAAGTTAAATGACCTACTGCTAAATTTTTTTACACTATACAGGGTGATTCAGGTTTTACCTTGTTAACTCTAGGGAACGATAGAGAATCAAAAAATAATATGAGTTTGCTTCATGAACTATATTCGTGAAATGCTTCGTTAAGAAAATACAGGGTGTGAAATTTTAAGAAAAAATTCGTATTTTTGAAATACCTATAAAAAAATTGGCTGATTGAAATAATTTGAAATTTTGAACAGTAGTTGTGCTAATTGAAGTACATAATGTCATACTTCCGATGAAAGATTCTTCAATCCAGTGGCGGAGATCTGGGCTTGTTGTTACCTTTCTTATTAAATAATTTCTACGCCACTGACTTTAATGCAAATTTGTAATTTTTGTTAGATACCTCATGTTGTTTAGAGAAGAAAAGTCATCGTACGTTTTTGTCCTAGGACGCACTGTTTCCGAGATACTTCACAATGTAGGAGCCCGTACGAGGTAAACTATCATAAAAATCAATGCTATCGAGTTTTTCCAGAAGTTAATAATTTTTGTGATCGTTATTGAACGGTATTGCATTACAAAAAGCTTGCATGAGTGCCAACATTGTGGAATATCTTGAAAACAGTTCGTTCTACAACAAAAACGTAAGATGACTTTTCTCCTCTAAACATAACAATGTATCTACCATAAATAACCAATTTGCATTAAAGTCAGTGGCGTAGAAATTATTTAATAAAAAAGGTAACAACACACCCAGATCTCTGCCACTGGAGTGAAGAATTTTTCATCGGAAGTATCACATCATGTACTTCAATTAGCACAACTACTGTTCAAAATTTCAAATTATTTCAATCAACCAATTTTTTTATATTTCAAAAATACGAATTTTTCCTTAATACTTTAACACCCTGTATTTTCTTAACGAAGCATTTCACGAATTTAGTTCATGAAGCAAACTCATATTATCTTTCGATTCTCTATCGTTCCCTAGAGTTAAGTAGGTAAAACCTGAATCACACTGTATAGATCGCAATAATAATTAGAATTAAACATACCAAGAATAAGGGATGAAATAATTCCTCTTTACACTTCTCCGCTTCATAACACTTCATAAAAATAAATGGTAGATACTAGGAATTTTTAACGATTTTTTTCCCAAGTACGGGGTGTAGGTACCTTAAAATAATAATGTACCGCGTCGAGTTAGCGCTTCATTTTTCAGTAGGTACCCTATGTTAATGCTGAGATTGAAATTAAATATCCTTGATAAGTGGATATAATAATAATAATTAATACAGAAATTACATGATGATCTGAGATCATACTATCAAATGAAGAAAATATTAATAAGAAAAAAAATTGATTTTTTGATTTTGAAAACATGCTGGTCTGGCAGACATGTTGCGTGTTCTGGTTCTGCATGCCATCGTAAAATTTTATTCACCAATAAATAGAAGGTTTTATGTTTTATATAATCCTCTGACTTCCTTTCTCTGTTTTAATGTGTCGACTCGACTCTGGAACTGCTACTACTGGCATGGTAGGTATAAAAACTTTATTCTAGGCGAACTACTTCCGCTGTTGTAAAACCTAATAATATGACCCTGTAAAAATCAGGGTGGTATCAAGTTTTCCATGTACCTACCACACATTTTGAATACATTCTGAATAATATGACGGTTTAAATAAAAAATTCTGAAAAAAATTCAGCCTGCATACAGAGGAGAGTTTTTTTTTCAGATAATTTTTTCAGAGAATCAATTTTTTCTTCAGTTTGTGTTTTATTTTTTATGGTAAGTCAGCAGCGTTTACTAGTTTCTTATCAAATTTTTATCGAAGCTATGAGTTTCTTAAAAGTCGTTTATTCTTTAAGAAAAATTATGTTGTCTAATATCTCGTAAACGACATGGAAGAAAATTTTGAAATTTTACATTTATGTAGGTATAACTTTTTTTTTTATTATCTTAAAAAACTTCAGTTCTCATTCAAAAAGATCATCGCTAATGTCATATCTCAAATTTCGGACAAGACTTTGACTCACTCTCAATACAACTTTACGCCTTTCAACCCCCAAGTAATCAGTCCCTTCTTGCTTTTTTCAAATTGCACCCCTAGTTTTTTTGTTGAGCATCCGGAGTAACTGACTTGTTCTAAATTCAATGGGATGAGATTTTTGGAAATATTTGAAAAACAATAAATTTTATTTTTGCATCTTTCTTATTGGTATTAAAGAAGAATTAGAAAAAAAAAACCTTATTCGGTCATTATAGTATAGATGACGGGCCACTACCTATAGTTCATTTTTTGAGGAAATGACCTTTAGATTCCAAAGAGACCACGGAACGAATAGGAGGTGCTGGGGGATGGGAGTAAAAATTGCATAGGAGAACGATTTGTTTGTAACACCGGTCACCGGTCCTTACATATTGAGGTCGGTTCCAAACTAATGGGCCATTCGAGAAGGGCAAGAAAAAATTTCCAAAAATCATCAAATAGTTAACTCGATAATTATTAATGGGCCGTTTAATGGGTAATACCAGTTATAGCGAAGTAAATATCTCCCTCTTGTTACCAATTTATAGAAACTGAAACTTTCACTAGTAGTACCATAATATGACACTTCTATAGGGACCGATACAACTTCGTAATGTTGGGGTTGGTATGCCTGCAAGTGGTCCCTCAATCCCTCAGTTATACGCACAGTGACCGCCAAAAAGTTGGTATCATATTGGAAAATTGTTTATTTTTGACTTGTCGAAAAAAACTACTTTAAGAACAATTAATCTCTGCTTGCTTGAAAAAGTTATTTTGCCGTAATTAGATATGCAGAGTGATTTATACCTATCCAGAAAATAGCTTCTTTCGAAATGGTAAAAACCATAAGAGTGCAATTTTTCTAAAACTAAGCGAGATTTCGATTTGATTTTGGTACAATATGTCAATGTCAGCTTACTTGATAGTCTCATGATCCAAAAACTTTCGAATAATTTTTCAAAACTTTTTATTAATTTTTTAATTAGTTAACAGTGGAGTTTGAAGCTTCAAGTAGCTATCAAGAAAAAATAGCTTTCATAAAAAAAAACTTTTCTTTCTTAAAAGTGCATTAAGTGTATTAAAAATGTCAACTTTTCACTTTTCAACAAATGTCAAATGTCACAAAATATCACTTTTCGACCAATGTAAAGAAATGTGAAGTAATAATTGACAATTTTCATGGTCCATTATAATAAGAGATCTTGAAAGCTTACATTAAAAAAAATATTGCAATTTAAAACAACTTTAAGTAGGTAATTCAAATTTTGAAAATATAAAAAAAATTAAATGTTTTTTTTAATTATGCGAAAGAGGTAATAAGTATGTTTTTGGATCATGAGACTATCAAGCAGGCTGGAATTGACAAATTGTACAAAAATCAAATCGAAATCTCGCTTAGTTTTCGAAAAATTGCACTCTTATGATTTTCATCATTTTGAAAAAAGGTATTTTCCCGATAAGTAAAAATAAATAAAAAAAATAGTTATAACGTTTATTCCTACGAGACATCCCTGGAAATACAGGGTGTGTTTCTTAATAACATGCTAATACTTCAGGATGTGATTCCTCAGGTCATTTTATGAGAAAATTTCATATGAACATATGCCAGCAAGGGCTTCAATTTTTTTCTGCAGGGTGTTGAATTTTATACGAATTATTTTTTATTTTCTACGAAAATAATTGATGACATATTTTTCTCAAATTTGGCATGACTTTATAGGATATAAAATCACATAGTTTAATAAGAAAAGTTTTTTTTTCTATTGCTCTACCAGTGGCGTCCCTACAAACATGTCCTCTGACATTTTTTTCAAAAAAATTGGTGCACTAAATTGGTGCCATACGGATTTTTTTTCTGATTAGATTGATCAATTCTACATGAACATATGGTCTCTTGCGTTTTTCTTGTCACGCACTATTCTTGACCAAAACAATTAAATTAAAATTCAATTAGTTTAACAAAATTGGGGAATAATATTTAATTATTTTGAAATCAGAAAATATCAGAGTGGATCAATGGAAAATATTTTCTAATTGAAATATGTGGTTTTATAGTTCATTAAGACTGCTAAAATTGAACAAAAAATATAACTAAACCATTTTCAAAAATATTAAAAAAAAAACTCAACACCCTGTAGAAAAAAAAATTATACCATTGTGGACATATGTTCATATCAACTTTTTTTCATAAAATTACCTGAGGTATCACATGCTCAAGTTTTAGCACTTTATTAAGAAACACCCTGTATATTACCCCTTAAAGTTGAGGGCTGAAAATCTATTATTTATTGAAATAATTTTTTCATTAGTTGGCCGATATTTTTGAAATTTTTTAGTGTTATTTGTGGTAATAAGCAATTCCTATAGGGGAATACGCAATGAATTTTTGTTTATATGAAAGATCCATTAATTTTTATACAAGGAACCACCCCCTGACATTTTTGCAGTTATTAATTTACACTCTGTATACATAAGACTTTTATCGAAAATTGTTAAGAGCTGTAGGCAAAAAAAACTCTTCTTAAAGTATGGTCTTTATTATAAAATCAACGTTTCGAACAAACAATTTGGGTCATCTTCGGGATTAACAATTTGATTATTTAAATAGGTCTGGACACATTGGTAATTTAAATGGATTTAAAAAAAAAAATCATTTTTGTCAACTATTTTTTTTTGACAGATGTTAATGTCAGTTTGGTCGAAACGTTGATTTTATAATAAAAACCACCACTTTAAGAAGAAATTTTTTTGCCTATAACCCTTAACAATTTTCCATTAATTATAATTTTGGCAATTACTTCTGTTATAATAACATAAGACTTTCATATATAACTTCTATTGTACAGGTGTTCCATAATATGTGGACAATCTCCCGTATTTGGACAGATCTTGTAAAAATAATTAAAAAAATGGATGTAAAAATATTTTCCTCGAGGCAAGTTGAGGGATAAAATATTATTTTTTTATTAGGTAGTTTTGATAAATTTTGGTTTAATTTTATATTATTTTGAACGGCTTAGATTAGTGTTTTTGTAATCTTTGGTACTCTAGTCCTTACATCAGACCTCGGAATTATTAAACAATCCAGTCATTTATTGAAAGAAAAAATTTAAAAAATTGTAATTTTACAAACTTTTAGGTAAATTTTTTTGTTGTTTGATATTTTTTTACAAAAGAAATGTATTTATTAAAACTTCCTTTTAATAGGTGATACACCGAAGGAGTTGTAAGTAAGTAAATTTGAACAACAGTAAATAAAATTAACGTTGAAAATTTGTAAAATTACTATTTTTGTTTTGTTTTCCTTGCGAGTGAATGACTGCATTGTTTAACCCGGAGGTTTCTATGTAACAAAGATTAGGAAAAGATTCAAAATAATGAAAATTAAAGCAAAATTTATAAAAATCGAGGAACCAATGAAAATAATATTGGAAAAAAAAGATTATCCCTAAATTTAAAGAGGTCTTTGTAGGGGTGCCTAGGGGGAAAATGTATAGATATTTTTCAAGTTATTTTTACAAAATCTACCCAAATAAATAAACAATTTTTTCTCAATAATAGAAATAAAAATAAACAAAATTTTATTCTGCGAGATTCCATGAGCATATACCAATTCGAATAGTATAAAGCGTCTGGAGTGACACTGGCGCCTATTTAATTTGCAAAAGCGGTCGATTGGACCGTTCCAGATCAAGAGCTATTTGTGGTGTTGTCACAGTAACTGGAGATGTTGTTTTACCACATCTGATGTGACAACTGACAACGCGCCCACTGACTGACAAGACAGACGTGCGATAATGGGTGGTCCTGAAACACTAAACTGCGCTGTTGTTTCACTGAATCGAATGTTACTCACGACTGGATATGAAGTAATTCGTTACCACGCAATTAATTAATTAATGCGTTTTTGTTTTCTCGGTTATCAGTTTTCCGGTAGCACTACTTGACACACTATCTGACATATTTGATTTTTGACATGAGGATGTGACGTTTGTACTAATTACCGTGTCAGATCTAATGTAGAAAAATTACTTCAATATTTTTTTAAATATTCAATATGAGACTATATTTTTTGATCTGAAATAAATGATGATTTTGGATATATTTTCTGTTGCTGGATAGATTTAATATTAAGTACTAATGGCTCAGGTCAGTACAATTTTAAGTAACTCAAGTCTGATCAATTCGAAATTACAGCTCATTCATAGCATTAATCAACACCTGTTGATTCTCTGCTTGGAACGCGAACACCACTGATAGCAATGCAACAATTTTTGTACATTTGACACACAGAAGGTGTTTAGTAAATTTCACAAAAATATATTAGCTGGTTTCACAGTTATTATAAAACAAATATTTTTTATAAAAATTTTGACACCCTGTTCGTCGAAAACAAAGCAAATTAGGAATTCACAAAAGTATCTTATTTCATTTTTGGATTCTACATCAAATTCGTGATTATATTAATATAAAATACAAAAACACATTATCTTACAAGACAAAAAATATTAATATTTATTATAAAAAAAGTAACTAATTCCGGTTATTTTTAAATTTTTTATTTTCAATTTAATTACGAAATTTTTGTATATTTTTGGATAATAATAGTAGTAAATCAACTTACATGTATCAGCCCCTAATCCAGCCGCCACTTGATACTGATATCCCATCCCGCTGCTACTTCCATACACCTCTCCCACCCCCTGGGACCCCACCCCCTCACCGTCCCCTTCAACCGGACTAGCGCACGCTTTCACGTAAACTCCCCCAAGCGCACCGCTGCTTTCATACAAGCCCCCCTGCCAGTCCCTCTCTCCTTGCCCTCCTTGGCCGTAGAGTCCAGCGTAGTCACTGGGGGGTGGGTAATTGGCGTAGGCCGAAGGAGCGGCCGCGGCGTAAGCGCCCTGATGGTAGTCGGGTTGCTGATGAAGGGCGGCAGTGAGAGCCTGGTGTTCATAGCCGGGAGCTGGCTGGGGAGCGAAAAATCCGCCGATCGGGGTGTAATGGTGAGGCGGTTTCATCGCTTGTTGACACTTGCGCCGGAAACCGCGAGGCCGGCGCCTGAAGGATCCCTCTTCGAACATGAATTCCGAGGACGGGTCTATCGTCCAGTAATGTCCTTTGCCTGGAACGGAAAGGACTGGTCAGGTCATTAATTATAAAAGCGTTCAAAAATTCGGAATGTAAAAATATATTACAGTTTATTATTGTTATTGTTACTTAGGAAGGTATCAATTTTTTTAATGTTCAAACTGAAGACATTATAAGCTGCAGTTTCAGTTCATTATACTAAATTTTACGAAACAAAAACGGTTTGATTGTTAGTTACTATGCTATAATACGGTTTGTGAAGAAATCAAAATGTTTAATGGTTTCTGCAATGGAAATTCAGAGCAGCTGCGAGAGAATACCGTGGAAAATTCCTCAATCGAAGAACATCCTGAACATCGACCCATACTTCGCGAGCGTTTTCTAATGTTCTGACAACCACGACAAATGGTGGAAGTAAGCCCAAGCGCAAGTGATGCACGAATAACTGGAGAAACACTGAGCATTTCCTCGTTAATATTTAAGGGAATAAAAAAAGAACATAGGTACTGAAAAAGCCTTTTACCTATAACACAAAAATTGAATTCACTGTTCAGAGTTTCAGAGTTTTGTCAATCAAGTCTCGTTTTCTGGCTGTGGGCGGCGGATTTTGGATCACACAAGAAAAGTGAGTGGAATTTTATGCACCGATGAAGCAACGAACTCGCCATAATGTATTTAGATGTTGATACCCTTTAATAGGACCTTTTTCGCTGAACGACTTACGAGGGAAATTTGTTTGTCAAACCGTTTTACCCGAATTGTTTGCAGAAGCAGCGAACTTAAACAGGGAGGAATCTTTACTTCCAGCAGGATGGGGCACCGCCGCGCATTTTTCTCGACAAGCAAGGGGGCTTGTCAATATTTGAATCGGACCCTCATTTCTGGTCTCCTAGGTTCCTCTACCTCACTGTTCTAGATTATTCCCTATACGCATATGAAGCAAGAAATCTACAAAATGGAAGGAACTATTCACCAGAGGGGAACTCAGGGCTCGAATACGGGTACCGAGTAGTTGCTGCGATTGGTATTGAAATTAGGAATAATAAAGTCAAGCGACCCTAATTTTAAATTTACTGCTGCAGGAAATGTACCTATCGCGAAATTGAAGGAGGGTATTTTGGAAATACCTTTTTTTCCAAAAAAAATTATTATATCGACAAAATTAGACTTACTCTCTTGAGCACAAGCAGAGTTGTTGGTTTCAGAAGAAGCTTATAGTGATCACTCAATAATTTTGTTTGACCACGTCCAGAAAAAAAGAGTTTTTTTTTTCATTTTTGCCGCTCCGCCTAACTTCACCTCTCTATGGAAGTTAAACGCTCAGTTTTCGGGGGTCGAAACTTGCTCACGCCACAATAAAAAAATCATATCTTTTTTATGAACGTGGTCAACAAAATTATTAGGTGGTCAAACGTGGTCAAACGATGTTCAAACGGGGCTAACTTCACAATTCTGTTTTACCTTCGGAAACCAACCGATTAACTTCCAGAGAGATGTGAAGTTAGCCGAAACGAAAAACGCATTTTTTTCTTGACGTGGTCAAAGAAAATTATTGGGTGGTCATCAATCAAACGATAGTAAAACTGAGTGAGCCAGTTTTGACTCCCGCAAACGAACCGTTTAGCTTCCAGAGAAAATTGTGAAGTGCCAGAACGGAAAAAATGGAAAAAAATCTTTCTTTTACTGGACGTGGCCAAACAAGATTATCGTGATCAAACGATGGTCAAACTAAAGAGCCATAAAACGTCTCTATTAGACAATTTTGAAAATTATTTTGAAGTCAGCCGGGAGAGAATAAAAAATTCGTTGTTACCTACGCTTACTTTCCCGCAAGTTGTTTTTTGAGGGGCTGGTCAAATTATTTTAACGATCGGTCATTAGTTTTCGAGGAATGGTCAAACGGCGTGAGCAAGTTTCGACCCCCGGAAACTAACCGTTAGCTGGAACGGGGAAAAAAAAATATATCTTTTTTTCTGGACGTGGTCAAATAAATTTATTGACTGGTCAAACGTGATCAAACGATGGTCAAACTAAAGAGCCGTAAAAGGTTTCTATTAGACAGTTTTGAAAATTTTTGTTAAGTTAGCCTGAAGAGCATATAAAATTCGTTATTATGCAGTTAGCCGGAATGGAAAAAAAATCTTTTTTCTGGACATACGAAATTATTGGGTGATTAAACGTTGTCAAACGACGGTCAAACTAAAGAACCATAAATCGTCTCTATTAGACAATTTTGAAAATTTTTGTGAAGGCAGCCGGGAGCAGAAAGAATTCATTGTTACGCTTACTTTCGCCCAAGTTTTTTTTTGAGGGGCTGGGCAAATTATTTTAACGATTGGTCATTAGTTTTCGAGAAATGGTCAAACGGCGTGAGCAAGTTTCGGCCCCTGGAAACTAACTGGTTTAGCTTCCACAGAGATTTAAAGTTAGCCGGAACGGAAAAAATAAACTAAATTATATCTTTTTTTTGGACGTGGTCAAAAAAAATTATTGGCTGGTCAAACCTGGTCGAACGATGGTCAAACTAAAGAACCATAAATCGTCTCTATTAGACATTTCTGAAAATGTTTGTGAAGTCAGCCGGGAGCAGGAAGAATTCGTTGTTACGCTTACTTTTGCTCGTTTTTTTTCGGGGGTTTGTCAAACGGCGTGAGAAAGTTTAGCTTTCATAGAGATGTGAAGTTAGCCGGAATGGAAAAAATGAAAAAAAAAAAATTTTCTGGACGTGGTCAAACAAATTTATTGGGTGATCAAATGTCGTCAAACGATGGTCAAACGAATGAGCAATAAAACGTCACTATTCATGCACACAATTTGAAGATTTTGTAGAGTTAGTCGGGAATTTTTCTTTTTGCAATTACATAAAAACAAAAGGTGGTCAAGCAAAATTATTGTGCGGTCAAACGGTTTTTTTTTTTTCAAAACAAGCAATTTGTTTCTTCCCCGACGTTTCCCGACTCACCACGAACTTTTGAGAAGTTTTTGAGAAGAAATGCACCAGTCTCCAGATTTTGTATATTTAACAACTCACGTCATGAGAAGTCGCGAAAAATTAATTGAGTAAGAAAATTACAAAAAGAAAAAACAATAAAAGTAAAATCGAGAGTAAATGTCAGGCCGAAAGTTATAATTTTTTTCATGAGTTTTGCTGTGACATTTTTTTTATGGAAACATTTTAGGTAGGCCGTTCAAATTGAAGAATGGCTTTTATACAGTTTTTCTCAACTTTTTAAATCCTATCTTAGTTTTTCAGAAAAATTATTATAGAAATCATACATTTTCAACAAAAAATAAGCAGAAATATTCCGGTACCCGGTCCTGGATTTGAATTTACTCAAAATGACATTTTGACTAGTTCCGAAGGGTTTGACTAGTTCCGAAGAAATTGCTAGTAAATTTCGACAAAATATCTCTAACCGTTTCAGAAAAATGCAAAGTGTTTCCGTAACCAATTAACAATTTTTGATTTCTTGTCTGATTTTCGAACCGCCTGATATGGAAGTCTGGCACTATAGTTACCATTGGTCTATGTAAAGGTTATTCATGATACATACCTACATGAACAATTTAATCAGCATGTCTGTAGTCCAACTACTTACTTCAAAGCGTCGGGACGCCGTAAACAGATTTATCAAAAAAAACTTCATAATGCCAAAATCGTGATTTCTTATTTTAGTGATTTTTTTTTGTAAATGGTTGCTTTATGGTTTTTTGATGATTTTTTTTTAGTAACTAGGTAGACTAATAATTATAAATAATTATTAATTTGGTGCCATATGTATAATTTATTTACAACTAGATACATGTTTCCATATACATACTTCAACACGTAATTTCACCTAGTTATCGCTATTCGCCAATGAAGTAAACAAAAGTACCTATAGTAGGTACCAGAATCCAATAGATATAATAAAGGTGAACCCATAAAATAATTACTTCTTATTATAGAATCAGGTAATTTGATAATTTGTAATTATTATTGTCCCGCTAACAATTGTTCAGTAAACTATACTGATAACTAAAAACACCAAACAATAAAAGCGCAATAAACTCACCAGGTCTTCCAAGTCCTTTTGGCAGTTTGATGAAGCACTCATTCAGCGATAAATTATGCCTGACGGAGTTTTTCCAGCCCTGGTAACTTCCCCTGAAGAATGGAAACCTTTGCTGCAGGAAGGAGTAGATCTCGCTCAGTGTCAATCTTTTCGTCGGTGAATGCTGTATGGCCATCACGATGAGCGCGATATAGGAATACGGTGGCTTTTCCTGTCTCCGCACTCCGCTTTTCTTTCCCTCCTGCCCTTTCGGATTGACCACCTCGGACTCGCCGCCGTCCGCGCCGTCGGGGATGATGGAGACATGATGGATGGAATCCAACTGATGATGATCAGCTTCCTTCATCATTGTTTAAACATTTATATAAACAGTGCTTTATATTACAAACATTTGATACTCGTAACACCGTTGTATACACAAATATTGTATACGGAGTTTATATATACAAACACGCGACCGAATTGTACACAATTTATACGGGGAATACACAAACGGTTTTCACTACACTTGTTTTTGGGATCGTGCAGTTTTTCTCCTTCGGCGGTCGATGTGATGTCGCGTTGTTTTAACGAGTGGAGTTAGTGGAAGAATGAACGGTGTAGACGAAGTTTTGATGGTAGAGAGAGAGGATGGGTTATCCTGGAGTAGAGAGCGAGATGGGAGAGTGGTTTGCATTAGTCGCTCAGGCGTGTCTATCTATGATTCCAAGCCACACATGTCTATATAGCGATTCGGGTGCGAGGATTGGAAATTTAAATGGATGTGCCGCGCATCTCCCGCTCAGTGCTCAACCTAAGCAGAGTCAGGATGAACAGGAGAACTTGAAAACTACAGAAAGTTTTTAAACGATTGTACTACATACTTCTTTACTACTGTTTCAGGTTTACCATAATATACAAACAATCGGAATCAAATTTTTAACGACGCTATATATAAACTAAGTGTCCTTTTTGAGGATAATTTTATCTGAAATGGTCAAGATAAGTAATCAAAGTTTCAAGACTTTTTTGGCTTTATAAAGTTGAACATACCTATAGCACTATAGTAATATAATACTGTAAAGTACGACACTTGAAAACTAGTCAAATTATATTGGTCATTGGTCCACGATTGCAATATCAATTTTATGGAGATTTTGGGTTTGGGATTTTTCTTAATTAGGTACCAAAAAGATTTTTAGTTTTTTCCTCAATGCATTTTTATTTAGGTAGGTACCATTTTTGGGTTTATTCGTTAATTCCTATTACTACTTATTGTCATGATTTTCATACTTAGTACTAAATATTGTAGGAAGTAATAATAGTTCTTTATAATAATAATTATAAGCGAGATTAGGTCGTTAGCGAGGTTCTAGACCGGTTTTGCCACCATGCAAGTGGTAATGGTCTTTACTTTCACCATACCTACATCATATATAGGTACTCGTATTAAGTAGGTATAATACATAGGTACAGGATAGCTGTTAAGGAGGTATGGGACCAAGGCTCTGTTGCCAGAAGGGTTTAGCACATTATCGTTCTGAAAATTTCATGAGTCAAATCTGTCAATAGTGTACATCTTTTGACACAAAGAAAAAAAGAATTTCGAATAATTTTACGATACACCCATCTTTTTTTTTAATGAGAAGATAGATCATGTGATACATCATTTGAAAGATCTATTCACTATCTAAAAAGAGCTTTAAAAATTTATTGCAAAAATTATTTATTATTCTACAATTAACACACTACAAGCTTAATGAATAACAATTGACGGTTAATCAAAAAAAAAATTTTTTAATAATTTTTTTTGCAATATTTTGTTTGTAATAAATTCAAAAGCAATCACTTTTGTGTAGAGAATGACGAGACCTTTCAAATGATGTGTCACAGGACTTATCTTCTCATTAAAAAAATATGGCATCCGTATCGTAAAATTATTCGGCGAAAAAATTATTTTTCCTACGACCACCATACAAAGAGTTTCACTTTGCGCATTGTTATTTGTACGCAAACTATGAGATTTCTCACGTTTATAAAAGTGTGCGGGAAAGTGTACCCAAAGTTCATTACAGTACAGTTTTTTAGTAATGACAGTGACGTTTACTTATAAAAGTAGCGATCAATAATCCAAACCATAGAGCAAACACTATGTAGGATCACCTAAATAGACAACATTCAATGACAACAATAGTGATGGGTAAAACAGTCGCTTTTTGAAAAGTATATAAAGTTTCATTGAATAAAAAATTGTCTTGTTATGGTCGTAGGAAAAGTATAGTGTGACACACGTGCACAAAAGCAATTTCTCACTTTTGATTTAATTTCTGTGTCGAAAGATGTGCAGTATTGTCAGATTTGACCCCTTAAATTTTCAGAGCGATATGTTTAAATTAAACCGTTATTGATAGTATAAACAGATATTGGTTCCGCATACTTAACAAAAGGGTGGTGAACAATTCCATGCTCACCATTGGGATCTCGATACAGGGTGAGTTAAATTTGCAGGTAAATCGAGAAACGTTGCACAATATTATGCTTATTAGGAATCTGAAACAAAGTTTATTGAAAGTTGTTGCTAATACATATACAGGGTGATCAGTAACTCGCGCACTCCGAAACAGAGCGATATAGAGTCTATTAAAATTAAGGATATTCTGCAAAAAAAATTGAATCCAACGGTTGGTTTTCAAGTTACAGAGTTTCCCTCACCCGAGTTTAAAGGTACTTAATTTTTTTAAGACCCGTGATAAAAATTAATGAAAAATTCAGGTTACTGTAATGTCTGGAACGAACTGGATACCACATAATTCATCAATTTTTTTCCACAAAACCTCTTAACAGAGGAATTGAGAATGTTGGAAATTGATACCATTAAATCTGAACGAAATTTGAAGTTTGGCAACCGCGCCTAAACGCAACTTAGAATAAAAAATATTCAAATGCCTTCGTTGCTATGGAAATAAAAATTATAACAATACCATCTAATAACCCGAACTTATTCACATGTTCAGTGCAGTGTTGGTGTTGCCACCTTTTTTTTTTACAAAAATGGTCATATCTTTGGAAAAAAAGAACTTACAACACTGCAGTCAGAAAATTTACCACTCTTAAAAAGTGAAGTCTACCGCAGCATGCTCTGAGTGCCCGAAATACTAATCACCCTGTATAATATGTATCTTGAAAAAACTGGAATATCGAAATTTCTCTTATTAGTCATA
This sequence comes from Malachius bipustulatus, assembly GCA_910589415.1. Lineage (NCBI taxonomy): Eukaryota > Metazoa > Arthropoda > Insecta > Coleoptera > Melyridae > Malachius > Malachius bipustulatus. The sequence goes on from OU342633.1 coordinate 42,726,049, forward strand.
TCTTTTTTATTGTTTAAAATAAATTATTTGTCTTATGGAAGCCATATTGTTTTTTTTGTCATTCGATATTAAAAAAAAAAACAAGGAACCCAAAAATCTATCACAAAAAATTATTTCTTCAGAAAAAAAAAGAAAATTATTTCACCAAATGGCGTTGATATGACGTCGCAATGTTATATTTCTTACCTTACATATGGTTTTTTTATGACATTCGGTTAAAGGAAGTGTTTTTTTTTTTTGAAAAAAGAAGAAAATTTTGAATTTTATTTTTAATGTGATAGATTTTTGGTAGCTTATTTTTCAGTTTTTTCATGATATTTCAGCAAGTTGCCATAAATTTTGTTTTAGATACTTAATAAGCATAAAATTGTCCATCTTTTCTTTAATTTAACCGACCCTGTATTTTTTACCACCTGTATTCGAATCAGCATCGAATGGTTAACCATACTGCATACCCCCCTGGAAGTACAGTAATTATAATAATATGCATAGTCTTATCAGGGTCGGAATTTGACTTTTCTCGCCGGCCTTGGTAAACATATTATAGCGCCACCACCCCACCCCGCAACTCGTTGACTTGTAAGGTGTTGCATAAATACGCAGTTCAGGCGAAAAAGTTTTCTCAAGGTCATTTTATTTTCGTAAAAATTGGTATTTTTTTTATCAATCAGTCAGTGGCGCAGGCAGGAAGTGTACAAAATAATTGCAAAATATCTATAGCCATTTACACTTACACTTATGTAGGGGGATTGAGGGGGCAGAAGGTTTTTTACAATAAGTACGTGCCATCTATTGGATTTGTATTATGAATCGTCAATTATGTTATGCAATTAAAGGATAAATCAGGCCGCGCCGGGAATGTGTTATTTTTTCACTTCGGAAAGTCGTTTGCCAAGGTGTGACCTACCACACATTATGACTATAATAGCGCGCATTAGCAGCTTTCTACAAAATTTTGTTTGTAGGTATTAAAGAATTATTGAAACTCAGTTTTTTGCTTCTCTTTTGAAGAATTTGATAAATAATGTTAACTGGAGGATGGCGCTCCCGCCCCCTAGACAGCTGCATAATATAGTATTGTTTTATGGCAATGGATAATACGGCCCTGCATGAATGTTATAACAGGTTTAGGAAGATGAGTAAAAATTCTCATAAAAATGTTCAATGATGAGCGGAAAAGAATGAAAAAAAAAATGATAGAAAAATTGGTAATGGTAGAAAATGGCAGAAATAGTAGGTAACAAAACGTTGGTCGAAAAAATAAGCGACATGTTATTAGTGACATTTTCATGGATATGCTACTTTGTATCGAAAAATACTCAATTTGAATCACTGCAAATATTTTTTGACATTCCCAAGTAAATCCTTTAAAAATGATCCACAGAGCAACGTCAATGTGACGTCACTTTTTGATGTTTGGGATCGAATGACGAATTTCCTGACGTGAGAATGGTGTCTTAATGACGGGAAGAAATGTGGCAGAACAAAGATCATTATTTTACGTGAAATCAGTCAAAAAACGACGTAAAAACTACCAAATTAACAACGTAATATTGACCCAAAAAAGCTTCTCAATTTGACTTGTTTCATATGTATCTAGGTAATAACTTTCCGAATTTCTTGTTTCAAGTTTCACGTGTAAGTATATGGAATTAAAAACACTTTACTTTCGGCGGCGTCGTGAAATGAAGGTCAAATTACGTCTTTTTGACGTGGTCTATTGGTTATTGTCTTTAATTAAACAGATAACACTAAAACGACGTGTTTTCAACGTCACTTATAGGTAGTTGACGTCAGTGACCATGCAACTAACACCATAATATGATGTTATAATAACGTGCCATCGCATATTACCTGGGTGACTACTCCAAAAAAAAAAGAAATAATTTTTTTTCTTATTTAGTTCGTTATAATTTTATTGGTACTTTTACTAAACTAGAACAAGTAGTGCGGGTTAGGGAGGTCTGGGAAAATAGTAAATTTCAGCTTGTTGCCTTTATCCATTTCAGGGAAATCCTCTAAAAGAACGCTACCAACAGAGAAGCTGTCAAATAAATTTCTAACGATAATTTCTGAGCAAACTAATTTAAAATTAACCTGATGAGGATAAGTTACTGCTTCAAGTAATTTTTTTTGTTATGGCGTTATTTTCTAATATCGTCGATGGTTCTGCAGGTATCTTTTAGACGTCATCAATCAACAAGTGATCCAACAAAACGATACAAAATATCTGCCATGCACCCACAACAAAACACTTCCAGCCCTTCTCAACATGCTTCACTGCATCATTTCCTATAAGTGCATAAAATTAATGTTAAGGTATTCGGTGCTGGTTGCTCTGCATGTCATTGTGAGCGAAGTGAGCTCATTGCTGTTTCCAGTCCCATCGGTTTTGGATACCATAACATTTTTGGACTTATTTTGGTTTTTGGACAATAAGAAGGTTCCTCTTATGTGTCGCCATTATATTATAAAGCAACCCGAAAACGTTCTATCTATAGGGACTGCGATCTACTCTGGTGTTGCATCCTAAGATGGTTGAAGATGTCTTATAGTAGCACTGCATGAGTCATGTGGCCTGTGGTTTACTGAGCAGGCGAATCAATTTTGTATATAAATTTTAAGTTTATTTGGCATAGTGAGAGGATGCATGGCCTGACTAGAACATAATTTATTCTTGAGTAAAGTTGATCCAACTTCGTGAGGCAATGATAATAATTATTGACGGCGATTTTGACTATTGCAAGGTTCACCTCGAATAATTCACTCATATACAGGGTGCACCATGTATCCTCTATATTGCTATCTCCTGAACGCTAAGAGATACAGGGTCGGTTAAATTAGAGAAAAGATGCGCAGTTTTGTGGCCGTCTCGAATTCGTCAAAACATGCAAGATATCTGTGACCGTTCCTGAAATATCCTGAAAAAACTGAAAAGTCGAAATTTCTTATTTTCGTCATATCTTTTTTATTATTGGAAATTAATAAATAATTTTTTGTAGGCTTACATAAGCCGTTAAGAGCTATCCATCTGACATTTCAAAAATTTTCAAGGCCTACTAGATCCAAGAGTTTTCACAGTCAACTTTCGTTTTTCTTATGGCCGCCATATTATTTTTTTATGTCGTCGATATGAAAAAAATAATGGAAACCAAAAATTAATAAACTTCAAAAAAAAAATTTTTAATTTTTATTCTTATTTTTTCAAAAATAAACCTAATAAAAAATCGTCGAAAAACGTCAACATTTGTAAAATACGCCGAAATAGTGCTTGCCTTATGGTTTTTTAATTTATCTATGAAATTCGGTCTAAAAAGTTGTCTTTTTTTAAAGAAAAAAGAAGAACAAAAAATGTTTTAATTTATTTTTTGAAGTTTAACAATTTTTAGTTTTTATGATTTTTTTTTATACCGAACAACATAAAAAAACAATATGGTGGCCATAAGAAAAACGAAAGTTGACTATGAAAATCCTGGGATCTAGTCGGCTTTGAAAATTTTCGAAATATCAGATGGGTAGCTCTTGCCGACTTATGTAAGCCCACAAAAAATTATTCATTAATCTCCAATAATAAAAAAGATATGGCAAAAATAACAAATCTCGATTTTTCAGTTTTTTCAGGATACTTCAGGAACGGTCACAGATATCTTGTATCTCTCGACGGAATCGAGATGGCCACAAAATTGCGCTCCTTTGGACTTGTTTAACCGGACCCTGTATCTGTTAGCGTTAGGAGCAATATAGAGAAGGATACATGGTTCATCCTATAGAGTGCGATATTCCTGCTTACTTCTACGTTATGGTATCTTTGGATATTCGATAGTGTCAGTTTTCTTCCTGAAACTTTTCAAGAGTGTTCTTCGCTAATCTCTAATCATTCTTCCGCTCTGAGTCTTATAGAAATACTATAACAGGCTCTTTCTATCGTGCGAGCAGAACGTAATTTAGGCTTCACGGATTCGACCTATGACATCATTTTTTTTTTCAAAGTTTGCTCTTGTATTTGCAATATTCATATTGGCATAAACAACTTGAGTATTTGAGCTGTCAAAGTTAAGTCAAGATGACAAAAAAGGATTTGGAAATGAATAAAATAAAAGATAAAAATGACACGGTAGGTTCGATTAGCGCCATAGGATTCACCCCAGTGAACAATAAAATAACTGTGGACAGTGCTCCCCCGATGTTCGTGGGAGTAGGTTTAAAAAAAGTCATTGCTTTTATCATTACTTTATATCTGTTCCCCGTTACTCATTATTTCAAGGCATCTGATATTTGTGACTGACTAGGGACTTTAAACCTTCATCAGATCACGACTCTGGTTATTGCATGAAAGGATATTCTGAAGTGGATGAAACATTTTAGTTGGCTCTGCAACCATTGGATTTCGCGTTTTTTGACCTTCACCCAAAATTGTCAAGGGTGAATTCTGGTCGTACAGACAGCATTTAACAAGTGTGTAACTTTTTAATCAAGTAAATGAGCGGACAGCAACGATATGCAAAATATCTTGAAGAAATTTGTCGCCAATTTCTCAAAGTCAGACAAGAAAAATTGCAAACTGTCAAACTGGAGGCTTCCATGCATGACGTTTGAACCGAGGACCCATTCCCCCAAAGTTGTTATGAAAGAGGGAATGAAAAGGACTAGCAGCATGATGGGAGGAAGAAAAAAAATAAATATAAAAATGGTTAGGAGGAACTTTATAGCGGACGATAAATTAATGTAACAAAAGATGGTGAGGAAAGAAAATTCCTTATGCGCTGATGAAGACGAGGAGTTGCTGAAAGGAGAAAAATGCTCAATATAGGTACATTTTTTTCTGTGCAATAATTTCATCAAAGTATTTATGGTACCTATAGACAAGCGGAAACAACAATCAGGACAAAAAATGTATAATTTCTAAAAAAATTAACTATACACAATTAATACAAAGTGGGTGTTAGTACAAAATTAATTTGAGTGGGTGTACATATAAGTAAATCAAGTTCAGCTATGTTTTTATCATTCTAAGTATATACTTTACATAAATAGTTGTATATTTAATTACTTACTTATCTAATAGACTGATCAGTGACACGTAAACGTCCTGTGTTTGGGTGGTCGAGATTCCGCAAATAAATCGCGAAATTTATATACACACATATACCATATCATTGAGCAAAAATTTATTTTTATAAGACCACAGAAAATTACATAAGAACCACATTATAAAAATATAAAATCATAAAAGTTGTAACTATTACGAATTCTTAACAAGAAGGAAATGAGTAGGAGGTAGAAAACGCTCTTTGATTTCATCTTTCAAGATTAGTGAACGAAATGTTTCATTCTCGTATAACTTTTGAAGGACTTGGGTTTTTGTTAAAAATGTTTTCTAAAATTACGTGGTTTTTACAGGGCGTCTTTCAAAATTCGGAAATGGCTGTTCATGTGGCACCATTTCAGGTCGCATTTTTCAATACCGTCCAGAAACTTTTTGCGAGAGTAAGATATCCACAAGGAGTGGTATGCTATTGCATTTGAGCAAAATCGGTCTAGACGTTTCAAAATGGCGGCTTTTTGAATTTTAGGAAAAGTAGATATTTTTTGAGCCCCTGTATGAGCAAGATGGAAAAAAAATTTAAGCCAAATTAACAGGGTTGTGAGGACATTTTTCTAATTTGATGTGAGTATGTAAAAAAATGCAATTTTTCCATTAATAAGCCAGTGGCGTGGGTAAATGGAAAATGGAAAAGGAAAATGGTAAAAATGACTAAATTTCTATAACCATTTTGAGCATATTTTTAAACAAACTGAACTGAATAATTTTTTACAGTTATATACCTACTAATAACTTTTAACCTTCAAATGTCAAGAAGCAAATAATACAAATAGCGGAGATTTTCGAATTTTTTTTACATGATGTTTATTTCCCTGGATATTGAAATTTTCGATTTCTAACTGCTAAATTTATATATCTATTCATTTTTTGGCACGTTTTCAAACGAACAAAAAAAGACAAACATGAAGAGACAAATTACCCTTGTTTATACGCAAACCAGAATCTACTAGTTTTGCTGTGGCTTTTACTTTAATTAAAGTAAATGTCGCAGCATTCTTCAGGAATCTGCTCACTATGTCCAGGATCGTCACCCTTTTAGCCCAAGTGATATCTGAAATGTTGACGAGACTGGTGTTACAACGTGCAAAAGACCTGAACGTGTTGTAGCTTGTAGCCAGAAAAGAGAAAAGAGGTCAAGCAATTGTGTTCAATAATTACGTATGCAGAACGTGTAAGTTGTCATTGGCTGTTTCAGTAACTGGAAATTCTTTTTTTTTCCTTTTTCTTTGTTGATTAGACTGCATCAACCGCAAGGGGTTATTAGCAGCCGGAACGGTGGGTTAAATAAGATCATAAAAATGCCTCTTTAAGGAAGCAACGTAGAGGGGTGAAGAAACACGGGCTAGTAAGAATGCCATTGGTGGTAACTATATTATGCTTGGAACGGAGTGGCTGGAGAGCTTGGCATTCGAAAAGAATGTGGGGGATGCCGCAAGAGGGGCAGTTAGGGGGAGGTTGTTTGGAAATCAGGAAAAAGTGGGTAAGTCTGGTGTGGCCAAGTCAGAGTCTGCTCAATTTGATTTGGTCTGGTCTGGAGGAGGGTTTGATGAAAGGAATCGTTGAGGTTCCACTTATATTGCCAAAGTTTCATAATTTTAGATCTGTAGAGTGTCCGTAGGTCGTTGGACAGCTGAATTGGTGTGATGGTGATGTTATCTGAAGAGGTAGTTTTTAGCTTTTAGCTAAGCAGTCGGCTGCTTCGTTTCCTGGGATGCCTATATATAGGAGGGGGTATACAAGAGGATGTATCTAGAAGGGTGGTCGGCAAGTTTGGTTTTAATTAGTTTTGCAAGTGGATTGGAGGGGTAAATTTGTTTAATTGAGAGAAGATCTTACGAGTTCAATTGCCCGAAGAATAGCGTAGAGCTGTGCGGTGAAAATACTGCACCAGCTAGTCAGTCGAATTCCCAGTTCGAGGGTTGGGGTGTAATCTGCTCAGGCCACTTTGTCATCAACCTTGGAGCCGTCAGTGAATACTGCAATAAAATTGGGAAAGCGAGAGGTTATCTCTTCAAATTTTTGTACGAGGGAGGAGCTGCTAATCGTATTTTTGTTGACTGCACCAAGTGAGGTGATGACAAGGGGTTGCGACGACGACCAGCGGGATGGAAAGAGAGGTGGCGGTGTCAATGCTCTGGGGATTGTAATGTTGAGTAGCGTTTCAAGTTGATAGATTCTAATGTGTAAGGGGGTAATAAAAACACCCGTGCGCGAAAAACACTAGGTATTTCAGAGTATTTTTAACTTATCTAATGAAAAATTTGGACTCAGAAACGAAATACTGAACATTCAAGACAATTTGCCCTAAAACTACAGTTATTATTAGATAACGTATAAATAAATCACAGTCACAGCAAGTCACCGTGAAAGCGGATCACGATTCTCTCGAAATCGACTCTCATGCTCATGTAGAGCTCGTATATATTGACATATTCCACGGCCCACTGAGGAAGTGCTAAGTAATGAACATCGGGGATACATATATTTGTTTTTAGTTTCAGAAAGTTTCAAGTTTTCGGAAGATATATAAGAGACCATGAGCTTTGAAAAATTTTCGCTAACCAGGGAGCTGGACCTCGTGCTTCTTTTCCCACACACTATACCTTTTCCAAAAGTTTCAAATATTTGTCTACCAAGTTTGTGGTCTCATCACGCTTCCCCACTGGGTGTTGCTGGAAGAAAACATGAAACAATAATACCACGAGCCCTCCGATGGACATTCCCATCAGTTAACAATGATAAGGTTCAGAAAACCTTTCCCAACATCGATGTGCCGTGATACTTGTATAACAAGGCTCTTCAGAGACAAAGGTGTCCGTTTACTTTGTCCAAGGGGGTGGGGTGCAAAAATCGAATTAAAAAAAATTAGATTTAACATTAATAAGATTGTTCGTCAGACTCAGAGTTATTGTCAATCGTTTGTGAAGAAAATTCCTAATATGTTTTCAAATATCTTTGCAACCCCCTTATTTTATGATTTATGATTATAACCGGAAGTTATTTTTACTTATGATAATTTGTAAACCTCAGTAGGTAATTAGGTATACTGAATTTATTTGGTTTAAATTTAGCTGCTTGTAAAATTTCCAATAGAAAGTTAAAATTTATTTCGGAGCATAATCTCTGGATTTCAGCGTTTAACTTTCAGTGTGTATCGCTAATGGTTTAAGAGTCCATAAACTGCTAATTTGCTTTTTGTGGGCGTGGTAAAACACACACATGGGTGTGGTTTGTTGACATGCGGGCGGAGTTCCGACCACGCTGTGTTCACGCTTAAGGCTGGGATAGGTCTGCCGGGATGACTTTTTGTCATTGCCTCATTGCCAGTAATTATGGCAAAAGCATGTGATGTAAAATTTTAATTATCACAATAAAAAGTGTAAGCTCTCACCACATGGCGGCATGTTTGTGGGATGCAAGATGCAATTAAGGATAAGAAACGGATATTTTATGGGTGCATGCTTTTTTATCGACCAAAATTTACAAAAATAACAAAATTATTAATAATTCCATAGCTACTCCTATTGTTGTTGGGATTCACTATCGAAAAATTAGATGCCTATGTAAGTATACAGGGTGTTTTGTAATTGAATGTCAATATTTAAGGGGGGGATTTTTGGGTCCATTAAAAGTCTTAACTTTTAAGATACAGGGTGGTAAAGTTTTATTAAAATAAATTATTTTTTTATATTAGGTACCTATCTGTAATACGACTGCTCTAGATATTTTAATGAAATTTCATATACAGGTATTACTCGTCAAGAGGCATTTTTTCATACCTATACCTACCATATTTCGTTTTATTTCCACTAGTGACGATCGTGCAGAATTTTACCTGCAAATTTTTATATTTTTTTATTGTCATTTTAACGACAATCTTGTGACCATGTAGAGAAACAGATTTTATTTTTTTACGCGAAAACCGTGCGCCGGGCTGAAAAAAAACAAGTTATCAAATGTGCTTGGAAATGAATGGGGCTTGGAATGGGGATTCTAAAAATGATTTCTATTTGAACAGAAATCAGTGGCGTACCATCAATGTCTACCAAAATATGGAGGTAAAATTCTGCACGATCGTGCACCATCGTCACTGGTGGAAATAAATTGAAACGTGGTTACTTGAGAAAATGCCCCTTGATGCGTACTACCTGTATACGAAATTTAATTAAAATATCCAGAGCGGTATTAAAGATATTACAAAAAAAAAATTATTTTAATAAAACTTTACCACCCTGTATCTCAAAAGTTAAGACTTTTAGGACGTACGTTCTTTTGAAATTTTCTTCTTAAAATGGACTCAAAAATCACCCCCTCAAATATTGACATTCAACTAGAAAACACCCTGTATAATGTAGGTATAATGTATTATAATTATCTTATTGCGGGCGTAGGTATGTTGCGTATAGGTATGTTGTAAGGTATAGGGTATAGGTACTATAATAGGCATATTTAAATTATTTGTATAGGTATTAGGTACCTCTACTAAAAGCCCGCGGCTGTCAGACCTTCGTCATTTTATAAAAGCTGAAAATTTCTGTGCGCATGTCCCCAACACAGGTAGTAAAGCTGCAGGGACAATGAAATTTGGATCATCGTGGTTTTGGCAGGTAACAGCTAAAGAAGGTGTAAGTACAAAATTACTCCTCACGCTTTAATTAAAAAAAAGTGCAAAGCTATTTGGCTAAGTTGAGAAATGTAAAGACTCAATTTTCGAATCAATTGTTGTCCATGCATGTACTAAGTTTCGCGATAATTATATTTTTTTATTTTCCAACGCAAATTAGGAAATTTTTTGGGAAAATAGAAAATATTTTGAATTACTTACAATAATTTAGGCCCCTAAAATGTTTGCGCCCTGGGCTATAGCCCCATTTGCGCAATGGTTAAGACGGCCCTGGTTCAGTGGAGTCCAGGGGGAACCCTCACCAATATTATTGCAAAGAAAAATGTAGGTACAACACTGACTTTTTTAATTTTTTAAATTTTTTTCTGATTAAAGAACTATAACATATTATAATTAAAATAAATAAAAATAAAAATAGCACGGTGGGTTCGGCTTTCGCCATAGGATGCAACCCCAGGCAGCTAAAACGCATGCCAACAACTGAGTGCAGTGCCTCACGATGTATCATATTATAATTAGTTGAAAAAACTAACTTTAAGTAAAGAAAACTTTTTACCGGGGGAAAAAACCGAGACACCCTGTATGTATAAGTAAGTAATATAACCGGTACAGCCCGGGTCAATTATTATTGAGCATATGAAGCCATAATATATTAGATTGAGATAAGAGGTTGCAGGTTATATAGGTACCATTGTGCCAAGCCAATAGCCTCCTCAAGTCCTCAAGATATCTTTTAACTATCCAGTAACATGGGTCCATCAGCGTTATCTGACATTATAGAACAAAATTTGGACCGGTTATAGGGTGCAGCAAAAAAAATCCCAGATTATCTTGAACATGTACTTAGATAATTGAGATCTCCATTATGTGTAAGTTTTCAAAGAAAATTTATAGAAATTTCTTCCCAGAACTTCATATTCTGGGAAAAATATAACAGAGGACGCTTGAATGAGGACTGTCCCTAATATCGATATCACCTTCTCCGCCACGGCTACATTAGATATTTTTTATAGATTCTGATAACTCGGAATATTAAAGCCTTATCTCTGCAAATTCTATAGCTCCACCATGAGTCTTTGTGTCTTCTCTCCGCATTAACCTCCATTTCCACTTACACTTATACTGAAGCAACATAGAGCATAACTAATTCATGCAGGCTTCCTATACTTCCTACTTATTAGGCTCTATTCTGTTCAGCATGGAAAACCTTTCTACTGCCTTTTTTACTACCCAAGTATCTAACAAGTTTTGGCCAACATTTTTCTTCAAGATTACACCAAGATATTTGATAGCCCTACGGTCAAACTCCATTCCCCTAAGATTATATCAAAACTAAATTCCCTCTCCTTTTCGGACCTTTGAGTAGAACAGCTTTTGATTTCTGTAGAGCTGATGCTGGTGCAAGCTCGTTTGTTATTAATTACTAATCTGATTATCTTCCTCATGCTTCATTTCTTTCACATCTTTTTGCCTCAACCATGCACCAATGCTAGAAGCCCCTGTAGTTGTATATATGTTCGGAGAAAACATCGATTTCGGTCAATGGACGAAAAATACTAATATAATGGCATAATATTGTCATAATGTCCGAAATATCGCTTTCTGGTCGTTTAATGTTCGTCAGAACGCGTCCTGGATCTTTCGAGATTGTCAGAACGTGCGTGCTAACTTTTTCAAGTTTACAAGCCGCACAATAAGAAATCTGGCTGAAATGTCCCACGGATTGAATCTGGAAAACTTCACCATTCCCAAAGTCAACGATCTGTAGAGAGATCGACTCAAGATTGAAAGGACATGCTGGTTACATGGTTGGTTGCTGACAAAAACACAACGAAACGGTCTGAAGGGCTATGATTTATGCAAAGCAATAAAAATCGTTCTCTCTCTAGAAATTATTAAAAGTCTTTATGAAGGTATTAATGTCCGACAGCCTCAAAGGATATCGGTTTCAAGGATTCGTCACTTTCTAAGGAACTCCTATCTAACTTGAAACAGAAGAAGAACAAACTGCAAAAGTTGCTCAATCAAAAGAATGCAGACGAAGTTGCGGAAGATAGTTTGTCAAACAGAAGAAACGCCGAAGAAGAACAACAACATGATACGAACTTGTGTACAACAATATGCGAAAAATAAATTTCAGAAGATACTCATAAATGTTCAAAACAACGAAACATGCAACAAAAAAAGTTTTCTGGTGTCTTAAGGGCATTAATATTATTTACGGTGATTAAGTCACTGCACCTAAGAGACCTATTGTATCCCCACTATACTTCCCCTGGTATGGAATCTTATTAATGAAGCACCCTCTTTAAATCCGTTTCCTTGAAAAACTTGAGGATTTTGAGATAATGCAAGGTCTCTTCAATCTCTTCTATGCCTAGCTTCCTCGGGTGTTGCTTGATGAACTTACACCCTTAATTTTACACGAACTCTTGTTGTGACATTACATACTACTTTCTTATCTCTATTGCGCAACTTTTGTCAACGCAATAGCATTTGCGCAATTACACTGCATAAAGCCCTGTCACAGAAGAACAAACAATTGTTCTTCTGTGGCCCTGTTTTGATCCAGAATCCAGATGCTCATGCAGAAGAAGTTGGGAAGCAGAAGAAGTTGGGAGGGATACAGGCGTTGAGAGAACCGATTGAAATATCAATAAAGTCGAAGTCGGCTATTGTACTCGTAAGCTCGTTGTGTTTTGGTCGGTCAACCAACCATGTAACCAGCATCTTGGTTTATCCCTCTACGGACCCACAATTCTGGGAATGGCGAGGTTTTCCATGAATCAGCTTTAATCCGTGCCACATTTCAGAAAGTTTTTTTTTTAATATGCCGTTTGCAAACTTGGAAAAGTCATGCAGTGCAGTGGGTACAGAAACTTACTCAATCTGAAAAACGCCAAAGGCCCAGAACACGTTTTGGCGCACATGAACGACCAGAATGCGATATTTCGGACATTGGCAATATTCTAACGGCCAGAACGCGTTTTGGTCGTATTTTTCGACCATTGGGCCGAAATCGTTGTTTGCTCCTAAATATAGACTGTGTTTAAGATAAAAATTAACAATATTGGGATCTCGAGAACCGTGGGAGATATCTACAAAGGTCGGTTAAATGGGGAAAAAGTTGGGCAGAGGGACAATGCAATGCAGAAAGAGATTTGAAAAATTATTTTTGTTTTTCGAATTACATTATTTGAAGATTGGGAAAAATTGAAACCACATTTTCATTGCAGTTATTGACCATCTTTATTCATGATGATTCATATTTGCAGGGCCGGACTGAACTTAGACTTTTTAAGTACAGCCCTGGATTTTTTTATTGTGAAAATTGAAAGATATTGTAATTCAACTTAATACGGATCTGTGCTCTTATTAAACTTCTTGGACTTGTCGGAATGTGATGAGGATGAGTAATACAAGACCAAGAAGTTTAATAAGAGCACAGATCCGTATTTAGGGGAAATTCAAATGCTCATGTCAATAGCATATACCTAGTCCGAATAATCATTTAATTTATAACTAAAATATCTTCCAATTTTTGCAATAAAAAAAATCAGATCCGTATTTAAAAAATCGAAGTTCAGTCCGGCCCTGTAAATATGAACCGTCAGATAAATATATACTGACATCGCAAAAATTAAGGTGGTTGATAACGGGAATGGAAATCTGGTTCCTGTTTTCCCAATCTTCATGCAATTATAAAGTCAATAGGTAAATAAGAAAAACTAAATATACCTAACTTTTTTTTTAATAATTCAAAAATCGAAAATAATTTTTGAAATCTCTTTCTGCTCTTCTGGTTGCCCAACTTTTTCCTCATTTTCGACCCAGTATCTCCGACAGTTTCCGAGATCCCTATGCTGTTCATTCTTTTGGACACAATCTCTATAAATAGCTTAGAATTTTTGTTAATTCTGATCTTCCTGTTGCTCTTCTTTTTACCTTTGTACATAATCGTTTTCAGTGCATTCTTCTCTGGAGTTGCAACTACGAGATTGTAAGAGTGACGCTTGCGTCATAGCGTAATGAACAACAAGTTCAATAATAATTCAAAGTTCACTTTAAAACAGTCCTGGATGTGAAGCAGAGTAGTAAAAGTATTTTTCTTTTTTGTTCTTTTACTTGAAAAATTCCATTATCCGCTTTTCTCTGATCGTCTCATCAAGACTGTCGTCGTAATCCTTTTTTTTTTAATTTTTGTAAATAAAAAAAAATATCACCACCTGAATCAGCCGCCTCTTATAAAGAAGAACAGGAATTATCCTTGAAAACTGGGGGAATTGTGAGAAGAATTGAAAGTTAATTTTATTGTAAAAATATCACAATTTCCTCATTTAAAATTTGTCCTATATCCTACCTAAACAAAAGAAAAACTTCCTGCTCCTACATTCATGAATTCCGACGACAAAAGCATTTTATACAACGTCATCCCATCAAATGCGTGCCACAGCGAACGGAGCGTCGCGACGCTCATTATTTGTTCCCCAATGCTCACGGCAGCGGTTCACGTCGTGGCCTGCTTTAATCTCCGCAACTCCAAACAAACGCGCATCGGCGGCCAGGCCACCCACGACGGCGGCGCGTCTCTGACCCGATCCTGAAATAACAAACATCACCAACAGGCCTACTCCGATCCCGTCATCCAGGCAGTCTTTGAAGCCACGGTCGGGATCTAAACAATTGAACGTGATGGGCTCAATATCCAGATTTTGGTTAAAATGTGTGTCGGGAAAGGTTGGGTGCAGGCACACGGTACGGAATCCGGCTAATGTAAAAATATTTTTTTTGTTAATTTTAATATCTCGCCTAACACATCTCAGCAGTTGCTCTTGAAAGTTACCATAAAATAAAGCAACCACAAAAATAACAAGACATTAAATAATGATACGTTTTTCATTATATTTAGGTAGTATATCTATAAATATGTTAATTTATTTATTTATTTATTTAGATTCCTAAGAATGGTAAACCTCTAAATTATTACATGCTTAAACATACAAACAATAAAATTGAATTACTCCATTATTGTGATCGTTACTTTAAATTGAATTTTCTAGAAGTTCTATAGAAATGAACATACCTTTACACAATCAACAATACACAATCATCTTTCCAAAGGTAGCGAGTTCGAATCTCGCAGCAGGCGATATTTATTTTTTTAGCCTTCTCGAGCCTAAACAGATTTCGTCTATATATCTGAAACAAAAAAACTGCAAATTGTCAGAAGAGTTCCTTATTCAGCAATATTAGCTGAATTTTGGAAGAGTTTAGCTGAATTTAGCTGAATTCGACCATTTTAGATGATGTGTCAAACGTCAAAAATGACGTTGCAGTCGCAGTTAACTTCAAAATGTGCCTGATTTGAAAGGTACTTCAATTATTATACATTATCTACAAACAAATTTGCTAGTTTTGGATTTTGACAAGCTCTGTGTCAGATATTCCTCTTCCCACTCCTGAGCCAATTTTAATAAAATTAAAAGGTACAAAAATCAAGTTAAATAGCGTGAATTTTAATATTTCTTGACGTGAAACGGATGTGTCAAAAGTCAAATTGACGTTGCAGTTTTCAATTTTGACAGTCTGTGTGTCAGGTAGCTCCCCCTTTAAATTCTAAGCTGAATGAGCTAGAGCTTTGGTATAAAACTAAATTCAAACGCAAGAGTCTTTCAGCTTTTTGACATAAAACTGAGGTGTCAAATATCAAAGATGACGTTGCAGTCGCTGTCAACTTCCAAATTTTAAATGTTATGCGGGTCATCTGGAATCTCATTTTAAAGTATTTTATTTTTCTACACAAAAATTATGTTATTTTCCTATTTTGACAGTCATATTAAACACAGAACGGATTTTAATACTTTCTGACGTGAAGCTGATGTGAATGATGTGTCAAATATCAAATTGACGTTTCAGTCGCAGTCAACTTCAAAATTTTAAAAGTCATAAGGAGCCATGTGGGACCTCATTTTAAAGGTAGGTATTTCAATTATCTACAAAAAAAAATTGTGTCAGTTTTAAATTTTGACAAGCTGTGTGTCAAATACCTCTTCTGAGCCGAATTAAAAAATTAAAAGGTACAAAATTAAATAATTAGCATGAATTTTAACACGAAATGAAACTGATGCGTCAAAAGTCCAATTATTGGCGTTGAAAGTTTCGAATTTTGACACTCTGTGTGTCAGGTCTACCTCCCCCCCCCCCCCTTAAATTCTTAGTTGAATGAGATTAGCTTTGGTCTAAAAACTAAATATAATCTTCTTCTCTTCTTCGTTTCTTTAATGGCCTTCTCATACTTGTACATTTAGCCAGCTATATCCTCCTCGCATTGGTTGGAGAATTGTTTCCCATTTTTGTCTACTTCACTTTTTCTTTCCAAATTATCTACTTGTAACTAAATTTAATCGCATGGATCTTACAACTTTTGGACCTAAAACTGATGTGTCAAATGTCAAAACGTCAGACGTCATGGCAGCTGACTTTTTTTTTTTTTTGTTACGTACATACTTCTTTTTTTTTCAATTATTATTCTTATTGCGAGATTTCTCAATATCTACCTACAACCTACAACATTCAAGGACTTTAAAAAAACTTCATCCGGCATTATGATGTCATATCTTTCTTGAACTCCACGACTACCTAAAAATTTCAAGGATGACACGTATTAACAGACATTCATCATCCCGTAAAGAGTGTTCCTCTTCAACACAAGAGATAATCGAGAGGGAGGGTATCTGTTTTACATTGGTAACAAGCTGTAATTTTTCACCGGCTAATTGTTTACATTATCCGCAGCTAGCTGGCCTAGTGAAAGATCTCATGGAACTCGGTGATGACGTACAGATTTGTTCCCCGATTCTCTCGGTTCTTCTTGTGACGGAGAACAGATCAGACACTAAAAGAGTTTCATCAGAGGCGATGTGAAAAACCATAGCACATGCACTGTAAAAAATTATTTATGCCACATATTCATAAATAAGATGGCTAAATATTTAAAATATTATACTTAGACGCAGATGAAATGATTTTGTAGGTAGGTATGTAGGTACCTACATTTTTGAAATCAAATTTATTGACTTATCCTATTTTGATATGTTGCTTCGAAAGTTCATTATTGTCATCACCGCGAGTAGGTAATAAAATGGGGAAAGTAAAAAAAAATATGTCTAAAAAGATGTTGGGTGATCAATCGTTTCTTTTGATCAAGAGCAAAATGTAGGTGGGTTTTCAGTAGAAATTAAAAATTTTGGTGGATGTGTTTAAAAGAAACTTTACTCTCTGCACACCTTACTATTGTCGGTTAAAGTAATTAAAATTGATAGTTAAAATGATTTATCCATCTATTTTATTTTTGAAAAGTTTTTAGCAAACAATTTTATTGCCTTTGTGTTTTAAGGGCTCGAACTTCAGTATCATAAATGGGCACCAGATACAATATTTTGACTTCTGAAATGTTTTGTGCAAGATTTGTACCGCAGACAGATAGACACAGCGACAAGGACGCGAATAAGTATTGAACTTTCATCCAGTCCTATGCTCTTCGGGAAGTTAGTTTAAAAATTGCAAGCCTTTGAAACGTTTCTAACAAGATTTGTACTGCAGACAGACAGAAGGGAAAGCATTATCATCCAGTTCAGAGCTATGTTTGAAGCTTCAAGATTGTAGCTCTTCGAGGAGTTAGTTTAAAATCGATTCAAATCCTTTAAAACGTTTTTTAGCAAGACTTGTATCGCACAGAGACAGACAGACGGACAAAAAAGTGATTTACTATTGCATTGTCATCCAATTCTGCGCTATGTGTTTAAAGTTTCAAGTCTCTAGCTCTCGAGAAGTTGAAGTTAATCTTAAATCGATTGCAAGCCTTTGAAACATTTTTAGCAAGAATTGCACCGTAGACAAGCAGATAGACAGACCAGAGAGCGAGTTAAAGTTGCATTGTCATCCCGTTCTGGGGTGGTTTTAAAGTTTCAAGTCTCTCATTCTTCGGAGAATTAGTTTAAACTCTATTGAAATCCTTTAAAACGTTTTAAGCAAGACTTGAACATGCACACAGACAAACAGACAAGCGAGATCGAGTTGGCATTGGATGTCATCCAGTTTTGAGCTATGTTTAAAGTTTCAAGTATCTAGCTCTTCGGGAAATTAGATTAAAATCGATTGTATTTTTTTTATTTTGATTGAAACGTTTTTAGCCAGATTTGCATCGTAGACAAACAGACAGAGATACCAGAGTTCGTGTTAAAATTACATTGTCATCCAGTTTAATGCGCTGTTTATTTAAAATTTAAAGTCTCTAACTCTTCGAGAACTTATAGTTTAAAAATCGATTGCAAGTCTTTGAAAAATTTTCATCAAGATTTGTACCACCAGACAGACAGAGCAGAAAGCGAGTTAAAATTGCATTGTTCGATTGCAGATTTGCGCACAGACAGGACAGAAAGCGAAAGCGAGGCAAAAAGAGCTAAACTAAGGATGATGATGATGATGAGGAAGCATTATATGCCCATCCGTTGGTAAGTAGCTTATTTTTGTTTTGTTCCTGAATATTTTTAATTTACATAATTTAACTGAGTAAATGATATAATTGAAGGCCAAAATTCTATATGGGTACGCGGCACGTATGCGTAAATTATCAACATTAGATAGGTACCTATTAATCGAGATCAGGATTGACTGCAATTTGGCAAATTATCGTAAACACAAACGAATTAAGAAGATAAAATAGCCGAAGAATATATTTTTAGTGTCCATCCGCATCTTTGAGACTGCTAAATTGAAACAGATATAAAACACATCGCTAGATGTAAACACAGCAAGGCTTCCTGGGGAGAAGCTTGGATATTTAGTACCTACATCACAGTTTTCACAGTAATAAAGCTATCTCTTATTATAAATTTGTACACTGTGTATACAGGATGTTTTAAATTAATGAAGCAACCATTGAAATATGAATAACAAGCCTGGCATTCAGTCAGACGGTATTTAAGTATTTAAGTTAATTCGGTAGGTATTATTAAACGATCGAATGTTATAGAACTAAAATACTGTCGTTGCAAAGAAAAAAGATTTCAAATTTTAAATTGGAAATAAGTAGGCTAGTCATATTAGGAATAAAACGGGGGTTCAGAGGAAAGTTTTGCTCTAATTATGGGTTTCTCAGCCGGTCCCATTACGTGGGGCTTTGCAAAGTTTTGCTGTAGTTTTGATTTTCTCACCCTCTGGGAGGCTTTATGTCCAGCAGTGGACTGCTACTGTATAGCAGGTTGATGGATGATGATGACGTTTTCTGGGTCGCCGAACAAGAATTTGAAGTTTTCTGGCAAAAATTTGGCCAGAAAAATGTTTTAGTTCCGCCGGTAGAGAGCGCAAGGAAACATATTCCCATATCTGATGAAAAGTGGCAAAAAGTGGTGCAAAAAAAAGCTCCACGCCAATTTTTTGCTAGTTTTGCTAACTTCAAATTCGTGTTCAGCGATACAAAAAATCATAAAGGGTGAGAAAATCAAAACTATAACAAAACTTTCCAAAACCCCACGCAATGGGAATATGTTTTTTTTACTAATAAATAATATTACTCTTCCAAAAAAATTTTGTATAGCACTTGCCAAACAAACGCTACTTTCTTAGATTTAAGACAAAAACTGAGAAATATGACAAAATTTGGGCAAAAAGTGCAACAAAATATAAAGTTCCTTGCCAAATTTTGCCAGGAAATTTAAAATTCGTGTTCAGTGACACAAAAAAGCATAGAGGGTGAAAAAATAAAACTATTCGAGCAAAACTTTACTCTGATTCTATAATGCCTAGCCTATTAGCTAAGCTAGTAGCAGTATCAAAGTTAATTTTTTTTATAGCTAGTATGATAACGGTAAAGGACTTTTTTGTTAATCGTTTCATAAAGTTGCCATCTTGTTTTTAATTTTCGTTTCGAAATGACATTATTTTAAACACAAGTACCTAAAAGTGACATACTTTTACGCACTTGTGCTTAAAAGTGACATAAATGACAATCTAATAAAAGCAAGTTTTCATGAATCTTCATGAAGCCTGTCTTTTGACAATATGAAATACCAATCTCTAGAGTTCATAATTTTATATTCCTTGACAACTTAGAATTCAAAAATTGTCGTTTCTTGGCGTTTAACAAAAAAATCTTGTGTGACACACGTTATTGCAAAAGGAGGTGTTTAAGCACTTAAAAGCACGATTGTCAAACTCGGCCTCTGGCCGCTCTTGGAAATTTTTGTCTGTGCTTAAAACACCCCCATTTTACAACTTGTATTCACAAGACAAGTAGGTACCTAGTTGTTATCATGATGTAATATTATACACGATGATACCGAAACGGCGGACACGGATAGTACCACAGCATTATTCGTTGTGAGTAGTTAAGGGTTCTAAGTTCATTTCATTTTTTTCCAGTACGTTATAATAAGTCATTTGCTTCCTTAAGAAAATGTGTCTCAAGGTAGACGGCCTATGTGACTTCATAAGTGTGAGCAGCTAATAAAATAGGTTATGCAGGGCAAAGTACGTAAACTTAAGTTAAAATAAAATCGAAAAGAAGCGCGTTCGTGCTACTTCATCGTTATGTGTGTTATGCCGGTGCTATACCTACAGGGTGATTCTTTTAAAGCGTCCATTAGGATAAGTTCATCTTCCAGTTGATCTAAGAATCTGAAATTTGGAGTTTAGGCAACATAAAGAAAAATGTTTCAAAATTAAATACTACCAAGATGGTGGTATATTTAAAAATGGCGAAAAATGATGCTAGCTATATTTTTTACTTTAATAGGACACCACATATATTATTGCATTTTAAATTTGTATACAAAAATACAATAAGAATGGTTTTTACATGCAGTTGGGGTTTGAAATAAGTTTATGAGTTTTAAAGAAGTGAAAATCACCATTTTACAACTTATAAAGCCATCTACAACGAAAACGGCTTATATGTTCCTATTTTAAAACTTTTCATCAACTATATGTACCTACCTATAGTTGATAGGTTGAATTTCTGTCTTATTTAATTGGGAATCAGGTTCTTGGGAATGAAATTAGTATTTATAAAAAGATTTTTATAAAAAACGAAACGTTTCAGAGCCGATTGGTCCCTAATTTCATTCCCAAGACCCCGATCCCCAATTAAAGAGCAGGAATCCTCAAAAATCACTTTCGCAATGCTAATCCCCTATGGACCGCTTTGAAAATCAACACCCTGTATGTATAGGTTGTTGAAAAATCTGAAAATTTCACCACCCTGTATAAAACATTTTAACTACATAAAAGGATACCTTACAAAAAATTGAATAGGTATACAATGTAAGTCGTTTTCCTCTACCTCTAAATCATGCTTAACTAACACAAATAAGTTTTCCATTTAAATTGGAAAACTTCGATTTTCATTTGCTTACCTATAAGTACTTATAACTCATAAACCACTCATTTCGAACTTCCAATGTTAAAACCATTTTTATTGAATATTTTTAGACAAATTGAAAATGCTGAGAAAAATGAATATATTGAGTTAAAAAAAGTACTATTAAAAAAAAGATGACGTCATTTTTTAATTTTTTAATAAACAAGGTGCCGCCATCTTGGTTTAATTTTGTTTAATGTTCCATTTTGAATCGTTATTGTTTCGGCTGCCTGTATAAATTTCAAATTTTATATTCTTACATATCATATTGTCGAAAGTCGAACTTTTGCTACTGAGCGCTTTAAAAGAATCACCCTCATATACAGGGTATACCTTTGGGAGATGATACCATTTATATAGGCTAAACTGTCAGTCTGACAGTTCTAATTTTTAGCAGATCTGTATTATAGAAAAAACACAACATTTTAAAAATATTTTCGGCACAACACCACTTCCGGTTATACCGGAAGTGAACACCAACTTCGGATTTTTAAATAGAACACCCTGTAAAACTTTATATTTTTTAAATGTCTGAAGAAATCTAATACAGGTGGTTTTCACCATTGGAATTTAGATTGAGCGGTTTATGAGTTATAAACAAGTGAAAATCGAAAATTTTCAACTTCAAAGCAGCGTAGAACTAGAACGGCTCAAGATATCTAAAAACGGTTTACATGTCCCTATCTTAACTTTTCACATAGTATCCTACTATGTAGTTTAAATTTTAATACAGGGTGATGAAAAAAACGGATAATTTTCATCACCCTGTATTAAAATTTAAACCACATAGTAGGATACTATGTGAAAAGTTAAGATAGGGACATGTAAACCGTTTTTAGATATCTTGAGCCGTTCTAGTTCTACGCTGCTTTGAAGTTGAAAATTTTCGATTTTCACTTGTTTATAACTCATAAACCGCTCAATCTAAATTCCAATGGTGAAAACCACCTGTATTAGATTTCTTCAGACATTTAAAAAATATAAAGTTTTACAGGGTGTTCTATTTAAAAATCCGAAGTTGGTGTTCACTTCCGGTATAACCGGAAGTGGTGTTGTGCCGAAAATATTTTTAAAATGTTGTGTTTTTTCTATAATACAGATATGCAAAAAATTAGAACTGTCAGACTGACAGTTTAGCCTATACAAATGGTATCATCTCCCAAAGGTATACCCTGTATATGAACGCGTTCAATGGCGTATTTAAGAATCACCCTGTAAAGTATCAAAAAAATCCACTGCAATTTTCTTCTAGTTTCCGTGCGATGTATCCACTTGGTTAAACTATTCGGCTGCCATAGTAACCGTGTCTTTCTGTGACAGAATATACCTGACCACCTCCCCCCCCCCCCCCGCCACCTAACAACCATTTGATGGATGTTCTTCGGAAGCAATGTTGGGTATATTTTGGAAAATAACAACTCAATGCAAAATTTTATCACTAGCATCTAGAATGTTGAAAATACAGGGTGTCAATTTGTCAATTTGAAAAGTTGCCACCCGCAAATTCTTCCTTGAACATTTTTTCCTGAAAATCCCGAAACAGGTCAATTTTGAAATTTATTTATGTTCCATTGACGTAAAAATATTTTATACAAGGTGTTCCTTGACTCAGTAATGACGACATTGTTTTTTTTTTTAATGGGACAGCCTGTATATTATTACATTTTCAGATTGGCTGAGAAAATCCAGTAGGAATGGTTTTTACAGTTGCAGCTTACATTGAGTAGTTTATGAGTTATAAACAAATGAAAATCGCAATTTTCCATTTTGAAAGCAGTGTACATCGGACACGGCTCTGAATATCGAAAAACCTTCTTGCGCATCAATCGCAGAAATAGTGTATTTTTATGCGATTCAATTATGAATATTTTCACCGCTTTTTAAATTATTGGCTTTCTGAAATTTTCCATAGTCATGTCATGTTAGCGTAGTGCTTTAATGTGAAAAATTTTCTGTGATAATTTCATTTCATTTCGTTTCAACACGTGCGTTAGAATGGATTTTTAAATTTAAAAATCAAAAAAATTGGCAAAATTTCACAATTTTGTCCCTTTTCCTATGCCCGCCACTGGCTAACTTTACTTGAAAAATACTATTTTTTACACTACCTTTAATAAATTCGGAAAAAACTGAAAGGAGAGTTTTGAAAACCGAAAGTTTGAAATTTTAGAGGAATAAACATCATTTAAAAATATTCGAATATATCTCCGCCATTTTTATATTTGCTTCTTGAAATTTTTGAAGGTTAACTGCTATTAGTATAGTTGTCTACTATCAAAATTTCCGTTCTATTCCTTCAAAAATAAGCTCATGAATGTTTATAGAAATGTAGACATTTTTACCCTTTTCCTACCCACGCCTCTGGCTTATTAATAGAAATGATGCAAATTGTATTGCATTAGCTCAAATTTCAAATAAGTTTATTCCAATCTTGTTAATTTTGTTTAAAAGTTTTTGATCTTGCCTATTTAGGGGTTCAAAATCTAGCCATTTTCCAAAAATTGAAAAGGCCGCCATTTTGGAATGTCTTTACCTATTTTACTCAAATACAGTACCAGACGACTACTTGAGGGTATCTTACTACCAAAAAAATTTCAGCGCTCTAGATTGAAAACTTCGACCAGAAACCGTGCCTCACGGACGGTTTTTTTTCTGAAATTCGGAGGGACATCCTGTAGAAGTAACACAACTCTAGGAAAATGTTTTTTACGAAAATCAAACGTCAGCCCTAAGGTTTATAAGAGTAAAAAATTTCGTTCATTAATCTTGAAAGATGAAGCTACAGGAGCGTTTTTAAAAATTTAGAGAAATTAATTTAAAAAAAACATCATGTAAAAAAAAATCGAATATCTCCGCCATTTTTCTTATTTACTTTTTGAAATTCTCAAGGGTTGAAGTCTATTAGTATAGTTGTCTACTGTAAAAATTTCAGTTTAATTACTTCAAAAATGTGCTCATAAATTGTTGGAGAAATTTAGCCATTTTTACCCTTTTCCTACCCACGCCACTGGCTTATTAATAGAAAAAATGCAAATTTTGTTGCATGAAATTAAATTTCAAGTCATTTACTTCCAATATTGTGAATTTGATATAAAACTCTTTTTCTATCTAGCTTATACAGGGGTTCAAAAAATAGTCCTTTTTCCAAAAATTCAAATGGCCGCCATTTTGAAACGGCTCGGCCGATTTTGCTCAAGTACAATACCAGACCAGTTCTTATATATATCTTACTCCCACAAAAATTTCAGTCCCCTAGATTGAAAACTGCGACCTGAAATGAGATGACAAAAACGGGATATGGGGAATTTTGAAAGGACACCCTGTAGAAGTAACGCGACTTTAGGAATTTTTTTCAACGAAAATCTAACGTCGTTCCAAAGCTTTACAAGGATCCAAAATTTCATTCACTAATCTTGAAAGATAAAGCTACAGGAGCGTTTTGAAAATCGAAATTTCGCGATTTTGGAGAAATATATATATAAATATATATATAAATATATATATATATAAATATATATATATATATCGTGGGCAGGTGAATTTTGGAAAACTACTTTTTCGTGATCTGGGGGTCATGATCGATGGACATTTGATGAGTTTGGGTGATTTTCGAAAAGTGATGTCGTCCTCAATAGTGTATTTTTTGTTAAAAAATACACTAAAACGGCTTGCATGTCCCTATCTTAACTTTTGAAGCGGTCGCCTATGATGTAGATGAAATTTTTTATACAGGGCGATCAAAAGTCTGATAATTTTCGTCACCCTGTATGAAAATTTCATCCACACAATAGGATACCGCTTGAAAAGTTAAGATAAGGAACATATAAGCCGTTTCCGATATCTGTAGCCGTTTGCAAAACAAGCTGCTTTGAAAATGAAAAACTGCGATTTCCATTTGTTTATAACTCGTAAGCTACTCAGTTTAAACTGCAACTGTAAAAACAATTTTTATTGGATTTTCTCAGACAACTGAAATTGTATACTAATATTATAGGTACTTACATATTAATATGTCGCTGTATATTAATATACAGCGAGTGTTCCATTCAAAAAAATAGACCATATCGTATAGTTACTGAGTCATGTTTACAAATTTTTTTTACGTCAATAGAACATAAATTACATTAAAAAATTGACCTGTTTCGGGATTTCTGTGAAAAAAAATTTTCAAGGAAGAATTCGGGGGTGGCAAGTTTTCAAATTGACACCCTGTATAATCATTTATGAGATTAATGAGAATAATTTGACACATATACATTTACCTTTAGATGAAGAAAAACAGTTAAAAAAAGATTGTGTCCCATCGTCAAACAAAGTCTTTGATAGAAGCTGGAATGGAATGTATAACTTAATTATTATGTATAGGAGTCTAACGCCCGTATTCACAAACGATAATTTCCTAAATAATTACGTTATCAATTATCCCCATCTCATTCTATTGCAAAAAAACTGCATATCTCCATCTCACTCATTTAAATAATTACGTAATTATTTAGGAAATTATCGTTTGTGAATACGGGCATAAAAATAGCATATATGTACCTACCTAGGAAAGGAGGTGATTTAACATGAAAAATTAGAATTTTTCCTACACACTGATGTGCCCAAACGTACCGTTTT
This sequence comes from Malachius bipustulatus, assembly GCA_910589415.1. NCBI lineage: Eukaryota > Metazoa > Arthropoda > Insecta > Coleoptera > Melyridae > Malachius > Malachius bipustulatus. The sequence continues at coordinate 42,751,816 of OU342633.1, forward strand.
CAAGATACAGGTGCATGGTCAAAATTGATTTTTTTTTCAGTTTTTTACCAATATACAGGGTGTCCCAGCTTATTCGAAGCGGTCTCTGTAGGCCAAACGATGGATTTTTTCCAAAATAATTTTGTAAATTCAAATATAGAATCACAATGGCCATAACTTAAAATTATTTTGGAGTATATAGAGTGTCCCATATGACAGTGGTATATCAAAGTTATGTTTTTTTAAATGGAATGCTCCTATGTTATTGCATTTTTAGATTGTCTGAGAAGAGGAAATAAGATTGGCTTTTACAATTAGTGTTTAAATTCAGAAGTTTTTGAGTTATAAACAAGTGAAAATCGTCATTTTTCAAGTTCAAGGCCCTGTACAACGAAAACGGCTGAAGATAGAGAAAAACGGCTTACATGTCCCTATTTTACTTTTTCATGTACTATCCTATCATGTAGATGAAATGTTTATACAGGGTGATAAAAAATTGGAAAAATTCTGAGATATCTCCACGCGTCGCCAAATAAAAAAATCAAAAAAAGTACAAATGTTTCTGTACCATAGGATAGTACATAAAAAGTTAAAATAGGGACATGTAAGCCGTTTTTCTCTATCTTCAGCCGTTTTCGTTGTACAGGGCTTTGAACTTGAAAAATTACGATTTTCACTTGTTTATAACTCAAAAACTTCTGAATTTAAACACCAACTGTAAAAGCCAATCTTATTTTCTCTTCTCAGACAATCTAAAAATGCAATAACATAGGAGCATTCCATTTAAGAAAACATAACTGATATGCCACTGTCATATGGGACACTCTGTATACTCCAAAATAATTTTAAGTTATGGCCATTGTGATTCTATATTTGAATTTACAAAATTATTTTGGAAAAAATCCATCGTTTGGCCTACAGAGACCGCTTCGAATAAGCTGGGACACCCTGAAATAAATGCGATTTTAAGAAGCCCCTTAGAACTGCCCATGTTTTACACACCAGAAAAGTATACGTTTGGTTGAAGCCTTTAAAGTTAACCGTTTCCAAGAAAAACGGCCACTTAGAATGGAAAACTCGCTTTGATGTTTCAAAACATATGTCAGAAAATCAAGCACAAAAAAACATCGCTCAATCCTAAAATCTACGCCTAAAAAATGGCACACAAAAAAATATAATTGGTATCAAAAAGGTAGCTAATATCAATAATATGACATTATGTACAAAAGCTGCGAGGTCTGCATCTCAAACGGTTAAAAAAAACTGAAATAATAATATTTTTTGACACCCTGTATATCAAAAATGATACGTTTGGGCTTTAAGTTTACAGGAAAAAAGTCTTATTTTTTATGTAGAATCACCTCTCTTTCTAGTTAGGTACATTGTATTTCCGGGCACCCTAAGTAAATTTTTTTAAATGTTCGTTGCACATATTAGACAAGTAAGCAAAATTCCGGTAGCATCTATGCTTGTGGAAGCGACTGATTGGGATTTCTCTTCATCTCTGCACATATGCCAACATCAATGCTCGGACTTCATTAACAACTTCTCGCTTTTTGTTTAGATTTAAACGCTGTTTTAGAATTTCGTAGTCAATTTTATGATGATGTGAGTGTCCTACGTATATGGTGAAATTTGAATGAAACTAATTAAACCATAGCGCAATTTGCTGAAAATTTTTTCAGTTTCTGAGCAAAAAGAAAAATTATATTTTATTAAAAAAAAGGTAATTTTTTAAAAATAAGAGTCATCATTTAAATTTCAAATTATTCTTCAATGATTTTCGATTTTCTTGTGAGAAATCATTGAAGCTATAGTTTCAATTGCAGACAACTTTATGCCTTCTGCTGGCGTCGATACCTATTCCAGTTTAACGATTGGCCCCATCAAAAACAGGCTATTTTATTTTCCCATTCTCGGATTATAAAGAGCAATTATCCGATCCCAATAACCAGTCAGCACTTTCCTATAAACACCATGGAAGCGGCTCAGCTCAAAGGATCACTTACCACAATGATCCGATTCAGCATGAGAGTCTCCTTCCAGTATTCCTCTTCCAGTAAAGGCGGCTCATTTAAAGATCGTTAATCTAGACGTAGGTACTTAGACGTGCCTAATTTTAATTACCTATTTTCTCATTAATTAGGTCTTTGATTGACTCGCAACGATTGTTCTTTGCGTTCTTAAGCATCTCTGCTGAGACAGTATAGGTTTCTCGGACTGATGTAATATTAATTTCCATTTTCCGGGTGTCGTAAGGATCAAATTAATCAGAACGCAGGTTTTCAACGAGACTGAAAGTGGCGTCATCAACACCTCGTAATTTCAGTTAGGTTTCAGATAGTAAAGTCTTGGTAGCCTTAGATATTATAAAGCATCCGCTTGCCGAAGGCGTCCTTTGATGTCAGATTGCTAATAATTACCCTAAACTGAATCGATAATTTTATTAAGCTATTCGCGTCTGTTTCTTTAATGTCAATTTTTATTTTCTGTTCTAAGTAGATTGACGGAGATAAATTTAAGATTATTCTCGAGCAGTCATTTTTATTTAAAGGGTGAAACCATTATTTAAGGCCCATTAGTGATTGAGTATCCTTATTGTGGGATTTTAAGCGGATTTTCTATTAAATGATAAAACTTGATGAACTGTAGGTATTGCTGGAGAAAAAAGCATCTCGTTTGTAGAAAATCCAAGGCCTACTAGATCAGTGTTTATTAGTAACATTTCAAAAATGCAATCAGCGATTTTTTAGCAAAAATCTGAACACGACAGTGATTCACCATTAAGATTTGAAGAAATTATATTTGCCATTTAAACAAAAAACAAAGAAACCTCTGTCGATTATTGACGACTCAGCCAAATCACCAATTGAAGAAATTCCACTATACCTCAGTCGACCAACAGATATAAGTAGTAATAAAACTGCGCACAAACTTTTAAGGTCCAAGTAGTCACATCCTGTAGGCAGATAGTGCCTTATTTATTGGTTACCTGGTTCCGGTAAACCAATGAGAAGGGCATTCTAAGGTTTGTGTATATAATTCTTGTGTATAAGGTCTGCCTACCTGGATTGTAAACTTACCGCGCACTTTTATTACTATATCTTTTGGCCGACTGAGGTATAGAGATTTTTTCAGCAAAAATCTGGGCACGCCACTGGATTCATTATCTCTCAAAACGATACAATTCTAAATTTTATCGAAACATGTCAAGTATAAACGGTTTTATCTCTAAATTAAAATTACAAGAATTCATATTTTACCAATTTTTTTAGAAAAAAATTTTCTCTCAAGCTCTAAAATGGTACTAAGTATAATAAATTGGTTCGAACTAAATCAAGTATTATTGACAATTTTTAGCCAAATCACCAATTGAAGACATTCCACTATAGCGATTTTTTCAGCCAAAATCTGGGCACGCCACTGGACTTACCCTTAAGATTTAAAGAAAAATTATATTTGTAATTTTTTTTTGGAAATAGTCTTCACTCACCCCTGTTATAATTATCCCTCTAAACGGTACTATAAATCATCTCTCAAAGCGATGCTATTCTAATTAAATTATATCGAAACCTGTCAAGTATTAACGATTTTATCGCCAAATTAAAATTACTCTCTCAAAACGGTACTAATACATAATTTTATCGAAACCTGTTGGGAACTATAACGATTTAATAGTCAAATTAAAATTACAATTATTCATATTAGCCATTTTTTTTAGAAACAAGCTTGCCACGCCACTGGATTTACTGTTTTTCAAAACGAACTGGATTTACTGTTTCTCAAAACGATATTATACCAAATTTAAGGAAAACCCATCAAGTTTCATTGATTTAATAGTCAAATTTAAATTTCAAGATTCATTTAACGATTTTTGTAGAAAGAAACTTAACACGCTACTGGATTTACGATCTCTCAAAACGCCACTATACCAAATTTAAGGAAACCTATCATGTTTTAACAATTTTATAGTCAAATTTAATTTTCAAGATTAATATTTTAGTGATTTTTTTGAAACAAACTTGTCACACGCCACTGGATTTCCTAACTCTCAAAACGATACTATACTAAATTTAGGGAAAACTCTGAAGTTTTAACGCGATTTAATTAGCCAATTTAAATTTCAAGATTCATATTTTAGCGATTTTTTTTTGAAAACAAGCTTGGCACGCCACTGGAATTACTATCTCTTAAAACTATACTACTTATACCAAATTTAAGAACACCTCTGAAGTTTTAACGATTTAATAGTCAAATTTAAATTTTCAAGATTCATATTTTAGTGATTTTTTTGAAACAAACTTGTCACACGCCACTGGATTTCCTATCTCTCAAAACGATATTGTACTAAATTTAGGGAAAACTCTGAAATTTTAACGATTTACTTAATAGACCAATTTAAATTTCACGATTCATATTTTAGCGATTTTTTTTGGAAACAAGCTTGGCACGCCATTGGATTTACTATCTCTTAAAACTATACTACTTATAGCAAATTTAAGAAAACCTCTGAAGTTTTAACGATTTAATAGTCAAATTTAAATTTTCAAGATTCATATTTTAGTGATTTTTTTGAAACAAACTTGTCACACGCCACTGGATTTCCTATCTCTCAAAACGATACTATACTAAATTTAGGGAAAACTCTGAAATTTTAACGATTTACTTAATAGGCCAATTTAAATTTCACGATTCATATTTTAGGGATTTTTTTTGGAAACAAGCTTGGCACGCCACTGGATTTACTATCTCTTAAAACTATACTACTTATAGCAAATTTAAGAAAACCTCTGAAGTTTTAACGATTTAATAGTCAAATTTAAATTTTTAAGATTCATATTTTAGTGATTTTTTTGAAACAAACTTGTCACACGCCACTGGATTTCCTATCTCTCAAAACGATACTATACTAAATTTAGGGAAAACTCTGAAGTTTTAACGCGATTTAATTAGCCAATTTAAATTTCAAGATTCATATTTTAGCGATTTTTTTTGGAAACAAGCTTGGCACGCCACTGGAATTACTATCTCTTAAAACTATACTACTTATACCAAATTTAAGAACACCTCTGAAGTTTTAACGATTTAATAGTCAAATTTAAATTTTCAAGATTCATATTTTAGTGATTTTTTTGAAACAAACTTGTCACACGCCACTGGATTTCCTATCTCTCAAAACGATACTATACTAAATTTAGGGAAAACTCTGAAATTTTAACGATTTACTTAATAGGCCAATTTAAATTTCACGATTCATATTTTAGGGATTTTTTTTGGAAACAAGCTTGGCACGCCACTGGATTTACTATCTCTTAAAACTATACTACTTATAGCAAATTTAAGAAAACCTCTGAAGTTTTAACGATTTAATAGTCAAATTTAAATTTTCAAGATTCATATTTTAGTGATTTTTTTGAAACAAACTTGTCACACGCCACTGGATTTCCTATCTCTCAAAACGATACTATACTAAATTTAGGAAAAACTCTGAAGTTTTAACGATTTATTTAATAGGCCAATTTAAATTTCACGATTCATATTTTAGCGATTTTTTTTTGGAAACAAGCTTGCCACGCCACTGGATTTACTGTTTTTCAAAACGAACTGGATTTACTGTTTCTCAAAACGATATTATACCAAATTTAAGGAAAACCCATCAAGTTTCATTGATTTAATAGTCAAATTTAAATTTCAAGATTCATTTAACGATTTTTGTAGAAAGAAACTTAACACGCTACTGGATTTACGATCTCTCAAAACGCCACTATACCAAATTTAAGGAAACCTATCATGTTTTAACAATTTTATAGTCAAATTTAATTTTCAAGATTAATATTTTAGTGATTTTTTTGAAACAAACTTGTCACACGCCACTGGATTTCCTAACTCTCAAAACGATACTATACTAAATTTAGGGAAAACTCTGAAGTTTTAACGCGATTTAATTAGCCAATTTAAATTTCAAGATTCATATTTTAGCGATTTTTTTTTGGAAACAAGCTTGGCACGCCACTGGAATTACTATCTCTTAAAACTATACTACTTATACCAAATTTAAGAACACCTCTGAAGTTTTAACGATTTAATAGTCAAATTTAAATTTTCAAGATTCATATTTTAGTGATTTTTTTGAAACAAACTTGTCACACGCCACTGGATTTCCTATCTCTCAAAACGATATTGTACTAAATTTAGGGAAAACTCTGAAATTTTAACGATTTACTTAATAGACCAATTTAAATTTCACGATTCATATTTTAGCGATTTTTTTTGGAAACAAGCTTGGCACGCCATTGGATTTACTATCTCTTAAAACTATACTACTTATAGCAAATTTAAGAAAACCTCTGAAGTTTTAACGATTTAATAGTCAAATTTAAATTTTCAAGATTCATATTTTAGTGATTTTTTTGAAACAAACTTGTCACACGCCACTGGATTTCCTATCTCTCAAAACGATACTATACTAAATTTAGGGAAAACTCTGAAATTTTAACGATTTACTTAATAGGCCAATTTAAATTTCACGATTCATATTTTAGGGATTTTTTTTGGAAACAAGCTTGGCACGCCACTGGATTTACTATCTCTTAAAACTATACTACTTATAGCAAATTTAAGAAAACCTCTGAAGTTTTAACGATTTAATAGTCAAATTTAAATTTTTAAGATTCATATTTTAGTGATTTTTTTGAAACAAACTTGTCACACGCCACTGGATTTCCTATCTCTCAAAACGATACTATACTAAATTTAGGGAAAACTCTGAAGTTTTAACGCGATTTAATTAGCCAATTTAAATTTCAAGATTCATATTTTAGCGATTTTTTTTTGGAAACAAGCTTGGCACGCCACTGGAATTACTATCTCTTAAAACTATACTACTTATACCAAATTTAAGAACACCTCTGAAGTTTTAACGATTTAATAGTCAAATTTAAATTTTCAAGATTCATATTTTAGTGATTTTTTTGAAACAAACTTGTCACACGCCACTGGATTTCCTATCTCTCAAAACGATACTATACTAAATTTAGGGAAAACTCTGAAATTTTAACGATTTACTTAATAGGCCAATTTAAATTTCACGATTCATATTTTAGGGATTTTTTTTGGAAACAAGCTTGGCACGCCACTGGATTTACTATCTCTTAAAACTATACTACTTATAGCAAATTTAAGAAAACCTCTGAAGTTTTAACGATTTAATAGTCAAATTTAAATTTTCAAGAATCATATTTTAGTGATTTTTTAGAAACAAACTTGTCACGCCACTGGATTTCCTATCTCTCAAAACGATACTATACTAAATTTAGGGAAAACTCTGAAGTTTTAACGATTTACTTAATAGGCCAATTTAAATTTCACGATTCATATTTTAGCGATTTTTTTTTGGAAACAAGCTTGGCACGCCACTGGATTTACTATCTCTTAGTTTTTAAGAGATGTTAAGATGTTCTCATCGAAGTGTAATGCATTTTTCGTCCATAAAACTTCACTCCCAGTGGTACAGAACTTCACCACATTTTTAGGGACAAAAACTCCGGAATCCCTTTGCTTTCCTGTACAGATTTGGAATTACCAAGTTTTATCTAATATCCATGTAAAACGGAAACCTTTAAAACCAACGGCTTAGCAGCTTTTTTGGTAGGAACTTTTTGCAGTACTCCACACCCAAAAGGTTCATTATTCTCGTCGATGCATCTTCATCCCAGGCCCTCTCCAACCACCTCCTCCAATTTTTGAAAATCGTGGACACATAGTTGTTTGGTGGGGGAACACCCCCAATGAACACGAGAATAATGGTCTAAAATTTGTTTCTCAGATTTTAAAATGAACCTGGATACTGGTAACGAAGAAAAGCTCAGACATATTCAGGAAGGTGGCACAGCAATAATTTGAGGAGGAATCATATCGGACTGGAAAGTTTACTGCCCCTCGCGTGTCGAGATTTGCTGAGGATTGATTTCCAAAAGACACAGGTAATGATGCCTTACCATAGCCGACATGATCTCAATCTCATTGAGTAGGTATGTATGTGTGGAGCATGCTCAAGAGAAAATTACCTGTCGAATATGGATAGTGGCCGAATTGCGAACAGTACTTACCGGTAACTTTTTTCTCAACATTGGAACTCCCTCCACAACAGGATATACCTACCTACCTAGGTACACAACCTTATGTCGATGGCGACAAGGTGCAGATCTCTTTGAGTTGAAGAGAAAGGGCCAGCGCCACTTTGTATTAAAGTAGTTTTCCGAAATTTATCTTATTCAAATTAAAGTTATTTCTCATCCAGAAAAAAATCTTTGGCTTGCTCGTGGGAAAATCGTACTGTACAGGGAGTTGTGGGGTGCGGATTAAAAAAAGAATTTTTTTGTTTTATTTTCAACTTCCTAGAGACTACTGCCTGCATCTGGTTTATTATCATGCAATTTTTTGCATACAGTGAGCGGCTAAATTATGGAACCAAGTCCTAAAACCAATATGAACGTGTAAGCCGTTTTCCTGCATCTTTCAACGATTTTCAACGATTTTCAACTTGTGGGTCTCTCCTAAACTCTAAAACTACTCAATTTAAACTCCAACTGTAAAAACCATTCTTATTGAATTTCTTCAGACAATATCAAAATACAATAATACACAGGGTGTCGCATTAAAAAAAAAAATACGATTTTGTCATTACTGTGCCAATGAACCCCTGTATAAAAATTTAATGTCACAAGAAATTAAATTAAAATTAAAAATTGACCTGTTTTTAGATTTTTTTCAAAGCTGAAATTTTAAAGATTTATCGATTTGGTTCCATGGCGTTTTTAGTAAAGTAAAATTAAACGAAAAATGAGTTCAACGATGTTAATTAACTTTTTATGGAAAAAAATGGAATAACTTTACTTTACAGAGAAAAAACCGCTCTTCAAATTTACATCAATACAATTTTTTCTTTGTTTTTTAGCTAAATAGGCCATGACGTCATGTATGACATCATCTTTACACCAACATTATTTATGCAAAGCACGTACAACTCTGAACGTATGTGAGGTGGTAAACCCGAGCGATGTAGTTGGATTAATTCGAATACAAATAACTGCCAAATAATCACTTCAACATAATTTATGAATGTCATTCACAGGGAAATTTCTCGTCTTATTCCTCATATTTCAAGTGGTGAGTTAGCGATATTGATTATTTGTGTTATGATATTTTCCACTCGTGGAAGATTAATAATTATTATCACTTGTATTTTGAACAATCCTGCCTTGAAAGCTATGACCAGGGTTGGCAGAGGAATTTACCCGTCTTTTACAGGTAAAAATTCATGTAATACATAAGCGAAAGGGTTCAAAAATGTAAAAAAAAAACAGTTATCAAAATAACAAAAATAACCAAAGAATATAATTTGATAAGGAAAAAAATTGTTTTTCCTTCTTGGATATATTCAAATCCAAGCCTTGCATTATCCTGCCGTCGAGGCCTTCCCCACACAACCTTGTACCTTAAACCTTTTATGTGTTCCCAGCATTTTTTTGAAGGAAGCTCTTGGCCTACTCAGCCAGTTGAAAAGTTCAGTTTCAACCTAATTTTTAAGATTTTTTTTTACATTTTTTACATTTTTTTATGTAAAAATTTACACAAAACATTTTTACATTTTTTACATATTTGTAATTTTTTCAGGTTTTCGCAGTTGAAAAAATGTAAACCTAATTCGAAATCGTGTAAATACCAACCCTTGGTCGTTTTATTATCAATGACGACATGGTCATGCAGTTAAGCTGAAACGATCTGTATACAAGAGAGAATGTACTGCCCCAATGTGAAAAAAAAAATTGCCCACACATTCTAGATAAAATATTATATTCCCAGCAGCCGAGCTATGCCAGGAAACTTCAAAAAGGTAACATAAAACTTTGAAATCTCCAATTCCTGATTGTTAACTGTCAAATTAGTAGAAAAAAACAAATTAGTGAAATTAACTGATCTTAACCTAAACCATCTGATATTAGTAGTTATGATGCATTATTATACTTCCTCTATTAATACAACAACCAAGACTCTTTTATTGATAAATTCGGCAACATCGCTATTATTTATAGAATGATCTCATTTTCATATCAGCTTTTTTTTTCTGACACCGTTGTAAGTAGCCGAATTATCGGGTCATTTTTCAAAATACCAAAACATGCTTTCAAGCTCGTATAAATAGATTTGCTAAGTGTATCACCTTTTAGGTAAACGTGTAAACCATCGACTGATTTATAATTCCAGGGCGCCTCCATTTAAATTGCACAAGAACAATAATGAATCAGAACGGTAATGTATTATGTCGTTCGGGGGTACGAGACAAAGTGCATTGCCTTCATAAATCAGAAAACTCAATTGGAACGCATTTTATGATTATAAGGCCTGACTTTTCTACTTTCAAGACCCACCATCACCATCAAGAGTTTCTTATCGCTTGGTAAAAGCGTGCTTGCAAGTGGATACATAATAGAGAAATATTTCTGCTTAAAGATGGGATGGGAATACTTTCAGAAATTTAGCCATTAGCCCCAAATGTTTGTTATAATAACCGAAATATCGATTCATATTTTCGCGAGATTCTTTCTATCTATCTTTGAGTGGTGCTGGTGAGTAATCCAGAAAAATAATAATTAAATTAGATAAATTAAATATCATTTAATGCAGTTCTATATAACGTAAGCATCCCATCTCTAGTTTCATTGGTGAATTCACTAAAATGAAGTACAGCCTAGTTCTTTTAAATTACTTAAGACGTTTTATCCTAAGAGGGCCACTTGTTGCAGTAATCGCCTTTTGAGGTAATAGAACGTGTCTTAATTAGATTTGATTTTATCGTTCTTATCGGGTTTTTATGTTTGTTGGATGTTGGCAGCAATAAAGAGTTCATTTTTTAAGCCGTTTTTAAAAATAACTGCTGAGAGCTTTATAGGAAGGAGAATAGGGGATTCTTTGTTTATAACAATGTAAATATTTCAGTGGCTGATTTTGTAGGAAGTAATAATTTTTGACTCAAGTATGAAAAGTTATTTGGGAAAATTGTTTTCCCTAATGAGTAAGTACTAGTACTATCACACAGTAAAAGACTTAGCTTACAAAACACCTTGTAAATACAAAAAATATAAAGGCCGTACGAAGAAAAAAATTAGAGATAGCCCAAAAACTGAAAGTAATTTTCTATTTTTTAGTATTTTCAGGATTTAGGAGTGTTAGCACATATTATGATGTTTTTCCTAATAAGACCTTCTAAATGAGACGTGCCCCTCTTTGAAAAATTGTCTTTTTTTCGCAAAAAAAAAAACAAACAAATGACTCCAATTATTGTATAAAGTTGCAGGCTCTAAATTCCTGAATTTCAACATTAGGTCAGATGTCTTCTAAACGCACGTTTGTTATTCAAATAAACACCCTGTGTGTTCTTTTATCAAGCCAAGCGCCGGCGATAGTTTCTGTGTTTGTGTCCGACACATGGCATGCTGTCAACATTTGGACACGTGAATATTAAAATCCCTTCATTACTGCCATCAGTGCCATCCCTTCGAACATCCCTTGCTTTTATGGCGTTGGCGTTTCAAATACTGCCAAAGATATAAAACTTTTATTGCAGCAGCTTGAAACTAAACAGTCGATTGTCGAATAGTTTTTTTTTCTCGAAATTTTATATTCATATGTCAAAGTTGTAAATCAATAAAAACACTATATTTCAGTAAAAGTAGCCCAGCCTAGATAGACTTAATTCGAAAGACAACAGTTTACTTTATTAGAAGTTTTATACGGTCATAAAATTATTTTATGTTATGCATATTTTTTCACGCCTATTGTAAAAGTTTAGTAGGTAGCTTTCCTAGAATTCATTAAAATTTCAACGATTTTCGACAGTTGGTAGAATCTGACGCTTATCTAATTATTTTTGGTGCTAAATACGCAAAAATGGTGATACTTGTCTCCAAGGAGCTCATACCATCTTGAGAAAAAAAAATTATGTTAGTCTACCATTGCCCATACTCAAAAAACATTTATTTATTAATTTAAATTTTTGCTTTATTAATTATCCTTTCTGGTATCTATTATTCATAGTAGGTTGGTGGTATTGAATTATATTCTTTATACTGAACAGGGTCGGATTAAGACTTTTTTCTAAAAATTTTATTGTTCAAGGTAACGCAATTGCCCAGGAGTTGAAAATGTCCTAGTCTGCCTTTTGAATATTCGTCAAAATTGATTTTTTTAAACCCCTGTCAGTGGCGGATCAAGAGTAAATGAGGCCTGGGGCGGATATTTAGATAGGGGCCCCCAGAGGCGTAGTACTTCTGACACTTGATGCTAACTTTAAATTTTAGGTGGTAAAGAGACAATAAGTAGAGTCGGATGGGGAATTATGGTATTTTCACAGTATTGTATAATTTTGATTGAATAATATTTCAAAGATAGGGTCTGGAGTATCCTCCAGAAGGAAGGGGGATTCCCCAAGGATATTTTCAGAAAAATTATTCAGAAAATGTTAATTTAAATCAATTTTTTACAGCATATATCTCTATTTCCCACTGGAGTAAGGTCTAATAATTCCAAAAATTTTTGTTGTTGTGTCCGCCTTTTTTTACTTGTAACTCTAAGCACGGCCCTTTATTCTATAATGGTTAACTCGGTAGGTACTAGGAACTAGGTGATGTAAATAAACGAAATCTTTCATTTATAAACTTGTAACGTACATTTCGTACGTACCGGCTAGATGCCGGTAACACGGAGACAACGGCGGGCGCGCGCAGTGAGTGAGTGATAGTGGGTTTTAGTGCAATGCAACACGGCCGGCTGGCGGCCTCGAGTTTCGTAACATCGATTGTCGAATTCCAACCCGGAACGCAGGTGAACGCGTTTTCACCTTCTTTTCACTTCTGAATTCGCCAGAGGAAGGTACATTTCCGCAAACACAGGGAATTTTTAGCGAAATGGCGTTGTGAACTTTCACTTAAATTATTATAAACATCGCCCACGTTTTTGGCTTGGTGAGTGTCGTAAAATGATGTTATTAATTGTGTTGGAATTATACAGATCATATTTTCTTAATAACGTATGCTAATTTTAATTACAGCTTTTAAATCCGATCGAGTTTCGCTCGCATGTAAAGTTTGTCAGTCACTTTTTTTATCTCAACCTATCTTGAGGACGGGACATCAATTTATGTACCCTCGGCAAGCAGACTCGATCGGACCGTTCATTAATGCAAGAGTGTTTCTGATACCCATGAAATTGCAGCTTTTTCCCTGGAGGTCATCTTTTCCCTGGAGTTCACTTTTTTCCCTGGAGGTCATCTTTTCCCTGGAGGCAATCTTTTTCTTGGAGGCAACTTTTTTCGTGGAGGTCATCTTATTCGTACCGAGAGGAAATCCACGTACCAAGGCAGATTTTCTTGGATACCAAGTAAGAACTCCACGTACCAAGGCAGATTTTCTTGGATACCAAGTCACCCTTTCAAACCAAGCAAGTTCCTGGAGCCAAGCCATACGAAGATAAGTGCCTTGTAAACTCTTAGCACCCGATCCATTCATTCGACTAGACCGCACGCTCTTGTTTTTTTATTATCTGTTAACCGCCGTGCTCAAGAGTGTAATATTAATCACTGTGATATATTTTATATTTTTCAATAAAGAGTACCTGTTGTTCTGCTGACCTGCTTGTTATTGTTGACCCTCTTGGACTAGCGACTCAACCTACGACCCTTGTTTTTCGTGTCTCATGCTCTCAGCGACTATTTTTCCCCTCTAAGGGTTAAATAGTTCGTTTCAAACTAAATCTCTTTTATGGTTTTTTACAACAAAATGAATAACACTTAGAACCCCAGGGGGCCTGGGGGGGGGCGGATTTATTTTGAGTGATTAGTCATTAGAAGTCATCTAAAATTGCCATCAAATGCTTTAAAAATCAGTCTTCAAGTCTTCATTATTGACTTTGCAGTTGCACGTTGCACAGACTATACCTAAGGTCTTTTCAAAATTTACTAATTTGTTATTAGGTAGGTATGTTACTTATGTAGGTATATTTTATTTATTCTGAAATCTGGGCACCCCCTCTGAGATGGAGGCCCGGGACGGACCGCCTTCTAATAATCCGTTATTAAAATCCTACATTATACATTTTACGCTGCCTATAATAGTGTAACAAAAATTTTTTTTTTCTTTAGTTAGACAGTGGCAGAGGTAGGAAAAGGGGCAAGATCACTCAATTTCTATATCCATTAATTGGCATATTTTTAAAGGAAAATTTAACTTGACAGAATGAGAAGTACGTATCACTAACAATATATTCTTATGCAAAAAAAATTGCGTTTTTTTCATTAGTTTAACCAGTGGCGTCGTTAGAAAATTGGTTAAAATTGACACAGTTCTATAATATGTATATCCATTTTAGGGCATATTTTCAAAGAAATTGGAATTATTACAGGAGACAACAACCTTTGATCTCGCAAAATTTAAGGAAACACAATAATAAAATTGCGGAAACATTCAAAACTGCGCCAATAATAATTCATAAAAAAAGACTCTTGTATACAGGGTGTATCTAAATAACACCGAAAAGAGCTGATTCTTTGTTCAAAAATAAACAAAAAATTCGTATAAACGTATGTCTAGAAATGCACCCTTTTTGAGATACAGGGTGTCAAAAAAAGAATTATTTTACCAGTTTTTTGAAAATATTTGGGGAACCGTTTGAGATATGAAACTGACCTTTTGTAAATGTCATATCATTGATATTTATAGCTACTTTTTTAATACTGAGTTTTTTCATGTGTCATTATAGCGGAGATCTCAGAAATGAGCGAAGTTTTTTTGCCCTTAATTTTTCGACACTTTGTCTTGAAACATTCAAAGCGAGTTTTTCATCGTAAATGCCCATTTTTCTCGAAAATGGCTCACGTTAGCAGTTATAACCAAAAGTATCTTTTTGTGTAGAAAACATTGACGGTTAAAAGTGTGCTTTTAAAATATCAATTTGACCAGTGTCGTAGATATTAGGGGCAAAAAATCCCCCCAACCCTAAAAATCTCCGGCACTGGCATACTTAAAAAAGGTAGCTAGCATTAAAATAGTTGCTACTATCAATGATAAGATCTGTACAAAAGCTGAATTCTGTGTCTTATACGGTTCCCGAGACATCTTCAAAAAACTCGAAAAATAATCTTTTTTTGACACCCTGTATCTCAAAAAGGGTGCATATCCAGACACACGTTAATAGGAAATTTTTTGTTTATTTTTTATCAAAGAATCCTCCCCTAAATTTTTTCGGTGTTATTTAGATACACCCTGTATAGCGATTAATGCGCGAGATAAGGTTTTTTTTTAGAATACCTACATGCCATTTATTGGGTTTGTGATTGTGCGAATTGTGAATAATTCATTATGCAATAAAACAATAAATCCACGGTGGAAGTGTGTTATTTTTTTTACCTTGAGGGTTGCTTTACCGTCACTTTTCACCAATAATTGTGATTTATTGTACATTTAAAGCAACTGCCTATAGGGTCTTATGGATAATCCGACCCTGATCTCTGTAGGTACAATTGATTGAGGATGTCACTCTCGATGAAATATTCGTGGTAGTTTCATCGCATCAACTTCTACAATTAGGCACAACACACCTTCTACCCATTTTTGCTTACCACTTATTCAGAAAAAAATAAAATAAAGTAGCATGACATGCTGATAGTGGCAATTTGCACGCGCGTAAGAGAAACAGGTCAGAGCCCAACTGGTAAGACTCTCTCATACACTGAGGTTGAGGTTTTCATTCCGCGCTTACTGTTGAAATACGTTCACTCACCTTGTATATCTTACACCGTGCTACAGGCCATATTTGGAAAGAAATGTTTTTAACTTTTTTGACCGAAAAGCACGTTTTCTAATCGATTTTCGGAAAAAACGGCATCGGATTCAGCCCTCTGAAATGAGCTTCTTAAATCGAATGGCACACTTCGACCAGCTTCACAAAAACAGATCAAACTTGAAGAACTTGTACCTACCTCCTATCTAAACTTCAATTATTAATTTTGCGGTCAAAATTGTTTTGAATGTTAATTCTCAAAATTCATTGAAAATCATTTCAAAAGCTGTCCTATAATGAATTTACAGGATACAGCTTATCGTCAGAAATTCAATTCTATTAACCAGGGCCGTGCTTGAAGAAAAATTGTTAAAATTGCTAGAAATTATTTTCATCAGAAAATCACCTTTTCCGTCGATTTTCGTGAAAAAACGGCGTCGAATTAGGAAAGTACAGGAAAAATGCTACGAAATAAGCTTCTTAAATGGAACTACACACTTCGAGCGGCTTCACAAAACAGTTCAAAGTAGGAACTTGTACCTACCTAAACATCAATTTACAATTTAGCCACAGATACAAATTGTTTCTAATATTCCTCAAAATTAATTAAAAATCATTTTAAAAGTTGTCGTACTACCAATTTACGGGATAGCCTATAGCCAGAAATTCTAATCTAGTAACCAGGGCCATATTTGAAGAAAAATTGATAAAATTGTTCACATTTTTTTCAGCAGAAAAGCACATTTTCGGAGAGTACAGGAAAAATGCTGTAAGCTTCTTAAAATCGCACAGCACAATTCGGCCAGCTTCACAAAAATAGATCAAAGTAAGAACTTCTATATACCTATAGTCCAATTATTATAGGAAGGCGAAAATATAGGCGTGAACTACGCATCTTGCCAGCTTTAAGAGTTGCACCTTATCAAAGTAGAAGCCTTACCTGATTCGTCGCATTTTTTAAAATAGACACCAACTAACATCGCTGATATCGGACGTTAAATGATTATGCACTCGGAATGCGGCAACCATTGTAACTAACTTTTCTGCGCAGGAAGAACTTATTCGCCTTCCTATAATAATTGGACTGTACCTAAACTTCAATTTTCACGCCAAAATTGTTCCTTATGTTCCTCAAAATTCATTTGAAATCATGTGGTAGGTACTGAGAATTTATGGGATAGCAGCCTATTGCCAGGGATTTTAAATCTAGGAACCAGGGTCGTACTTACTTGTAAACTAAAAACTGTTCGCCTTTTCTTTGAGAGAAAAGTGTTTTTCTGATCGACTTTAGGAAAAAAGCTATTGGATTCGGGGAGTACAGCAAAAATTCCATGAAATGTCTTAAATTTAACGGCGCACTTCTAACAAATTCACAAAAATCGAAATAAGAACTTATTGTACTGCATTTTAGATCTGTTTTTGTAAAGTTGGTTAAAGAGGGCCGTGAGATACAAGAAGCTTATTTAATTAATAGAATTTTTCCTGCACTCTCCGAATCCGATCACTTTTTATTTTTGATACGTCATCTTGAAATGCCTAGGTAGAAGAGTTGCGTTTCTGCTGAATTTTGTTAAATTTTACATTGAAATAAAAACATCTTCGTACATGTTGACAAAAAAATTTAAGATTTAGAATTGCTTTGATGTCCCCTACCTGTCATTTAACTACGTCGCATTAGTCAAAAATAATCACCCTGTATAAATAAATTTATTAAGCCCAGTTTTTGCATTATCATAATTTCACCAGATGTAAAGATTTTATTTCTGCTTTGACAACATGGTAAACGGTTTAAATGGCGCCACCTCTTATTGAAGTAAAACATCTGCTCACGTTATAGAGCTCCATGAATTATCATATAAACTCCAGAATTTTCCCAGCGACATCTATGAAGCATAATAGAAATTTTAGAAATCAGTTGGTCAATATCCTAAACAACCCATCCATTGTTTGTTGTTGAAATAGGAAAAAGGTATGCAAAAATTGAAACAAATATGTATATACACACTATTTTATACTTATGTTTATATTTTTGTATAAAAATATATAATTTACAAAATATGTACAAACTTAATATTACATAACAAACATTCGTATACTTATTCAACAAGTTAATGAAGATTTCAGCCACTGAAACAAATGACATAATATTAAAAAAAATAGTAAAGGAAAAAATGTGCCAACTTACCTCAGCTAGACATAATTTAATACTTCCGTTCTGTAGGGGATCTTTAGCTTCAAAAATATCTGCAAGAAAAAATACATTGAACTTCATATTGAAAAAACACATAAATAAAATTTTCAAAATAATGACAAAGAAAGAGAAATTAATAAACACAAAATGAGGGTCATTTTTTGCTCGCTATGAAAGTCAGAACACAGAGGACAGCCAATAATAAAAAATCAAAAAATTGCGATCGTGAGCGACCGCCGCTCGTGCCGCCATATTGAAATATACGTGGTGCTGTTGAGAAGATATTTTCGAAAAACTAGTTTTTGGTACCATTTTTTCGATATGAAGACGCGAGCGCCGCCACCTATACCCATAGATTGCCTGGAGTATCTATATTTTTTCAGATTGGCCATCACCCATTCATACATTTATTAATAGCCAACTTAGACTTACTGAAAGCGACTGTCAGATGTAATATGGCTGCCACAAAGTCCCCAAACCTGAGCGTTCCATCTTTTCTCATATACTTGAGCACGATGACAGTTAAAACTTCACCGTTCAATTGAAACCCGACTTCAAGCAGAGCGTCTTGCAATCGTTCAGCTTTCAGGATTCCAGTTTTCTCTTTCGTGTGATTTTTAAAAGCGGTCTGCCAGTACTTGAGGCTGCACATCAAATCCTTGAAGTCGGAGAACTTTAGACGACCCAACCCGGTTGTCTGCAAAAGAAAATATTTCAAAATAGATTTCTTACAATATCAGCCTAAATTACTTACATCGAATGTCAATACAACTTGTCGACAGACTTCTATTGAAGCGCAGCTTTTGATATAATCATTCGGAAGACACGCGTCCAATAATTCCTGGAGCTCAAAAGCGTTCACAGTTCTGTGTTCGTCTGCTAATTGGAGAAAAACCGACTCGTATTGACTGAAACTTTTACCATCCAACAAAGCGGGTGCCTTCACTATGGCCGATTTGACTAAAACAGGTACAGTGTCTAATAATTTCAGCTTGAGAGGTTTGGAAGAAAACACCCTTAAAGTGAAACTGGCTTCTTGACCGGGTTCAAAAGTGGTGGGGATGATTAAATAGCCGCCTTGTTCAATTTGACAACGATGACTCACTTGACGACTATTTGTGTACTGAGAATTGAACAACGATTTATTCTTCTTGAAAAATGCCCTTTAAAATAAATTAAATTAGTGTTTAATAACATTATTGCATCTTAAAGTGGCAACTACCTACCTATTAATAGCTTCATTGTTGTTTTTAGGCATAGAATACGAAGTAAATCCTATAACTTTTGGTTCCATTATGCTATATTGGTTAAGGGACACGATCACTTCTTCTGTTTCACTCAATAACAATTGTAATTGGGGGTTAATATGAAAAGTTTCAGGGTTATTTCGACATCCGCCTGCCGTTACACCTCTCTGCCAGTATCCCTGGTAAAGTCTCATCTGCCATGTACTCTTTCCGTTCAAGCTAGGCTCGTCTCTGCTCGTATCGCTGTCTAAATGAACTGAAAATGGATCATTTCAATTTATTTTACTGAATAAATAAATTATTATTGCCTTACCTATTTCTAAGTGGGTAAAAGTTTTTATAAAGTCTATGTATGACATCCAGAACTCTCCGGGATCTGTTAGTTTTGATTGGAGACGGTCTAGTTCTTGCGGTGGGATATCCGACCATTCTGGCGAATCCAGGGACCAAGAACCGACGTATTCTGAAGAGGGTCCCAGCGGATTGCGGATTTTTATTAGTTGGATCGCTTCTCCATTAAAAGTTTCCACCTGTAACAAAAATTGTTGTTAAGGGAGAATAATATGCAAAAAATTGACCAAACGAACTTACCCTCTCTACGGAATATATTCTGTAGTTCGTCCCGATTTGGATCCCGTTAGTAAGCTTTTCCGTGTTCGTTCTGACTTGATAATTTGGGGGTTGTACAGTGCAGGTGATGATCGAGGTCATGTCGAGAAGCTTATGGAGGAGTCTGGCACATGTGGTGGCGTCCTGTTTCATTGGTATTTTCTCCGTTATGCCTCCAGTCAAATCGGCCATTCCGTCCAAAAGAGATCCGTATTTGAGGGCCTCGTAAGAGCCATGGAGTCTGAAAAATACAAATAATTTGTTGATTATTCGCTCTAGGAAATCAAGAAAAATTTTATTTCCTCCAATCTGTTAGAGAAAATCATTTATCTTCTGTCTCTTCAAGTCTCTTCTGGAACTTTTTGATAAAAATTGCTAGGAGGTCTTTCTCCAAGGAAAAAGATAGTTAAAATGTAACTTTATTCACTATGAATTGAATTTTTTTTATTGCATTTTTAAATAAATTTTTGGAGAAAATTTTTTTTTTTTTAGATTTGAATTTTTTAATAACTAACTAAATAAATTTTCTCCTATTGGATGCATTAATCCCTTACGATAAAGCATCCCATATTCCCTTGTACCCAGGGCCGGATTAGAAGTTTTTTCCGAATTTTCGAAAAAAAAAATATTTTTTGATTACCAAGGCTGGGAAAAACATTTTCCAAATTTTTCATTAAACTATTCTTTAGATTATTAATAAAACAAATACATACACTGTTCTGATTTCGTCAACAAGCGTTAAATTGAATTTAAATAAATTAATAATTATTCAAGATGTAAATTTTATGCAAGAATTTTCTTTCTCGTCACACAAGCTAAAATAGAATTGATTTGCGAAATTAGATGCTGTCAACTTTCCACTTAGTGAAATTATTTATTATCTCCCAAAACTCATATTTTGCTAATGATCATGAACTAATGGAGTGATAAACAGTCATACGATCATACGGACTTCATATTAAATATTTAAAAAAATTGAAGAATTGATGTTTCATCTTCTCAAAGCCGTTTATCTTCAGAGCTCATTATTAAAATGAGATACCGCCTAATGCGTGTGCATCATTAAAAATTTGATTTCTCGGTTAATATGCGAAATACTATGACATGATATTTTTTGTTTCTAAATCAATAATAATTATTAATTTATTATCGAAACTTATACGTAGGTGGGTTTCTCTGATAGAATAAATTTGACGGATTTTTAATCTCTCCCACCATTGCATGGGATCTCGAGAGCTAGAACAGATGTTTTTTTTGTTTTCAAAAAAGAGTTTAATAAATTTTTAAAATTTAATTTGAATTTAATTATTTGAAAAACATAATTTAATTTGAAATTTATATTTTCAGATTTTTTGCTTCCTTGATTTTGTTAGAATCGAATGACACAAAAAATAAATATGATGGCCATAAGAAAAAAAGTTCACTATTATGGAAATGCTGGGATCTAGTTGGCTTTGAAAATATTTGAAATGGTAGGTTTTTGACGATTTTTTTTAAATTTTATTCACTTTGGACAATGAAAAACATTGATAAAAGAAGAGATATCGATTTTTCATTTTTTCAGGATATTTCAGCAACAATTGATGATGTTAGCCTAAATTTTGTTCCAGATTCTTAATTACCAAATAATTGTGAAACTTTTCTCTCATTTAAAAGAACCTTAATTAATATATCTTACAGTTTCCCATACTTTTTGGCAGATTTGGTGCAGCAAGGTAAGGCCTTTGTCTCCAGCCGCAATATTATCTGAGCCTGGCACTAAGTCACTAAGTTTTTTAAGAGCTGTTTCGACTTCGTCTCTCAGAATTGACTGCTTACACTCCAAATCTTTGAACGAGAGATTCTCCTTCAGATCTCTTAAAATCTCCTCAGGTGCCATAAGCTTCTTGCAGTATTGAAGCCATCTGTCTACAATTTCAGGTATCGTGGTCAGTCTGACTCCGGTGGACTTATTCATTGGGAGATAATGTTTGAAAGTTTTTGAAAGCATCTTCACTTTTTCAAATAGAGCCTTTGGTTGGGTTTGGTTTGCATGTTTTTCAGTAACCTCAGTAACATGATGATTTGTGATCATCACATGATGATGATGTACAAATCTGTGTCAATCCTAAACTTTCTGTTAATGCTCTCTTCTGTTTCGCTCGGAGATCAGTTCCCAAATGCTTAACGTTATTCATGGCTTCCTTGGTTGCTTTTTGGGAGATTTTAGTTAGAGGTTTACAGATTTGACGGCAAGCTCAATGGAGTGTTTCATTTCTGTCCAAAGTTCATTGGAGTTCATTTGCTCGTTTTTCTCGTTATACCACGGAATGGTTTTTGAAGGACAGTGAAATCTGAGACAGATTTTTGAGACCAAAGACCAGTTACTTCCACATTTCCACAATCCAGTCCAGGATAAGTCTTTACATCTCTAACAGAGCTTTTCCATCTTCTCTTGCTAAGAATGTAATCAATTTGGTGGCGTATACGTCGATCAGGACTCAGGAGATCTCCAGGTATACATTCTTCTGATGAGAATAATTGTTCATCAAGAAGTGCAGTCCTTTGTCCTGTGATATATTTTCCTACCACCCCATGTAGATGGGTATGAGTGTTTGTTTCCCCGATTTTGGCATTGAAGTCGTCAAGAACGATTGAAGGCTCTATGTATCATACACTTTTATGAGGTTTAGGTTGACGGGCTTTGCTTGTGCTTTCAGGGTATTTATTCGATCGTTGATACATCAAAAGATTTCCTTTTCTGTTGTGTAATGGTAGTGCCCACTATTTTTTCAGTTTTCTGTAATTCCGGTGAAGATTCTTGTGAGTGAAAAAGTACATAAAACGACACATAGTGCGGTGAGTCTAGTGCGGTGGCATATAATTAGCACATAATTATCGTGCAGCTCATTTCCCATATTCCTGGAGTGGGGGGTGTAGCTTTATTTTTTCTTCTTCTAGTACTTTGACCATTGGTTATCATGTATATTGTATACCATGTTGACAATCATTGTTTTGTTGACAACTGCTCGGAATAGTTGAAGTGTATAGATTTCCCGTACCATTGCCTCAAAGTCTTCAACCACGATGTTCTTCTCCAAGATCGCATATTTCTCCGGGTGTCCTTTGTCTTATAATGTAACTTATAATGTCACGTTAATAGCTCTACGCACCTCTATAATTGATTTGAGGAAATAGTTTTAACTTGACAGTTACATCTACGAATTTTATCAACAGAAAAGAACGGTATATAGTTGCAGTTTCACACTAATTACTGAAGATCAGGAAATGAGATCGAGCAAGAACTTCGTTCATTTTATTATTACTTCTTTTCTTTTCTCGCATATTAAATTTTTTCTTGTCTCAATGATTTCCTCCTTCTAAGTCTTATAAACTTTGTCAGTGAGGAGATAATTACGCTGTCTGCGCGTAGTCGATTCGCTTGAAAATCTGAAATTTAACGCCTTTTGCACAAGGATCACGGTTTACAAACATTCAAGAATAGAATATTATGTAGGCCAGTCACACCTTCTGCCTTTGCAGGAAATCAACACCGAAATTAACTATAATCGACTTGCTTAGGAAAACAGAGCATTTTAATGCAAATTACAACACAATGCGTAAAATTACAATTTACAATAATTATTAAGATAATGACAATTATTATTACTCTTAATACGCTAAGAAATTTTACTTATACTCGTTACATGCATGCATTGAAGTGTTAAAAGGTTCAATCTTGAATTTCAAAAGGTCTTTGATATTATTAAAATAATTTCACACATTTTCTTTGCTTTCTTTGATCTTTATGATCGATAAACCGCTGTCTGTTCAATTTTGCTACCTCAGGTCCAATCAGCAGGCCAAAGCACTCCTCGTAATCTGTAATGCATTTAAGCGTACTTTTACTTATTGCGTCGCTCAAAGAAATAAACCAGTTCTGCAAGAATTAACAGTTGAGTTCGCGTTATGTAACAGGGCAGTAAAGATAATTAAGCAAGATCCTAGACGAGATCGTTATCTATTGTATGACATACCAAGGAACGCGCGTAGATCAGCATACCTCAACTATGCAGAGTTTTTCGTCACTATATCTGTTCTGTTAGGACACAAATTTATCTACTTACTTTACCACATTAAGTCCATTGAGTCAATAAATAAATACCCAGTTACCATGCACTTACCACCAGTTCTAGTTACCACCCAAGTGCAGTGCCAGTGAGTATGGTCAGAGGAATCATTTACTTATACCATAAGTTATTTTAATTACCCACCTATGGCTATGAATACAAGTTTTAACTGCAAAATTATTGTTAATTATTGTCATTAAGGAAGCTAATACCTTATAAAAGTTTTCAAATATTTTTAAAGATGAACGACATGCTATACCATTTGAAATTCGCTTGGAAATATGAAATTTAACGCTCTTCGCACAATGATCACGCTTTAAAAACATTCGAGATTTTTTTATTTATTAAGGTTAACGTTGATCATTGTACAAAGATGGTCTCGCGGGAACTCTTCTGAAAATTCAGTAAACAACATCAGTTTTTTCTCCATGAGCTTCTGGAAAGCCTTATTATTATAATCGCAGTGTAGAAAAAATTTCCAGCTTCTTGAACTAAATTATGGAAGTATATGGTATATAAACATTAAACAGAAGTTAATTTTTACTGCGGGATAGATGAGTAGAAACAAAAATTATAAAATACAACATTACAAAGTTTCGTTAATTGATTAACGTTTCATGAAAGATTCATCTTCTTTCTTCAGACGCTCTCTAGGTGGACCATAAGGGGCAACATGTTTGAATTCATCAGAAATTTCTTGTCAAATAGAAGCTTCCAAGTTAGAGCTTGTAACGTACATTTCGTACGTACCGGCTAGATGCCGGTAACACAGAGACGACGGCGGGCGCGCGCAGTGAGTGAGTGATAGTGGCGTTTAGCGGCCGACTGAAGGCCTCGAGTTCGTCGAGTCTCGCGACCTCGACTGTCGAGTTGAAATCAGGTGCGTTTCATCATTATACCTGCGTTTTCACTCTCTTTCTCTCCTGGAAATTCGCGGATGAAGGGTCCGCAAACACCTGAAGTTTCCTGAAATGGCGTCGTGAACTTTCACGTTAATTATTATAAGAATCAACTACGTTTTTGGCTTGGTGAGTGTCGTAAAATGATTTTCTTAAATTGCGTTAGAATTATACAGATCATATTTTCTTAATACCGTATGCTAATTTAATTACAGCGTTTAAATCCGATCGTCTTCGCTCCGCTTGTAAAACTTTGCCGATCACATGTTTGATCTCAACATATCTTGAGGACGGGACATCATTTTATTCACCCTCGGCAAGCAGACTCGATCGGACCGTTCATTAATGCAAGAGTGTTTCTGATATCCATGAAATTACAGCTTTTTCCCTACGGATTGATTTTTCCCTGGAGGCAACTTTCTCCCCGGAGGCAATTTTTTCCTGGAGACATTCTTTTCCCTGGAGACATTCTTTTCCCTGGAGGCATTTTTTCCCTGGAGTCAATTTTTTCTTGGAGGCAATCTGTTTCCTGGAGGCCATCTTATTCCCTGAGGCACCTGCCTTTTCCGTGCCAAGCAGATTGTCCGGAGCCAAGCATGAAGATCCAGGCCACTTCCAGCTAGACTTCTGAAGAGCCATACGAAGCTAAGTGCCTTGTGAACATCCGACCAATTCATTCTGCTCAACCGCACGCTCTTGTTTTTTACTATCTGTTAACCGTGCTCAAGAGTGTAATATTAATCACTGTGATATATTTTATATTTTAATAAAGAGTATCTGTTGTTCTGCTGACCTGCTTGTTATTGTTGACCCTCTTAGACTAGCGACTCAACCTACGACCCTTGTTTTTCTTGTCTCATGCTCTCAGCGACTATTTTTCCCCTCTAGGGGTTAAATAGTTCGTTTCAAGAAATAAGAATTTCCACCGGCGCTCATAGAACACCGGTCCTGTCAGAATACTCTAAAACTAACTGAAAAACCACTCCTGTGGATCCGAAGGCAACACTTGATACTGTCGTATGCAGCGAAAACCACAGCAAACCCACAAAACGCAGCATATCACTCCCTTTTCTCCACCAAATATGCAAATATATACGAGTCCAAGCACCGATCGAGCTGCCCACTTCACCGGACAATCATAAAAATACTGGCATCACTAAACCTCCCTCTAATATCAAAGTCTCTGAACCTAAGCCACAAAGTTCCCCCGTGGAGTATGCTCCTCCTCAAATTATAACCTCTCCCTAACTGCACTTCCAAAAAGTACCACCCCCCCCCTTCTGAATACTCGAGACATTACAAAGATACCATCAGTGCTGCAGTGGTGATTCATACTGATGCTTCCAAGTCGACAAGCGGGGTAGGTGTAGATTTCAATCCCAACATCTCCCATTAAAATCTCTCTCCCACTTACCTACGTATAGTATTTTCTCAGCCGAACTCATCGGAATTCTCCAGGCAGCAAAATATACCCTCAAAAACCCAAGCAAGAGCTTCCTCATATGCACTCACTCACTCAGCTCAATCCAAGCACTACAAAAAATGTATTCCAGTAACCCCATTGCAATCCAGATCCAACAAACTATAGCAAAAGCAATTGAACAAAGAGGCAAGAAGGTCACCATAATGTGGTACCCGTCACATGCCGGCATCACAGAAAACGAAAAAGTAGATGCACTCTCAAAGGAAGCAGCTGAACTCCCCCAACTGAACAATCCCCTCGCAACACACTATGATGTCATATTATGCACATACCGCCACGAACTGCAAAAAAAGTGGAAAGTGATTCCTTCAGGCTATGCAGTAGGAGGAATAAGCTTCCAAAACCCCCCCCCCCTAATGAAATAAAAAGAAAACAACCTATCACGCAGAGAGGAAGTTATACTCACTCGGATAGCAACTGGTCACACAAACATAACACACAACCACCTGTTCACAAAAGAGGATCCCCCCCTATGCCCTACATGCCAAACGCTCCTAACGGTCCGCCACTTAGTGACCGAGTGCCCATCAAAACATGCCAACATTGCCAACAAACAACTCTACGGTTTTCACGACGAAAAGTCACTAAATGTTCTTATATCATTGAAAGAAAATGGCCTCGAACAGTTTTTCGCTTTTCTTCAATTGTCTAACCTTTTTAAGGAAATATAGCTTAACACTGCTGTAACCCAAAATACCTGCCCTCTTCTCTCACAGAAATAAGTGCTAATAACCTCAGCAGTTGACGCACTTTAATAAAAAAAAAGATTCATCGCCATCAAAGCGGAAACGAAGTTCAGCAACTGTCAATGATGACCAAGGATCATATTAGTACTGTCCATGATAAAATATAATTTACACAGGCATGGCCATTTAACACATAAAAAGTTGAACAATTTTTACAAATTTTCTCGAAAATGGCTGAACAGACTAAAAAGTAATAGCACTAAAGGCAGCTTTTCATTTTTAACAAATTAACTATTTGACATTCTTTAGTATTCTCGGAACAAAATCTCAGGTGCGTTTCGGAACAAAAATAGGTCTATTTGGGAGGTAGGTAGTTCCGAGGACTCAGAAAAAATACAAAATTCAATTCAAATTTATCATCAAATTGTTGACCTTTCTCGACTATGTTAAAGGAGTTCTATTTAAGATGGAAACTTCTGATTTTGCCTTGTTGCGTATCTTCAACATAAGCAGACAAATATGCGTGAGATAACTTACGATCAACCCCTTTTACCAAAAGAGTTGCGGAACGGTAACTCATTCAGGCAGGTGTATTGTCTTCTCTCAAGAAGGGACAAAGATCTATTCTTTGTCTTGACAGTGGTGGTGGAGAATCAGACTGTAGGAAAAAGTAGAACCTCGGTAGGACTCCAAACAATTCATTTGGGGTGGTTTGTTTAGGGACGATGCCGAACTTAGAAAGGCAGTATAATATCCTCGTAGAGACTTTGATGATGATGCTGTTTAATGGTATTAGAAAGGTGAAGTACTCAGAGACTTTCAAAATATTGATCTGATATTGTTGGATTCAAGTTGTTGAGAAAATTGAGCTTTCTCAAGAAGATTTTAGGTAATAGGGAGTGGGTAGTCTCCAAAAACTATAACAATAATTATAAAATCAAATTAGATTTTTTAGATAAATGACCCACGCTGTTGACAGGTCAAGGGTTCAAAAGGAAATGGCCTACCCTTCCGGTCTAGCAAAACTATTTCTCAACTACACATGCGCGCCCTCGCAATCCCTCTCTTCCTTGATGTCGCAGTTCGCTATTATTTTCACCAATAATGGAACGGAATTTCGAAAATCTTGTCTCTTCTTATTGAAGAGAAGCGCCACTAGTATGTAATATTGGAATGACGGTTACTACTTTATCATTTCATAATTTCCTGTCTACCTTCCCCACTAGTAGGTTTATTCAACAAGAGATAGCACCGCTTACCGCTTGTACCATTCTTTGGTTTAAATCTTAACAATTTCTCTAAGATAACCAGGGGCAGGAGAGCCAATATATACCAAATTTTGCATGATTGTGACCTTTGAATTTTTTTCCTCTTGACTGTGCCCTGCCAATCAATCCCTTTTACTACTGCAATATCAAAGAAATTAGAGTTCTCTTAAAAAATCCAAGTTGTCAAAATGTGATTAGAAACTTTTGACTGCAATCATTCCCCAGCTGTAACAAATATGTCTTCATTGCTCTGAAAATACACATCACATACCTAGTCATAAAAATGGCCCGTATGTATGCTCAAAAAAGCAGCCGATACCACTTAACATAACTGCTGACTCATTGCTCTGATCTTTCAGACGTTAAAATAGCGGAGAAGATAAATTTCCAATTTTAAATAATTAGAACAGATTTCTCTTCTAAACGATCATCTGAAGAGGTTCAGGTTTGTAAATAGGCATCCCACCTTTCCATTAGGTGACGGTTTCGAAAAAACTTAGTTTCTTTGAATATCTGCGGAACATGCGATCTAGTTTTTAACGATCTAATATTCTTCAGATGATGCAGCTGGATTTTTTATTTTCGATCAAATAGACGACTGCATATACAACCGATAAAATCTTCCTCTTTTTCTTAAGACAACAACTCTCACCCGTTTTCAAAAAAGGTTGACGATAATTGGATAATATTATGCGGGATGTCCCAGCTCTGAATGTCTCTTCTGTCTGACGGTTGTCAAAGTCATTTTTATATGTTAGATCTAGTTCTGCCATTTATTTTCTCCACGACCGACTGAACTCTTCTCTTCGATTTTTCCTTCGATCATGCTTTCCAGGATCCCATCGTTAGACTTTCGCTCTCTCCAGGAAACGTTTGTCCGAATCCGAGTAGGTAGGTACGATGGGACGATTTCTAAGTAGTATTCTCATGTCTTCGATACTAATCCGTGCAAGGACTCCTTGTACTCGAGAATCTATAAAGTTTTGGGACGCTCTGAGGGTGACTGAAACACCTCCAGAGCATTGGACATCAGACCATGATGCCGTCTCCAATATCAGGCACTTCCATGAAGTGCCTTTTTTAGATCTCATTGTCAATTTTGCACCCAACCATTGGTAGCGACTTACTGAACGTTCAACACCAACACCAACACCAACAACACAGAATATACATATAGCTAAGATTCGATAATATAATGACGCTTTATACAAAAAAGAAAATTAATTGACATTTTTTACACGCGGATTGCTGGAAATATAGAAAAAGTTGATGTAAGTAACTGTGAACTAACATTTTACCCAATTGTAATGTAACTGTATAAAGATATGAAAAAATGACTCTATTATACAAACTACTTACTACTTGAATAAAATAAGTGTACTTATATTGTTATAACATGACATTCAACGAATGGCTAGTTAAATAGGACAAAACACGGTGCTCTTTTACGCATTGTCTGATAATATAGACGTTTAGTGTAACGTTAATCCTTTATAGATACGCTTTTTCATGGACATAAAACGATCAAACACACTATCATTACTCCATTACCATTAACGAGGGCAATTTACTCGAAAAAATTGACAATTTAAAACCATTTCACTGGAACATTCTGCATATCTTACGGTACCCATTTCATTATAACTCTGCACAATATACAGGGTAAGTCATTGATATGGGAAAGCTCGATTGCACCTACACCATTAAAGATATCGAAATGAACCAAAAAATGCTGTAAATGGGAGGGTAAAGTGCAGTTTGTAAAATTATTTTCAGATACACAGGATGGCCCAATATCGCTGTACGCCATACAACTTTGTTATTTTAAATAGGACACCCTCTATATTATTACATATTTAGATTATTTGAGAAAAGTAAAAAAGAATGGTTTGTAAAGTTGAAGTTTGTAATGAGCAATTTATGAGTTATAAACAAATGAAAATCGCGATTTTCCATTTTCAAAGCAGCTTTTCTTAAAAACAGCTCAAGATAGAGGAAAACGGCTTACATGTTCCTATCTTAATTTTTCATTTGGTATCCTATCATGTAGCTTAAATTTTTATACTGAGTGATGAAAATAATCAAATTTTCTACCACTCTGTATAAAAATTTCATCCATCCAATAGGATACCGCTTGAAAAGTTAAGATAGGGACATGTAAGCCGTTTTGTCATATCTCGAGCCGTTTTCAATATAAGCTGCTTTGAAAATGGAAAATCGCGATTTTCATTTGTTTATAACTCATAAATCGCTCATTACAAACTTCAACTTTACAAACCATTCTTTTTTACTTTTCTCAAATAATCTGAAAAGGTAATAATATAGAGGGTGTCCTATTTAAAATAACAAAGTTGTATGGCGTACAGCGATATTGGGCCATCCTGTGTATCTGAAAATAATTTTACAAACTGCACTTTACCCTCCCATTTACAGCACTTTTTGGTTCATTTCGATATCTTTAATGGTATAGGTGTAATCGAGCTTTGCCATATCAATGACTTACCCTGTATATATGTATACTTTTACCAGTGAAAACTTCAGAAATAATTACATCCGTCACTCTTGCGTCTACTCACTTGGCGTAAGCTTTCTCGAGCAAGCCGGGCCAGAAGTGGTCGGAGTGCTGCGATTGCAGGAAGGCCAGTCTTCCATGCACCGTGGGCAATCTGTCGTCCACAAGAACCTCCGTCCATTCTCCACACCACCACAGTCTGAACCTGAACACTCCAGCGTACTGATGCTCTGCGTTGAAGGACTGGTCGGCTGGTACCACCCTGTAGAATAAACCCTTGTTCAGGTAGAGGACGCCCAGGCAGCTGACCAACCATTTATCGCCTATGGAATTAAATTAATAATATTATTGATTTAGATTTAATTAATAATTTAGATACATTTCCAGTAAAAATAAACACAGGGTTGCCCAGGCAACTTTTTTACTTTGCGAGGTAATGTTGGGGAGAATTTGATTCTAACTTGTAATCTGAAAAGTGCAGCGTGCGCTTTTCCACATCTGTTTCGAATGAAAATTGGACTAGCAAAAGGCGCAGGATAATAGACATGATCGGAATGTTTACACTCCGCTAGTTTTATATTCTGGAGCATTGTAGCGAGGTCGAATGATGAGTCTGTCAGATTCCAGTCTGCCATCCGCCAGTCAGAAGGGCGATGTCAGAGTAGTAGGGTAAAGGAAGATGGGTAGATGTATCGATTAGAGGGAGGGGAGCTCTCAGGTCAGAAACCGACGAAATTAGGTTGGTCTTTCTTTCTGTCTGAAATACTGATGATGTGAACATGGTTCAATAAAGTGAATTATTTAGTTAATTGTTTCGTATAGTGGTTTGTTTAAACTCAGGTATGAAATTGTTGTTTGAGAGTTCTTTAGCAGGGCTAATTTCTATGTCGTTTCTAATGAGGTAGTGTTGAGATTTGGTGATGCTGAGTAACATGGGATAGTTTATAGAAGCTCGACTTGGGTATAATGGCGTGCCCACTTCGGTAATATTAAATGACGGTTGGTAGATTCAGATGGTAATGAGTTTTAATTTGCAGGGTTCTAGCTCCAGGCTCTAGCTCCAGGTTCTAGTTCCAATCTCTATTTTAGTTTCCGTTCCTGGACAATAGTTATGTTCGAGAGTTCCATTTGTCTGGATCCAATTTTGCCTATGTAAACGAGTTCAGATGGATGGCGTCCTTTGGAAACGCGAAGCCAGTTTTTTATGTGTCTGGACCGATAGTGGAGGTCTGACGTAAGCGATCGTGGAAGGAGGAAGCGTTATTCTCCATCTTGCTTTTTGGTCTTCTGTTTCACTCAATCTTCATCCTGAGCCGCTGTTTGGACTGGAAGGTACCTTATCATGTTTATAATATAACTTTTATGTTCTCTAAAATGGGAAACACATCAACCAAATGATGTTATTGGAGTGATTTATTTGGATCATTGTTACCTGTAAATGAATTTAAGAATATCTAATTGATATTACAATTTTGTATATTGCTAAACTTAATTATACCAAGCCGGTATAATTTTTTTTTTATTAGTAAAGTAAATTTTAATTTTGTAAATCTGTTATTTGGCCAAATTAAGTAAGGTTAGATGTGTAAATTTTGGTGAATACCAATAATTGAAGGTGATATTGTGGTCTTTTATAGACTAATTGCATTTTAAAATGAAGAATGATATTTCTTTTTGATGTTATGTGTAATGTTTAGTAGATAAGTTGAACAATCCTAATTTTAAGTATATAATCTCACGATACATCATTATCAATTCCTGTAAATTTATTTTAATTGGAATTTATTCCAATAAACTGTTAATTGTTAGTGTGAGTTTTATTTTGGTGTGTTTTGTGTGACCTGAAATTTAAATAATCACAGCGTAGGGCAGGTCAAGGCTTTTTGAAAATTTTTTTTAGAAAACATTATTGATCTAGACGATCACTGAAAAATTTGTAACTTTCTTCTAAGATCCCCCACCACCCCTCTGTTCCGATTCGGGTTCAAAGGAATCTGAACGTACCCGAACGGAGCGAGAGGGGATACACCCTCTGCTCGCAAATATTTGGCATTTTTATTCGAAATTTTAAATCAAGCGGGTAGAAAGGGCTACAAAAGAAAAGGATAGTTTCAGGCATTGCTGTAATATCCTGAAAAAACTGAAAAATAGAGATTTATTACTTAAAAAAAAAAAAAATTCCAGTGTTCTAGGGCTCATCATTGATCTCATGCCAAAGACAAAGAAAAGCAACACTGAAACATGGTGGCCAACAATGATGAGCTCCAACAATACCGAAATGGTCATCCATGTCTTCAGCAATGTTTGTCTCTGCCTTGCGCATGAGATCTGCTGTCTATGAGCGATTAAATTTTCTACTCAAAATAAGAAATTTGGATTTTTCAGTTTTTCAATATATTTCAAAATCAGCATCAAATTCTGCCCAACTTTGCTCCTTTAACCGACTCTCCCGTATCCCGTATTTAACCGTACCTCGCAAAATAAAAAGTTGCCCCTTTTGGGGAACAGATTTTGGCAACCCCTGTAGATACAGGGAGGTTTTTTGCTTCGCATGAAAAATTATAATAAATTGACTATTTTTTTTAAGAATTACAATAACATAGAGGCTTTTATTAATATTTATTAAATAGAAATAGTTTAATATAATTGGCTGTTGTAGCTGAAAATTTTGTAGAATTTAATGTTATCAAGGAATTTCCGGAAAAGGTTACAAAAATTTGAATTTAATTTAAAAAAATGACCTTAGTGAAATTGGGAGACCAGGAGAGTCGAAGCAACTGTGTTTGGCGAGACTTCAAGGGTTACCGTTGCCAATGGATGCCAATAACAAGGTTGAGCATTATGACCGTTACCATAGGATAGGACATCGCAGTGATATGGATGACCTACTCAATCATCTAAGCAAGCAAAAAAACGGCTATGCGGATGATATAGTCATATAACTCATGGGGAAATATGCTAAAATACTATCGGAACTCATGTAAGGGGTTCTGAACACTGAACAGTGATAGTGCCAGAGGGCTGAACCCTGAAAAAACTGGTACCGTTCACGAAAAGGTGGAAAAGAGTTCAATCTACCTATATTCTTCAACATACCACTGCGAGTAAGCAACCAGGGGAAGACGTGTGATTTACACCAGCAGAAGATCCAGAAGATCATAGAAAAAAGCAAATTGGTCTTAACAGGTGCAGAAAGGCACTTGGTAAAACGTTGGGTCTCTTCATTGGTTGTATATTGCTTTGATGAGACCAATTTTAACATATTGTACGGTTGTCTGGACTGGTGGCCTAAAATTGTGGCCTAAAATAGTCACTTGAAACTTCAAGGTGTACAAAGGCTCGCATTCTCCTCATACATAGGTATTACTGGACTGGAACCATGAACACTTGATCAACGGGCCAAAGCGTAGTTTTAACCTTATTTTTACGTTTGAATTGAATTTGTCATTACTGGTTTATTTAAGTCTTTGATTTGTAATATTGCATCGTCAGTAGGGCACAATTCTTAGGTCAATACATTCATCGCTCGCAGATACCGAAAAATGACGTCTTATTGAGGTTGCTCGGCAAATTGGAATCTTTATTGGTTACGTTCTGCCATAAGAATCGACGTCCTTATGACGAAACATTTCAGGTCCCAACAATGTCATTTATAACACTTTTTGACGTCATTTACATCACGTTCAGCAGACGTCATTCATTTTACATCTAACGGACGTTGCTGGCCGCCATTATAAGTCTTTGTTTATGTATTGTTTAATGATTATCAGGCTTAATTTGACTTAATTATGTTCCCTAATATCGAGGTTCTAGTATTAATATCCCAGGTAGTATAGACACACGTGATTATGACGTCATATTTTGATTATTAAGTAGTCACTGACGCGTCAGGAACCTATAAGTGACGTCGAAAATACGTTGTTTTTGTAAACTACTTAAAAAGTGACATCAAAAGGACGTTAGGCTTTTATTTATCATGGAAGAAATGAAAAATAAACGTGGAACTTGAAGTACAAACTCCTGGAAGTGCTCTTTTGTCGAAAATTGTCATTAGACAGTTTTAACGTCTTCTTTAGCGTGTTTTTGCAACTAAACCTGACATTACTGATTTTTTCAAGAGAGTAAGAATCTGATCTGTGATATTTCATCGCCAATCTCACGTCAATAAATTCGTAATCTGCTGAGCACCTAAAAATGACGTCGTATTGACGTTGTTCTACAAGTCGGAATCCTTATTGGTCTAGATACGAATATAAAAACGGTGACGTGATTAAGACGTCACAATCCTAACTGAGATGCGCTTGCATATTCAATCAACGCCTAGTGTCTTCTTCTTTTTCATTACTTTAATGGCCTTCGCACACTTGTGCATTTAGCCAGCTATCTTCTCGCTTTGGTTGGAAAATGTCTCTCCCATTGGGCGTTTTATGTTCTAAGACAGTTTTTCCATCACAATTTTTATATTTTTTGCAGATCTTCTCTCAAATTTAAGTTGTCTCAAATGGTTATTTATTTTTGTTTTTTCGTCTTTTACTTTTTCACAATATCTTCTTTTTTTACGTGTATCCACCCATACTACTAAATTTGGCATCATTAACTCGAATTAAATAAGTGAAACGTCCTATGTCAAGAAAAGTAAGAAATATGTATACGAGGTAAGTTCAAAAAGGGTCTAATTTGCTTCTTCTTCATTTTTTCAATGGCCTTTCACACTTATGCATTTTGTCAGCAAGCCAGTTATAATATTCTTTATTTGTAAAATTTCTCTCTTATTGGGCGTTCCATCTTCCTTTCTTCTCAATTTTTATATTTTTTGAGTAAGTTCCGAGAGATCTTTTTTCAAAGGTACAAACTGAACAAAATTCTCAAAAGTTGGTTATTTATTTTTAGGTATTCTTCTCTGATTTTTCTTCTTTTTAAAGTGTACCTACCTACACTGCTGAACTTGGCATCACTTTAACTCGAATTAAATAAGTAAAAAAGATGTATACGAGGTATGCTCAAAAAGTCTCTCTTTTTGTCCCCTTCGTTTCTTTAATGGACTTCGCACACTTATGCATTTAGGCACTATATTCTTTGCGATATGGTTGGAAAATTTCTCTCCCATTCTACGTTTCATCTGAAAAGACAATTCATCTAAAGACAATTTTTGTATTTTTTGTTTTTAAAAATTCAGAGGGTTCCGGCGGATGTTCTTTAGAAGTTCAAAACTCAATAAAATACTCAAAAATGGTTGAATAATTTTTATTTTTCATCTCTACTTTTTCACGTCATTTTTTCTTTACGTGTAAGTACTTACCTACACTACTGAATTTGGTATAGAATTAAATAAATAAAACATCCTATATCAAGAAAAGTAAGAGAAAGATGTATACGAGGTATGCTCAAAAAGCTTCTCATTTTTTCTTATTCTTTTTTTTAATGACCTTCGCATATTTGTGCATTTAGTCAGATATATTCTTCTCTTTCGGCCTATATTCAAGGCGCCATAAATTTACATCCTCCCCGATGCTCACGCTATCCTGAAACCCCCTCACGCATGGATAATAAATAATAATGTTTTTAATATTCATATTATGTGATTATTTGATTAATATACGTACATAAAAAAATACCTATCCAAATATGGGTATTAGAATAATTATTATTAATGAAAAGCAATATCATATACAGGTTTTCATGAAAATTATCATCAAATTAGCAAAGTATCATGTTAATTGTTGTTTTAGTAGTCACCTAAGCACGTCAGACTACACATTTTCAATGTCAGTTGAGTGAACATCATAATCAAGGTTAAAATAATTATTATCCACGGATTCATTTCACCGTTTTCATAACGCCATAACAAGAATAACCTTGTACTTGGATGAAGTGAAAGTTAATGTTTTTTAAATATTTTTTATCGGGCCTAGTAATAGACTTGGGAAAGTTGCAATTAATTAGTTACCTGAGAACGACTCGTTAACATTCGTTAGATAAACGGCTATTATCATTAGTAGGTAGGTAATATACATAATACCTACCCATCAGTAATCATTGGTACCATTAGTATTAGTGAGCACCATTTTCCTAATAGGTATGAAGATAAAAATAATATTTGAATAAGTACAAATATTCCAACAATAAGTACCTAGTATGGGCAAGTACAAGGTATTTCCTTGTAGTAAGTGTATGAAACCCGAAAACAAGATTTACTCTTTTATAATGTTGATACGTTGATACAGAATATTCCCTAATCATAACGCAAGGCTTAAGTATGATAATTAGTCATGAAGGCATAGGGTGTTTCAAAACATGTGTCGAAAAATTAAAGCTGCGATTCCCTTGCTCATTATGAGAAAAAAATCCCTATTAACATGAGCCCACAAACACAGTTTTCTGAGATACTGGATCTCAGAGAATTTTTTTTTACTATATCTCAGGAACCGTTTGAGATACAGAACTCAGTTTTCGTATACATCTTATCATCAATATTAAATACCTACAGAGCGCCAGTTTAATTTCTTATATGGCAGTGGCGGAGATTTAAAGGTGGCGAGAGATTACTTGCCCGTGATTTCCACGACACTGGGAAAATTGGTTTGAAAAAACACTTTAAAACGTCAATATTGATCAAAAGCTCTAATGTGAACCTTTTTCGAGAAAAATAGCATTTTAGGATGAAAAAACAAGAAAAAGAGTAGCTTTTTCTGTTGTTTTTATATTATCTGCTAAGTTTGGTGAAATATTTTTTCATCGCAAAATCATAAAATCATAAAATGTCGTTTTCATGACAACGCTTCACATTAGAGCTTTTTTCTAAGAAGCTTTTTTATGTAGAAAATTTTGAGGATTTATAATGTTTTTTTCAAAATTACAGTTTTACCAGTGTCGTAGAAAAAAAAACCATAGAAACAAAACAATTTCATGCAACCCTTAAATCTTCCAAGATCTCCTGACATAAATATGAAAAAATTAATTAGCCCCCACAAACTATCGTAAAAAAATATTTTTTCAACTGATTGCATGTATCTCGAGAATGATGCGTTAGCGGATTATGTAATAAGAACTGTTTTACTCAGAACGAGTCAGATTTTGACACCTGTTTTGAAAAACCCTGTACGTGAGAATTTGTTATAATCAGCACAGATATCCTCATAATTTTTGTGTTAGGTAATTATTAACTAATCAATCAACAGACTAAGGGTTTATTTATTTCCTTTTCATTCAGACAATAAATTCAATTTCCTTGTTATTATTTCGTTTCCGTTCAACATTATAGACAACTTTCCATGCACCAATCAGGCTCTCCAGATTGTCTACTTTAATCAAGAGTGAGCTGCTTTTAGGATCATCGTACTATAATAATTCTTCTATTGCCAATGGTCATCTCCCAGTTCCGTCAATGGACGTTCGCAGATTTTTGGACGACAGGAATAATTTAAGTGAAAGTTCACAACGCCATTTCGCTAAAAATTCCCTGTGTTTGCGGAAACGACCTTCCTCTAGCGAATTCCAGGAGAGAAAAGAAGGTGAAAACGCATTCATCTGCGTTCCAGGTTGGAATTCGACAATCGATGTTACGAAACTCGAGGCCGCCAGCCGGCCATGTTTACGTCGCACTAAAACCCACCATCACTCACTCACTGCGCGCGCCCGCCGTTGTCTCCGCGTCGCCGGCATTTAGCCGGTACGTACAAAATGTACGTTACAGTAAATTACGTTTCTTTTTCTTTTTAACCGGCGCCCTTACAGCTTCGCCATAGGTTGCTGAAAATATTTTAATAATTTTCTTACATTACATGTTCCTTCCCCATAATTGCCGCATAAAATATTTTCAGTCGGGTCTGCACCTGTCTTTACATATTCATTTTAATTATTATTATGTCAAGTTGTGCTTTAAAATACCCGTGCAGAAACCGATTGGCTGCTGTTGCTTAACTATGAACATTCGGTGATTGAGCCCTGGTTTTATAGCCTACCCCCTACTGGGAGCTGATTCGCTTTTGCTGGGTGCTGATTGGTTTTTCCTGGTTTCCCCGCAGCTGATTTGCTTGATTGATTTCTGATGGTGTTTGTGTTTATATTGCTAGGGCCGTCTGAGAGAAATGACATCGTGAACCGCAGACGCCGTCTCTTGAAGATGTTGTGTATAGGCATGTGTATAGCTGTGATTCCACTTCAGTAGCAGGATGCCAAAAAAAACAGCTTATATAGGGTGTCTCTAAAAGGTGCGGGAAAAAGGCTAAGACTCATATATGACGATCTAACTCAACTTATCTTAGTCCAAAAGTGGATGATTTCGGATATTTAGAGTGTCAAAAGTTCAAATAAGATTAAGTTTTTCATAAAAAATTTCTTTATTGGTATTTTCACAATATTTGGCTAGGGAGGGTTTTGTAGGGTGATAAAATAAAATCTTCTCTCAATATTATTGTAATTTTTTAAAAACTTTTTAACTTTAACCCGAGCTTTAACCGCTCTGTATTTAACTTTTAATAAAAATTCTTATTCTTCAAGGTCTTTTACTTAAAAAAAGGTATACGCGGTAAGAGTTGATTTGAGCAGCTGTTTTTGAGATATCTGAACTTCAAAAATTCACTTAGTGGATGGCTAACTTGAGTTAGATCGTCATATTTGACTCTCAGAAATTTGTGGTAGCATTTTTTCGGTACTTTTTAGAGACCCCTGTATGTTGCCTGAAATTTCTATAAAAAAATCAGTCACGTGGGCTAAAATAAGCTTTTTGTCTGCTAGTATTTCTTCAGATCCATTCCTTCTCCGGGAAAAAAATTTATAGACCTTTATTAGAAAAACTCAACGAGTCAAAAGTTTCTGATCCTTCTTCTTCATAGGACCCGTCTACCGATCCCCAGAGTTTTTTATTTAAAAATTATTTTTGTCAATAATTTCCTCAGGTTTTCTGTTTTCTCCCTGAAAATCCTAAAAAAATCTAGTCATCCCTTCAGAGAAAAGGAAACAACTTTCAACTTTCAAACTACTTCCTTCTCTTGTAAAAAATACAAAAATAAAAGAATCCAGATCTTTATTCATATATGTTGAAAGAAAAGACAGCGTGTCAAAAAAATTCTTATTTTTTCCCTAAAGAAAGTAAAATGGAGTCTTTTGACGAAATAGAAACAGATCCCGATTAGGTGACTTATTGCCACTGAGATGGAACTGTAGCTGCACATGCCTACACCATCTCCACCAAGCGACGGTGTCTGCAGTGCCCGATGCCACTTTTGTCAGTGCGCTCTCGTACTATTACTATTATGCGCTGGACAGTCAAACAAAAGACGTTTTGTCTTCTCCTCGAAACTCCTCAACATCTAAAGACTTCAAGGAGTTTTGTTAGAGTCGAGTGCACCCTGTATACAGAGACACCAACACCACCATCATTAATCTATAATCTATCTACCAGTTTATTTCCATAATAAATTAAGCTGATTTACAAGTCGCCAGCCCGCATAATAACAGAGATTACCGAAAAGAATCTCTCGTAAAATCCATGGACAAAAAGGATTATCGCGAGCTTTGTCCAGGTATCTCGATAATAAAAGAATTTAATGCACTGGAGAGTCGTAAAGTGGCTTCAAGCGAGGAACGGCTGCTCCATCTTTGATCGCGGTTGAGGCGATGAAAAACCCATAAACGAGCCTCTATCATTTCTTACTTTTCGTATCGTAGCAAAATGATAATAATAATTGTGACTTAAGGGTCAAGATAAATTTATTCTGTTCGTTAATCATGACCATGAAATAAGCTCAGAACAGAAAAAAAACTTTTTTTTTTTTAATTTTAATTTTGCCGCCAATAAAAGTAAATGTATTATTATTTAGGGGATAAAAATTACTTTTCTCCATTACTAACTTATTTTTTTTTATTAAGTAAGTATTTCTTTTCATTTGGTTTATAATGATTATTTACAAGAAAGTTAAATCCGTGGGCACACGTTGTATAGGCAAATGACCAAAGATCTGATTCTCTCGATGGACTTGTATAGAAATTATTTTTAGGAAGACCCCCAACTGATCGCGGGCGACCATTAAATCAACTCTCTCCCACTTATAATATGGGAACATTTATTTTTTAAACGATCGATGTTTATGTGCTTTCAACTAAAAAAATTAATTGTTTAAATCAAGGATCCTTAATCAAAGAGTTAATGGTTTGATTATGGTCTATGATACAATAACTTGCTTCCATACAATCTTAATATTAATTTAATAATATAGAAACGATTTAACAGAGATTTCCCTTCGATTTTTAGCAAGAGGGACCATCAATCCGGGGAATATAGGAAAGGTTTTGCTCCTCTTCTTCTCCTTTTTTTTCCTTCTTATTATAGAATGTTGAGCGGTTTTGATAAAAAGTGGAGTTTGCAAAAATTCTGTTTATTCCATGGTACAATTAGGTAAATTGTGTAAAATTAAAATTAGTAAAATGTTATATTTTTTACGGGCACATAAGATCTGCGTTAGTATAGGTATCCTCCAAATTATTTTAAACATGTGATAATAATAATTAATTGAGGTGTTTGAAAGTGGAAAGTTACATTCCGCAGCCGTATTCGTACAGATGGTATTCACAAATTAGAATAATAAAATCGTCATAAGTATATACGACCAACAATTTCGTCTGTTATCCTTGAGCGATTTTGTAGGATTCGTCTACTAGATCATAGAATCATAAACGTTAAAAGCTTGCTCATATTTTCAAAAATTGCCTGACGCTGATTGAAATTTATTTTATGTGTTAATAATAATTTTAACAATGATTTATTAAAATCCCCAAGTAGAGAAAGTCGCAGTCTACTCGTAGGTAGGTATAGTTAATTTTTCTAACAAGCTAATAATTATTAGTACTAGGTACCTCTGATGAAATGAATCACGGGAAATGATAATTTTGCACAGGAAACTGAGCTAGTTTTATTACCACCATGACTAATATTAAACAGGTATGTGACCATTATAATTATTTAGTTAATGAATGTACTTATTATTGTGACTATTACTAAACAATAACAATGTCACGTGAAAAATAATTCGTCTTTTATTTATCATTATCAAGCTATACGATTTCTTCGTCTTTCTATCAATAAATCAAAAGTTGCATACGGAAAATGTTGTCTAAAAAGTTACAAATAATGTTTCAAATTGAAATTGGTTCCGGGGTGATGTGCCGTGGTTTATGAAGATTTGTTCCGAACGTTTCGTCTACAGCTGCGGTAGACATCATCAGAGTGGAAGCATCGCTTGCGCGCACGTAACTGCTGATAATGTCTACCGTAGTTGTAGACAAAATGTAGACGAAATCAAATATCCATAGACAGCCTAAACAAAACAGCAAAACAGCCCAGAATCAATTATTATTATGACCTCCGCTGAAACCAGACGTGAAAGCCTATTATACACACATCAATCTTTCAAATTTTCAAGATTTTTTTTTAATCATCACAACATTTAGGTACATATAATTATTGGGCAGTAGAAAGGGGTGCTTCTAGAACACTCCATCCAAGTTTCCTCCATCGAATTCGGGAAGCGGTGGCGGGCATCCTGAATTTAAGGGATGAAATCATATTATGTATCTCGGGAAATATTGCTTGTGAGAGGTAGTGTGTAAAAAAAATGGTTAAGGAGAATGTATCAAGCAACTTTT
Organism: Malachius bipustulatus; assembly: GCA_910589415.1. Lineage (NCBI taxonomy): Eukaryota > Metazoa > Arthropoda > Insecta > Coleoptera > Melyridae > Malachius > Malachius bipustulatus. The sequence continues at coordinate 42,794,276 of OU342633.1, forward strand.
ACCTTTTTGATATTTCTTACTGTTCAAAAGTTACTTAATTTTAACTTAAAGTTACTTAATTAAAAAAAAAATTTGGAACGGTTGGAACGGTTTTTTCGATTTTCCAAGAAAAAGAGGTCTTTCCCCTCTTTCCTCTCTTTCCCCTGCTTGGTACGAATATAAAGGACGCCAAATGTTATCAAGTGTCAATATTATGAAATTTTTTTGAATTTCGCATAAATAAACAACTACTTACCTAACTTGAAAATTCAAATCAATTATTTACTTTCAAAAAAATTGTCGCATATCAAAAAAAATGGGAGACACGCGTGTTGTAAGAAAACTCATATAAGCTACAACTTTGGTCATAATCCATTTTCGTCCCCCATTGAACGTTTTCTCGTGAAATCGAAAAACCGTTTCCACCCCCCAAAAGTGTAATTTTTCAAAATTTGTAACTTTAATAAGAAATTTCAAAAAAAGGTTTAAACAAAAGTTATTGGATAGATCCTCCTGAACAATTTTTGTTATCATAGTTTTTTATGCACAAGCAATTTTTACCGATATATCTACATGATTTCATCCCTTAAATTGAAGATGGCGGCCACTCCTTGGGGAATCCGTGGGAAAACTTGGCTGGAGTGCGTTATAATTTCATCCCACTTTTAATTAATGCAATTTCAGCCCTTTTTTCCCCTATTTGACAGGAGTAGAATTTTTTGGGTTTAGTTTACATATATCGCTCTTCTTGAACACTCCTAGCGAGAAATAAAAAGTCAAGAGGAGATGGAAATATTAAAAATCTCAGATAAATGAAAAGAGAGAGAGAGAGATAGAGAGATGTATCAAGAGGGAAATTTCGTAACAGAAAGAGAGATGTTATGGGAGAAACACCTGGAAAAATAATTGAAACCTGAAACTTTGGATTTTGAAGTTTTTGGACTTGCTCTTACTTATCTAAGTAAGATGATGCCAACTTTCAGTCATTTCTGGTTACAGGGTAGGTAACAAAAATCGTAACTATATTTCTTATTTTAAATAATTACGCATGCGCTATACCTATTTACTGTTTTTTTTTTATCTACGGAGAATTATGCAAGGTGTTTCCTAGTAATATGCTAATATTATTCTTAGGTAGGTACATTTTGAGCCAAAAACCTCACATGAAACGTATGTCTTAAAAGTCTTAACTGTTGAACTAATGGGTATGCCAAAGTTTTATTCAAAAATGAAAATTGAGTTTTTATTAATTATTCAACAATCAAAAACAGCCTCTTTATTAATGCTAACGAACATGAGCCAAGTTTTAGCAAAATCAACGGAAAGATATTTGAATTAGGTATTAATAAAAAATCATTTTTTCCTAAAATTTAAGCCCCCTGTAGTTCAAGAGTTAAGACTTTTAGGACAAACGTCCATGTGAAGTTTTTTTCTCAAAATGCACCCAAAAGAATAATCTTCTTATTAAATATTAATATTAACATTTCATTAAGAAACATTAAGAAACCTGTATAAGATACATTCTTTCAAAATTCCCTATCGCCAAAAGTAATGCTTTTTTTCCTTAAATTTTGAGACAAATATGTTCTGGAAAAAAATTATTTGGGTTTTTCATCTCATTATACAAAATCCTATACCTTGGATCGCATAAACAACTAAGTAGTTTGAAAATTATCTCGCTACAGTGTTGCCAATAGCAACATTTTTTTGAAAACACAAAAACAAGATTTTTTTGTTTTTAATAGCAAGAACCTTTAATTGAGGTCTCAATGTAAAGGGCGTCTAAACCGGCAGCTAATAACACTACCTATATCATCATTCTAAATGGAAAATCAATGGTTTTTGTGACAATTTTTCAACATAAATTTTTTTTTCACTACCAATTTGAGTTTCTTATGTTAAACTCAGGGTACCTTATCTCATTGCTATAGCAACTACTTAAAAACATGTACATAAATAAACATAGATAAAACATTTTTTTGTAAATAATTAACCAGTTTTTGCTAGTTTGATGGATTTGAATTTGTTTACAATTTACCGAAAATATAATAAAATCATTATAGAACAGTGTAGAACCTTTTAGAAACAATTTAAGACCAAAAATCATCTGCTTTTGGTTTTATTTGATCAAATCAATGATTTTCTTACCCTGTTGCCAAAATCCAAAGGAGACAAAATAAAATTAAGTGATAAAAAAGATAATTAAAAACTTTCTAAAGGGTAAAAAAGACAGGGCAAAATTTAAGCGGATACTGGTGGCCTGCACGTGTCTTATATAAGTGGAGCAAAAGAAAATATTACGCCTTCGGGACGACAAATTGCTCTTAGATCCTAACAAAAATCCCAAGGTGATCCACGAAATTCTGTTATATCCTCACGGTATAATTACCCAAACATCAGTGATTGATTAACCCATTGAATTTGTGAACTCAGCTCGGCGAGTCTCGCGCTTTCTCTTGTCTAATGTCTAAAAGACCAGTTATGTTTAATGTTTCCCTACTAATAATTATTAATAAAAGTGAAAACTATAAATCTACCTGATGTATTTGTATTTATAATTTCACAAATCTGGCGAATTAGAATCCGCAGGATGTCATGTTCCGAGGATAATCGCCGGTTGTAACTGCTAGTTATTGTTACTTTCTTATGAAAAATACGCCTATATTCGCAGCTTAATTGCTGCTGTTTGATGTTGTTGGAATTTTTAATTCTTACTCTTTGTAATACTGACCTCTATCTCAATTAAAAGGTGTACGCTGGCTGATTCATTCATCTCTTATTGAAACCCGAGGTTCTATACAGTGTGTTACCTAATGATATAGGCCGTAATTCCCAGGGCGCATTCTCGAACCAAATTCAAGTAGAAAAGTTTACATAAACATGTGTCTTCTAAAGAGTTTGATGGTTTTCAAGTTTAAGAATGTGAAAGTTAAAAAAAAAAGTTTTTTTGCAACGGTCCCAAGACTGACTCCACAAACCTAACAAGGGACCTGTTCGGGCGTCGATTTTCAAGGCTCCAATTCCAATGACGTATTATTTGGCGATATTCTCCTATTTCGTAATTATTATCCTCAGGCGTCAACTTTATTTTACCTGTACCTACAGGTCAGTAAGAGACATCTGCTGGATCTCCATTTTATGCTTTTGCCCGCAATAACTCAAACCAGGAATTCAGAGTTGTCTATTAATTTGTAGTTATAGTTGGGAAGTAGGCTTTAATTATCTCCTAACTAGTGCCGGAGAAAACGCTTAATTTAAAATTGGTAGCAGAACTTATAAATTATCAGGCAACGATAAAACAGTCATTTTAATTGGACAATAATTTAATTCTCAGAGTGCCGTTTCAGATGGACGCGTATGGTACGCGCGCGTATCATACGCTTGACGCCGAGTACGATAATCAAAATATAGGTTTTCAGATAGACGCGTAGCGCGTATCGCCGTCAGCGCGCGTTAATTTAAATGCGCGGGCATCCGCTCAGCCCGGGCGCTCGGCGTACCAACGCGCGGCGCACGGGCTTCGTTTTAGCTTGTTTGAGCACGTTGTTTTCACATGGCGCGACGCGTAGGCGTTTCAGTCAGTGTTTCTGTAGTCTTCAGTGTTGCCTGTGTTATTAATTTTGATAGTTATCAAAATTAATTGACAATAATAATTATCAAAATAGATATTATTATTATTATTAGTGCAGTTTTGTAAGTTTTGTAATAAAAAAATCTTTTAAAATTGCCAATAGAAACATCAATATTGACACTGAGCTGCTTATTTGAGAAGTTGAACAGAGGCCCAATTTATGGGATGTCTCCCATGAGGAATATACAAACCGAGACAAAAGACAAAAAGCCTGGGAAGAAATTACAACTGTTTAAGGGTTAAAGGGAAAAGCTTCGTCACCAACTATGGCGTATGGCATCTTATTAGTTTCGTCGGCTCCAGGTAATGTGGGATGTACCCACATTCTTTTCTTTTTTGTGCGTTTTTTTAAAATACAATATGCAGCAATGGCAACTATGTTAGGATGTTTCCTCTTGTGTATTCATTTTTCTACTGAGCTATCTGCGTTAGTCTGCCCTTCATGTGAAATGAAAACGACGCGTAGCCATACGCGAGTCGTTACTTAGCGCGCGTACCATACGCATTCATCTGAAACGGCACTCATTTTGAGCAATACATTTACAAATTGAACATGGGAATAGTTAAGGAAAATTATACGACCCTTTGAAAAAAAAATCATTTGAATAAAAATGTGCGACACTGCACGTTTATCTTATCTACCGAGATATGAACTCAAATGCAACGGTAGTGAAATGAAAACTATCATTATCATTATTATACATATACCTACATGCATTCTTATAATTATTTATGGCTGAATTCTGCCTAAGCAATTACCTATGCTCATGCAATATTTTCAACAAGCGAAATAAGTGGTGATTGAGGTGAAAGGTGGTTAAGATTTACTGTAAAATTTTAATTATAGCAAGAGAACAATAGATAAGAGAGTAAACGACGATTTTCATTGAAAACACAAAACTAGCAAGCACCATTATTAATTAATAAAAATAATACCCCTTAGGTGTAGCCTGATACACAGGGTGTTTTCATCAAGTTCAAGTATCCTCCCGCCACGCGATTACTGCTTCGGGTTCTCGGGGACAAACTCCGCCAGATGGTGGTTGCGTAACGACGGAAAATTAGGTGAAGGTAGTCGTGTTTACTATACCTTCGCCGCATCCGATCCCTTGACTTCACTCTCTAGACATCGATCTTATTTATTTAAAACAATAGCACTAAATTTAAAGGAAAACGAGACCCAATCTGTGAGGTGTCGGGCTGGGGATGGGGATAGGGAGTAAAAATGATCATGCAACTCTTTTTGTGGTTGAATGACGAGCTAGCTCCGCGTCTTCAGGAGAGCATACCTGAATCTACCTTTCTATCTGAAGTCAGAAGACTATATTGTCGTTAGAATTTACTGTGAGCGAATTTATAGGTCCTGCGGATTGCGTGGAGTGACTCGTGCGCGTTGGTACAACCACGTTTAATATTACCAACAAATGTACGCCAATGACTTGTTTACAAATTTTATATTTTTTTCGGGTTTGTTTTATTATTTTTTTAGTCGTTTGATATTTTTTCGTATCTTACTCCGTTTACGACAACAAAAAAAAAACATTTTAATGCATTTTTAATTTGATTTTATTTTATGAATTTTTCGACATGTGAAGCGGGTTTTTTTGTCGAAAACTAAGTAAGATACGAAAAAATATCAAGAGAAAATAAAGTTGTATTATTGTTAGCTGCTTAAAGCTGCGTACTCATTAGAGCATTTGCCCCGAACGAGCGCGCCGAACAGAGCAGAGCCGAGCATTCGGGGCGTTTATATTTTTCACCCGAGCCCCGAACGAGCATTCGGTTCGGCACTGATCCAGTTGTTCGTAGATACTTAGTTTGGCAGTAGAGCTGGTTAATTCCGTCCAGACTGAACGCGAACATCCTTTGATGTACCGACAGAGTTCGGATCGGTCTGAGCACGTTCGCCGAACAACCTGAGCGTGCTTGACTCTGTTCGGATGCCCGTCCACATCTGAGCGGTTCAGCTCTGTTCGGGGCGCTCGTTCGGGGCTCGTGCTCTAGTGAGTACGCAGCTTTACTCGAAAAAAATATAATTTCCACACAAGTTAAGCTGCGTACTCACTAGAGCACGAGCCCCGAACGAGCGCCCCGAACAGAGCTGAACCGCTCAGATGTGGACGGGCATCCGAACAGAGCCAAGCACGCTCAGGTTGTTCGGCGAACGTGCTCAGACCGATCCGAGCTCTGTCGGTACATCAAAGGATGTTCGCGTTCAGTTAACCAGCTCTACTGCCGAACTAAGTGCCTACGAACAACTGGATCAGTGCCGAACCGAATGCTCGTTCGGGGCTCGGGTGAAAAATATAAACGCCCCGAATGCTCGGCTCTGCTCTGTTCGGCGCGCTCGTTCGGAGCAAATGCTCTAATGAGTACGCAGCTTTAGACGCGTATTTTTTTGTCAATATTATTCCTGAGACAAAATAATTGATAACAAATTGATCTGGCAAAAGGATTTTCAAGATTCAAAATAAATTCAAAATAAATTTATTTTTTATTATTTTCACACCATGTATCTTGGGTGGGTGGACACATGTTTATATTAACTTATTTGCTACTTAAATTTGGTTCAGGAATGCGCCCCTGGAATTAAGGCCTATAAGTAACACCCTGTGTAGACGTCAAAATTTGACGATTGAGCCCATAATTTACTAAAAATGCAAGGTTTCAAACTGCTAGCTCTGATCCAAAAAAAATATAGTTACCAATTTTCAAGTTTATCTATGAAAGCTCTTAATAAACTTTATAAAGCTCTTAAATAAGTATCGAGACCCATTCTTAATGAATCATCCTGTATAAAGTACATAATGGGCTAATAAAACTGCATACCAATACAAATCAGGTAGTTAAAAAAATTATATTTTAAAGTCTATATTTGTGTTTGTGCCTACACCAATAGGAGTTTCTCTTACCCATTTTTCCTTGACTGATGTCGAATTGCGGGGGTCCATCTTGCACGAATCCCGGCCGGGCACATAAATCCTAAAAGAACAAAACACATGAAGGAGAAATTAACTCAAAACTTTCAATTCTTATTATTATAATGAATGTTTTAGAAACTTCACAATATAACATAACATATTTATCATTCATTATTAAACCTACGAAACAATATCCACATTCCGAGTCATGTAGGATGGTGCAACGACCACACAAACAAGAATTTCGATTAATATATGAAGTTGAATCAATATTTCCGAACTGTTACTCTCTTTTTAACATCAGCGACTTCAAAATGTGGTACTGCGTACTGGAGGATTGTATTCCATCGTCCTGGTCCTTATAAGTTGTCGTGGGGTGTAATTTTTATCTCTATAGATGCTGCATGAGTCACTTTTTCTGCAGCAAGGAATGGAAGAGTTTCTGTCTGATGGGAGATTTCTTTTAATGAGATTGTTATTGTGTGAGGGATATTATTAATGACATTATTAATGACATTTAATAGGAAAGAGTAAAAAATCACTTAGTAGTAGCATCTCTAATAATAATTGAAAATCTTACTTCAGTTTTGCCTATATACAGACTGTCCCAGATAATGTCGGTTTAATGGAAACAAAATTAGCAATTTCATGATTATGAAGAATCTGAAATTAGATATTTGAAAAATTCGTCCATTAATACTGAAATATGCTGAAACAACTGAAAAAAAGCGCGTAAAATCGCGTATAGATTTACAGACCTGTGACCAGATAGTGGGCACAATTTGATAAGTGCGTTACGCGCAGGTGCATGGAAGATGGAAATCAGAAAGAGGACATGGGGGAAGCGTACAGGAACCGACGCGTAAACATTTGAATAGGAGAGGTCAAATATGACATAAGAAGGATTTCAATAACCTGAATAAAAAGGAATAGAAGAAGCCCTTATTAGGGGATGTTGATAAAATCGTTTTCGGATTGGATAAAGGACCAGGACGCGAGACTGGGATAACGGAAGTGAAAAAAAGCTCACCCTAAGGCTACCTTACCTAAATTTATCTTTTCAAATTTTCTCGTGGCAGTATCTTTTTCAAAAGGAGTTCGACAGTTTTCCTTCATGGAATTCGAGTTTTAAACCAAAAACTAACGAGCTGTTCGGTCGTTCCGAAAAACAGCGCTTAACAACTAATTGACTAACTACGCCATTGCTAGTTTTTCGCTGACAGTGGAAAATTTTATTAATATCTAAAACCAGAACGTATTATTCAAATAAACAAGAGTGTTTTTCCGGTAAATAATTACTCCAATTAACATAAACTTTAGGCAATGACCGATGCCAACATCAAACGCCGCGTAGTAATTTAAATTTCAAAAGACTCTTTAAAAATAATTGCTTATATTCCGCGAATACCATCGTTTTAGCCTTAGCAATACCTTAACCTTTCCTCTGATTAATAAAGAAACAATTGATTGCTATACTCGACTGCAGACTTATCCATTTGGTCATCTTAATACCTACACGAAGGTACCTAAAGTACATAAAGAATTACAACCCCATCAGCGAATCGAACCATAAGTAAAGCTGTAGCTTTCTTTTGCTTTCCGAAGAGCACTTGGTAAAAAGGGTGAAACGAACATTTTTGAAACACATTAAGCAAAAGAGCCAACCTCCAATATCATATACCTCCAAAAACAGTCGCATAAAAAAATATTGAATGCTTTTAGGGGGCTGTCACAATAATATTGATCTTAGGGACTTAATTCAGTTCCTAATATAAACATTTTTCGGCCACTTTGGGGAGAATGCTTAAGGTTTACCGGAAACATTTTTTTAATTAATCACAGATGGCGCTGGTAATCGAGGAAATTTGATTTTGTTAATTTCTCCCAAAATATCTGGAAAAGTAATCACTCTGCGGAAAAATATTGAGAATGAGATAATGCGAACACAAAAAAGCGCCCTGCACCCCTCTCCCCTTGCGAAGGAGTGGGGAATTTTAAATAATAACCCGTATTTTTTATTTCGAACTAGTGCCCATTCAGCGACAAGAAACGTTTAAGATTTATATCTGAAACTTTTTCCGTTTAAAAAGGAGCGCAATAAATGTCGAAATTTGGGTATTATTTCAACGTTTGCTTTTAGGAACTAATTTTCATTCAAAAGCAAAAAATAAAAATGTATTACAAGATTATGATTGCTTTACTTAGTGTATCTGTTTATTATACTTATATTTAAATATTTATGGTGGGGCGCAACTTGCATGGAAGCTTTCCCTGGGCGACATTTCTGGTTGCCTCTGTACAAATGAGAGAAATTAACAAAATCGAATTATCTCGATTATGGCGCCATCTATGACGAATTGAACATATGTTTCGGATAAATCTTAAACGTTTTTTGTCGCTGAGTACCTATCTATCAATTCGCAACAAAAAAAGGGTTATTTAAAATTTCGAACTTTTTTTCAAAATTTCAAACCCCCACTCCCTTGCAAACAATGAGGGGTGCAGGGCGCTTTTTGTATTCAAAAGATGTCCCCCATCGAACACAACCACTTTTGTAAAAAACATTTTCCCGCATAGTGATTACTTTTCCAGATATTGCTTTAGAAATGAGCAAAATCAAATTTCCTGGCTTACCAGCACCATCTACGATTAATGCAAAAAATGTTTGGAATAAACTGAAGTATTCTCAAGTGACTTAAAAGCGGCCGTGAAGTTAATGCGGCTATGAAGTAAAAGTGGTCCATAAAGTATTATAATATTAGTAACGGAATTAAATCCCTAAGATCAATTATTTTGTGAAAGTCGCTTAATAACATTCATAATTTTTGTAGGCGACAGTTGCAACTATTGTCTTGAAGCAATCGAGAAATAGGGTGCTTTGCTTTATGACGGCATTAAGTGTGTTCCTCGATGGAAATTTATTAAAGTCGGAATTCCGAGTTTAAAGTTGGAATTTGGAGTTTACATAGAATCGGAATTCTTAATTTGAGCTCGGAATGCCGAGTTTAAAGTCGAAATTCTTAGTTTTAGCTCGGAATTCCGAGTTTAAAGTCAAAATTCTTAATTTGATCTCGGAATTCAAGATTTGAAGTTGAAACTTTTAGTTTGAACTCGGAATTCGGAGTTTAAAGTCAAAATTCGGAATTTATAAAGTCGGTATTCTTAGTTTGAGCTAGGAATTACGAGTTTAAAGTCAAAATTCTTAGTTTGAGCTCGGAATTCCGAGTTTAAAGTTGGAATTTGGAGATTACATAGAATCGGAATTCTTAATTTGAGCTCGGAATGCCGAGTTTAAAGTCGAAATTCTTAGTTTTAGCTCGGAATTCCGAGTTTAAAGTCAAAATTCTTAATTTGATCTCGGAATTCAAGATTTGAAGTTGAAACTTTTAGTTTGAACTCGGAATTCGGAGTTTAAAGTCAAAATTCGGAGTTTATAAAGTCGGTATTCTTAGTTTGAGCTAGGAATTACGAGTTTAAAGTCAAAATTCTTAGTTTGAGCTCGGAATTCCGAGTTTAAAGTTGGAATTTGGAGTTTACATAGAATCGGAATTCTTAATTTGAGCTCGGAATGCCGAGTTTAAAGTCGAAATTCTTAGTTTTAGCTCGGAATTCCGAGTTTAAAGTCGAAAAATTCTTAGTTTGATCTCGGAACACAGGATTTGAAGTTGAAACTTTTAGTTTGAACTCGGAATTCGGAGTTTAAAGTCAAAATTCGGAGTTTATAAAGTCGGTATACTTAGTTTGAGCTCGGAATTCCGAGTTTAAAGTCAAAATTCTTAATTTGATCTCGGAATTCAAGATTTGAAGTTGAAACTTTTAGTTTGAACTCGGAATTCGGAGTTTAAAGTCAAAATTCGGAGTTTATAAAGTCGGTATTCTTAGTTTGAGCTAGGAATTACGAGTTTAAAGTCAAAATTCTTAGTTTGAGCTCGGAATTCCGAGTTTAAAGTTGGAATTTGGAGTTTACATAGAATCGGAATTCCTAATTTGAGCTCGGAATGCCGAGTTTAAAGTCGAAATTCTTAGTTTGAGCTCGGAATTCCGAGTTTAAAGTTGAAATTTGGAGTTTACATAGAATCGAAATTCTTAGTTTGAGCTCGGAATTCCGAGTTTAAAGTCAAAATTCTTAGTTTGAGCTCGGAATTCCGAGTTTAAAGTTGGAATTTGGAGTTTACATAGAATCGAAATTCTTAATTTGAGCTCGGAATGCCGAGTTTAAAGTCAAAATTCTTAGTTTGAGCTCCGAATTCTGAGTTTAAAGTCGAAATTCTTAGTTCGATCTCGGAATTCAAGATTTGAAGTTGAAACTTTTAGTTTGAACTCAGAATTCGGAGTTTAAAGTCAAAATTCGGAGTTTATAAAGTCGGTATTCTTAGTTTGAGCTCGGAATTCCGAGTTTAAAGTTGGAATTTGGAGTTTACATAGAATCGAAATTCTTAATTTGAGCTCGGAATGCCGAGTTTAAAGTCGAAATTCTTAGTTTTAACTCGGAATTCCGAGTTTAAAGTTGGAATTTGGAGTTTACATAGAATCGGAATTCTTAATTTGAGCTCGGAATGCTGAGTTTAAAGTCAAAATTCTTAGTTTGAGCTCCGAATTCTGAGTTTAAAGTCGAAATTCTTAGTTTGATCTCGGAATTCAAGATTTGAAGTTGAAACTTTTAGTTTGAACTCGGAATTCGGAGTTTAAAGTCAAAATTCGGAGTTTATAAAGTCGGTATTCTTAGTTTGAGCTCGGAATTCCGAGTTTAAAGTTGGAATTTGGAGTTTACATAGAATCGGAATTCTTAATTTGAGCTCGGAATGCTGAGTTTAAAGTCAAAATTCTTAGTTTGAGCTCGGAATTCCGAGTTTAAAGTTGGAATTTGGAGTTTACATAGAATCGAAATTCTTAGTTTGAGCTCGGAATTCCGAGTTTAAAGTCAAAATTCTTAGTTTGAGCTCGGAATTCCGAGTTTAAAGTTGGAATTTGGAGTTTACATAGAATCGAAATTCTTAATTTGAGCTCGGAATGCCGAGTTTAAAGTCGAAATTCTTAGTTTTAGCTCGGAATTCCGAGTTTAAAGTCAAAATTCTTAGTTTGATCTCGGAATTCAAGATTTGAAGTTGAAACTTTTAGTTTGAACTCGGAATTCGGAGTTTAAAGTCAAAATTCGGAGTTTATAAAGTCGGTATTTTTAGTTTGAGCTCGTATTCCGAGTTTAAAGTTGTAATTTGGAGTTTATAGAGTCGAAATTCTTATTTTGAGCTCGGAATTCCGAGTTTAAAGTTAAAAATCTTAGTTAGAGCTCGGAATTCCGAACTTAACGTCGGAATTAGGAGTTTATAAAGTCGGATTTCTTAGTTTGAACTCGAAATTCCGAATATAAAGTCGGAATGCTTAGATTAAACTCGGAATTTCAAAAAATTAAATAGGTCGGGCGCTTCTACGCCCTGGTACAATTATATTTGTAAATTGAAATATTTTTGTTTTAAGACTATGTACCTATCAAATATTAATTATTCTTAATAGATCTGTATTTGATTTCTACGTTATGTATCCAAATCCGATGTAAATGAAGAAATTGCTATTGTGTTGAATCAAAGGTTCTAAATGATAAGTTAATTTTTTTTTTTAATTTTCACTGTCTTTTTATTCAAGATTCTTTTGTTGCTTTTTAGATCTCGGACCGCTACTTTCACAAACAAAGCACTAAATTTATTTAAAATTAAAAAAACAACTGGCATCCCATAACTTTCCTTTTGCTTTTTTTTCAATTCAGGAGAGTGTCACATTAGTGTAGAAAAATCTGGCTCCTAATTTGATCTCTCGATTTAGGAACTTTCAGAGATTGGAAATTTGTAAGGAAAAATGAGAAATTGTTTATCTTTATAAATTACCTATCAGAAAAAATATCTACCCAAAAATCCATGCTTTTATCTTCTTTTATCTCCACCCCCATATGACGAGACGATTGTTAGATTGTAAGAGCAAAAAGGGCTAGTTCCAGATCATCCTGTTGAATTCGACATTCAGAGGAAATAATTTGTTGAAGGAAATAGAAATGAAAAGGTCTGTAGTAAGAATTGGAGATAAAAATTAAATGAGACGGAAATTTTGACTTGACTTTCTTTTAATTTCGTTAAATGCAATCCGAAATATAGTTTTAGAAACACTTTTACTTGGGGGGATTTTAAAATTTTATAAAATCTTGAAAACGATTCAAATTAGGACAGATGTTTACTAAAAGAACCTTCCTTCGGTCCTGAAATAAGCCAAAAAAACAGTTCCTTCAGTATTCGCAGAACATTTAATATATTGATTTGTGTTAGACGATTTCAGTCTTCAAATGGCCTTTCTAACCGTTTGAATTTTTTATTCAAATCAAATCAATACTGACTTTTATTTCTAACGGCTAATAAGATGATTAATTTTCTACATTCGGTAGGTATAACGCTTAGAGTAGGTATAGTAAAAGTGTTAAGCAACTCAGAATGAATAAATTTTTCATTATAATTTAGAAACTAATTAAACCTGTCATCAGATTTTACTTTCTTCTACTAAATGGATATAGCGTTTTGCATAAATTATTATATTATTAGACTGCAAACATTTTTTTATTAAATAAAACATGATGTTGTATAGTTTCAGCAGGAGTCAATAAACTAACAAAAATTTTAGCTATGTGTGTTACGCCTGGAGATTTATTTGTAGTAGGTGTGACGCTTTCTATTTAACTGATGGACACACGAGAAAATTATTTTCAAAATCCTACTGCACGATTCAAATGTTCCACAATAAAAATTTGATCTGCCTTCACATTTCAGATTCGGTCAAAATCTATACTTAATTGTAAGGTAAACGTCTTTTCGAATTTCGAATAACTTAATTAATTAGTGAATGATAAATGTTAGAGCAAATTAGCACGGCATTTCAATGACAGCTTTACCGTTGATGTAACACCTCCTTATACCAGTGGCATTCCATATTGGACCTGCTCCATAAGGAAACGCAGAGGCGATGGCAATGATCATTGACAACGCAGTGTCTACCTTTAGCACAACCAAACCAACTGCCTTTGTTTCAAGCCATTGCACCTTTCATGATGTACGTGTTACGGCATACCAATTTGCTAATAATACGTGAATATATCCCCTGTTATTATGTGACGAAACACTCGATAAATATTTAAACTTCGTACGCGGCCGGGATATGTGGTTGAAATTAATCGTGGCTGGCTTAACAAGGTTCCCATGAGGCAACTTCTTTCATTACTAAAACCCAAATGTATGTCACAAAACCAATGAGTTGATGGATGGAATAATAATAACAACAACGCAGGAAGTTTCAGGTGCTATAATAATACTCATGTATTATGCAAAAGTTACCCTTTGAAAAAGTACTGTAATTTTCTTGAGCGCTTTGCATCGTCAAAGATGCGCCATAAAATAAACTTCTTGAGTTAACATTTTTATTTTTGGATTGTAATTTATATTATGGTTCCATTTTTGCGGCTCAATATTAAACCGCATATTGCGGCAACTACCTAGGAACATTTTTAGTTGTATTAGTACCTACTAGACTCAGGTATCTTATAGGAACGTTTTATTACTGGTCTACGACCAGAGCGGGAACAATAATTTTTTGGAGCCTTTCACGTTCCTGGGTCGTCACCGCAACTTATCTGGATTACGTTCCACATCCGTTGCCATTACTTAGAGGCGACGTTACAGAATGGTAGCAGTGACTTTCACAAAAATTAGGCTAAGCGTCCTTAAATGGCTCATTTTTGTCCAAGAGCCTGCCGATTTTCCGAATTTTTTATTTAAAATTAATTTCGATCTTTAATTTCTCCAGTAATCTTTAAAAAATCACAATTTTTGTCTCATAGATGTTTTCTTCAAACAGCTTCCCTCTCTTAGAAGAATAACAAAAAAAAAGTTATTAGACATTAATTGATGCTTTGACGCAAAATGAGCGTTTTACAGAAAAATTCCGAGGACAAAATTAGAATTGGACGAAAAAACATATAAACTGTTCTTTGTTTTCGACTTTCCTTTCTACGAAGACCCGGTCACGTGACTCGGCACTAAGGTGGAATCGTAGCTATGCACATGCCTACAACATCTTCATCAAGCGACGGCGACTGCGGTGCCCTATGCTACTTTTGTCAGTGGACTCTCGTAGGTACTAATGGCGATAATGGTATCTTCTGATGTGTCCGTAGAAGTAGCTTAGGTAGATACTTTATACAAACAATGACTTTGCGGTTATTGTTACTAAAATATGGGGCTTCAAAGTAAACTTCAACTCAAAACTCCACCAGAAACGTTTCTTTCCAAAAGCAGTGTACTGCTTCGTACTGAAAAGTGTACTCGTAAACAATTCGAGTACGAATACTCAAAAAATGTACGCGTAAGTATTTTTTTTTTTTTTTTTTTTTTTTTTTTTTTTTTTTTTTTTTTTTTTTTTTTTTTTTTTTTTTAAAGAGGGAGCATCGGTCTTAACTGTGTAGGTAAGACATAGTCGCTCCACTCTGGTAATTTGGCTTCGAGACGAACTCATTAGTCACAGACTTTTATAATATATATTTTCCTTATAAACGTTCGATCGCTTGTTTTACTTTTCACAGACATTCGAAAATGAATCTGAAAAGTAAAGCGGGCCGAGGTGAGTTTCGAACCCGCGATCTATGGCTTCGTGAGCCAGCGGAGTACCACTAGGCCACGCAAGTCACTCGCGTAAGTATTTACTCGTAATAAGTATTTTTGGAACAGCCAGGTGTAGGAGTACGAATAATACAGGGTGAGGCGCGAGAACCTTAGGGCATTTTTATATGGAGAAGTCCTGGGAGTAGAAGTCTAAAAATTTGTACGTGTATGATTTCGGTTTTGCCGAGCTGAACTAAAATATTCACAACCCCTTACCATTTCCGGTTATACCGGAAGTTGCCATCAACTTTCTTATTTTAAATAGGACACCCTGTATATTATTATATTTTCAGATTGTCTGAAAAAATGCTATAAAAAGGGGGTTTACAGTTCAAAATTGTACCGAGTGGTTTATGAGTTATAGACAAATGAAAATCGCAATTTTCCATTTTCAAAGCAGCTTAGGTCGAAAACGGGTCAAGATATCGGAAAACGGCTTACATGTCCCTATCTTAACTTTTCACGTAGTATCTTATGGTGCTGATGAAATTTGTATACAAAGTATTGAAAAATCAGCGATTTTCAAAAAAAAATTAATAAAAAATATTTTTTTTTGTAGGTACTCTAGCGTAGTATACAAAAAGTTAGGATAGGGACATGTAAGCCGTTTTCTGATATCTTGACCCGTTTTAAAGGTAAGTTGCTTTGAAAATGGAAAATTGCAATTTTCATTTGTTTATAACTCATAAATTGGTCGTTACAAATTTGAACTGTAAACATCATTTTTATTACTTTTTTTCAGGCAATCTGAAAATGTAATAATACACAGGGTGTACCATTTAAAAAAAGAAAAATATGGCAACTTCCAGTATAACAGGAAGTGGTGTGGGGTTGTGAATATTTTAGTTCAGCTCGGCAAAACCGAAATTATACACGCACAAATTTTTAGACTTCTACTCCCAGGACTTCTCCATATAAAAATGCCCTAAGGTTCTCGCGCCTCACCCTGTATTCGTGAAAACACGAGTAAGCAAGTACGAGTTGTTTTACTCTCATGATACAAATAAACAAGAAAGAAAGTATGTCAGAGCGCAGCCTATGACGTCATAATTCATGAGTAATATTCCTCGAGTAGCTTAAATAGTATTTTGGATGGAAAGTACTTATGAGTAAAAAATTACGAGTATTTTTTTTACTCGTAACAAAAATACTAGTAAAATACTCAAGTACATAATCAGCTCTGTATTTCACCATGAATTCATAACTAGATATTGATACGATAATTACTCGATAAGATGTATCCTCAATGCCGTCGTAGTTGAATGCTTCTACCCAGTTTCAAGGCATTCTGCATGGCACGATAGTACTCCTGTTCTAATTAATCATAATTAACCAAAAGCGCATTTATCGCAGATTGTAACTGTTGGCCTAAATCTGACCAACTTGCATGTTCATGTGTCCATGCACTACCCACTATGTAATAACTTGACTCCAAGATAATATAGGCGTCTAATCGAGGGGAACTTGTTGGGGTCGCCTTTGCTTTTATGAAGTCTGTTACGACGTACACCATTTGAATACCATTAGAACTAGAATTCAATTCAGTTACGTAACATAGAGACCCGTTCTGATGCATTTTGCACTACGATTTTTTTATGAAATTGATTCTTAAAAGTCAATCTGTAATTGAGCCATTTAATAAAAAAAAAGTAAGTTTAATGCTAGTTATAAATTACCTACTTATGGGAACCACAATCTAATGGCACTCTATTGGTATTCGAGCTTCAGAAGCAGATCTCTCTTTGATTGAACCACCTTGAAGCGTGCCAGTAGCACGTAACTAAACAATAAGGATGCCGATATAAATTATACCTTTCTATTGTTAATCAATTATTGGCTGCGTGAAATGGAAAATGAAAAGAAATCAAAAGCAAATCTTCTAATCATAATCATGAATTTGTCTCAATAATTCTCATCGTCTAATTCAAAAGCATTGTTTTTTTTGGTGCGTTACCTGCAATCACGACAATACCTAAAATAAGAAAAAAGGATCGTTCGATCTTTATCTATCAAGGCTCATCAACTTGCCATATCAGACATCATGAGAGATGTGCCAATCGAAGAAACAATTGTAAAATTGTACGTCTACTTTTACGGATTTCAAATTACCTATGCACAGTTCGTGATGGGAGGAGGCCGTTTTAGTTTTGGCCGCTAGAGAGCTGCGGGGAATAAACGTAATGGGAAAGCAGATGTCAGTGGCGCATGACTTATTGTCAGTTTGAAAGGATGTCTTCTTCTGAATATGATTGTAATATATATTTTATGTGTATCTGAATATGTCAAATATATGCTTCTTTGTGAATTGTAATCGTCGATGCACTCGAATTTCATTTAAAAATTTTCTGCGTCACATTCATTTTTTTCGATCAATATGCTTTTTCGATCTCGTTTCGTAACAAGAAGGCAATTTACGAGTTTAGAAATTTTCAAAGCTAAAGATACAAGCCTGTCCCCGTTTATGGTAGTGTAATCACCTTTCTCATTTTTTTGCCAATGTTTAATTGAACGTTCGATTTCAAGAAAAAAAAACCAGAAGATAAGCGCGAAGCAGATAAGAAGACGGATTTTCCGGGTGATTTGAATAAAACTATGAAATTATAAGTTAATTTCGTAAATATTTAAATATTATTTAAATCATCAATATGAAGATGAAATTTTATTTCAAATCTGAGAACTGAAGTAGAGGTCCCTATTATTGAATTTCCAAAAATAAATTGAAATGGATCGCACCTAGGTAGGATGATAAGGAAATTATTTCCATCGCCCTCGTTAAATCATCCCAAACCGAAAAAGCGATAGTGCAAGCATTAGGTACGTAAATACCTGAAGGTAAAATTGTTAGGAGATTAAAACGCGGCCACCCGCCGTTACATCAAGTAAACGATCCCCGTCAGCTCATTAAATATTCATAAAATAGGAACGCTCTAGCTAGTGGAGTTCCAGCACTTTTAACAACATCGAAGAAACGGCCAAGCTAGACCAGATGTTCAGGGTATTATAAAAGATGCTCTCAACCCGCGTGATGAAGGGAAGAGCTGACGTAGAAACAGACCGCCGGGTGGAAGATTTTTGTGGAATCATGAATCAAACAATAACTCCATGCAAAGACAATAGTAAGTCACTAGGTATTACACACACCGTAATGAAACTTTAATCAAACCATAGGGCGAATTAATAAACTGCAATAGCCAAAAATCCACCATGGTCCCGAAACAGTAAGTAGGTGAAAATGCGAAATGAAAGTTAAGCCGGTGTAATTATAATAGCTAGGTACAATGAAAAGACGACAATGCGTCGGCCGATTTGAAGGAAAATTTAGGTAGTTGAAGTTCAGGACAATTCAGTAAGGTAGCCGCGAGGTCAAATCGCTAAGTCTCGTGGTTAGGGAAATATGATAAGAAATAAAGCACGGTATAGGGCAGTGCCAATAAGGTGCATTGTTGCGTGGTGTTTAGAAAGCGGACCACCGCTTCTATAAAAGCAGACGTCTTACAGCAGCTCCAGACAGATAGAGATCAGCTTCCGAGCAGGTCGAATCTGACTTCCTAACCCTTTATACGGTACCCAGAGATGGCTTATAGCGGACTCCGGGATACCTAATCCTTATCTATACCCGAAAATTCGACCATAGATGGCATTATAGTGGACTCCGGTCGAATTTCCCTTATCTACCTTGGAAAAACTCCAGTTAAAAACCCGAGAAGGGCAAAACAATCGTTTCCCGTCAATTTCTAATCACAATTCTAATAAAACTCGACCAGAGATGGCATAGCGGACTCCGGCCGAGTTTCCTTTACCTATCCCGGGAAATCCAATAAATTTGCATCGCTTCTTGAAACAACTCAATACTCGCAGTTGGCAAAACTTCTTCGAACCAATTCACTAGTAGATGGCGGAAGCGCCTATTCTGAAGGAATTTCCTTCACAAATTAGGGAAAATCCATTGAGAAAATAGTTAGGGCAGATCTCATTCCAAACACATTTCCAACAACAGAAGTAACCAAACCGATTCGCAACTTCCACGTGCGCAGATCCCGTGGATCAACAAAACAGCAAGGAAATAGGCAAATAATAGGTACCTACTCGATCACGTCAGCGAATATTAGGAAAGAGAAATACTTCAACAAAAATGACAGCGGTAAACACAACGAGGAAAACACAGCGGTCCTATTAGGGGAAACCCAGAGGTAAATAGACGATCACAGTGGCTTTTCGCACGAGACGAGGAGGCCCGGGTTCGTTCGGTTACAAAATAGATAAATAAAAAAAATGAGACTCATCAAAAATATGTAATAGTGAACAACAGTGAGTTAAAATGGTAAAAATAAAAGTTAAGTGAAATAAAAAAGGCCTTGATTTTTTTTGTTTGTCAAGCGAGTGTTCTTTGATTTAATAAACATCAACCTTCGACAATATCAACATATTAATTACTTACTTACAAACAAATCGTGTGTGAACAAAAAAATTGTTAATAATTTTTAAAATGTTCCAAGGATATTTTAGATCTCATTATATTGCGTGAAAATGTAACATTTAAAGTCCTTGCTCTAGAGTTAGACAATAAGGAAAATGAACGTAATTATTTTCTGCGGTTTCAAAATTATTTATATCCCTAATATGCGTAACATAGTATGTCAATTCAGTTAATTTTATAAATTTATTTGAACAAAATAAAATTCCTCTCTTAAAATATTTCAATTTTTTTTTTTTTGCAGATTTGACTAATGATTTTTTTTCAACATCTTACTCATCTTACTCATAATAGTTTAGTAGCAGAAGATGCAAACAATTAAATAATTATCTCACAATAATTATTAATGCCCTTGAGTTATAATTGCTGATAATTACACATAATTTTCGCCATTTAAATGAACCTTAGCCTCGTGTCGTTTGAACAGAGCGCTGCTTTGAATTGCTGCGTGCTCCTGATATTGTATTAAGTGGTTTTTATTTCTTTTTATTTTTGTGTTCATACAGGGTTGAATAATAACTGCAATTATTATGAGACGCCAAAAAAGAAAACCAAGAATTCAATAAGTAAGTAATACAGGATGTCCCAGCTTATTCGAAGCGGTCTTTTTTGAAAATTCAAGCACAGAATCACAATCGCCATAATTTAAAATTATTTTGGAGTATACAGAGTGTCCCATGTGAGAGTGGCATATCAAAGTTATGTTTTTTTAAATGGAATGCTCCTATGTTATTGCATTTTTAGATTGTCTGAGAAGACAAAATAAGATTGGCTTTTACAGTTGGTCTTTAAATTCAGAAGTTTTTGAGTTATAAACAAGTGAAAATCGTCATTTTTCAAGTTCAAGGCCCTGTACAACGAAAACGGTTCCAGATAGAGAAAAACGGCTTACATGTCCCTATTTTACTTTTTCATGTACTATTCTATGGTATAGAAACATTTGTACTTTCTTTGATTTTTTTATTTGGCGACGCGTGGAGAAATCACAGAATTTTTCAAATTTTTTATCACCCTGTATAAACATTTCATCTACATCATAGGATAGTACATGAAAAGTTAAAATAGGGACATGTAAGCCGTTTTTCTCTATCTTCAGTCGTTTTCGTTGTACAGGGCCTCGAACTTGAAAAATGACGATTTTCACTTGTTTATAACTCAAAAACTTCTGAATTTAAACACCAACAACTGTAAAAGTCAATCTTATTTTCTCTTTTCAGACAATCTAAAAATGCAATAACCTAGGAGCATTCCATTTAAAAAAACATAGCTTTGATATGCCACTGTCATATGGGACACTCTGTATACCCCAAAATAATTTTAAATTTTGGCCATTGTGATCCTGTACTTGAATGTGCAAAAATTTTTTGGAAAAAATCCATCGTTTGGCCTACAGAGACCGCTTCGATAAGCTGGGACACCCTGTATAGTAAAAATTGAAATTTTTTGATTCCTTCCTTTTTTGAAAACAAAAAAAAAATCACCGAGTGCCACAAAAAGCTAGGTTTAAGTATGGCAATAATTATTTTGACGTGATCATTGACGGGATTCGGCGACTTTTTTTTTTTTTGTTGGTTACTTTGATTTTTTTAGACCGAATGACATGAAAAAACAATATTCCGTTATAAAAAAAAAACGAAAGTTGACTCTGAAAACTCTGAGATCTACTGAAGTTCTCAACACACACTGATGTCCTGGCAGAACGTTATTCCGCACATAACCTATGTCCTTCAGAGAGGACGGCGTAAGTAGGTACTTTCCGCAGTACGAACAAAATTAACAAAATTTGCGCTGACACCCAAAAAAATTATCTCTTTATGGGACATTTTGAACTTGTAAAGTTTTTACTAATAAAGATAAAACGAACATTTAAAAATGCGCTGGTTCCTTAAAATATATACAGGGTGATTCAAAATTGACTGCAAAGATTTCAGTGGCGTATTTGCCAGCTAAAAAATATGTACTACATTTTTTTCATATAATCGTATGTCCTAACTTGCTTCGTTTTCTAGATACAGGGTGTAAAACTAAAAAAAATCGTTTTTTTATCAATTACTCAAAAACCTTTCAGCAGATTTAAATAAAATTTGATAGGCTTATTTGACGTCATAAGGCCCTTCTTTTGATCAGAATAACATAAGTCTCAGCGGGCTACCTACTTGCTAATTATAGGTAAAATTATGGTACGCCGCTGCTTTTTTGACAATTTTTTTTTTTTAGAGTAAGCGGTCAATAATGTAACTTTCTTGCCTTAGCTTCACTCCTATCTAGCTTTGTTTCCAAGAAAGAAAGAAAAATCAAAATCTGTGCCTGGCCCTATTAAAAAAAACAAGTAGGTAAGTGAGTAGGGGGCTGTGACTTTTGTTAGCAGTAATTTGTTTTTCTCCGTAACCATGACACACTTTGTCATTATGTAAGTTTTGGTGCTTACAGACGATTTAGTTTTTTTTTGTGTGGTTATTGTTCATTTTTCTTTTCTTTTAACAATGGAAAATGAACCATTTTCATTCGAGCGCCTTGCAGACATTCAATTTGTTTATGGTCTGGCTAATGGAAACGCACTCGAAGCTCGTAGGGTAGCATGTACTCGTTAAGATTTCCTCATCATCAGCATCTACGGGAATTTGGAAGATTCCAAACTACCAGAATTAATGCTGATAGGATGCATGAAGTCCGCAACGTGATGACGGAAGAGGGAATTCTGCAAGTTATTGACGAGAGTCCTGCGTTAAGCACGAGGCAAATTGCACGGGATTTAAACCTTCGAAAATCGACAGTTTGGAGGGTTTTACATCAAAATAGTTTTTATCCATAACATATCCAGCTCGTGCAGGGTTTGCTCCCAGGAGATTTTCCCCAGCGGGTACAATTCGCAAGATATATCCTATTTAAGGACGAAGCCCAATTTACCCGCGATGGGATCATTAATTATCATAACATCCATGTTTGGGAAATTGAAAATCCCCACGAAATTCGACATTCGAATCACCAAGAGCAATTCAGTTTGAAAGTTTGGGCAAGAATTGTTGTTGACTTTGTAATTGGACCATTTTTTTCCCCCGAACTTTAGATGGTGATACTTATACCTGGTTGAATGTTCGCCAAAATCTTTATTTTATGCACCATGGAGCCCCTCCCCATTTTTGTAATAACCGTCGTGAATATTTAGATCTGACATTCCCCAGATGCTGGATCGGCCGATCAGATCCAACAGCTTAGCCACCGCGTTCCCCAGACTGTACCCCGTTGGATTTCTTTTTTAAGGAGCCATGTTAAAAGCCTGGTATAAGATGCAGGACAAGTTTCTTCCATTGAAATCCTACAACAAAGGATATTTAATGCCTTCGAGGTAGTCAGAAGCACTCCCGAAATTTTCGAGCGCGTTCGGCATTCCATGAGGCGAAGAATGGAGGGTTGTATCGCCGCAGGAGGCAGCCATTTCCAGCATTTGTTATGAAAATCTGCTTTTTTATGTATTTGTTACTTAGGCTAAGTTCAATTTTAAAAAGAAATTTAATAAATTAAATGAATCTCAATAATCGATGTGAATTTATTAGGTAGGTACTTGTTTTAATACGGCCAGGAACCGATTTTGATTTTTTTTAACTTTTACGTCCTGTATCTAGAAAACAAAGCAAGTTAAGACATACGATTATATGAAAAAAATTTCTTATTTTTTGGCTAGTAAATACGCCCTTGAAATCTTTGCACTCAATCACCCTGTATAGAACCTAGTGGTGTTTAAAACTGTCCTGTAAGCAGTTTTTTTAAGTAGTAAGGATATTTTGTCCTGCTGGAAGGTGCTTATTGTACGTTCTATCACTAACTTTTCTCCAACTTAACCGACCCGTATTTCTGCTACTTTCGAGATGCCAGTGGTGAGAGAGAATGAGATTTTTTAAAATGCTCTGCATAAGTATCATGTAGCGGATAATTTTTATTATTATTATTAATTATAGTTCATTAAGTATTACCTTAGGTCTCTTCCAAGTGAACTGAAAAGGTGGTGTTTGGTGGTAGAAAACAGAAGACTGCGTTGCTGGAAAGTCCGGATCTTCCCATAACTCTCCCCGTTTTAAGCACGCTCGTCGTATCCGTTCGTATTCACTCATTACCTGAAACACAAGGAAGTTATTATTTAATGAATCCGCTCAAAAACGTTGTGCAGAGATGTGATTTTTGCATAACCTGCAATCATAATTAGTTTAAACTTCTATTAAGCCTTGAGATAGTAATCTCTAGTTACATAACGATATATTATTTCAGAAAGAAACAATGTAAAAACGGTTCCATGCGAAATGGTAGTGATTTTCTTTGTATCTCCAGGAGGGAAATAACTGGGGAAATGAAATAACACCGATTTAGCTGACTGATGGATTGGGCATTATTTAAAAGGATTTTTTTGCTTCTTATTATAGAGATTGTGTGATTATTGCTGACTACTTGATTACACAACGTGATTATTTCATGAAGTACAATAGACAATTCTGCACGTTATTAATTATAAATTCGAGAATTCTCGCACACTTATCTCACACTTCCTGGTCTTGATTTTATTGTTCAATCAGGAATGAGAATACCTAGATGTTAATAAAGAAATAAAAAAATACGACGATATGACGATGCTTCTTTATACCATCATCAGATTCTTTGCTTTCTTAGACAATTACGTAATGAGTATACCTATATATCCTTTAACTGCAGAGCATGCTGAGCGCTTTCTGTTGGGAAAGTCACTAGTGAATTATCCATGCTATAGAAAGTTTTTAGTAGTTAATAAAATTGAGAATAAAGTATAAAATAAAAAATATTTCCTGAAATTTTTAGATTTATTCAACCAGACAATGCCCAAATGCTATTTTAAGCTTCATGAATAGAGAGAAATAAATTTTATTTATTGTCTTTTCATCGGGATGCTTGACATAAGAGATAAGAGATAAGAGAAAAAACCATTTTCGAAATAACAACCGCGCGAGAAAATATTTGGTGGATGCAGTCAAACTACAGTGCAAACTTAGAATAAATTTAATTTCTCAGTAATATAATGAAAAATTGAATAAGAAAGTGAGCCAGGTTCGATTTTTGATTTAAAAAATACTTATTGCTAATTGTTGATATATTTTCATCCCTCCCCCGTCGCTTCAATCCCCTGCCAAGGAGCAAAAATTTTACCTTTCCATGAAGATTAAAAAATTCGGTCCAATTTGCGTCAAAATCTTCCTACAGAGATATCCTAAACCATTGAAGATACGAGGTCGGTTAACTTAGAGAAACGTTGCGCTATTTTATGGCCATCTCGAATCCGTCAAAACAATAAAACATGCAAGATACCTGTGACCGTTCCTGAAATATCCTGAAAAAACTGAAAAATCGAGATTCCTTATTTTCGTCATATCTTTTTTGTTATTGAAAATTAATAAATAATTTTTTTTTGGCTTCAAAGCCGACTAGATCCCATCAGTGTTTTCATAATCAACTTTCGTTTTTCTTATGGCCGCCAATGCCGCCATATTATTTTTTTATGTCATTCGATAAGAAAAAAAAATAATGGAAACCAAATATTAATAAACTTCAGGAAAAAAATGTAATTTTTTTTCTTCTTTTTTCAAAGAAAAACAGAAAATTTTTCGCTGAAATAGGTCAATATGAAGTTATAATGCTTGCCTTATAGTTTTTTAATTTCTCTATGATATTCGGTCTAAAAAGTTGTCTTTTTTTTTAAAAAAAAAGAACAAACATTTTTGAAACTTATTTTTTGAAGTTTATTAGTTTTTGGTTTCCATTATTTTTTTCATACCGAGCGACATAAAAAAAAACAATATGGCGGCCATAAGAAAAACGAAAGTTGACTATGAAGATCTAGTCGGCTTTGAAAATTTTTGAAATGTCAGATGGGTAGCTCTTGCCGAATTGTGTGAGCCTATACAAAAAATTATTTATTAATTTCCAATAACAAAAAAGATATGACGAAAAATAAGGAATCTCGATTTTTCAGTTTTTTCAGGATATTTCAGGAACGGTCACAGATATCTTTCATCTTTTGACGGATTCGAGATGGCCACAAAATAGCGCAATTTTAATTAGTTTAATTTAATTAGTTTACAAACTTTAAATAGTTTGTATATTTTACCAGCTTTCCACTTTTAAGGATTAGGATATGAGATATTTCAGTAACTTTTTTACTTTGAAGACAAAAAAGTAAATTTTCTAGGGAATAATAAGTTAATTTGTCTAAAAAAATAGTCTTAGAGTAAAATTTATCAAGAGGGTAAAAAAATGGGTTTTGCAACAACAGGGCTAAGTATTTGACCATATTGTTTAACTATTTCTAACTTCAAGGTTATATTTCAGTTACATACAGTCGATATAAGTACCTTTAGGTTGGAAAATAATTTCCCAATATTCCTTGAAAATAAAATTTACCAAGAGAGTGAAAGTTTGGTATCGGGTACATAATTTAAACGTAAATTTGACCTAATTTAGGTCAAGATAATAAGATTTTTGGGCCAATTTACGTCAAATTGAGGTAAATGTAATACAAAACGCTACATAGCTTATGTTATATTTCGTGTTATATAATTAAAAATTCCCAAGCTAGCAAAGGTTTTTATAAAATTAAAAAAATTTCTCTGGTGACTTATTCCCATCTAAAATTGTTTATCAATTAGTTATTAAATTTTTGCAAAAATTCAAATTCAATTCATACATAATAGCTACTCAAATAGTTGATAATAAAAGTATTATCTTCAATTTTTTATGTGGGGCATAGATCAGACATCCCATAGATTTCAGTCACGATCTAGGTATATGCATGGTGAAGAGAAAAACCGAGAGAAAAACATTGAAACATAAATGCTAGACTCATATGCCGAATTCGCCAATTTGCCGAAAAAAATACTCACTTCGCGACATGAGGGAAATATCCTTCAAATAATCATTTTTCGAAAATTTGATCCCATAGTTGTTCAAGATGCCGAACATGTTGCGCTGAGCTGACATTGTTTTCCGTCAATTTTTTTTTTTTTTTTTTGATAACTCACAGTTCAAACTGTAAATTACACTTCAAAGGTTGAATAACACAGGGTGTTCCACCAAAAATTTGCATCCCCTAAAATCAAAAAAAAAATCCAAAAGTCCAAGTTTAGAAACAGCGTCAAAATGCTGTTTTTATACTACTCGACCCCTTACCCATTTTGTTATTTAAATTTTTTTAAGAGGTGGCTCTTGGTGCTACAAGGGATGCAAACATAATTTTGAAATTACATACAACAAATTTGGGTTAAAAACCTTTAAGTTAAAATTGAAATGTCGCAGCATTTTTTCCAAAGGTGGACACAATCTGAGATTTTAGTGGTTGTAAGTTTTATTCGGGACATACTTACTTACAGTAGGTATAATATTTTTCTAAAAGAGAAAAACTGAAAATTTACAGTTCAAACCTGACAATGACGAACTGTACCTACATAGTTTTTCCTGACCATATTATTTCATTGTACTAATCTCAAATTTAAGACTATACACAAGCTGCAAAATGGTAAATTGAAATGATCATTTGCCAAAATATGTTTAAGTTTGGCATTTGACCAAAAGTAAATTGATCTGTCGGCAGATTGTGTAATTTACCCGAAATAGATCACATTTTTGGAGTATGATTAAGAATTTGACTTTGCTCTCATATATATCGTGAACTGAGAACTTATTCTTTCGGCGAATGTGCAAATTCGGCTTAGGTATGAGTCTCACACATTATATTCACATCTACACTGCCCGCTAAAAAGTTCCCAGCATATGGGAAAATTGTTTGTTTTCTCCATTTAAATTTTTTTTTTGTCATAAGTTTGTGCTTTAAGAAAATTTGAATTTAAGAACACTAGATCTACCTATGGTATGAATTTTAGTTCCATAGATCGTGTAATTTTCTTAAATTTCTAAATTACAAACAAACATGATATTTCAAAAACTAAAAGTGTTTTGCGGGTAATTTGTGGAAAATTCGGTAAGTAGATTTTCACCAAACGTAATGCCAGTACCTAATGAAAGAAATTAATTTTTTTATACAGTGACCAAAAAGTCGTAACTTTTGAAATTTCAACTTTTTGCTCATTTTTTTCAGTGTAATTATGATTTTTAAATATTTTGATTGCAATTATTCTTTACAATGATTATAAAAATTAACAGGAATAGTAAAAACTAACAACAGGGGGGAAATTTTTGAAAATAATAAAATTTCTGTCAAGTTTTTCCATGTTTAGCGCTGGCTCGGAGCATGATTTTATGACGGAGAAATGTATTCGACTCGAAGAAAGCATCTTACAAGTTCAAATCTATTTTCAATTAAAAAAAAAAACGATCAAAAATCCAGAGCTACAAAAAGGTTTTCTTCTAATTTTTTCTAAAACCTTTCAAAAAACTTTCTAAAATCCCTCACAATGCGCAACAATAATACCTAATTTCGAAAATTTAATTAATAATAAATTCAAAAATAAATATTTTTGTGGTTAAATTGAATAAAAAACTTAATTTTTGCTCATTTCTGATAAAATTGATAAAATTGAAAATAGGTACAATTGGTAAGAATTTATTCGTGTCGAATACCCTTTGAACCAAAAAATGTGACAGAAATTCTATTAAATTCGAAAATTTCGCTCTTGGTAGTAATTTCTATTTCTCCCGCTAATTTTTCTAATAATTATAAGCAATATTGACTAATATATTGTATTCAAAATATTTCAAAATCAAAATCACACAGGGAAAAATCAGCCAGAAGTTGAAATTTCAAAAGTTACCATTTTTTGGCCCACCTGTTGAAAAAATTGATTTCTTTCATAACTATCAATACATTTAGTTAATTTCTAAAGAATCTTCCTCAAATTTCCCACAAAATACGTTTATGAATTTTTGAAATATCGTGTTTTTTTTTCAATTTTTAAGTTTAGAAAAACGCTATTTTCTAGGATCAAAGTAAACCTTCTAAAAAGCGCAAACTTATGATAATTTTTTTTTAAGACGGAAAAGTGAAAAAATTCACATAGGGTACAACTTTTTGGCGGACACTGTATTTATACTTGTTGTCAACCTTCTTAGAAAAACACGTCTGCAGCGGCTTACTCGTATGCAAATTTCCCTTCTTATGGTCATAGGATGATCACTAAGTATAAAAGAACGCGAGAGTTAAAAATGAAAAGCTGCTCATAAGCATTTAGCCAATAAAACTAAATCGCTGCTATAGAGCGAAGATCCGTTTGAGGATAATAATGAAGATGAAAGATATAATTTTAATGTTAAAAGAAACTATAATTATTATTATGAAGCACATAAAGGCATATTATAATAAACGTGTATAGTAGTATAGTTATTATAAAATAAGTAGGTTCAGTGTGAAATACTAACACTAACACTAACACCAACACTGAAGAATACAAAAGTAGGTTTCTAGTTAAAGTGAAGATGGTTTAGCATCTACACTCGTACATGTGTAGATATCATCAAGAATTATAAATATAAGGTATAAAGATTAGGTACCTACATAAAAAAAAAAACTATTTATTCTTCTTAATAACTGTGAATCCTCATTGGAGAATGAGGATCTCGATGAGGATGATACAAAACTGCATGGGAAGATTTGAATTTTTGTTAAAGAGTTAGCTTATTTAATAATAACAGAGATCCCAAATAAATGATTTTTGTAAAGCGTACTCAAAATTTATTTTTTTAATTTTTGGAATATTTTCAAAATTTACATAATTTATAAAGTTAATTTAAAATTTATTGTCATTTCTTTACAGGGTGTCAATTTGAAAACTTGCCACCCCCAAATTCTTCCTTGAAATTTTTTTTTCAAAGAAATCCCGGAACAGGTCAATTTTTAAATTTAATTTATGTTCTATTGACGTAAAAATATTTTATACAGGGTGTTCCTTGACTCAGTAATGACGACATTGTCGATTTTTTTAAATGGGACACCTGTATATTATTACATTTTCAGATTGTCTGAGAAAATCCAGTAGGAATGGTTTATACAGTTGCAGCTTACATTGAGTAGGTTATGAGTTATAAACAAATGAAAATCGCAATTTTCCATTTTGAAAGCAGTGTACATCGGACACGGCTCTAAATATCGAAAAACGGCTTACATGTCCCTATCTTAACTTTTGAAGCGATATCCTATGATGTAGATGAAATATTTATACAGGGTGATCAAAAGTCTGATAATTTTCGTCACCCTGTATGAAAATTTCATCCACACAATAGGATACCGCTTGAAAAGTTAAGATAGGAACATGTAAGCCGTTTTCCGATATCTGTAGCCGTTTTCAAAATAAGCTGCTTTGAAAATGAAAAACTGCGATTTTCATTTGTTTATAACTCGTAAGCTACTCAGTTTAAACTGCAACTGTAAAAACAATTTATATTGGATTTTCTCAGACAATCTGAAATTGTATTAATATACAGGGTGTCCCATTCAAAAAAATAGACCATATCGTCGTCACTGAGTCAAGGAACACCCTGTATAAATTTTTTTTACGCCAATAGAACATAAATTACATTAAAAAATTGACCTGTTTCGGGATTTCTTTGAAAAAAAATTTCCAAGGAAGAATTCGGGGGTGGCAAGTTTTCAAATTGACACCCTGTATAACTATTTTGTAAAGGCAGCTAAATAATAAATTAAAACCTACCTAAGTATAGTAACCTGAATATCTGCTGCTTATTACTGTCACCCCGATATGGATAAATATTTATTGCACAGTAATTGTTGTGAAGATGTAATAGACGATCCTCGGTCTCGTATCCTAATATAGAATCCTCAGGCTTAGTCACCTTGACTTCGAGAGAGAAGACTTGCTTGTTTTGCGAGATTTTCAAAACATTCTGCAAGAAATAACAACCACTCATTTTGCCCGTACGTGCCAAATT
Organism: Malachius bipustulatus; assembly: GCA_910589415.1. Classification (NCBI taxonomy): domain Eukaryota; kingdom Metazoa; phylum Arthropoda; class Insecta; order Coleoptera; family Melyridae; genus Malachius; species Malachius bipustulatus. The sequence continues at coordinate 42,824,885 of OU342633.1, forward strand.
TCACGATCTACTAAGGTTGGGAGGGATTTTCAGTTACTCAAAAATGCCCATTGAATCACTTCTTAGAAATTACGTGATAGTAATGTTTTCTTTTCGACTTTTGTCGAGATTTTTGTTATTATTTAAAATTACGATCCATTCTGGAGAGGTCGATTTTTTCTCGGATTTTTTTCATCAAAATTTCGAATATTGGGATTGCTTGGAATGAAAAATTTTCGAGAAAATGTTTTCAGCGATTTTAATAAAAATCTCTTGTCAGACTATAGAAATTGTGAGAAGTTTAAAACTCTAATGCACGCTCTTCTGTAGGTGTTCTTGTCATCGAGATACAGGAGAAAAATCATTTTTTGGGCGTTGAGTTCAAGGCCTCTTTGGGCGCTATTTTTCATGTCTCGACAATCAAATGCCATTAACAAAAGGTGTCCCGAGCATAAGATTATATAATAATTGATGACAAAAATCCACTAATCCGTAGCAAAGAACGATTTTTGACAATTTTTTTTCTTATATGGGGAATTGGAAATTTTACTTACGGACGTATTGAACAATACCAATTCTGAAACTGATCGATGTGATCGAGATTAACGAGTGCAGCCCGCTCTGTATTCGTGCTTAGTTATTTACCGTTTTAGTGAAGTTATAGTCCACCTATTTTGCTGATTGTTCTACCATCAAGTGACCAAAGTTGTTGTCTTTCTCATCCCGATGTTTATTTAATCGCGCCTAGCCGTGATTCACTATAAATCATCGAATATCCTTTTTAACTGCATTTTCTTACATTATTATTTTGAAATATTATTGATAAGCAATAAGGTGATAAAGATTTTATCGACACAGCTGAGCTGTGCCAGGAATTCTGGCGCCCTTCAGATAGGCAACCAATATTTAACAAATGATAAACAGCTGGTTGCCACCACTCGTGAAGGGGAGGTTCCTCACTCAAGATTAGCAACCAACAAGGAGCTGCTTTTGACTACAAGAGCAGTAATAATTCTAATAGTAGTAATGACTCTCATACAGTAAATGATACCACAATGTCTACAAATACCTTAAATACAAACCCCACAGTTACGTCATACGTTGCAGCCGCCAAATCGACTCCAAAACGAGTCTATCCCAAAAAAGATCAGGCCATCCTCTTTCACTCTGTCGATGATCTAAAGCTTTTTGACTACGTCAAAGCTGTTGGCAATATTGTAGGCCCAAAAAGTATTTGCTACGCTTCAAGAATATCTAACAACAGAGTCTGCATCTACCTAAGTAAAGTAGAGTTAGTCGACAAACTACTCTCAGACAACCCAATCATTCAAGTAAAAGATCTGGACTTACCGGTAAGAAGATTAATAACCTCAGCCAGGCGAGTGATCATCTCTAACACACCTCCAGGCATAACTGACGAACTAATCGAAGCAGCCCTAAAGAAATTAGGACTCCAACTTGCCTCATCAGTATCCCCTCTGCGAGCAGGCTTTCCAGAGGACGAATACAACCACATTCTCTCATTCCGAAGACAGGCTTACGTTATCCCTTCCACTGATGACTTTCAACTACAGACGTCATTACTAATACCTTTCGAAAATAACGAATACCGTATATTTATTTCAACCGACAAGATGGAGTGCTTTTTATGCAAAATGAGTGGACATATCGCCTCCAAGTGCCCCACCATCAGCCCCCAGAGCTCAGTTCTAGCACAGTCTCCCCACGACAACCCCAATACCGTAATCTCACCTGCCCCAGAGCCGAATGCAGAACCGTCGCCTACATCTGGTCTAAAGAGATCCTGCTCCACTTCTCTGGACTCAGCTGAACCCCTTTCACCTTGTAACACCGTATCTTCAAATCCACTGGAAGCAACTTCTTCTGCAATGCCCCCTCCTCAATTACCCCTAGTCAAATCGATAGCGAAACCCAGCAAGAAAAAAGCCAGAAAGGAAGACACAGAGGACTCAAAACTATCCGGATCCTCAAGAGATATTATCTTGGAACTTTATAAAAAACATCCAGAGACGTTTACGCTCCCAGTGAAGAATCTTATAGCCTTTCTCGAGAACTCTTTCGGTAGCACAACCCCTCTAGCGGAAGCTCAACGATTCACTAATAATGTAAAGGCCCTTTTGTCAGATATGCATACAATTTACCCCTCTCTTTCCGATAGATCATTAAAAAACAGATTTACTAGGCTAACAAAAAAAATCAAACGTGAAATGAAATTGGAGGGCGCCGACAATGCTAGCTTGACGTCACAATCATCACAGGATCTTGACGACGAGGTCCTATCCGATAGCTCTCAGATATCCTCCTACTAACTGGCTTTTTATCCCACCTGTATTTTCATTTACTATTAACCATCTTCACAATTCTTCAATGGAACTGCGATGGGTTTTACCCTCGCCTCGAACACATTCAGCAACTACTAGTAGACACAAGAGCCGATATAATCTGCCTCCAGGAAACAAATTTCAAGGAAAATCAAGAGGGACACCTCAAGGGTTTCGAAGGATATCACCGCATTAGAACTACAGGACTAAGAGCCAATGGTGGAACCTCCATATTTGCCTCAAGCGACCTATACTCTACATCTCTACCTCTAAACACAACTTTAGAAGCAATAGCTATAACTATCTGGTGCCCCAAAAAACTCACTCTATGCAGCATGTATATTCCTCCAAATTACAATCTACCCCAGGATGAATTATTATCTGTCATAAATCAACTCCCCCCACCCTTCCTTCTCGTAGGAGACTTCAATGCACACAGTACAATCTGGGGCTCGGAAAGGACGTTCGGTAGAGGAAAGGTAATCGAGAACATACTGAATGACCACGACCTCTGCCTTTTAAACGATGGCTCTAGCACCCACTTCAATATTTCTTCCGGTAACTTCTCATCAATCGACCTCAGTCTATGCGACCCTAGACTTATCACAACTCTCACATGGAACCCCCTTGACAGTCTCCATGACAGCAATCACTTTCCAATTCTCATCACCAATAACGTAGAGAGATCGCCTGAGCTAGTAACCAAATGGAAGATAAGCCAAGCTAAATGGGAAAATTTCAGCTCTCACGCAGAAAATCTGCTCTGTTCACAAGAATTTCAAGAAGACATTGATGACGCCTTAAACTTCTTCAATAAGTGCATAACTACTGCCGCTGAAACACATATAGGTAAGAGCTCCATCTCCTTCCAACACAAAGCCACTCCTTGGTGGAACGCCAACTGCGAAAAGGCTGTTAGAGAATGCAAGTCTGCCTTAAACAGGTATCGTAGGGTCAGAAATGAAACCACACTGATTCTCTTTAAGCAACTTAGAGCTAGAGCAAGAAGAGTAATAAAACAAAGCAAGCGTGACTCATGGAGCAAATATGTATCTTCAATAACATGCGAAACTCCTACAAGTCAAGTCTGGACGAAGATCAGACAAATGCAAGGGAAAACAACATTTACCAAAATTCCAGCTTTAATGCATCAGGGTGAACTCACTAACAATAATCAACAAATCTCTGAAATACTGGCATCAAACTTTCAAGAAAAAACCAGAAATCAAAGCACCGACCTTTTACAACCTGAGAACTCAAATAACCCAAATGACACCACAACCTCTCCAATAGATCCCAACAACAAAGATCTAAACTCATTAAATGTTCCCTTTTCGCTTGAAGAACTATTGACATCACTGGCGACCTGTAAAAATTCAGCTGCAGGCCCTGACGTATTCCTTTTATTTTCTTAAAGAACCTCTCAGCCCCCTGCCTCTCTAAATTGTTAGAGCTCTACAATAAGGTCTGGTCATCCAAAAAATTCCCTAAACTCTGGCAAGAATCGATAGTCCTTCCAATAAGAAAACCTGATCAATCTGCAACGGATCCCAACTCCTACAGACCAATCTCACTTACGTGTACAGCGTGCAAGTTGTTAGAAAAAATTATTAATAAGAGACTTCTTTGGTACATCGAGAAACATAAAATTTTTGTTGCAGCCCAATCCGGATTTCGACCTCAACGCTGCACCATTGACAATCTTGCTTTGCTGCAAACAGACATAGCCAACGCCTTCTCAAGAAAACAAGATGTTATAGCTGCCATCTTTGATATCGAAGGTGCCTTTGACACTCTGCCATCCGCTGTCATTATTAAAAAATTAATAAATCTCCAGTTGACCGGCAATATACTGTACTTTCTCCAAAACTTTTTAAGAAACAGGTTCTTCAGAGTTAGAGCCAACAATAATACCTCCTCGGTATTTGCTCAGAAGAATGGAGTTCCACAAGGTTCCATTCTAAGCCCTACACTCTTTAATCTAGCTATTAATGACATATGTACAACGATACGTGCTCCAGTTAAATATGCACTGTACGCTGACGACCTGATCATCTACTGTCATGGCAAAAACACAAGCGCAACATCCAGCCTAATCCAGGAGGCAGTAAATCAACTTAGTCACTGGGCGTCCAAATCTGGTTTCCGTTTCTCCACCACGAAATCCAAAGTTATAAAGTTTAGTCTAAATTTCAATCCGTCGACTCCAAGGATACTCCTCAACGGAAAAACCATGCCCTCCGTAAATCAGCTCAAAATTCTCGGACTGACATTCGACAAGAGATTGAACTGGAAGCAGCACATTGCAGATATCAAAACTAACTGTCTCAAAAAACTCAACATACTCAAAATCCTATCGCACAACCAATGGGGAGCCGATGAGGATGTCTTACTGAGGGTGTATCGTACTCTTATTCGTTCCAAAATAGACTACGGCAGTGTCATCTATATGTCTGCTTCGGAATTCACCTTAAAAAGCCTAAACTCGATTCACAACACCGCTCTAAGAATGTGTCTCGGAGCTTTCAGATCCAGTCCAAGTGAGAGCGTCTACTGTGAAGCTAACGAACCCCCTCTCAAGCTGAGACGTCAACAACTTCTATTGAGTTACTTTGCAAGGATATCAGCGAACCCCCAGAACCCAGCATACTCGCTTCTCACCTCAATGGGATCTCAACCTGATCCTCCTCCTAAGATTCTATCCATTCCACAAATTCTCCACGCACACCTAACCTCCCTGACAGACCTGAATGTTTCTCTCCTATCTACATGCCATCTTCAGACATTCACCACCCCGCCTTGGGAAAAAACTCTCCCAAACCTCAACACGTCGCTCAGCTGCCATCCCAAACACGATACCCCGAAAGAGCTTTTAAGAAAATCATTCCTGAATATAATCAACACCTCCAATTTCGATGAAATTTTATACACTGACGCGTCTAAGAGTGAAACCTGGGTCGGCTGCGCGGTGGTTACACTCGACAACATCGTCGCCACCATGTCTCTACCATCTTCTGCTAGTGTGCATACAGGGGAACTATTCGGAATCCTTCAAGCCATCAAGTCTATAAATAAGGAATCTAAGAATATAGCTATTTGCACTGATTCGCTCTCGTCTATCGATTCCATTAGATGTCTCTACACACAACATCCAAGGGCAGGATATCCACAACACACATGACAGGCTGGTTTCCCGGGGAAGCAACCTAACACTGATATGGGTCCCGTCTCACATAGGCATAGCGGGAAACGAAAAGGCTGACGAGGCTGCCAAAGAAGCCTCATTATCTCCCACAGTCCATACAAATACTCAAATCTATAGAGACTTAAAAACCTATATCACAAAATCCACCAAGACTGCCTGGCAAAATCATTGGGACGGAATCACCTCAAAACTGCATGAGATCCAACCATCCATTACTCGACTCGAACTCCCTCCAACTATGACCAGAAGGAACAAACTGGTGATTCGTCGACTACGTATTGGACACACCAAACTCACCCATGGGTTCTTGATGGCGGCAGAAAATCCACCGCTCTGTGAGCACTGTAACAACAGCCTTACTGTCAAACACATCCTCACAGGATGCTTAAAATTAACTAGGAGCCGAAGCAAACATAACATAGAAGGAAATATAAAAGAACTCCTCAGTTCCACTGAACGACTCTCTCAAGTTATCAACTACCTACAAGACATCAATTTGTTTTCAAAATTATAATTATACTGTCACTGCTATTTAAAACACCTGTCTTTAACAATTAACTAAATTTCTGAATTCATAATTATGTAATTGTATTGTAACTGTGTCAATGACCTCCAGCTGTCGAGACACTTAAAGCTTAAATAAAAAAAAAATAAAAAAAAAAAAAAAATTCTGAAACTGAAACACGTTCTCGAGATATAACCATCCAAATTTGAAAATTTTACGATTTGTGAGTCTTAAAAATGTCCATCGAATCGCTCCTTAAAAACTACGTGGTTTTGGTTGTACCTATGCCTTTCAAGTTTTACAGCAACACCCGAGGAAGGTGCAGTCTGGGAAATTCACCTGTGTTCAGCAGAGATGCATGAGCCATATAAGTATAGTACAGTGTGGGTGTCACAAAAGCATCTACTGCTGTATAACGTCATAATTTTAACTTTAACTGTAAAAGAAAAATGTTGAATCGTGACGTTTTTGGTGTATTTATGGGCAAAAAGTTCTATAATGTGTTAGTATTTAAAATATTTTAAAATAACGTTTGATTGCTGAAATATTTCTGGTGAAAGTGGAAGTATATCGACAAAATAGTTACCTTACAGCAAAACGGAGTGGGCCACATTTTGTAGCACACGTGTTGTAGCAAACAGTTTGTCTTGTTTGACCGGCCTCGTACCTCTTGGCGCGTTAATGAATGACATCATAATAAGGATAATTGGAGCAAGCTTTTACACCAACAAATCAACCCAGTCGGAAAACAACTGTTCTGATACTATTGTCTTGGAATGTGGATCATCATGCCATGTAAATTGCACTGCATGATTTAAATTACTAATGAGGAAATTTTGCTAGTTCTTAAGCGAACAATTTTTATGATTATAGCTGACATTTTATCTAGTAGGACGACATTACTGCAAGCTATAATAAGGAACGCATACTGCGTATAATTATTATTAAGATCAGTTGTTATGATAAAAAATGCAATTAAAACACTTTAAACGTACCTATAGCTATTTGATGCGGCATACCCTGCTCAACACTGGATGTTATAAGCGACCTCTCATTCAGTGCGCGCATTCTTTCACACAGATTTTAGCTTATTATTTGGACCGAAGTCCAAATGGCAGCACTTTAATAAGAGTTTTACTGTAAGCGAATATTCTTAAGAATGGTGACTTACCTCAGTGCGTCTCACTAACTTAATCGCCTCACTAACCTAAATATTTTTGAAATTGGTCTTCTTATTAATAAGAGGCATACATAACGTATGATTATATAAGGAGAGGATTTGAGACAACAATGAAGTATTGCTAATCATTAATAAATTGTTGATGGAGCGTGGATATTTTTTGTTTGTCTATAAAGTAATTTCAGACTCAATTAATTAATTATTTAATAAAGAAATATTTATAGTTATTTATACATGCGGTATAGAATTATTTATCTTTATCTGATTATTTATTTATACTCTTCAACACTACTTACTATTTAATATAAAGTGGTAATATTTACTTCTCAACACATTTAATAGAGCACTAATTTATATTCAGTATATTCATCTTGTACCTATCATGTTTTCTTTTACCAGTGTCATTTTAGGTGGTGTATCGTAAAGGAGGTGGAAGTTCAGGAGGTGATAGAGAATCGTAAAAAAGTGGACTTTCTCATAAAATATTTTTCAGAATGACATAGGTAATAACGGAGGTAGAAGTCTTCAAAGTTGAAGTAAGAAAGTCTAATTCTGGGAATAACTTTAGGGCCGCTTGAGCGATGTTGTTCAAATTTGGTACACACATAGCTCTGAGGTAGTTGCCCTCATTCTCCCTAATAATTCTACGCCTCTCAATATTTTTCACATATTATTAGATTATACGTTCTAATATGTTATAATATCATATTGGGTATATTGTTTCCCAGCTACTGTAGGTTAAACATTTTCCTGTGTCTAAAAAGCTGTACTTAATAATTTTTATTGTTCAAATTGTAACGGAACTACCCCTGGTCCGTTCGTCTTTCGCGAAAAGCCACTGTGATCGTCTAGTTTCCCTGGGTTTCCCCTAACAGGACCGCTGTGATTTCTTACGTTGTGTTTACCGTAGTTTTTACCGTAGTCACCCCTGCTCTTTGATTGAGGTATGCCAGGATTACTACGGCCGAAACGGATGCGCAAAAGAACCTACCATGACTCATTGTATCTCGGTTGATTGGGATTTCCCACAGAAAAGCGGGGAAATTTACTAAGACCTGTTGTTAACTGTGGACTTCCTGTCCGGGAATTTAAAAGCGAACGAAGAACGAGAGCGTTCGTTTTCAGAGCGTAAAATGGTGAAGGGCGAGAGGGGCTGTGATTTTGCATAGAGAGTATAAAAAAGTGGAAAGCGAAGATAGATATATTTCATATATCTTTCAAACTTCTATCTATTTCAGAAACCACTCTTTTGCACTCTGTGCTTTCTTATTATTTCGTTTTGTTTTTGTTTTCTTTTCTTTGGTTTCATTTCAAGCATCAGCTCGAATTAATTAAAGAATATAACCACTTTGGTTACAGACTATCCGGTATATGGCGGAAATGTCTGTCTGTTTACCTACTCAACGATTTTCTTGCCTAATTTCCTTTTTCTGGTTTCTTTGATTTCATTTCAAGCAACTGCTTGAATTAATTAAAGAATACAACCACTTTGTTTACAGACTATCCGGTATATTGCGGAAATGTCTAGGAAATACCTAGGTGCGATCCATTTCAAAATTTTATATGCGTATGGAAAAGAAAGCACAAATTAATTGAAGACTTCTACCTCCGCTATTATGCCTTTCTGAAAAATATTTTGTGATAAAAGTCCACTTACTTTTCGATTCTCTATTACCTCCTAAAATGACACTGGTAGAAAATGTAACACCCTAATATATGCAATTGAGGCGGTACATAAATTATCTCGACCGTAAATCTATAATTATATGTGATGTCATTATTACGGTTATACATTTGAACATAACCCAATACACTATTATTCATTCTGCCGTGTAAAACAAGAACACCGTAACTCCGTTTAGCCGAAAATTAGTGTAAGCCGATCCGATTATAGTTTTTTAGAATTATACAGGATTTTTTTAGAAATTTCGTCAAATGCTAAAATCAACCTTACAGTGGACACTCAAAAATGACGAAGTTACAGGATAATTTTTTTTTCGTAAGTAGTAACTCGATTTGATAAGCTTATAAGGCACTTATGTGATTTTGTATTTTTGTGTCATAGAAGTGGTACCCAGTTAAAGTGAAAGGGCCGAAGCAGCCCTTCACCTTCAGAAAATGAACGACTTGTAACTTTTTTGTTAAAACATATTTTTTCATTTTGATAGCATAAAATTGAAGATAATCAAAGAATCTATCAAATAATCTCCTCTTTTACACCGCGAACAGGTAGCATTTTTTAAAAGAAAGGTTGCATGAAATTCCTATCTGTCAAAATGACGTTTTGAAAAAATAATAATATTGAATGCCGATGTGCTTAAGTACCAAAAACACTGGTGTAGAACTTGAGGTCATCTGTAAAGACAAGCTTGCTGCATTTATTCCCCTATGTTCCGTCATCTAGATCCATTTTTTAATTTCATCTTTCCTTACATATTTTTCATTCCTTACAGATTTTCCAACATTCACAACCAACACCAGTACGAATCAAGGTAGAGTGCAGTGAGCAGTGTCAAGGACGAGCAAGCCAACCTCTAGCACCCTTCGTCAGTTGCTGTGGAAATCGTCGCGGCTCCCGCATTCGTAAATTCATCATTATCGTGTCCCATTAAAAAGGCCGATCGCATTTCGTGGTCGTGGTACATGCAGTACCCTTCCCCATTCGCAAAACCGCATTTATTTGAAGACTTCCGCATCTCCCGCACGGGTCATAGTACCTACCAAAGTAAACAGTGAGTACAATAATTAAAAACCATAATAATTATTATTAATTCTGTCTATTATCTTCCGGTGTATTCTGTACCCTGGTCCTTCGTCTAAATTTCGAACAAGCTTTTCGGTCTTACAAGCCGACCTATTAAAAATTACTAATTAACAGCAACTGCCCCATATGATTGGATCCCCATTAAGAGAACCATTCATGACATAGGGTGTCATGAATGCGGGAGCAAAAATACCTGTGAACCAAGTTTTGAATCCTAGGGGACGCCAGAAATGCGAATAAGTTGTTGATAATGCGAGTACGATTGGGTGTGTAAGAATGAATAAAAAATATCAGTTTGGATGATAAATTACCCACTTAAGTTTATCAAATGCTTTTTTAAATTTATTTTTTTCTGTCAGAACCTAAAATTTATAACTCTGTTGTGAATGTACAGGGTGATCCATCACTTATGTCCACTTATATATGATTTGCGAAATTGATATAGGACAAAAGAATTACATAATATAATCAGTTTAATTATTGTTTGTATTATTTGTAGCTTTTTTTTGTGTTCCTACCTTACCTACGAACAGATAACAAGATTATCTCTGTAGGATTGTTTACATTTTTTTTTTTTGTATTTTAATACTATGTATTCAATATGGTATAATGAATAAATAAATAAATAAATTATTATTTTTTAAGATAAAAAAATAAAATTTGGTGATCAGATGAAAAAAAGCGATTTTTCTTTAATAAACTTCGATAGAAATCGATTAACTAAATTTAAATCACTGAAAAGAAATACTAAAAAACTAATTACAAAGCTTTAATTAAATGAAATACATAAAATACGAAAATGACAGGTAAAATGACTGATAAAACAAATAACAACATCAGTAGGTCAATAAGCATATATTTTGGTTAAAATTAAGTCTTGGACAAGATATTTATGGACACTTTTATGTACCTATAAGAATGATTGATATATGGTACTAATAAAAGTGACCAATAATCTGAAGAGAGTTGAATTCGAATATAGGCATTCTTCTAATAACTGTTTACTTAGGGTTTATGGAAGATGTCTACCCCATTCAGATTATTGATCACTTTTATTACTATCATGTATCAAACATTCTACTTGTCATTTTCATATTTTACGTATTTTATTTAATTAAAGCATTGTAATTAATTTTGGTATTCCTTTTCAGCGATTTTGATTTTATTGATCGATTCCCACTGATGTAGTGAAGAAAAATCTTCTTTTTTTTGTAACATTACCACAGAGAAGAACAGAGAAGAATGATGGACCTCCCTGTACATACAAAATACCCTGCAGATACCTATAAAGTAAATATTTAGAATTTTTATAAATTCCACAAATACATGCGATAATATAATCTAATAAATGTCAAGGAAAAAGAATAAAGAGTGTTTTCACAAGTATGCAAACAAATATAAACAACGCAATAAAATGTGTAGGTAAATAATTATGCAAAACAAAAATCCATATTTTTTCAACGCGGTTTTACTTCCTCGCGATTGCTAAACAATACACAGTTAGCACAATTTTTTTCATAAAAAACATACTAATAGAATTAAATAACACTTAAGTGACTTAAGTAACTGCATCACACAACCAAAAAACGAGATTATTTGAAAAACTTGTTACATTAAACTAAATTCTTGAATATTTATGTCAGACTCTTTGCTTAACACGGTTTTAATGATTTTAATATTATGTAAGCTGCCATTACATGCCAGAATAATGTCCAATATGACCTACCATCCAACATTCCTATGTTCATCTACCAGGCCAAAGCTCAGCCGCGTACGATTTATAAATTGTATATGTCTCCACTCGGGAATATTCGTGGGCGCGTTACTTGCATTGACCTATTATCACATAGATATACCTACTGTTATTTACCACTAAATTACCACTAAATATTATCTGAACAGGTACAATTTTCACATAAAAGACGGTTATAAAATATATTTTTCTAATCATTCTAAGCTCGATTCTAAGTTTCCTGAAACTTGGACCCTCTCTGAGATGAAACAGCGAATTTGTATATAAAACCTTCCATTGTTTAAATTATTATATTTTTGCAGTAATTTAAATAGTGACAATGAAATTACAGTGACAATGAGATCAGAAAACACATCAAGCGAGAAATTAAGTAAACTGCATGTAGTTTGAGTGTAGACACTCCAAAAGGAGACCTACAAAGAATTATTTGCGCATGGGGTCAAAGGTGTTACCGGACACCGTTAGGTATATCTTCATTGAATAAAATAAGGAAGTTTTTACCTACTTTATATACAATAATGTTTATGTACCCATTTAATTTTTAAAAGTATTTACCTAGATAATTGCGGAAAAGAAAAAAACGGCCATGACGATGTCGCTTTGATTCTGGAATTTCGGAATTTACATGATGCAGGTACTTACATAATTTATACATTTCAATTAGGTATTAAACTGACTCTATTAATAAAAATTATGTATACATTTTAATAATTTAATAGCTGCTGTTTCCGCATTTTACCCGGTTGCTGGAAAGTATACCTATCCAAACCGAAAGAGACCTTATCAGATTTGCATTAAAATTTCATCTTTATCCTGGTGATTCAAATAAGTCGTATTTATTTTTTATGTTTCCGGAACTAACTTAATTTCATAGTTTTTCCTAATCACCCGGAAGATCGTCTTCTTATCTGCTTCGCACTACTTATCTTCGAGAATTTTTTGCTGGAAGTCGACGTTCAATGGAACATTGGCAGGTAAAAATTAAACTTCTTGCTTGCTTTTTTTCATGTTCCAAGTTTTATTGAGTAATGCAGTAGTTATTACATAATTTTTAGTGAAAAGCTGGATATACTCTTCTAGCTCTAGCAGTATAGGATAATAGTTTCAACGAATAGCTTATCCCGTAAAATATGTAAGTGTCTTTTCCTGCTTTTGATTAAATGGAATTTATTCGATAGCGAGTCACTAGCGAAAAAACGCCACGTTCTAACACAAGAAGAGCGTGTAATGGTTAATATTGTGTATAAGGGTCTTAAGGTTAGAAACTCTGATATGACAGTGAATCAGGTAATTACTTTGTGTGCTAGTGTAACTAATGTTGCTGTTAATACAGTCTTCAGAGCTATCAATAATCCAGGTATTGAGAAACGAAATAAAACTGTACCTTCTAGTCGGAAGAGAATCATACTCCATGATTACTCATACTCCATTGTATGAGTTTCGGAAATTTCATGCTGCATTTTTAAAAAATGAAATTCCCACTTCAAAAACATTTCTAACAGAATGGTCAAGTACTAATAATCCGTATTTTTGGCGAAATGAAGATCCGCTACCTTATACCAGAAAAGAAACCGAAAAAGCATATTGATATCAAATGACTGCGGCGCAAAAATTATGGCGAAGAATTTTTTTAAATAAATTTCGGGATCATTGATTTCCATCGGATGACATTGGAACTGCCTCGGGTCGTGCGTCTCACAGCCGCACGTATAGTTTGCCGCATATGCTCGTTCGGCCTCGCCTTGCCTCGTTCCCGTTCGTGCTCAGGTGAGTACGCGTCTTAAAATCTCAACTGACCTAAGGTCCGTGAATTTAAACACGATGTCATTTTAGAAAAGGTTGTTATTTAACAATTTTTGCTTGATAAAACAATTTTTATTTTGACTTTAAAATACGCGTAGATAGACTTAAACGTCACTAATGCGTTACAATTAAACTAAATAGATAATAAATAAATAAATAGAAAAAAATAAATTAATCAAAATTGAGTTTTTAAAATATTATCTACTGGACTTTTACCTATAGGTACTTAGTGCAATAATTAGAAAAGTCTCCAAAAATTTTACACAAACTTCTGGCATTTTAAAAAGTGTCATAAATCGAGCAGTCATGAAAATTGTTTTTATTGCAAAAGCGGCGTATATTTACCTTATCGGTATATACGCAATGTCCAGCTGTAGCCTCGAGGAATTAATACACACGACATGATCTAGTCCTAGCTTTCTACATGTATCATTGGTGTCACTTTCATTTTTGTTCAGATTCCAAATTGACATCTCTTTCGCAATCCTTAAATCTTGCAATGGATTGAGTCCTGGTGCCCAGAGCAAACTTACCTCGAGACCGAAAAAACACTTCACTGTCACTGGAATGCGAGAGAGTGTTCACCGTGGACATAATTACACCCTACTGTGGAGATAACTGGAAATAATTGGAAATAAGTGGAAACAAGTGGAAATAATGTGAAAATATTGTAAATATATGTGGAAATAGTGGATATACTATTAAAAATAGTAGAAATAGAATGGACACATAGAGGAAATAATGTACAAATGTTAGATATGAACACCCCCTCGTTGTCATGCGAAGCAATATACGGAATTTAATATCCAAGAAGTCATATATGTGTGTTTTTTTTTTAATTTTTAAAGAAGCAGAATGAAGTAGGAAGAAATGCTGTTAGACATAAAAATTATATCCACACATAGGTCATTTCATATTGTCATCTTGGCCGAGTCACGATAATGAATTAGATGATCAAAAATAAAAAAATATGACCCAAAATCCTCCATAATATCAGAATTTTATTCACCCCGTTACAAACTGTTTGAAAAATTAATTTCTTTTTTCATCGAAACATTGCTTATTAGGTATACATACACCTATTACAACCTCAGAATATGTTACATAGTTCCATGAATTAATAACATGGGTTGAAATTCAACCTACTGGAACTTGAAACTTGAAACAGAAGGTATTTTTTAACAATATACCTACCTACAATATGACCATGCAACTGGCCAATAATAATTGATATATGATTTCAATTAAAATCATACTTGATAAGAATATTTCGTAATGTACTTAAGTAAGCTTGATTCGAATTTCCATACAACTATGGCTTGCGTGGGGGTTTCTTTGTTACGGGATAGGGAAGGTAAAAAGCTCACATGATTGCGGAACAAATAAATTTATTTGTTCCTAATGTAATATAGGCACCTATAAATGTTTTAATTATTACCTCGAAGAAGCTTTTCTATTTTAACCGAGATTTTAACTTCCTCTTCTTCCTGATTTTGTTTTAGATGACTTTTTAATATTTTCCCCAACCAGCAAAAGACTCTGAAAAATAGTGAAAGTGAACTGTTGGGGGATCGAACCCCGGTCTTCTGGATGCGAGCCAGAGATTCTACCCTCTGAACTTACGGGATTTTGGCTAATCAACGGTCATAGCGTTAATTGAAGGAGTCTAAAATATCTTATTGCGAGGAATTCTATCACAATTCGCAGCTATTAACAGGATGATAGTGATAGTACATTGTATATCAAGGGCGGAACTCATGCTGGTATGATATCGTCCATATCGCTAAGACTCGGGCCGATAATAATTCATACTCGCTGAAATGGGCTTCAGTACGGCCGAGATGTAGACGGTATTTTTTTAGTGCGATAGCGTTAGAACACTGAAAACTTGAATATACGTACCTAGGTTAGGTAACTATTAAGACTAAAAAAATCATACATAATCAAATCGATATATTTATTATTAGTTGCGCGCTTCGACTTGCTTGAAACATGCGTCTATCGTGATATCGAACTCGGGAGGCTGCTCAACTGCGGAGCTCCCACCTACCGTTATTAGTAAGTATGTAATACCTACCACCTACTGGAAAAATTTATCGGCTCTAGGGTGAGAAAGTAGTCGTTAGCGGGCTGGAAAAATTTCTACACTGAAGCAAGACCGAAGGTCTATTGTGGCTCATATCTAGTCGTGCTACATTAACCCCATACAGATCAGCCTCTTTGAGGAAGCTCACCATCTTGTCTGTTGGTAATGTATCCAGGTCCTCCGGTGTGAGAAAGTATCTCCCGAAGGTTTATAATCTTATTCTTCCCAAAGCGAGAAACTCGCATAGGATGTGTTTTGCTGTTTCATCATCCTCCAAGCACAGGCGGCATTGAGCGCTGATCGCTAAACCCATCCCTGTGCAAATGATGATTCAGTGCAAATGCAGTGCCCAGTATATAGGCCTATTAGGGCTGTCAGTTCTTTCGTGTTAAGCTTCAATAGTTCTTTGGTCCTTTTTTTCGAATTACCCTTTATAAAGGCCTTCGAATGGACCGCAATCTTGGTAAGTTTTGGAAATGTTGGAAGACTTCTCTCTTAACCCAGTTTCGTCTTGTTGTTTTGGCAATATCTGGTGTTACTAGCAGAGTTACTTCCTTGCTCTTTGCTAGAGCATTCAAGGTTAGTTGACAGTTCCAGACCATCTTGGACTTGCAGTGGCTGGAGCTAAGGGCTTTTAGATCCGCTTGGCTTTAACTAAATAGTATACGGTGCAGGGCTCTCTTATCCGAGTTATAATGCTTTTTTATGACACCATTAATAACATATGTGACAGAATAAATGAATATAAAGATACTTCCTCACCGAAGCAACATTTCATGAACTTTTTGTTTAGGTTACTGTTTGGACGAAGGATGAAGGACCAGGGCTTAGCCTGAAGGGAAATAGAAGTAAGTATCGATCTGGACTCCTCTTTTCCTTCTCTAACGTTTGTCTTTGCATGTGCGGGTAAAGGAAAGGAAGGGGTAGGTGTTGATTGTTCTTCGCTATGAATTTCTAACGACTAAATAAATCAAATTTAATGACGGAACAGTTACCATAAGTAATATGTTTCCAGATAAACAGACACTGAATGTTTTTTTTAACTTCTATTATAGCCATTATAACTACTATCCCTAGTTTTAGTGGCAAAGGTTGCCATTTGTTCCTTTTTTTACATTTTTGTCGGTACAAAAGTTGATTCAATGTGGACCGCGAGATGGACCGTTTTTATAGTTCAGGGTGGATTTACTGATGGATTTGCGATTGGTTGATTTTCTTTGCTTTGCACTGGATATGCGCATGAAATAGCAAATATCAGTGTTTGGCATTTTAACATTTGACTGGTAACAGCATTCATGGATGTTTTCACTTTTCAATCACTTTGACACCACGAGTTTCTACTTGAAACATTTTCTGACCGAATATCACTCTGACATTGACAAATGCCTCATAATTTTATGTCAACTTTCGAGCGCGTTTGTTGGTAAATGGTAACAACCCTCCGCCTGCTTTAATCAACTCCTCCCCAACAGTATAGTGCGAAAGTATTATCAAGCGGCAAATCAATATGCCCTATAAAATTTTGAACATTTCTAGAATATCAACAAATTTGCCGCTATCTAAGATTCGAACTATGAACAAAAAAAAAACGAAATGCCTCGCACTCGACAACACAAATAAGGTTTTTATGATTATTCATTACCACTTTTCATTTTCTGTCTTTTTTTTTCTATAATGATAATCAATATATTTTAAAATCTTCACGTTTTAAGCGTATTAAGTACCTACACCTGGACAAAATCCTGAGTTTCTCGATTTTGTTTCTATTTAGTGCATATTAGGTACACTATCTATGTTATAATGCGCGTTTAGGTATACAGGGTGTCCCGTATCGTTATGTTCAAATTTTGTGAGCATATAGTAGGCTTATTTCTAAGCCTAAAAAACCCAAAAGTGGCAGGGCTATCTGCATTCGTTACGAAGTTATAGGCCTAAGAAAATAATGTCTAGTAAATACCAGATTTAACTTTGAAAACCACATAAAGCTTATTTTATTGACCACATCTTTAGTTTATCATGTGTTAAAAATGTCCTATTTCTTGCTGAATACAAACTTGTGCTCGGAGGCCTATTGCAGAAGTAACAGTTCTAATTTCTCGTCTTTTTTCGCGACCTATCTCTTGACCAGCATGCTGAATACGATCCAATAATAATTGCTTTTTGGAATTTAGTTACAAACGCCAATTCCGAAATATGCTCGTGTCCCATTTATTTGAATCCAAATGCCATTTTGTATGAGCAGGAGCACCTCTTCTAATGCTTATTTTGGTGACATTTACTCATGTCGCCACCATAACAATGAATTATTAGCCTAAACCAAAACACATGTGGTTGTGAGGTCTTCAAAGTTGAATCTTTGTTATTTACTAGTCATAATTTTCTTAGGCCTGTAACTTCGTAACGAGTAAAGATAGACCTGCCACTTTTGGGTTTTTTGGGCTCAAAATTAAGCCTACTATATACTCAAAAAATTTGAACATAACGATACGGGACACCCTGTATACACCTCTCATAATATGCAGAATTATTGTATTTTTTGCTATTTTGCCGTATTTTGGTATTTACGTATAGGGATATATTCTATATTATATAAGAGCCACAATAGACCTTCGGTTGCAGTGGAGGTGTCACAATGGCCCCCTTACGATAAATCTAATATTGATATTAAAGCTTAAAATTTGCTTCGAGAAATATCCGTATAAGGTTTCGCTTCGCATCGATCGTTAAAGTCACTTGTGTAGCCTGCGGAGTCGAATACAAAATTCACTTGTGTCCAAGATATAGCAATGAAGAGCATGGGATCTTGTAAACTACGAGAGATACAGAGTTGGTTAAATTACAAAAAATGTGATGCACAAAATTTTTAACGAGAATCTGAAAGAAAATTTAGGCTAACTTCAGTCGTTGCTGAAATAACATGAAAAAACGAGATTTATTGTTTTAACCATAGCTTTTTTATTATTGAAAATAATTACCCAAATATATTTCGTAGCTTTAGGTAGGTAAAATCGGTACCTACATAATATAAATCGTCATCAGCTATCTACTTAACACTTCAAAAAGTTTCAAAGCCGACTAGATTCCAGAGTACCTACCTATTCATATTGTCAACTTTTGTTTTTCTAATCTAATTGACCCTATTGGCCGCCATATTGACCATATTGACCATATTGATCATGTCATTCGGTTGAAATAAAAAAAAGAACATTTTGCCACCAGATTCTCATAATAAAGAGCACCTATAATTTGTACACAGTTTTTTTCATTAAACAAATTCTGAATCTCTCATAAAAAATGGTTTAGATTTAGAAGATCTCCATCTCGATCCCCATGCATGCATGCATGCTGTTCGCTCTTTATCTTGAAATAGTGTAGGTAGGTAGCATACCAGGTTGTGACACAATAAATTACTTACTTTTGTATTTTCGGGTCTACCTACTTATTTCAAGGACTAAAATGGATCATTAATCCCCTGTGTGAGTGTTTCTCTCGGGCTATTAAACCTATGCCCTCTAAAAATATCTCTCGCTCTCTCACTCTCAAGATTAAATGCTTGGATACTTTGTAATATAGTGATTATTTTCGGACGTTTGCCATGTTAAGCAATTAAGAAATTATTAAAAAAAATCAGATTAAACAGGTAGCAAAAAATTAATTCCTTTTAAAGCTACTTCTAATAGGTAGGTAAGTGCATGTGTACCTAATATCTATTTAATAGAACGGAGGGGGGGGGGGATATTTTTGATGAATTAATTGAGACAATGAATCTCAGAAGTAAAAAAATATTACTAGCTACCGAGATAGTCAGCATTCTATAAGGTCAAAAGAAATAATTATTTATGAACTCCAATAACAAGAGCACTTGAAAAAGTCCATTGTGCGTGAAGTGGTGATCATAAAGAGCCCCCATAAAGAAGTCAACATGGAAGGACTATTCACATAAAAGGGTCTTGACTTGAATAAGTATTATTACATGGACAATAATGACTTATTGTCAATATTTTCTAATTTTACTGCCTCCTGAATTTTATTGCTTTATAGGAGGCCATAAATCAACCATCGCTATAGTATTATTAGTGGTTTTGATTTATGTATATATTTTTTATTTACTTATACAGGTAAATAGTTTTTTGATTTTTTTGTGGTTTTAATTTTTATTTCTTCCCTTACATTGAAAAAAAAAATTTCTGTGACGTGAAAAAGTTTATGATATTTTTCCCCCTCTGCAGGTATGTATTTTACTTTATATGAAACTGCTTTTTGCCGGGGAGAAAAGTAAATTAGCAGGGAAAAAAATTAGTAATTTTTCCCTAATATACTTAAATAACGCATAGGATTAATGAAAAAAAGTTTTTATGACAGTGTTTTCCCCTTTGGAAGGTATAAAAATGCCACTTTATATGAAACAGCTTTTTGCCTGGGAAAAAAGTAAATTAGCAGGGTAAAAAGTGAGTAATTTTTCCCAGATATGAACGCATAGGAATAATGAAAAAAAAAAGGTTTCTATGACAGGAAAAAAGTTTAAGTTTTTTCCCCTTTGGCAGGTATATAAAAATGCCACTTTATATGAAACAACTTTTTGCCGGGGAAAAAGTGAATTAGGAGGGAAAAAGTGAGTAATTTTTCCCTGATATAAACGCATAGGAATAATGAAAAAAAGTTTTTATATGACAGGAAAAAAGTTTGAGTTTTTCCCCGTTTGGAATGGTAGGTATAAAAATTCCACTTTACATGAAACTGCTTTTTACCGGGAAAAAAGTAAATTAGCAGGGTAAAAAGTGTGTAATTTTTCTCCGATATGAACGCATAGGAATAAAGAAAAAAAAGGGTTTGTATGACAGGAAAAAAGTTTGAGTTTTTTCCCCTTTTGGCAGGTATAAAAATGCCACTTTATATGAAACTGCTTTATGCCGGGAAAAAAGTAAATTAGCAGTGAATTAATTTTTCTTTGATATGGACGCATAGGCATACCTAATAGAAAAAACGACTTCTATGACGGGAAAAAAGTTTGAGTTTTTTTCCCTTTGGGCAGGTATAAAAAATGCCACTTCATATGAAACTATTTTTTGTCGGGGAAAAAAGTAAAATAGCAGGGAAAAAAGTTTGAGCTTTTCCTCTTTGGCAGGAATAAAAATGCCACACTTTATATGAAACTGCATTTTGTTGGGGAAAAAAGTGAGTAATTTTTCCCTTATATGGACGCAAAGGAATCATGGGAAAAAAAGGTTTCTATAACCTATAACACGGTTTGAGTATTTTCCCCTTTGACAGGTATAAAAATGCCACTTTATATGAAGAAAAAAGTACCTACCTAAATTAGCAGGGAAAAAAGTGGGTAATTTTTCTCTGATATGGACGCATAAGCATAATGAAAAACAAGGTTTCTATAATGGTTTGAGTATTTTTCCCTTTGGCAGGTATTAAAATGCCACTTTATATGAAACTGCTTTTTGCCGGGGAAAAACGTGAATTAGCAGGGTAAAAAGTGAGTAATTTTTCCCTAATATATGGACTCATAGGTACCTACCTTAGCTACTATTAACACTCAGCTATCCAGATATCATCAAATTTACATCCAACATGAACACGAAAGTTACTTATTTTTATTATTTTTTTATTATAATTAACCAGCTTCAACCGTTTAGGTCATTATAGCAGGATCCCAAGTGAAAAAAGTTACATATTAATTCCCTTAATAATGTCAAAATGACAATTATTATTATGGGAATTTTCATAATATAATCACTATCGATATTATGAAAAATTCACTCATTGAAAACTTCCAAGTAAAAGTTTCTTCTGTACAATAATTATTAAACTGACATTATCAAATTATAATTATTTCGTCCATGCAACGTCCATTACCTACTACAAAAGTCGACCAGTTTGAAAACTAAAATTCAACATAGATCAAAGTTCCGACATTATTTTCAGTTATCTAATTATGTTTTTCGATGTTCTAACACTGGGGTTTTCTTGTCCCAGAAAAAAATCGTATATTATACAAAAGAAAAAAGTACGGTTTTAGCACTTGATGTGTCATCTCGAGCTAAAATCTATTCCATTTTTTTAATCTATTCCAAAATCTACTCCATAGGATATTCTGAACTACCAATAACGTAATTACGAAAAATATAATAATAAGTTTTGGTACCGAGGTAACCTCGGGAGGTAGGTACCTACACTAATAAACAATAAAATTTAGTAATTAGCATTGATTAATTATTGCCCTTTAACCTTTCATAAACAATTTATAGTTATTATTGTTGTAGAAATAAGACATAAAATCTTCATTTCAATATAAGCATTACAATAGATCGACTCTGAACTGACTGCTTTGCATAAGCACGCCAGAAATTCGATTGTTATTAGTTATGCAAATATTCTCACATCGACGCAACTCATCGGGTAAGTAGGACCAAATGAAATTCTTAACAAATACAAAGTCTAAACAAATAAATAGATGTGCACACTTACTGATGAAACTTTGAAACGTCTGTTCTCGTCTTGAGAAAAATCCAGTGTTCAAGAGAAAAATATAACACACTCACAATAACACATCACAGAATTTACTGCACGTCCAGAGCACACAGAAGAAATATCTATCGATCTCGATTTGCAATCCTTTCCTTAGGTAGGCACTAACCTGAAGACGTCTTTCATAATATTTGCTGCCACGAGATTGTCTTTAACCTGATTTCTATGGGATAATTGGTATAATTATTAGAGTATAATAAACACGTGTTGTGCTGATTTGAAAAGAATACGTCGCGTCATGTGTGAATAGATTATTATTTCGACGAAATTACCATGTACACTTCTAGGTAATCCGAACACAACTGAGCTAACAGTAGAACAGAAAAGGTAATCGCGGAATCGGGGAATGACCGGAATTTAGAGACTTAGACGAAGTGGCATTTATTAAGAACAGTGTTATTACAAGTAACAGTAACTGTTACATGGACGTGTTTCATTTGATTATTCATTGTCCCCCACAGTGCCCACAGTGACTTAACTTTTTGAGCTCTTTTTCAAATTTGAACGTTCCGCGCTCGTCATTGCGATGTTTTGCTTTCATTAAAGCTCAAGCTCATAAGCCTGGCGGAATAAAGTTTAACTTAACTACCATCAATTCAATCTTTAAATCCTCTCTGTTCGACATACTGCTTTCCCGATAATGTTCTTTGTTGGCATAATCGGCTTTGTTCATATGGCAGAGTGACGAGCTTCAACGAAAGCGAAGCAAATGCACTTGGTAAAATTGCATTGCCATAAAGGCTCTGTTTTGGTACTCTAATTTGTTTTTGTGTTTTAATACTTTTTGTACCTATTAGGTTTCTATTATTTAAATCTGTATCTATTTTTTGTGAATTTCATATCATCGATCTCGTGATTCGATCATAATAGCGTCAAGGAAAATTAGGTATATCAAATGTAGTTGTTTTTATATTAGCTTATATGTAACGCATAAACATAGCAGTTCAACTAACAAAAAAGAAGATCGGATAGATTTTGTCAGCACGATTCCGGCCTTTCGAAAATCCCCTTGTCTACTGTGTGTATGGTATTGTGTTAATGGGGATGTATCTGCACTCTACGACCTAGAAGATCTTTTGTGTTTCACCTTTTGGTCCGATTATAACACCCGCCCCCATCCAGCTCCAGTTCCCGGAGCAGACTATAGAAGTTTTACAGAAGTTTCGAAAAGATGACAAGCCTTCTTGGGAGACTTCCTTGTTGTCCTGCATGGCATTCGACCAGGTCAGGTATTGGGCTTTCGTCCTTCTCATTTTGTAGACCAATCTTGCTAAGGTGTGCTCCAAGTCTACAATGTCCCGTGAGAAAACCTGCTTGGAATTCTCAAACCATTTTCTTCATCAGTTTGATACGGGAGTCAAATTTTGTTTGGTTGTATTTGACCTATCTTACCTGCTGGGGGGTCTTTCCAGAGGTTTTCTCTTTGGGTTTCTTCTTTCTTTCATTTTGTATTTGAGAACGTTTTCTCCTATTCCGTAAAAAGATTCCGCCCCTAAGAGCGACGTTCTTGCTCATCCCTTTGCTAGGTTATCGGCTTCTTCGTTGCCTTCTTCGCTTCTGCGTCCTGACACCCAAAGGAGAGCAACTTTGTGTCCTTTGACTAATTCATTTAACTTCATTAGGCATTCCCACACCATATTTAAACTGATGACGGATGAACTCAGTGCTTTTATGGCAGCTTTTATGATCTGTTATTCGATGATTTTTGATCCGTCTGTTTACTATTTTATGGTATGCAGGTATGCTGTTTGATACTGTACTTGTTGGACTCATTTGTCCATGTCTTTTGGTTACTGAACTGTATTACAAAGTTATTCTCAAAGAAGTATTTCCTAGTGATTGAGTCCCTAATATGAGAGCTAGTAATGTGTTTCTCTATAGGTAAGTAGTGTTGTTCCCTTCACCCAACGGCAATCCTGTTTCTTCTCTATGCGATTCTATGATAAGCCTTTTTTGCGGCAATTTGCATGCACCACTGGGTGTAGGGGTGTAAAGTTTAGAATTACCTTCATTGACGCTATGAGGCATATTCTCATATGGCTCTGTATTTTTGCAAGGGTATTCCTCGCATTCTTCTTCATGGTTCGGTCTGCCAAAGCCACAGCTGTAGGCTTTCCTGCAATGTTCCTGCACATTCACACCTATGGGCTTCGCTGACCTTCACTTCCATATGCTTCTTCCAGGGCTATGATATTAGAAATTGGTTAAATTTGAATATTCTAAAAAAACGTGTATCTACTCGTGAGTACCTCTTTTCAAGTTCCTTTTGTCGCGATTCTCCCTCCGGAACCTATCCTTTCTACCGTTTCTCTACACCTGGACAAATTTTTTACCCTTACGTCAGGTCTCACCATCGGAAAGTTTGGTGCATGTCCCAAGTTACAGAGCAAATTGCGATTATTATCGATTTCTATTAAATTTTTTACCGAGTTGTCCACGATTCTATAATCTTTCTTCTTAGAATTTTGCAAATCTGATACCTACCTACTGTAGTTAATAAAAAGAGAAACGCTGAGGAGAATCCTGTCAGGAATGAAGCAACGAAAGTGATCAAGTTACATTAACAGTATCCGTTAATAAGTGAGAATCAATTATTTATTGGTAGGTATGAGAGAGTAGGAATGGTAATATAAAATTTTGAAACAGCAAAGTTTTCTTGCGTTGATGCGTTACCTACCATTTATGTTAATAAATAGCAGGTGGCAAGTGTATTTCTTTCAACGATTCACGAGATATATCAATCTTCATGACATCTTTCCTAGCGATGCCGTTCATTATTAGAGTATCGATATTTCCTTGCCATGCCACATCGTTTCTACATTGAATTGTCCCGTCGTTCTCGAGTTTCACCGGAGTCGCATAATTACAAGTAGTACCGAGTAGAGAAGCAGAGAAGCTCGCGAGTCCGGAGAACTTGATACAGCAGGAATTCATAACAATTTTCCTGCGATCCGGTTAGCAAAGAACAGCGTGCGCTGGAGTGGAGGGGTAACAGTAACAAGTATCAGTATCGGGTAATGATTAAAATGTAGCGTGTAAATAACTGTTTCGAATCACCTGTTCTTGATTGATCGCTCGGTTCAGTTGGCGGAGTGATTTTCACATTTCCTTTCTGTTGTTGCAAATCGTGGGTAAATTTACGTTCACTTTCATCAGTTTCGTTCATAGGTACCTACCTACCTACAATGAAATACATAATCCTAATTATAAATATTATTTGTAAATATAATAATTTTAATACATAATTTTAATACAAATCGAATACAAATACATCGATTAGGTACTATATACAGGGTGATTCATTCATGACCTAGTTAAATGACCGGTAGGGGGCATCGAGGCAAGTCCAAATCTATGACAAATTTATTATTTTGGTCAACAGAGGTATACGCAAACACAGGGTGTTTTCTGGGTTTGGTCATAAATTTTAAGCGACGATACCTATATTTACAACGGTTTGATGAAATCCAAGAAAATTTTGCTGAAAAACTCTTCTACCGAGGCACTTCAAGATGACCCATGGCTAAATTGAAAATCCAGGACCGTACTTAAAAAAGAAATGGCTTGCACTTTTTTCACAGAAAATCACATTTAGCTTCTTAATAAGCTTCAATTTTCAGTTTTGCCATGCATGCAAATTGTTTCTAATGTTCCTGAAAATGATCTAGTAACCAGAGCCGTACTTGACTTTCATTGAAAACGGCAACTGATTTATAAAGTACAAGAAAAATGCTGTGACATGAGCTTCTTCGACGAGCTTCACAAAAATAGATCAAAACAAGAACTTATACAGGGTGCACCATGTATCCTTCTCTATATTGCTATCTCCTGAACGCTAAGAGATACAGGGTCGGTTGAATTAGAGAAAAGATGCGCAGTTTTTGGCCATCTCGAATTCGTCGAAACATGCCAGATATCTGTGACCGTTCCTGAAATATCCTGAAAAAACTGAAAAATCGATATTTCTTATTTTCCTCATATTATCTTTTTTACTACTGGAAATTGATAAAAAATATTTTTTTGTAGGCGTACATAAGCCATTAAGAGCTATCCATCTGACATTTCAAAAATTTTCAAGGCCTACTAGATCCAAGAGTTTTCACAGTCAACTTTCGTTTTTCTTATGGCCGCCATATTATTTTTTATGTCGTTCGATATGAAAAAAATAATGGAAACCAAAAATTAATAAACTTCAAAAAAAAAATTTTTAAATTTTTATTCTTCTTTTTTCAAAAAAAACCTAATAAAAAATCGTCAAAAATGGCAAAAATAAGAAATCTCAATTTTTCAGTTTTTTCAGGATATTTCAGGAACGGTCACAGATATCTTGTATATATGTCTCGACAGAATCGAGATGGCCACAAAATTGCGCTCCTTTGGATTTGTTTAACCGACCCTGTATCTGTTAGCGTTAGGAGATAGCAATATAGAGGATACATGGTGCACCCTGTATACTGCATTTTACAATCTGTTTTTGTGAAACTGGTAGAAGTGTGTTGTACGATGTGAGAAGCTCATTTCGTAATCGGAAATGTGACTTTCTGTCAAAAAAGTGCAAACCATATTTCTTTTCAAGTACAGTCCTGGATTTTCAATTTCGATTTTATCAATTCGATATTATCAAATTTCAAATCGATAGGTCATCTCTTGAAGTGCATCGGCATTGGCGTCAAATACAAAATCATATTTAAAGCATAAAAAGAAGAATAACGTTTTTCAAGATCATGTTTAGGAAATATTTCCATAAAATTGTAACAAAGCCTGCTAGTAAGATGTTTTTTTTTCATTTGTGCTTAAAATACGATTTTGTATAGGACGTTAGATTTTGGCTGATCAGTTGTAACGCATTAGTGGCGTTAAAGTCTATCTATGAGTATTTCAACGTCAAAATAAAAATTATTTTATCGAGCAAAAACTACTAACAACCTTTTTTAAAACAACATCGTGTTTAAATTCACGCACCTTAGG
This sequence comes from Malachius bipustulatus, assembly GCA_910589415.1. Lineage (NCBI taxonomy): Eukaryota > Metazoa > Arthropoda > Insecta > Coleoptera > Melyridae > Malachius > Malachius bipustulatus. Next base: position 42,852,007 of record OU342633.1, read on the forward strand.
TCAGTTACGATTCTACGATTGCGATATCACCTGAAAGGCATCGCACATATGTCGATAAACTATAAACTAGAAAGAGGGGAAAGGAGACGCGCGAGAAGCGGCGAATAGAAGAAAGAGGAGATGAAATGACATAAGGGTGGCTGATGCATCCAGAGCCCCGTAGGGTAGGCCGATAAGCTAGAACAAGGAGAGGAGCCTGGGCTGCCAACGAGAGCGGTCGTGTGAAGGTACGGCGGCAAGCCTCACCTCTATCTTACCTGAAATTCTTATTTATTACCGTTACCTTACCTATTACCCTAACAATTAGAAGTTAATGGCTTCTTCATAATTATTATCTTAACAACATTCGAGTCCGAGACTGAAATACCAGTGAGTGTTTATCTCCGTTTCGATAATAAAAGTCTCTAATTACAAGATATCCGCGGACAGTTGCCATACCGCTGTCCCCCTACCCCTATACTCAGTATCTAAATTTTACAATTAATTATCCACTCGTTACATTTTCGTTTTAATCCATCTTCCTGGCCGCGATTAGATAAAACTGCAAAAGTCATGAAATTTTTGTTCCTGATAGACCTATAATTAATTATTGCAAATGTTCCCGTGACGCCAACGTCATCAGGCAGCATGATCTATAATCGGTGCGGTATCTGCCATACAATCGTGGAAGAGAAACGACTGCAATCTCCTGCAAGCATTTCCCTTTTGGTAAATTTATTTGAACCACTGCAACTTTATACCTGTAAGTAGAGCAGAGCTATCTTTCATACTTAAACACTCTATCACTAGACTCTAGTGGAAATAGTGAAGTTTCCATTGGATAAGAGCATGTATTACAATGCTCTTATTACACATTGCATTACAAATTACACATTACATAATTATGGAAACCTTTTGAAGCGTGTAAAACCGAAGCGCTAAACTTGCAGGTTTAGATGTGAGGGCACAAGGAATTAAATCCAAAATTTACGATTCCGGTTCAAGTAACTTCCATCAGCGGACCCGAATTGCTCGAAAATGAGGTACCCCCTCGACGCTATTAGAAAAAATTCTGATATAAAGTATAAAGAAATTTCATACCTAAAAGGGTAGAGTTGGAGTGTAGGGGTTTTACACCCCAAGCGATAGGCCTTCAAGGTTCTGTTCGCTCATCTCACACTCACCACCTCCCCCAATCGATCGCAGATTAAAATTTTCATAACCATTCGAAAATAAATCTGAAAAACAGTGCGGGCAGACGATTTCTGGCTCTGCATGTCGCCAGCGGGTCTCACCCACTGCACCAAAAATTCTGAAAAAACACCCAGAATCATTCGGTCCCGAGCAGAGATTGAGTTTTCTAGAAAACGTGTTTAGTTGGCGTTTTGAAATTTTGCAAGGTAACGGGAGAGACGATGCCCCAACTTATGGTAACCTTTTTCAGGATAATTTTTCTCTGTTTGCAATATGGTCACGTCAACCATCGGACATTAGGGTGAACAACCCCTAAAAATTGATTATTTAAGATCGAGATAAGGGAAGTTGACTTTTTGAATTGTACCTAATAACACCATCAACGTAAAGACCTATACTAAAGCTTAGCTACGCCACTGATTTAATGCTCGGGCTGACTATATAATTAATTTTACCAGTCGTTTTGTTTACCATTTGATCAGTTCATCCTCCATGGTTGCCGTTATCAATGTAATTGACCTAAAAAATAATACCCGTGTTTTTTCTTTAAACACACTATTACACACTATTCAACTAAGAAAGCCGAAAAGGTGGCATCAGCACCAGCACATCCGGTTACAAATTGAAAGTTATTCAAGAATTGAACAAACTATATTCATTTATTTAATTTCTTTTGTTTAGAATATTATTAGCATTGCCTATATCGTAGGTATCATACATAAATTTGAAATTCAATGCCTCATTGAGTAACCGCTTGCTAGATCAGCTCTGAAAATGGTTGCTTAGTAAAATCGTGTAGGTCTAATAATTTACTTTGAATCCAGTGTCAAGTTTAATTTAACATAAAATCAAAGAAACTTTTAAATTTAAAATCTAATTTGTACCATTTTTACTGTTGTTTTTATTAATGGCCTGAAAGTGTGAATAAACGTTAAAGTGGCTTCAGCATTTACTTTTTTATTTATAAAATATTTTTCTCTCGACTCTTTCAAAATCCCAGAGGAGTCAAGCAACCCAGACATAATGTAAAATGTGTACGTCTCTTAGATCTTTTTCAGATCTTTCGTCTCAATAGAGTCAATATTGACGAACACCAAGTTTCTGCAGCAATAAAAGACATTCTGCACAAGGTTAGGAGTACAAAGGGTGCAGAAGAGTTTTACAGTATAAAAAGAACAACATTGATCTCAAGAATAAAAAGTCTTAAACAACAGCATTCTACAAAAGAACTGAAAACTCTGTTCCAACATCGTGACAGTTAAGTGTCAATGTAAGTGATAAAGACCAAGCATCATGCACCCCTTCCTGGACCAGTAAAAGCTGCCAGTTTCAGTTCAAAACATGTAGTACATCAAGAAAAGGACCTTGCGAAATACTTTAGCTAAATGCTCCAATCTGAATTACGGATTAAGAAGTTATCGCCAAGTAAGAATTCTAGCATATGATTATGCAAAAATCATACACCAATGTAAGATGCCTGATGCGTGGACAACAAACAAGATAGCTGGCCTAGATTGGGTAATGGATTTTATGAAGACACATCAAGAATTGAGCCTTCGCAAACCAAAAAATACAAGCGTTGCCCGCGCTACGGCGTTCAACAGAAGGAATGTGGAGGAGTTTTTCAACAACTACAAAGCGGCTCTTTCCAAGAATGACTTTAAAGCCGAAGATATTTTCAATTTAGACGAAACTGGTGTTACAACTGTTACAAAACCTGTCAAGATCATTGCAATGAAAGGAAAGAAACAAATTATCCAGACCTCTTCAGCCGAGTGAGGTGAACTTGTAACTGTAGTAGGGATAATAAATGCTGCTGGTGGCTACTTACCCCTAGTCTATAATATTTGGAAGACTTGATTCGAGATGCACCTCCATTCCAATTCCCAAACACCAATTCCTAGTATTTACTGATGACGATTTTGGTGCCACAGATGTTTATGACAAACCTGCACCTGTTGCCAGCATGAGCCGTAACACCAACGAAAATAATATCCAAGAAACAGAGAACATGAACTGGTACAGAAAGACGATGAAATCGAAAAGCCAACACCAGGACATGTCAGGCCTCTCCCGAAAGCCATCAGATCAACCAAACCTAGAAGAAGATTGCAAGGAAAAACAAAAGTTTATACGGACACACCTGAGAAACTATCATTAGAGCTAAAAGAAAGGGAATTAGAAGGAAAAGGAGAGCTGCAGCTGGAGGAAAAAACAAGAACCCATGTAAAAGAAAGGTGTGTGTGGCCTTCATCTTCATCATCCAGTGGAAGTGGGGAAGAAGAAGTGGAGTTAGAATATGAAGATGAAGAGGACTGGATAAACTTTAACCCTCTCATTTTCTGCCCCATTAAGAACCTACCGAAGATCCTACAAAAAATTTTTTAACCGATCAAGCTGCATTTTCGACTATCTTTCGACGTATAATCGGGTACTTCCCCTATTTTCCAGAAATTGAGTATCTACAGATCCACCTAGTTGAATTATTTTTTTTCAATACTTTAGTAGTGAGACTTAAACAAACTATTGGAGATGTCGCTACCATACGAAATTATTTGTTTTTAGTTATGTATTATTGTAAATATGGCAATGTACTTTACAAAATGTGTATAAAGGTACGCCACTGGTAACAACAATTCGCAGAAGTTTCTTGCCGGGGCATGCCCGGCTACCGGCTTCTCAATCTCAAGTTCTCGCTTCTCAGCGAACGAGATCAGATGTAAATTCACTTGCACTTGTCTACATTTCTGTGTACTTGCTTATCATTGTGTGATATTATGTGTTAGGTACATTATTTAAAACAATTATTGTAGTAGGTAACTTGATTGTACACATTAAATTTTCGGTTAATAATTAATTAACTAGCGCATTTATTTACAAAATTTTAAAAATAATAATTAATCAGTTAAGTATGATAAAAATAATTCAAAAAAATACAAAATCTTTAATTCGATTTTCCTCGACTTCGACAATAAAAAGTTTCAATGAAATACCCACACCTAGAACTTATCCAGTGATAGGCCATTCATA